>OY728159.1:1327849882-1330349882 GCA_963277665.1 Viscum album
TTCCTCATGATCATTAGAATTTATTTTCCTTTTAATCTGAAGTCCATCCTAACTACTTTCTTCTTGAGCTTCTTTAGTTTCAAATCTTATTTGTAAAGACTCGTAAATTTCAAGAAAATTTTTTTCTTAATTTTCTTTGGAATTTTACAAGAACGCAGTTTTCTGACGGCACCTGATTCTGAGGCCTGGTGTGCCCGGAATCAATTTCTGAAGTTTGGCTCAGGTACGTTCAGTGAACGAACGAGCGGGTTTTTCTAACTTTTGAATCGGTGCCCAGAATCGAATTCTAAGGGCACCGATGAAATCGCAGCGCTGGTATTCGCCTAGAAATGCTCTTTCATAGTTTCATTTGCTCAGGTGTGGTTTTTAATTTTTGGGCTTAAAGTTAAGAAATAAAATAATTTTACAACAACTTTATTTTATTTCACTTAAGTCACTTGGAAGCCACTTGAAGCCACTTAAAGACGGCTTAAACTGAGTTGATCCGGATAGGATGCTATCCAGAAATATCCTACCCCCTTTGTAGGATATTTGTGAGGTGGGGCCCACACGAGCCCTGCCGTTTCTTTCCGCTAAGTAACGCACCCCGCGAAAACCCATCATTATAAAAGTCAACTGACGCGTTTTCTTAATTTCTTAACAGACCATTTAATTGGGCGGTTTATTTCCTAAATTTCATGAGATGTTTCTTTCATTGAATTAATTCAAACGAATTGATGGGTCGTTACTTACCCGTTTTCGTTTGTTGGCATAATAATAAAATAAGACCAACCAAAATATTTTGGAGCATTACTTGTTGAGAGAGGATCCTTGAACCTTCATCCTCCTTCGCGAAGAACACGAAGAACGCGAAGAATGACGAACCCGAAAATCGACGACGCGACGCCGTGATCCGCGACGCCGACAACGTTCTTCTGCGACGTCTCTTCCTCCGCGACGGATCTTCGATCAGCTGCTTGAGGTAAGAGTCTCGGACCTTCCTTTTTATCTCCTTCATGGGTTCTTTATCAAAACACGGATTTAATTAATTAAATTAAATCTGTTGTTTCATGGTGCGTTGAGTTCGCCGACTCAACGTCGTGTTCTGCGACGATGCGACGCCCTTCCGCAACGACGCGACGATCTCCTCCTTCTGCGACGAGCAATTCCGCGAAGAACGCTCACGTGCGACGACCAACGAGGTAGGGATTTTATAATTTGGAATACCCCTCTTTATATTCCCGTGAACGTTCTTTAAAAATTAAATAACCGGTTTCAAATGAACAATTTTATTTTTATTAAAATTGTCGGTTCATGTGTTGAAAAATTTCTCCTGTTGTTTTTATCTAACGCGGAGGGTGCGGGTCAAACGAACACGGCTCGGCAACCCTCCGTCGTTCTTCGTGTTTTTCGGATTTGACGGGCGACGACGGAACGTGCCGCAACGGATGTTTGATGATCCCGCAGTGAAGAACGTAACCCGGGAGGAACAACGGCGCAGACGGGAAGGAAAACGGGCCACCGGAGCGATTCCAGCGGCCTGCGGGAGCCGGCGGCGGTGTGGGTCGCCGGCGCGGCGGTGCCGGCGGCCGGAGGCGGCGGCGCCCGTGGAACCCGCGGCCGCGCGGGTCCGGCACGCCCGGGTGTCCAGGGCGGCACCCCGCGGGTGGCGCGGGGTTGTCACGCGGCGCCCCCGGGTGTCCAGGGCGGCACCCCGCGGGTGCCGCGGGGTTGTCACGCGGCGCCCCCAGGGTGTCCAGGGCGGCACCCCGCGGGTGCCGCGGGGTTGTCACGCGGCGCCCCCAGGGTGTCCAGGGCGGCACCCCGCGGGTGCCGCGGGGTTGTCACGCGGCGCCCCCGGGTGTCTAGGGCGGCACCCCGCGGGTGCCCCGGGGTTGTCACGCGGCGCCCCCAGGGTGTCCAGGGCGGCACCCCGCGGGTGTCCGCGGGGTTGTCACACGGCGCCCCCGGGTGTCCAGGGCGGCACCCCGCGGGTGTCGTGGGGTTGTCACGCGGCGGCCCCCGGGTGTCCACGGCGGCACCCCGTGGGTGCCGCGGGGTTGTCACCCGGCCCGCCCGGGTGTCCAGTGCGGCACCCCGAGGGTGCCGCGGGTTTGTAACGCAGCGCGTCCGGCTATCTGGCCGACACCCCGCGGGTGCCGCAGGGGTGTCCACGCGGGGCGGCGGCTCCCCCAGCGTCGGCCGCTCGGTCGAGCCGAGCCGGACTGGCCCTGGCCGGGCCGGGTCGACCCGGTTCGGGACCACCCGATTCGAGCCGACCAAGGGGGGTCGGGCCGGGTCGGCCCGGACCCGGACCCCCCCCCCCCCCCTTTTTCGGACCACTTTCGGTCAAATGCCCGTAACTTGAGCTATATGCCTCCGTTTGACAAGACATCTACGGCAACGCGACCCTTGGATCGAGACGGTAATTTTGGTATATCGCACTCAAGGTTTCGGAATACTTTGAGTTCGGCCGGTTGGTTCGTACACGAAACCAACTGGGACCCCAGAGCGGAAACGCTCATATCTTGAGCTACGGACGTCCGATTGACGTGCCGTCAGTTTTGGTGGATTCCTCTAAGTGAGACGGATCTTTTGGCATACTCCGCCTGAGGTTCGGGACACAGGTGGAGTACGTTCGGGTTGGTTTTTCCTTAAAAACCAACCGGGCCCCTGGGACGAAAATGCCAATAACTCTCAGACCGGGCGTCCGAATGACGCGCCGTCTGCGACGTTGAGTTCCTGTTGACGGTACGGAACTTTTGGATACATCAACTTCGGACTTCGTGACAGTTGATGTATCGACCTCTCGGCACGTGGAGCGGACCCTCCCGAACGAGCTTGTTGTGTGCAGGAACCCTAGAGCTGGCTGCGACTGCTACTTCGACGACGATGACTGTGCAAAAATCCTCAGTGGACTGCGACGATGAAGACAGCTGGTCTTGTATCCTATGTGGGTCCTATCTGTGCTGGTCTTGTATCCTATGTGGGTCCCAGCTTGGATGATTCAATACTGGTCTTGTATCCTATGTGGGTCCCAGTATAGATGAATCAATAAAGACAGCTGGTCTTGTATCCTATGTGGGTCCTAGCTGTGTTGGTCTTGTATCCTATGTGGGTCCCAGCTTGGATGATTCAATACTGGTCTTGTATCCTATGTGGGTCCCAGTATAGATGAATCAATGAAGACATCTGGTCTTGTATCCTATGTGGGTCCTAGCTGTGCTGGTCTTGTATCCTATGTGGGTCCCAGCTTGGATGATTCAATACTATTCTTGTATCTATGTGGGTCCCAGTATAGATAAATCAATGAAGACAGCTGGTCTTGTATCCTATGTGGGTCCTAGCTGTGCTGGTCTTGTATCCTATGTGGGTCCCAGCTTGGATGATTCAATACTGGTCTTGTATCCTATGTGGGTCCCAGTATAGATGAATCAATGAAGACAGCTGGTCTTGTATCCTATGTGGGTCCTAGCTGTGCTGGTCTTGTATCCTATGTGGGTCCCAGCTTAGATGATTCAATACTGGTCTTGTATCCTTTGTGGGTCCCAGTATAGATGAATCGATGAAGACAACCGGTCTTGTATCCTATGTGGGTCCTAGCTGTGCTGGTCTTGTATCCTATGTGGGTCCCAGCTTAGATGATTCAGTATCCATACCTGATCATCCCTTTCACCTTTTGACGAAGTATACCTGTGTGAGCTGAATCTTGTGTTACTCTCCTTTGTGAATTGTGTTGAGCTATCCTGTGTGGATTTACTGTTTACTCTCCTTTTTGGATTGTGTTGAGCTATCCTGTGTGGATTTACTGTTTACTCTCCTTTGTGGATTGTGTTGAGCTATCCTGCGTGGATTTACTGCTTACTCTCCTTTGTGGATTGTGTTGAGCTATCCTGTGTGGATTTACTTTTTGCTCTCCTTTGTGGATTGTGTTGTGCTATCCTGTGTGGATTTACGTTTGCTTTCCTGTGTGGAATGGGTTGTGCTTGGGCTCGGATGTTGGAGCCGAACGGGGATTGATGACTTAGGTATATGTATGGGCATATACCTAAGCAGTGTCAGTTGTTACTTCGTGATTGTATCTTTTCGTTGTGGTTTATCCTTTGTGGATTTCGGGAGACCTTCGGGGGTCTCGGGGTCCCTACTGAGTAGCTTATACTCACCCCTGCACGGGCTATGCCCACACTTTGTGGTGTTGGTTGCAGACGACGGGCAGCACTGATCGTGGTGGAGGCTTGCGGAGCTGGACGGTACCTGGAGGTGGACCACCGGGCGGGACGCACTTAGAGCGGACGGCTGGACCAAGGAGTTGTGGAGGCTATCTGTACCCACCCTTCAGGTGGGACTTCCAGAGGACGGCTCGACGTTGCGGCTTTTCCTTTCAGTAGTTGTTTTTCCTTTCAGTTGTACTTTACAGTTGGGCTTGTATTTCCGGACCCTTTTTACTTTCAGCACAGCTTGTACCCTTTTTACTTAGTGTTTACTTTTCCACTTGCTTACTCTGTGGTGCTTGTTTACTTTTCAAAGGCAATTCCTTCCCTTTTGTTGGGATTTACGTCTTGGTGCTAGTCGCCAGCCCCTGGCCTATGGAAGGCGGGCTTGGGGTAGTCACGACACGGGCCCCGAGGACGGGTCGTGACAAATTGGTATCAGAGGTGGTCGGTTCTACCGGAGACTCTGATCTTTCTTCTTTTGTGAAGCAATAGTGTTTAGCGTATTGGGTGTGGTTATCAGTCCAGGGAGTCCAGTGTTGGTGCGGCGGCCGACGTATCCGTACACCAGGACCCTGACTTCTGATTTCTGACTTAATGCACGAAAACATTGATTTCATGTTTGTTCAAGTTTTCTTTGTGATTACTTGTGTCAGCTCACCAGGTATACTATTCTGACCGTGGCGCACCTGTTTCTTTCAGGATGACCCCACGACGGCAGCCAGCTAGGGTTCCGAGAGTGGAGCGTGATGACAGCCCACTGAGCGACGAGGCCTCGGTGCAGGGCTCCTTGTCCGCAAAGGCACCGGCGGTACCTTTACCCGCCGATCCCCCGATGCTTCCAGCACTGGCAGCTGACGATGCACGACGCCTCAGAGCTCTTCATGAGTTCTAGTTCCAGCGACCACCTAGGTTCCGTGGGGAGACGGACCCCCAGGCAGCCGAGGACTGGCTGGAGGCAGTGGTGCGAGTTTTCAGGCTAGTGAGGACACTAGCAGACCTCATGGTGATCCTCGCAGCGAGCCTCCTGCACACGGCAGCATGAAGATGGTGGAGCTTGATGCTCCAGGTGCGCGACGAGACATATCTCCTCTGTATGGACTTTGAGAGCATCTTCCGCTCCGATTTCGTCCCAGCCACCCTCCGTGCGGTACGCATACAGGATCTTCTTCAGCTGCGGAAGGGCAGCTTGACAGTGGCCCAGTACTCGGAGAGATTTACTGATCTCTCACGCTACTCGACCGACATGGTACGGGACCCCTTCTTCCGGGCCCGGACCTTCAAGCAGGGATTGAGGCACGAGATCAGGGCTTTGATGATCTCCCTGAACATTCCGACACAGGCAGAGGTGTTGGAGAGGGCCCTTCTAGTGGAGAGTTTTCTCGCCGAGCAGGCTCCAGTGACAGGACCCTCCGCAGGACGGCCCGTAGCAGGGTCTTCTACAGCTGGCAGTAGACAGGTGACGCAGAGGTCCAAGCGGGCCAGACCATCAGATGGGCAGTCAAAGGATGAAGATTCGGTTGTGCGGGGCACCCGAAGGAGAGCCAGCTACGCGAGGGGAAAACATTGCTACGCATGCAGTGGGCGAGGTCACATGGCTCGAGACTGCCCGACTCGTCTTACAGATGAGCAGCAGGCGGTAGAGGGACCTCCCAGACAGAGAATCGGCCACGGTGGTCCACAGGGTACAGGCGGACGAGGCAGAGGAGCTGGCCGAGTAGCTGATGGTGGGAGACACTTCGAGGTGTTGCCACCACCACCACCAGGAGGTCCACCCCGACCGCAGGGAGTTGGTGGACAGGGGAGAGCTCAGCTTCAGGCAGCTGAGGCCTTCGATCATGGAGCTCTGGGAGCAAGTGGACAGGAGCAGAACTAGTGGATACGTCTTTTGTACTTCTAGTTCCTTGTTGCTATTGTGTAGCGTCTTTGTATTATGAGCTACAATAATAAAAGACTCATACCTTTGTGATGTTTTCATTCCTGTCCTCTTTTGTGTTGTTACTAAGAGGTTCCAATTTTGACTGTTGACTTGACCCTCACTTGTGAGACATCTACTGGAGGAGACCCAGTTACCACACACTGATGCCGATAGTGTGACTTAACCCTTGGCGGCGAGAGTAATGGTTGGATCTCTTGGTAGTAGCGTCGAGGCCTTACGACGTCATCCTTAGTATGGATTAGTATCATCCATGTCGGGATTGACTGTATTAGGCAAAGAATGTGGTTCATCCAGGGGATGGGACCGGATTTTCTCTTATTGAAAAAGAAGAAATCTTAGCAGCTCTTGTGGGGCCGGAGATGGTCCAGGCCACGGCTGAGATGGTCGGGGTCATCCAGGGGTGGATGAGTATAGCTCAGAGCTGGCAGAAGTCATATGCTGACAGGAGTCGGAGGCCACTAGAGTTCGAGGATGGCGACCACGTCTTCTTGCGTGTCTCACCTCGACATGGTTTGCGGAGATTTGGAAGAGGCGACAAGTTGTCTCCACGCTTCATCGGGCCTTTCCAGGTCCTCAGCAGGATTGGCGAGGTGGCTTATCGCCTGGCTCTGCCACCTCAGTTACACCGGGTGCACGAAGTCTTCCACGTGTCTCAGCTGAGGAGATACGTGCACGACCCGACGCACATCTTTGACTATGGGGAGCTAGACGTGGATAATGGGGCGACTTTTGAAGAGGTCCCAGTGGAGATCGAGGATCGACAGGAGCGGGTCCTACGTGGACGATCGATTCCTCTAGTGCGCATCAGATGGAAGCATGGGAACCTCCAGGGAGCACATGGGAGCGGGAGGCTCAGATGCGTGCTCAGTACCGACTTTGTTTCCCTAGTTTGTGTTGAAGCTTTACGGGGACGTAAAGCCCTGTGGTGGGAGTAATGTAAAGACCCATAAATTTCAAGGAATTTTTTTTTTTATTTTCTTTGGAATTTTATAAGAACGCAGTTTCTGACGGCACCTGATTCCGAGGCCCGGTGTGCCCGGAATCAATTTCCGAAGTTTGGCTCGGGTACGTTCAGTGAACGGACGATCGGGTTTTTCTAACTTTTGAACCGGTGCCCGGAATCAAATTCTGAGGGCACCGATGAAATCACAGCACCGGTATTCACCTAGAAACGCCTCTTCGGGAGTTGCGTTTGCTCAGGTGTGGTTTTTAATTTTCGGGCTTAAAGTTAAGAAATAAAATAATTTTACGACAACTTTATTTTATTTCACTTAAGCCACTTGAATCCACTTAAAGACGGCTTAAACTGAGTTGATCAGGATAGGATGCTATCCAGAAATATCCTACCCCCTTTGTAGGATATTTGTGAGGTGGGGCCCCGCACGAGCCCCGCCGTTTCTTTCCGCTAAGTAACGCACCCGCGAAAACCCGTCATTATAAAAGTCAACTGATGCGTTTTCTTAATTTCTTAACAGACCATTTAATTGGGCGGTTTATTTCGTAAATTTAATGAGATATTTCTTTCATTGAATTAATTCAACGAATTGATGGGTCGTTACTTACCCATTTTCGTTTGTTGGCATAATAATAAAATAAGACCAACCAAAATCTTTTGGAGGATTACTCGTTGAGAGAGGATCCTTGAACCTTCATCCTCCTTCGAGAAGAACGCGAAGAACGCTAAGAACGCCGAACCCGAAAATCGACGACGCGACGTCGTGATCCGCGACGCCGACAATGTTCTTCTGCGACGTCTCTTCCTCCGCGACGGATCTTCAATCGGCTGCTTGAGGTAAGAGTCTCGGACCTTCCTTTTTATCTCCTTCGTGGTTCTTTACCAAAACACGGATTTAATTAATTAAATTAAATCTGTTGTTTCATGGTGCGTTGAGTTCGCCAACTCAGCGCCGTGTTCCGCGACGACGCGACGCCCTTCCGCGACGATGCGACGATCTCCACCTTCCGCGACGAGCAATTCCGCGAAGAACGCTCACGCGCGATGACCAACGAGGTAGGGATTTTATAATTTGGAATACCCCTCTTTATATTCCCGTGAACGTTCTTTAAAAATTAAAGAACCGGTTTCAAATGAACAATTTTATTTTTATTAAAATTGTCGGTTCATGTGTTGAACAATTTCTCCCGTTGTTTTTATCTAACGCGGAGGGTGCGGGTCAAACGAACACGGCCAGGCAACCCTCCGTCGTTCTTCGTGTTTTGCGGATTTGACGGGCGATGACGGAACGTGCCGCAACGGATGTTTGATTATCCCGTAGTGAAGAACGGAACCCGAGAGGAACAACGGCGCAGACGGGAAGGAAAACAGGCCACCGGAGCGACTCCGGCGGCCCGCGGGAGCCGGCGGCGGTGCGGGTCGCCAGCGCGGCGGCGCCGGCGGCCGGAGGTGGCGGCGCCCGTGGACCCACGGCCGCGAGGGTCTGGCGCGCCCGGGTGTCCAGGGCGGCACCCCGCGGGTGCCGCGGGGTTGTCACGCGGCACCCCCGGGTGTCCAGGGCGGCACCCCGCGGGTGCCGCGGGGTTGTCACGCGGCGCCCCCAGGGTGTCCAGGGCGGCACCCCGCGGGTGCCGCGGGGTTGTCACGCGGCGCCCCCAGGGTGTCCAGGGCGGCACCCCGCGGGTGCCACGGGGGTTGTCACGCGGCGCCCCCAGGGTGTCCAGGGCGGCACCCCGCGGGTGCCACGGGGTTGTCACGCGGCGCCCCCAGGGTGTCCAGGGCGGCACCCCGCGGGTGCCACGGGGTTGTCACGCAGCGCCCCCAGGGTGTCCAGGGCGGCACCCCGCGGGTGCCGCGGGGTTGTCACGCGGCGCCCCCAGGGTGTCCAGGGCGGCACCCCGCGGGTGCCGCGGGGTTGTCACGCGGCGCCCCCGGGTGTCCAGGGCGGCACCCCGTGGGTGCCGCGGGGTTGTCACGCAGTGACCCCCGGGTGTCCAGGGTGGCACCCTGCGGGTGCCCCGGGGTTGTCACGCGGCCCACCCGGGTGTCCAGGGTGGCACCCCGCGGGTGCCGCGGGGTTGTCACGCGGCGCGCCCGGCTGTCTGGCAGACACCCTGCGGGTGCCGCAGTGGTGTCACGCGGGGCGGCGCCCCCCCCCCCTGCGTCGGCCGCTCGGCCGAGCCGAGCCGTACCGGCCTTGGCCGGGCCGGGTCGACCCGGTTCAGGCCGACCAAGGGGGGGGGGGTCGGGCCGACCCCCCCCCCCCCCCCCCCCCCCGTTTTTCGGACCGCTTTCGGTCAAATGCCCGTAACTTGAGCTACGGGCCTCCGTTTGACGAGCCATCTGCGGCAACGCGACCCTTGGATCGAGACAGTCGTTTCGGTATATCGCACTCAAGGTTTTGGAATACTTTGAGTTCATCCGGGTTGGTTCGTACACGAAACCAACCGGGCCCCCGGAGCGGAAACGCTCATATCTTGAGCTACGGACGTCCGATTGACGTGCCGTCAGTTTTGGTGGATTCCTCTAAGTGAGACGGATCTTTTGGCATACTCCGCCAGAGGTTCGGATGCAGGTGGAGTACGGTCGGGTTGGTTTTTCCTTGAAAACCAACCGGGCCCCTAGGACGAAAATGCCAATAACTCTCAGATCGGGCGTCCGAATGACGCGCCGTCTGCGACGTTGAGTTCCTGTTGACGGTACGGAACTTTTGGATACATCAACTTCGGACTTCGCGACAGTTGATGTATCGACCTCTCGGCTGGTGGAGCGGACCCTCCCGAACGAGCTTGCTGTGTGCGGGAACCCTAGAGCTGGCTGCGACTGCTACTTCGACGATGATGACTATGCAGAAATCCTCAGTGGACTGCAACGATGAAGACATCTGGTCTTGTATCCTATGTGGGTCCTAGCTGTGCTGGTCTTGTATCCTATGTGGGTCCCAGCTTGGATGATTCAATACTGGTCTTGTATCCTATGTGGGTCCCAGTATAGATGAATCAATAAAGACAGCTGGTCTTGTATCCTATGTGGGTCCTAGCTGTGTTGGTCTTGTATCCTATCTGGGTCCCAGCTTGGATGATTCAATACTAGTCTTGTATCCTATGTGGGTCCCAGTATAGATGAATCAATGAAGACACCTGGTCTTGTATCCTATGTGGGTCCTAGCTGTGCTGGTCTTGTATCCTATGTGGGTCCCAGCTTGGATGATTCAATACTGGTCTTGTATCCTATGTGGGTCCCAGTATAGATGAATCAATGAAGACAGCTGGTCTTGTATCCTATGTGGGTCCTAGCTGTGCTGGTCTTGTATCCTATGTGGGTCCCAGCTTGGATGATTCAATACTGGTCTTGTATCCTATGTGGGTCCCAGCTTAGATGATTCAATACTGGTCTTGTATCCTTTGTGGGTCCCAGTATAGATGAATCAATGAAGACAGCTAGTCTTGTATCCTATGTGGGTCCTAGCTATGCTGGTCTTGTATCCTATGTGGGTCCCAGCTTAGATGATTCAGTATCCATACCTGATCATCCCTTTCACCTTTTAACGAAGTATACCTGTGTGAGCTGAATCTTGTGTTACTTTCCTTTGTGGATTGTGTTGAGCTATCCTGTGTGGATTTACTGTTTACTCTCCTTTGTGGATTGTGTTGAGCTATCCTGTGTGGATTTACTGTTTACTCTCCTTTGTGGATTGTGTTGAGCTATCCTGCGTGGATTTACTGCTTACTCTCCTTTGTGGATTGTGTTGAGCTATCCTGTGTGGATTTACATTTTTCTCTCCTTTGTGGATTTTGTTGTGCTATCCTGTGTGGATTTACGTTTGCTTTCCTGTGTGGACTGGGTTGTGCTTGGGCTCGGATGTTGGAGCCGAACGGGGATTGATGACTTAGGTATATGTATGGGAATATACCTAAGCAGTGTCAGTTGTTACTTCGTGATTGTATCTTTTCATTGTGGTTTATCCTTTGTGGATTTCGGGAGACCTTCGGGGGTCTCGGGGTCCCTACTGAGTAGCTTATACTCACCCCTGCACGGGCTATGCCCACACTTTGTGGTGTTGGTTGCAGACAACGGGCAGCACTGATCGTGGTGGAGGCTTGCGGAGCTGGACGGTACCTGGAGGTGGACCACCGGGTGGGACGCACTTGGAGCGGACGGCTGGACCAAGGAGCTGTGGAGGCTATCTGTACCCACCCTTCAGGTGGGACTTCCAGAGGACGGCTCGACGCTGCAGCTTTTCCTTTCAGTAGCTGTTTTTCCTTTCAGTTGTACTTTACAGTTGGGCTTGTATTTCCGGCCCCTTTTTACTTTCAGCACAGCTTGTTCCCTTTTTACTTAGTGTTTACTTTTCCGCTTGCTTACTCTGTGGTGCTTGTTTACTTTTCAAAGGCAATGCCTTCCCTTTTGTTGGGATTTATGCCTTAGTGCTAGTCGCCAGCCCCTGGCCTATGGAAGGCGGGCTTGGGGTAGTCACGGCCCCGGCCCCGATGACTGGTCGTGACATTATTCTTCTTACAACAGTGATCACTCTTGATTCATTATGTCCCTCCTTGGACTTAGTAGATTGAGCCTAAGTACTCTCTTCCTCTTCTTTATCTTCTACTGGAAAAAGTTTTCCTTTCAATGTGCTCTAGAAGTAACTAATATTTCTTAGGGTTCCAGCACCAAAAGTGTTACTATGATGGCATCTAACTCTGGCTTCCACCAGCCTTACCATATTCTTTTTGAACAAAGTTTTTGATATGAATCAACCAAATGGATAAAAATTCAGGTGTGCTTCTGTTTGAAAACAATAATGAAGGTACCTTACCATGTACATAGGAAAATTAAGTCTTATATCACTCATCAAAAGATACATTATATACATGTCTGGATACAAGATTTTCTCCAACTCATACATCCTCAGTGCAATCCCTGTTTTCACAAATTTCACTAGGATTTTCTAATCCAGCTTCAAGTCCTTTATGAACATCTTCCTTATATATGTAGAACCAAAAAGAAAAGACATAATATTTTCAGACTTATATATTTAATCTCCTATATTCTTCAAATAGAAATGAAAGACTCCCTCATGAGGGTAGTTCAGAATTTGACCAATCTCGGTAGAGAATATCAAAACATCCCTATCTTCAATCTTAGATAACGTAGTATTCTCATATTCCCCCAGACTAAACTAAATAGATTTAAAGAAATAACAAGGTTCTACCTCATATAGAAACTCTGTAAAATCTATATTAAACTTTTACTCAAGGTTTTGAAATGCAAGAGCTTGCTTCAGCAACAGGTTCTTCTGATATAACCATTCAAGATCTATGACCTTTCCTTGAAAAATTTTCCTTCCTTCGGAGCACTGTATCTTGGAAGTGTTGGTCTCATCCTCATCAGTTCTCTTGGTCTTGTCCATTTCTGTCAAGAAATCTCTGAAGGTTCGAAAGAGGATTAGGGTTTCAAAGGTTCATGTTCAAATAGACAAAGAGTGGTAAAGCACCGCGAGTTCGAAAGGGTTTTTGGTATAAATGAAATGATTCAGAATTCAAAAGGTTTCTGACAGCCTTGATTCCCATGTCATCAACAATTATTACATAGATTTTAAAAATGAATAAAATTGATCATGTGGAAAAAAAACTTATTTTATTTGAAAAACAAATAACTAGTTTATTTTAAACAGTATTAAAATAAAGAAACAACATAATAAAATAAAACATTATTTAAAATTAAATAAACCTAGCTCCCGATTAATAAAATCAAACCTTACAATGGGAAGTGGTTTGGTAAAATTATCAGCTAATTGAATTTCAGTACTTACAAATTCTAAGAATATATCCTTTTTAAGAACATGGTTTCTTAGAAAATGATTTCTAATATAAATTTTGTTATTCCTAGAGTGATTAATAAAAATTTTTAAAATATTTATAGCACCAGTATTATCACATAAAATAAGCGTACTATTAAAAATTTGTCCAAAATCCATAAGATTTTTTTTCATCCACAATACTTGTGCACAACAACTGCCAGCAGATACATATTCTTTCTCGGCTGTTGACAGGGAAACAGAGTGTTGTTTCTTACTTGACCATGACACTAAGGATTTTCCTAAAAAGTGACAAGTACCTGAAGTGATTTTCCTATCTAATCTATAACTTCCAAAGTCCGCATCTGAATATGAAATTAAATTAAAATCATACGTTTTAGGATAAAGAAGAGATTGAAAAATAGTTCCTTTTAAATATCTAAAAATTCTTTTAACAGTAGTTAAATGGGATTTTTTAGTATTTGATTGAAATCTTGCCCAAATATATACTGAATACATTATATCTAGCCTTCTAGTAGTAAGATATAATAAACTAATAATCATAACTCTATATAACTTGTTGTCAACTGATTTTCAAGTTTCATCCAAATCAAGTTTTATATTAGTACACATAGGAGTTGTATATGTCTTTATATTTTCAAGTCCAAATTTCTTTAGTAAATTAGTAATGTATTTGCTTTGATTTAAAACATTTCCAAAATATTTTTAATAAATTTGAAGTCCTAAAAATATATTTAATTCTCTCATTATACTCATTTCAAATTCTTTTTTCATTATATTTGAAAACTCATGACAAAGAGATTTATTAGTTGATCCAAAAATTACATCATCAACATTAATTTGAACTAATAAAATGTTAGAATTTATAGTTTTCTTAAATAGTGTTGGATCTTCCATTCCAATAGTAGAATCATTTTTCAAAATAAAAGAGATTAATCTTTCATACCAAGCTCTAGGTGCTTGTTTAAGTCCATAAAGCGCTTTAGTAAGTTTAAAAACAGAATATGGGTTTTGTGAATTTTCAAAACCAGGAGGTTTCTCAACATAAACTTCCTCCCTTAAATAACCATTTAAAAAGATAGACTTAACATCCATCTGAAATAATTTAAAGTTCTATGATATGCATATGATAAGAGGATTCTAATGGCTTCTAATCTAGCTACAGGTGAAAAGGTTTCATCATAATCTATACCTTCTTCTTAATTATATCCTTTAGATACTAGTCTTGCTTTATTTATAGTTATTATTCCTTGATCATCTTGTTTATTTCTAAAGACCCATTTGGTTCCAATCACTGGATAATTATGTGGTCTTTCAACTAATTTCTAAACTTCATTTCTCTTGAACTGGTTTAATTCTTATTGCATTTCTATCAACCAACTTTTATCATCTAAATATTCTTCTATAGACTTGGGTTCTAATTGGGATAGAAAGGAATAAAATTCAAAAAGATTTTCTATGTTCCTTATGATTTTTATTCTTGTTTCTAAGTCTTCTATAACATTTTCTAAAGGGTGATTCTTTAGGGTCCTTTACTGTCTAGGTAGTACACTTATAGGTTCTTCAGTGTCATGTTCTTTTGGATTGGACTGAATTTCATTTATATTTTTTCAAAATCATCTTTCAGGTTCTCAGGTCTCATGTTATCATTAGAATTAGACTCATCCATTTGTTTTGCCCTTTTCTCAAAGGGATCAGATTCATCAAATTTCACATGAACTGATTCTTCAATAATCCTTGAATTTTTATTAAAAACTCTATAAGCTTTGGAAGTAGCAGAATATCCTAAGAAAATTCCTTCATTGGATTTTGGATCAAACTTACCATGATTGTATTTGGGGTTTAAGATATAAACCTTGCATCCAAAAACTTTAAAGTAATTTACTTTAGGTTTTATGTTATTCCTGAGTTCATAGGGTGTCTTTTTTAAAATTGGTCTTATGAAAACTCTATTCATTATATAGCAGGTTGTACTTACAGCTTCTGCACAAAAATGGGTAGGAAGACTCTATTCATTTAGCATAGTCCTAGCCATTTCTTGAATAGTCATATTTCTTATTTCAAGAATTTCATTTTATTGAGGTGTTCTTGGTGTAGAGAGGGTGTGTTTAATATCCATATTTGAGAAAGTGGAATTGAATTCCGGATTATAAAATTCTCCACCATGATCACTTCTTAATGAAATTATTTTAAACCTTTTTCATTTTGAACATCTTTGAAAAAACTTTCAGATAATGTAAATTTTCATTTTTAAATTTTAAAAGGAAAATCCATGTAAATCTAGAATAGTCATCAACTAAAACATATACATATAGTTTACCAGATAATCTTGCTACTCTTGAAGGTCCAAACAAATCCATATAGATGAGTTCTAGAGGTTTAGATGTAGAAATTTTGTTAACAGATTTGAAAGATGAATTGTGTTGTTTTCCAAGTTGACATGCATCACAAGATCTATCACTATCAAACTTGAGACTAGATAAATCAGAAAATAGTTGTTTCTTGGATAATTTATGTAAAGCATATATATTGAAATGTCGAAGTCTTCTATTCCAGATCTATGATTCATTTATTTTAGCAATTAAGAAGTTTACTTGTTGTTTACATAAGGAATTTAAATCTAGGGTATACACATTGTCAGTTCTAGGTGCTCTAAATTTAAGCAGTTTATTTTTGAAAATAGAACAGCAATTATTAGAAAAATCAACAAAATAACCATCATCACAAAGTTGAGAGATACTTATCAGATTGTGTTTAAATCATTGTACATAAATTACTTTGTTGATTGAGACAACTTATGGATCTCCAACTGTTCCAATGCCAATGATTTTCCATTTGTAATTTTCACCAAAAGTGATAAGTCCACCATCTTTTTGAGTGAGTGTAAAGAAATTAGATGAGCTTTCACTCATATGCCTTGAGCAGCCACTGTCCATATATCATAAGGTCTTTTTGCTTCTGTGGCCTGCTTCCTCATCTGTTTCTGCCATAAAGCACATGTTGGCTTTTAGATTTACTTCTTCCTTCTCTGAATCTGATTCTGAAGAGCTATTGGAGTCTTCAGACACACTCCATGTAGCTTTCATTTCTTTCTTGTCTCTTTGCTCATAATCATTCCTTTTGAAAAACTTCTTCTTCTTGTCTACTTTTAACTCTGGACATTTAGGTATAATATGACCCATATTCTTGTACTCATAACATCTGAATTTATTTTCATCCTTTTTGAAAGTTTTTCTGAAACCTTTCTTCTTTCTGTGGAATTTACTAAACTTTTTGGCTAGATGAGCCAGTTCTATATCAGAATTTGATAAATTAGAACTTTATTATTTCACCTTTACTTCTTTTTTCTTTAGGTTTTTTCTTTTCCCTTGAGATGAAACTTTTAAGGTAGTGTCTTCTTTATTGATCAGAACCATATGCTCATTTTCTTCATCCTGAATCTCGGCTTCATACATCATAAGTGTTCCAATAAACTCTCTCATGGTTAAGTCTTTGATAGGTGTTGACTGTCTGATTGCAGCAGATATTCTATTCCATTTAGTAGGTAGTACTCTCAGTACTTTTAAATCTTGATCATCTTATTTGGTTGGTTCTCCCAAGGTAGTTATATTGTTGACAATTTCTATCAATCTTCCATTCATTTGAGTAATTCTTTCAACTTCAAACATTCTGAATGTATAAAATTTAAGCTTATTAGTAGAATATCTCATTTTCCTGACATTGTCAGTTTCTTCGTAATAAACAGCAATAGTTTTCCACATCTCATATGTTATCAGGCATTGAGATACTCTGCTAAATTAATTAGGTCCTAGACCACATGTAATTGCATTTATTTCCTTCGATTTCATATCATATTCTGCTTCAGTATCTGCACTACATGTTTTAGGTTTCTATGGTATTTCATATGGAGTCAGAATCTTAGAATATAATCTGTATCCAAGGTTTTTTAAATATATTATCATTCTTGATTTCCATCATCCATAATTTTCTCTATTTAAGTACGGTGCTCTGACCATAGACATTCCTTCTCTTGTATCAGTCATCTTGCTCTGTGTATAATCTATAATCACTTTTAGCTTGTTAATACTTTATCGGAAAGCTCCACCACTAATACCAGTTGTTGGATCGGGATATACCAAATATACATAAGAGGGGGTGAATTGTGTCTTTTACAAATTCTTTGCGAAATCATGTTCTGCCCTTTGACTTTAATCAGATGGATTAATGTAGTGGAAATTTAAATAGCAGGGACACATGATGTATAGTGGTTTGGGGAACAGAAGGCCTCTAGTCCACTCCACTAACACTCTACTCTACAAGCTTGGTAATTTTCACTATCTGGTCCTCTTGTCAACAGAACATTCCACAACTGAGTATAGGTAGTTGACACCTTTATAATATAAGGAAAAACAAAGCCTTCCGGTTCACTCACAGAACCTATACATCTTAGTATGAGAAGTTGGTCACTCAAGAAAAAAATAAAGGTATTTTAACTTTGAAAATACTTACCCGTTGTTCTTCACAATTGCAACAGAATTCAATTGACAGTAGATGGATCGTCGCCTTCAGAAATAATTATATTTCAAGAAGAGCCGTTCTGAGTCGATCTAGTTGCAGTAGATATAGAAATATAATTCGTAACTTCATTAGTAGTAGATTCAAAGTAGATCTTCGATGATGAAAGAGTGAATCTTCTATCAAGATTCTTCTACTTCAATAAACAGAGCTTTATCGCTCTTTGTAATTAGCAGATCTATGTTCTTTGATAGTCTCTATTTTTCCCTTTTTTTTAAATTCATAATTTTTGTTCAGAAAATCTTGTATATATTCTCTGTGTAAATATCACATCTATATAATAACAATGAGCACTTCTCCTGAAAATTTAGATCCATAAAAGTCACCTTCTGACTCGCGATATTCAAAAATTCAAAATAACAGAGCAGTTGTAACTTCCCTAGAGACTCGGCATAAAAATCTCCTTTTAAATTGATCCTTTTAATCATAGATAAAACAGCTTTGAATCAGTCAAATACACGCTTCAAAAATCAGCTTTTAATCCGGCTTGAAATCAGCCTAATAATCTGCTTGTAGACTGTTGCATAATAATATCGTCTCTAATTATTCAACGCCAAACGTAAGATTGAACTATATAGCATGCATCTTTCAAACATAAGGTTGAATACAAACGTAGGGTTGATGTCGCAACCTTCAAACGTAAGTTTGATTACAAACATAGGGTTGATGAACCATACTTTTCTTTTCAATAATCAAACGTATGATAAATGGTCCATACTTTTAAAAGCTTCCAAACGTAAGGTACATGATCCATACTTTTGATGAAAAGTAAGGTTATTTACAAAAGTAAGGTTAATGAACCATACTTTTCAATATCCCAAACGTAGGGTTCCTTCCTAATGTAGGGTTCATCTTCCATACTTCTCCGATAACATATGGTTGATTAACCATTATTTTCTAATAACTCATAATGTATACACCACATTCCATCCTTACACTACGTTTCTCCACGTAGGGTATGAACAATGATTCCAGAACATGTTTAAGAAATTCCTGAATATGTAAAGCATGAACAGTGTTTCCAGAACATGCTAATGTGAATACTTTAGAAATTAAATCTCGTTGTTCAAGAACTTAAATATTTCTTCCAGAAATAAAAATATAATGAATAATAAATTCCTGAAATATACTTAAAATAAAATCATTAGAAAAAAATTAAGGGTATTTGTGAGAATCAAAATTATCATAGAGATAGAGTATTTTTCTCAACAATCTCCCCTTCTTTAAATAAAAATATTGTGTATTTTTTAAAACAACACTTGCTCAACAATGTTATCATAATATTATGAAACCATGTTCTTTATGTTATACTTCCATATGATTACTTATGATACTTATCTTTTATGATGTCATGTTGTACCTTTGACTCACACATTATGTTTTCTTTTCATGTTTATTCACTTACTAGGATTTTTATCTCATCCCATTATTTTATGTATTCCATAGGTTATCTTATGAAGTTTTAGGCATTCAAATGGATTTAGGATCTCATTATGGATTATACAATAAGAATTTAATGTTTTAAGTTTACTTTTCATGTATCATGAACCTACTATTCCAAAGACACTAGGCCCCATGATCTTTAGGGTTGTACTTATTGTATATTTATGTTTAAAAATAAAGTAATATTATTTTTGAAAGGTTTGGGTCACTATAGTTGGTATTAGAGTAAGGACTATTTATTTTTAGGTATTAGGATTATAAAAATATAGTGAAAGCATTAGGGATAAGACTAAATGAAGGAAAATATTCCTATGTTTTGGTAAATTATAGAGTCTGTGGTTTTCAAGAAAATACATCCTTATTTGTATATTATTAGTGGATGTGTCTCTAGCACAGTTGTGCCTGGGGGTAATAACCCTAAAAAGGTAGCATTGAGATGGACTCATTTTTCACCTACTGCATGATAATAGGTCTTTCTACACTCCTGGTTTGATACTCTTAGGGTATATTCTTTGGAAATTCACAAAACTCTTTAAAAAGAATTATGATGGACTTGAACAAATTATTAGGTTAGAAACCCTAATAAGTAAATTACTATGTATATTGTAGATTGAATCCAATAGTCTCATAAGTTAGGATATACTTATCATTTATAAGTTATTCCTATCAAGTTTATTAGTTTCCCTTTAGTATGTTTAATAGTTAATATTTTCTTGTCTTTTTTTATTCTTTTAGTTAATTTCTAGAAATAAGATAAATTGTGCCAACAACCAACATGATAGGCAATGTAATTATCACACAAATTTTATGCCTAATCTTATGGGAGTGAGAGCTAATAATTTCATGGTAGTGATGTCCTAACTAAATCAAATTATTAATAATAACTTGAATCATGTGGAATGTGATACTCCTACCAATAAATAGAAAGTTCCAGACAAGTATTTTATGTGAAAAAGTACTGATACCTTTAGTGGATATTTTTATCCCCTCATCACAAAATAGTGGATTAAATTCATTGAGAAGATATGCTCTATCTTAAAATGATCATAGAAATATAATGTTTTATTTGTCGTCTATCACATTATGGGAGAATTTGATTAGTGGTGGACACTTATCAAAAAAATAAAGTCCAAAGAGGATATTGATTCCATGGGATGAGAAGACTTCAAGAAAATATTTTTTAATAAATATTTTCCAATAACTCAGCATATTAAAATGGATAAGAAGTTCCTTAGAGTGAAGTAAATGGAATAATAGTCTATCAGGGATTATGAGAAAAAATTCACAAGGCTTGCATGGTATGACTATGACACTGTCATTATCACTAAATGTAAGTTGTAACACTTCATTAGTGGATTAAATACAATTCTATCAAAATATTTTGTGATTCAAGACTTTGATACTAATTAATATATTGTTTATTGTTCCCTAAAAGCTGAGATAGTGATTGGAGACTCTCTATGGTATCGTGAAACTTGAGAAAAAAACATAAAACAGAGTCTTCTTCAGGAGTATCAACAGATAAATACCACAGAGGAAAGAAAACCCAACATCTCACTGGTCAAAAGTGTAGGAAAAAGATTCTTATAAATTTCCTGATTAGAAATGGGTGATGTTTAAAATTTGTAAAAGAGGGGAATAAAGCTAATCATTGGTGAAGGGAAATAAAGAAACCCACTAATATATAAGAATAAAATAAGTTTCAGATCAACACTCATCCTAAATTGTAGTGTTTCAACTAATAATAACATGTTTATTATGAAATACAATGCCCTAAGCCAAGGTTTTTTAGAGAAAATCAACAGCAATAACCTACAAGGACTAGAGATCAAATAAGAGCATATTCTATCACTATTGATGAGGTGGATCCCAAATATGATATAGTGAAAGGTAAGATAGTTATTCATTTAAGAATAGAAAAAATATTATTTGATTCTGGTTCTACACATTCTTTCATATCTTTCATGTTTAGTTAAACTATTCAAGAACCAGCTTAAAACATGGGGGTTGAATTATCTGTGAGAACTATAAAAGGATAATCAGTTTCATCCCAATTATATAACTCCTCCCCAGTTATTTTTTATAGACTGAATCTTCCATCAAATCTCATCTTACTTCATTTAGTAGAGTTTTATGTGATATTAGGCATGGATTGGATATTCTTATATAAATCCAACATCTATTATTGAGAGAGGGATATTATTCTCTATATCCCAAGTCATCCTAAAATTTTATACAAGTGTAAGGTGGAGGATGAATCTCTACTATAATCTTCTATTCAATAATAGATATTATTACCTTATTAGTAATCATATTTATCCCAAATTATTGAAGAAAAAGAGATATTCATACTTTAAGACATGCCCATTATGAGGGATTATACTAATGTATTCCCTAAAGAGTGTTATGGTCTTCCTATTGACTGAGATGTTGAGTTCTTAATCAAACTTATACTAAGATATCTTTCCATATCAAATACTTCTTATAGAATGTCCACTACTGAGTTGGAAGGGATGAAAAAAAAGTTTCAAGAGAATCTAGAAAAGGGTTTTGTATATTTGAGTGCTTTATTGTGGGGTGTTTCGGTCCTCTTCATCAATAAGAATGATGGTTCAATGTACCTATTCATTGATTATAATGAACTCAATAAAATCACAATAAAGAATAAGTAACCCCTCCCATAGATAGGTGACTTGTTCAAGCAATTATCTGGGATCTATTATTTCTCTAAGGTGGACCTTCAGTTGATATATCACCAATTAAAGGTGAAGAATGAATATATTCCCAAAACTAACTTTTGAATAAGGTATGTATACTATGAGTTCGTTGTGATGCATTTCAAACTCACTAATGATTCATCGACATTTATAGACTTAATGAATAGTTTTTTTTGTGATTACCTTGAAAATTTTATGGTAGTATTTATAGATTATATTCTAATATAATCCAAAATCAAGGAGGAGAATGAGGAGAATTTGAATATTATGCTAAAGGATTTAAGAAATGAGAATTTATATTCAATTTACATTAAATGTGAGTTCTAGATGAATGAAGTGTTATTCTTAGGGAATATTATCACTAGAAAAGGGACATATATGGACCCTTTTAAGAAAAGGGAAATTGAGTACTATCCTAGACCTGCATTTTTAATAGATATCTATAGTCTCCTTGGACTTTCTGTGTATTATTGATTATTTGTGAAAAAAATGCTTATGATTTTCAGACCTATTAACCAAGATAACTCAAAAGGTGGTAAATTTTCTTTTGGAATAGTGAATTTGAAGAGAGCTTTAAGGAGTCGAAAAAGAGTCTAATCACTACACCAGTCCACATATTTCCCTCAAGTGGGGATCTTTTTGTTGTATATAGTGTTTATTTAAATAAGGGATTGAGTTTTGTACTAATGTATAATGATAAAATGATAAACTATGCCTCAAGGTAGTTTAAAGTTCATGAGAACAACTATCCCATGCATGATCTGAATATAGCTACAATGATCTTTTCATTGGATATTTGGTGACATTATATCTATAGGTAGAAGTATGAAATATATATGGATCATAAGAGACTAAAATATATATTCTCATAGAAGGAGATTAACATGAGCTAGAAAATATGTTTAGAGATGATCAAGGACTATGACTGATCAGTCCATCACCATCCTGGGAAAGTAAACATTGTTTCAAATTATCAAAGTAGAAAATATTTGGTGACTTTATCGATGATGAGAATTGAAAATGATAAAATCTTCATAGAATTTAAAAGGATAGACATGGGAATCATGAAGGAAGGGATATCATCATTCCTTTCTCAAATTATTATTAAACCATCCATTCTGAAGAAGATACAGGATTCTAAAAGAGGTTATATGGAAATTCATAAGAAGGTAGAAGTTGTGAGACAATGTAAATCCTATGAGTTCAAAATTTAAGAAAAGTTGTTGTAAAATTTAGGCCATGACTATGTTTACCATTAAATTTTATGATAAAGAAAAATTTATTGAATGATGCACATAGCTCGACCTTCTCCATCCACCCAAGGAGCACAAATATGTATTTGAATCTCTAAGAGAACTATTGTTGGGATAATATTATGATAGAGATCACTGAATATGCATCAAAGTGTGTCGTATCTTAGAAAGTGATGACTGAAAGGAAAAAAGTCTAAAGGGATGATGAAAACATTATTCATACCTATATGGAATGGGAAAACATCACCATGGACATCATCACTGGTTTTCCAAAGAATTCAAGAGGACATAATGCCATTTCGGTTGAGGTGGAATGTCTTACAAAGACTTATCACTTCATTGAAATTCAAGAGTACTTCATACTCAATCAACTTGAAAAGATATACATCATATAGGTGGTGAGGCTGTATAGAACACCACAATTTATTATATCTAATTGAGATCCAATATTTACCTCTAAGTTCTAGAAGAGCCCTCAACAGCTATAAATAATGGTGTTAACTTTAGTATGTATTATTAACCCCAAAAATATTTCAAATCTAATATGACTATTTAGACACTATAAGATATGTTGAGAGAATTTTATGAGGACTTTGAAGGAGTATGGGATCAGCATCTTCCTCCAATTAAGTTCACATACAGTAATTGTTTACACTCAAGCATCCAAGTGACTCCTTTTAAATATTTTTATGGGAATAGATGTATAATAGATTCATTTTTGGATGAAGTTAGTGAATATAAGCTGTTGGGGCCTAAAATGGTTGAGAAAATGGTAAAAAATGTCAAGATCATTTAGCAATACATTGGGACTGCTCAGAGTTGACAAAAGAGTTGAGTTAAAAATCATCGACGAGACTTAGAGTTTGAGGATGGGAATAAAGTGGTTATATATATATATATATCCATGGAATAGATTCATGATATTTAGGAAGAAGTAAAAGGTAATTCATAGGTACATCAGTTTCTTTGAGTTAATTGATCGGATCATAATTGTAGCTTATCGACTAGCACTCACACCAACACTTTCTCAAGTACACAGTGTATTCCATTTATCCCTCTTGAGGAATTACATACCAGATCCCTCACATGTACTAAATTAATAGGTGTTATAGATGGAAAATGATATCTCTTATGAGGATCATTCTACGAAGATCTTGGAAGGTAAAGATAATGTTTTAGGCAATAAGACAACACACCTGGTCAAAGTACTTTGGTGGAACCATAAATATGAAGAGGTAAACAAGGAACTAGAGGAATCCAGGAAGAATAAGTAACCTCATATTTTTTCACCTTAGTATGTTATTAGAAATTTTGAGGGTGAAATTTCTTAAGGGGGGATGAATGTAACACCTTAGGTTTTTTTAAAGAAAACTATGTTTGATAAAGTATATGACACACAACAACGAGCCTAAACTAACCAGGATTATTTATGACCATTATAACCTATCCATTAAATTATCAGGTATGAATAGTATTAAATACTTTATTAAATATAATAAATATATATTTTTTGATAAATTCCTAGGAAATAAGCACTTATTTTTTAATGAATACATTTTATTCGTAAAAAATAAGTTTTCTTCAAAAATTATTTTTATTTATTTTTGAGAGAAAATATTACAATTAATTGCTTGAATATTTAGAAATGTTGTTTTAGAAAATTAAAATCATTTTTCAAATCAGAATATCAAGATTTACTTATGGTTAAATTTTGGGATTTTTCTGAAATTATTGATTTTTTCAATGAATAGTGATGATTATCAATTTTTCAAATACTGGCATTTATTTTTCATTAAATCAAGTAATTTAAAAGTCCCATTATATTTTAAATTTGGTATTAAAATTAAATATCAACAGTTGTATTTATAATAATATAATTAATATCATTTTGATCATAAAGTTTCGTGATTTTGCTAATTTTTACGCTTAAAAACATGGTTTTCTGAAAACTATTTTTAAGTGCATAAATTTTATCCATTTTAATTAATTAAAATAACAACTATAATGGAAAATGTTAAAATAAATTCATAAATTATACATATATTTATATGAATTTAAATACATATAATTATTATTTCTATTCATCAAGTTAATATAATATCTTTTATTGCTTGAAAAAATATATTTATTGAAAATCCATTTTTTAACAATTTTTGTGAGTTTAATTTGAAATTAAATTATGAAAATTATGTGATTTTAATTTGATAAAATTGATTAAATTTTTTAAATTATAATAATTAATATTAATTCATAATTTAGACTTAATTTTTTGTCATAATTAATAGTAAAAACTATAAAAAAAACTGGTTATCGTGGTAAAAAACTAAAATGGTAAAAGTAAGTAATCTTAGAGAAAAATGGAATAAAATGATTAAAACATGTTTAATTTTTAATTTTGGTTGTTTTTATAAACCATATCCCCCATACACTATATTATTTATTAATTTTGTAGGCACTTGGCTTCAGAGTGACTTCCCATTATTGAATAATTTTGGGTATTTAGAAAAATGTCACTCCCTCACACTTATAGAAGGGCACCTCCTATTCTAGGGTGGTTTTAGGTATAATCTTAAAGAGGTGGTCTGAAGAAGATGTATCATTCTTAACCGAGAATATTAGTTTTATTTATTATTAAAACTACTTCAAAAATTATTCAATCATAATGATAATCTCCAATATAATAAGAAGTTATTTTTTTAATTTAAAAACCTATATCAATCTCATCTTCCATCAAATTGGAAATGAAACCATCATTCATGTGTACAGCAGACTACTGCCTCATAAACTGATGTAATTAATTTTCCATCATCAACTCTCAAGGATATTAATGATGATAGATTTAATATTTATATATTTTATTAATTAAATATAAATAATTTTTGAAAATTAATATAACTTATTCATTATTCTCTTACCGTCCATTGAAAAATTATAACATCGTCTGTGTGTACAGCAAACTACTGTCTCACAAATCAATGGGATTCATTTTTTATTATCACATTAGATGGATTGTATATTTAAGTGTATTTAAAGTATTAATATGATATTTATGATATATTATAATTATATAAATTTAAGATAACACTAACCTTATTTGCATCATTATTATTGAAAAATAGAAATGTCACTCATGTGTACGTATGGTTTACCATCTCCATGATTATAACAGAGTTCATTT
The DNA here is from genome assembly GCA_963277665.1 of Viscum album. NCBI lineage: Eukaryota > Viridiplantae > Streptophyta > Magnoliopsida > Santalales > Viscaceae > Viscum > Viscum album. The sequence goes on from OY728159.1 coordinate 1,327,875,948, forward strand.
TTCATGATCATATTTCATGATTGGTTTTAAAATTATAATGATGTATACAAATGAAAATTATTCCATTATTATTATTCTATATATTAATAAATAATAATCTCTTTGACCTTATTCAACTTTCCAAAGTGATTTTGGGAATATAAGCCAAACATCGTCAAAACATCCAACTTGAACCAAAATAATAAACTAATTGAATATAACATGACAATAAATAAAATAATATGAATAATAATCTTGAAAAGGTTATTAATAAATTAAATAATTAACATAATATTATTATTTAAGAAGGTAAATAACACATGTGATGAATCAAACTTGCGGTAAGGGATCTCTCTAAACTACCATTTTCTTCATCTTAGTACCATTCTCTCTCTAAATCACTTTCACTCTCTTTTATGTTATTAAATGATTAAAAAATATATTTATATTTCTATAAAATATATAACTATATTATTATACCTTCCTTTTATGGGGTAATACATGCCTTATGTTCATTTCTCAAATGCCTTCATTATGAAATTTCCTTCGATTATGATATACGGTAAGATTATGGAACCCATTTTTTTCTAGGGGTATTTCTTATTTTATGAATTATGAATTATTTATTTTTTTATAAAATAGAAAGCATGAACATATTATTATTGGTTTTCCAATATATCCCTCCAATTCATTGGGTAGAGCTTTAGTCTCATGAGATGTTGTGTATGGGATTAGGGAGTAAACCTAATCCATTGTTGGAATTTTTCCACCATGTGATATTGTATAGGAAATTAGAATTGACTCATGTTTATGTAATGTTTTATGTTTCTTAAAAATTTCTTATGTTACCATGTTCTTATAATACCATGTTATTTTTGTTATGATTACATGTGATTACTCATGGGCCTTATCTGTTATGATATCATGTGATACCTTTAACTCACGTGTTATGTTTCCTTATAATGTTTATTCCCTTACTGGACTTTTAAGATAACCCCTTTTTTATATATTCCCTAGGTCATACTATGTATTTTTATTATCTCAAATGGATTTAGAAGATCATTAAGGGGAATAAAATAAGTATTTCATGTTTTAAGTTTCTTTTTGATATATCATAAACCTTGACTTCTAATTACACTAGGAATCATAATATTTGGGAATGTAATTATTGGATATTTATGTTTAAAAATCATATAATAATATGTATTAAAGGATTGGTTCACAATAAAGATGGTTGTAGGTTCACGTACCCTCAGTTTTCATCTCAAGGAACCTGGATATGTTGGGTGAAATGTAATCACAAGATGAGACATAAAAATACATTGGTGGGAAATGTATTATTAATTAATATGCATTATATGTATATAATTTTAAGTTTAAAATAAATAAACTCCAAATTTCAATTAAATAAATCAAGAATATATTCATAACTTCATATCACTTTTTAAATCCATTCAAAACACTTTTTTATGAATTTTCATCAAGATCACTTCTTTTTGGAACAAGCACTTTTTCTAAAACTTAATCCTTATCCAAATGAAAAACTATGTGACCTTATTGGAATTAGTAGCATTGAAAAAAAATAATACATCCATATTTCATAGATGTAAGAAAATAGTAGCCTCTAGAAAATCATTAGTTATACTAAAGCTACTTATGGGTCTAGTGTTTTTTTTTAGCGAACATACTTATATATCTTATACAATCATTCCCATAATAAGATGTAATATATAAATCATATGTATACCTATAAAATCCCTTTTTACTTGACACTAAGTGACCACTAGACATGGAAAATGTCAAAATGGTATAATTTATATCATATTTTCATGATTCTCTAAAATATATAGATTATTTTGACGAATACATAACATGTCATTCACTTAATAGATGAGTTTTACACATGTCCCTCATCCATGTAGTTGAACACATCATATGTGACTCAAAAAATCATGGACAAGAATTTCCTCAACCTAATTCAATCAAGGGTCAGATAGTCTTTAATTGTCATATAAGTAATAAAATTCCATTTAGTTTGACTCCAACTAATGACATGATCAACAACATACCCAATGTAATGACCCGAACTTTTTGAATGGTAATTTTTTCTTGAAAATGTGTGTTATGTTATATTATTAAAAATAAAACCATGTAATTTTTTAAATAAAGTAAATATAAAAGGAAATTTGATAATATGGATTCAACTTAAATATGTTTTTTAGTCAATTATGACTGTTGGACAATATTACTATTGGGAACTATAATCTAGATAATAATTTTAACATTATCATTATAGTTTATAAGTAAAATTTTGACAAAGGATAATTGATACAGAAAGATGATTTGATGGTCGTAACCAGTAGAGTCATTCCATTGGAATCCATTTTTCAGATCTTGAGAGGGAGATTTCATCCCTAGGGTTTCCCCTTGACCAATCCCAAGATGAGCTTCAACAAGTGAAGCTTGAACGAAATTTCCTACAGGAGAAGTTCGAGTTAGTAGAGATTATCACTCGGTTGATATTAGTTGAGGCACCCCATGAAACTACAAACATCACACACCTTACTCTTATGATGTACATGGCTGTAATAATGGGTTATGTGACTAAACCTATTGTTTAATTCCTTTGTTTCAATAAAATTTTACTTCCATCATTTCCATTTTAAGAATAGTTTTCATAATAAAATTAAGATAGAATTTAAAAAATTGATTTTTCATATCGAGATTGTAATTTTCAGAAAATATATAAATAATTTTAATAAACTAAGATATTAGGAATAATAATTATTTTAATAAAATATTTTGTTAAAAACACTCTTATTTAAAAATAAATGATAAAATAATTTTATTTAATTTGAAGTATCAGAAATTTTACTATACATTTTCAATTCCATATTATTTTCAATAAATAAGAATTTTTATTTTTAAAAGTTAAAATTATCATATTTAGGGAATTATTATGATAAAATAAATATCATTTTTGAAATCCTAAAATCAAAATTAGGTTAGGGTTAACTTATGATAATTTTCTAAACTACTTTATTTTTTTTAATAGTAAAAATATAGTTTGAGTTTTAATAAGATCATAATTATGTCATAATGATGTAATAACTAATTAACAAAAATACAAAAAAAATAAAATATGTTATTTTATTAATATCAAATATTTTAATATATTTTAACCAACTTCCAAATATATAATTTACTTTCCAAATTCAAAAATGGGAACTTTAACTTTAAAAAAATTATGAAAACTCTAACTTTCCATGCCAAGATAATTAATATAAAATGATGGTCGACTATTTTGGATTAAAATAAAATAATAGGTGTCCCATATGTCCAATAACATAGTCAAATACCATTTTCAAACCCATGGAATTTCATTTACTACTACCTATGTGTCCAAGGCCTTAATTTAGAAATTAATAAACAAATCCCTACCTTTTCTATAAATAACCACCCATAAATCCATTTACATTATATCCCATTTCATCCTACATGAATATATGATATTTTTACTTCCCAAGGAGTCTGCCTAAGGTTTCCTTAATCCCCAAAGGTCCTGATCCTCATGTTTTAGGAACTACTCTTCAAGGTAAGGTAAATTACCACTTCTCTTTTCCATTCAAGTTCCCTCTTTATGTGGTATGTATTTTAAATTTCTAAAATATGTTCTTATATCCAATTTATTTTATTCATTTTCTAAATTAATATTATTTTATGAATGGTATACCCTTTTCCCTATCTTTTTACCCTTTTCTAAAACCACATTTTAAACTCGTTATGCTACCAATTTTGCTTCTTAAAATTTCTCTCTTCTTCTCAAGAAATTCCCTTTTATTTTTTTATGTGAATACCCAAACCTAGTTATTTTATAGGGGTATTAAAAAATATTTAAAAATGATTTATTTTATTCTATAATTGACATACATAAAACATTAATTCTCTTTCCTTGGGTTATAAGTTACATAAAGATCTTATCTTTAAACACTTTTTAAAACGCCATGATTTTTATATGAAATCCATTTGTTCTATTATCCATGGGTTATTTATGAAATTTTTTATTATAATATTTGTGTCTCACATTATTTAACACATATTAATGGTTCTACTTGATATTGTTCCAATTCAATGGGAAAATAAATTAATCTCTATAGATGATATGTTTTATTATACCTTGGTGAATGACCTTGGTAATTTTTATAACACCTCAGTAAAAAACCTTGGTGATATTCTTATGAATGTATCATTTAAATGTTTTATACACATTTAAATGTTATTATTCAAGTTATTTTTATTATTATATTCCCTTTTTTCCTTTCCTTGTTCCTTTATGACATTCTTCATGTTCTTATTGGTTTTTCCTCAAGATCACATGTAAATTGTTTCTCTTGTTTTCCCTTACTGGGCCTTCTACTCATATTTTCCTTTGATGTATGTCCCCAGGTTATAATATGAAGTAAAATTACTTATTATGAACCAATTAATAATCTTTTCATATTTTTTAGAATAATATTTTACGTTTTCATGTATTATGTATATTTTTTACAGTAAACTAAAATTTAAAAGATCCTTTGTTTATACCATGTAAATGAGAAGTTATGTATTAAAAAGTTGGGATTACATACCCAACCACCCCCTGATTAGCTTAGTATATTTTTACTTGTGTATGAAAGGTATTAAAGTGTGAAGGTTCTCATGAAATGTATCTATATAACCTCAAGTAAATGGGATTGATAATAATCATACACTTGTAAGTATATCAATGACTATATAATATTAAATGAGATATAGTTTGGTGGGTCATTAAAAGTAATAAGTATCTACTTATTACCTCATGAATCTATTATAAGAATCTTATATACAACCCTTTTTCATGAGTAAAATATGTTATTCATGATAACCATAACATACCATCACAACCCATAATACTCGATGATGATTATCAATTTGGCAGAACCCAATTTCATACTTTGGGAGGATATTATCATTCTACCATTCATGAAAAATAAATTAAAACACACATGTATGAATGATAAATGGAGGTATCCTTTATAATAATAACTTGATATATTATAAATTCATTATATCAATCTCTTAAATATCATATACCAAGAGATTCAACATGGCCCTCGTGCCTCTACAACAATAAGGGTTTCATCAATGGATATGTTGCATTGTCATATGTAGCCACTAAATCGATATTTAAATTTCTCCAATCTATGATCTCTCAAAATATATGGTTTATGAAAATTAAGTTTTTGGTCCTTTTGTGACACTAGGGTTCCTCATCCCAAGAAACTTCTCTATTGTTGTCACAGTAAAGCTTGATCACTCCCTTAATTCTAGGAACCGCTCCATGTTCAGTAATGAACTTCTTGATATAAACAACTTCCTTTACAGTATCTAATACATCTATGTACTCTACATATATTCTAAAGTATTCTATAGTGTATCATTTGGATATTTTCCAACTGATATCACCACCATTCAAGAAAAACATGAAACTAGATTGATATTTCATATCACCTCTGTAATATTAGAAAATAGAATTTGTGTAACCTTTTACACATAAATCATCCTCACCTCCAAATATCAAGAACATATCCTTAGTCCTACTCAATTACTTTTGAATGTTCTTCATAATAATCTAATAAATCTCACTTAAATTGAATTGGTATCAACAATCTATTTTTAGATCATGGGTGACATCGGTTCGAGTACACAACATGAAAAACATGATAGATCCTATGGTAGATAAATAAATAATTTTATCAATCATTACTATATCTTTATAAGGATCTTTAATCTTCCTAAGATTCATGCCATGTAACACTAATAAAGACCCAATTTTAGAGTTCATCATACTAAAACTCTTTTTGTTTTACCAATTTAAGTGTCCTAACTGTGTTTGAGTAGCCTCTTAGATCTAGCTCAATAGATCTTTATACTTAGTACATTGGAATATTCACCCATGTATTTAATCAAGAATCATTTTCCCTACAACATATTCGTAGATCGAGTGTTAGTATGTCATTTTCAATAAGTAATATTTCATCAATATACTATATTAGAAATACTACTATACTCCCACTAATTTGTATATATACATTGGAATCATCCATGTTATTGATGAAACACAAATCTTTGATTTCATCATCATACTGAATATTCCAACTCTTAGAAGAAAGCTTCAATTCATAAATATACTTTTGTAGATTTCATACCTTAACTGTACCACATGGTATTTCAAAAACTAGGGGATTTATCATATACATGCTTAAAGTGGCTTAATTTTAATGAATTTTTCCTCACATTTTATTTGAAAATATCAAATTTTTGATGATATAATGTGGAATAATTTATACTATTTTGATTCTTGTTTATTTTTTTATAATTATAATTATTTTTATATTTTAATGAAATTGATGATTTTTTCACTAAATTGATAAAATTTTATTTTCTTTAAATTTCATATATTTTAAGAACATTTTTTAGTCAATTTTTTATTTTTTTAATGTAAATATGTTTTCTTCAATAATTTATAATGATTTGGCCTTTGGAATTTAATTTTTTTGAAGTTCCATCATTTTAGTTTTAAATATGTTTGGTTAAACCAATTTTTAACTCAATTTTTGATGTCTAGAAACTCATGGAATAATTTTATGAGGAGATACATTTTAATTTTTAACTTATTTTAATGTCATTTTGGTTGATTTACATTTTTATATTTTCTTATACAACATGTTTTTTAAGACTTGTAAATTAGTTTCATAATATAAATATGCATGACTTTCCACATAAGATAATTGGTTTCATCCATATAAGATATTTTCAAGTAGCCTTGTAAGTTTTTATTTCTAATTCCATATTATATTTTTGATAGAAAAATATCCCATGTCATTTTTGGCCCTTATTAAATTTTAATTAACCTTAAGAAATTTTCCTTGTAAGTCATTTTCTACTCATCTTGTATGAAATTCTGTTGTGAGACTTTACAGTATATAGGTTAAATTTCATACATGGAATTAATTATTTTATGCTTATAGGATAATTTACTTTTCCATTTTCAGGAACTACCTAATCCGCAACCAAATAAGAACTAAAACTATCCTTGGATGTGGGAAGGAAAATAGAGGACATAGATAGCTTCATAGTAATTCGAGCTTCATGATCAATGTCAATATATAGATTAAAGTACCTACATTGAACTCAGGGGTGTTGAACACATTGATAGGATTTGATGTAGTAATGTAATCCACCTCTATTTTCAAGTATTCTATAATGACTTGTTTGGAACTCTTCTAACTGATATCTCCGCCATTCAAGAAAAACATGAAACCAGATTGAGATTTCAAATCATCTATATAATATTGGAAACTAGTATCTATGTAACATTTTACAGAGAGCTCATCCTCACCTTCAAAGATAGAGAACTTATCCTTAGTCCTTCTCAGGAACTTCAAAACGTTCTTCATAGAAATACAATGAATCTCGCCAATATTGAATATGTATCTACAAGTTATGTTTAGATCATAGGTGACATCAGTTCAAGTACACAACATGATATATAGGATAGATCCTATGGAAAATGAATAGAGAATTCTATTCATCCTTTCTATCTCTTTAGAAGGATCATTAATGTTCCTAAGATTAATGCCATTTAACACAAATAAATATCCCATTTTAGAGTTCTTAATGATAAACCTCTTTTATATTTTACCAATGTTAGTATCCGGATAGAGTCCAAGTAGCCTCTTAGATCCATCTCAATAGATATTCATACCTAATATATTAGAATATTCACTTGTGTATTTTATCAAGAATCTTCTTTCCAACAACATAATCATAAATTGAAGTGTGAGGATGTTATTTTAGATAAGTAGTATGTCATTTACATACTATTTCATAAACTCTACTATACTCCCATTAATTTTTATATATATATTTGAAGCATCAATGTTCTTGATGAAACCCAACTCTTTGATTGCATCATCAAACTGGATATTCCAACTCTGAGAAGCTTGCTTCAATCCATAAATAAACTTTTGTTGATTTTATACCTTAACTATAACACCTGGTAATTCAAAACCTCTGGGTTTTATCATATACACGTTTAATGTGGCTTAATTTTAATGCATTTTACCCACATTTTATTTGAAAATCTAAATGTTTTGATGATAAAATATGCATTAATTAATAATATTATTATTCTTTATCATTTTCTGAAATAAATTGTACTTATTTAAATATTTTAATTAAGAATATGGTTTTTCACTAAATTAATAAAATATTATTTTCTTTAAATTTCATATATTTTAAGAATTTTTTTTTTAGTTTTTTTATTATGTTTTAATGGAAATATGTTTTCTTGAAGATGTTAAATTTAGTTTTTCAAATTAAAATCATGTTTTTTTAATTTGTTATGGAATTTTTTTTTATTATGAAAATTATTTTATCTTGTGACCTTCTATTTGTGGGAAGCCATTTGGGCATATGGTGTTATTGGGCCTCCATTTTTGCTTTGGGTTTGGGGTGGGATGGATTTGTTGGATTTCTCATGCCTCTATTCCTCTTGGGATCTTGACAATTGATGAGGTATGATCCAACAGCTCTGCTTTTGGGATTTCTACTTTTTAATCCTTAGGAATACATATCCACTACCTCCTTCCCATGTAACAACACAGACTTTTTAAATGATATTTTTTTACTGATAAAATGTGTGTTATATTATGTTAAACTCAAAAAAAACTATATTTATTTAGTAATAAAGTGAGTATAAATGGAAATGTTATAATTGGGGATCGACCATTATATGATCGTTAGTCAACTATGACCATTTTTTAATATAACCATTGGAAATATACTCTTGGTAATAATTTTTAAATTTTAATTTTTAAGTATAAATGATAATGAGTAATTAATAAAGGAGAAATGATGGCCTCAACCAATAGAGTCATGCCATATGAATCCCATTTATAGAACATTGTGAGTGAGGTAGCATAATTGGGGTTTCTCTTGAGTAAGCCCAAGCTGAGCTTCAACAAGTGAAGCTATAACTAAAATCCCATATGGAAGAAGTTCATGTTAGTAGAAATTACCACTCAGGTGATGTTAGTCGAGCCACCTCTTGAATCTATCATCATTGAACACCCTAAACTAAGGTCTTATGGGAGTGTTATAAGGGGTAATGTGTTAAGGCACTAGTTACATATATTTTAATTCCATTTTATAAATAAAATTTTTATTTCATCAATTCCATTTTAATAATGGTTTTTCTTAATAAAATTGAGAATGAATTTAATAAATTCATTTTTCGGACAGAAATTATACTTTCTGAAAAATATATATATATTTATAATAAACTAATATACTATGAATAATACCAATTTTATTGAAATATTATGACAAAAACACTCTTATTTAAATATAAATGATAGAATAATTTTATTTCATTTTCAAGTGTTATAAATTTTACTATGCATTTTCAATCCTCTATTATTTTTAATAAATAAGGATTTTTATATTTAAAAGTTAGAATTATCATATTTAGAGAATTATTTTGATAAAATAAATATCAATTTTTAAATCATCACACCTAAATTATGTTATGTTTAATTTATGATAATTTTCTAAAATAATTTATTTTTTGTGAATAGTAAAAAAACAGTTTGAGTTTTTAAGTATGTTTAATGACTTCATAATTATATCATAATGATTTAATAACTAATTAACTACAATAAAATACCTAAAATATTTTATTTTATTAATATCAAGTATTTTAATATATTTTAATCAATTTAGAAACCTATAATTTACTTTCCAAAGTCTAAAATGAAAACATTAACATTAAAAACATTATTTTTGTGGGAACTTTACATTTCCATGCCAAAATAAGTAATATAAAATGATTATAGACTATTTTGGATTAAAATAACAAAAAATATTACCCAAGTGTCCAAAACCATGGTAAAATAACATGGAAAATCCCATTGTTTTTCATTTTCCACAACCTAGGATTCTAAGGCCTATATTTGGAAATTAATAAACAAGTCCACCACTTTTGCTTTAAATACCCACCCATTTATCCATTTTATTTAACTCTAAATACATCCTCCATGTATATCAGGTATTTTTACCTCCCAAGGAGTCCTTACAAAGTTTCCTCATGAACCCAAGGTTCCAATCTTCATGTTTTAGGAGTAACTCTTCAAGGTAAAGTAATTATCATTCTTTTCTTTTCGAATCAAGAACCTATTTTCATATATATCTTATAAATATTATGTTTAATCTCTTATATTACCCTTTATATCATACCCTTACTGAAAAATTATTTTTTATCAATGGTATACCCTTGTCCCCTCTCTTTTTACCTTTTTTTCAAAATCATGTTTTATACCTGTTATGCTGCCAAATTTACTTCTCAAAATTTCCCTCTTCTCTTCAAGAAAATATCTTTCATTTTATTTTTGTGAATACCAAAGACTATTTATTTTCCAAGGGTATTAAACTAAATTTAAAAATGATTTATTAAATTCTAGTATTAACATACATGAAACTCACATTCCTTTTTCATGGGTTGAAAATGATATAATATTCATGTTTTTTAAAACTTTTGGAATGCCATGATTTTGATATGAAACCCATTTCTTTTATTCTACATGGGTTATTTATGAAATATTTGATTATGATATATTTGGATCACATTAAATAATACATATTGATGGTTCACCCTGATAGTTCTCTAATTCGTTGGGTAAATAATTTAATCTCTATAGATGACATGTTTTACGATACCTTGTGAATAACCTTGGTAATTTTTGTGAAATCTCGGTAGAAAAACTTGCTGATATGATTATTAATGTATAATTTAAATGTTTTATACAAATTTATAAGTTATTATTCATGATATTTTTATTATTTTCTACTTCATGTTCTCCTTCTCATGCCACATTGATATTCCTCATGTTCTTATTGATTTTTCTCAAGATCGCATGTAAACAATTTCCCTTACTTCTCCATTATTGGGCCTTATACTCACCCTTTCCTTTGATATATGTCCCCAAGTTATAATATATAGTAAAAGTAATTAGGATAAACCAATGAAGAATATTTTCATGTTGTTTAGAAGAATTTTTTAAGATTTCATGTATTATGTACCTTATTTCCAAGAAATTAAACTTTAAAAGATCTTATGTTTGTATAGTGTAATGAAAGTAGTGTAATAAAAATGTGGAATTTCATAGTTGGTATTAGAGGATGGTTTAGTTATTTGTGAAAGTTTGTATTTTAAAACATTAGGAATAACCTTAGGGACCAATTTATATATAGTAAAACATCATGGTATTTTGGTGAAGTATTAAGTAAGTGATTTTCGAGAAAACAAATCCCTATATGGATATGAACAAGTGGATGTGGATCTAGAATAGTTGTATATAGGGGTAAAAAACAAAAATAACACTTTGATCTATACTTAAATAGGTACTGGTGCATGAAAATGGTACTTACTATAGTCCTGTTTTGACACTCTTGAGGGATATGTTTGATTAATCATAGGCTTTTTGTGAACCATTATGAAGAATATATAGAGAATTTAATTGTTTTTAATGAATAACATATTTAATCATGATGTTTTAAGATATAAAATTCCTTTATAATTATAATATTCTTAAAAGAAACATATTTCTCACTAAGGTTTTATTCTTTTAGAAAATGGCGTGAAATAGGAGAAACTATGTAAATGGTGACCACAATGGACCATGAACATATGGACCTTAGATAGAATAAAGAATGGAAAAATTTATGAGAATGATGAATCAACTGACTCGAGTTATGACCAATAACTTGAATGAAGCTGAGAGACTAGATTCACCTTAAAGGTAATAGTATTCTATTGTGTTATTTAATCATCAACTACTAACTTTTTTAGTGGATCTACAAACCCATTGAATTCTAATCAATTAATAATCCATAGAGAAAGATCTTTGTTGTACTCTATTGTTTGAAATAAGAGAAATTCACCCTAGATATTTATTTCTTAGATGTAGAAGCTAATTAGTGGTAGACACTGATTAGAAACATGAATCAAAGAAGGGATATTGATGTTATGGAGTGGGAAGATTTTATGGTAAAATTTTTTAAAAAATATTTCCCTCATTTAATGCAAACAAAAATGGAGAAGGAATTACTAAAGCTAGATCAGAGGGAAATAGAATCTATGGGAATCTATGAGTTGAACTTTACAATACTTTCTCATTGCACCTCCATCTTTGTTAAGGATCCTAATGGAAAGGTTTATATATTATTTGGTGGACTAAGACCCCATCTATAGAAAAATATATCCAATTGATACTATGAAAGCTATGATGATATAGTGAGGAGTGATATGAAGGATGAAATGGAGTTCAAAGGGATACAGTGGTCCCATAGATCAAATGAAAAGAATATATTAATAGATCCAATATTAGGGAAGAACTTTGATCACGAAATAGGAGGAAAGAAAGATCAAATTCCAACATGAAATAAATGTGGGAAGAATCATTCAAGTAATTTCTTTCTTAGGAGTAGGAAATGTTACAAGTGTGGAAGAAGTGTCCATATTACTCAAAACTGTCCGATTAAGGTGAAACCTAAACTCCTCAATACTAAAAACAAAGGTAAAATGGTGCAAGACTAGCCTGAAGTCCAATTATATAAGTGTGGATAGCTTGAGAACTTTTCTAATAACTATTAAAATTAGAAGGTAATGGAGGGAAATCACAATCAACCTCAGCATAGGCCAAGGGAGAAAGATCGGGATTTTTCTGTCATAGTGGCTAAAGTGGAGGATCCAAATGATGTGGTGGAAGGTACTCTCATTGTTCTATAAAATCTTGAAAGTATATTGTTTGATTATTGTTCAATGAATTCCTTTATTTCCTCCAAGTTTTCAAATAATATAGAATCAATACCTGAAATTCTAGAAGTAGAGTTATCATTCAAGACTCCTGGAGTGATTATCCCAGAATCAACAGTGTATAAAAACTCTAGTATTCACTTTGGTGAGCACAATATCATCTCAATTATAGTAGTCATTCCTATGATTGAATTAGACACTACACTAGAGATAGACAGGCTCTCAAAGTATAATTCAAAGATAAACTGCATATGAAAGGAAATAAAAGTAATCTTGAATGGAAAACCTACTTTTGTTTTCAAAGGAGAGATATCTCAACTTGAGCTTTGTCTAGAAGCACCTCCCATATCCTTCTTTATGGAAATGATTGGTGAATGTGAAAATAGAAATAAAAGTATATGAATATAAAATATACCCATCATGTAGGAATAAATTGACATATTTCATAAGGAGTTACCTATACCTACTTTAGAAATAGTGGTATATTTATCCATTAAACTCATGCCTGGATCTAAGATGATATCAAAGACCCCATATATAATTGAAAATGAGGATCTAGAAGAATTAAAGAAGCAACTGAAATATTTTTTAGAGAAGGGTTTTATCCAACCAAGTGTGTCTCCTTGGGGATCACATGTTCTCTTTATGAATAATAAAGATGGATCAATGTGGCTATGAATTGATTATAGAGAACATAATAGGATCACAGTGAAGAACAAGTACCTTATTCCAAGGATTAACGATTTATTTGAACTACTTCATAGGGATTAATTCTTCTCCAAGATTTATCATTGATCTGGTTATCATAAATTGAGGGTAAAGAAATAATATTTTCCAAAGAATTCATTTCGATCAAGATATGGGCATTATGAGTTACTTGTTATGACCTTAATATTGACTAATGATCCTGCTATATTTATGGATTTTATGAATAGAGTTTTTAATGACTACCTTAAACTTTTTGGTAGTTTTTATTGATGATATTCTGATATATTCCAAAATTAGTGAGGAGAATGAGGATCCTCTAAGGGTTATATTAAAAACTCTAAGGTAGGAGAGCCTATTTGGAAAGTTTAAAAATTTTGAATTTTGGTTACAAAAATTTTCTTTATTGGGGATATTGTAACCAATGAAGGAATCTCAATTGACCATACTAAGAAAAAGGTTGTAGAGTAATGGACTCATCTTACAATAGTAACTGAGATTCATATTTTTCTTGGTTTAGAAATATATTATAGTAGGTTTTTGAAAAAAAATTCATGACTTTCTAATCTACTAATCAAGTTAACCTGAAAAGGGTCCAATTTCATTGAGAAAAAGGAGTGTGGAGAATGTTTCCAATAGCTTAAGAAGATAGTGGTTACTACACCTATGTTAAATCTACCCTCTATTGGAGAAGGATTTATTATTGTTAGTGATGCATATCTGAAAGGTCTTAGGTGAGTCCTCATGAAAAATGAAAAGGTGATTGCATGTGTATCTTGATAGTTAAGTCCTTGTGAGTATAATTATCCTACACATGATTTGGATCTATACGTAGTTATTTTTTCTCTGAATATATGGAGGCACTATATTAATGGGGAGAAGTGTGATATATACATAGACCACCAAATTTTTAAGTATATTTTCACAAAAAATGAATTGAACATGAGAAAGAGGATATGGTTGGAACTTATTAAAGACTATGACTATTCAATTCATTATCATCCTATAAGTGAAAACAATGTTGTTGATGCATTAAGTAGGAAAGACCCTATTATAATGGAAATGATGAGGATTCAAAGAGATCATTTGATCAGAGATTCAATAAAACTGGACATGGGAATCGTAAGGAAAGGGACATCATCAACCCTATCCCAAATGATTTTTCAACCATCATTATTAGATAAAATCAAGAAATATTAAAGATTATATCCTTTTTTACAGAAGAAGATAGAGGTTGTGAAGAATGGGATGTTTTCTGAGTTCAATATTGATCAAGAAGTTATACTGAAATTTTATACAAGGCTATGTGTTCTATCTATTTTGTAAATAAAGAATGAGATTATAGATGAATCTCAAAGATCCTCATTCTTTATACATCCTAGAAGCAATAAAATGTATAGTAACCTTCATGATCATTATTTGAGGGATAACATGAAAAGGGATATTTACAACTACACTATAAGTTGGTTGGTGTGTCAATAAGTGAATGTAGACTGAAAACTTCCTAATGGGGTATGGAAACCACTTCCCATACCAACATGGAAGTGGGATAATATCACTATAGACTTTTTCACTAGTCTCCCAAGAACATCCAAAGGAAAAAATGTGATATGGGTTATAGTGGACCTACTCACAAATAATTAACATTTTATCACTACTTGAGAAGATTTATCTCTTGATCAACTTGCCAAGATTTATGTAAAGGAAGTGGTGAGGTTGCATGGTGTGCCACTTTTTATTTTTCGAATCATGATACAAGGTTCCCCTCAAAATTCTGGAGAATTATTCAACATTCTCTTAATACTGAATTGAATTTTAGTATGATCTATCACCCCCAAACTAATATCCAATATGAAAGGATTGTTTAGACACTTCAGTACATGTTGAGAGCATTCTCAATAGAATGTAAAGGTGTGTGGGATCAACATATCCCATTAGTTGAGTTCCTATACAACAACAGCTTCCATTCGAGTATTAAAATGGTACCCTATAAAGTTCTATATGGGAAGTGATGTAGAACTCCTACTTGTTGGGATAATGTTTGTGAGTGAAAGATTCTTGGGCCTGATCTTGTGCAAGAGATGGAAAAAAAGGTTCATGCCATCTAAAAACCCATAAAGGCTTCTCGAAGATAGCAGAATAGATATATTGACAACCATCGAAGGGAATTAGAGTTTGGTGTTGGTGATAAAGTTTTCTTTATAATGTCACTATGGAAGATATTCATACAGTCTGGAAAGAAATGGAAGCTTATCCAAAGGTGCATTGGCCTCTATGAAATCCTTGATCGCATAGAATCAGTGACCTATCGGTGTGAACTTCCACAAAATCTAGCTCCACTTTATGATGCATTCCATGTATATCTCTTAAAGAATTATATACCTGATCCCTCACATGTACTGAATCCTAAGGTGGTACAATTGAAACAAGAACTATCTTATGAGGAGCAGCCGATGGCGATCTTGGACCATAGAGACAAGGTTCTACGCAATAAGACTACCCACCTCATCAAAGTGTTGTGGAGGAAATATAAATATGAAGAAGAAACTTGGGAACCATAGGAGACAATGAGACAGAAGTACCCATATCTTTTATCAACTAAGACGAAAGGTTGAAATTTTTTGGGATAAAATTTCTTAAGGGGGGAAGAATATAATGTCCCAGTTATTTTAAATGATATTTTTTCCCTAATAAAATGTATGTTATATTATTTTATTCTAAAAAAATTATCTCTTTAATAATAAAGTGAGTATAAATGGAATGTGAACATCGGTATTTGAGAGTTATATGATCATTGGTCAATTATTATTGTAGATCAATATAACTGTTGGAAATTATACTCTTGGTAAAAAAATTATGTTATAATTTATAATTATAAATGAAAAATAATAATTAATGAATAAAGGAAAAATGATGGGCACAACCAGTAGGGTCATATCGTATGAATCTCATTTTTCAAATATTGGGATGGAGGTAGAATCATTGGTGTTCACTCTTAACCAAGACCAATATGAGCTTCAACAAATGAATTTAGAATGAAATATCTTATGGGAGAAGTTCAAGTTCATGGAAATTACCAATCATGCAATGTTAGTCAAGCCGCCCCATGAATTTATCACCATTACACACCTTACCCTTAGGTCTTATGCAAGTGTTATAAGGGGTTATGGATAGAGTCCCTATTTACTTAAAGTGTAATTCCATTGTATAAATAAAATTTTTATTTCATCAATTCTATTCTAAGAATAGTTTTACTTAATAAAATTGCGATGGAATTTGATAAATTGATTTTTCAGACAAAAGTTTTACTTTCCAGAAAAGATATAAATATTTATAATAAACTAATATATTATGAAAAAATACTTATATTAATTAAATGGCATGATAAAAACACACTTATTTAAATATAAATGATAAATTAATTTTTTTTCAAGTGTTAGAAATTTTACTATGCATTTTCAATCCGCTGTTATTTTTAATCAATAAGATTTTTTATATTTAAAAGTTATAATTCGAATATTTATAGAATTATTATGATAAAATAAATATATTTTTTTAAATCTTCATTCCAAAATTATGTTAGGGTAAATTTATGAGAACTTTGTAAAATACATTATTTTTACATCAATAGTAAAAATACAGTTTGAGTTTTTATGTATGTTTAATGACTTCATAATTTTTTCATAATGATCTAATAACTAATTAACTAAAATTAATTTCATAAAATATGTTATTTTATTAATATAAATAATTTTAATATATTTTAATCAATTTACAAACCTATAATTTACTTTCCCAAGTCTAAAATGGGAACTTTAACATTAAAATCATTATTTTTGTGAAAATTTTACTTTTACATGAATAAATAATTAATATAAAATAATTATAGAATAATTTGGATTAAAATAACATAAAATATAACCCAAGTTTCAAAAACCATGGGAAAACCCATGATTATTAATTTTCCACAACCTAAGTTTCAAAGGCTTATATTTGGAAATTAATAAACAAATCCTTCACTTTTTCTATAAATACCCACACATTTCTATATTTTAATTCACTCCCAATTCATCCTTTAGGGATCTATGCTATTTTTTACCTCCCAAGGAGTCCTCACAAGGTTTCCTCAATCCCCCAAAGTTCCAATCTTCAAGTTTTAGGAGTAACTCTTCAAGGTAAGGGAATTATCCTTCTTTTCCTTTCAAATCAAGAGCCTCTTTTCGTATATATCTTCTAAATGTTATGGTTGCTCTATTATATCTCCCTTTAGATCATACCCTTACTTAAAAATTACGTTTTATTAATTGGAGACCCTTTTCCCCTCTCTTTTTACCTTTTTTTCAAAATCATTTTTTATACTCATTATGTTGTCAAATTTACTTCTCAAAATTTCTCTCTTCTCCTTAAGAAATTATCTTTCAGTTTATTTTTATGAATTCCAAATATTAATTATTTTAAAATTTTATTAAACTAAATATAAAAAATATTTATTTTATTCTAGGATTAACATACATTAAATCCACTTTTTTTGGGTTGAAAATGATATAACATTCATGTTGTTAAGCACTTTTGAAACACTATGATTTTGATATGAAACCCATTTATTTTATTATACATGGGTTATTTATAAAATGTTTGATTATGATCTATGTGTATCACATTAATTAATACATATGAATGGGGAACTCTAATATTTATCCAATGCATTGGGTAAAGAATTTAATCTCTATATATGACATGTTTTATAATACCTTGGTGAATAAACTTAGTAGTTTTTATGACACTACGATAGCAAACCTTGGTGATATGCATATAAATGTATCATTAAATGTTGTGGGCACATTTCCAAGTTATGATTCATGTTATTTTTATTATATTATGCCTCATTTTATCTTTCTCATGTTATAATGATATTTCTCATGTTATTATTTTTTTCATCAAGATCACATGTAAAATGTTTCCCTTTCTTTTCCCTTACTGGGACTTATAATCACCCACTACTAGAAATTAAAGTTATAGCCATAGATCTATAGCCATAGTTTTATTGGTCTGTATCTATACCTTTCTAATTCATATGGTTTAAAAAAATCCATTGTGGCTATACCGCATCCGTCGATTATTTGGTATCGGGCTCATCTCCCTGATTCGTTACTCACCTCACACTGCTCTCCCCGATGAATTATCCTCCCCGACCTCTCCTCGCCGCAGCACCCTCCTCCCTCGATGACTTCTCCTCCCCGACCTCTCCACACCGTGGCACCCTCCTCCCCCGATGACTTCTCCTCCCCGACGAATTCTCCTCCCCGTCCTCTCCTCACCGCGGCTCCCTCCTCCCCTGAAGACTTCTCCTTCCCAACCTATCCTCCCCAAACTCTCCTCAACACGGCACCCATCTCCCCGACAACTTCTCCTTACCGACCGATCCTCCCCGAACTCTCCTCACTACGGCGCCCTCATCTCCGAAGAAATCTCTTACCATGGCGCCCTCCTCTTCGATGACCTGTCACCACAGTAATGTGCATTATGCAAAAGATTCACAGCCAGTGTTTTGGTGGGTGATCCTGATATTGAAGTAAAAATGGCGAATTCTGATGATTACATGTTCTTACACATAAAGTATGCAATAGCATGCCTCAATCGGAAAGTTAATCTGATTGGTGTAATAGTGGAGTGCGGTATTCCAAAACGAACAAAGGACACAGGTATTTCTCTTCTTTAATAGGGTCACTTCATCCATATCAGTTTTTTATAGATTAAAAATCTTTGATTCTTTATTCCATCCAGTGTGTCTTCGTTCACCTCTCAAGGTTTTCTGTGTATCATAAAGACGATGTGTGTCTATGCATTTATCTAGGTACTTGCAATATACATATACTTGGTGTGGTTCATGTTTCTTGATTTTTTATTTTCATATGGTCATGCCGAGTATGAGTTGTAAGTGGTTATTTCTTTCGATAGCACAAATAAAAACAAGGAACGCTTTTCTCAACACATGGAAATGGTCAACACTGGAAATGATGAAAAATTCTGGACTTATAGCTACTTCCAATTTTTTGTAAGTAGAATGATTATAACAATGTTATGGTGTCAGAAGAACTAGTTGATTCCTCCATGGATTTTTTAATTCATGGGTTCCATTTGAATCTGCTTGCAGGGCTATGCTCAAAATTAATGTTTTGATGCAACTGCATGCTTTTTGGACAACCATTTTTGAAATTATTGTGTTGTGGTTTTGTAGAAACTGACCTAAATTGTTCCCTATCTTTCATACATTTGAATACTTAAAAACATACAAGTTAAACAAATTTAATGTTGTTTCCCAGTGCAATCCTATGGTGGCATGTGGCTAATAATTAGTAGCACCTTTATATGTTCTCATGGTTGTCATCTGGGTTGTGTTTGAAAAAGTGATTTTTTTAAAACAATTTAAGTGCAATTGTTTTTTCAGAAACAGGAAAAACACCAATTTATTTTTTTCAAACTACTTATCACAAATGATAAGTGCTACAAATAAATTTTAATAAGTGTTTTCAAACACAACCTAATCTCTTTTACCTATCCTTAATCACCCTTAGATATTGGTGGTCAATATTTATGAAACTTTAATTCATGGGTTTCATTTGAATCTTTTTGTGGCTATGCTCACATTATGATGTTATTTTATGCTTTTTGGACAACTAAATTTGAAATTTTTGTGCACTGATTATTGTAGTGGTTCCAATCAAACCTTGTGTAGAAGGAAACAAAAACCACAAAGATAAAGATACATCACCCCACCTGATCAGCTAATTGAAATCACCCCACTGCACTACTCATACTAAGTTACCTGACTTTCATTAAAAGAAATGCACTGCCCCCCAATTTTTCTATAATAACACTTAAACAAAAGACTTGCATGCATTTTTTAATCATTGGGGAAAACAACTATTTCTCTGAAACAAAGCAATCCTGGATGCTATTTTTCATTTCAGCCTCCTGTTTTTTATCTTTGATGATGTATTTTTCTTGATCTTCTTTTTGAATATCATCCTAACAAAATTCAACCATAGGAGTATAAATATTATAAATTACAACACTTTTGGCCCTTCCAGGAAAGGAGTTGGCAGCTGAATTTTCGTAACCTAGACGGTAAACAATCTCAAATTCATAGACTAAAAGTTTGGCTACACTTTTTTGTTGATCCAAGAGTCACCATCCCTTTATTTCATAAATATTTGTGGCTGCTTTGATCTATTTGAATTAAAAAGTTTTTCCCCAATGAATAAGGCCACCACACTCAAATGACTTCAATTATCAGGAAAAAAAATATCATAGGCAGACCATTATTTTTCCATCACCCTAAGTGCCTAACTTATAAATGCTATTGTCCTAACTTGCTGTAATGGTACTTATCCAATTCCATCTCCTGATTTGTCAGTTTCAATGTTGAGGGTCTCGTTGAAGTTTGGCATGACCAGGGTTGGAGTTATAGTCATTCCCTACTTTAAAGAAAGAAATATTGTTTTTGCTTCATAATGACACTTGTTTTCTCATTGAGAAGATTAGTGGAAGGGTGTTCTAGCAAGCCCATAATCTTTCACAGACCTTTCGTAAGAATAATAGCTAGATAGGGCCATCTTTCTAATTTAACAATTTTTTACCTGTCTTAAATGCTTCAAATGAAACTGTCATGTATGACTATAAATCAAAATATCATTAAAGAAAACTAAAATAAATATCTGAATGTAGGGCCAAAATACAATGTTTCTGATAGCGTGAAAGGGTGAAAGAACATAACATGATCTAAAATGAATCACCAAATATTCATGTCGACCATCATGGGTGTTGAAAACAGTTTTATGGATATTAGGGGGGTTCATATGTACTCATTGTTATCCTGAGCACAAATATAACTTGGAATTGGGCCGGAGGCCCCATATAACTCGTATAGATTGTAGTTTGCTGTTGGGATGGGAAAATGAACCTTCATGGAGATTTCATTAATTTCTTAATGGTTTTTGAAATTTTTTATTCCTTTTCACCAGCAAGACCAGTGAAAAAAGAAGGTTGGTGTGTGGGATTATGATATTCATATTCAACACATCCTCCATGTATTTCTCATTCTATACCTTTTGGAAGTAATTATATCAACAAGGTAATACATTTACTGGTTTCATCACCTCTATTAATTGAATGGAATTAACCATTTATTTAGTTAGCGTCATTCCCGTGGGCTCACAAAAAAGACCCTTCATACTATTGCGGTATTGGTTTTAGGTCCATGTGGAGCTTTGGGAGATTAATATCTTGCCATCTAGACTTATTTAGGGAGGCCTTTCTATATGCAGTTTTGGTATGAGACATTGTTTCTCCATACAATATTCACAATTCATTTCCTTAATAAAACTCCATGGTAAGCCTTTTATAATTACATGTTTCTTGCCCCAAGGATTCCATCCATTTCACACCTAGTACTAGATCCAATCCTGTAAGTGGTAAGGAATAAATGGTGGTTGAGAATGGAACTCTTTGTATGCTGGTTTGCACCCCTTAAAAGTGCCCCTAACTTTGTGTTCTTTCTCCATTAGCAACACAAATGGGAAAGCTTTTGTTTGGTGCCACAAGTAGTCTAAGCATAGTGGCCATCCAATCACTAATAAATTTTTTATCCACTATCAACTAACATAACATTGCAAGATCCTACCCTGTCTTAGGGATTGGCCATCTTCCCAAGGCATGAAGGGTAATTTCTAGATCTAGTACCTTCTCTTTGTCGGGGCATATTGCTACTTGATTAACGACCTCATTATTGTCTTCATGACTTTCTAGTAACAAGTGTGCAGCTTGATTTTTATTGCCTACAGTAAACTTCTTATGACAAATGAAACCTAGTCCTCTTGCTCTCCTTAATTTTATTTCATCCCATGCAAGTCTTTTAGTTGGAAGTGTTGTATAGTGCTTCAGGGTAGGTGGGGGACCATTGAAGCTATAGTTTGGGTTGATGTCTGTTTGATACCCCATTTCCACTGCATTTTATTGTCTTGCACCTAAGATAAGATGATTTCTCCTTTAATGTCTTGGGTTTTAAAATCTCGAAGCCTTTGGATATTTCTTTAAGCCTCCCCTAAACACTACTAGAAATTTAAGCTATAGCCACAGACCTATATCCACGGTTTTATAGGTTTGTGACTATATGTTTTTTATAGCCACGATTGAATTACCCATTCGTGGCTAAACATCTCGGTTCTTTTTTTTTGCGATCCACATTGGGTTCTCCTATCCTCTTTTTTTTTTTTGCGATCTGCGTCGGGCTCTCCTATCCTCCTACACTAATCCACTGCGACCCTTTTCTCCTCTCCGTCTACATCTCTCACCATGGTGCCCTCCCCCAGACGCTTCCTATCAATGTCCTATACACTATCGTCAGCCTCTCTCACCATGACCCTCCTCTCCGAACCGTCAACCTCTCATGCTATTCATGGAATAATCCACATCGCGGTGTCCTCCCCTGACTCTGCCACCCAACTCTACCATCCCGCAGACACTGCCCCGAAACAGTCACCCCACCTCCTCCTCTGGCGCGCCTCTGATGTGGCTACCCCACCTCCGCAAATCATCATCCTCCTCAGCCGGTCAGACCTCCTAATTACCCACCGAAGTTATTTAAGGTTTTAACCCCTCAAATTTCACTCATGTTTATTTTCTCTAATGGTTAGATATTAGGATTTACACCGGTTGTATTCATCAAGAACACCTGTACGGTGGAAACCCAAGTCACCAAGGGTGTTGTTTTCCATTATAGATTTACACTGTTATCATTGATATATTTCTTCAAGTATTATTTTTGGGTTGAGATTGTTATTTTTTGTTTGACTCTTGGCATGGGGTGGAAATAGAATCTGAGTTCATGAATCGTACCTGAAATATAGGTATTTTTCTATACGTTTATGAATACTTGTCTATGAAAAATAGTTTTAAAAAAGGAAAGTCTGTTTAGAAAGTGGTTTTGAGAAATTAATATTTGTGGTCATTTTTTGGAAAATTAATTTGAAAGTGTTTTTGATTAATTAAAACATAAATAATATATGAATTGCTGTTTTATAGAATAACCTATTGACGATGTATTAATTAATAGAATCTAAAATAGTGGTTTTCACATGTTTTTTTTTTTGATTTATGATATCTTAATCATGTTTATATGGTAGATGAAAACCTTTAGTTGGTTTTTTAGAATATTAGATTCCTAGTAGTTTGGAGTATGATGGTTATGTATTGGGTATGGTTTGGATTTGTATTTGGGGTTTGGTTTGGTGGTAATCCCTCAAGTTGGTGGATCTTGTTAGGGGTTTTCTTGATTTTTTGATGTAAAACTCTCGATATAGAGAATTTTGGTGATTTCTGGGTGATTTGATTGTGTATTTTTATTAGGAAGTTTCTTGTTAGATCGGTTAAGGGGTGGCTGGTTTCTTATTATCAGGGGTGAATGTGTGGGGTTTGGTTGTTATGCTTGGTGTGTAGGATAGTAACCCTTATATTATTATGATAAACCTTAGAGTTTGGTTTTTTGGAAATGATATTTTGTTATGAAGTATAGATTAAAGGTAGTTTCATGATTTTGTGGTAATAATGCATGCTTAGAATTGTGGCGCGATGGGTTTCTAATTAGTAATGTTGTTATTACCGAATAATGTTGAGTCAAAATTCATCAATAAAGCATCTAATTAGGATGGCATTGTGTTCTCATGGGAAATATGATCAAGTGGTTGTTTCCCTCATAATATGTTACAACTACTTTGATCCATTGACCAAGGCCTTCAAAAAAGAAAAACAATGGTTTTCTAAGTTATCCATGACTTCTAAGAGTAGAAGTATCTAATTTTCAGCAGTGACATGGGATCGTAGTATGTTTAGAATATGTTGAAGAAAGTTTAGTTACTATTTGAAAGGATTGGAACTCTAGAGGATATATGTGTGAAACTAGAAGTTTATAAATTCAAAGGAGATGAATCAGAATGGATAAATACATTTGATCATAAAAGAAGGAATGAGGAGGTTTTATGGATCGAGTTTCAGTCCCTCTTCTATGAGAGGCTATGGTAGATTTACAGAATAAGAGCATGTTTTGGGAATTCATGGAGCTATATCATTTTTGGGCCAGGATCTTCTATAGTGATCATAATGTGATATTAGGAACTAGACATGTGTATGTATGATTGATGATGGTATCAATAATACTATAGTGGGGAGATTCATACTCATATTTTTTGAGTGAAATCTATATCAAGGGATGGTGATCATTATCAAGGTTGTGAAATGTATTAACTTAGATAGTAAATGGATGAATTTAGTGTCTGGAGTTGGATATTAGATGAATAATATTTGGTTCCAAGATAGCACCAAAATTAATGATTTACCTATAGTGGTTGGTATAGTTGGTGTGTTTAGTTAATTATGAGGAGTTTATATTGGTAAATATTTTATTTAGAGCTTCTCTATTTCTAAGATGTCATTCATATAAATGTGTTGGGTTAAGTATCAATATTTGATATTGTAGTGGGTTAGTGCTTGACAATTCTAATGTAGAGTTTGAAAGGGATCCTAAAAAGGGTACTCTAAAGGCTGCTGAAAGTGTGTGTGGAAGAGAAGCCAAGTAGTCCAAATTGTTAAGAATTTATGACATAGATTCCATAACAATAATAATTGTTGAAATATAAAAGGAAAGAACCAATTATCGCATGTTCAGAAATAGTTTCTGCAAAGAAGGAATATACAATCAAGAAGAAGGAAGATCATGCACCAAAAGATTGTCTAATCATATTAGCAAACTGGTTTGAAAAATCCAAGTGGATTGAGTAAGAATAAAAGAATGAAAATTCTCTACTTTATAAAATTGATAAACCTATATAAACTAAGAATAAAGGTGAATTCTAGAAGAAGAACATGCTAAAAAATGAGGTTTAAATCTAGAAAATTAAGAATGATATAGGCATGAAGAGTTTTAGGTATTTTATACATTCAAGGAATGGATTTTCTAGGTTAAGAACAATGTCTAATCCCTATTTCTCACTTTTAAGTGATGATGGAGGTTTACTTTATTCTCATTTTTTGGTGATTTTTGATTTTTGAATAGGCAATTGAAGGTGATGTTTGAAAAATAAAGATATTTATTAATGATCATGTTATTTAGTATTGGGATGTACATATCAATTTAAATATTATTTGTTTATTGTTGGTTATGGATTCAAGTATCATTTATCATGTACAGTTGACACACTGATCACATATATATAAGAAGTTGTTATATCTCGTTTCTTTTCCCACTATTTTCTTATATGTGGTTTCTTATGATAAGACCAATTCTATCCATCACCATCAAAGAAAATGATTTCAAGATTTGGGTAAGGTTTATTCCATTTTTATTCTTCGGCCCAATTTTAATTGGGTATTTTTTTTGGGTTCCTTATATTTTTGTTGTGTGTTTTGGATTTCGTTGAGGTGGATTCGAGTCTCCGTTGACAAAGGCTTACATGTGTATGCATAGGTAGGTATATTCATATATAAGTTTCCCCTTTATATATATTCACTCATGGTAGTATGAATATATATATTGGGGCTAGGTGTGCTTATATATAGATATGAAAAATGCATACGCGTGTAAGTGTAAAAGGGTATATGCAAGTATAAACATACATCTAAGGACCCCCTTGTGCATATTTGGCCATGAAAATATGTACATAGGTGCTAGGTGTCCTTATATATATGTTAAGTTGCATATGAGTGCAAGCGGAAAAAAGGGTATATGCAAGTATAAACATATATATAAGGACCCCCTTGTTCATATTTGGCCATGAAAATATGTACATAGGGGCTAGGTGTCCTTATATATATGTTAAGTTGCATATGCGTTCAAGAAAAAAAAAGGAAGATTCAAGGTGTCGTCATCAAAAGCAAACGCGCCTTGAGGTTGAAGTAGGGTCCCTCTCCTAGCCTATTTAATTCAAGAATGTTTTAAATTGCATTTAGTTGCCTTCTTAATTTTTCTTGTTTATATTAAGTTGAAATTCTTGAATAAGTGTTATTTAAGATAATTGTTTCGTTTGATAAATAAGTCATG
Source organism: Viscum album (assembly GCA_963277665.1). NCBI lineage: Eukaryota > Viridiplantae > Streptophyta > Magnoliopsida > Santalales > Viscaceae > Viscum > Viscum album. The sequence goes on from OY728159.1 coordinate 1,327,902,620, forward strand.
GTTTTGTAATAAAACCCCTCCAACAGAGGTGCGTTGTCTGTAAAAACTCACAATGATATACCTTTCTTAACATTATTGCATTGATGTTTTCCTTATACTTGATGTCGTTGTTAGTCATAAATCACACATCATACTTGACCCTTTTTATATCCCTGTAGGGGGTTTCCCTCTTTTTATTAAAATTTTTGTTTGAACCAAGACACTCTTTAAGTGTCGTTGGACTTTTAAGATGGGTCCCATGTTGTGTGACCATTTCACATGGCATGTGATATTTAAATCCAACCAAAAGCCCAGTTCCACAGCCCAGGGGTCCCACAGTACTAGTAATGTCAGATTACATGTTATGTAACCTGTGCTTTTCTTGATCCCATAGGGTATTCCTCTAGGTATTCCTACACATTTCTAGATCTCCAAACCTCACCGAATTAGGTATATCAAGGGTCATCCAATCATCTAGTCATCACAGATTATCATTCATTTCTTTAAATCTTCTGAGAAAACATCCTCTCATGCCATCCATATCATCATATTTGAAACTAAGTGGAACAGATACTTCAATTCCATTCTAAACCACCTCCAAAATCCATGATGAAAATGACATAAATTGCCCTTATGAAAAACAAGGTCAAGGAAGGAACTGATTACCCAGTGGAAAACCACCAATAGACTAATGGTCACAAACTTTTTGGTTCCAACTATCAACCATCCAGTAGTTAGTCTAGAGCCAACCCTCCCCCACTATCACTATTAATATGTTCATGGGGCTTTATAATAGCTAACTGGTGGCCCCATCTACTTCTTTTTAGGAACACCACACACTTCTTCCCCCTTTTACTAAATCCATCCACCCGAAACATAAAATTTCAATTAAAACATAATCATTTTAATTATAAATCACCAAAATTAAATTTCAAGAACCCAAAAGAGAAATCCATAGTCATTAAAAACTATCCACTATACATTTTCTCATCCATGAGAAACATTACTAAGCATCACTGGTGACTTGAGGTTTCAAGGGTTTGGAGCTGCCTTCAGGCCTACTCCTTCCCTTCATAGATTCACATCCTTCACCTTATCTATTATTCGGTAACTTGAAGTCTAATTTACCTTCTTCTTCTACATTTTTTTCCTGGGGTTCGACATGCATAAATATTGAAATCACTTCTTTCAAGATCGATCACTAGTATTCAGGTTAACCAGAATGTTTCAGTATTTTTCAAATGTTTTCTAGAAGCTGAAAATTATTCCCTAAAATTTTCTAATTATTTACTTCTCTAATAAAATAATTGATCCACCATAGGTTTACTGAACTGAGTTCTCATTGATTCTTTCTCATGTTGCATGAAGTGGTGGATCTGGATTTTTCTTTGTCCAAATATTCATGTTCTTTCAACTGTTAACCATGTTTCCTCTACTAGTGGAACCTAATTGTTCACTCTAGGAGAGACCCTTGGTTTTCATCCTAATGGATTTAGATTATCAGATAGCATCTGCCTTTTTAAAATCCTTCTTTTCTTACTATTTGCAGCAACATTCATGGAAATATTTAGGTCGATCAGAATATGCTTAAAGGGAAACATCTCATTCATTATTTTATGTTTGTAGAGCTTGACCTGTCTAAGAAACATCTAGAGTTTATTTGGTTCTCTGCTGAAAAATAGTTCAAAGTTAAACAACACATTGTCTAGGAAACATAAGAGGAGTACTTTTCTTCCTATTTTCTTTAAGGAAATTCCATAGGTAACTCCTTAAGATCTATTATTTATGTGGATGAACGCACCCATTACGTGGAATAGTATAATGTGGCCTGCATCTGGGTTTAAATGGAACTCCCTCCCCCCATTCCATACTGGATCAAGATAAATATATAGGAATCATTCTCTTGGGATCAATCTATTTTGTTTCAGGAACCACTAAGATATTGATCCTTCTGTCGGATCCAGGGATATTATTTTCTTTTTTGCAGAAGACATCGATATAAGGTGTGGGATGGCTCTCAGTGTACCTCCTATCATAATAATGGTCCTACACTATGCCCTTTAGATCATAGCTATCACTACCCCATTGAGAAATGGGATAATTTTCAAAGGTTAGTTTCTCAGGTTCCCTCACTCTATGGTCCCTAGAAGAAGTCGGATCTACCAGCTCCTTGTGCCTCTGATACTCATCACTTATAGGCTCTAATACCATACTCACTGCTGGTTGAGGACCAATGTGGGGCCTCAGAGTTCTTGAAGGATTCATACACCAGATTATCTCATGGTAAATAACTGTTTCTCAACCCTTGGACTGATGTTCTTCATTCCTATGACCTATGTCCCTCCTATGATTGGGAATTATTTAGCCCCTTTTCTTAAAGTGGTTCCCTTTCAGATCTAGTAGGATACTACCTTGTCCACTATAGTGGATTTTAGAGGCCTTCGAATCCTTCAGTCTAGTGGGAGGTGCTCTCTCAACCTTCCCCCACCCCCTAATGGTGTTTTGCCTTTCCTTTCTCTAGAGTAGGCATCTAACATCTATCCTTATAAAGATTCTTCCAAAAATTAAGTCCATGATTTATCCTTATTCTACTAAATAGGTAGATTCCATGCTTTCTCCTCTTGGAGTTATCAGATGGGCCAAAATGAGGTGATTTCATGAAATCTCCCCTTCTCCCTCTATGATCATAGGGGATACTTCATCTGGGGCCACATCCAAACATTCTAGATCCAATATTTAATTTCAATTCATGGAATGCTCATGGAATGTGGTCATGAATTATGTCTGACTACATTTCCACTAAAATTCAAAAAACACAAAAATATCCCCAGTGGCGGTGTTAATGGCCAAGAAATCATCCTTCATTTTATTATATTTTTCTCAGTGACTAAATATTAACAGTTGTATGAATGGAATCCCATGCAATATGCATATCTGGATCTTCTAGAAAAAGGCTCTCTCAGTGTAGCTCGTCATTCTTTTGGATCAAAATATTATAAATAAGGTCTCTTCCAACTCCCAAAGCAGGTTTTTCTCCTTTGTCTATGCAAGTTTTGAGGTAGAAATTAGAGAGTCTCTATAGTAGGATTTGGAATCCTTTGACCCCGTTTCTTTTACATGGTTTTTGAGGGGTGATTTCAACATAATTGCAAACCCATGAGAAAAAAAGGAAGGGGATTGTTTCTAAGGACGGAAAGAGATGAATTTTGTATCTTTCTTTCATGGCTCGGAAGGGACTTTTGGAGAAGGGTTTTTTGGGTAATCGCTTTACCTAGTTTAATAACAGTTGAGGGAACAAATTCCCCTGGTGCCACCTGGACCAATGTTTTTACAACGATCATGTAGTCACATCCTTCTTTGACTCAATGGTTTCTTATCTTTTTCTGGGAATTTAGAATCACTCTCCTCTCCTTGATTCCCTAACAGGTAGGTAGGGAAACAAAGGAAAGTTCTCGTTCTCCCCCCTCTAGGTTGACATTCTAGGTTATCAAGAATTGTTGGAGGAATCTTGGAACAAACTGGCCCCATGAATTTTATGGATAAGTTTTCATAATAAACTATTACATATAAAGGAAGAGTTAAAAGAAAATTTACATCTCCACAACCACCTCATTTCCAAGAAATGGATAGTATTAAGCTCGACATTAATGGTATCAAGGCCTCCCTAGAGGAGATCTGTAATGATCTTATCTTATTTGAGCTCGGTGCTAAGAAATAGGCATTGGATGATAGGGTTCTTCAACATGAATAGGTATCCAAAGAGAAGGCAAGGATTAGATGGATTTAAGAGGGTGATCACAACTTCACTTATTTTAAAACATTCATTAACGGGATAAAGAGATTTTCCAAGCATAATATCATTATAATGATCGATCAGTGCTTCATTTTGAATGATCCCAACCTATTTTATAGGCTCAAACTTTTATAATAAATTCAGTGATTTCAAATCTCTAAACACTAAGACTCTTCACATTTCTATTGTGAACACCTTCATGAAATCTTTTAAATCTCATATTCAAATCAAACTTTTATAAAATATGGTTTCAACTCACCTTTCAAATTATCCTTAAATATTAGCTTCAATTACAAACTTTCCATTATGAATTCTACATTTTAAATATCCATATCATCATAATCACATTGATTGTGGCTTCAAAAATTTTATGTGAATTCACTTGGCATCATCCAGTCAACTTTCTTTCATAAACTTCAACAATTGTAACTTGGAATGAGTCATTAATTAATTAGATCCATGTTTATATGTAAACAAAGGCAATGGGCACCCACATGTGATAACTTATTCTTCACATGATGTATTACATGATGTCGCTAACCAAATAACGGGAGTAGTGTTATCCCAGAAGGTCAATGGACACCCACATGTGATAAATTATTCTTCACAGATCCTAGATTCATCTCAGATTAATTATAAAACAACCAATACGTAGTGTTTTAGTATATTTGTTTCATTGGAAAATTATCATTCATATTTTGTAGGATGTTAAGTAACAATTTATTCTGGTCTTGCAGCTCATGGGAATTTAATGAAGAAAACTTAGGCAAAACCAAGGTTAGTAAGGTTGATGCTTCTCCTATAAGAATTTAATGTGGAAATAAAGGATAATAAAGGCTATGAAACCCTATTTTCAAACCACATGAACAGACTTCCATACATTTCTGATGTATGTACACCTACTGAAACATCCCTGAATGATGCACTCCCTATTAAGTGGCTCTATGAAAGCATTGATAAGGTGCCATGGTATACAGAAATGTTTAACTACTTAGCACATAAAAAATATATTGTCTTCTAATCATGTATTCCTTTAGCTAAAATATAAGTCAAAGTTCTATGTTTAGTAGGATCCATACTTTTAGAAAATCCAAGGATTTCCAATTCATTAGAGGTATTTACAACAATAGGAAATTCCCCAACAACCTATGATTTTTTGAAAAATATTTGATGTATGGGATATAGAATTCAAGGATTCATCTCTTATTTCTTTTTGAATTACTTATATTCTCTTGGGAGCATATTATGTTTCTAAATGGATTGAATCTCAAGCAACTAGAATTGATGTTATTTATTATTGGGATGTGCATATCAATCTGAATATTCTTTGTTCATTGTTGGTTATGGAGTCATGTATCATTTATCATGTTTAGTTGACACACTGATCGCATATATATAAGAAGTTATATCTCACTTCTATTCCCATTATTTCTTTTCAAGCAGTTTCTTATGATGCAAGTTCATGGACAATCGACTTCTGTAATAGACCAATGATGTTTTTTTACTCAGCGGTTCATATTTCACAATCCACAATTTTATAAACCTTTACACACATTTAATTAACTATATTTCATTTTATTAATTCATATTCTTCATTGTCAGACTTGGATTCATTGACAGCTTAATTTTCAATACCCTTCATAATATCCTTTTGTGAATTCAGCTTTATGAGGTCAAATCCCCAATGTCTTATTAAGAGATTTTTATATCACAGTTTTATATTTTCATGTTACTCCTTTGAGTTTTCTTTAGGCTGATAATGAATTTATTGAATCTATTAAAGTTTTTTTAAGGGGTAATTGATCTTATTTACACAGTTTTTTTTCTTACATGATTTTATTTAACATTATTTTCTTAATCCATCATGTATACAGTGCTGCTTGATTATTTCTTTGTGATGATATTAAATACATTAACTGATGGGGACTACAGGAATAATGTAAACATAAAAACATCCATATTCCTAATATGACAAATAGATAATGATTTTTTGTTTTCAAATATAATATTTTATGTCACTGTTATGTTATCTTTGTTATTGGATCAACTTTATTCTATTAATATACAAGTTTTATATTACTATAACAACTTATGTAATTTAAGATATTGAATAATAAATGTATGATTAACTTCTCAAAAAAATTTTGTTAATAAAAATCTTCTATTACAATTGCATATTTATTACTCATAGATAATCCAATATGGGTATATGCTAAGCTTTAAATTGATAATATCATACAAAGTAGTGAAATTTCATTCAAATATTACCCTTCTCTATTCCTACTAGATAACTCCTCTTAATACTAGGGAAATATGTGAGTTACATAAGAGAGCTCAATTACTAAATGTAAAATCTATAAAAAGAGTATAATCATCTAGAATGTTAGCAGGAAACTAAAAAAGCAAAACTACTTACTATAATGACTATAACAACTGCTTCTACTTGGGTTTTTTATTTCTTCAAGGTTATGGTGGGACATGAAAAACATATATATGGAGGTATTTATGTTTTTTATTTCCACATTGTAAGCAAATAGCCCTTTAAATTATCCTTTTAGAGTTATTTCATATTTTTATTTTCATTTATTGAGTCCACTTTTGTCTTTTCTTAATCTGTTATGTTAGAAGGTTCCTGTTCAATTGAATATTATTTTATAATGATTTGTTTCACATACAGGGATCTCTCATACAACTCAATGACGGGGAACATACCTCACAGTTTCAGGTTGCTTTCAAGCCTTGGTACACTGTAAGCAACTGAGACTTTAGTTAAGATAATTATCATTTTTAATGTATTTATGGCTTTATTCAGGTATTTATAGATCAATAAAATCACTGTTTTAATTGATTCCCTTGTTGGCATTCCCCTTGATGATTTGTAAGTTGATGGTATGTTTAAACAATACTTACTTGAATTGACATATTTCTAGTTTACATAGTTTTTCTTACCATGTAATTAATAAGATTTCACTGCTTTAGTTTGTATGAATTCTGGTCATCCTTAGTGAAAAGTCTTTAATATTTTCCTTCTTTTACTGATGCTATCAGGAATGTTTCAGACAACCAATTTATTGGAGCTTATTTATGTATCGTTGTGACATTATTAGCACTTGGTGGACCACCCTTGTTATCTGTATATAGATTGTTACTATTTTATTTATTTTAATTTATATTCACTAATCCAACATATTATTGGATATATTAAAGTAATTATTTTTAGTGAACAACTTAATTTTATGCTCATTTCCCACACATGTATACAGATTATTATTATTTTATTTATTTTACAGGTCTTGTGTTTTTTATTTTTAAGAGAATGATTTTTTTCTACTTTTGTATTTGAATGTTTGCATTTTTTCAAGTTTTCTAGTTGCAGGTTTATAGGTTTCATGGTTTGAAGGCTTGTAAGCTTGCAGGTTTGGAAGTTATAATATGATATTTTGTGCATTACACATTTACATGTTACTAATTTTATGGTTTTTTGGTTTTTCAGTTTTTAGGCTTTTAGGTTTGTGGGTTTTAGTTGATAGGTTTACAGGATGAAGGTATTCTTGTTTGTAAGGTATTCATGATGGAGATTCAAAGGTTTCTATGTTTATAGATTTCAATTTTTTTAGGTTATAAGATTACATGTTTACAGATCGTTTTACAGATTGGTTTACAGGTTTACAGATTGTTTTACTAGTTTACAGGTTTACAGATTATTTTATAGTTTTACTAATTTTTGATGTTTTTAGGTTTTTGGGTTTTAGTTGCTAGGTTTGGATTGTTTTACAGGTTTAGATATTGTTTTATAGGTTTTAAGTTTACAGGTTATAAGATTACAGGTTTTCCATGAATGTATTATTTTTTTTAGAATGAATGTATTATTGTTTTTCAATGTTTTTCATGTTTTACAAATTGTTTTACAGGTATTATTGTTTTTAAGGTATGCATGATTGTTTTATAGGTTTCCATGTTTATAGTTTGTTTTTAGGTTATAAGATTACAGGTTTGTCGGTTTTACATATTGTTTTCAAAGTTTTCAAAGGCTTCCATGTTTGTTTTTAAGGTATGCATGATTGGTTTACATATTGTTTTATTAATTTTAGGTTACATGTTCTGTTTACATGTTGCTTCAGGTTACTGGTTTTCAAATTGAATGTTTTGGGAGGTGTGCAGGAGCAGGGGGTGGGGGTGCTGGTGCAGGGTGGGGAGGGGGGGTGCAGTGAGGAGGGGGCATGGGGGTGGGGGTGGGGTGTAAGGTGCAGGGGAGTGGGGCAGGAAAGGTGTGCAGGAGTAGGGGTGGGGGTGCTGGTGCAGGGTGGGGGGCTGTCTAGGGGGAGGGGGTGTGTAGTGAGAAGGGGGCAGGGGGTGGGGTGTAAGGTGCAGGGGGGTGGGGCAGGGGAGGTGTGCAGGAACAGGGGGTGGGGGGTGCTGGTGCAGGGTGGGGGAGCTGTGGGTGGGGGGAGAGTTGGTAGTGTCCTCCCAATAGCCAGCACGGTGAACTGTGCTGGGTTTTTTTTTATGCAGTGTAAAGGCCTATAGCCACGGTTTTAAACCGTGGCTAAATCCCTATAGCCATGGTTCTATGAACCGTGGCCTTTATTGGCATGACTATAGGGATTCCCCTATAGCCACGGTTGGAGTCGTGGATTTAGGGATATAGCCACGGTTCGAACCGTGGATATAGGGATATAGCCATGGTTTCAAACTGTGGCAATAGGCTCTGACCTATAGCCACGCCAATACCAGCCACAGTTCATGAAACCGTTGCTATAACCTATAGCCACGGTTTAGAACCGTGGCTATAGCCTAAATTTCTAGTAGTGACCCTTTCCTTCGATGTATGGCCATATATTATGAGATTTAGTAAAATTACTTATAATTAACCAATGAAAAATCATTTTAAGTTTTTTAGAAGAATGTGTTTAGTTTTCATGTATTATGTACCTTATTTCTAAGAAACTAAACTTTAAAAGATCCTCTGTTTGTAAAATGTAATGAAAAGTTATGTAATAAAAATGTGGGATTCCATAACCCATTACTCATATACCATGTGTCCCAAATATTTCATGATTATTTGCGCCTACCTAGTTTTCATTATCCTTCCTAGCACTCTCATATTTCCACTTATCTGCCTCGCCTATTGTGCTTGTTAGCCTATCACATCACCGCTTGCCTCATTATTATGCATGTTGTTCCACTTTATTTAAGAAGCGCATGAATTTTCATCTTCAGTGAGTTTTATTTGTGGTTCTCCATTATGATGATTGGAAATCTTGAGATGGGGGAGCTTCGGTGCACTTTTTTTCTACTCCTTTATGCTCCTATTTCGGTGATCACCTTCAGTGGAGAGTTCTCAGTGTGATAACTATGTTCAACTATGACATCTTCAAGTAGTCTCATCTTTGGAAGCACTATTTTTTTTCTTTAGTGACCTCTTCTTGGGTTCTTGGTGTGGGCACAATTTTATAAGTTTTTCATTGTTCTATTTATTCATTTATGCATTGTATCACCTTTCTTTTTTTTTTGTTAGTGTTAGAGTAGTGTACATGAGTCTGTCCTTCTTCGAGGTGTATGCTACCATCATCGTCTCAGTTTCACCATAAGTCATGGAGTGGAAATAACCTCATGCAATGATATATTATGTAGTCCTTTTTTATTTTCATTGTGATTTCATTCTCTTTGATTGTATGCTTCTTTTTTTCATGATAATAAATGTTGGGGTGGTATCCTTGTTGTGGAGTATGAAGAAACTGGTCTGAACCACATAAATCTCTGTATTAATCTTCACTTTCCTGAAATGTTATTTTCTATTTTGATCATTATTATTTCCACCTTTATTTTCTATACATTTTTCGTCTTATATTAATTTTGGCATTGAAAATTTGATTCCTCGCATCTCTTATGTTAGCATCAGACCACCTTTATTGGATCTGTTTCGATATTTAAAATTGGTATCATAGATTGTAATCGATTGAACCATGTCTTATGTTAAGTATAAAGTTGAAAATTTTGATAATTATAATTATTTTAGTATGTGGAGATTTAATATTTGTAGTATTTTAGTCCATAGTGGGCTATAAAATGATTTTCTTGGCCCCAAGAAACCTGTAGTGACTGTGTCTAATGATGGCTAGTCTGCTACCACTTATGTTGATTTTAACCATAGTATACAAGGAAAGTATCACTTTACTATTATCTCAACCCTAGGAGAAAAAGTCTTACATGAATTCACTCATTAATCTACTTCCAAATCCATTTGTTTTGAACTATAACATTTATATATGACCAAAACATTTCTTGGTTATAAAAATTGAGGCTATATACTTTTAAAATGACCTCATTCTCTTCTTTTCATGTTCATATTGACAATTTTAATAAATTAATTCTGGATTTATCTAATATAGATATTGAATTTAAGGATTTACACAAATATTTAATTCTTATAACCTCCCTTAATAATTATTTTAATTCATTAAAGGATTCCATGATGTTTGGTAAGGATTTTATTACCTTGGAAGAGGTTAAGTCTACTGTGTTGTCTTGTGATCTTCAAACACATGGTCTGAATGAATAACTTAGTGGTGTTAATATTGAACCTCAGTTAATTAATTTTAAGGTTCAAATACAAAATAATAATAAATATTTAAAAGATAATAATTGATTTAAGAATTTCCAGTGTTTTGAGTGTGGAAAGACCAACCATATTAAAATGTATTGTCCTGATTTTAAAAATAATGATATTATGTCCTAGTATCATGTGGTTTTACTTGGGTTCTATATTTAATATGTTATTTAATTCTTTTTTAGTATCACTTATTTATAATTAGGTACATATTCTAAGGAGTCTCTCTTTTGTGATCCTAGGACTGACCCTGCTTGTGTTTGTGGGAGAACAATGTTGGAAGTGAGGGTGTGTTAGGACTGGTCTAAGCTGTTCGGGCTTAGGTGGAGATCCTTCTCCTATTGTCTTAATGTTTTCTAGTTGTTTTGTGTTTCTAATACTTTTACTATTTCATTAATATAAGATTTTTTTAGTTTATATTTTCACTATATTTTTACCACCAAGCATGGTTTTGTATAGTCATTTTCAGATAGTGTCGATGCTTGGAAATGTATCAAGCCTTGGTGGAGACTCAGGTATTGGTGGTAATCCATCATATTAATGTTGTTTCTTAGTCTTATGATTATTGAGCTTGTTATAGTTTGATAGCAGTAGATGGTATTATGGGTAGAACATATGCCACTACCAGCACATGCTAAGTGGTATTCATGTTGGGTGAATATTTTGTAGACTTAGGTTTTTCTATTTATGAAAATCTACCATTACTATTGATAGGTTGAGGCCGTATAGTTTTCAAGAACACAATCTGAAAGATTTTTCATTTTATTTTTACAAGGTGTAGATTTGGTAAATTTGGTTTTCAAATTAAACTCGTGTTTTTTTTATTTTCCATGGAATTTTTTTTGTTTTTATAAAAATTATATTATCTTAAAAACTTTTGTTTAGGGTCCTCTATTGATTTTATGGTGTCTTTGGGCCTCTGTTTATACTTTGGGCTTTGGGGGTGGTCTATCTTCACTGGATTTCTCTTAGCTCCCTTCCTCTTGTGCTCTTGACCATTGATGAGGTATGATCTAATGACTCTCCCTTTGGACATTTGTGTTTTATAAATTATAATGATCCATATCCATTTATTCCTTCTCATTCCTCATTTAATGTCTCTTATTTTCTATGTATTATTTATTTGATATTATATGGATTAATTTAAAGACCAGGTACTGAGATGACATGTGATTTTGAGGCCTGGTGTGACTAGAATAAATGTTTGAAATATATTTAATATAATAAATAGCATGTGTGCGCATTTTTTCCAAAAAAGTGGAATAAATTATAAAAAAGTTCCCATATCATAAATATGATGGAATTATTGAGTTTATAACATGATTTTTACCCTGTTCATGACTTAACATTAGTCGATGCAGGTCATTTGTGAAAAATTCATCATGGGCATAGAAAAGAAAAAAATAATTGAATAGATAATTTTATTTCTAGTTTTTGAAATATTGATGGGTTAGTATTTAAAAATAATATTATGGTTAAATCCTAGGGTTAGCCACATAACCCTATAATCTTTAGATAATTCTTAGAGAGAGCTTCAAATATTTATCTTAGATAATCGGCAACGGAATTGTGGATCGACAATCAACGCACCTCATATTCGAAGGACCTTGCAAATGATGATGATAATGCATCATTATTCATCATCGATTGAACCGAAGCTAGGTAGGCTGTGTATTTTTATTTTTTATTCCCCATTCTTGATTTATATGATAAAAACAAACCAATCAATGAACAAATTGATTCATGGTTTGATTTTCTTATAGGATGGGTGTAATTATGGGGTTTTTATGGGAGACTAATCTTAGTGATTTTGATTATTTCGATTATTGTTCTAATGGAAATGGATCGATATCGATATGAACATTGATTGAGGTTTGATCCTCTAAATTTGTTCTTGTGATTTTATCCCCCCGTTCATCGTTCTTCATGGGCATTCTTTGTTTATACACTAACTTGACTTATCCCAACCAATCGATCATTGTGCACCCATTTCTTGGTGCCAAAATATGATATCATAGATCTGGGATTGGCATGGCACAATTGAGGTGCGATGATAGAGACATAGTGATTCAGATAATGATGGATACCCTAATTTTTGTTCTTTAGTGCACAATGAAGAATGACAATTTGATCCATTTTCCAAGTAGATATGATGACAGAACATGTTTTTCAATGACGGAAAGTATTTTATGATTTTGATCTCCAATTTTGTGGTGAAATGATCACTGGGTAAAGGCTGGAGGCACTGAATCGAACTTAGGAGCAGATCTAGGATTAAAAAAAATCCCAAACAACGTGGTGTGTAAACTGGATCTACATGTCATGTGGGGTCCCCAATGCAGAAGTTAGGGTTTTGGGAGAATTTTAAGTATCATAAGGTGTGTCGTCTCTCCTGGGTGACTCAGCATGTAATTCAAAAAGTACACGGACATTATAAAAACCCATACTTTACATGAATGGTTAATACTTCAAAATTGAAGCATACTTATTACAACATATAACAAAACCATGAAAGGACCATATAGGTATAGTGTCTTTAGAAACTTGGAAACATAAACAACTGGTTCATAAAGCATCTACACTGTCTCCCATTTATTTCATCATATCTATAGTGCCTTTTTGGCATATCTTACTTAATACCCTTCTTCCTGACCTGGGAAAAGAAAACATACAAAAGGGTGAGCTCAAATACTCAATAAGGGTAAACAAAAGAAATATCAATTACATAAAATTCATAAGAACATAACATTTAGAAAATATTATCCTGCAAAAGAGATCATAATTTCATAACAGGGGATAAATCATGGTAGTGAAATGTAATCCCAATAATCATAACTTAAAACATGAAACTTTGTGGCATACACACATAATCATAGAGAATCATTTCTTATTAGTCAAGACTCATTGCCAAGACTATCTTAGTGGACAAAGTCCATTTCTGAACCGAGTTCACTCCTCGTTTCAGTCCTGTTTCACTGAATCGGTTTAACCTGCCGTTTCAGCCATGTCTATCTTATGAGATATAAAATCTCTACCCAATTCATTGGAGGGAGATATAGGTCCCACCCATCTCACAATGATATCATTCTTATGTGTGCCACAAAATCATAAACCATATATCATAGCATAACCCATGTAATAAAAATGGGAATCTTAAACATCGTGAAATCATAAAACAATTCATATAAGATAAAGGAATTCATAAAATTATTTCCATCACAACATAATCAAATCAATGCAATAATAGGGATAGAAATAGAAACCTATATTATCTTAGATGTAAAATAATTTTGATAAAACACTTGAACTCCATTCTTGAGGAAAATATCCTTTCTACTTCAAAAATACTTTTCCTTTCTTAACATGTCATACAATTCTAAACTAAAAGAAGTTGATTAAAAATAAACTTGAAAACTTGTAAAGGAATCTTCTTGGAAATAATGTTTTAAAAATCCATTCATTCCGTATAAGTTAAAAAACATTCTTCTCGGACTTTTGTCAGAAAAGTCGGAAAGTGCCTCGTATGAAAAATGACAAAAGATTCCTTTCATATATTTTATTAAAAACTCACCGAAGGGTAAAATTAGATTTAAAAAATTATAGTTGGATGGAAATAATATTACATATTTATCAAACATGGATGTGGATGATAAAATACACCCCAGTAAATTCCAAAGTAAACAATCTCGGATAAAAATGAGATTGTGATATTTCCCTTACCTTAGGTCTGATTTGCTTCGTAAGGGTCTAAACCTACTGTATAATGATTTAAATAATGTTATTGACTTATTACATAATCATACTTATTGTTATGATATCATATATGTTCATATTCTTAGCTTCTTATTAGTAATATTTCATTATTACTTGTTATTCGGGTGTTTATTACTTTTTGTTCTTATGCGTATTTTGTCGAATAAATTCTTATTCTTCTCTTTAGGTTATAGATACCTCATTTACATAATGGTATTAGTGTACTATATGTCATATTTATTCATTCAATTCATTTATATAATCATTATGAAATGAAGATCATGTAGAATGAGTCGCATGACATCGTGGAGACGGTATTCAGTACGTACGCACGAGCGATGATATCATTCCCATGATCGTGGAATTGTATTGGAGTGTATGTATACTATTTCAGAGTCAATATAACTTTACAATAATCATATATAGTTATTATTTACACCATTATACCCATCCAAGTAAGGTGTTGGGGGAAAATAGATTACACCACGGCGTGGAGACGGTATTCCGTACGTACGCACGCGCGGTGATTTAATTTTCCGTAGGATGGATAGATGGTGAAATAGGGTTGTTTCATACTTATAATAACATATCAGTATATGAGTGATACTGATGTTATTACTTCATAATGAAACAACTAAATAAGAAGAAGTGTAAAAAGAAATAAAGATGAAAGAATCGGTAACGGGCATTACCTCTTCTTTGAAGCGCCTCTTTGAGATCTCCTCTTAGGGCACTAAAATTGGTCTTTGAAGAAGACCAGGGCCTCTAGGATGTTTCTAGGGAAGTGGGGAAGTGAAATGGTCAGGGATTGGCCAAGCTTGAAGGCTCAAATTGGTGTTATGAGGAGAGGGAGGAAGTTCCCTTTTATAAGGGAGGAGAGGGGCACCTTTGGAAATATAAGAAATATTAATTTATATTAAATCCCAACCCCACTTAAAAACTTCCAAAATGACTCATATCTGAAGATTAGATGATATAGGGTTGTAATCTCATCAACCAATAAAATTTAGACATGTTAGGAATTTATTTTAAACATTATCAACTTGATTTATCCTTATTTATCAATTTAATTTTATTTGTGGTAATAACATTCTAAATTATAAATTATTATAAATAATTACATATGTGTTGTGAATTTTCCATAATTTGACACTTTATGACATTTTAGACCATATAAATTTTAATTTATAATTTTTAAATATTTTTTTGATTTTTAAACAATTTTATAATATGTTATTTTTATAAAATAACAATAGTGTCAATTTTGACACTATTTATTTATTTGAATTTAAATAAAATATATACAGAAGATATGTTCAAAATAAAAGCTTTAATAGATTCATAAAATATCATATGTATCTATAAAATTAGTGGATCACATTAAATAGTTCATATAATATTTATTTTAATATTTTTAAAACCATTTATTTGATATTTTAATTAATAAAATAATTTCAATATCACTATTGTGTCATAATTAATGATAATTATCTAATACCTAAAAATTCTAAATAAATTCCTATGATGTATATAAATTTATTAGATTTCTGGAGACTATTCATGTTCAATGTTTCATTAAGTTTATCACCAAATTAAAATTATTATACTTATAAGATTTAAGAAAGTGACATGTTGTCACATTCTTTGGTTTTAATAATAATTAAATTATTTTCATGGAAAAAAAGTCCATTAAATGAATATAATCCGACCATTAGGTGATATGGGTCGACTTTTAGTCATCCAATAAGATTTTGGCAGGTGTTAGGGTAATTTTATAATCTTATAGTTACCCTTAATTACACGATTTACCTTTAACTATGGTAAATAAAATTTACCGTAGTTACTATTCATAATGCCCAAAAATAAAAAGTAGCCAATTAACATAATTTGGACCCACTGATTCCGAATATGGAATCCATTTTTCAAAATTCAAAACATATAAGTTTCACTAATTAATTTAAAATAAATCCCGTTCTTAAGAAAACAGGTTTTAGAAGTTAAAACATTCCCAAAGATTGAAATGTTTTTACCTATGAATTCAATGTGAAATTAATGCTAATGACATAAATTATATTAAATGGTAAAAATATATTCTATTTATACTTTAAAACCATTCAATATTATAATTTATCCATATAAATTATCTTGATGAAAAAAAAATTTAATTAAAAATTAGTGTATTTTTACTATTCATCAAAATATAAAAGTTATCAGAAAAATATCAAAAATTTATCCAAAGTAAATTTTTATACCCTGATTCAAAAGAAGAATTTTATTTTGTCAAATTTAACTTATAAACATGTTAAATACTATATTTAATGTGGGTGTGCCATCAAAAGGCGGCAAAACTGCATTTTTTTAAAATACTTCTTTTATCTAAAAAAAACTAATTTTTCTTTCATACCTCATTCTAGAAAATGTATAAGTTGAATTAAAATGTTATAAAATTCAAAATTTAGTTAATACTATTCATAGAGGCTAGTTTTAATAATATTTTAATAGCATATCGTTGTTTAGTGAGACTCGGTATTGCGTACGATGTAAGCTATCGAGGAAGGTCGTTGTTGCGTGTAAAGCAAGCCAAGCTAGTGTTGTGTGTAGTGAAAGATTATATTGATGATTTATATAAAAACAAAATAGTTCTCATAAAAGTCTCGGGTGTTACATTCTACCCCCCTTAAAATGAATTTCGCCCTCAAAATTTGTCACTTTGTAACAAACAGATGAGGATACCTCTCCCTCATCATATCCTCAAGCTCCCATGTAGCTTCTTCTAATTGTTGGTTCCTCCATAAAACTTTCACCAAGCGAGTGGTCTTGTTCCGTAGGACTTTTTCGCTACGATCCAAAATCTCTATCGGTTGTTCTTCATAAGAAAGATCTTGTTCTAGAGGTACAACTTCTAATCTGAGTACATGTGAAAGATCAGGTATGTACTTTCTCAAGAGAGATATATGGAACACATCATGAACTTGAGAGAGATTCGGTGGAAGCACCAATCGGTAAGCTACCTTCCCAACACGATCCAGAATTTCAAAAGGACCAATATATCTAAGGCTCAACTTTCCCTTCTTTCCAAATCTCATGACCCTCTTCCAGGGAGATATTCGTAAGAACACTTTATCACCCACTTCAAACTCTAGGTCTTTTCTGCAGTTGTCGGCATAACTTTTCTATCGACTCTGAGTTGCTCTTATGTGTTGTTGAATAGATCTCACCTTTTTTTCCATTTCATCGATGAGATCAGGTCCTAATAGCTTTCTTTCTCCAACTTCATCCCAGTAAGTTGGAGTCCTGCATTTCTTTCCATAGAGAGCTTCATAAGGATCCATCTAAATACTGGAGTGAAAGCTATTATTATAAGAAAATTCCACCAAAGGTAGGTGTTGATCCCAACCAGCTTTGAAATCTATAGAGCAAGCTCTCAACATATCTTCTAGAGTTTGAATTTTTCTCTCAGGATGACCGTCTGTCTGAGGATGATAAGCAGTGCTGAAACTCAACTCTGTGTCCAGAGTATGCTGAAGACTTCTCCAAAACTTTGAGGTAAATCTTGGATACCGATCAGATATAATAGAAAGTGGTACTCCATGCAATCTTACCACTTCCTTTACATATATCCTGGCAAGCTGATCCAAAGAAAAATCCTCTCTAATAGCAATGAAGTGTGCAGACTTTTTAAGATGATCAACTATGACCCAGATAGCATTATTGCCTTTGGATGTTTTAAGAAGTCCGGTGACAAAGTCAATAGTGATGTTTTCCCATTTCCATTCAGGTATGGGTAATGGTTGTAACATCCCCTTAGACTTCTATCTATCATCTTTAACTTGATGAAAAATCAAGCATCGAGAGATATATTCAGCAACATCTCTTTTCATGCCATCCCACCAGAA
Organism: Viscum album; assembly: GCA_963277665.1. Classification (NCBI taxonomy): domain Eukaryota; kingdom Viridiplantae; phylum Streptophyta; class Magnoliopsida; order Santalales; family Viscaceae; genus Viscum; species Viscum album. The sequence continues at coordinate 1,327,920,651 of OY728159.1, forward strand.
GTACTCTTTCAGATCCCTATACATCTTCGTGCTTCCCGGATGAATAGAGAATGAAGAACTATGAGTCTCGTCCAACATCTCCTTCTTTAATTCTGGGATGGGAGGAACACAAACTCGATTCCTAAACTTTATTATCCCATCACAATCAAGGTTGAATTCAGGTACATTTCTCACCTTCTTTTGTAACTCTACATCTTCTTTCTGTGCCTCTTTAATCTTCATATGTATAGATGGTTGAACATTAATTTGAGAAACATGCGATTTTTCCCCTTCCATTATAATTCCAAGATCCATCCTTTGTAAATCCATAAATATTGGATCTTTTTTATCCTCATCATGGATAAGCTAGTATGGTCTTGTCAACTTAATGCATATGCCACTTTGTTTGCTTTCCCAGGGTGGTAATGAATTGAGCAGTCGTAATCCTCAATCAGCTCCAACCATCTTCTTTGGCACATATTCAGCTCTTTTTGTGTGAAAATATACTTTAAACTTTTATGATCAGTATAAATATCAAAAATTTCACCATAAAGGTAATGCCTCCAAATATTTAATGCAAAGATTACCGCAGCTAACTCCAAATCATGAGTTGGGTAATTTTTCTCATGGATTTTCAACTGTCGTGAGGCATAAGCTATCACCATATCATTTTGCATGAGAACACATCCCAGTCCCTTCTTGTATGAATCACTATAGATCACAAACCTTTCTCCACTACAAGGCAGTGTGAGTATAGGTGCACTGGCTAACCTTATTTTTAGCTCTTTGAAATTTTTTTCACATTCCTCCGTCCAAACAAACTTAACTCCTTTTCGAGTAAACTTGGTGAGTGGATTAGATAATCGTGAAAAATATTTCACAAAATTTCGATAATATCCAGCCAAACCAAGAAAACTTCGGATCTCGGTTACTGTTTTTGGTCTCGACCATCTTTCAATAACCTCTGTTTTTGCTGGATCCATAGATATCCCCTCTTTTGAGATTATGTGACCCAAAAATGAAACTTTTTGAAGCCAAACTTCACACTTGGTAAATTTTTCATAAATCTTATCCTTTCTTAGGGTCTTTAATACAATTCTCAAGTGATCTTCATGTTCTTCCTTTCTCTTTGAATAGACAAGAATGTCATCTATAAAGACTACCACAAACTGATCAAGATAGTCTCTAAATACTCTATTCATCAGATCAATGAAGATAGCAGGGGAATTAGTAAGACCAAATGGCATCACTATAAATTCATAGTGTCCATACCTTGTACGAAAAGCCGTATTTGGTATATCCTCCCTTTTGACCCTTAATTGATGATACCCTGAACGATGATCAATCTTGGAAAAGCATTGAGCTCTACGTAGTTGGTCAAATAGGTCATCAATACATGGGAGAGGATATTTGTTCTTGATAGTGATCTTGTTAAGTTCTCGATAATCAATGCAGAGTCTCATTGATCCATCTTTCTTCTTAACAAACAGAACAGGTGCTCCCCAAGGTGATGCACTAGGGCGTATGAATCCTTTATCAAGATTCTCTTAGAGTTGCTTCATCAATTCCTACAACTCAATTGGGGCCATTCTATAAGGTGTCTTTGAAATAGGCAAAGCACCCGGTACGAGTTCTATTGAAAACTCAACTTCACGATTTGGTGGAAGACCTGGCAATTCCTCTGGAAAGACATCATCAAATTCTCGTACAATGGGAATATTATTAATCGTGAGTTTCTCTCCAACCATTTGAGATAAATAACCTTCATTTAGTGGAATCAAGACCCATAAGATGAATGAAATTTCCACTGGAAGGTTATGTTCATCCTTGCATCGATAGATGATCATAGATTTATCTGGAATATGAAATGTGACTTCCCTTCTTTGGAAATTGATATGAGCTCCATATAGAGAAAGTAAATCCATGCCAAGAATCACATCAAATTCCAATATAGGAAGGATCTCAAGATTTGCAGGAAGAAATTTCCCACAAACTTCAATCGGAGAAGAATTGTAAACTTTTGATGCGACTGTTGTGCCATTAGGAGTTGTCAAAGCCAACTCAACATCTAATTGTTGAGGTAATACAGTGATACCCTTAGAAAATTCTTCAGAAATATAAGAGTGGGTGGATCCAGAATCAAATAAAACATTTTCTACTTTAGAGTGGATGGTAAGTGTACCTCTCACCACTTCGTTGTCGTACTCCACATCGTCGATAGTAATTGCATGTGAATTTCCTTTTTCTTTGGCCTTAAGATTTTGTTGACGTCGATCATCATCATTAACCCTTGGATTTGGGCATTGATTGGCATAATGCCCCATCTCCTTACACTTGAAACATTGAAGTGTAGTAGGTTCATTCTGTGTATCCCTTCCTTTGTTTGCATCATTAGACATCTTCTTCCCATTATTTCGACATTCAATTTCTCGATGACCTTATTTTCCACAATTATAACATTTTCTTGTCCCCTTAAGACAGTTTCCTCCATGTTTCTTTCCACACTTTGAGCATAAGGGAAAACTCATCTTCTTTTCAGTGTGGTCTTTATATTTTCCTTTGAATTCCATTTTCCTCCAATGGCCCGAAGGCCTTTATTTTTTATTGATTTTTGATAATCCACCTTTCAAGGGGTGAGGTGGAACCCTTACAAGGCCCGAAGGCGAAAGCATTACATGGCCCGTAGGCCTTAGAGGAATTACAAGGCCCGTAGGCTAAGGAGATTACATGACCCTGAAGGTCTTTAGAGATTTCAACCAGACTATCTACAAGGAACTGCCCCTCCCAAGCATCTGCGTCTTGATAGTAGCTCCCCACCTTTTGCATGACCGTCTGGCTAGGCATCCTTGTGCAAGCACAGGCAAGTCCCGATGGCATAGCCATACCCTCTCTTTCTGACAATCCATTTGGCTCTGCTCTGGTGAGTGCACCTGCTCTGAATCCTCATCTGGGGCTGCTCCTTTCTTGTAGTGTGTCTGGGGACTGCATTCATGTGGCCCGAAGGCCTTGAGGTGGCCCAAAGGCCTTACTGACCCGAAGGTCTGGGTGGCCCGAAGGCCTTTCAGGACTCAGGGGCCAAATCGGTGGCCCGAAAGCCCAAACGGGGGCATATTCCTGGCTGCTACAGTGCCAAACAGTGCCTGCTACAGTAACCCGGAAATCTTGCCTCCTCCTAGTTTTGATCCCTGGTCTTTTGGATGCACTTAAGGAGTCCTTGCCAACTCGGCCAAGGCTCACCAATCTCCATCTGGGTCAAACCCATGTGACTGATGGGCTACACCAATCTCCATCTCAACCTTGAGAGCACATCGAACAATTTCCTCATAGCTATTGAAGTCCCTTATGGCTAACGCCCTTCGAAGACTTGGTTTTAATCCACTAAAGAATCGATCGATCTTACTCTCAGGTTGGATAATAATTCTGGAAGCGTACCTTGCAAGTCTTGTAAAATTTGCTTCATAGGTACCAACGGATTCATCATCCCTTTGCTTCAGTTTAAGAAACTCCTTCTCCATCTTTGTTCGAAGAATACGAGGGAAATACTTATTGAAAAATAAGTTCTTGAACTCGTCCCATTCCATGGACTCAATTTCATCCCTTTGCCTCGTATTCTTCATAATATTCCACCATTGATCAGCATCACCTTCCAAACGATACACTGCTAAGATGACTTTATCATGTTCAGAACATTGAAGAACTGAAAATATCTTCTCAGTGGTATTGATCCATTGTTCAGCCACTAATGGATTAGAAGACCCGCTGAATGAAGGTGGATGCTGCCTCATGAAGGATTCGACAGAATTTTGCTCCTTCCTTTGCTCATTTGGAAGACCTGCATGATTCATAGCTTGAGAAAGTTGCGTGAGCATGGCTACAAGATTTTTCATTCCAGCTCCCATAACGTTTGGTTTCTCAGGGGGACAATCATTGTGTTGCCCGTCGCATTCCACATTAACACGGTTTCTTCGGGTTCCAGCCATTGACTAAAACCAAGAAGAATAGTGTGAGAAACACTAATTATAATAGGAAAACCACATAATCAAGAATAAAATTTCACACTTAAGGTCTTATCATAGGTTGTTCATGACCATTTCTAAAACACTAAGATTGTGTTCTATGGTTAGACTTATCCTTAGGGTTCTTACTAAGGCTTTCACATCCTAGTTTCCAAAGGTTGACTATACCTTTCCTATGCTACCAACTATATCCTGGCAAGTTGATCCAGAGAAAAATCCTCTCTAATAGCAATGAAGTGTGTAGACTTTGTAAGATGATCAACTATGACCCAGATAGCATTATTTCCTTTGGATGTTTTAGGATGTCCGGTGACAAAGTCCATAGTGATGTTTTCCCATTTCCATTCAGGTATGGGTAATGGTTGTAACATCCCCTTAGACTTCTGTCTCTCAGTTTTAACTTGCTGGCAAACCAAGCATCGAGAGATATATTCAGCAACATCTCTTTTCATTCCATCCCACCAGAAGTACTCTTTCAGATCACTATACATCTTCGTGCTTCCCGGATGAATAGAGAATGAAGAACTATGAGCCTCATCCAGCAGCTCCTTCTTTAATTCTGGGATGGGAGGAACACAAACTCAATTCCTAAACTTTATTATCCCATCACAATCAAGGTTGAATTCAGGTACATTTCTCACCTTCTGTTGTAACTCTATATCTTCTTTCTGTGCCTCTTTAATCTTCACATGTATAGATGGTTGAACATTAATTTGAGAAAGATGGGATTTTTTCCCTTCCATTATAATTCCAAGATCCATCCTTTGTAAATCCATAAATATTGGATCTTTTTTTATCCTCATCATGGATAATCTAGCAAGGTCTTGTCGACTTAATGCATATGCCACTTTGTTTGCTTTCCCAGGGTGGTAATGAATTGAGCAGTCGTAATCCTCAATCGGCTCCAACCATCTTCTTTGGCGCATATTCAGCTCTTTTTGTGTGAAAATATACTTTAAACTTTTATGATTAGTATAAATTTCACAAATTTCACCATAAAGGTAATGCCTCCAAATCTTTAATGAAAAGATTACCGTAGCTAACTCCAAATCATGAGTTGGGTAATTTTGCTCATGGATTTTCAACTGTCGTGAGGCATAAGCTATCACCATATCATTTTGCATGAGAACACATCCCAATCCCTTCTTGGATGCATCACTATAGATCACAAACCTTTCTCCACTACAAGGCAGTGTGAGCATAGGTGCACTGGCTAACCTTCTTTTTAGCTCTTTGAAATTTTCTTCACATTCCTCCGTCCAAACAAACTTAACTCCTTTTCGAGTCAACTTGGTGAGTGTATTAGATAATCGTGAAAAATATTTCACAAAATGTCGATAATATCCAGCCAAACCAAGAAAACTTCGGATCTCGGTTACTGTTTTTGGTCTCGACCATCTTTCGATAACCTCTGTTTTTGCTGGATCCACAGATATCCCCTCTTTTGAGATTATGTGACCCAAAAATGAAACTTTTTGAAGCCAAAATTCACACTTGGTAAATTTTTCATAAAGATTATCCTTTCTTAGGGTCTTTAACACAATTCTCAAGTGATCTTAATGTTCTTCCTTGATCTTTGAATAGACAAGAATATCATCTATAAAGACTACCACAAACTGATCAAGATAGTCTCTAAAGACTCTATTCATCAGATCCATGAATATAGCAGGGGAATTAGTAAGACCAAATGGCATCACTATAAATTCATAGTGTCCATACCTTGTACAGAAATCCGTATTTGGTATATCCTCCCTTTTGACCCTTAATTGATGATACCCTGAACGATGATCAATCTTGTAAAAGAATTGAGCTCCACGTAGTCGGTCAAATAGGTCATCAATGCGTGGGAGAGGATATTTGTTCTTGATAGTGATCTTGTTAAGTTCTCGATAATCAATGCAGAGTCTCATTGATCCATCTTTCTTCTTAATAAACAGAATAGGTGCTCCCCAAGGTGATGCACTAGGGCGTATGAATCCTTTATCAATATTCTCTTGGAGTTTCTTCTTCAATTCCTACAACTCGATTGGGGCCATTCTATAAGGTGTCTTTGAAATAGGCAAAGCACCCGGTACGAGTTCTATTGAAAACTCAACTTCACAATTTGGTGGAAGACCTGGAAATTCCTCCAGAAAGACGTCATCAAATTCCCGTACAATGGGAATATTATTAATCGTGAGTTTCTATCCAACCATTTGAGATAAATAACCTTCATTTAGTGGAATCAAGACCCATAAGATGGATGAAATTTCCACTGGAAGGTTATGTTCATCCTTGCATCGATAGATGATCATAGATTTATCTGGAATATGAAATGTGACTTCCCTTCTTTGGAAATTGATATGAGCTCCATATAGAGAAAGTCAATCCATACCAAGAATCACATCAAATTCCAATATAGGAAGGATATCAAGATTTGCAGGAATCACTTTCCCACAAACTTCAATCGGAGAAGAATTGTAAACTTTTGATACGACTGTTGTGCCATTAAGAGTTGTCACAGCCAACTCAACATCTAATTGTTGAGGTAATACGGTGATACCCTTAGAAAATTCTTCAGAAATAAAAGAGTGGGTGGATCCAGAATCAAATAAAACATTTTCTACTTTAGAGTGGATGGTAAGTGTACCTCTCACCACTTCGTTGTCGTACTCCACATCGTCGATAGTAATTGCATGTGACTTTCCTTTGTCTTTGGCCTTAAGATTTTGTTGATGTCGATCATCATCATCAACCCTTGGATTTGGGCATTGATTGGCATAATGACCCATCTCCTTGCACTTGAAACATTGAAGTGTAGTAGGTTCATTTTGTGTATCCCTTCCTTTGTTTGCACCATTATACATCTTCTTCCCATTATTTCGATATTCAATTTCCTGATGACCTTCTTTTCCACACTTATAACATTTTCTTGTCCCCTTAAGACAATTTCCTCCATGTTTCTTTCCACACTTTGAGCATAAGGGAAAACTCGTCTTCTTTTCAGTGTGGTCTTTAGATTTTCCTTTGAATTCTATTTTCCTCTTCTTATCAAACCCATGTGACTGATGGGTTACACCAATCTCCATCTCAACCTTGAGAGCACATCGAAGGGCTTACTAAGGCTTTCACATCCTAGTTTCCAAAGGTTGACTATACCTTTCCTCTGATACCAACTATAACAACCCATACTTTACATGCATGGTTAATACTTCAAAATTGAAGCATACTTATTACAACATATAAAAAAACCATGAAAGGACCGTATAGGTATAGTGTCTTTAGAAACTGGGAAACATAAACAACTGGTTCATAAAGAATCCACACTGTCTCCCATTTATTTCATCATATCTATAGTCCCTTTTTGGCATATCTTACTTAATACCCTTCTTCCTGACCTGGGAAATAAAAACATACAAAAGGGTGAGCTCAAAGTCTCATTAAGGGTAAACAAAAGAAATATCAATTACATCAAATTCATAAGAACATAACATTTAGAAAATCTTATCCTACAAAAGAGATCATAATTTCATAACATGGGATAAATCATGGTAGTGAAATGTAATCCCAATAATCATAAATTAAAACATGAAACTTTGTGGCATACACACATAATCATAGAGAATCATTTCTTATTAGTCAAGACTCATTGCCAAGACTATCTTAGTGGACAAAGTCCATTTCTGAACCGAGTTCACTCCTCGTTTCAGTCCTGTTTCACTGAACCAGTTTAACCTGCTGTTCCAACCATGTCTATCTCATGAGATATAAAATCTTTACCCAATGCATTGGAGGGAGATATAGGTCCCACCCATCTCATAATGATACCATTCTTATATGTGCCACAAAATCATAACCATACATCATAGCATAACCCATGTAATAAAAATGGGAATCTTAAACATTGTGACATCATAAAACAATTCATATAAGATAAAGGAATTCATAAAAATATTTCCATCACAACATAATCAAATCAATTTAATAATAGGGATAGAAACAGAACCCTATATTATCTTAGATGGAAAATAATTTTGATAAAACACTTGAACTCCATTCTTGAGGAAAATATCCTTTCTACTTTAAAAACACTTTTCCTTTATTAACATGTCATACAATTATAAACTAAAATAAGTTGATTAAAAATAAACTTGAAAATTCTAAAGGAAGCTTCTTGGAAATAATTTTTTAAAAATCCATTCATGCTGTATAAGTTAAAAAAACATTCTTCTCAGACTTTTGTCGGAAAAGTCAAAAAGTACCTCGTACGAAAAACGACAAAATATTCCTTTCATATATTTTACTAAAAACTCACCGAAGGGTAAAATTGGATTTAAACAATTTTAGTTGGATGGAAATAATATTACATATTTTTGAAACATCCATGTGGATGACAAAATACACCCCAGTAAATTCCAAAGTATAAACAATCTCGGATAAAAATGAGATTGTGATATTTCTCTTACCTTAGGTCCAATTTGCTTCGTAAGTGTCCGAACCTCCTGTATAATGATTTAATTAATGTTATTGACTTATTCCAGAATCATAATTATTATTATGGTATCATATATGGTCATATTCTTAGCTTCTTATTAGTAATATTTCATTATTACTTGTTATTCGGGTGTTTATTACTTTTTGTTCTTATGCGTGTTTTGTTGAATAAATTCTTATTATTCTCTTTAGGTTATAGATACATCATTTCCAGAATAGTATTAGTGTACTATATGTCATATTTATTCATTCAATTCATTTATATAATCATTATGAAATGAATATCATGTAGAACGAGTCGCATCACATCGTAAAGAAGGTATTCCGTACATACGCACGAGCGATGATATCATTCCCATGATCATGGAATTGTATTGTAGTGTATGTATACTATTTCAGAATCAATATCACTTTAAAATAATCATATATAGTTATTATTTACACCATTATACCCATCCAAGTAAGGTGGTGGGGGAAAATAGATTACACCACGGCGTGGAGACGGTATTCCGTACGTACGCACGCGCGGTGATTTCATTTTCCATAGGATGGATAGATGGTGAAATAGGTTTGTTTCATACTTATAATAACATATCAGTATATTATTGATACTTATGTTATTACTTCATAATGAAACAACTAAATAATAAAAAGTTTAATAAGAAATAAAGATGAAAGAATCGGTAACGGGCATTACCTCTTCTTTGAAGCGCCTCTTTGAGATCTCCTCTTAGGGCACTATAATTGGTCTTTGAAGAATACCAGGGCCTCTAGGATATTTATAGGGAAGTGGGGAAGTGAAATGGGCAGGGATTGGCCGAGATTGAAGGCTCAAATTGGTGTGAGGAGGAGAGGGAGGAGGTGCCCTTTTATAAGGGAGGAGAGGGGCACCTTTTGGAAATATAAGAAATATTAATTTATATTAAATCCCAACCCCACTTAAAAACTTCCAAAATGACTCATATTCAAATATTAGATGATATATGGTTTTAATCTCATCAACCAATAAAATTTAGACATGTTAGGAATTTATTTTAAACATTATCAACTTGATTTATCCTTATTTATCAATTTAATTTTATTTGTGGTAATAACATTATAAATTTTAAATTATTATAAATAATTACATATTTGTTGTGAATTTTCCATAATTTGACACTTTATGACATTTTAGACCATATAAATTTTAATTTATAATTTTTAAATATTTTTTTGATTTTTAAACAATTTTATAATATGTTATTTTTATAAAATAACAATAGTGTCAATTTTGACACTATTCATTTATTTGAATTTAAATAAAATATATGCAGAAGATATGTTCAAAATAAAATCTTTAATAGATTCATAAAATGTCATATGTGTCTATAAAATTAGTGTAGAACATTAAATAGTTCATATAATATTTATTTTAATATTTTTAAAACCATTTATTTGATATTTTAATTAATAAAATAATTTCAACATCACTATTGTGTCATAATTAATAATAATTATATAATCCCTAAAAATTATAAATAAATTCCTATAATGTAGATAATTTTATTATCTTTATGGAGAGTATTCATGTTCTAAGTTTCATTAAGTTTATCACCTAAGTAAAATTATTATACTTATAAGATTTAAGAAAGTGACATGTTGTCACATTCTTTGGTTTTAATAATAATTAAATTATTTTCATGGAAAAAAGTCCATTAAATGGATATAATCCGACCCTTAGGTGATATGGGTCGACTTTTAGTCATCCAATAAGATTTTGGCAGGTTTTAGGGTAATTTTATAATCTTATAGTTACCCTTAATTACCCGATTTACCTTTAACTATGGTAAATAAAATTTTCCGTAGTTACTATTCATAATGCCCAAAAATAAAAAGTAGCCTATTAACATAATTTGAACCCACTGATTCCAAATATGAAATCCATTTTTCAAAATTTAAAACATATAAGTTTCAGTAATTGATTTAAAATAAATCTCGTTGTTAAGAAAACGGGTTTTAGAAGTTAAAACATTCCCAAAGATTGAAATGTTTTTACCTATGAATTCAATGTGAAATTAATGATAATTACATACATTATATTAAATGGTAAAAATATATTCTATTTATACTTTAAAACCATTCAATATTATAATTTATCCATATAAATTATCTTGATGAAAAAAGTTGTTTTTAATTAAAAATTAGCGTATTTTTACTATTCATCAAAATATAAAATTTATCAGAAAAATATCAAAAATTTATCCAAAGTAAATTTTTATACCCTGATTCAAAAGAAGAATTTTATTTTGTCAAATTTAACTTATAAAAATGTCAAAGACTAGATTTAATGTGGGTGTTCCATCAAAAGACGGCAAAACTGCATTTTGTTAAAAATACTTCTTTTATCTAAAAAAACTAATTTTGCTTTCATACCTCATTATAGAAAATGTATAAGTTGAATTAAAATTTTATAAAATTCAAAATTCGGCTAATACTATTCATAATGGCTAGTTTTAATAATATTTTAATAGCATATCATTGTTTATTGAGACTCGGTATTGCGTACGACGTAAGCTATCGAGGAAGGTCGTGGTTGCATGTAAAGAAAGTCAAGCTAGTGTTGTGTGTAGTGAAAGATTACATTGATGATTTATATAAAAACAAATATTTCTCATAAAATTCTCGGGTGTTACAGACATGGTGTGGAGCACACATACTACCTATGTGTCATGTACTCCACTACATGGACACGGGTTGGACTAAGTACATGGGCTAATCCATGTACTGGTACATGGACATGGGTACATGGGATGATGTTGTGTACTAACACATGGGTAGATTACACGGAATTCCTACATGGTGTGTACAAATACACGAACACGGTTTGATGACATGGTCTGTTTACACAGGTAGAACCTGGGGTCAAGTGACACGGTGTGTAACCCTTCTATACACCGTGTACTCTTTCCTACATGTCTTGAATCTCTTATCCTCTATATATTGGAAAAGTTTTATTAGGGTTCATTATACCATATCATTTACCTAAGGTTTGGTATGTAATTGTCTCCTACTCCTAGGACTATGATCCCTTCAATATGAATTCTTGGATATAGTCTTTAGAATCCCTCCAAGAATCCCAAAGTGAGATCATCTATTCATCTTCATTCCCTAAGTGGAGTTCTTAGGATCTATGTGACCAACACTATGCAGGCATCAATCCTCTACTTAACATATGAATCCAGATTGAGTTTATTGGTATCACCTCATGGCCTTGGTAGTGATCCTCATTTGTGTATCGTATTCTCTTCAGACTATCAGTGTGGACTTCTAATAACGATACCCGACGAGCAGCACCTCTCAGACGTCATCAGTTCTATCGGACTTAGGAGTGTGTTTTCTTAGATGAGTGATTCATGGATCCTTTGATATGGAATCTTAGGGCTGGGATACTATGATTATGGATTACCTCTAGATTGTGTGTCTTTGTTGAGTATATTTGGATATTCTTGTTATATGTGTTGTATACATATAAATGTGTAGAGATGACTTTATTTTCCTTTTTTGTATGCTTTGTGGTTTCGGGGTGTCCTTTTGAGTGTTGTATACTCACCCATGTATGGGATTTTCCCATACATTTCATTTCTTGTGTAGATGATCTATCTTTTGATAGATTCCTAGGAAGACCAGGACTAGATGGTGCTTAGTGATACTGGACAGACTGAGGTGTGTTCTTGAGGCTTTCAGACAGCAATCCCTTTACTTTCATATTGGACTTGTGTTACAGACTCTTTGTGGTGGGCTTGTATTTGGCTCTGTTTACTTTCCTTTATTTCTTGTCACACTCTGGTTATGAGATTTGGATGTATGCATGGATGGTTGTTTATTTGTTTTTACATTTCAACATTGTATAGTCTTGGATATGTGTGTGTGCGTGTGTAGGTACTCAGGATAAGACCTCCCATGTCAGTGATATTCTTACTCGGTGCTAGTTTCCAGCCCTTGGCCTATTAAAGGTGAGATTTGGTAGTCGCAACATGGGACCCACTAGGATGGGTCAGGACAAAGTACTATCAAAGGGGGATAGTTCTACTTTAGGACCAAGATTTTGTGAGATTGGTTTGGGCAACTGTGTTAACTATTTCGAGTTCGGATTTTAGGCTAGAGACTACAATTTTGGTTCAAAAAAATGATGTATCCATACTCTATGACTCTGATCACCTGCTTTTTGACTTGGTACATGAGAACATTGGTTGTAGGGAAAACAATAGTACATGCATCATATAGGAATGGGTTGTGGTTTCCATGTCCTTCTTGAGTCAAATCTCTAGATATACTCATTGACCATGGTACATCTTGTTTATTTCAGGATGTCTCTATGACATATACCTGCTAGGATTCAACATGATCATCTTAAGGATGAGGTGATGAACCAACCATACCACCTATAGGGCAGCACATGATACCCACGGTTCCAGCGCATGAGGTGCGCAGGCTGAGCATGATTCATGAGTTTTAGTGGTAGAGACCCCTCAGGTTATGAGGCTAGATCAACCCATATGTTCCTGAGGACTAGCTTTAGGCGGTGACCCAAGTTTTCTATTTAGATAGGACACAAGCAGATCATATGGTGGTCCTGGCAGTGAGTCTTCTCCATGGCTCGATAGGGTGATGGTGGGTTTTGGTTACCCAGTATTACGATGAGGTGGACCTTGCATGGATGGAGTTTGAGAGCCTTTTCAGAGAGGATTTATCACAATCTATGCTGAAGGATGTACGCATCCAAGATATTTTTTAACTCCAGTAGGGCAGCATGATAGTAGTTAAGCATTCATTGAGGTTTACCAACCTCTCCAGGTACTCAATAAATATAATTTGAGATTAGTTCTTTAGGTATTGGATCATTGATTGAGGTATGTGTAGATACATATGATCAAGCATTATCCCTCTATACATTCCTACCTATGCTAGGTTACTAGAGTGAGCTTTGGTGGTTGAGAGTTTCTTGGATGAGAAGATACAGCCGGTGGTTATCAGAAGTGGGAAATCAATAGAAGGGACCTCATCAACAAGGATCTAATGGAAATATTAGGGACCATGACATTCCATGACTTTTAGTAGGAGGTCCCATGATAGAGGTTCTATAGTTCAAGTCTCAAAAGGTCTGTCAAGTCAGCCAAGAGAGAGGGAGTACTACTCATGTGATGGTAGGGTACTCACCCAAGATTGACCAACACTCTGTACAACTGACAGAGAGACCATAGATGGGCCACTTAGGGAGAGGAAGTAGAAGGAGTAGGAAGGTTTTCGGAGTGGTAGACATGGACAAGGATATGGGAGAGTAGCAGGAGGTGGTTGACATTTGGACTTGTCACCACCACCTCCCCCAGGTGGTCCATGCCAGGCTCAGGGTGCTAGAGGAAAAGAGAGGGGATAGTTGTAGGAAGTTTAAGCTTACGACCCAAAGGCTCTGGGAATGATACGAGGTATGATATATGTATTTTCATATATAGTTATAGTACTTATAAACACAATTTCTAGTCATTCATTTCTACCTACATAACTTGTACAAGACATAAAGATTCTGGTTGAACCTTTTTCTTGACCCTTGTGCTTAGAAACTCTTACTAGAGAAGACTTAGTGATCACGCACTTGTGCTAACAGTGTGACCTGACTCTTGGAGGTGAGAGTTTCTATTGGAATATCTTGGTAGCAGTATCAAGGCCTTATGATATTATTCTTGGTATGGATTAGTTATCTACATTTCATGACTAGATTCACTATTTTAGGTGAATGGTGCGGTGTGGCCATAGTGATGGAACCAGGTTCCACTTTATCAATGAAAATGAAACCTAGGAAGCACAGGATAGACTCATTCATAGGAGGTTTCATCCGATTACTCATAAGTTTCCTAGACTAACCCTTGGTGTAGGGAATTTTATGAGTTCCCAGTTTCTTATAGTGGTGGCAGAGTACAAGGAAGACTTCCCCAAAGATGTTCTAGGTTTACCTCCCCGATGAAAGATATACTTTTTCGTTGATCTAAACCACGATATGACACTAATATCCCCACCATAATATAAAATGGCTCCCATAGATCTTCACAAGCTGGGGGTGAAGTTGGAGGACTTATATATGAAAGGCTTTATTAGACCCAATATTTCACCCTAGGAAGCCTGAGTTTTTTTTACAAAAAGAAAAACGAGATATTGATTTTTTGTGTGGGATAATGGTGCTTAAATCAGTTAACCAAGAAGAAAAATTATACCCTACTAAGGATCGATGACCACTTCGATCAGTTTAGAGGGGTGCGATGGTTCTTGAAGGTTTACCTTAGGACAGGCTATCACTAGTTACAAGTAAGGGATGAGGATATACTGAATATGGAATTTAGGTGCCTCTATGGACACTATGCGTACTTGGTGACACCCTTTGGCATGAAGAACACCCCTACAGTGTTCATGGGACTCATGAACTAGATATTTCATCCTTTCTTAGACTGGTTCATGGTAGTCTTCATTGATGATATCCTTGCATGCTCGACATCCGAGGAGGAGCATGTGAGACACTTAAGGATAGTTCTAGATTTACTTTTAGAGAACCAGCTTTACAAAAAGCTCTCTAAGTGCCAGTTCTAGATTCAGGTGGTCCACTTTCTAGGAAATGTTATCTCAGCAGATGGAGTGGTAGTGAACTTGATTAAGGTTGAGGTAGTGTTATATTGGGATCCACCTAAGAGTGTGAATGGGGTGTGGTGATTCCTTGGGTTGGCTGGAAATTACCGTAGACTCATACCTAATTTCTCTAGGATATAATAACCCATGAAATATTTGACTCAAAACTGACATCCTTTCATGTGGATAGAGAAGTGCCAGTAGGATTTTTAGTAGTTGAGGAGGATTTTGACGAGCACTCCCAACTTGAGATTTTTATAGGATGGTGTCGAATATGTAGTGTTCTGAGATGCATCAGGAGTCGGGCTAAGAAGTGTTCTAATGCAGAGGCAAGTGGTGATTTTTTATAGTTCACGTAATTTGAGACCACATTAGAAGAACTACATAACCCATGATCTTGATCTAGCATTAGTAGTCTATTCTTTGAAGATGTGGAGATACTACCAAATGTGCGAGTGGTTTATTATTTAATATGATCATAAGAGTCTAAATTATATATTCTCTTGTAAGGATCTCAACTTGAGATAGAGGCAATGGCTAGATTTATTTCAGGATTATGGCTTGAAAATTGTCTATACTCCTAAGAAGGGGAATGTATATCCTTTATGGATGGAGATGGAGCAGCTTACCTCCAGTCGATGGTTGTCATCCCTACATTATGGCAGTGAGTCAGGGAGTCATAGCTAGGGGATACTGAATATGAGAACCTACGTACTTAGATATTTATAGGACATGCTCTTTATGGATTTTCTAGAGGTGGGAGCATGTAGTTCTTTTCATAGGACACATGATGGTACCAGTGGAATTGCAAGATGAGGTTCTAACAGAGTTTTATAAATATCCTTTGTCATTACATATAGGTGTGATAAATATATACTAGGACCAATGACATTAGTTTTGGTGGATATGGATAAAGAAAGGATTTTCAAAGTTTGTCTCCCGATGCCTTACTTTCCACAAATGAAGGATGAGTGCCAAGTTCTAGTAGGTTTAGCTCAACCTCTTGGGGTGAAAAAATGGAAGTGGGACGAGATATCTATGAACTTCGTGATGGGATTACCACATATGTATAAGGGACCTGATTCCATCTAGGTGATTATAGACTAACTCACCAATTCATAACACTTCTTAGCTATAATAGAGTAGAGTTTAGTAGATAGCTTGGGACGCCACTACATTTAAGAGATAGTCTAAATCAATGGAGTTCCATCAATGATGGTTTCAGGCCGTGATGCTCGCTTCACGTCCTAGTTATGGAAGGGATTACAGGAGTCATTTGGGACCCAGTTACACTTGAGCAGAACGTTCCACCCCCAAACAGATAGCTAGAATGAGTAGACCATTCAGGTTCTGGAGGACATATTGTGAGCTTGCATGTTGGAATTTGGCCATAGTTTGAAGGATCACCTACCATTGGTGAAGTTTACATAAAACAACATCTATCTTTCCACTATAAGTATGGCACCATTTGAGTCTTTGTATGGGCGACCCTGCAAGTCATCACTTTGCTGGACTGACCTAGGAGAGTCAGTGTTCATGGACCGAGAGTTGGTGCAAGCTATAATAGAGAAGGTGTATATCATCCAAGAATGGATGAAGACTACACAGAGCCATCATAAGTCTTATGTTTATAGGCAAAAAGGGTTTTTGAGTTCAAGTAAGGAGACTATGTATTCCTATTAGTTTCACCACGATGTGGATTGTGAATATTTGGTCAAGGAAACAAGATATCTCTGAGGTTCATTGGCCCTTTACAGATACTGCATAGATTTAGTGAGGTGGCATACCACTTTTCTCTACCTCCATAGTTATACTAGGTACACGATGTCTTCTATGTGTTGCAGTTGAGAAGATACGTTCATGAACCGTCGCTTGTTATCGATTAGGGTGAGCTGAACATTGAAGATAGAGCAACCTTTACTGAGTACCCGATAGAGATTGAGGATTGGTAGGAGAGGATCCTTCATGGGTGATTGATTCCTTTAGTGTGTGCCTAGTGGAAACACATTAATCTACAGTAGATCACATGGGAATGGGAGGATTAGATTCATGATCAGTACCCACATCTTTTAGAGTATCCCTTTATTGGTTTTTTGTGACATAAATATCTTAGTTTGGGAGAATTTAATGTATCTGATTTTCTGTGTATTATTTTTTGGATATTATATGGATTAATTTTGAGACCATGTGCTAAGAAGGCATGTGATTCTGAGACCCAGTGTTCCCAAAATAAATGTTTGAAATATATTTAATATATTAAATAGCACGTACGCACATTTTTTCATGAAAATGTGTAATAAATAATAAACAAGTTTATGGAACAGAAATATGAGGGCATTGTTGAGTTCAAAATATGATATTTCCCCTAGGTGTGACTTAACATTAGTCGGTGCGGGTCATTTATTGAAAATTCATCGTGGGCACAGAAAAGAATAAAATAAAAAAATAAATTATTTTATTTCTAGTTTTTGATATAGCGACGGGTTAGTATTTAAAAATACTATTATGGGTGTAACAACCTGAATCCGAAGACCCCAAACTGGTGCCCCATGCCTGGTTCACCACATGACCTCAAGTTCATTTCCCCAAATGCCAGAGGCTACCGACTAACAGCGAGGGCCTTGGTAAGTTATTGGGGAAACTATGCCCTCATTTTGTAACCTATACAAGGTACAAGAAATAACAGTCAATAGCAGAAGCAGTAAACAGCATAAAATAACTGAACTAAACTGCGGAAGCAATGTATAATATAATAATGATTTAGCATGGTACATGTATCTAAGGAAAGTAGAAAACACAAAAATGTGCTGAAATAAAACTGAGAATAAAGCACTAAAAGTAAATAGCAACTCTAGCAGCATCGCAAGCCTAAGCTCGGTCCTATGCTCTCCAGCTCCAACTAGAAATAATGTACCTGAAGTAGAAGGTCCACAATCCCTATCCACACCTACAACCATATAACCTATTTGGGCCAAAAAGCAGGACCCAAATAGGGTGTGAGACTAAACCCAGTAGGCAACCACCACAAGATCTGTGCCCTACTGTCAGTGAGAAATATAGAAAAAGTAATGGAAATAAATGCAATAGAGAAACAGAAGTACACTAAAGTAAAAAATCCTACAATCTCCATTCACATTTATTTATTTATTTAATACAATCATTTAATTGTCAACCAAGGAGTCTAGCAAACAACTCTATATTTCCAAGGCAAAGCAAGTAACACAACAGGTATCTCAGCAGACTACCTAAACAGCAAGCAGTATAAAACCCAAGCTTGTTCTTTGGCTTGGTGGAATCATCACAACCAACCAAAAAATATTCAAGGTGACTCTCTAGGTGGATCACACTAGCAGACCCCTCTAGTCAAGTAAACATACAAAGGCACAGACACTCTGGGAAGCTCTCACTGTCAATTCCCCTGTGGTCTTGCAACGATAACTATTGACTCTCTGAGGAATCACTTACGTATAATTCCCCCTATAGTCTCAATACGTAACTAAGGACACTCTGAGTAAGGACAAAGTCCATTCCCATAGGTCCTACTAATAATACTAATTTATAACAGATTCTCTAGGGAAGCCCTTAATCGTCAATTCTCTCTTTAGTCTACCATACCAGGTTCCCACAGCCCTGAGTAGTGTAGTCGTGCATAATCGACTATTAGCTTCCCAAAGTAAGCTCAAAAAACTACTTTTCTAATAGCTAAAATGCATCAAAAGCATATAAACAGTAGGCAATACATGCAATCAACTATATCAAGGCAAGAAAGCAATGCAACAAGGTCTGCCTCACAGGAAACCTAAGCCAAACGACGATAAATAGCCAAAACAAGGGAAACACCCAAGGGGAGATCCTCTAACATGCTAACAATAAATTATTAATCATCTAATAACCTCAAGCATACAAGAAATCTAAGGCACATAACAAAACAGGGTCAAAACCCTATCCTGAGAAACCCGATACAAGGGTATCTGACACTTTTGCACCAAAAACTCAAAGACATTCAACGTAGGGAAACAAACCACCAACCTCGATCCTAGGATATTGATATACTTGAACCTCAGCCTATGAAACAGCCTAAAACGGAGAAGATCTGCAAAAACTTCTAAAATGTTCAACCTCAGATAGCTCTCACAAGAGAAGGAATCAGGAAACGTGGCCAAAGAAGAACCAAGAACTCACCGATGTGATTCAATTGAAACCAACAGCGTTCAATTCGGATAAATGGTGAATGATCAGTGTATCGAAGAAGATTTGACCTCCTCAGATGCTCTGGACATAATTAGGAAGAGAAGAAGATGAAAATAGGTTTAAGACCAGACCTCAGTCTGATTAATTAAATAAAAATAAAACTACATGGCGTGTATTTCATGAGTACACGGTGTGTACTTGCCCTTTACATACACTGCATTAAGAAGCATCCACATCACCGCTACACACCGTGTGTGTATCCCAAACACGGCCAACACACGGCCTCACGCGGGAGAAAATTACACAGCGTGTATTCATAAAGTACACGGCGTGTACATAGAAAATTTCCATATTTTCTTCTTTTTCTTAAAAACAACTAGAAATGGAAAAACATAACTAAAACGAAGATCCAGGTTCTTAAAAACTTCCCCCCTTAAATAAATTTGTCCCTAAATTTACCTAACTTGGTGGGGAAGAAGAAACCTCGAACAACTCTGGCTACTATGATTGCATATTGGCCTCCCTCTCCCAAGTCTTGTCCTGTACACGACCATGCTGCCATAGCACTCGTACTAGAGAAATAGACTAGCCATGGAGTATCTTTGAACTATGATCAACAATCCTGATAGAATGCTCCTCGAATGATGCATCCTACTCTAGCTCAACCTCCTCGGGTTGAAAAACATGAGACGGTTCTGAGAAATAGCGGTGACGCTGAGAAACATGGAAGACATCGTGCATAGCCTGGTACCTCTGAGGAAACTGCAACCTATAAGCAACCAGCCTGACTCTCTCCAGGACCTCAAATGGCCCAACGTATCTCAGTGAAAGCTTACCCTGTCTCTTGATCCTCTTGTGTCCCAACCTTGGGGTAACACGTAGGAAAACCTGATCCCCGAACTTAAACTCCAAAGGTTATCTCTGCTTATCAGCATAATATTTCTGTTGAGACTGTATAGTATCCATCCTTTTTCGAATCAACTCCACCTACTATGTGGTCTCCTGAACAAGATGAGGTCCCAGCATAGCTGCCTCTCCTGCCTCCAGCCAACACAAGGGTGATCGGCACGGTCTACCATACAAAGCCTCGTAAGGTTCCATATAAATAGTTTCTTGAAAACTATTGTTGTAGGAAAACTCCACTAGAGGTATATGTCTCTCCCAAGAACCTCCAAAATCAAGGACGCATGCTCGTAGCATGTCCTCAAGCACCTAAATGGTGAACTCTGACTGGCCATCTATCTGGGGATGGTAAGCTGTACTCATAAGTACCTGTGTACCCAAATCCCTCTGTAGCCCTTGCTAGAAATGCGACGTAAAGTGGGCATCCCTATCTGAAATGATAGTACTCAGAACCTCATGCAAGCTTATAATCTCACATATGTACAACCATCCAATCTCATTAACACTGAAGGTCTCCTTAATTGGTAAGAAGTGAGCAACCTTCGTGAGCCTATCAATGTTGACCCATACCGCATCATTCCCTCGAGGCGATCTTGGTAACTCTGTCACAAAGTCCATCACGACATAATTCCACTTCCACTCAGGAATGGGTAGCTGCTATAAAATCCCTGCTAGTCGCTGGTGCTCCACCTTCACCTACTGATAGGTGGAACACCTCATGACAAAACTAGCAACATCTCTCTTCATACCTGGCCACTAATACTAGAAGTGTAGATCACGATACATCTTGGTGACGTCAGGATAAACATTCTAGACTAAGGAATGAAATTCTTGCATCAGCTCCTCGCATATATCTACTGGAACCCATACGCATCCCTAGAAATGTAAGATCTCATCCTCGCCTATGGTCCATCTGGGAAGAGGGTCCTCTCCTGACGCACTTTCCCGTAGGACTAGGCCTTCAGAATCTGATAACTGTCTCATTCAAACTCGGTCAAGAAGCGTAGAGGTAACAACTATAGAAGATAGGAAAGTCTACCCCTGTCTGTCATGCACCTCCAAATGCATCTCAGAGAATAGAGCCCTAAGCTACCACTCACTGCTGGCCTCCTGAACTGCCTATATCTGAGTCCTCCTACTCAATGCATCAGCCACTGCATTGCCTTTTCCAGGCATATAAGCAAGCTCGAAATCGAAAGACTATAGGTACTCAACCCACCTCTGCTATCTCAGATTCAAGTCACGCTGCGTGAAGATATACTTGAGACTCTTGTGTTCAGTATATACCACAAAATTCTCTCCCAGAAGATAATGTCTCCAACAACGCAAAGCATGAACAACTACAGCCAACTCCAGGTCATGCATAGGATAGTTCCTCTCACGTGGCCTCAAATACCGAGATCCATATGCAACAGCACAATCCTCTTGAATAAGAACTTCTCCAAGCCCGATTCCATATGCATCACAGAAAACTGTATAACTCTTGGCCAGATCCGTAAAAACTAGAATCGGTGCTGAAGCCAATCTCCCCTTCAGCTCTTGGAAGGCTAAATTGCAGGCTTCTAACCAGACATACTTTACCCCTTTCTTAGTCAATCCCATCAACGGCGCTGCTAGGCGTGATAAGTCCTGTATAAACCGCCTGTAGTAACCCGCTGTCCCTAAGAAACTTCGTACCTCGAAGACATTCTTCGGCTTCTCCCAGGTGACTACTTCTCTCACCTTCTCTGGGTCTACTGATACACCTGTATCTAAGATGACATGACACAGGAAGTGAATCTCATCCATCCAAAAGTGGAACTTCGAGAGCTTAGAATATAACTAATGCTCCCTCAGTGTACTCAAAACGATCTCAATATGGGTATCATGGTCGTGTTGAGTATAAGAGTACACCAAGATTTCATCCATGAAAACCACCATGAAGGAGTCCTAGTAAGGATGGAAAACTCTGTTCATTAACGCCATGAAAATTGATGGTGTATTCGTGAGACCGAATGGCATAAACAAGTACTCATACAGACCATACCTATTCTGGAAGGCTGTAAGAGGTATATAAGATGGTCTGACATGCAACTGATGGTATCCGGATCTCAATTTGATTTTCGATAACACTTTGGCTCCTTGAATCTGATTAAAGAGATCATCTATCCATGGCAAAGGATATCGATTCTTGACCGTCAACTGGTTCAGCTTTCGATAATCCACACAAAGCCTAAGGGTGTCGTCTGCCTTCTTCACAAATAGGACAGGCGAATCCCAAGGAGAAGTACTGGGTCGGATGAAACCCCTTGTCTGCAACTCCTCCAACTACTTCTTGAGCTCCTGTAACTCAGGTGTAGCCATCCTATAAGGAGGAATAGACACTGGTTCCACTCCTGGAACAAGTTCAATAGAGAAGTCTACCTCTTTCCCCGGATGCAAACCTAAAAAGTCTTCTGGAAAGACATCTGGAAAGCGATCAACCACTGGATGAAAAATTACCTTAGAAGTCCCGTGGTAATCCAGATATAAGCTTGCAATATGGTTCGTAACACCTCCCAACCCAAGATTCTCTGGTCCAGCTCTGCTCGCCTGGACATCTCATTCTCCCTTATAAATAAAAGATCTACCCTCTGGTGATGTGAAATTCACCCTGCGGCGATAGCAATTAAAAAAGGTCTGGAAGGGAACTAACCAGTCCATCCTGAGAATGACATCATATCTTGTCATCTCCAAAACATATATACTCCATTAAAAAAGACACCCACCAACCTCGAGGGTGCAGTCTAAGCACTAACTCACACTAGCAGTTCTAATTCCCAAGGGAGTGTCTAGTGTCATCATATCCTCAGAAGTCTAAACAGTAAGTCTAAGGATTTCTACAGTATGAACAAAAATAAAGCTATGAGAAGCTCCTGTATCAAAAAGTGTAGAGGATAAATTTGAGGCTACTAAAATCATACCTCAAACTGTAGAAGGTCCAAGATCCTGCTCCTGATGAATCTGCTCTACAGCAAAAGTCTGGCCTGTACCGCGGCCCTGCGTAGCAGCCAGATATCCCTGTACTGCTCCTCCCTGAGCCTGAACACTGCGTCCATGGCCTCTACCCTAGCTTGAATAACCTGAAGAAATCCATCCCCCAGTCTGCCACAGGACTAGTAATCCTGATCTTGTGCACGGAGTCGAAACTGATCCTCCTTCACTAGCAGCTGGCAGAAGAACCTTGCAGAAGCACTGCAGATGACCCATCTTGCCGCATGATTGGCACTCCACTGGGTCTCTCAGGCACTAAGGCTTATTATGACCATTTTTTCCACACTGATATCACACCACTTGGTTTCCAGAAGGAAGATCTCGTCTACCATAAGGAATTCCTCGCTTCCTTGAGTCACCTTGTGTAGACTCTTGGTGGCACTTCCTACTGTCTGTCTGGAGAGAATCAGCCCTGGATGCTGAACCGCCTTGGTCCACAGCTCCAGCCTCCCTCAGGTTTCTCTCCATAATAAGTGCCCAGTTGACTATCAAAGTGATAAAAGTCAACTGAAAGACATTCACCTGTGACCTGATGTCTGGTCTGAGGCCTTCCTCAAACTTCCTCGCAAAAAACAGCTTGTCATTCCCCAAAATCGGAGTGAAACGTTGTAACTCTGTAAAGTGGGAGGAATAATCCATAATTGTGAGAGTAACCTACTACAGGTTCATGAAATCTCTGGCTCTGTCATCCCTCAGCACCACCAGGTAGAAGTAGTCCTAGAACGTACGCTGAAACTCATCCCAAGCCATAGCCTGTTGGCACGCTTTCTGCGAAACTACATCCCACCATCTCTTGGCAGAATCTCGCAGAATATAAGTCATGAGCTTCACTCTACTCTCCGGAGGTGTATCCAGATGTTCGAAGATGGTTATCATGGATTCTATACTTGACTTTGCAGCCTGAGGTCCTCCATCCCCTATGAACGTGGGAGGGTGCTGCTGCGGAAAAACCCATGTCAGCTCTTCCATAGATGGGGCAGGATGCTGAGCTCCCTGGAAGGTCTGCATTAATCTCATGAAACCCTCTCTGAACTGAGCATCAGCACCAGTGTCTAGGATCACTGCAGGGGCCATGTCCGGAATGATAGGCGGAACTACTGTTAGTCCCTGATCTATTGTATTAGGCGTACGGTCACTGCCTGGTTCCTGATGTGCAACAGGAGGACGTCATGGTACCATAGCTCTGAAAGGTCAAAAGTACACCTTAAATCATGATGAACACAGAATAAAATTAAGAGAGAAAAATGGAACAGGAGAGAAAAACTTTAAAAATTTGGAAACATGACTACACGGCGTGTAGTAATACTACACGGCATGCTTCTTAAAAGTTTACCCTGGGCGTATACCTTGTCCATAAATGGTTGTGTAAACCACCTAGATACACAGAGTGTTCTTAAACTACACGGTGTGTACTAACCCTTTTCCTCCCTGTCCGTTAACTCCTACACAGCTAGGAACACAGACTGTCCCAGCAGGAAACTATACGGCGTGCTTTTCCACTACACGGTGTGTCCTTAAGATCTCTCCCATGTCCATGTCGTTAGTCACACAGACTAGACATGGAGCACTACTACACGGCATGTCAAAGGAGACACTGCGTGTACTTGACATGCCTTACCTATCCTGTGTTGCTAGTGACATAGCCTGACACACGGTCGACCCTACACGGTGTGTTCCATATGGACACAGCTTGTACGCGGAAGGATAACACCAACCCGTGCAGTTAGCTACTCGGCCAGCTACATGGTCAACTATACACGGCATGTTCCCAAGGGAAACGACGTGCACTTGAAGGAAAACCCCGGCCCATGTTGTACGTGACACGGCTAGAAACCTATTCCAGACTACACAGCGTGCTAAGATGGTATACAGCGTGTTCCTACAGGGAACTTTACAACCCCGTGTCTCTGCACAACACAGTCAAGGACATGGCTAAAAACTACACGACGTGTATGCAGAAAGTACACACCGTGTATTCTGGGTTTTTCTGGATAGTAGCCTCAGAACTGCACCGAAGCCCAGAAAACACAGAAAAACAAGCGTTAAGGGTCCAAATTCTGATCAATAGAGGCCCATACTCCCTGCGAATCAAATCTTGGCATCATAAAACTCATTTAACAAGTAAACATTGCAAAAAACTCACAACCCACTAAATTCCGATCCTCGAGGGCCCATAACACCTCTAAGACCAAAGTTTTGTGTCCATGATAAAGAATCTCCTACAAAAGATACCCTATCAACATGGCAGGTATTCTATCACAGCAGCTATCACAACAGTATGCATCGTCTATCACAATTTCTATCACAACAGCATGCAAATTCTAATGCAACCTAGATGGCATGACAAAATGCATGACATGTGATTTTCTAAAAAGTGCCTATATGACGCATGAGATGGAATACCCTTATCTCATCGGGTTGCAACAAGATAGAACCACAATCATATAAACAGTAACAATACAAAACAAGTGCACCACCCAATGGTGAAATCAATTAAACTGTAACATTTGCAAAAACTCAAAAATTGCAATATTCGAGGTAATCTGGATTTTTCCCTATACATGGGTTCTAGAAAACCCGGGCACAATTATTTACCATTTACCTATTCTGTCTTATCCCTGTCTAATGTTGCTAAATAGTAAGTCAATAGAAAAGTAAATAAACCACCTCTGATACCACTTTGTAACGACCCAAATCCGAAGCCCCTAAATTAGTGCCCCATGCCCGATTCACCACATGACCTCAAGCACATTTCCACAAACACCAGAGGCTTTCGACTAGCAGTGAGGGCCTTAGTAAGTTATTAGGGAAACTATGCCCTCATTTGGTAAGGTATACAAGGTATGAGAAATAACAGTCAATAGCGGAAGCAGTAAATAACATACAATAGCTGAACTAAACAGCGGAAGCAATGTATAATATAATAATGATGAAACATGGTACATGTATCTAAGGAAAGAAACAAACACAACAACGTTCTGAAATACAACAAAGAACAAAGCACTAAAAGTAAACAGCAACTCCAGCAGCATTGCAAGCCTAAGCTCGGTCCTATGCTCTCCAGCTCCAACCAACAATCATGTGCCTGAAGTAGAAGGTCCATTAAATGGATATAATCCGACCCTTAGGTGATATGGGTCGACTTTTAGTCATCCAATAAGATTTTGGCAGGTGTTAGGGTAATTTTATAATCTTATAGTTACCCTTAATTACCCGATTTACCTTTAACTATGGTAAATAAAATTTTCTGTAGTTACTATTCATAATGCCCAAAAATAAAAAGTAGCCTATTAACATAATTTGGACCCACTGATTCCAAATATGAAATCCATTTTTCAAAATTTAAAACATATAAGTTTCAGTAATTAATTTAAAATAAATCTCGTTGTTTTAGAAAACGGGTTTTTGAAGTTAAAACATTCCCAAAGATTGAAATGTTTTTACCTATGAATTCAATGTGAAATTAATGATAATGACATACATTATATTAAATGGTAAAAATATATTCTATTTAAACTTTAAAACCATTAAATAATATAATTTATCCATATAAATTATCTTGATGAAAAAAGTTGTTTTTAATTAAAAATTAGCGTATTTTTACTATTCATCAAAATATAAAATTTATCAGAAAAATATCAAAAATTTATCCAAAGTAAATTTTTATACCCTGATTCAAAAGAAGAATTTTATTTTGTCAAATTTAACTTATAAAAATTTCAAAGACTAGATTTAATGTGGGTGTGCCATCAAAAGGCGGCAAAACTGCATTTTGTTAAAAATACTTCTTTTATCTAAAAAAACTAATTTTGCTTTCATACCTCATTCTAGAAAATGTATAAGTTGAATTAAAATTTTATAAAATTCAAAATTCAGTTAATACTATTCATAACGGCTAGTTTTAATAATATTTTAAAAGCATATCATTGTTTATTGAGACTCGGTATTGCGTACGACGTAAGCTATCGAGGAAGGTCGCGGTTGCGTGTAAAGCAAGTCAAGATAGTGTTGTGTGTAGTGAAAGATTACATTGATGATTTATATAAAAACAAAATATTTATCATAAAATTCTCGGGTGTTACAGACATCGTGTGGAGCACACATACTACCTATGTGTCATGTACTCCACTACATGGACACGGGTTGGACTAAGTACATGGGCTAATCCATGTACTGGTACATGGACATGGGTACATGGGATGATGTTGTGTACTAACACATAGGTAGATTACACGGAATTCCTACATGGTGTGTACAACTACACAAACACAGTTTGATGACATGGTCTGTTTACACAGGCAGAACCTGGGGTCAAGTGACACGGTGTGTAACCCTTCTATACACCGTGTACTCTTTCCTACATGTCTTGAATCTCTTATCCTCTATATATTGGAAAAGTTTTATTAGGGTTCATTATACCATATCATTTACCTAAGGTTTGTTATGTAATTGTCTCCTACTCCTAGGACTATGATCCCTTCAGTATGAATTCTTGGATATAGTCTTTAGAATCCCTCCAAGAAGCCCAAAGTGAGATCATCTATTCATCTTCATTCCCTAAGTGGAGTTCTTGGGATCTATGTGACCAACACTATGCAGGCATCAATCCTCTACTTAACATCTGAATCCAGATTGAGTTTATTGGTATCACCTCATGGCCTTGGTAGTGATCCTCATTTTTGTATCGTATTCTCTTCAGACTATCAGTGTGGACTTCTAATAACGATACCCGACGAGCAGCACCTCTCAGACATCATCAGTGCTATCGGACTTAGGAGTGTGTTTTCTTAGATTAGTGATTCATGGATCCTTTGATATGGAATCGTAGGGCTGGGATACTATGATTATGGATTACCTCTAGATTGTGTGTCTTTGTTGAGTATATTTGGATATTCTTGTTATATGTGTTGTATACATATAAATGTGTAGAGATGACTTTATTTTCCTTTTTTGTATTCTTTGTGGTTTCGGGGTGTCCTTTTGAGTGTTGTATACTCACCCATGTATGGTATTTTCCCATACATTTCATTTCTTGTGTAGATGATCTATCTTTTGATAGAGTCCTAGGAAGACCAGGACTAGATGGTGCTTAGTGATACTGGACAGACTGAGGTGTGTTCTTGAGGCTTTCAGACAGCAATCCCTTTACTTTCATATTGGACTTGTGTTACAGACTCTTTGTGGTGGGCTTGTATTTGGCCCTGTTTAATTTCCTTTATTTCTTGTCACACTCTGGTTATGAGATTTGGATGTATGTATGGATGGTTGTTTAGTTGTTTTTACATTTCAACATTGTATAGGCTTGGATATGTGTGTGTGCATGTGTAGGTACTCAGGATAAGACCTCCCATGTCAGTGATATTCTTACTCGGTGCTAGTTTCCAGCCCTTGTCCTATTAAAGGTGAGATTTGGTAGTCGCAGCATGGGGCCCACTAGGATGGGTCAGGAAAAAGTACTATCAAAGGGGGATAGTTCTACTTTAGGACCAAGATTTTGTGAGATTGGTTTGGGAAATAGTGTTAACTGTTTTGAGTTCGGATTTTAGGCTAGAGAGTACAATTTTGGTGCAAAAAAATGATGTATCCATACTCTATGACTCTGATCACCTAATTTTGACTTAGTACATGAGAACATTGGTTGTAGGGAAAACAATAGTACATGCATCATATAGGAATGGGTTGTGGTTTCCATTCCCTTCTTGAGTCAAATCTCTAGATATACTCATTGGCCATGGTACATCTTGTTTATTTCAGGATGTCTCTATGACATATACCTGCTAGGATTCAACATGATCATCTTAAGGATGAGGTGATAAACCAACCATACCACCTATAGGGCAGCACATGATACCCACAGTTCCAGCGCATGAGGTGCGCAGGCTGAGCATGATTCATGAGTTTTAGTGGTAGAGACCCCTCAGGTTATGAGGCTAGATCAACCCATATGTTCCTAAGGACTATATTTAGGCGGTGACCCGAGTTTTCTATTTAGATAGGACACAAGCAGATCATATGGTGGTCCTGGCAGTGAGTCTTCTCCACGGCTCGATAGGGTGATGGTGGGTTTTGGTTACCCAGTATTACGATGAGGTGTCCCTTGCATGGATGGAGTTTGAGAGCCTTTTCAGAGAGGATTTATCACAATATATGTTGAAGGATGTACGCATCCAAGATATTTTTTAACTCCAGTAGGGCAGCATGATAGTAGTTAAGCATTCATTGAGGTTTACCAACCTCTCCAGGTACTCAATAAATATAATTTGAGATTAGTTCTTTAGGTATTGGATCATTGATTGAGGTATGTGTAGATACATATGATCCAGCATTATCCCTCTATACATTCCTACCTATGCTAGGTTACTAGAGTGAGCTTTGGTGGTTGAGAGTTTCTTGGATGAGAAGATACAGCCAGTGGTTATCAGAAGTTGGAAGTCAATAGAAGGGACCTCATCAACAAGGATCTAATGGAAATATTAGGGACCATGACATTCTATGACTTTTAGTAGGAGGTCCCATGATAGAGGTTCTATAGTTCAAGTCTCAAAAGGTCTGTCAAGTCATCCAAGAGAGAGGGAGTACTACTCATGTGATGGTAGGGTACTCACCCAAGATTGACCAACACTCTGTACAACTGACAGAGAGACCATAGATGGGCCACTGAGGGAGAGGAAGTAGAAGGAGTAGGAAGGTTTTTGGAGTGGTAGACATGGACAAGGATATGGGAGAGTAGCAGGAGGTGGTTGACATTTGGACTTGTCACCACCACCTCCCCCAGGTGGTCCATGCCAGGCTCAGGGTGCTAGAGGAAAAGAGATGGGATAGTTGTAGGAAGTTTAATCTTACGACCCAAAGGCTCTGGGAATGATACGAGGTATGATATATGTATTTTCTTCTATAGTTATAGTACTTATAAACACAATTTCTAGTCATTCATTTCTACCTACATAACTTTTACAAGACATAAAGATTCTGGTTGAACCTTTTTCTTGACCCTTGTGCTTAGAAACTCTTACTAGAGAAGACTTAGTGATCACGCACTTGTGAAAACTGTGTGACCTGACTCTTGGAGGTGAGAGTTTCTATTGGAATATCTTGGTAGTAGTATCAAGGCCTTATGATATTATTCTTGGTATGGATTAGTTATCTACATTTCATGACTAGATTCACTATTTTAGGTGAATGGTGCGGTGTGGCCATAGTGATGGAACCAGGTTCCACTGTATCAATGAAAATGAAACCTAGGAAGCACAGGATAGACTCATTCATAGGAGGGTTCAGCCGATTACTCATAAGTTTCCTAGACTAACCCTTGGTGTAGGGAATTTTATGAGTTCCCAGTTTCTTATAGTGGTGGCAGAGTACAAGGAAGACTTCCCCAAAGATGTTCTAGGTTTACCTCCCCGATGAAAGATATACTTTTTCGTTGATCTAAACCACGATATGACACTAATATCCCCACCATCATATAAAATGGCTCCCATAGATCTTCACAAGCTGGGGGTGAAGTTGGAGGACTTATATATGAAAGGATTTGTTAGACCCAATATTTCACCCTAGGAAGCCTGAGTTTTTTTTTAAAAAAGACAAACAAGATATTGATTTTGTGTGTGGGATAATGGTGCTTAAATCAGTTAACCATGAAGAAAAATTATACCCTACTAAGGATCGATGACCACTTCGATCATTTTAGAGGGGTGCGATGGTTCTTGAAGGTTTACCTTAGGACAGGCTAACACTAGTTACAAGTAAGGGATGAGGATATACTGAATATGGAATTTAGGTGCCTCTATGGACACTATGAGTACTTGGTGACACCCTTTGGAATGAAGAACACCCCTACAGTGTTCATGGGACTCATGAACTAGATATTTCATCCTTTCTTAGACTGGTTCATGGTAGTCTTCATTGATGATATCCTTGCATACTCGACATCCGAGGAGGAGCATGTGAGACACTTAAGGATAGTTCTAGATTTACTTTTAGAGAACCAGCTTTACAAAAATCTCTCTAAGTACCAGTTCTAGATTCAGGTGGTCCACTTTCTAGGAAATGTTATCTCAGCAGATGGAGTGGTAGTGAACTTGATTAAGGTTGAGGTAGTGTTATATTGGGATCCACCTAAGAGTGTGAATGGGGTGTGGTGATTCCTTGGGTTGGCTAGAAATTACCGTAGACTCATACCTAATTTCTCTAGGATATAATAACCCATGAAATATTTGACTCAAAACCAACATCCTTTCATGTGGATAGAGAAGTGCCAGTAGGATTTTTAGTAGTTGAGGCAGATTTTGACGAGCACTCCCAACTTGAGATTTTTATAGGATGGTGTCGAATATGTAGTGTTCTGAGATGCATCAGGATTCGGGCTAAGAAGTGTTCTAATGCAGAGGCAAGTGGTGATTTTTTATAGTTCACGTAATTTGAGACCACATTAGAAGAACTACATAACCCATGATCTTGATCTAGCATTAGTAGTCTATTCTTTGAAGATGTAGAGACACTACCAAATGTGCGAGTGGTTTATTATTTAATATGATCATAAGAGTCTAAATTATATATTCTCTTGTAAGGATCTCAACTTGAGATAGAGGCAATGGCTAGATTTATTTCAGGATTATGGCTTGAAAATTGTCTATACTCCTAAGAAGGGGAATGTATATCCTTTATGGATGGAGATGGAGCAGCTTACCTCCAGTCGATGGTTGTCATCCCTCCATTATGGCAGTGAGTCAGGGAGTCATAGCTAGGGGATACTGAATATGAGAACCTACATACTTAGATATTTATAGGACATGCTCTTTATGGATTTTCTAGAGGTGGGAGCATGTAGTTCTTTTCATAGGACACATGATGGTACCAGTGGAATTACAAGATGAGGTTCTAACAGAGTTTTATACATATCCTTTGGCATTACATATAGGAGTGACAAAGATATACTAGGACCAATGACATTAGTTTTGGTGGATATGGATAAAGAAAGGATTTTCAAAGTTTTTCTCTCGATGCCTTACTTTCCACAAATGAAGGATGAGTGCCAAGTTCTAGTAGGTTTAGCTCAACCTATTGGGGTGAAAAAATGGAAGTGGGACGGGATATCTATGAACTTCATGATGGGATTACCACATATGTATAAGGGACATGATTCCATCTAGGTGATTATAGACTGACTCACCAAGTCAGAACACTTCTTAGCTATAAGAGAGTAGAGTTTAATAGATAGCTTGGGACGCCACTACATTTAAGAGATAGTCTAAATCAATGGAGTTCCATCAATGATGGTTTCAGGACGTGATGCTTGCTTCATGCCCTAGTTATGGAAGGGATAACAGGAGTCATTTGGGACCCAGTTACACTTGAGCAGAACATTCCACCCCCAAACAGATAGCTAGAATGAGTAGACCATTCAGGTTCTGGAGGACATATTGTGAGCTTGCATGTTGGAATTTGGCCATAGTTTGAAGGATCACCTACCATTGGTGAAGTTTACATTAAAAAACATCTATCTTTCCACTATAAGTATGGCACCATTTGAGTCTTTGTATGGGCGACCCTGCAAGTCACCACTTTGCTGGACTGACCTAGGAGAGTCAGTGTTCATGGACCGAGAGTTGGTGCAAGCTACAATAGAGAAGGTGTATATCATCTAAGAATGGATGAAGACTACACAGAGCCATCATAAGTCTTATGTTGATAGGCGAAAAAGGGTTTTTGAGTTCAAGTAAGGAGACTATGTATTCCTATTAGTTTCACCACGATGTGGATTGTGAATATTTGGTCAGGGAAACAAGATATCTCTGAGGTTCATTGGCCCTTTACAGATACTGCATAGATTTGGTGAGGTGGCATACCACTTTTCTCTACCTCCATAGTTATAATAGGTACACGATGTCTTCTATGTGTTGCAGTTGAGAAGATATGTTCATGAACTGTCGCTTGTTATCGATTAGGGTGAGCTGAACATTGAAGATAGAGAAACCTTTACTGAGTACCCGATAGAGATTGAGGATTGGTAGGAGAGGATCCTTCATGGGTGATTGATTCCTTTAGTGTGTGCCTAGTGCAAACACATTAATCTACAGTAGATCACATGGGAATGGGAGGATCAGATTCATGATCAGTACCCACATCTTTTAGAGTATCCCTTTATTGGTTTTTTGTGACATAAATATCTTAGTTTGGGATAATTTAATGTATCAGATTTTCTGTGTATTATTTTTTGGATATTATATGGATTAATTTTGAGACCATGTGCTAAGAAGGCATGTGATTCTGAGACCCAGTGTTCCCAAAATAAATGTTTGAAATATATTTAATATATTAAATAGCACGTACACACATTTTTTCATGAAAATGTTTAATAAATTATAAACAAGTTTATGGAACAGAAATATGAGGGCATTGTTGAGTTCAAAATATGATATTTCCCCTAGGTGTGACTTAACATTAGTCGATGTGGGTAATTTATTGAAAATTCATCGTGGGCACAGAAAAGAATAAAATAAAAAAATAAATTATTTTATTTCTAGTTTTTGATATAGCGACGGGTTAGTATTTAAAAATACTATTATGGGTGTAACGACCCGAATCTGAAGACCCTAAACTGGTGCCCCATGCCTGGTTCACCACATGACCTCAAGTGCATTTCCCCAAATTCTAGAGGCTACCGACTAGAAGCGAGGTCCTTGGTAAGTTATTGGGGAAACTATGCCCTCATTTTGTAAGCTATACAAGGTACAAGAAATAACAGTCAATAGCAGAAGCAGTAAACAGCATAAAATAACTGAACTAAACAGAAGAAGCAATGTATAATATAATAATGATGCAGCATGGTACATGTATCTAAGTAAAGTAGAAAACAAAACAATGTGCTGAAATACAACTGAGAATAAAGAACTAAAAGTAAATAGCAACTCTAGCAGCATCGCAAGCCTAAGCTCGGTCCTATGCTCTCCAGCTCCAACTAGAAATAATGTACCTAAAGTAGAAGGTCCACAATCCCTATCCACACCTACAACCATATAACCTATTTGGGCCAAAAAGCAGGACCCAAATAGGGTGTGAGACTAAACCTAGTAGGCAACCACCACAAGATCTGTGCCCTACTGTCAGTGTGCAATATAGAAAAAGTAATGGAAATAAATGCAGCAGAGAAACAGAAGTACACTAAAGTAAACAATCCTACAATCTCCATTCACATTTATTTATTAATTTAATACAATCATTTAATTTTCAACCAAGGAATCTAGCAAACAACTCTATATTTCCAAGGCAAAGCAAGTAACACAACAGGTATCTCAGCAGACTACCTAAACAGCAAGCAGTATAAAACCCAAGCTTGTTCTTTGGCTTGGTGGACTCATCACAACCAACCAAAAAATATTCAAGGTGACTCTCTAGTTGGATCACACTGGCAGACCCCTCTAGTCAAGTAAACATACAAAGGCACAGACACTCTGGGAAGCTCTCACTGTCAATTCCCATGTGGTCTTGCAACGATAGCTATAGACTCTCTGAGGAATCACTTACGTATAATTCCCCCTATAGTATCAATACGTAACTAAGGACACTCTGAGGAAGCACAAAGTCCATTTCCCATAGGTCCTACGAATGATACTAATTTATAACAGACTCTCAAGGGAAGCCCTTAATCGTCAATTCTCTCTTTAGTCTACCATACCAGGTTCCCATAGCCCTGAGTAGTGTAGTCGTGCATAATAGACTATTAGCTTCCCAAAGTAAGCTCAAAAAACTAATTTTCTAATAGCTAAAATGCATCAAAAGCATATAAACAGTAGGGAATACATGCAATCAACTATATCAAGGCAAGAAAGCAATGCAACAAGGTCTGCCTCACAGGAAACCTAAGTCAAACGACGATAAATATCCAAAACAAGGGAAACACCCAAGGGGAGATCCTCTAACATGATAACAATCAATTATTAATCATATAATAACCTCAAGCATACAAGAAATCTAAGGCACATAACAAAACAGGGTCAAAACCCTATCCTGAGAAACCCGATACAAGGGTATCCGGCACTTTTTCACCAAAAACTCAAAGACATTCAACATAGGGAAACAAACCACCAACCTTGATCCTAGGATATCGATATACTTGAACCTCAGCCTATGAAACAGCCTAAAACGGAGAAGATCTGCAAAAACTTCTAAAATGTTCAACCTCAGATAGCTCTCACAAGAGAAGGAATCAGGAAACGTGGCCAAAGAAGAACCAAGAACTCACCGATGTGATTCAATTGCAACCAACGGCATTAAATTCAGATAAATGGTGAATGATCAGTGTCTCAAAGAAGATTCGACCTCCTCAGATGCTCTGGACATAATTAGGCAGAGAAGAAGATGAAAATAGGTTTAAGACAAGACCTCGGTCTGATTAATGAAATAAAAAGAAAAGTACATGGCGTGTATTTCATGAGTACATGGTGTGTACTTGCCCTTTCCATACACTGCATTAAGAAGCATCCACATCACCGCTACACACTGTGTGTGTGTCCCGAACACGGCCAACACACGGCCTCGTGCGGGAGAAAATTACACGGCGTGTATTCATAAAGTACACGGCGTGTACTTAGAAAATTTCCATATTTTCTTCTTTTTCTCAAAAACAACTAGAAACGGAAAAAAATAACTAAAACGAAGATCCAGGTTCTTACAAACTTCCCCCCTTAAATAAATTTGTCCCTAAATTTACCTAACTTGGTGGGGAAGAAGAAACCTCGAACAACTCTGGCCACTATGATTGCATATTGGCCTCCCTCTCCCAAGTCTCATCCTGTACACGACCGTGCTGCCATAGCACTCGTACTAGAGAAACAGACTAGCCATGGAGTATCTTTTAACTATGATCAACAATCCTGATAGAATGCTCCTTGAATGATGCATCCTACTCTAGCTCAACCTCCTCGGGTTGAAAAATGTGAGACGGATCTGAGAAATAGCGGTGACGCTGAGAAACATGGAAGACATCGTGCATAGCCTGGTACCTCTTAGGAAACTGCAACCTATAAGCAACCAGCCTGACTCTCTCCAGGACCTCAAACGGCCCAACGTATCTTAGTGAAAGCTTACCTTGTCTCTTGATCCTCTTGTGTCCCAACCTTGGGGTAACACGTAGGAAAACCTGATCCCCGAACTAAAACTCCAAAGGTCATCTCTGCTTATCAGCATAATATTTCTGCTGAGACTGTATAGTATCCATCCTTTTTCGAATCAACTCCACCTACTCTGTGGTCTCCTGAACAAGACGAGGTCCCAGCATAGCTGCCTCTCCTGCCTCCAGCCAACACAAGGGTGATCGGCACGGTCTACCGTACAAAGCCTCGTAAGGTTCCATATAAATAGTTTCTTGAAAACTATTGTTGTAGGAAAACTCCACTAGAGGTATATGTCTCTCCCAAGAACCTCCAAAATCAAGGACGCATGCTCGTAGAATGTCCTCAAGCACCTAAATAGTGAACTCTGACTGGCCATCTGTCTGGGGATGGTAAGCTGTACTCAGAAGTACCTGTGTACCAAAATCCCTCTGTACCCCTTGCTAGAAATGCGACGTAAAGCGGGCATCCCTATCTGAAATGATAGCACTCGAAACCTCATGCAAGCGTATAATCTCACATATGTACAACCGTCCAAGATCATCAACACCGAAGGTCTCCTTAATTGGCAAGAAGTGAGAAACCTTCGTGAGCCTATCAATGATGACCCATACCTCATCATTCCCTTGAGGCGATCTTGGTAACCCTGTCACAAAGTCCATCACGACATAATTCCACTTCCACTCAGGAATGGGTAGCTGCTTTAAAATCCCTGCTAGTCGCTGGTGCTCCACCTTCACCTACTGATAGGTGGAACACCTCATGACAAAACTAGTAACATCTCTCTTCATACCTGGCCACTAATACTAGAAGTGTAGATCACGATACATCTTGGTGACCTCAGGATAAACTTTATAGAATAAGGAATGAAATTCTTGCATCAGCTCCTCGCATATATCTACTAGCACCCATACGCATCCCTAGAAATGTAAGATCTCATCCTTGCCTATGGTCCATCTAGGAAGAGGGTCCTCTTCTGACGCACTTTCCTGTAGGACTAGGCCTTCAGAATCTGATAACTGTCTCATTCAAACTCGGTCAAGAAGCATAGAGGTAAAAACTATAGAAGATAGGAAAGTCTACCCCTGTCTGTCATGCACCTCCAAATGCATCTCAGAGAATAGAGCCCTAAGCTACCACTCACTGTTGGCCTCCTGAACTGCCTGTATCTGAGTCCTCCTGCTCAGTGCATCAGCCACTGCATTGCCTTTTCCAGGAATATAAGCAAGCTCGAAATCGAAAGACTACAGGTACTCAACCCACCTCTGCTATCTCAGATTCAAGTCATGCTGCGTGAAGATATAATTGAGACTCTTGTGGTCAGTATATACCACAAAATTCTCTCCCATAAGATAATGTCTCCAACAACGCAAAGCATGAACAACTGCAGCCAACTCCAGGTCATGCATAGGATAGTTCCTCTCATGTGGCCTCAAATACTGAGATCCATATGCAACAACACAATCTTATTGAATAAGAACTTCTCCAAGCCCGATTCCAGATGCATCACAGAAAACTGTATAACTCTTGGCCAGATCCGTAAAAACTAGAATCGGTGCTGAAGCCAATCTCCCCTTCAGCTCCTGGAAGGCTAAATCGCAGGCTTCTGACCAGACATACTTTACCCCTTTCTTAGTAAATCCCATCAACGGCGCTGCTAGGCGTGATAAGTCCTGTATAAACCGCCTGTAGTAACCCACTGTCCCTAAGAAACTTCGTACCTCGAAGACATTCTTCGGCTTCTCCCAGGTGACTACTTCTCTCACCTTCTCTGGGTCTACTGATACACCTGTATCTAAGATGACATGACCCAGGAAGTGAATCTCATCCATCCAAAAGTGGAACTTCGAGAGCTTAGAATATAACTAATTCTCCCTCAGTGTACTCAAAACGATCTCAATATAGGTATCATGGTCGTGTCGAGTATAAGAGTGCACCAAGATTTCATCTATGAAAATCACCACGAAGGAGTTCTAGTAAGGATGGAAAACTCTGTTCATTAGCGCCATGAAAATTGATGGCGCATTCGTGAGACCGAATGGCATAAACAAGTACTCATACAGACCATACCTATTCTGGAAGGCTGTAAGAGGTATATAAGATGGTCTGACATGCAACTGATGGTATCCGGATCTCAATTTGATTTTCGAGAACACTTTGGCTCCTTGAATCTGATTAAAGAGATCATCTATCCATGGAAAATGATATCGATTCTTGACCGTCAACTGGTTCAGCTTCCGATAATCCACACAAAGCCTAAGGGTGTCGTCTGACTTCTTCACAAATAGGACAGGTGAATCCCAAGGAGAAGTAATGGGTCGGATGAAACCCCTTGTCTGCAACTCCTCCAACTACTTCTTGAGCTCCTGTAACTCAGGTGTATCCATCCTATAAGGAGGAATGGACACTGGTTCCGCTCCTGGAACAAGCTCAATAGAGAAGTCTACCTCTTTCCCCGGATGCAAACCTAAAAAGTCTTCTGGAAAGACATCTGGAAAGCGATCAACCACTGGATGAAAAATTACCTTAGAAGTCCCGTGGTCATCCAGATATAAGCTTGCAATATGGTTCGTAACACCTCTGAACCCATGATGCTCTGGTCCAGCTCTGCTCGCCTGGACATCTCATTCTCCCTTATAAATAAAAGATCTACCCTCTGGTGATGTGAAATTCACCCTGCGGCGATAGTAATTAAAAAAGGTCTGGAAGGGAACTAACCAGTCCATCCGGAGAATGACATCATAGCTTGTCATCTCCAAAACATATAGACTCCATTAAAAAAGACACCAACCAACCTCGAGGGTGCAGTCTAAGCACTAACGCACACTAGCAGTTCTAATTCCCAAGGGAGTGTCTAGTGTCATCATATCCTCAGAAGTCTAAACAGTAAGTCTAAGGATTTCTACAGTATGAACAGAAATAAAGCTATGAGAAGCTCCTATATCAAAAAGTGTAGAGGATAAAATTGAGGCTACTAAAATCATACCTCAAACTGTAGAAGGTCCAAGATCCTGCTCCTGATGAATCTGCTCTACAGCAAAAGTATAGCCTGTACCGCGGCCCTGCGTAGCAGCCAGATATCCCTGTACTGCTCCTCCCTGAGCCTGAACACTGTGTCCATGGCCTCTACCCTAGCTTGAATAACCTGAAGAAATCCATCCCCCAGTCTGCCACAAAACTAGTAATCCTGATCTTGTGCACGGAGTCGAAACTGATCCTCCTTCACTAGCAACTGGCAGAAGAACCATGCAGAAGCACTACAGATGACCCATCTTGCCGCATGATTGGCACTCCACTGGGTCTCTCAGGCACTGAGACTTCTTATGACCATTTTTTACACACTAATATCACACCACTTGGTTTCCATAAGGAAGATCTCGTCTACCATAAGGAATTCCTCGCTTCCTTGAGTCACCTTGTGTAGACTCTTGGTGGCACTTCCTGCTGTCTATCTGGAGAGAATCAGCCTTGGATGCTGAACCGCCTTGGTCCACAGCTCCAGCCTCCCTCAGGTTTCTCTCCATAATAAGTGCCCAGTTGACTATCAAAGTGATATAAGTCAACTGAAAGACATTCACCTGTGACCTGATGTCTGGTCTGAGGCCTTCCTCAAACTTCCTCGCAAAAAACAGCTCGTCATTCCCCAGAATGGGAGTGAAACGTTGTAACTCTGTAAAGTGGGAGGAAAAATCCATAACTGTGAGAGTAACCTACTACAGTTTCATGAAATCTCTGGCTCTGTCATCCCTCAGCACCACTAGGTAGAAGTAGTCGTAGAACGTACGCTGAAACTCATCCCAAGCCATAGCCTGTTGGCACCCTGTCTGCGAAACCACATCCCACCATCTCTTGGAAGAATCTCGCAGCATATAAGTCATGAGCTTCACTCTACTCTCTGGAGGTGTCTCCAGATGTTCGAAGATGGTTATCATGGATTCTATACATGACTTTGCAGCCTGAGGTCCTCCATCCCCTATGAACGTGGCAGGGTGCTGCTGCGGAAAAACCCACGTCAGCTCTTCCATAGATGGGGCAGGATGCTGAGCTCCCTGGAAGGTCTGCATTAATCTCATGAAACCCTCTCTGAACTGAGCGTTGGCACCAGTGTCTGGGATCACTGCAGGTGCCATGTCCGGAATGATAGGCAGAACTACTGGTAGTCCCTGATCTATTGTATTAGGCGTACGGTCACTGCCTGGTTCCTGATGTGCAACAGGAGGACGTCATGGTACCATAGCTCTGAAAGGTCAAAAGCACACCTTCAATCATGATGAACACAGAATAAAATTAAGAGAGAAAAACGGAACAGGAGAGAAAAACTTTAAAAATTGGGAAACATGACTACACGGCGTGTAGTAATACTACACGGCGTGCTTCTTAAAAGTTTACCCTGGGCGTATACCTTGGCCATAAATGGATGTGTAAACCACCTAGCTACACGGAGTGTTCTTAAACTACACATTGTGTACTAACCCTTTTCCTCCCTGTCCGTTCACTCCTACACAGCTAGGAACACGGACATTCCCAGCAGGAAACTATACGGCGTGCTTTTCCACTACACGGTGTGTCCTTAAGATCTCTCCCATGTCCATGTCGTTAGTCACACGGACTGGACATGGACCACTACTACACGGCATGTCAAAGGAGACACTGCGTGCACTTGACATGCCTTACCTAGCCCGTGTTGCTAGTGACATAGCCTGACACACGGTCGACCCTACACGGTGTGTTCCATATGGACACGGCTTGTACGCGGAAGGATAACACCAACCCGTGCTGTTGGCTACACGGCCAGCTACATGGTCAACTATACACGACATGTTCCCAAGGGACACGACGTGCACTTGAAGGAAAACCCCGGCCCATGTTGTACGTGACACGGCTGGAAACCTATTCTAGACTACACGGCATGCTAAGATGGTATACAGCGTGTTCCTACAGGGAACTTTACAACCCCGTGTCTTTGCACAACACAGTCAAGGACATGGCTAAAAACTACACGATGTGTATGCAGAAAGTACACACCGTGTATTCTGGTTTTTTCTGAACAGTTGCCTCAGAACTGCACCGAAGCCCAGAAAACACAGAAAAACAAGCGCTAAGGTTCCAAATTCTGATCAATAGAGGCCCATACTCCCTGCGAATCAAATCTTGGCATCATACAACGCATTTAACAAGTAAACATTGTAAAAAACTCACGACCCACCAAATTCCGATCCTCGAGGGCCCATAACACCTCTAAGACCAAAGTTTGGTGTCCATGATAAAGAATCTCCTACAAAAGATACCCTATCAACATGGCAGGTATTCTATCATAGCAGCTATCACAACAGCAT
This sequence comes from Viscum album, assembly GCA_963277665.1. Lineage (NCBI taxonomy): Eukaryota > Viridiplantae > Streptophyta > Magnoliopsida > Santalales > Viscaceae > Viscum > Viscum album. Next base: position 1,327,962,324 of record OY728159.1, read on the forward strand.
GCATCGTCTATCACAATTTCTATCACAACAGCATGCAAATTCTAATGCAACCTAGATGGCATGGCAAAATGCATGACATGTGATTTTCTAAAAAGTGCCTATATGATGCATGAGATGGAATACCCTTATCTCATCGGGTTGCAACAAGATAGAACCACAATCATATAAACAGTAACAATACAAAACAAGTGCACCACCCAATGGTGAAATCAATTAAACTGTAACATTTGCAAAAACTCAAAAATTGCAATATTCGAGGTAATCTGGATTTTTCCCTGTACATGGGTTCTAGAAAACCCGGGCACAGTTATTTACCATTTACCTATTCTGTCTTATCCCGTTCTAATGTTTCTAAATAGTAAGTCAATAGAAAAGGAAATAAACCACCTCTGATACCACTTTGTAACGACCCAAATCCGGAGCCCCTAAATTAGTGCCCCATGCCCGATTCACCACATGACCTCAAGAACATTTCCCCAAACACCAGAGGCTTTCGACTAGTAGTGAGGGCCTTAGTAAGTTATTAGGGAAACTATGCCCTCATTTGGTAAGGTATACAAGGTACGAGAAATAACAGTCAATAGCGGAAGCAGTAAATAACATACAATAGCTGAACTAAACAGCGGAAGCAATGTATAATATAATAATGATGAAACATGGTACATGTATCTAAGGAAAGCAACAAACACAACAACGTTCTGAAATACAACAAAGAACAAAGCACTAAAAGTAAACAGCAACTCCAGCAGCATCGCAAGCCTAAGCTCGGTCCTATGCTCTCCAGCTCCAACCAGCAATCATGTGCCTGAAGTAGAAGGTCCACAATTCCTATCCACACCTGCAACCATATAACCTATTTGGGCCAAAAAGAAGGACCCAAATAGGGTGTGAGACTAATCCCAGTAGGCAACCATCACAATATATGTGCCCCACTATCAGTGAGCAATATAGAAAAGGTAATGGAAATAAATGCAGCAGAGAAATAGAAGTACACTAAAGTAAAAAATCCTACAATCTCCATTCGCATTTATTTATTAATTTAATACAATCATTTAATTTTCAACCAAGGAATCTAGCAAATAGCTCTATATTTCCAAGGCAAAGCAAGTAACACAACAGGTATCTCAGCAGACTACCTAAATAGCAGGCAGTACAAAACCCAAGCTTGTTCTTTGGCTTGGTGGACTCGTCACAACCAACCAAACAATATTCAAGGTTACTCTCTGGGTGGACCGCACTAGAAAAACCCTCTAGTCAAGTAAACATACAAAGGCACAGACACTCTAGGAATCTCTCACCATCAATTCTCCTGCAGTCTTGCAACGATAGCTATAAACTCTATGAAGAAGACCTTATGTCTAATTCCCCCTATAGTCTCGATACGTAACTAAGGACACTTTGAGGAAGCACAAAGTCCAATTCCCATAGGTCCTTCAAACGATACTAATTTATAACAGACTCTCTAGGGAAGCCCTTAATCGTCAATTCCCTCTTTATTCTACCACATCAGGTTCCCACAACCCCGAGTAGTGTAGTCGTGCGTAATCGACTATTAGCAACCCAAAGTAAGCTCAAAAAACTACTTGGATAATAGCTACAATGCATCAAAAGCATATAAACAGTAGTAAATTCATGCAATCAACTATATCAAGGCAAGCAAACAATGCAATAAGGTATGCCTCACAGGAAACCTAATCCAAACAACGATAAACAGCCAAAACAAGGGAAACACCCAAGGGGTGATCCTTTAACATGCTAAAAAGTAATTATTAATCATCTAATAACCTCAAGAATACAAGAAATATAAGTAAGATAACAAAATAGGGTCAAAACCCTATCCCAAGATACCCGATACATGGGTATTTGGCACTTTTGCACCAAAAACTCAAAGACATTCAACGTAGAGCAACAAACCACCTACCTCGATCCTAGGAGATCGATATACTTGAACCTCGTCCTGTGAAATAGCCTAAAACAGAGAATATCTTCAAAAATGTCTAAAACGTTCAACCTCAGATAACTCTAACAATAGAAGGAATCAGGAAACATGGCTAAAGAAGAACCAAGAACTCACCTTTGAGATTCTATTGCAACTGACAATGTTTAATTCGGATAACCGGTGACGGATCGGTGGCTTGGAGAATATTTGGTCTCCTCAGATGCTCTGGATGTAATTAGGCAAATAAGAAGATGAAAATAGGTTTAAGACGCGACCCCGGTCTAATTAATGAAATAAAAAGAAAACCACATGGCGTGTACTTTATGAGTACACGATGTGTACTCTACCTTTCTATACACCACATTAAGCGGCCTCTACATCACCACTACACATCGTGTGTGTGACCCGGACACGGCCATCACACAGCCTCACGCGGAAGAAAAGTACACAGTGTGTACTCATAAAGTACACGACGTGTACTTAGAAAATTTCCATATTTTCTTCTTTTTCTCAAAAAAGACCAAAAATGGAAAAATATACCTGAAACGAAGATCTATGTTATTACAATGGGGAGATCTTGGGTTTATCCACATAACCCTAGAACCCTTGTAGAACCCTTTTAGAGATCTTCAAAGATTTCTCTTAGGAGATCAGTAATGGAATTGTGAATCAATGATCGACGCACCTCGAATTCGACAGATCTTGCCAATGATGATGACGACAGGACATTATTCATTAGTGATCAAATAGAATTGAGGTAGGGCATGAGTTTTTTTATTCCCCATTATTAATTTCTATGATGAACATGGACCAATTAACAAACATATTGATCTGCAGTTTGATCATCTTGCAGGATGGGTGTAATTACTAGGTTTTGACAGGAGAATAATCTTGGTGATTTTGATTATTTATATTTTCATTCTAATAGAGATAGATTGAGATTTAAATGAACATATATCTAGGTTCTTTCCTCCAAATATATTCTTTTACTTTTCTCCCCCCATTCATCATTCACCGTTGGCGTTCTTCGTTTGGCCCACAACTTGACTTATCCTGATAAATCGATTATTGCGCACACGTTTCTTGCTATAACGATCCAATATCATAGATATGGGATCAGTACAGAAAGAAAGAGGTGATAAAATGGATATGGAGTGAATCAGATGATGGTGGATACCCAAATTCATGTTCATTGGTGTTTAATGAAGAACAGCGATTTGAAATGTTTTCTGAGTAGATATGATAACAGAACACATTGTTTGATGACGGAAAGGGTTGGATGAGATTGGATCTTGGATTTTGTTGAAAAAATTATCACTGTATCGAAGGTTGGAGGTTCTATATCAAATTTGGAAGTAGATCTGGGATTTTGAAAAATCTCAAACAACACAATATGTGAACCATATTTACACACTATGTGGGGTACCCTAAGCGGTGGCTAGGGTTTTGAGAGAAAGTTAAGTATCACATGGCATTTGACCCTATCACACAGCATGTGGTATCTCCAGAGTGACTCAATTTGTACTTCAGAAAGTACACATACAAATGGTGGAGTACACAAACTGCCTACACAGCGTGTACTCCACTACATGGACACAGGTTGGACCAATTATATAGGCTAAGTGATGTACTAGTACATGGAAATGGGTACATGGGTTGATGTCATGTACTAAAACACTGGTAGAGTACACAGGATTCCTACATGATGTATGCTACTACACATACATGGTTTGATGACTTGGGTTGTTTACACATACAGGACCCAGGGTCAAGGGACATGGCATGTAACCCTTCTACATGCCATGTACACTTTTCTACATGGATTGAATCTTTTATCCTCTGTATCATGGACAATTTTCATTATGGTTCACTCCCCCTTATCCTTTACATGATGGTTGGTATGGAATTGTCTCTTACTCCTAGGAATATGATCCCTTAAGCAGTACTTCTTGGATAGATTTGTTGGAATCCCTTTGAGAGGCCTAGAGTGAGATCCTATATTCATCTTCATTCCCTAAGTGGAGTTATTATTATCGATGTGATAAATACTACATGGGAATTAATCCTCTACTTAGCAGCTTAATCCATATTGAATTTGTTTGTATCACCACATGGAATTGGCAGTGATCCTCATCTGTGTATCATATTCTATTCGGACTATCATCGTGGACTTTTAATGACAATACCTGAGGAGAAGAACCTCTTGGAAGGACGTCATTGGTGCTATTAGACTCAAGAGTGAATTCTCTCAGATGATTGATTTATGGATCCTTTTAGTTGGAATCCTAGGTCTAGTATACTATGATTGTGTCTTACCTCTAGATTGTGTGTCTTTTTTGAGTATATTTGGATATTATTGTTATCTTTACTGTAGACATATACTTGTGTAGTGATGAATGTATTTTCCTTTGTTATATGCTTTTTGGTTTTAGAGGGTTATACTGAGTATTGTTATACTCACCCTTGGATAGGCTTTTTCCACACATGTCATGTCTTGTGAAGACGATCAACCTTTTCACAGAGTCCTAGGCAGACTAGGACCAGACGGTTCTTAGTGAGACTAAACAGACCGAGCTGTGTTCCTATAAATTTTAGGCAGTTGTCCCTTTACTTTTAGGTTGGACTTGTGTTACAGACTCTTTTTGGTGGGATTTTATTTGACCTTGTTTACTTTCCTTTATTTCCTATCGCACTCTGGTTACGGTATTTAGATGTATGTACGCATGGTTGTTTAAATTTTTTTACATTTCAACATTGTATAGGCTTTGAGATGTGTGTGTTTACATGTACTTAGGATAAGTCCTCCCATGTTAGTGATATTCCTACTCGGTGTAGTCACCTTCCCATGTCCTATTAGAGATGGGCTTGGGGAGTCATGGCATGGACCCCACTATGACGAGTCATGACACCTCACCTACAACATGTCCTGATTTTAGAATGATCGGTTTCTTCTTCCTGATCTTCATGATCCTTCCTCACACTCTCCTTCGTCCACATATCCATCTTGCCTATTGTTCCTTTCAACCCATCACCTCATCGCCTACCTCATTATTACACCTACTACATTGCTTCATTTCAAGAGTGCTCTCCTTTTCATCTTCAAATAGTTTCATTTGTAGTTCTCCATTCCAATGAGTAGAAATCTTGAGAGGTAGGTTCTTTGAAAATCCTTGTTTTTACTCTTACATGATCTTGTTCCATTGATCCCCTTCGATAGAGAGTTCTCGACATGAAAATTATATTCAACTCTAATGTCTTCAAGAATTCACAGCTCTGGAAGCACTGTTTATTTTCTCTGGTGACCTCTTATTAGGTTATTATTGTATACTTGAGTCTGTAAGGCCATCTTTGATCTATTTCTTTAGTTATATATTTTATCTTTTTTTTGCTAGTGTTGGGTTAGAGTGTGTGAGTAAATCCTACTTGGAGTTGTATTGTTGGGATAAACGGTTGTCCCTATGAATATTTAAGAACCCCTTATTCATATAATTTGGTTACTAATTTGGTATAAATAATTTGAAATATTTATTATAATAAAATAAAATGATTTTCCTAATAAAAGAACCACTAAAACCATAATAACGAAAAATGAATAATGAAAAGTATAGTAGGGAACGTCGGGATATAAGGTGCTTCGGATCAGCGTGATCATGTGCATGGATAGAAAACTGCCCAGGATAGTTGTTTTATTACTAAGAAAATAGAAGAAAGAAATGCATACTAAAAATGAAAATAAGATAAACAGAGAAACTATATGAGGATCTCGGCCTTGTTGAACTAGGTGGCAGTTATGAAATCCGTCATGTAGAGTCAACACCATCCACTCCTGGAGAGAATCATGAACAAAAACAAGAAGGATATAGTTCCAATCATGACAGAAAAGATATATCATGTACAGAGCCAAGAATCATAGACTGAAACCTGGTTACGATGAATGAAAGATAGGATCTGAAACCCTTTCAAGTGAAAAATTCTCCTAGACCCAAGGAAAATTCGATCTCCACTAAATCTATACCATATAGGTACTCCGGTTATAGAAGGAATCATGTACAACATGAAGGGGAGTACAAAATGTTGGAAAAACCCATGTTTTCCTTTTTCTTCTCTAATATCCTCTCAGCGTGGAAAGGTAAGCTCTCTCGTGAGTTCTCAAGATGAAGATCCAGATGAAAACTGAAAAGAAATACTAGAAATAAATCAATCACCTCAAATAAAGGCATAATGGAGAAATAATGGGGTTTTAGTAGATCTTCAGGTGGCACAGTCAGAATGGTGAGATGAAAGTTTCATGGAAGGCCAAGATTTCATGGGCAGTTGACCTAACAAAAAAAATATTAGTTGGTGGGACATGTGGTAGAATAAAACAGGTGAAAAAGGAACGACGTGGATCAAGGTTGAGATAAACAAAAAAAACTAATATTGGCAACGATTTTTGGGTCATCCACAATCAATGGTCCAGATTCAAGATCACTACATGGTAAGGATAACAAGTATACAAGAGATAAAACAAGGTGCCATGTGAAAAGTGGCCATCCAGATATACCCCCATACAATACCCCCATGAAAATAGCAATCCATAATAAAACATCTCAATATAAAATCCTATGTGATTAAACCATAATGGGGAAAAAAGGAATTAAATTTAAAATTTTATGGGGGGATTAAAAAAAATCTCCACATTGAAATTAAATGAATTTAAGCATGGTTTTATCAAAACCAAAGTTATAGAATTGGGTCCAAGTTCATTAATTTAAGGTAGTTCATGAACTTAGACAATGGTACGCCCTTAGTTAAACTATCAACCAGATTTTCCCTCATTAGTATCTTAGAGACGCTCACTATCCCATTTTCTAAAATTTCCCTAATAAAATTAATTCTAATGAAAATTTCCTTCAATCTAACATGGAATACATTGTTTTTAGATAAGTGTAATGCACATTGACTATTAAAATGAACCACTATGCTTTCAGCAGATAAAGACAACTCAGAATTCAAACCTTTTAGCCATATAGCCTCCTTTATGGATTTTGTCAATGCTATATACATATCCTTGATGGTGGAGAGGGAAACCACTAATTTCATGTTTCACTTCTAGGAGACCAATCCTCCATATGAAATTAATACAAAACCAGTGAGTGGTTTTCAAGTGTTAATATTTGTAGTATAATCTGAATCAACAAATCCCACAATGTCATAACTAAAAATATCATTTAATCCATATTGAATGCACAATTTAGCGAACATAGATAAATACCGAAGGAGCCACTTCAAAGCATTCCAGTGAGGATTACCAAGTTTCCCAATAACCTTTCTCAAAGTACACAAATAAAACACTATATTTGGTCTAGAACAGAACATAGAATACATAAGACTTCCTACCACATTAACATGTGGGATCTTATTAATGAAGGCAGGATCATCATTATTTTTAGGGGTCTATTCCAAATAAAATTTAAACTTTTTTACTAAAGGAATGTTCACTAGTTTAATGTTCTCAAAGAGATATCTTTTTAATACCTTCTTAGTATAATAAAACTGATATAAGTTCATGGTTTTAGCCTTCCAACCTATAATTATTTCAATGAACAAGATTTGATTAGCATTCCCTAAGTCATTCATTTCAAATATAGAGTTCAATTGGCTCTTGAAATAATTAATAATCCTCATATTTTTACAGATTAAAAGCATTTTATCAATATACAATAACAGATAAATAGATTCATATTTAACATATTTAAAGTATACACATGCATCAAACTTAATTCTAAAAAAATTATTTTCAATCATAACAGAGTCAAACCATTTATACCATTTGCAAGAAGACTGTTTAATCCCATATAAAGACTTCTTAAAGAGTAAACATGATTAGGTTTAAATAGATTTGAAAATATTTCGAGATGAGTCATATAAATTGTTTCATTAATGGTACCATGAAAAAAAGTATTTTTTACATCCAAATTTTCAATATGTAAATCAAACGTGGTATCAAAAGAAAGAAGAATACTTATAAATGAATGTTTAACAACTGGGGAGAAAATCTCACTATAATCAATACCTTCACATTAAAGGAAACCTTTAGAAACCATTTGGGATTTAAATTTGATTTTAGTGTCTCCAAAATTTATTTTCTTATTCTTATATATCCACTTAGAACCTATAATCTTTTGGTTATTAGGTTTGGATACAAAAACCCAAGTGTTAGTTTTAAGGAGTGAATTTGTCTCTTCTTTCATAGCATCTAACCACCTAGTGGCTTCTTTGGACTTAATATCTTGTCTATAGGGTTTGGATTCATCACTAAATATATTATGAGCAACATTAAAAGAATAGGCAGTTATATCAACGTGATTAAAATGGGATAGAGGCCTAATCACTCTTCTCTATCTATCTTGGGTGAGTTGATAATCTCTAAGATTACCTAGATCTTCTGTTTTAGGTTCAAAATATGAATCAAAATCTGATTCACCTTGAGTTTAAGGAATATAAGGGGCATAATCAGTCCCATATTGGGACTGGTCTTTAGATTCCAAAGGAATTTCAACACCTATATGTGCGGGATCTCTGGAGGATTCTTCATCCTTATCTAAAAACTCTACAGATTCTATTCCTTTATCATTCAAGAGACTAGACTCGTGGAACACTATGTCTTAGATAACTATATAATTTTGATAAATTGGTTTATTTATGCACATAAGATACCCTTAAACACCCTTTTGGTTAACCCATGAATATACACTTCATAGCCCTAGGAGTTAGCTTATCAATTCGGGTATGAGCATAAGCTATGGATCCAAAAATCCTAAGGTGTGAAAGACTTGGGGGTGAACCTCTCCAAAGATCTTCTAGTGTTTTAAAAGAATTAGAATAAGATGAGCAGTGATTAATCAAGTAGACTGTCGTATAGGAAGCCTTGACCCAAAAGGACTTGGGGAGTTTAGAATAGGAAAAAATGCATCTAACCCTATCTAGGACAGTCCTATTCATTATTTCTGCTAATCCATTATATTGTGGATTTTCGAAAACAATTAGGTATCTTTTTATTCCCTCATATTCACAAAATTATATGAATTCAGTGGATGGATACTGTAAATCGTTACTAGTTCGTAGGGTTTTATGTTTCTTTTCAGTTTCACTTTCTACCTCAGTTTTCCATTTCCTAGTAGTCTGAAAGGTATCAGACTTGTGTTTGAGTATATAAATATAGAATTTTCTAGAGTAGTCATCAATAAAAGATACGAAGTACAAGCCTCCCTCATGGGAGGTGACCTTAGAATAACCCCAAAGATCAAAGTGGACACACTGAAGGGGTTCCCTAGCCTTATACATTGACCTACTAAAACTGGCTCTTCTCAATTTTCCATATACACAATCTTCATAGAAAGGAAGACTTTTGGGAGTGAAATTACTCAAAACCCCCTGTTTTTTAAGTTCATCAAGACCTTTGGAACTTATGTTCTATAATGTTCTATGCCAAAGGGTGGTTCTATCTAACTCTGAGTCACAAGTTGTGTTCAAATAACTTCTATAAACCTTACCATCTAACACATAAACGCCATTACGAAGGTTTCCTTTAATGACAGTTAGGGATCCTCGGGCAATCCTGAGACTCATTGAGTCTGGCCTAAAGGTATAGCCCTTTTGATCAAGGACTCCTAAGGAAATGAGGTTTCTTTTAAGTTTAGGTACACATCTAACCTCCTCAATAGTTTTAACGGTCGTATCATGAATCTCTAATGAAACCAAGCATATTCTGATAAAATGGAAGCTCTTGTTGTTCCCTAGAAACTCCTCTCCAGCTTTAATTTCCCTCAACTCAATGAAGTACTCCCTCCTAAGACACATGTGGAATGAACACCCAGAATCAGAGATCCATTCATCAGAGATGGAAACATCAAAAACATTGAATACATCGACAGTGTCAAAATCCTGCTCAACTAATAAAGAACGATCACTACTATTGTCTCTATAGTCACCTTTCTTATTATAGAAGTTCTTCTTAATATGATCTGGTTGCTTACATTGAAAGTACTTAATTACTTTGTTCTTGGATTTAAATCTTTGCTTCTTGGACTGAACTATTTCTTTCCACCTACCCCAGGAGTCACTTCTACCCTTAATGTTCAGACCCTCTACCTCAGCCTTAATACCACCCTTCCTTTAAAGGTATTTGGAGAGTAAAGAATATTTAATTTCTTCGAGAGTTAGGGTGTCTTTTCTATACATCATAGAATATTTAACAAAATTAATGGTATCATCTAATGAAGTTAACTGTATTATGGATTGATCTCCATCATCAAATTTGATGTCTATGTTGGCTAGATCTAATAAGAATTTATTAAATTCATCAATGTGTAACATGACTATAGTTCAAGGACACATTTTGAAAGTATATAATCTAATTTTTTAAATCTACCAACAAGAGACTCGGTCATATAAAGATATTCAATTTTAGACCATATACCAACAACAGATGACTCATATGCAACCTCTCTAAGAACTTTACCTCCTTAAGATAAAAGTATTAAACTGCGGGCTTTCCTAAGGGTTTCTTCAGAAACATCTACATAAGTGATAACAGTCTGCCCATATGGGGAATGGGTGGTCACTTTCTTTTTCGTGCCAGCATGGGCATCAATTAATTCATTATGATCAAGAAGTGTAGTCATTTTTATCCACCATAGGTTAAAATCGTTTTTACAATCAAATGTATCAATATTAAACTTTGTAGAGCCAATTATCTATGTTTCAGTAGACTCTCATACCAATTGTTGGGATAAATGGTTGTCGCCAAGAATATCCAAAAACCACTAACTCGTATAATTGGGCTAAAAATTTGGTATAAACAATTTGAAATATTTATTACAAGAAAATGAAATGATTTTCTTAAGAAACAAACCATTGAAATCATAAGAACAGAAAAGGAAAAATGAAAAGTATAGTAGAGAACACCAAGATATAATGTGCTTTGGATCAGCGTGATCCTACGTGCATGATGAGAACACCACCCAGGATAGTTGTTTTATTACAAAGCATAGACAAGAAAGAAAATATAGACTCTAAATGTAAAGAAGATAACCAGAGAAACTATCCTAGGAGGCTAGCCTTGTTGAACTAGGTGGTGGTGATGAAATCTGTCACGTAGAGTAAACATCGTCCACTCCTGGACGGACTCACACATACACCCAAGAAGGATACAATTCCAATCATGAAAAAAAAGATAAATCACTTATAGAGCCAAGAATCATAAACCGAAACCTAGTTACGATAAATGGAAGTCGGGATTTGAAACCCCTTCTGGTGCGCAATTGTCCTAGACCAAAGGTCAAGTCGATCTCCATTGAATCTCCATCATATTAGTACTTTGGTTATAGGAGGCGGCATGAACACAATGGAGGGGAGTGAAGACGGCCGAAAAAACCCTTGTTTCCCTTCTTCTTTTCAAAGATCTTCTCGGCGTAGCAAGACAAGTTCTCTCTAGGAGTTCTTAAGATGAAGAGCCATACGAAAACCAAAAACCAAAACCAGAAATGTATCAATCACCTCGAACCAAGGCGCAATAGAGCAATAATGGTGTGTCAGGAGATCGTCAGGTGGTGTGGTCATAATCGTGAAATAAAATTCGCGTGGACGATCAAGATGCCACAGGCGGTTCACATAATAGAAGGTGGCGCAACTAGTGGGAAATGTGGCAGCGTAACATTGGCACAAAAGGAGCGACATAGATCAAGGCTGAGGAGAACAAACACAACTGGGAGCGGCAACGACCGTTGGATCAACCACGATCAACGGTCCAGATTCAAGAGCACTACACAGTAAGGATAACAAGTATGTAGGAGAGAAAACCAGGTGACGTGATGAGTGGTCATGTGGGTATACCCCCATGCAAACAACAAACCATGACAAAACATCTCAATATAAGATCCTATGTGAGTAAACCATAAGGGAAACAAAAGGAACTAAATTGCAACATTTATGGGGGTATAAAACAACATGTATGCTGCCATCTTCGGCACAGTTTCACCTCGAGTCCTGCAGTGGCAAAGACCTCATTCACATATAGTTTATGTGGTCTATGTGCTCGGTCTCTATGCTTTCATTTTCTCCAATTGTGTGCTTATTTTGTTTTGCATAATAATAAATGTTGTGGTGGTGCCCTTGTTGTGGAGTAGGACCAAACTGGTCCGAACCACGTAAATCTTTGTATTGATATTTACTTTTGTGCAATTTTCTTTTCTATTTCGCTCGTCCTTGTTTCCACTTGCTTTTGTCTACATTTTTCGTCTTATATTTCTTTTGGCATTGTCAAACCGATTACTTGCTTCTCTTTCGTTAGCATTGAACCGTCTTCACTGCATCGGTTCCGATATTAACCGATGTTATAATGATTTGGTCTTTGGAATTTAATTTTTTCAAGGTTCCATCATTTTAGTTTTAAATATGTCTGGTGAAACCAATTTTTAATTCTTTCTGTTGAAGTCTAAAAACTCATGGATTAATTTTATGTGGAGATTCCTTTTAATGTTAACTCATTTTATTCTCATTTCAGTCGATTTAAATTTTTATTTTTTTACTGTACAGCAATTTTTTTTAAGACCTAGAAATCAGTTCCATGAGATAAATAATAGGATAATTTACTTTTCCATTTTCGGGCACCGCCTAATCCTCGACCAAGGAAGAACCGAAATTGAGCTCGGGTGTGGGCAGAACAATGGAGGTAAATCGACTGCGCTGAACTCATTTTATTGTTCGTCAATTTTGTTTAGAAGCAGCTGCGCTGAACTCAGGGGTGTTGAACACATTGAGAGAATCCTGAAGGCTAAGCCAAGAACTGACATGCTGGTTGCGGGTGTTCGAAAATCGTCTGAAGAAAGAAGATGAGATCCCAAGTCTGTGGTTCCGAGCTGAAGAACATTGGAGGTTGGAGTCGGGGATGAAGATTTCGATCATGGAATATTGCTTCAGTTTGTAGATTCGATGAAGACAGAGGAGGGCCTCGTTGTTTCCCAATGCGTCGGCTAAGAAAACATAAGGCAACGCACGCATGGTGCTCGAGGAAATGCTCGAAAGAAAAAAAGAGGAGGCCGGCTAAATCTTCGACGTATCACTGCTATACCGAACCTGTTCTGATGAAAGTAAGCCTGTGGAGTACTCTAGTCACGCGGGGAAGCCTCCATGGCTTGTGGATCAAGATAAAAAGGAACCAAATTAAGAAGTGCAGGTGGGTCTGTTGACAACTGCAGGGGAGCTCAGCTCGAGTCACAACGAAGGAGATGCTGAACAGTGACGGCCGCCACGAGCTACGGAGCTGGGTTTGGCATGAGACTTCATTAAAAAGTGGGAGAACCTCCACATTCAAAAAGGGGAGTCATTCACCGCTAAGACATCAAGAGAGCAATGGAGCTGGGAAACAGGAGTTGGATCGACAGAGAAGACTCCCCTGCCCCTTCTCCTAATTTTTTACTTTGTTGATATTAATTTATTTGATCTTATTTCTCTGAACATGGTTGTAGTCTAAACTCTTTTGGGGAATTAGGAGTGCTTTTTTATTCATCTTCTACTTCTCTCTTTTATCATTTCTCCTACTACATTGTTGTTTATCAAGATCAAATGACAATTTGATACTGACAAAACCAACATCCATCCTTTTCTCGCTTTGTGGGTTTAGTGGTTGAAATGTTAGAAATTTTAAAGAACGTATAATTCTAGGATCGGGAAAATTTCTTTAATAAACGAAACATGTTACTTACCTCCGGCCATCGTAAAAACAGGAAACAATCGAATTAAAACTTTAATGTCTTCTACGCTCTGCATGGGGATGTAGATGGTGTATGTTTCCTTAATCCACCGAGTGCAGGGGGCTTATATTTATAGGGGTTCTACCATCAAGAACCCAAGTATTAATGGAGATTGATTGTCATCAATGTAATAAATAAATTATTCAAACTGAATTTAATACATTAAATACATGTATAATAAATTATCATATTTATGATAACGTACCGTATTTATTGATGGACCAATTATTAATAACGTACCATATTAATTGTTGGACCATTTAATATATTCTACGATAATTTATTACATAATTAATTTGATGGACCATTTATTACATTCTCCCACTTGGTCCAAACCAATTAATGTGAATGAATTCAATCTCCCTCTTTAAAAAGGAAACATGATATATGGATCATAGCGCTATTCCTCTAGATAACGAGTATTCCCTTTCATGTATCACAATATACCATGTACCCTTAGATAACTGAATGAATAAACCTTAACAACATGGTTTATTCCCCATATGAACAAACCTTAACCGTATGGTTTATTCTGTAGCCCCAAAAGTATTTCTCAAATAATGAATGTGTACACTTAAACTGAAGAGAAAAATACTTAAATATAAAGAGTTCTAAATAAAATTCAACAAATTTACAATGTAGAACTTAATCCCATACATATTACATGATCCTTGAATTTAAATGGAGGCATGCCTTTAGTCAAAGGATCTGCAATCATCAATTCGGTGCTGATGTGCTGAATGACCACCTTTTTATCCTTAACACGTTCCCTTATGGCTAAGTATTTGATGTCGATGTGCTTACTTCGACTCCAACTTTTGTTATTCTTGGCCATAAAAATAGCATCCGAATTGTCACAATATATAATCAATGGCCTTGAAATAGAATCCATAACTTTAAGGTCCGAAATGAAACTCTTTAGCCATACACCATGGGAACTAGCATCAAAACATGAAACTAACTCAGCTTCCATAGTAGAAGTCACTATTAGCATCTGTTCGACACTTCTCCCTGACACAACTCCTCCATCCATCATAAAGACATATCCTGAAGTTGATTGCGTGAATCAACGCAACCGACAAAGTCTGCACCTGAGTATCCAATGACTTCCAAATTTTGAGTGCGTTTATATATAAACATGTAGTCTTTAGTGCCTTTGAGGTATCTCAATACCTTCTTCATGGCCTTCCAGCGGTCTATACCCGGATCACTATGATATCGCCCCAACATTCCCACTACAAATACAATGTCAGGCCTTATGCAAACCTGAGCATACATTAAACTACCAACAACAGAAGAAAATGGGATGTATTTCATTTGTTCTCGTTCAAAATCATTTTTAGGGCTTTGGTTCATGCTGAATTTATCACCCTTAACAAGGGGTGTTATACTTGGTGCACAATGTTTTATATGAAATCTCTCTAAGACTTTATTAATATAGGTTTCTTGAGACAAGCCTAGAATGCCCCTCAACCTATCCCTATGAATCTTTAAGCCAATGACATATGATGCATCACCCATATCTTTCATGTCAAAAATTTTGGAGAGAAATTGTTTAACCTCATATAGCAAACCCTTATCATTAGTGGCAGGTAAAATGTCATCTACATATAAAACAAGAAAACATATTTTACTTCCACTGACCTTCTGGTATATACATTGATCCATAATGTTTTCTTTGAAACCAAATGAGCTAATTACAACATGAAATCATAAATATCATTGTCGGGATTCTTGTTTTAAACCATAGATAGACCTTTTGAGCTTACACGCCAAATTCTCACCATTACTAGAGATGAATCCTTCAGGTTGTTTCATGTAAACCTCCTCATCTAGATTACCATTCAGAAAAACAGTTTTCACATCCATTTTTTTGTAATTCAAAATCAAAATGAGCCACTAATGCCAATATGATGCGTAAGGAATCCTTTTTGGATACTGGAGAAAAAGTGTCAGTATAATCAATCCCTTCCTTTTGAGTGAACCCTTTAGCAACTAATCGGGCCTTGTATATTTCAACGTTGCCTAATGAATTCTTCTTGGTTTTAAAAACCCATTTACATCCAATAGGTTTTACACCAAAAGGAAACTCAACAAGGTCCTAAACATCATTAATCATCATGGAATTCAACTCCTCCATCATGGCATCATACCACATATTTGACTCCTCACAACTCATGGCATGTGAATATGTTTGGAGATCATTTTCATCTCCAATATTATAGTCAGATTCTTGTAGATACACTATATAATCATTGGAAATTGATGTCTTTCTCATCCTTGTGGATCTTCTCAATGTTTCACCATTATTTTCTTGATGAATCTTTTGTTCAACTGATTGTTTAAGGGTTTCTGATTCTTGAACTATTTGATCCAAGGGATGATCATCAACCATTTGTGGAATTAAATTTGTTCGAAAATGAGGTTTTTTGTGAAAAATTATTAATCTATCATCTGATTTAGAGGGTTGATCTTCTAAATGGCCTTCATCGTGTTTTTTTTGATAAAATCACTCCCACTAATCATGTCATTTTCAAGAAATTTTGCATTTCTTGATTCCACAATTCTAGTGTTTAATTATGGACAATAAAAAATATATCCTTTATACCTTTAGGCATATCCAATGAAGTAGCCACTAATGGTCCTAGGATCCAACTTATTTTCATGTGGATTGTAAATACACACTTCTGAAGGACATCCCCAAATGCGTATATGCCGCAAACTCGATTTCAAACCCTTAAACAATTCAAAAGGTGTTTTTGAAACTGCCTTTGTTGGAACCCGATTCAAAATGTATGATTCCGCTTTAAGTGCATCCATCCACAAGAATTTAGGTAGCTTAGAGTTACTAAGCATACTTCATACCATGTCCATTAATGTTCAGTTTCTTCTTTTAGCTACACCATTTTGGTCTGGTGAACCTAACATAGTGTATTGTGCAACTATTCCATTTTCTTGAAGTAACCTTGAAAATGGGCCAGGTAATTTTCCATCCTCAATGTATCTCCCATAATATTCTCCACCTCGATCTGACCTCACGATCTTAATTTGTTTACCACATTATTTCTCTGCTTCATTCTTAAAATTTTTAAAGGCGTCAATGCTTCATATTTATTGTAAAGTAAATAGAGATACATATACCGTGAATAGTAATCAATGAATTAAATGAAGAATTTATGATTATGTAAATCCATATCTAATCTACATATGTTTGTATGTATGATTTATAATATGTACGAACTTCTATTTGCACATTTCTTTGATTTATTGGTTTGTTTTCCCTTAATGCAATTCACATAGGTTTCAAAATCAGTGAAATCAAGAGTACTGAGTACCCCATTCTTAACTAATATTTGAATCCTTTATTTTGAGATATGACCTAATATCCAGTGCCATAACATAGAATATTTTTCATTTATAACACTTCTTAAAATTCCAGTATGAACATTCATGTTATCATTATCAATTTTTCTTTGAAAATCAATGGATAAAATCCCATCCTTTAATGTACCACATCCAACGATGTCATTTCCATATATCAAGGAAAAATTAGTTTCACAAAAACTGAATGTAAAACCCAACAGTACAAGTTTTGAAACTGAAATAAAGTTTCTGGAGAAACTTGGAATACAAAATGTCTTTTCCAAAAGAAAAATAAACCCAGTCGATAACACTAAAGTACATGCCCCACGACTTCCACATGTGAGCACATCTTGTTTCCTGAATACATGCAAAGCTCACTATCCACTAGTTTCCTTAGGTTTTTCATACCTTGCAAGGTGTTCACAATATGGATTGTAGAACCAGAATCAATCCTCCAAGTTTTATAAATTGTATCAACCATATTTGATTCATAAAAAACCAATGAGATTGAAATACCTTTCTTTTCAAGCAATTTCTAAAATTTAGGACAACTTTTCTTTACGTGTCCTTTTCCTTTGCAAAAAAAAAACAAAAGACTTCCTTCTTAATATTAGGTTAAGGAAGCAATTTCTCTTTCCCCTTTTTATTGGCTTGAAATTTATGACCCTTATGTTTCTGGTGCATTGTCAGCATATTGGTTTCTCCCATTTACACCACAAGCCTTTCCTCCTCTTGAACACACATAGTCATTAATTCATTAATTGACCATTTATCTTTATATGTGTTATAAGAGATTTTAAATGGTCCACATTGATGTGGTAGAGTGTTGAGAATATAATTCACTAGAAACGACTTGGATATATCAACGTCAAGATTCTCTAGTTGATCCTCAATATCCCTCACCTCCATGATGTGCTCGTGCACAACTTTTAGGGTGGTGAGCCTCAGAGATGAGAAATTCATGATTAATGTGCTTACTAATGGTTTATCTGAAGAGATGAACTGGTCATCTATAGCTTTTAGCAAGTTACTAACATTATTATGCCCATCGAATGAACCACGAATGCTAGCACATAGTTTAGTTTTTATGAACATCGTACTAAGATGGTTTGACTGCTCCCAATGTTCATAAAGTGATATATCATCTAGTGTGTTATCATTATTAACTGCATGTGGTTTGTCTTTTCGAATAGTATAATCAATGTCCATTCATCCCAGATGAAGAACAATTCTCTCTTTCCAAATTTTATAGTTGTCACCCTTTAATTCAGGAACGTCACATTGAATATCAAAAAATCCTGACGGAATAACTACAAATTGAATACATTCTTGTTAGTCCGAATTACATAATTTACATAGTAAATTATGTCAATATGAGTCTAAAAATATAAAATTGCTTGTGGGAGAAATTTTAATTTAATAGATTCATGAAATCAATCAAGAATTATCAAGTAATATTTTACTTCATTAATTGAATTATAATTTGATAATCCAACAAACCATATGAAAAAATATTAAATTTTTAATTTTTATAATACCTGTGGGAAAATTATGAAAATTAAATTTAATATTTCATCTAAAAATATAATAAAAATTCTTGTGGGATAAAATTTATTATATTTTTCATATAACATTTAATGTGATTCAATGAATATGTAATTTTTATTTAAATCACGAATGCTATGGAAAACCCCAATTTTAAATAAAATTTACAAAAATCACAGAATTGTCAATTGATAGTTTAATTCATAAATTATTGAATTATAATTTGATAATTCAACAAACCATATGAAAAAATATTAAATTTTTTAATATTCATAATACTTGTGGGAAAATTATGAAAATTAAATTTAATATTTCATGTAATGAAAATAAATATATATAAATATATCTGATTACTAAAATTTCAACAAGTGCATGTACATTTTAATGTGATTTTACTGAATATGTAAATTTTATTTAATTAGGAATGTTGTGACAAAACATAATTTTAATAAAATTTACAAAAAACTATGACTAATGAATTAAGGATGTGTAAAAAATCTTTAATAATCAAAAATAAAGAAATGAAGAGGATGATGGTAGACAAGGAAATCCGTCATTTTCAAATCCGAAAATATAAAAGATTTTTTGATAAAACAGAGTGTAAGAAGTCTTTTTACAAGACATAGGTATAATCCCCTCTGATACCAAATGTTAGGAATTTTAAAGAATGTATAATTCTAGGATCGGAAAATTTTATTTAATAAACAAAACATGTTACTTACCTCCAACCATTATAAAAATAGGAAACGATTGAATTAAAACTTGAATGCCTTCTACACTCTACATGGGGATGTAGATGGTGTATGTTTCCTCAATCCTTCAAGTGTAGGGGGCTTATATTTATAGGGGTTATACCATCAAGAACATTCCACAATTTACTCCGTCGACAAGGAGTATTAATGGAGATTGATTACCATCAATTTAATAAATAAATTATTCAAACTAAATTTAATACATTAAATACATGTATAATAAATTATCGTATTTATGACAATGTACCATATTTATTGATGGACCATTTATTAATAATGTACCATATTAATTGTTGGACCATTTATTATATTATACAACAATTTATTACATTATTAATTAATTTGATGGGCCATTTATTATATGAAAGACTACTGAATTCACCCATCTAAGCTCCATCATCTCAATAGATACTGGTGACACCATTGGATGTTGGAAACCCAATTTAGAAATTTCTAAAAAGAAGGGAAAATCAATTTAGAAAACAATCAAAATTTCCCTTTTCTTTCTCATCTATTTCTACCTTGTACTTGCTACTTGAAATTCATCCACTTCTTTTATCATTTCACATGTGTTCCTTAACTTCTGTTTCTTTACAATTTCATTTTTCACATCACATGACGACCATTTTCTTGTTTCTTTTCTTATTTTTAAGTTATTTTTCATGGATTTTGCACAAACCTTCTCTGTGGATTTGACCATACTTGCTTCAATATTTGTTTTAAGTAGGAAAATAAAGAAATAATTTGACTTGTCTCAAAGACACTCGTCAAATTTTGGTGCTATTATCGAGGAAAGCATATGAGACTAATAAAATATCAAAAACAAATATGTTTTTAAAATAATCTCTAACAAAACTAAAATATGTTGTGTGCTTCTTTGATATTTCATTATAAACTATTTCATGCACACAAGATCAAAAAACTAATAACTTATAGCCCATTTTTTCTAAAATTCACAAACACATTATAACTCTAAGGAAAAAAAAGTCCGAAATAGAAGAGATAAGAGAGAGAGAGTCTTGATATAGAATGAACAAAGTCTACAACCTGAAATCATTCAAAAAAATTTCAAGTTTCAACTTCCTCAAGTGTCAATCAACTCAACATCAAATAGGATGACTCTTAGAACCTAGAACAATGAGTTGAAATAGTCACATCTTTCACTATCGCCACTATTTCATGGATTACCTAAATCAGACTCCATTTCCTTCAGTAGGAACTTCTACAATATAGTTCAATGATTACCACTTCAAGGGCTTACAAAAAATGAACTTATAATGATATTATTCCCTTTTTATCTAAAGGTGAATACTAGGAACTAGTTTCTATCTCTTGATGAGAAAATATTTGAAACTAGGGAACAATTTTATGAATCATATGTAATTTAATTTTATCCAAGGTGTATTAAGGGAGAATTTAGAAATAAAACTAATAGCTTTTACCAAGAGGATGGAATGAACTTCTATGAGGCCTGATATATATTTAGAGACCTTATCAGGTAGTTTTCCCACCATAAACTATCTACCCATATCCTTATGGGTGTATTTTATGAAGTTTTTTGACCTTAATGGAAGACTTTGTTTGACCAATTGATATAGGTAATTTCACATACAAAATAGATGAATAATTAAGACAATTCTACAATACTATTTCCATTAATTCCCAACACAAAGATTCTTAGAGAATAAGAGACAATGTGGAAGATAACAACGTTGGTTCAAGGATGGAAAAAAATGGTCAACTTGCTAAAATAAAGGATCCACAAACAATGTATAAAACAAATTAGAAGTAAAAACCAATCATATAAAGAGAAATTCTATAAATTTGGAATGTTCAGTCATTCTAGGAGCTACTATGAAATCATTGACATGCTATCCCTACCATTAGAAGATGAAAATTTTGTTGGGTATAGTCATAGTATACAGGTTAGAGATGAATCATTTTCTAATAACTAAAATCTAGGCTACAAGAATAACCCTAACCTATCAATGAGAGATTAAAGAGTATTTAGACAAATTGCTACCTCGAGATTCTAGTCACATATGAGACCTCAATATTAAAACCAACATAAGTCTGAGACCTCTAATTCTCAAGAGGATGCAAGGGGTATGTTCCATAAGATAATAGGGAGGTTTGTGTAAGATCCTGACATTTATGGAGATGTTTCACACTCGTTTTTAGGTTTTCTTTTACCCTTGTTTTGATCATACCTTGGTTGGGTTTTTCTTGGGGATGTTTCAGGTGAATTTGGAGAAATTTGGAAACCCATGAGGTTGTGCATAGTTAGCGCATGGTTAGGGAAAACCATGCAGCTTTCCCCAGGAAATCGTGTGCCACTTTTTGGATCCACAGGATGTGGCGCATAGTTTGACCAAACTGTATGGCCTCCTTACCCAAACTGTGCACCCTCAAATATAGGGGGTATGCATAGTTGGAACACGATTTTTCAAATTGTGCACCCACCTAGGAGTAATCATGAATCCCAAAATTAGGGGTGCACACTTTAGGTGCACAGTTTGAAACACCATGCACCCCGCCAAGGAAATTGTGCACGTGAGATTTTAAACCCTTTAATCTTTAATTTTAAAATTATTGAACCCCCAGTTTATATCTCTAATCACCCTATTTAAAACTAACTTGAATTACCTTACTTTTAAAGGCTCCTGAGAGGATTCCAAGGCTCCTCTAACCCCTTCCGATGTGAATCAAAGATCCGGTGGAAGGATCAACCACACTTCTAGTATGTGATATCTTCTCGTTTAGATTCCTCTCTCTCTCCCATGTTTCTCCCCCTTTGAGAGGGATGCTTTCCTCCATTTTTGATGGTTTAGATCTAGGTTTTAATGGATTTTGTTTCAATGGATCTTTATCTTTGGTTTTGATCCTAGACCTTCCTCACTATTGTTAATTTGATCGTTCTACATCAAATTGAGGGTTACGATTTGGTGAGAATTCATCAATGATCTTGAGGTAGGTGGTCTAATTTCTAATTCCCATATTTTGATTAAGATCATGTGTATGTAATTTTTTTGTTGTGTTTTCACGTTGTGCAATTACATTTAAATTAAAAAGGTGAATTTCATTGTTGATAAATGGATAAATAGTGAGCCTTTTTTGTTATTCCTTATGAATAAAGTAAAGAACCATGACTATGATTGATAAATGAAAAGGTGCACTGTGATTTGAATGATTAATAAGAAGGTTAATGATGTTTAACCTTGATATGTTTGTGGTATATGAGATATTTGGGATTGATTGATAAATGAGGTGTGGGTTAGATAATGACGCTCCAAATACCCATGGGGTGCCAGACTAATGCTCCAAGACCCTGATGCATGCATGTGAACAATTATTTGTGAGACAGGGACTGATTCTCCAAATATCCATGGGGTGATAGACTGATTCTCTAGGCCCCAAGATATTGGAATTAGACTAATTTTCCACGTGCTTGAGATATTGGTACTTGGTTTGATGCTCCAAGGTACCGAAAATTAAATTAGAATTAAATGAATAATGAAAGACCATGAATGAATGAACTGTGATATCCTTATGGTATATGGTTTAGTCTACGAAATAGGCTGAAGTAGGTATGATGTGGTTGACTAAAGAATAATAAATGTGAAACCTCTTTACTTTTTTTATACTTTATTCTTTATACAACTACATACACTGTTATAAACTGATTTTTTTCTTTAGACACTGTTGGTGGTGGAATACTAATTTTTACTCACACCCCACTCGGGTTTCTTGATCAGTACCCAATTAAAATTAATGTTTTTAGGAAAGGATAAGGGTAAGAGACGTATATTAGATGGATGAGTCAGGATTCAGGACAGAGCATGGATGAGGGAACTGAACATGATATCAGGGCCTACTTGGGAGTTGTCAATATGTCTTTAGTTTGTGTTTTCATTTGAAACATGACATTTATATGGTATAACATATCTACTACTTTGAGTTATGTTCACTTTCTCTATTTTGGATTTATTCATGCGATGTATTTATTTATTGATTATGGAATTATCCTAGTTATTGTTTATTGTCATTTGACATATTGTATATTGGTCTCTATTGTTGTGATTCTTTGATAAATAGGGTATAGTCTTCCCAAGTTATATATTAGATCCTCGTTGCTAGTTGGAAATCTTTGGTGAATGAGTATACATGCCTGGGGTTATATAACGAACCAGCTCGGGGCACCGACAAGTGACACCTGGGTCGGGACATTACAAAGTGGTATTAAGTGGGTTTTCTTTTTTCTTTTCAGTTTTCTTATTATTTGGGAATGGTAGATATAAGACTAGGACGTTTCAAGACTTAGTCATGAGCTTGTCCATGGGAGTAGCTAACCTATGTGTGGGGTAAAATCCATGTTCCCAGGGCAGGGTTGTTGTTCTTGATATTTTTTGTTACAGTTCAATGTTATTTCACCTTGGGCAATTCACTTGATATCTGATGTTATTAATTTTTTTTGATATTTTCATCATTTTTTGTTATGGCATGAGAGTTTTGTATACATGTATCATTATAGGCACTCATGATTTATTGTGACATGCATCATTTTAGTCATGAATACAAAATCAAGTTATGAGTGGGTTTTGGGTATTGAAAATGATTTTCATTATTTGTGTAAAATTAAAATAAATAATTCCTAATGATGAATTTAAATGGTTAAAATATGTTAAATGTGGTATTTTGAAATAGATAAAATGGGTCTATAATGATAAACATTGAGATATGAACGTGTTTTACCCTATGTTATCAATGACCCAGGTGATGGATGGTTGAAGGTAGTGATTGTGCCTTAGTTTTGACCATGTGATGATGTATACTGGATGAATTTTTATGACCTTATGTGAATACCTTTTATATAAATGTGTTAATGATGTTTTATGTGTCTTAATATGTGTGTTTGTTATTATAGATGCATGCCTTCATGACGATGTTTTTTGAGAGGATGACTGAAGGAGATTGCTATAAATGTGCCTTCAGTAAAGGGACAAGTGGCCCTAATAGTTCCAAGTGAAGGAGCAGGAGAACAGTTCCATGAGAACTTTTCTCGCTTTATACAGTTAATGGAAAGAGACCCAGGGTAGGCTGTGCAGAATAGGTCTGATCTAACATGGGAATACTAGTTGCGACACCCATCGATGTTCACTGGAGAGGGTGGACCCGAGGAAGCTGAGTTCTTAATTGAGTGTACACAAACGATCCTTGACCATTTAGAGACTCCTAAAGACAAAAGTGTCAAGTTGGATTCTTACATGTTATGTGGTCAATCGAAGTGTTGATTGGATATTTAGGCTCAGGATGAGAAGTTAGAAGGAATGGAATGGAAGTAATTACAATAGAAGTTCGTTGAACACATTTACCTAGAGTCACTGAGGTAGGAGAGGGTGGTAGAGTTTGTGTGGTTTTCCCAGGGGAGTATGTCTATGATGGACTATGATGGTCGCTTTACTGAATTGTAGTGCTTTGTTCCATTATTGGTAGGAGATAAGGAAACTACAACTAAAAATTTTCAGGACAAACTTAAATGTGAGATTAAGTTCCATGTTAATATCTTTCATCTAAAGAAGTTTGATGTGGTAGTGAATTAGTATCTCATTTATAAGGGGAACCTGAAAGATACTTCTAGTGGAGGACATGTGGTTTCTTCCGGATGACTAGGAGGTACATCTTCTGAGGGTAGGAAGCATCACTATGAAAATATTAACCAGATTAATGGAAAACATAGTGGTAAGGGGGGAGGATTAGTTACTCAGGGCAATACTCGACTTATTTTCCATTAGTGTGTTAAGGTGGGTCACTATCGTAATTAGTGTCCATGACCACTAATAAAGTTATGATCTTGTGGAAAGGTGGGGGATATAAAATGGTTTTGTAGGAACCCATGATATATGGGTGGTGATGGAGGAGCTAGACTAAACCAGAGTACGGGAAGAGGGTCTCCTACATTATACCAGTCTGGAAGTTGGAGTACTGCTGGTCATAATTTTTGAGGTAGTGGATGTGGTACTTCAAGAAAAGATCACCCATATCAACAGATTAGTGCGACTTAGAAGACTCATACTATAGCATATAGAAAAGGGACAAGACATTTTCAAGTAGTTCAACTTGCACTTGCGGATAGGGAGGTTAGGCCATCGACAGTCAAAGGTACTATTCTTGTATCTTCTTAACTTTCTATCACTTTATTTGATATAGGATCCTCTCATTATTTTATATATAATTGACTTATGAATGGATTGAGTATGAAAATGGAGTTTGTGAGTGGGGTTATTTTTGGACTCATCATGCATTAATCATGTTTTAATGATCACAAATCCTATACATTCTGTAAAACTTGTTAATATTTTTTTAGTCTATCTCAAATCATGTGTACAGATGGTTGGTTTCTTTATACTTTAAATAAACCTATCCAAGATCATAATTGATAAAATCATGTTTGTTTGTGTAAACTCTATTTACATTATTTTATATTTAATTTCTTTTATAAATTATTAAGTCTAATCCATTCTATGAATATCACTGTTTACATTGGTATGCAGATATTTTGGCTAAGTATGAGAAACCATGAGTCTTCCACCAGTTATATTTTTCTGGAAAAGGACCCAGACACCATAACCCAGACACCGTGACCCAGACACAGTGACCAGACACCGTGACCCAGACACTGTGACCTAGACACCATGACCAGACACTGTGACCATCCAGACACTGTGACCCATACACTATTTCAAGGAGACACTGTTTCAAGGAGATACCATTTCAAGGAGACACCATTTTAAGGAGACATCATTTCCAGACAGACTATGACACAATTTTTTAATCTGTTTTTTAGTTTTTCAAATTAATTTATAATGGTCATATTTGAGTATTTTAATTGCACTGACATAATTAACGTTTCTTTGTAGAAATGTCACCTAACAGTATGAGGTACGAGGTGAAGAATACATGCATCCTATCGACTCCAACACATGAACTCCAAGAATAAAAAGAACAACATGGCCAGGAACAAAGATAGAGAAAATAATATAGAGAAACAATTGAGTGTGATAACAAAGAAGCACGAGCATTGTTGAGAATAATCGACACATGAAACTCAACAATTCTGAAGAACACATGAAGCATTCTTGAATCCAAAAATATGGGATACCATAGATCAGAGACGAGTACATATTCGCACTGTCAACGCCATGAAGAACACGAGCTATATCTATCTGAATTGCGATATTCTGTTTCTCAAAAGAGGAATTGATTCCTGTATCTGCTTCATCCTAGAAGTCCATAGCTATATAGACTAACACTCATATCACTACTAACCTTATCTCATCATTTTTCTCTATTGTGTATTGTTTTTAACTTTCGAGCAGTGTGTGTGTCTGTATAAAAACACGCACTATCTCCTCTATTAAAATGAAGGATACAAGATATCCTTCCACTCATATCTTCTTACACTTGTTTATTCTCACAGATAAGTGTGGAAGAGGTCCCTGTGTGACCAGATAGTTCATACCCATGAAGAACCGTAGAAGAGGTCATGTGACCTGGATAGTCATGTGCAATATTGTTTACCCTGATCTAGGGTGTGGATCAAGTTTATTAATATTAACTATTTGGTAGCAGGTGATCACCAAGTGGAGTGGATTAGGTCTCATCTTGATACTGGACCACTTGTTTTATATCCGTTGTGTTGTTTAATTTAGTATTCTCTGTTTTAATGTCTAATTCAGAAATCACTAAACTTTAATTTGATAGTTAATCTTGGAAAGAATTTATAATTGTTTTTGCCTTATTAGAATAGCTTCAAAGGTAATCTTAATAACCAATATTAAGATTACTGAGAATTAATCAATCTTCTGAGAAGTTATTTAAACAGTAAAACTTTCATAACCATATTACTTTGATTAACTAGTTTTTATTTATTTTTATTGGGGAACCTTTTTAAGAAACCTTTTCAAATAGAAATTTTTAATAGATACTCAATTCACCCCCCTATTGAGTACTCTACTCCGACCAACATTTGGTATCAAAGGAGTTTTCATTCCTATTAAGACTCTGTTTTTGACCCTATTCAACTGTGATTTTAGTTGTACTTTAAAGATCTATAAATTTCTGTTAATTCTAAATTTCTAGTTCTTTAAAAGTAGTTCTTTTTTATGGGTAATAGATTGGAAGGTGCTGCAATAAACAGAACAACATTATTTAATGGAACCAATTATTCCCAATGGAAAATTAAAATGAAAATGCATTTAGAAAGTATGGGTTTTGAAATTTGGTATCCAATTATAGATGAGTATAAGATTCCTGCTACTGATAGAATCACTTGGGATGACCCTAACAAGACTTACTATAATAAAAATTTTAAATCCATGAATACTTTGTATTTATCTTTAGAAGAAGATGAATTTAACATAATTTCTTCATGTAAAATTGCCCATGAAATTTGAGATACTTTTTATGTTTCACATGAAGGAACTTCTAGTGTGAAAGAAATGAGACTTAATACTTATAGTATTAAATATGATCACTTTAAAATGAAACATGATGAGCCTATTTATGACATTTATCTTAGGTTCAATGAAATTTTCAACACAATTATTTCTCTTGGAAGATAAGTCACTGCCAAAGAACAAATTATGAGGATTCTCAGATGCCTACCTAATAGATGGAGAGGAACCTCTGTCTCTGTTAGAGAGTCACACGACATCATAAAGTTACCTGTAAAATAACTCATTGGGAAACTGATGATGTATTAAGAGGAGATGAAAGTCAACAAGGAAGATGAGGATGAACCCAAAAGAAAATTTGTTGCATTTAAGACCACCACTTCTAAACACAAAGAGAAAGGGAAATTGGAAGTCTCTGTAGAAAGTTCTAGTAGCGAACAATCATCTCCTGATAGTGATTAGAAGATGGATCAATTATCCATAAGGTTTAAGAGATTCTACAATAAGAAGAATTTTTTTAGAAAGCCTAACTTTAAGGG
This sequence comes from Viscum album, assembly GCA_963277665.1. NCBI lineage: Eukaryota > Viridiplantae > Streptophyta > Magnoliopsida > Santalales > Viscaceae > Viscum > Viscum album. The sequence goes on from OY728159.1 coordinate 1,327,990,710, forward strand.
AAGATATAACAAAAAGGGAAGCTGGAAGAAAGATTGTAAAAGAAGTGACAAGTCTGATGAGATAGTCTTCTATGAATGTAAACAAAAGGGACATATAAAGGCTGACTGTACCAAGATCAATTACAAAAATAAATATGAGGAAAAAGACAAAAAGTATAAAAAGGAAATGAAAGAAATATGGAGTGCTTCTGAGGACAATTCAAGTGACTTAGAATATTCACATGAGGAACATGCTAACAAATCCAATATGTGTTTTATGACAAACACATCTGATGTAACACTGGAATCTCCTGTACACAATTCCTATTATTCTAGAGATGAAAGTGACTCTTAAAATATGTCTAATGAAGAAATGTTTGAGTACTTTAATATTCTTGAAGAGACATGTAATGAAATAAAAGATAAATACAAATCTTTAAAGAAACAACATGATCTTACCTTAACTGATAAAACTGAACTTAATGTATAAAGGGAGAAAAATTATCAACTAATAAAAGAAAACAATGAATTAAAACTATCTAATGAGAAATTGAAAAAGGATCTTGAAAGGTTTACTAATGGTAAACATAATTTGGTACAAATTCTAGGTAAATAGATTTCTCTTAAATATACTACTGGCATTGGCTATCAAACTAGTAAAAGAAATTTTGGAAGAACTAATTTTGTTTCTAAGTCTAGGATATATAGCCTTACTCCTAGTCCTGGAAAACCTTTATCTAGTTCAAGTTATGATACAATATCTAATGTTTTAAGATTTTATGGACCAAATAGAGTTTACTTTTCCAGTACTTTACATAATGCTTCTAAGAAACCTACGAGGCAGATATGGGTTCTTAAAGCACTAGTCACTAATATTACTGGACCCAAACAAATATGGGTACCAAAATATGTTTTTATTTGACTATTTTATAGGAAATATACTTAAAGAGATCCTATAAAAGATTATGGTACTTGGACAGTGGGTGTTCAAGACACATGATAGGAGACTATTCATGCTTCAAGAATTTAATAAAAATTGATGGTGGACATGTCACCTTTGGTGACAATGCCAAAGGAAAGATCATTGGCCTCAGCCAAATCGGTAACTCTAACTCAATTTTAATTTCCAAAGTACTTTTTGTTGATGGATTGAAATATAATATGCTTAGTATTTCACAACTATGTGATGATGGATTTCATGTTAAATTTGAAAATGATGCTTGCAATGTTTTCAATTCTAAAAATGAATTATTATTTTCTTCATTAAGAAATGAAAATGTATATTCTATTAACTTAGATTATTTAGTCTCTCAAAATGATTTATGTTTAAGTGTATTTCACAAAGAGTATTGGATTTGGAATAGGAGACTAGGACACTTTAATATTCACTCTCTCATAAAGTTAACTAGAAAAATCTTAGTCAAAGACCTACCCAAACTTGAGTTTCCAAATGATAAAGTGTGTAATCCTTATCAAAAGGGAAAGCAACACAAAATTTCCTTCAAAATAAATAAAGAAGGTTCAAATTTTCAACCTCTCAGATTGATTCACATGGATTTGTTTGGACTATCTAGAGTTTCTAGTTTAAATGGGAAGCACTATGCTTATGTTCTTGTAGATGACTTTTCTAGATATACTTGACTGAAAATTAACTTTTTTATTATCAAAAAACTTTTGAGGAAAAAGTGAGAAACCATAAGAACCAGTATTACAACCACATAAAAACGTTAATAGAGAAAAATCCATAACAAACTACAGGATCTCCCCCTTCCCAAAAATTACACCATGATGACAAACGTTCACCAAACCTGATCATTTGGCTAGCTCTCCCGTGCAAGAATGCACGGGCCCAAAACTGATGGCATAACCATACCCTCTCATCTTCCAAATCCAAATGGCATGCACCAGTGAATGATTTCTACTCTGAACCCCATCTGAAGCAAATCCAAGTAGAATACTGGTTGGGTAGCACCAAATATTCACATCAAATCCAAACAGAGAGCTAAATGATGACCTCCAGAATGTCACCAGTAGTGCAAGATCCCGAAATCACGCCAAAAACTGAATCACGCAAGATGTAAACCAAATAGAAACCTGCCTAAAAACTTCACTGATGTCATGAGGGAGAAGAATCACATTGCAACTCGTCCCTTCCGTCGCCACAACACAGAAGACAGAGGCTTCCGGTTTCAGAAGAAGTCACGCCGCAAGCTAGAACCGCAACCCGCCACCGCCTTCACAACCGCCGTGGAGACCACCACGATCCACCCCACACACTCTCAGCTATCACTAGATATAGAAACCCTTAGATAGCAGAGATGAAACTTGACCGATGAATCTCACCGCACCGCCAAAGAATCCCTTTCCAGCGAAGGAAGCGAAGGGTGTGAAACATGCCAAAAAATGGAGAGGAAAGCCAAGACGTCTGAGCACACGAAGATGACTCCGCCACTGAAGAAGGAACTGCATCGAGATCACCACTAATAAGCACTAAGGAGAATCCAAAATCGACCCTAGGTGGAGGAATGAGAGGCGGTGGTAGGGGAAAACCCTAGCTGAGCGCGCCCCTTATGAGACCATTCCTTTCTAGATATACTTGGACTTTTTTTTGGCTCACAAAAGTGAAGCATAGTCTCAGTTTACCAAATATTCCAAAACTGTAGAAATTATTAGTGGACATAGAATTAAATACTTAAGAAGTGATCATGGTCATGAGTTTGAAAATCAAGAGTTTGAATCCTTCTACTCACAAAATGGCTATAGTCATAATTTCTCTGCCCCTAGAACACCTCAATAGAATGGAGTTGTAGAAAGAAGAAATAGAACCTTGTAAGAGATTACTAGAACCATGCTTAGTGAATATGAATTAACTATTTATTTTTGGGCTGAAGCTATAAATACAACATGCTATATAATTAATATAGTGTTGATTAGACCTATTTTTAAAAGAACTCCATATGAGTTATAGAACAATAGAAAACCCAAAGTAATCTACTTAAAAGTTTTTGGTTGAAAAGTATATATCCTTAATATTAAGGACAATCTTGAAAAATTATCATCCAAGAGTGATGAAGGAATATTTCTAGGATATTAAATCTCTAGTAAAGCATATAGAGTGTTTAAAAAAAGAACTAAATATGTGGAAAAATTTATCCATGTCGAATTTGATGAAACAAATCCACATGGTCCTAAAACCACTATAGAGAACCTAAAGGATGATGTATCAAATCTCGACATTAATTAAAAATCGTCTAACCATCCTATAAAGGAATCTGTGAAAACTTCCAGTTTTGAAAATTTGTTAGATTCAAGTCACAATGAACCTGAACCTGTTGAAGAACCTGAAATCACTAGTCCTTCTTTTTATAGAGCTGTTATAACTCTTAAGAACCATCCTTTAGATGCTGTTGTAGGAGACTTAGACAAAGGAACTCAAACTAGAGCTTCTCTTAGAAATCAAGTTGAAAATCAAGTTTTCATGTCACAACTTGAACCTAAAAACATTAATGATGCTATCAATGAAGAGTTTTGGGTGATGGCTATGCAAGAATAACTTAATCAGTTTGAAAGAAACAAAGTTTAGAAACTTGTTGACCGACCTAAATACACATTTACCATATGCACTAAGTGGGTGTTTAAAAATAAAGTAGATGAATATGGTAACATAGTTAGAAATAAGGATAGATTGGTTGCACAAGGTTATAATCAAGAAGAAGGAATTGACTATGAAGAGACCTTTTCATGAGTAGATAGACTTGAAGCCATTGTAATTCTGCTTGCTTATGCTGCACATCTGAATTTCAAACTATATCAAATGGATGTTAGGAGTGCATTCCTAAATGGGTATATATATGAGGATGTTTTTGTTGAGAAACCACCTGGTTTTACAAATCCTTATTTTCCAAATCATGTTTTTAATTATCAAAATCTTTATATGGTTTAAAACAAGATCTAAGAGCTCGGTATGATAGACTGAGTACTTTTCTTATTTCTAAAGGTTTTATAAAAGGAATAATTGATCCTACCCTTTTTATAAAATGATTTTATAATAATGTTTTAGTAGTTAAAATTTATGTAGATGACATTATCTTTGGATCTTCCAGAAATTCTTAATGTATTGAATTTTCTAAAATGATGCAAAAAAAATTTGAAATGAGTTTAATGGGTGAACTAAAATTCTTTAATGGATTTTAAATCTTTCAAAATAATGATGATATTATTTTAAATAAAATCAAATATACTAGATATATTCTAAAACATTTTGGATTGGATAGCACTAAAAGTAGTGAAAATCCAATGAGTACTACCTGTAAGTTGGATCTTGATGAAGATGGAAAATCTGTTGATTAGACCACTTCCAGGGGAATGATTGGAAGTCTACTCTACCTAACTACTAGCCGACCTGACATTATTTTTAGTGTATGTATGTGTGCTTGTTTACAAGAAAACTCTAAGGAATCTCATTTAAATACTGTTAAGAGAATTTTCAAATACCTCAAGCATAAACCCAATCTAGGACCATTCTATCCTAGAGGAAAATAATTTGAGTTAGTTAGTTATTCTGATGCTGACTTTGGTGGTTGTAAGTTAGATAGAAAAAGCACCTATGGAACATTACACTTTTTAGGCAAGTCACTAGTATCATGGTGTAGTGAGAAACAAAACTCTGTTGCATTATCTACTGCAGAAGCTGAATACATAGCTGTTGGTAGTTGTTGTGCAAAAATTTTGTGAATGAAACACAAAATACTAGATTATGGATATCAATTCAGGCATGTACCTATAAATTGTGATAATACAAGTGCTATTAACATCTCAAAAAATCATATTTCACACTCTAGGAAAAAACATATTGATGTAAGACATCACTTTTTGGGAGATCATTATCAAAAAGGTGATATCACTTTGGAATTCATTGGAACTAAATATCAGATGACTGATATATTCACCAAACCATTAAATTCTGAAAGAATATATTACATCATACATGAATTGGGAATGATAAATCTTAAGTAGTAAGTATACGGTTTCACAGCTTACTTTTTGACAGTTTACGGTTTCACCAGTCACCATCTTAAGACTACTGTCTAACTCAAACAATTCTATAGTAATAATGTCTTAAGAGTTTCTGTTTTATATTTACGGTCTCATAGTTACTATCTCTCCGTTACTTTCTAGAACTTACTATCTCAAAAAATACATTCGAACAGTTTAGAAATCACACTGTTATGGTCTCACTGTGAAAGCCTGTTACAGTCTCACTGTGAAAGCCTATTATGGTCTCATCGTGAAAGCCTGTTACAGTCTCACCATGAAAGTCGGTTATGGTCTCACTATAAATACACTTTATTATTTTATTTACATACTATAACCCATATCATGGTAATTAATTATTTTACTTTTACTTTCCCACACTTTTGTTTTTACGATGTTTGGTATCCCTAAATAATAAAAATGAAAGAAGTTTCACTCCTTTATTCACCCGAGCTCTCTTCTCTCAAACCATAATCCCTCTTTCGACACTTCTCTCTATCGAACCTTCATTGAATTCCTAGGATAAAATGTCCGTCCTCATCAACCCCTAAGAAGCGTAGTTCAAAGAAGAAGATAAAAATAGCACCAAAGTTAACACCTAAAGGCCCTTTGAATCCGAACTTGGTGAACATAATAGTGGTGCATGAAAAGGAAATTTTCCCCAAATGGATTCTTTCAAGTAAGTCTTTATTTGTTGAAAGTGTTAGAAAAGAAAGGATGGATGGATTGGTTAAAAAATGAGGATATGCCAATTTACCCAAATCTAATTGCACAGTTTTATTAGTTCATTCAATTTTCTTTTGATAAAGAAGATGATTTTGTCGTGAGAAGCTGGATCAATGGCCAAATATGTACCTTTTATTCGAGGTTATGGGCTACATACCTAAGGATACCTCATGAGGGTATTTGTAAGGAATAACAGAGAGTTCCTCCACCTCCAAGTGAGATCTTTGTTTTGGAAGAAGCTTTACGAAGCTTAACTGGAAATGAAACTAAGAGAAGAGTTATAGATGCTGAGCTAGATGGTGAAACCAGACTTCTGTTTAAATTTTTTCAAAATATGATTAGCCCCAGAAAAGGTGATTTTTCTACACTCAAGTATCAGGATGTATTTTTGACACATCTTATGAAAAATGGACACAAGATCAACCTATTCAAGTATGTTATCCTCTATATGTGTGATTTGATCAAGACAACATCCAAGTCAACCTCCCTGTTCTACTCAAGGTTTATCTCAGCTATGCTTCATGCAAAAGGGTTGGTTGGACCAAATGAAGAATTTATTAAGGAATATTAATTTTTTATTTCAAAAGTTACAGTCAATAGAATAAAAATCAGTTAGAATCCATGGATAAAAGCATGGGTAGAAGATAATGACAGGGTCTATGAAAATTTCAATCCGGTGGAGCACTCTTCAAGACCTAAAGACATTTATGATCCTAGTTTGGAACCAGATGAAATTATTGAGTATTCTGATGAGGAAGAAGAAGAAGAGAATGTTGCACCTATAGGGAAAACTGTTCTGGATGAGGAAGACAGAGAACCTATTCTCTAAGACTTAAATGATAAGGAAATTCCTGTTCCTGAAGAGATTGTTGATATAGAAGAACAACCTACTTCTAAAGAAGAATATATTGCTAAAGTAAGTGAAAAGGATTTTGTATAATAACATTTAGAAGAAGATATTTCTCTTATGCAAGAAGCTACTTATGAGGAACATGTGGAGGAACAAGTTGTTCCTGAAATTATCCCTTCCACTGAAGAGATAATGGAGCAAGCATTTCAGTTGGCTAGAAAGGAAATGGGTGAGGCTATTGGGGATGAAATCTTGGAATTAGACCAAGGATCTAAATCTCTCAGTCCTGGGGAAGATTCACTTATTTAGGGGGATCATCCCATTAGTATAGAAAGTTTTGAAGTGATTAATCCAGTTGATCCAAGCTCAATGGATACATGGTATAAATTCCCTTGTTATTTTGATGTGAATGACTCCCAGGAAGACACAATGAAAGTTATAGATCTGTCAACTGTGTTTCAATTGAAACCAATATCTTCTATTGATGTTATAACTAAAAATGAACCTAAGTTTGTCGTAGCTCCTATCCCTGAACCTTCATAAGAACCTTCCACCTTGGTGAGTAAGGATGATTTGAAAGCATTTGAAGCTACCCTACTAGTTGGGGTTGAAAAGATCATGAATAACCAACCTACTCCTATGACAAACTTGAGTGAAAGAGATGCTTCCCTATTGTTAAAGAAGATTATTTGATATATTCAGCCCAAGATGCTTCCTGAAATTCAAGAATTCAGAGTTGAGAACAAACAATTAAGTGATGAAGTGAAATCTCTCAGATGTATGGATGAAGATATGCAGAGAGTGCTAAAATCAGGACCAGAACATATTTCTCATCCTGTTGAGGATATTGGTAGTCAGATTACATAGGAATTTTCCTACCTAATTCAACCTAATCTAACCTCCTTGGTTGACAAGGTAGCTTAAAGAAATAAGAAAATTGTTCAAGAGATGCGTGAACTTGTTATTGGTCTTAACAAGTTGACTGATGAGTATAATGGCTATCTCTAAAAAGTTCTAAATCAACTGAAGTCTCTTAATTAAGATGTTACAGATTATAATATTTATGGATAGTCATCTCAACCCTCTTTGGACAGTGATCTTCTCAGAACAGTTGTTAAAGAAGAACTTCAGTCTGTGCTTAGTGTTTTGGACAAAGAGTCTCTATATGAGGTTGTCAGGAAAAGTGACAGAGTTCTTGATTTGGTGAGAATTCATTCCAAAATTGCAATGATACTCAGGAGGAGATTACAAAAAAGGTGGACTTATAATTAAATATGATCTTCTCAAAGCATGAGTTTAAAAACTACTTAAATTACCTTGTAGAGAATTTGAGAATCCCTCCTTTCACTGAAGATTTCAAAACTCAAGTCCAAAAGCTCACATATTTAACTGCCTTGTTGGACAAGTTCATGTAAAACAAGGATGACTTTGAGAAAGTGATTCAGTATAGTGGTGAGATCATTGCTGACTTAATCATGTTTTTGAGGCCTTATCTTCATGTACAGAGTACTGCTATTTTGGCTCCTGCAGTTACACCCTTGAGACCTGGTTTTCCTACCTTCTCATCCTATGACTTTGCTTCTACCTCTATGTCTATCACTCAGGCTCTGAGTTAGATCAGACCTATTATCCTTGAACAACAGTTGCCTCGGTATTCCACCAAACCTACCTTGGCTCCTTCTATTTTTTAAGTAATCCCTCTACCATCTCTGTCAGTTGCTTCACTTCCTTCTTCCACTTCTAACTCTGCTCTTGTGGCTTCTAGTGATGCTGCTTCGAAGGGAAAAGAGAAGACATCCGGTGCTGAATAAAAATGAACACTATATTTTTATAGGGATGATTTCTATAATTATGTTTATTAATATTTGTAATGACACTTTTTATCTATCTAATGCATTGTGTAATATTCTTATCTATTATTTTATTTACTTTTGTATTCTTTTTGATAATCCCAAAAGGGGGAGAGATGTGAAAAATGAGAGATATGCACACTAAGGAAAAGGATGAGACACATTCACTAAGAATAGATCTCCCACTCACATGATTTGTGATCATAAAAAAAGGGGAGATTGTTGGACTCCTCATGTTTTAATCATGTTTTAATGATCACAAATCCTATACATTCTGTAAAAATTGTTAATCCTATTTAGTATATCTAAAATCATGTGTATAGATGGTTAGTTTATTTATAATTTAAATAAACCCATCCAAGATCGTAATTTCTAAAATCATATTTTTTTGTGTAAACTCTATTTACTTTATTTTATAATGAATTTATTTTATAAATGATTAAGTCTAATCTATTCTATAAATATCACTTTTTAAGTCGTTATAAAAATATTTTGGCTAAGTCTGAGAAACCGTGATTCTGCCACCGGTTATGTTTTTCTGGAAAATGACCCAGACACTGTGATCAGACATCGTGACCCAGACACCGTGACCCAAACACCATGACCAGACACCGTGACCTAGACACCGTGACCCCGACACCGTGACCAGACACCGTGACCATCCAGACACCGTGACACAGACGCCGTTTCAAGGAGACACCTTTTCAAGGAGAGATCGTTTCAAGGAGACACCATTTCAAGGAGAAACCATTTCCAGATAGACCGTGAAACCGTTTATTAATCAGTTTTTTCAATTTTAAAATTAATTTCTAACTGTCATATTTGATTCTTTTAAATGAACTGAAATAATTAATGTTTTTTGTGGACATGTCACCTGATACTATGAGGTACGAGGTGAAGAATACATACATCTTATAGTCTCCAACACATGCATTCTAAGAATAAAAAGAACAGTGTGACCATAAACAAAGATAGAGAAAATAAGATAGAGAAAAAGTGAGCGTGATAACGAAGAAGCACGAGCATTATTGAGAAGAACCGACACATGAAACTCAAAACTTTTGAAGAACACACGAATCATTCTCGAATCCAAAAAGCTGGGATACCATAGATCAGATTCAAGCACATCTTCACACTATCAACTCCACAAAGAACACGAGCCAGATCTATCTGACTTGCGATACTCTGTTTCTAATAAGAGGAATCAATTCCTGCATCTGATTCATCCTAGAAGTCTAGAGCTTCATAGACTAACACTCAGAGCACTTCTAAACTTATCCCATCATTTTTGCTCTGTTGTGTATTGTTTTTAGATTTCGAGCTGTGTGTGTGTGTCTGTATAAAAACATGCACTGTCTTATGCATTAAACTAGAGGATACAATGTATCCTTCCTCTCACATCATTTTAAAATTGTTTATTCCCACAGATAAGTGTGGAAGAGGTCCCTATGTGACCTGATAGTTAATACCCACGAAGAACTGTGGAAGAGGGCGTGTGACTTGGACAATCCTGTGTACTATTGTTTACCCCGATCTAGGGTGTGGATAAAGTTTACTAATATAAACTACTTGGTTGCAGGTGATCACTAAGTGGAGTGGATTAGGTGTTGGATTGATATTTAACCACTTGTTTTATATCCACTGTTTTATTTAATTTAGTTTTCTCTATTTTACTGTCTAATTCAAAAATCACTAAAATTTACTTTGATAGTTAATATTGGAAAGAAGTTATAATTGTTTTTTTCTTATTAGAATATATTCAAAGGTAATTTTAATAACTGATATTGAGATTTCTGAGAATTAATCAATCTACTGAGAAGTTATTTAAATAGTAAAACTTTCATAACCGTATTACTTTGATTAATTGGGATGTATTTATTTTTATTGGGGAACCTTTTTAAGAAACCTTTTCAAATAGAAATTTTTAATAGACACTCAATTTACCCCACTCTTGAGTACTCTACTCTGACCAACAATTATGACGATTGACACGCCATTGAGAGTGTGGTCGAGGGACATCTGTTTATGAAAGGGGTGTTCTCTTGAGGTTGGTAAGTATCGTTTCCTTTGGGATCTTTATATACATGATATTTTAAATTTTGACATGATTTTGGGCATGGACTGGTTGGTTTCATATCAATCCCATATTTATTGTTACCATATGAGAGTAACCTTTATGTGTCATGAGGGTAACAATTATATTCATCATGAATAAAATGATATCCATGCAAGCCGTGTAGGGTTGGTTCATCAATAACTAGGGGAGATCACCGCCCAGGTTATGAGCCTTTTACTGAATGATGTATTTATATCCTTAGTTGATCGGTTTCAATATGTGTTTCCTAAGGACTTATTAGGGATTCCACCTTAGAGAGATGTTGGGTTTACAATTGAGCTCATGTTGGGAGATGAACTAGTTTCCATTCCACCTTACAGAATGGAACCAATAGAGCTTAAAGAGATTAAGACTCAGCTAGAAGAGTTGATGGATAAGGGATTTATCCATCTGAGTAGGTCACCTTGGGGTTCACTAGTATTGTTTTCCAAGAAGGCTGGTGGAACATTATGCTTGTGTGTCGATTACTGGAAGTTGAACCAAATGATAGTGAAGAATTGGTATCCTCTTCCACATATGGATGATATATTTGACTAGTTTATAGGAACTTGTGTATTCTTCAAGATTGATTTGAGATTGGGGTATCATCAGTTAAGTGTTGGACCTTCTGATATACCATAGAATGCTATTAGAAGAAGGTATAACCTATAAAAGTTTTTCATGATACCATTTGGGTTGATAAACGCTCTTGATGTGTTTATGGACTTGATGAACCAAATATTTCACCCATACCTATATTAGTTTGTGGTTGTTTTTTTGGATGACATCTGGGTGTACTCCAAGACCCGTGATGATCATGCCCAACATATTGACATATTTTTGAGTACATTGAGAGAGAATTAGATATAAACCAAGCTATAAAAGTGTCAATTCTAGATCGATATGGTACATTTCTTGAGTCACATCATCTATGAGGAAGGTGTTTCAGTATAATTTTGGAAGGTTTAGGTAGTGTTTCTTGAGAGCATCCCAATAATTTTTTTGATATCTAAAGTTTTATGGGTTTGGTGGGTTATTATCAGAGGTTCATCCAAAAATTTTCTCATTTAGAAGCACCACTTTTGAGCTTGAAAAATAAGGGGATCAAGTTTGAATGGTTTGGATCATATGAGAGTTATTTCAAGGATTTGAAGAAGCATTTGACTACTACACCAATTTTGGTCATACTCAAGCCAAGTGAGGAGTATAATGTATTTTTTGATGAATCTGGGATCGAACATGGAGCGGTATTGATGTAGGGAGATTGAGTTATAGAATATGGGTTGTGAAATTTGAGGCCACCTGAACTGAGTTACCCTACACACGATCTCAAGTTATATTTTTTGGTTTATTCCTTAAAGTTTTGGCATGATTACATGTTGGGTGAAAATTTTACTATTTATACTAACCACAAAATCCTAAAGTATATCTTTTCACAACGAGACTTAAATCTCCAACAATGGAGATGGGTTGAGTATAGAAATCATTTTATTTTGAACTAACCTATACACTAGGAAAGGGAAACAATGTTGCTGATGTTTTGAGTAGGAAGACAAAGAATCATGTAGTTTATGAGTCCAATTCTGATAAGAAGATGATGAACTTGCTGGATGAGATGCATATTATGGTTTAGGAGGGTTAGGACCAGATGACCCTCATATCCTTATCAATTGAGTCCACACTTATGACCCAGATTAGAGAGAGTTAGTATAAATATCCATATGGGAAATACTTAAAGGTTGGGAGTCACCTTCCAATTAGACAATAGATGATGATTATGAGATCATTTATGTTCGAAATCATGTTGTTGTACCAATGTGTATGTGTGAGGTGCTGATGTGTGAGTTTCATGCCTCGAAGTGATAGTGCATCCTAGTCTGACCAAAATTTACCATGAATTACATAAAAAATATTGGTGTTTGAGCATGAAAAAGGATACTAAAGGTTTCATTACATGATTCTACACCTGTCAATAGGTCAAGGCTGAGCATCAATGACATGGTGGTTTGTTACAACCATTTCCAATTCCATAATGGAAGTGGGACGTCATTACCTTGGAATTTGTATTGGGTATTATGAGGATGCCTCAGAATAATGATGCTATATGCGTGATTTTAGACCAACTGTTAAAATTATTCCATTTATTACTTATATGGGAGACTCTCACAGTTGATCAACTAGTTGAAATGTATGTCTAAGAGATAGTTTTTTTCATAGGGTGGAACAGAGTATAGTCTCAGATAATGATTTGTGCTTTACATCGTGCTTATGGAAGGTCTTATAGAAAGAGTTGGGTACCCAAGTGTTTTTGAGTATGAATTTTCACCCAAAGATAGAAGAGCAATGAGATCATACTATTCAGGTTTTAGTGAACATTATGAGAGCATGAATCCTTGATTTGGTGGGTTATGGTAGAATCACTTAAAGCTCATTAATTTTGACTATAACAATAATTATTAAGAGAATATTTAGATGTAACCATATGAGGCACTTTATAGTAGTCCATGTAGATCACCTTTGTGTTGGATGAAGGTAGGTCAGTTAGATTTCTTGGGACCGAGCCTCGTGTAGGAGACATCCAAGCAGATTTTGATAATTTGGAAATGTACAGATATAACTCATAATAGGTAGAAGTCATATTATGATCAACATAATTGACCCATTGAGTTTCTAGTGGGTGATCGTGTGTTCCTTTGGGTGTCTTTGAGATTGGTTCACCATAGGATTCGATGGTAGGGCATGTTGACATGTAGGTTTTTCAGACTATTTGATATTGTGGAGAGGATTTGACCAGTGGCATATCGATTGGCTCTTCCAAAGTGGTATAGTTCTATGCCTGATTTTTTTCATGTATCAAAGATTTGGTAGTATAACCCCAACACATCTCATGTGATCGACATTGATGTTATTGAGATTGAGGCTGATGCATCCTTTTAGAAGCATTCAATTTGTGTTATTGATTTTAGTGAGAAAGTGCTATGTGGAAAGACTGTGATGTTGGTCTAAGTGTTGTATAATCTTGGTCGTGTTCAAGAGGAAACATGGGTGAGGGAATCAGATATGAAGGACCAGTGTCCTGACCTTTTTACCTCAAAAGATTAGTGATTCATAGGAGTGCAGCTCAAGTATGATTTGTTATAAGGTGGGGAGATTTTAAGATCTTGAACTTTATAGATATGTCTTCTACTCATCTTCCAGTATTATTTTACCCTTGTTCTAATCATAACTTGGTTGGGTTTTTCTTTAGGGTTCTTTATGGGGAATATGGAGAAATTTGGATGTCTATGGGGCTGTGCTTGGTTGGAGCATGTTAAGGGAAAACTGTGCCGATTTCCCCAAGAAATCATGCATCAACCCTTTTTGGATCCAAATGAGGTGGGACGCAATTTGAGAAAATCGTATGGCCTCCATCCCCAAACCATTCACCCTCAGACATAGGTATTTTTTGTCACACCCGGACTTTGCGCTGCGTTATGTTTCTAATTTTTATTTTTATCTTATAATTTTATCTACTTCTAATTTTTTTTCTTTTTATATGAAATGAGGACTGAGCCCAACTGGGGTTTTGCGCTTTTTCACTGATAAATATGCGTTTTGACCTTGATAGTGTTCGACGTGCCGCTGTCGAAGCTAGGTGACCTCACTCGGTTCCCCCCACGACTACCTGGCGTGCAACTAATTAAATAAAATTAAATAGTAATAATGAAATAAAATTAAGTGAATAATAAATTTGAAATAAAAATAAAATAAGAGAAATATAATTAACTTAATGAATTGTTTTAATGGAAAGAATAATAATAATATTTGGGGATATTATTAATTATTATTGAGTCATATTATTATTATTATTAATATTAGTGATGATGATTAAGTTATTTTATCTATTATTATTATTATTTTTGTTTTAGTTTATTATTTATATTATTACTATTTTCTTTATTATCTTTTCCTTTCTTTTATTTTGTTTGTTTTTATTTAGTTTATTAAGTTTCTTATTATTATATTATTATTATTATTATTATTATTACAATTTTTGGAACTTATTAATATTTTTATTTTCCATTATTTTCCATTTATTTTTTTTCTTAGGGTTCGCGCTACCCCTTGCCCTGCATGCTGAAGGCCGTCGCCCCTACCTCACTCTCTTCTTCGTCAGACCCCCTCACTGGTTTTTGTTTGTGCCGCACTTGCGGGCTCCCCTACCCTGTCCACTGAAGGCCGCTGACCCTTCTCCCCCTCACCCCGTCATTCTTTCCCCTCACCCCACCTCAGCGGCCCCTCTCCTCCCGTCCGGTGAGTCCTGCAGCGCCCCGACGTGCACCAACACCCCCATCTACCAAGCACGCAGCTCTCAAGACCACCGACGACACTTGATTCCGGCCAGCATTGTGCACCAACCTCTTGTACCCCTAGAACCCCACCATGTCGCGCCACCGAACTCACCTCGCACCACGCCCCCTTCCTTCTCCAGCCAGCACCACCGTCACACCACCATGCTCCCCTCAGACACCTACTGTGCCGCCCCCTGTCTTCTTTATTGGCGCAACCTCTGGTGCCTTTCCTCCTTCCGTGCTAGAAGCCCCCTCCGGTCCGATTTGGATTCCCTGGGGTGCAAATTGGGTGCAATTGGAGTTCCGCACCAAAGTTTCAGAATCCTCTTGGTTCATCGGTAGGTGGTTCCCGGTATAACTATTGTTTGATCAATTAATTTTCATGTCCGATTAATTTAGTATGGCCTTCTGTTAATTATTTGGGTGCGAACTTAGTTTTCAAAGGAATTTAACATGCGTTGATTTATTTTGTAGCATGCTAGTATAGTGAATAGTGTGTTTTTGTGAAAACCCTTATTGAGTAATTCGATTGTGTTATATGAGTTTCTAAATAAGTTTATTTAACATATTAAGAGTTGTGAATTGGATTATGAAGTGGTGAAAATGTTCATTTTGTAATAAAGGGAGTTTTTGTGTGAGTTTTGTGGGTGAAAAAGCAAGTGACGTCGCATGGAATTGTTTTATATAATTTCATAATGGTTTATTAAATGGTATGGAAATTACAAAATGGTTTCGAAAACTACCTTAGGGTGCACATCATTCCAGAATGAACATTTTTTCATTTATTTATTATTAGCATGTTTATGCCATATCAGTTTTATTTTTCGGTGAAAAACCTATGTCAAGCTGTTTACTGTTTCATAAAATGTGTTGTTACTTCTTCAAAATTGTTTCATAAGCTCTTATGTTTGGCTTATTAAATTGTGTAGTTTGTGCAAGGGCGTCTTACATATGGTGTAAGGTTTTTCATCAAACTATTTGGGTGGTGCAGGTCACACTTTAAATTTTATTTGAGTGCGTGTGATGTGTGAATGTGTTTGAGTTTATAAATGGTTACTTTAGTTTTTGCAAAGCCATGTGACACCCTTTATCTATTGCTTTATAATTTTTATATGGTTTACTTAATTATGACAATAGTGTGAAATGTGTTTGAATTTTTTTTAGTGTGCACCTTATTTTCAAAATGGTGCTTATGTGTCTAAGTGGTGATTCGTTTAGTGGCGAGTGTCTTTTAAATTGTACAGATGGTTTAGTTGAGTATATAACCTATGAAAATTATGTTTTGAAAAGATTTTGGTGTGTGTATGGTTTTAAATGCGAGTTTGGGTGTGAAATTGTGATTTTGCGTGTGTAAATACCCTATTTTGATTTTATGCATTAGTGTGACATGTGACAAGAACTTGAAACTTGTTTGAGCACAAACCGGGAAGGCCAGGTAGCTAGGAGGGTGGACTAGACTAGTGGGCTAGTGTTCCGGAGGTGACTTGACTCGGTTTCACTGGAAGGACTGACAATTGAAACACTAAATAAACATATGATTTTCTGAGGGTCGTGGCCTTCTAAGCCACATTTTCTGAGGGTCGTGGCCTTCTAAGCCATGTTTCACCAAGACACGAAGATCTAGGGGCCCAATCTAGCTAAAACCCACAAGGCCTCTCCCATATTAGTGATCATTGGTTACTTTATGCTCATCAGTGTGACCCATTGGTTATTTTAAAAAAGTAAGGGTGTGTGTGTTTTAATTTAAGTTGTTCCATTTGAAATTGTTTTCTCTTATCCTGTTTTTTTTTAAACCTGGGTAATCATTTACTTCTTTGCTTTAGTTAGTATTTAAAGTGTATTTTTTATTTAATAATTATGCATGGAACCTTTTTATTGGGTGACGTCCTACTGGGATTTTGGCTCACACCCAACATACACCTTTGGGTGTATATAGATTTTGTTTCTTTTATATTCCAGGTTTAAGCGTTGAACTCAACAATGGTGTTTCGAGTTGTTGATGGTTTTCTAATGAAAGTGGGAGTTTGTGGCTTGCAGATGTCACACCTCTCTTGTTTCTTGGAGGTTTGAGTTAGAGTTCCATTTTATTTTGTTTTCGTTACTTTCTGGGTGTCGTTTCAAGTTGTAGAACATTGAATTTGATTTTAGTTTAAGGTCCAGTTTGGTTGTCTGTTACCAGTTTTGGTTTATCTATATTGTTGATTGTTTTATGTATCTTATTTTGGGTAAACCATTCCCACATGTTACCCTTGATAACCGGGCACTTATGCCAGCCTGTGGATATTGGGAACTCCCTTCGAGCCATGTCGCAGACCGGGTCGGGCGCCAGGTCGGATGGAGACCTGGCCTGGTTCATGACAAAATGGTATTAGATACAGGTTTTCTATCTTGGGTTATTTTCTTTTGGGATAGAGTCATGGTAGATTAGAGTTATGGTTTTTGGAACCTGACGTCCTGGCTATGACTAAGGTGCCTGGCCAGCACACCTCGTGGCAGGACTCAAGTTACCAAAGTAATTTGAGGTTTGTCTGAGTCTTTGGTCCTTGTTGTTAATCTTGTTTAGGGGAAATGAAAATGGAGTAGGGTTAGAGGTCCTAGTGAGATCGCAGGGTCTGGAAAGCCATGTAGATCCGGGGATGCTGTCCTAGAATACCTTCTGTGACAGTGGAGTGATTGGCGTATGGTCACCAACCATATGTTTCAGTCACCCGCTAACACTAGTTTTCTCTTACACCATTCCTCGTTTCTTTGTTTTGGAATTGTGGAAGTTTGGTTTTTAAGTAAAAATGATTTGGTCTTGGAAAATGTTTTGAAATGAATCACTTTAAAAAGGTAATGATGTATGAGGTTTGAAAGGTGTGGGTTTAATGTTTTGGTTTTGAAAAATGGAAAGGTTTAGTTTTGATCCTTGGTGTTCTCATGGGAAACTACATGCATGAGTGTATATGGAAAGGGAAAGGGTTAATGGAACGAGCAGATGAGTGCCTGGATGGACATGAGGTGGGTGCCAGTGCGGCATGAGAACATGCATGTGGGAGGCCCATGGGACACTATTGGTGTTTGTGCAACCCACTAGCTTAGCTTATTTTCAAAAAGTTTTGTTAAATGAGAGTTTGGTGTTTTAGTAACCGGTGATCATGTGGTGTGTCCTTGTGTTTTGGAAATGTCGGATGTGTGGCGTTTTGAGTCGAGGATCCTTTCTGAATTATTTTTGTTTTGAGTTTTAATTCTTAATTGTAAGTTGGTATGCAAGCGTGTAGTTAGTGAATTCTTTTGAAAAGTGCTTCGGGAAGCCCTTGCAGTGGTTCCCCCTACACGTCTATTGTTCTCTTGTGGCATGTATTCACCATGGGACAAATTTGGTTGGGTCCATGGTTTTCATTCTTGACTAGTGTATACCCCCATAAAGCGTTAACATGCGATTAAAGTGTGTCCATGGGAAATTCGCCGTTGGGCGGCCCTCCAGTTGATCGAAGGACTCTCTTCTTGAATTCTAGGATTGAACCCACCCCTCTTTATAATCAAGAAGATCCTCTCCCATCAGAAGGGTGATGTGAGAGGGGTTGAATGAAACTTGGGTTTACTTTAGTCATTTGATAGTCAAGGGTGAAGTTTGACCTCATTAATTTGAAAGTTCAGTTTGGAAACGGTGAAGGAGATTCCAGTGGGGAAAGATGGAAGAATCCTGGAGTTGTTGGTGTGGGCCACTATTCTAAATGACCTTTGGTCCTTCGTTGGTTTCATTTAAGAAACGGTCTATGTTAGGCCACTAGTGTGGCAGACCTAATCACATGGGGATGCTATGGTCGATTGCATGAATCACGTGTTGTTTAAGACTAAGTTTAAAGTCCCTCTCCGTATAATGTTCCTCTCAACAACAATGGTCATGTTCAGGTGACGATTTGTGGTGTCATGTTCTCATTCATTGTGACAAAGGGTGATGTGCATGCACCATTTCAGCTCTTTTGTTGGTGAATGTTCCATGTATGATCAGTTGGATGTCATAATGTGTTGTGTTTGATGGTGTTGTCTCGGTTGCAGTGTGGTTGCGTGTGACACCAAAAGGAGAAGCTCCATTCAGGAGTCTTCAATACCTGACTGTGAGGCATGAGATGCTTTAAACATTAGGGCTCCAACCATAGGCCTCAGAGTGAAGCTGGTGCATGGTCAAGAACCCAGGGAGTGTATGGGTCCCCAACTTTATTTCTGTCATCAGTGTTGAAAGTAAAAGAATCTTAATTGTTTTCTATGGTTGTTCCATTTCAAATGAACCATCTGGTTGCATAAGGTTTCCATGACTATGTGGAGGTGTGTTCGTCTCGTTGCATTAAAGTCTTGGGGGTTGCGTCCTACTAGATGTAATCACTTTTAGTGGTCCTTGGGAGTTTCTTGGGTAAATCAGTCCCAAATTTTAATAATGCTCATCTCGGTGGGGTGTTTGGTCACCATAGAGAATTTTTCAAGGTTTTGTATCCTCTGTCAGTTCTAATGGTGGGGAGACCCATGATGGGTCTCGCACAATTGTCTCTGGAATGAAATGGGTTAGCCATCTTCATGCTGGCGGGGAGTCTTCTCAGGCCTCCCCGTGTCACTTTTTCAGTCTCGCTTTGGGATTTAGTAGGTTCTTAATGGTGAGGATCCCCTTAGGGCTTCCCCATGATGTCCTCTTGGTCCTGTTCCTAGAGGTGACTTGGTAGTAGGTGATAAGAGTGTTCTTGGAATGTGGTTTGATCTTGTTTGTTCATTCCAGACAAACGGTGGGATTTTCGTTCTATGGTACTTGAGGTGTTTCGGTTTGTGAAGTTGTCTCTCACGAGTGAGAGAGTTCTTATCCTTGATCAATAAACTTGAGGTTTTCTAGCTCTTTGGGGTGTGAAACACATATTATAAAGTCTTTTTATGAGTTTCTCGAAGATGTCTTTGAGTCACTTTCTTTGAGAACGATGGTTTTTCCTCTTTTCACTTGTTGATTGTGGGGATACTATTTGAACCTTAGTGGGGTATTGGTTTCTTCTCTGAGTATCAACCTTAGTTGTGGCTTTTCGAGGATGGAAAGCTTCAGGGTGGGGAGAATTGTCACATCCGGACTTTGCGCTGCGTCATGTTTCTAATTTTTATTTTTATCTTATAATTTTATTTGCTTCTAATTATTATTATTATAATTTTTATATGAAATGAGGGCTCATCCCAACTGGGGGTTTGCGATTTTGCACTAATAAATATGCGTTTCGACCTTAATAGTGTTCAACACACCGCTGTCGAAGCCGGGAGACCTCGCTTGGTTCCCCACACGACTGCCTGATGTGTAACTAATTAAATAAAATGAAATAGTAATAATGAAATAAAATTAAGTGAATAATAAAGTCAAAATAAAAATAAAATAAGAGAAATATAATTAACTTAATGAATTGTTTTAATGGAAAGAATAATAATAATATTTGGGGATATTATTAATTTTCATTGAGTCCTATTATTATTATTAATATTAGTGATGATGATTAAGTTATTTTATCTATTATTATTATTATTATTATTATTATTGTTTTATTTTATTATTTATATTATTACTATTTTCTTTATTATCTTTTCCTTTATTTTATTTTGTTTGTTTTTATTTAGTTTATTAAGTATGTTATTATTATTATTATTACATTTTTTTGGAACTTATTATTTATTTTTATTTCCCATTTTTTTTCTGTTTGTTTTTTTTCTTAGGGTTCGCGCTACCCCTACCCTACGCGCTGAAGGCCGCCGCCCCTACCTCCCTCTCTTCTTCCTCGTTGGACCCCCTCCCTGGTTTTTGTCTGCGTCGCACCTACGGGTTCCCCTACCTTGTCCACTGAAGGTCGCCAACCCTTCTCCCCCTCACCCCATCACACTTTCCCCTCACCCCACCTCAGCGGCCCCTCTCCTCCCATCTGACGAGTCCCGTGGCACCCCAGATTGCACCACCACCCCATATCCCAATCACGCAGCTCTACATACCACCGATGACCCTTGATTTCGGCCAGCATTGTGTGCCGACCTCTTGCACCCCTGGAACCCCACCATACTGCGCCGTCGAACTCACCTCGCACCACACCTCCCTTCCTTCTCCGGCCAGCACCACCATCGCACCACCCTGCTCCCCTCGAACACCTGTTGCGCCTCCCCCTGCCTCATTTGTTGGCGCAATATCTGGTGCCTTGCCTCCTTCCGTGCTAGCAGCCCCCTCTGGTCTGATTTGGATTCCCTGGGGTAAAAATTGGGTGCAATTGGAGTTCCGCACCAAAGTTTCAGAATCCTCTTGGTTCTACGGTAGGTGGTTCCATGTATAAATATTGTTTGATAAATTAATTTTCATGTCTGATTAATTTATCATGGCCTTTCATTAATTATTTGGGTGTGAACTTAGTTTTTAAAGGAATTTAACATGCGTTGATTTATTTTGTAGCATGTTAGTATAGTGCGTAGTGCATTTCTGTGAAAACCCTTATTGAGCAATTCGATTGTGTTATATGAGTTGCGAAATAAGTTTATTTAACTTATAAATAGTTGTAAATTGGATTATAAAGTGGTGAAAATGTTCATTTTGTAATAAAGGGAGTTTTTGTGTGAGTTTTGTGGGTGAAAAAGCATGTGACGTCGCTTGGAATTGTTTTATAGAATTTCTTAATGGTTTATTAAATGGTATGAAAATTACAAACTGGTTTCGAAAACTGTCTTATGGTTCACATCATTACAGAATGAACATTTTTTCATTTATTTATTAGTAGCATGTTTACAGCATATCAGTTTGATTTTTCTGTGAAAAACCTGTGTCGAGCTGTTTACTGTTTCATAAACTGTGTTGTTACTTCTTCAAAATTGTTTCATAAGATCTTATGTTTGGCTTATTAAATTGTGTAGTTTGTGCAAGGTAATATTATATATGGTGTAAGGTTTTTCATAAGACTATTTGGGCGGTTCATGTCACACTTTAAATTTTATTTGAGTGTGTGTGATGTGTGAATGTGTTTGAGTTTATAAATGGTTACTTTAGTTTGTAAAAATCCATGTGACACCCTTTCTCTATTGATTTATATTTTTTATGGTTTACTTAATTACGAAAATGGTGTGAAACATGTTTGAAAAATGTTTTAGTGTGCGCCTTATTTTCAAAATGGTTCTTACGTGTGTAAGTGGTGATTCGTTTAGTGGTGAGTGTCTTTTAAATTGTCCATATGGTTTAGTTGAGTATGTAACCTATGAAAATTATGTTTTGAAAATATTTTGGCGTTTGTATGGTTTTAAAAGTAGGTTTGGGTGTAAAATTGTGATTTTGTGTGTGTAAATACCCTATTTGGATTTTATGCATTAGTGTGACATGTGAAATGAACTTGAAACTTTTTTAAGCACAAACTGGGAAGCCCAGGTAGCTAGGAGGGTGGACTAGACTAGTGGGCTAGTGTTCTGGAGGTGACTCGACCTGGTTTTACTAGCAGGACTTACGATTGCAACACTAACTAAACATATGCTTTTCTGAGGGTCGTGGCCTTCTAAGCCCCATTTTCTGAGGGTCATGGCCTTCTAAGCCACGTTTTCTGAGGGTCTTGGCCTTATAAGCCACGTTTTTAAGGGTCGTGGCCTTCTAATCCACGTTTCAACAAGACCGGAAGATCTAGGGGCCCAAGATAGCTAACACTCTTGAGGAATCTCCCATATTAGTGCTCATTGGTTACTTTATGCTCATTAGTGTGACACATTGGTTATTTTAAAAAATTAAGTGTGTGTGTGTTTTTATATAAGTTGTTCCATTTGAAATTGTTTTCTTTTATTCTGTTTTCTTTAAACCTGGACAATCATTTACTTCTTTGCTTTAGTTATTATTACAAATGTATTTGTAATTTAATAATTATACGTGGAACCTTTTTATTGGGTGACGTCCTACTGGGATTTTGGCTCACACCCTACATAAACCTTTGGGTGTATGTAGATTCTGTTTCTTTTATATTCCAGGTCGAAGTGTTGAACTCAACGATGGTGGATTGGGTTGTTGATGGTATTCTCATGCAAGTGGGATTTTGTGGCTTGCGGATGTCAAACCTCTCTTGTTTCTTGGAGGTTTGAGTTAGAGTTTCAGTTTCTTTTGTTGTCGTTACTTTCTAGGTGTCGTTTCAAGTTTTAGACCATTGAATTTGATTTTAGTTTAAGGTCATGTTTGGTTGTCTGTTACCATTTTTAGTTTATCTATCTTGTTGATTGTTTTATGTATCTTATTTCAGTTAAAACGTTCCCACATGTTACTCTTGATACCCGGGCACTTGTGCCAGCCTGTGGGGATCAGAAACGCCCTTCTGGCCATGTCACGAACCGGGTTGGGAGCCGGGTCGGATGGCGACCTAACCCGGTTCGTGACATTTTTCATGTCTATTGCACAATTTTTCAAACCATTTTTCCAC
The DNA here is from genome assembly GCA_963277665.1 of Viscum album. Taxonomy (NCBI): domain Eukaryota; kingdom Viridiplantae; phylum Streptophyta; class Magnoliopsida; order Santalales; family Viscaceae; genus Viscum; species Viscum album. Next base: position 1,328,013,995 of record OY728159.1, read on the forward strand.
TAAGGAGTAACCATGCATCGCATAAGTAGGGTCACACGCTTAAGGTGCACAGTTTGGAAAACCACATACCCTGCTATGGAAACCATACACACAAGATTTTAAAAATCCAATTTTTTTATTTTAAAATCATTAAACCACCATTTTATATCCCTAATCATTCTATTTCAACATAACACAAATTCTATTTCTCTTGGAGGTTACAGAGAGGATTCTAAGGCTCCTCTAACCCCTTCTAGTGAAAATAAAAGATTCATTATAAGGATCGACCTCTCTTCTAGTATGTGATCTCTTATTTTTTAGATTACTCTATATCCCATCCTTATCTCCCCTTTGAGAGGGATGATTTTCATCTATTTTTTATGGTTTAGATATAGGTTTTGATAGATATTTTTTCATTATATCTTGATCTAAAGTTTTGATCCTAGATCTTCCTCACTGTTGTGAATTTGACCATTCTACATCAAATTGAGGGTTACAATTTGGTGGGTGTTCATCAATGATCTTGAGGTAGGTGGTATAATTATTAATTCCCATAGTCTTGATTATGATCTTGTATATGTAATTATGTCATTGTGTTTCCACATTGTGTAATTTCATTGAAATTTAAAAGGTTAATTTAATTCAATGAAATATGGAAACCCTTCACAAATCTTGTTGGACCCGTTGGAGATTATGAGATTGGATTTAATTGAAACCCATGAGGTGTTCCAATACACTTGAAATGATGATTATGAATTATAAAAAGGGGAATAATGGGTTAATAAAATTGAACTAAATCCTTATTTTATGGTTAATAATGGGATTTAAATGGATGAAATGATTTATTTTGATGAGTTTATGACATATGAATAATTGTTCATAAATGGATAAATGGTGAATTTTTTATGTTATTCCTTGTGAATAAATTAAATAACCATGATTGTGATTGATAAATGAAATGGTGCAACATGATGTGAATGATTGATAAGAAGGTTATTTATGTTGAACCTTGATATGTTTGTGGTATATGAGATATTTGTGATTGATTGATAAATGATGTGTGGGTCAGGGACTGATGCTCTAATGCCCATGGGGTTCCATACTGATGATCCATGATCATGATGCATGCATGTGAACAATGAGTTGTGGGATAGGGAATAATGCTCCAAATACCCTTGGGGTGCCGACTGATTCTCTAGGCCCCCCCAAGATATTGACATTGGACTGATGTTCCATGTGCCTAAGATATTGGTACTTGGATTGATTCTCCAAGGTACCAAAAATGAAATTGGAATTAAATGAATAATGTAATACCATGAAATAATGAATTGTGATATCCCTATGGTATATGGTTCAGACTCTAGCATAGGATGAAGTTGGTATGATGTGGTTGATTAAAGAATAATAAATGTTAAACTCATTTACATTGTCTTTTTATACTTTATTATTTATACAACTGCAAACACTGTTATATACTATATTTTTATTTAGACATCATTGGTGTTGGCCTAATGAATTATACTCACACCCTACTCAGGATAACTGATTGGTACCCAAATAGACTTCATGTTTTTAGGATAAGATAAGGGTAAGATACCTACATTAGATGGTTGATTTGGGATTCTGTAAGGATCATAGATGAGGAAACCATACAAGATATTGGTACCCTCTTGGGAGTTGTTAGTGTGTATTTATTTTGGGTTTTCATTTAATAATTGATACTTATATGGCATGACATATCTATCACTTTGGGCTATAGTCATTTTCCATTTTTTGGATTTATTCATGTGATGTTGGTATTTATTGATTATGGTATTATCCTAATTATTTTTATTATCATTTGGAATATTGTATATTAGTTACAACTATTGTGATACGGTGATAATGAGGGTACAGTCTCCCCATGATATATATTAGACTCTTAATAATAGTTGGAAGCCTCTGGTGAATAGGTATGAACGCTTGAGGTCATGTAAGGAACTGACTTGGGGCACCAGCATGTGGCACCCAGGTCAGGGAATTATAGTTTGACTCATAAAAGGATGAATTTGGCTTGAAGAAAAGCCCAAAATGATTCAAATAAAGCACAAATAGATGCAAGGATTCATAATCTAGAGCTACAAATGTGGAATTTGGCTAGGGATATGAGAACAAGATATAAAGAGAAACTTATTAGAATAAATAAAATGAAACCTATGGAGAATGAAAATATTTCACCACCTAGAGTGATTTTAAAACCCATTAATAAGATAGAAATGAAATTAGGGATTCCCAAAATGAAATTTTTATTTAATAAGAAAACAAATATATGATTAACACTGAATATGGAAGTCTATATAGCCCTAAAGAAACTAAAATAAACCCTACTATTCCACCTGAAAAACTGAAAGAGAAAAATTTGACAGATATAAAGAATAAAGGGATAAAAAAGAGAAGGAGAGAACTTTAGTGGATGCATACTATTTTGATGAATCTGACCCCACACATCCCATTACCTTATATAATTAAGAAAAATATCCAAGAACCTAAACTACTCAAATTATTTTAGCTGTTTAAAAATACTCACATAAATATCTCATTGCTTTAATATTTAGTTCACATCCCATCATATCTGAAAATGATAAAAAAATATTTTTTCAAAAAAGAAAACCATTGAGGAGTTTTTTACCTACATCCTAATAGATGAGTGGAGTGCCATTTAGAATGTAATACATCTAAAGCTCAATGAACCATGTAGATTTGTCACCCCATGTACCTTAGGAAATAATAGAAACTCAATTTTCTACATGACCTTGGATCCAATATAAATATAATACCTTACTCACTATTCTTATATTTAAGATTAAGATACATATTTTTCAACCATAGTTATCTTATAGTTAGTTGACTACTTTATCGCACACCTCAAAGGAAGAGTAGATGACTTGATAGCAGGAGTTGGAATTTTTTTTACTTACTAACTTTATTATCCTAGAAATGGAAAATGACAAGGAAATCTCTATCATTTTTAGTAGGACCTTCCTATCCACTATAAGAGTAGTCATAAATGTAGCTAAAGGTAAACTAATATTCAATTTGGTTGAATAAAGTAAGAAGTTTAATGTTTTTGAGAGATGTAAGGTACCTCCACAAATTGGAGAATACTCTAGAGATATGATGCTGGAATTTGAAGAACCTTTTAATGAAAAAAAATATATTTTTTAAATAATAATTAAATATATTAATAAAAGACCCACACATGCCAAAAATTTTATGATAATCAGTTAAATTAAGGGAAAATTTCCTTGGAATACTTATTAGGGAGATATCATCACTACCAGTAATTATATCTGGTGATTTATAGAAAAATAAAGAGGAAAGGTTGTTGGATGTTTTAAAAAGGTACATATCTACTATAGGTTGGTCCATATCCTACATCAAAGGCATTATCCCTTCATTACACATACACATGATCCTAACATAGCATGATCATAATCCAAGGGTTGATGGCCAAAGGAGGATCAATCTCGATATAAAAGGAGTTGTGAGAGAATAAGTAATAAACTTTATTGATGATGGGATCCTTTATCCCATATATGATATCCCTTGGTCTATCCTAATCCAAATATTCACTATAAAATGAGGTTTAATTATTATCACAAATGAAAAGGATAAAAAAATTCTAGTTAGGAAAATGACCAAATGGAGAGTCTACATTTACTTTTGGAAACTCAACTCTACCACTAGAAAGGACCATCTCCATATTCCATTATTGGAAAAATACTTGAGAGGTTAGTTGGAAATGATTTTTATTTTTTTATTTTTGGATGGTCATTTTAGATACAACCAGATTCTCATAGCCCTAGAGTATAATAATAAAACCACACTTACATGACCCTTTGAAACATTTTCTTACTGGTGAATGGATGAAGTGATCCTATTTTTGTTGTGAAAGACATTGAAATATTTTAAGGAATATTTTTGGAGTCAGGTGCCGAGATAACGTGAAATTATGAGATTTAGTGAGCCTAGAATTAATATTTTAAATATATTAATATCACACACATGTATATATATTTTTAAAAAAGTGGAATAAATCTATAATGGTGTCTTGGATCATAAATCTGATACTATGGTTGAGTTTGGAACATGAGGTTTACCCCAGACACAACCTAAAATTGGTCAGTGCCAAATGTTCTGTTAAGGTGTTCGTTAGTGGTGTGTTTAACTAAAATAAATAAATAAAATAATTTATTTTATTATTAAATTCCCAATAAGTGTAATTCCTTCTATTTAAATGTTGTTATTTAATTCCACTAGGGCTATCTTCATAACCTTGGGATCTCTTAGAGGGGGATATTCCTCATTCTTCATTGGTGGTTTACATCATAGAATGGTGAGAGATCAGATCAAGGTGGATTAGTAGGAAGTCAATGCAATGGGATCCCCGCATCCCTGGTGAATGAGTTATTCACCAATGATCAATACAAATTAAGATAGGGCTTGTCAATTGTGGATTTCACTCTTTTTATTAAAATATTGATCATGAATATTGTATCTTCTTTTTATCTGTGTTTGTTCGATCTTCACATGAGCCCTGTAGATGAATTAAATTTCTTTAATTCATTTTATTTATGATTATAACATGATCTCACCCTAGTTTCCTCAATCTATGATATTTAGAGAATAAAAATTGACCAACGATGTTTAGAACATTGTTATTATACCTTTCCACCACCCGTTCTTCATGTTCTTCACCATAGGCCTATGGGGTCACCGTTCGACATTGTTGAGGGGGTTTCAAGTGAAATTGAACACCCTATATCACATTGGTTTGATAAATGATGAATGGATCAGTGTTCTATAGATTTATTAGGATGGATCATGAGTTTTGGGTGAAGATCCATGGATCCAAGATTCAGAGAGGTGATGGAAATATGTGACAAGAGATGGGAGTCATGACGACCAGCGTTGTGAGCTTCAAGTGGATGAACTAATTCCATTTTCTGTACATTAGAGGTTGGTAAACGATGGCCATAAGATATTTAAATTGATTTAAGGTGGTCATTGGGTAAGAACCATAGAGGTTTCTGTGAATCTGAAAACCACATGAAGGAAATTTGGTTTCTATGAAAAACCCGTGTAGACGTCATGTATCACGGAAGAACACATGGTGTGTATCCCCTGGATACATTGCTAGATTTTTGGTAAAATTAAGGATTACACATCATGTATCCAAACTACATGTCATGTGACCATACCTTGGTGTCCAATATGTGTGAAAAATAACACATGCTCATGACCTCATGTGGTCCAACACACTGTATACTCTAGGATTACACATGCATGGTTTGGTACCTGGGCATGACCAAGTGCATGAACAGGTACATGGGAATGACTCAACATACATGAACATGGTTAGGAGAACATAGGTATGCCCTGAGTGGATGATACATGATGTTAATGACCCATACACACCATATACTATGACAAGGCTTCTAAGTTGTGTCCATAAGAGAACATGGCTAGGTGATGAGGCATTATCACATGCCATGTGAACCCCATAAATGTTGTGTAATCCCTTATTTGGCTTCTTACTCTCATATGTCCTTCTTTTGGACTTAGATTTTGTCCTGGGAGTAGCCTATGCTAATCAGTTTTACATGTAGAACATGATGGTGGCCTTCATAGTGGATTTTAAGATATGGAATGGAATGTTTCAACCATGACTCTTATACATGCGATGCTTGATAATGGAAGTGATTAGATAGGATAATCAGATAGATTTTGGGCTTAGTACCCACATTTCACACTTGGGAATGGGTTCACCATACTATCAAAAAGATTCCAGCGTTATTACTCCCCTATCACACCAGGTCACAGGTTCGCCATACTCTTTATACAAATAGGGTTAGTACTACCCCATACTATAGAGGGAAAAATTTCTATATATGCATAGTAGTACTCCCTCGTTTTCAAGATCCACTGTGGTATGGGTAATCTATGGGAGTTTCAGTTCCCTTAGATGTGGAGAGTAGTTGTGAGAAGCAGCCCCCTCCACACATATTCTAGTGAGGTTGCGTTTGATGATGGACACCGGTGATGGTCTTTTGAAGCTGTAGGATTACTCATCAACTTTAGATGGGATGTGAGATGGAGATCTACTTTATCTCTAATAAGGTTTTCTTTATGAACATATATATATATATGTATATGTTGGGTTTTGTTTCCCTCTTGCATTGAGTTTATATGACTATTGTTTTATTTATCTATCACTCTCATTCAGTTTTTGGGGCATCCAATTGGGTATGTATATACTCACCCCTACATGATAATTTTCTACAAATGTCATGTATTATGTAGATGGTAGATAGATCAATGGTGATTGTAGTGGATCATAGTGATACCTAGGTGCATTGACAATGTATGATGGTCAATCTTGGAGATCAGGAGCTGAGATCTCTTAGATTTCTTCATTTCCATTTGTTGTTAGGTTGGGAATTCATTTCTATATGGGCGTGTATTTTTTACCATTTCACTTTGGTTTTATTTTTTTGTACTATAATGTATTCCATAGAGTTTTTTTATAAATGGGTTATCTCTAGATGTTACAGTATTTAATTTATATTCCTTTGAATTACTGCATGGAGATGGTTGGGTGTGTGCATATAGGTTCATTAGGAAAATGAATCCCATTATATTTATTCCTTAATGATGCTTTTCTCCATCCCCTGGCCTATTGTAGGTGGGATTGGTCTTGTGATGGCTCAATCATCCATAGGCTATGTGTACCCCTGTGGATTGGGTCGTTACAAAGTGGTATCGGTGGTGGTTCATCCTCAGTATGGTGTTTGTATTTGTACCCTTACGAGGATATGTTGGGGACTTAGGGAAACAATTTCAGAGTGTCTTGAGTGTGGATTTCAAGCTAGGGAACCTAGTATTAGTGAAACAGATAATATATCCATACACTAGGACTCTGACTATCTTCTTGTCGATTCGACATACCGAGATATTGTTTGTAGAAAAAAATAGTACATGCATCATATATGATTGAGTCCTTTGAATGTTATTATTTATTCTTATCCACATATCTATATATTCTCATCTTATTGTGGTGTGTATTGATTAATTTGAGAATAAATTCACAAAGATATCCATTCATGTTACAAATTCAGAATAATGAAGATGATCCGATGAGTGATGAGGCCTCAGTTAAAGGGTCATCCCATGATGTGTTTTCTCTAAGTGGTTAGGTAGTGATACCCTAACCTATTGAGAAAAAATTAGTACTGGTAGTTTAGGATTAAGATGCATGCAACCTTAGCATACTTCGTGAGTTCCAAAAATATAGACCACTGAGGTTCTGTAGGGATCTAGATCCCAAGTAAATGGAGGGTTGGCTTGAGTTGGTGGTTCAAGTCTTTGGGTTATTTTGAACCCCAAAACATCATATGAGTACACTAACATCTAATATTTTTGTACTAGTGTAGTTTACTTATATCAAACCACTTATACTAGAGTACTAGAGTGACATCAAGTGATTGAGATATTCCTAGAAGAGGGGTGTTGGGCGATTAGAGCTAGTAGTGGGAATTAGGTGGATGAGTCATCTTCAGTAGGTAGCATGCATCATACATCAAGATCATAGAAGTGGAGGCATTCACATTATCAGAATAAAATGCATGGATATGGGGCTCCGGTGACATGTAGAATATCCATTCATCCCATATAGGGGATTTGTTTTGTTTGTGATGGGAAGGATCACTTATCTCATGATTTCTTGACCCTTCATGTGGAGAAAGACAAACAGACAGTGGATGGATTTCCATGGTAGAGGCAACACCATGACTAGGGATCTCCTAGGTGTGGTAAGGGAGGTCCTCAGGGAGGTGGTTATAATAGTGGATTAGGAGCATCTCTAGAGGGAGGATTAGTTTTAGGAGGATGATTTTATTATATTCTACCTCCACCACCACTTGGTGGCCCATTTCAGGCTCGAGGAGCTAGTGGTCAGGGCCATGGGTAGTTGTAGTCCATGGATGGATATGTATAGGATATACATGAGATGATAAAAGGTATGATATATGATTATTATACTATTTACTCAGTATTATTAGAAATATATGAGAGTCATTCCTTCATCTTCTTATTCCCGGTGAAAGAGCTAGAGCTTCTAGTTGAGACTTTATCCCAATATATTTTTCTATAGGTTCCAACTAGGTGTCATTTATTGATATCACTTATCTGACAATAGTGAGAGTTATCACTTGGTGGAGAGAGTTTCATATGAGACCTCCTAGTCCTCATGAGGAAAAATTATGTCATCATATTGGTTATGGACTGGTTTTCCATGATTCGATCTCAGATCGACTATCATCGTCGATAGGTCAGATGCCTTTAGAGACATGGGACGAGATTCTCTTTTACATGCTAGAGATATCTCATTGATGAGTGAGTAGGTCTTAGGAGTAGGATAATACATCCCACCACCAATTATTTGTAGAGTTTAACCCTTGGTGTAGTAAGCTATTTAGGTATTTGGATTACTTCAGCAATGGAGGACTTTATGAATGTCTTCCCCGAGGATATTTCAGGGCTAACTCTATGGAAGGTTATGGAATTATGCATTGAATTTCACCCTGAGACTATACTGATATCTTCTGCATCATATCATATGGCCCTTAATGAACTTTGGGAGCTAAGGGTGTGGTTAGAGGACCCTCGAGAGAAGATTTTTATCAAACCCAGTGTGTCCCCCTAGGCAGCTCTGGTATTGTTCGTGAACAAGGAAGACATGAGCTTGCGGATTATTATTGATTATCATCACTTGAATTAGGAAAATATAAAGAAAAATTACCCATTTTCTGAGTATTTATGAACTCTTTTATTAGATTTGAGGTGTGAGTTGGTTCTTGAAGATCGATCTCAGGCCTGGTTACAATTAGTTGAGGGTTTGTGAGGTTGATATTCCAAATCTAGCATTCTGATGTCACAACAGACACTATGAGTTATTGGTGATGCCTTTCGGTGTGACTAATTCCCCCAATTTGTTTATGGAATTGATAAAATAGATCTTATATCTACACTTTGACTAATTTTGGGTTTTCTTAATTGATGAAATACTTATCAACTCTACATCATATGATAATAAAGGAGAGAACTTGATGATGGTCCTAGACATAATCTATGATCACTATCTTTATAGTAAGCTCTCAAAGTGCTTGTTTTGGATCCTCAAGGTTTACTTTCTGGGGTATGTCATTTTTGAGCATGTATTAGCCTAGAACTGATGAATATTTATGTAGTTCTTTCTTGGGAGCCACCCAAGAGCATGTTGGAGGTGCAGAGTTTTCTCGGCTTGGAAGTGTATTACATAAGGTTTGTGGAGAAATTATTTAGGATTGCAACCCCATTGACCATCTTGACATGGAAATAGTATCCATTTACCTAGACCGAGTAGTGTCATATAGCCTTTGAGGAGTTGAGGCTAAGGCTAACTAGTGATCCAATTCTGAGACTATCGGAGGAGGGTGTGGAGTATGTAATGTATTGTGACGCCTCTAGGTATGGGATCAACTATGTGTTGATGCAAAGGTAGCTAGTGATCACATATGGATCGAGGAAATTGAGACCCCATGAGAAGAACTACATGAATCATGCCATAGATTTAACAGTGACAATATTTTCTCTAAAGATTTAGAGGCACTATTTTTTGTGAGAGTGATTTATTTTTTACTCAAACCATCATAGTTTCAGGTATATCTTCACTCAGAGAGATCTAAAACTAAGACAAAGGAATTGGTTGGAGTTATTACAGGACTATTACATCTAGATAGTCTATAATCCTAGGAAGGGAAACATGGTAGAAGATGCACTTAGCAAGAATTTCCATTCTCATTTGTTGGAGGATTATTCCAAGTAATTTATTTTTCTAAAACTAAACTTGGTGAAGGATAATGGTGAAACTTATCAATAGTTGATGGTTTTGAATCCTCACTTATCCATCATGTTAGGGAGGGTCATTTAGGAGGCATCGACTATTATTTTCTCCATGACTAGATATCTTTAAAAGATTCACTAGATGGAATTTTTGAAGGAGGGGAATATTTCATCCTTTTTTAGGGATAAATGGTGCTTCCAATCTTCATGTGAGTGGAGGTGATGAGGGATTTTCAAACATCTCCTTTGGTTGTAGATACTAGTGTAGGGAAGATATACATAGACCTTCAATGGTAATTTTAGTGGACTATCCTGATATGGAGTGTTGATAAGTTCATCTCTTAGTGCCTCACATGTTTGTAAGTGAAGGATAAACACCAGGTTCCAGTAGGTTTGACATCTTTTATTGAGACCCCATAGTAGAAATGGGATGGCATATCCATGGAATTTGTGATAGGTATTCCACAGATAGCAAGAGTCCACAATTCCATATGGGTGATAGTTGGATGGCTTATGAAGTTGTAACACTTCCTTTCTATTAGGGAGAATAGTTCGGTGGAGTGTCTATGGAAATTGTAAGTACAAGAGACCATCCAACTACATGGGGAACCCTCAAATATTTTCTATCATCATGATGAATAGTTTACATCATGGTTTTGGAGAGGCATGTAGGATGTATTTAGGGCCTAGTTGTAGATGAGTATGGCATTTAAACCCCATATGGATGGGCAGACTGAGAACATTATCCAGGTGTTAGAGAACACCTGAGGTTTTTTGTTTTAGATTTCAATCAAAGATGGGAGGATCACTTTCCATTGGTAGATTTTTCTTATAATAATAGCTATCACTCTACAATCATAATGAAAACTTCAATGAGTTTTATAAGAGACCCTTCAGGTCACCCTTATTTTGGATTGTGATTAGAGAGAAATATTTTGTTGGGACAAAGATAGTGGGGGCAATGATGGAGAAAGTTCAAGTGATTCATGAGCATATGTGGATTTCCCAGAGCTGATAGAAATATTATACATATCGGTGTCATAGGATCTTGGAGTTTGATTAGGGAGACCATGTTTTTATGAGATTCTCCCCACAATGATGATTGTGTTTGTTTTTCTAGGAAGGTAAGCTATCCCTGAGGTTCTTTGGGCCGTTCAAGATCCTACGGAGGGTTGGAGAGTTTTCTTACCACATATCCTTACCCCCACTATTAGAGCAGGTGCATGAAGTCTTCTATGTGTCACAGCTAAGGAGATACATACATGGTCCTTTGCACATCATTTTCTAAGTTGAGATGGACATCTAGTATAGATCCACCTTTGTAGAGTACTTGATTGTGATTGAGGATTGACATGAGAGGATCCTCTGAGTATGGAGCATTATCTTGGTTTGTGTGTAGTGAGAACATGGGATCATACAAGGGAGATCCTAGGAGTGGGAAAGATAGATGTAGGCTTAGTATCCCCAGATTTGTATTTATCTTGTTCTTTTCAGGGAAGGAAATCCTTGAAGTGGGGAATAATGTAGTGACCATTTTTTCTGTGTAAGACGTTGAAATATTTTAAGGAATATTTTCATATCTAATCATTGAGATGACATGGGATTCTGAGGATTGGTGATTCCAGAATTAATATTTTAAATATATTAATATTCCATGAACTTATTTTTTCTAAAAAAGTGAAATAACTCCCGAACAACATTTTATATTAGAAATCTGAGACTATAGTTGCATCTGGAAGATGGGGTTTACCCTAGGAATGACGTAAAGTTGGTTGGCATTGGAAGTTTAGTTAAGGCGATCATTGTTGGTGCGATTAACCACTATAAATAAAATAAACAATTTATTTTATTATTTAATACCCAATAAACCTAATTACCACTAATTAAATTATATTATAGCATTCCACCAAAGTTTTTTTCATAACACTTGGATCTCTCAAAGGAGGAGATTCATCATTAATTATTGGAGGATTACAATGGAGGATGGTGAGAGATCTGGTAGAGGTGGATCAGTAGGCATTTTAACAGCCCAAGATTTTATAAAAAAATATTCTTTTTAATTTTATTAATGTCTTGTATTGTATGCTACACCAAAAGGAGCTTTCACAACATGCATCCTTGTCTTACCTTGCATTACACGCAATCGCGACCTTCCTCGATAGCGTGTGTAATACGCAATACCGAGTTTCACTAAACAACGATATGCTATTAAAATATTATTAAAACTACCCGTTATGAATAGTAATAACCACTTTTTAAAATTCTATAAATCTTATTTTTTCAAAATGAAATTTATTCTTGGATTCGGAGTATCGAATTTAGCCTAACGTGAAATTTTGGTACTTTTCGGATAACTTTCATATTCTGATGAATAGTGAAAAATTACTAAATTATAATTAAAAACAACTTTTTTAATCGAAATAATTAATAGTGATAAATTATTAATTTGAGTGGTTTTAAAGTATATTTAGAATATATTTTTACAATTTAATACAATGTTGGTCATTGGTTGTAATTTCACATTTAAACTAGACATAAACAAGTGTCAATCTTTTGATAGATATTGTTTCTTAAAAAACACGCTATTTGTTTTAACAGCGGGATTTAATTATAAAATTAATTAATGCAACTTTTATGTTATGAATTTGGTAAAATAGACTTCATTTTTGAATTCGGAATATGAAATATAGCTTGGGATGAAATTTTGGCAATGTTCTGAAAAACATCAATTTTTGATGAATAGTGAAACTACTAAGTGGTAGGTTAAAAACTGAATTTTGCATAAAACTTAATTTTACCGCTTCTGTGAATGGAATTTCGAAAATCCGAGAGACACGGTTAATATCAAGGACTAAAATGTGGTTCAATGAGATGAAAATAATTTTTTGGTGAATAGTAACTTTTTACTTTTTTTTACCACGGTTAATAGTAAATAGGGTAACTAAGGGTAAATATGATATTAATATTACCCTAACACATGTCCTAATTCTATTGGACAAGTGTAATTCGACCAAAAACAAACTTAGGAATAAAATATGACCATTTAGGCCCACTTGGATTAGATTAGGACATTTATTATTAATTTATTTAAAGAAGGGTTAAAATAGTTAAAATCAAAGTTTAATAAGTAAATCATTTTTAATATGGGGTTATACATAAGATACATTAGATTGTAAATATTCATTAGAAAGATAAAAAGATTTCCTACTTGATGGTATTTTATTTGTAATTTTTAGACATCAAATAATTTAATTTATTTATGACACAACGATGATGCAGTAATTATCTTATTAATGAAATATTGACATAATTGATGTTATAAACACCAAAATAAATGTAATTTGAGATTTTTTATGAATTCCACTAATTTTCTAGGTTACTATGATATATTAATGTTGATTTAATCAACTTGGTTTGAACATTTAATTCTGTTATGACTTTCACAAAAATCATATATCAAATAGTGTCAAAATTGACACAAAATAGTTTTTAAATCAAATATTATATTATTAATTGTTATTGTATTCCTAAAAATCTAAGGTTCGGCCAAATGACTTAGATAAGGATATATATATTAATAATAAACAATTTGGGGTTCTTTTGGCATGTTATAGTAAGTGTATTAACCATATAGTGAAAGAAAACAAAAAGACATGGTAAAAGTTAAATTATTTAACTTAGAGTTAAATCTAATTGATAAGGTTAAAATAATATCCTAAACTTGTCTAAATTCTATTGGTTGATAGGATTTCGACCCATACCAACTTTAGATTCGAAATAAGACCCTTTGGAACCATTATAAACCGATTTTGACTTTAATATAAAATAATATTTTGAGATATTCCTAAGGTGCCCCTCTCCTCCCCTATAAAAGGACACCTCCTCCCCCTCCTCCTCACACCAATTTGAGCACTCAAGCTCGGCCAACCTCTGCCAAAATCTCTTCTCCACTTCCCTAGCAACATCCTAGAGGTTCTGGTCTTCCTCAAAGACCAATTCTAGTGCCCTAAGAGGAGGTCTCAAAGAGGCACTTCAAAGAAGAGGTAATTACCGTTACCAATTCTTTCATCTTTATTTCTTCTTCCACTTCTTCTTCTTAGGTTGTTTCATTATGAAGTAATAACATCAGTATCACTCATATACTGATATGTTATTATAAGTATGAAACAACCCTATTTCACCATCTATCCATCCTACGGAAAAAGAAATCACCGCGCGTGCGTACGTACGGAATACCGTCTCCACGCCGTGGTGTAATCTATTTTCCACCATCACCTTACAAGGATGGGTATAATGGTGTAATGAGTAACTACATATGATTATTATGAAGTAATATTGATACTGAAATTATATATATATACTCCAATACAATTCCACGATCATAGGAACGATATCATCACTCGTGCGTACGTACGGAATACCGTCTCCACGATGTGATGCGACTCGTTCTACATGATCTTCATTTCATAATGATTATATAAATGAATTGAATGAATGAATATGGTATATACTACACTAATACCATTCTGGAAATGAATTATCTATAACCTAAAGATAAGAATAAGAATTTATTCGACAAAACACGCATAAGAACAAAAAGTTATAAAGACCCGAGTAACAAGTAACAATGAAATATTACTAACAAGAAACTAATAATATGACCATATATGATATCATATCAATATGTATGATTCTGGAATAAGTCAATAACATTATTTAAAGCATTATACAGGAGCTTCGGACACGTACAAAGCTAATCGGACCTAAGGTAAGGGAAATATCACAATCTCATTTTTATCCGAGATTGTTTATTCGTAAGTATTTACTGGGGTGTATTTTATCATCCACATCCATGTTCCCTCAATATGTAATATTATTTCCATCCACCTAAAATTGTTTAAATCCAATTTTACCCTTATATGAGTTTTTAGTAAAGGATATGAAAGGAATCTTTTTTCGTTTTTCGTACGAGGTACTTTTTGACTTTTCCGACAAAAGTACGAAGAATGTTTTTTTTAACTTATACGGCACGAACGGATTTATACTGTTTTATAAAGCCTTATTTTCATGAAGCTTCCTCTAAAAGATTTCATGACTATTTTCAATAAAATCTCTTTCTTTTAAAATTGCATGATGTTTTGTAAAAGAAATTGATTTTGAAGAAGAAAGGATATTTTCCTCAAGAATTCAATTCAAGTGTTTTATCAAAATTATTTTCCATATAAGATAATAAAGGGTTCTGTTTCTATCCATATTTTTACATTGATTTGACTATGTTGTGATGAAATTATGTTTATGAATTCCTTTATCTTATATGAATGGTTTTATGATGTCATGTTGTTTAAGAATCCCATTTTTATTACATGGGTTATGCAATGATGTATGATTTATGATTTTGTGGCACACATAAGAAAGGATTCATTAAGATATGGGTGGGACCTATATCTACCTCCAATGCATTGGGTAAAGATTTTATATCTCATGAGATAGACATGGCTGGAACGGAAGGTTATTTCGGTTCAGTGATACAGGACTGAAACGAGGAGTGAACTCGGTTCAGAAAGGGACTTTGTCCACTAAGATAGTCTTGGCAATGAGTCATGACTAACAAGAAATGATTTTCCATGATTATGTGTGCATGCCACAAAGTTTCAAGTTTCATGTTATGATTATGGGGATCTCATTTTCACTTCTATGATTTGTTCCATGTTAAGATATTATGATCTCTTTTGCAGGTTGTGATTTTCAAAAAGATATGATATGATTTTTATTTCTTTTGTATACCCTTACTGAGCATTTGAGCTCACCCTTTTATGTTTTCTTTTCCCCAGGATATAAAGAAAGGTTTTAGGTAAAAAAAAATGGAAGATCTTTACGGGAGATATTGAAGATCTTTCACCAGGATTAGAAGATTATGTTCCGAGTTTCCAAAGACACTAAACTATTACGATCCTTTAGTGTGTGTTTTTGTTATGTACTAAGTATTCCGCAAATTTAATGTAATGTCCATGTACATCAGGATACGGGTCTCTACAGTTGGTATCAGAGGAAAGGTTTAGTCAACCTTTGGAAACTAGGACGCGAAAACGTTAGTAAGATCCCTAGAGATATTTCTAAGGTATGTCTAGGGATGCCCCTATGGATAAGTATACGTATAGGATATAGTTCTAGAACTATGGTAACGATATTAGATTAAACCAAAGATGATAGATATTTAAGTTACTCCCCCTTTATTACGATTTTTGCATCTAACACTATTCTGTTTGGGTTTTAGAAAATGGCTGGAAACAAGATGATTCACAATAATGGAGGATATGATGGACAATGGAATGATATTCTTCATGAGCAACCAAATGAAATGGGATTTGGATGTCCAAACATCATTATTATGCCGAATCAGCAATCTCACAACATGATCAATAAAGTAAAATTTGGTAAGTTTCCTGACTCGACTAATAAGAGAAAGATGGAGTTCCATGATGATCATAGAGGAAAGAAAGTTCAATTTCCCCTATGTAAATCATGTGGGAAGAGGCATCAAGGTGAATGTTTCAAGGGAACTGGAAGATGCTTTGGGTGTGGAAAAGAAGGACACAAAGCAAGTAAGTGCAAAGGAAAAGGGTCGGTTAACACCATGGATGAGGATAATGGTATTGCTACGACATCAAAAAATGGTTAAGTGTTTTAAATGTGGAATGTATGGGCATTATGCAAACCAATGTCCTAAGGGAAAGACTCATGAAGAGAATCAGTATGGTCATATGGGTAGTATTTATGTGGATGATGATGAAGAGACTACAAATGATATGTGAGATGAAAGAATTTTTGAATCTCGGTCAATGGTTTGAGAATGTAGTGGAATGATTACATGTTTATCATGTGTAATTTTGGAATAAAGAGACATCTATGGATTGTTACACTGTTGTCTTTCCTTGTGTTTTGAAAGTGTATGATTAATGTTACCAGTATCCATGAAAGGTTATTCAGATATTTTTGGAATGTAGATGATATGCGCATAATGAAGGGATAAGGAGAAAATTAAATGTTTGATAGTATTCATGAGCTCATGATTGATATAAGGACCAAGTGATATCATGGTTTGAGTATATAGAATTTTGAGGATTTTGGTATGAGGAAAGTGTTAACTTTTAACTGCACTCATGTTTTCACTAAGGTATTCAAGAGAATACACGATTAAGGACTTTGAATGTTTGGAATGTGACCAACAAGACATATCTTATGATATGTGGGGATCAACGACAGTATTAAATCTCTGGTAATCGTTGTCACTATATTATGAGAGTGGACTGCAGTATTATAAGCCTAAAGATTAGACTGGATTATGTTGGACAT
Organism: Viscum album; assembly: GCA_963277665.1. Classification (NCBI taxonomy): domain Eukaryota; kingdom Viridiplantae; phylum Streptophyta; class Magnoliopsida; order Santalales; family Viscaceae; genus Viscum; species Viscum album. The sequence continues at coordinate 1,328,031,248 of OY728159.1, forward strand.
AAGTTAGTATTGTTTAAGGATAGAAGATTTTCGATATTATTGAAGGGATGTTATAGTAACGTAGTTTTAGAAAAAGGGACAACCTGCAGGACGGGCGACAGCCCATCGCTTCGGACAAGGCTGTAGGAATCGAACCCACAACCGAAGTGCGACTGGCCTTTATCGCCTACCACTGACCTACAGGAAGTCCCTGTTTAGTAGAAACCAGTTTTATTATATTAAGAAGTATGATATATGAAGTATAAGTCCATTTTAGGAACCATATATGATTAATCTCACTATAGAATGACTTATGTATATTTAATAACTTTTGCTAACCTTTTGTTTGAGACAGATGGAATGACCCGTCATTCTATCACATTATCTGCTAACACTTCACGAATAACAAATTCAACTTCATTTATTTAAGAGATGAAGTGGAAATTGTTCAAGGCACGAACAACAGTGAGATTGTACCAAAATAAAGTAAGTATTTATTCTAATTCAAATTTTCAACTTTAGGGAGATGATCTTGAAAACCAAAAATGTTGTCCTAGTGATCTTATACCTGATGAATCAGATGGTACCTTAGATCATCACAAATTTATGGATTTGTTATTACTGGCTTTTCTATAGCCATGTTCTCTACCACTCTCCATCAGAACATGATGGTTAGATTTCTCTTCCATATCCATATTTTCACCTATGTGGAAACCGAGTGATTAGTTTATTTGGGTAATCGTTACATTTCATACTTTAGTTTTTAAAGCCAAGTTTTGGTATTCCTTTTTACGATGTGGGTTTCTATTAAAGAAGCTTTCGAATAGTAAACCATTTATAACCCCGACGAATTTCGAGGGCGAAATTCATTTTAAGGGGGGTAGAATTTAACAGCCCAAGATTTTATAAAAAAATATTCTTTTTAATTTTATTAATGTCTTGTATTGTACGCTACACCAAAAGGAGCTTGCACAACATGCATCCTTGTCTTACCTTGCATTACACGCAATCGCGACCTTCCTCGATAGCGTGTGTAATACGCAATACCGAGTTTCACTAAACAACGATATGCTATTAAAATATTATTAAAACTACCCGTTATGAATAGTAATAACCACTTTTTAAAATTCTATAAATCTTATTTTTTCAAAATGAACTTCATTCTTGGATTCGGAGTATCGAATTTAGCCTAACGTGAAATTTTGGTACTTTTCGGATAACTTTCATATTCTGATGAATAGTGAAAAATTACTAAATTATAATTAAAAACAACTTTTTTAATCGAAATAATTAATAGTGATAAATTATTAATTTGAGTGGTTTTAAAGTATATTTAGAATATATTTTTACAATTTAATACAATGTTGGTCATTGGTTGTAATTTCACATTTAAACTAGACATAAACAAGTGTCAATCTTTTGATAGATATTGTTTCTTAAAAAACACGCTATTTGTTTTAACAGCGGGATTTAATTATAAAATTAATTAATGCAACTTTTATGTTATGAATTTGGTAAAATAGACTTCATTTTTGAATTCGGAATATGAAATATAGCTTGGGATGAAATTTTGGCAATGTTCTGAAAAACATCAATTTTTGATGAATAGTGAAACTACTAAGTGGTAGGTTAAAAACTGAATTTTGCATAAAACTTAATTTTACCGCTTCTGTGAATGGAATTTCGAAAATCCGAGAGACACGGTTAATATCAAGGACTAAAATGTGGTTCAATGAGATGAAAATAATTTTTTGGTGAATAGTAACTTTTTACTTTTTTTTACCACGGTTAATAGTAAATAGGGTAACTAAGGGTAAATATGATATTAATATTACCCTAACACATGTCCTAATTCTATTGGACAAGTGTAATTCGACCAAAAACAAACTTAGGAATAAAATATGACCATTTAGGCCCACTTGGATTAGATTAGGACATTTATTATTAATTTATTTAAAGAAGGGTTAAAATAGTTAAAATCAAAGTTTAATAAGTAAATCATTTTTAATATGGGGTTATAAATAAGATACATTAGATTGTAAATATTCATTAGAAAGCTAAAACGATTTCCTACATGATGGTATTTTATTTGTAATTTTTAGACATCAAATAATTTAATTTATTTATGACACAACGATGATGCAATAATTATCTTATTAATGAAATATTGACATAATTGATGTTATAAACACCAAAATAAATGTAATTTGAGATTTTTTATGAATTCCACTAATTTTCTAGGTTACTATGATATATTAATGTTGATTTAATTAACTTGGTTCGAACATTTAATTCTGTTATGACTTTCACAAAAATCATATATCAAATAGTGTCAAAATTGACACAAAATAGTTTTTAAATCAAATATTATATTATTAATTGTTATTGTATTCCTAAAAATCTAAGGTTCGGCCAAATGACTTAGATAAGGATATATATATTAATAATAAACAATTTGGGGTTCGTTTGGCATGTTATAGTAAGTGTATTAACCATATAGTGAAAGAAAACAAAAAGACATGGTAAAAGTTAAATTATTTAACTTAGAGTTAAATCTAATTGATAAGGTTAAAATAATATCCTAAACTTGTCTAAATTCTATTGGTTGATAGGATTTCGACCCATACCCACTTTAGCTTCGAAATAAGACCCTTTGGAACCATTATAAACCGATTTTGACTTTAATATAAAATAATATTTTGAGATATTCCTAAGGTGCCCCTCTCCTCCCCTATAAAAGGACACCTCCTCCCCCTCCTCCTCACACCAATTTGAGCACTCAAGCTCGGCAAACCTCTGTCAAAATCTCTTCTCCACTTCCCTAGCAACATCCTAGAGGTTCTGGTCTTCCTCAAAGACCAATTCTAGTGCCCTAAGAGGAGGTCTCAAAGAGGCACTTCAAAGAAGAGGTAATTACCGTTACCAATTCTTTCATCTTTATTTCTTCTTCCACTTCTTCTTCTTAGGTTGTTTCATTATGAAGTAATAACATCAGTATCACTCATATACTGATATGTTATTATAAGTATGAAACAACCCTATTTCACCATCTATCCATCCTACGGAAAAAGAAATCACCGCGCGTGCGTACGTACGGAATACCGTCTCCACGCCGTGGTGTAATCTATTTTCCACCATCACCTTACAAGGATGGGTATAATGGTGTAATGAGTAACTACATATGATTATTATGAAGTAATATTGATACTGAAATAATATATATATACTCCAATACAATTCCACGATCATAGGAACGATATCATCACTCGTGCGTACGTACGGAATACCGTCTCCACGATGTGATGCGACTCGTTCTACATGATCTTCATTTCATAATGATTATATAAATGAATTGAATGAATGAATATGGTATATACTACACTAATACCATTCTGGAAATGAATTATCTATAACCTAAAGATAAGAATAAGAATTTATTCGACAAAACACGCATAAGAACAAAAAGTTATAAAGACCCGAGTAACAAGTAACAATGAAATATTACTAACAAGAAACTAATAATATGACCATATATGATATCATATCAATATGTATGATTCTGGAATAAGTCAATAACATTATTTAAACCATTATACAGGAGCTTCGGACACGTACAAAGCTAATCGGACCTAAGGTAAGGGAAATATCACAATCTCATTTTTATCCGAGATTGTTTATTCGTAAGTATTTACTGGGGTGTATTTTATCATCCACATCCATGTTCCCTCAATATGTAATATTATTTCCATCCACCTAAAATTGTTTAAATCCAATTTTACCCTTCTATGAGTTTTTAGTAAAGGATATGAAAGGAATCTTTTTTCGTTTTTCGTACGAGGTACTTTTTGACTTTTCCGACAAAAGTACGAAGAATGTTTTTTTTAACTTATACGGCACGAACGGATTTATACTGTTTTATAAAGCCTTATTTTCATGAAGATTCCTCTAAAAGATTTCATGACTATTTTCAATAAAATCTCTTTCTTTTAAAATTGCATGATGTTTTGTAAAAGAAATTGATTTTGAAGAAGAAAGGATATTTTCCTCAAGAATTCAATTCAAGTGTTTTATCAAAATTATTTTCCATATAAGATAATAAAGGGTTATGTTTCTATCCATATTTTTACATTGATTTGACTATGTTGTGATGAAATTATGTTTATGAATTCCTTTATCTTATATGAATGGTTTTATGATGTCATGTTGTTTAAGAATCCCATTTTTATTACATGGGTTATGCAATGATGTATGATTTATGATTTTGTGGCACACATAAGAAAGGATTCATTAAGAGATGGGTGGGACCTATATCTCCCTCCAATGCATTGGGTAAAGATTTTATATCTCATGAGATAGACATGGCTGGAACGGAAGGTTATTTCGGTTCAGTGATACAGGACTGAAACGAGGAGTGAACTCGGTTCAGAAAGGGACTTTGTCCACTAAGATAGTCTTGGCAATGAGTCATGACTAACAAGAAATGATTTTCCATGATTATGTGTGCATCCCACAAAGTTTCAAGTTTCATGTTATGATTATGGGGATCTCATTTTCACTTCTATGATTTGTTCCATGTTAAGATATTATGATCTCTTTTGCAGGTTGTGATTTTCAAAAAGATATGATATGATTTTTATTTCTTTTGTATACCCTTACTGAGCATTTGAGCTCACCCTTTTATGTTTTCTTTTCCCCAGGATATAAAGAAAGGTTTTAGGTAAAAAAAAATGGAAGATCTTTACGGGAGATATTGAAGATCTTTCACCAGGATTAGAAGATTATGTTCCGAGTTTCCAAAGACACTAAACTATTACGATCCTTTAGTGTGTGTTTTTGTTATGTACTAAGTATTCCGCAAATGTAATGTAATTTCCATGTACGTCAGGATACGGGTCTCTACAGGCATAGAATATAACAGGATCTCCACATCACTGGAAAATGCATTCTTCACTAATGATCTATCCAAATCAAGGTATGGATTTTGAATTGTGAGTTTCACCCTTTTCATTAAAATATTGATCATGAATATTTTATTTCTTTTTATCTACATTTGTTTGATCTTCACATGAGCCCTGTAGATGAGTTAAATTTATTTGATTAGTTTTATTTATGATTACGCCATATTCTCACCTCGGTTTCCCCCACCTATAATATTTATAAAATAATGATTGTACAACGACATTTACACCATTTTTATTGTGTATTTTCCCTACCCATTCTTCGCTTTCTTCACCGTTGGCACACAGGGTTGCGATTTGGCATTGCCAAGGAAGGTTAAAGCATGATTGAACCCCCATATTTTTAGATGTTTGATGAATGAAAAATGAATCAATGTTTTTTAGATAGATTTGGATAGATTTTGAGATGTGGGAGAATCTCTTTGGATCCAATATCTGGAGCGGTGATGGAATCGAGCGACAAGTGATGGGGGGGGGGTACGACAAATGACACTGCATGCTTTGAGCAGATCACTGGATTCCATTTTATGGCCACCAGAGGCCAAGAAATGACAGTTGGAGGTGATTTACTTATATTTTGGGTGCTCAGTGGTCTTGAATAGTGGTGGTAGTGGCAGATCTAGAAGACACATGAAGTAAAATCAATTTATATGAAAAACCCAACCACACATGTGTATCCTGAAAGAACACATGGTGTGTAGCCCATGGCTACAATTTTAAGGTTTTGGTAAAGTTAAGGATCACATGACTTATGCTTGGAACAAACATTGTGTGATCCTACTTGGGTGTCCAAGTCATGTTCCACCTAGAACATGCCCATGGCCCCATGCGGTATAACATTCCATGTACACTGGGAGTACAAGAAAACGGGATGGTACTTGGGCATGACTAGGTACACGGGCACAACCCAACGTATATGGACATGGCTAGGAGAACACAATAATGACACAAGTGGATGAGACACACTTTGTATAACCCATACACACTATTTACTATGACATGAATTCCAATATGTATCTAGAGGAGAACACTTCTAGGTGATGAGGTGGGGTCACACACTATGTGGAACCCCATACAAGCTATGTATTCCCTCTTTGGATTTATTTCTCTCGTATCTCCTTTATTTGGACTCTGATTTTGGATCAAAATTAGACTATTAAAGTATTTTTTCCACATAGAATGCGATGGTATCCTTTGTATTTGATTTCAAGATACGATGTATAATTATCCAAGAATGATGCTTATTCAAGTGATGCTTGATGATGATAGTGATTAGGCAGGATTATCAGAGAGATTCCAAGTTCATTAATCCCTTGTCACACCAAGGTGCGGGATCCCCATACTATCATAGATATTCCATGGTCATTACTTCTCTATCACACAAGGGCATGGGTTCCCCATACTCTTTATATAGATAGGGTTAGTACTCCCCCATACTACATAGGGAACGTGTTCTCTATCTATAGAGTGGTAATACATCATTTTTGAGCTCTGGTGGGGTGAAAGTCCTCATGGGAGTTGTGGCTATCTTGGATATGGAGCATAGTTATGCAGGAATGACCCTCTATTAATATTTTGGTGAGGTTGTGTTTGATGCTGGGTTTTAATGACAGACTTTTGGAGCTGAAGGATTACTCATCAAATTCAGCTAGGCTGTGAGATGGATATCCCCTTTCTCTATTTTTTGGATTTCTTTATGAGTATATATATATATATATATGTGTGTGTGTGTGTGTTTTTGTGTGTATTTTAGGTTTTTTCCCTCTTAGTTTGGGTTGATCTAACTATTGTTGAATCTCACTATCGCTCCCATTCAGTTTTAATGGAATCCTAATGTATATGTATATACTCACCCCTATATGGGATTTGTTCAAATTCTTCATCTCTTATGAAGATGAAATACTGATCAATAGTTATTATGGTGGATAATATTGATGCCTGGGTGCATTGACCATGTATGGTGGTCGATCTTAGAGATCAGAAGCCAGAATCTCTTTGCTTTCTTCATTTCTAGTTGTTTTTAGGTTGGGATTTCATTTCTGATTGGGCATGTATCTTTCCCCATTTCAATTTGGTTGTATTTTTTATACTTTTATGTATTAACTAGAGTTTATTGCATGTTTGGTTTATTTATCGATGTTATAGTCTTTAATTTGTATTCTTCTACACTACTGGATGAAGATGGTTGGGTGTGTGTGTACAGGTTCATTAGAAAAATGACACCCATTATAGTTATACCTTCTTGACACTTGTTTCCAGTCCCTATCCTATTAGAGTAAGGATTTGGGTTTTGATGTCTCAGCCTTACACAGGCTAGGCGGCCCCCGATGGTTTGGGTTATTATAATACCCCTTGGATTGTGTGGTGCCCTGGATAATTTTCAAAGATATATGATGGCTATTTTTCAGACATTATTGAGAGAATTATTGTGGTTTTTATGGATTAATTCTTAATAGTATGTATCATATTTAAGAGTTACCTAGAGAACTTGGACATAGTTTTTAAAAGGTGTCACGATAAAAACTTAGTAATTAATTGGTAAATTGTTAATTCATGGTTACATAGGGAATTGTAATTGGCCATAAGTATTCAAAGAGAGGAATTGAGGTTCAAAACTCTAAAATATAGGTGATTTAAAAGCTTCCCATCCATAAAATATTAAATAGGTTAGGGGTTTTCTAGTACATTTTTTATATAAGAGATTTATTAAGGATTTATTAAGGATTAATAGTCCACTTTTCTTTTTACTATTCAAGGATGTACTATTTTTTTATGATTTTTTGGAATCATTCAATTTTCTCAAAAGAATTTACCTCAGCAACTATCATCACTGCCCAAGATGAGAAGTATCCCTTTTAATTAATGTGTGATGCTAGTAATTTTTCTGTTGGGAAAATTTTGGGGAAAATGAAGGAAAAAATACTTCATATTATGTACTATTCTAATAGGTTTCTAGATGTGTCCCAAAGGAATTATAAAAAAATAAGGAAAAAGTTATTATTTTTATTTTTTCCCTTGATAAATTTATAAAATAAATTATTGGGTCCATGGTTATAGTATTTACTGGTCAAGTTTCCCTTAAGTACCTCCTACTGAAGAAAAATGCAAAACTAAGGATGATGTGATGGATCATTTTTTATGATAATTTAATTTGGTGATTAGAGATAATCAATAAGCTAAAAATGTAGTGTATGACTACCTTTATAGGCTATCAAACATCCAAAGTGATTACCTAAGAGAGGTTAATTCCCTTTTCCCTGATGAAAAACTGCTTTTATATGTAGTTAATCAAAATTCTTGGTAAGAATAATTTTATAATTTCCTTACTGTAGGAGTGATGTCAAGAGGTATCAAAAAAAATGAGAGAAATAAATTCATTTCAGAACTTATTTATTAATTTTAGTATAACTTTTTATTGATTAAAATGTGTGCTAATTGAATTCTTAGGTTGTGTGTTCCTGAGGAAGATATAATGTTCATTTTAAAATGATGTCACTCTTCAGCATGGGAAGGAAAACATGGGTTATAAAGAACAACCAAAAAGTGATTCAAGATGAATTTTATTTTCATACACTCTAAATGGATTAATGGAGCTTAGTTTTTGGCTATGAAAAAAATCCAATTAATGAAAAATGTTGGTAGAAAATAGGAGCTATCTCAAAATGTAATTCTAGAAGTTGAGATATTTGATTTGTGGGGGTTGAATTTTATGAGGCCTTTACCATCCTATCATGGGAATGAATACATCTTAGTGGTTGTGGACTATGTTTCTAAATGGGTAGAGATTGCAGAACTGCCTAAGAATTAAGTAAATAGGGTGGTCAAAATAATTAAAAATAACTTCATTTCCAAGTTTGGGGTGTCCAAAGCTTCACAATGGAAAATGGTACCCATGTTAAGAACGTCTAAATCAAGGATTAAATAAAAAATATGGTTTTTGAATAAAACTAGTACTACTTACCACCCTCATTCCAGTGAAAAATATTAGGTTTAAAATAAGGAACTATAAAAACCATGGATAAAATAGTTTGTAGCTTATGAATTGGACTTTGAATTTAGATGAAGCCTTATGGGCCTATATGAATACCTTTAAAACTCCCATAGGAATGTATCATTAAAAAATTTTGTTTGTAAAATCTTATTGTTCACTTTTTCAGCTTCAATATAATCTTATTGGACTATAAAGGCATTAAAATTTGACTTCAAATTTATTGGTGATAGAATTTTTCTGGAGTTGAGTTAAGTTGATGAGATTATAAGGAAATAATCTAAAAATTAAAGGTTATACAAGGGAAAAACCAAATGTTTTCATGAATAAATCATCTAGAATATGGATTTTAAGGGTGGATAGAGAATGCTAATTTTTAATTTTAGGATTAATATTTTTTATAGGATGCTCAAATCCAAATGGTATGGATCTTTCACTATCCTAAGAGTCTTGGTTAATGGATTTGTGGATATAGAAGGAGGATAAAATAGACCTTTATTAATTAATAAAAAAAAATTAATCATTATTTTTAAGGGTAGTGATGAAACATGAAATTTAAAAAAATTTATTTGTAAGTCACTATTAAAATCATATGTGATTAGAAAATCAAACCCCTCCCCATAGCATTGATGTCATTCCCAAGTAATATTGGATGAAAATACAATAAGAGGTCATTTTCAACTCCAATATAGAATGACCACACCACCACCAATATTAAAGGGGACATGGAGAACCTAAGGGAAGTGGCACAACTCATTGTACCATCGTATGGATGTTTCATGCACTCGAGACAGATATCAGGTTGAGATGTGGAAATGTTCAGTTGTTGGAGGTGGTGGAATTCATATACTGCTTACCTAGGGTGATGATGGATAGATGATATGGAATTGGTTCATCCCAAAATTCCATGTTTTTTACCATTTCATTGGTATCATCCTATATAGGTCTTGAGCACCACCAATCGTGCAAGTGGGGCAGGTAAAAACTAGAAAACGAGTTAGTTTTAATGCATTGGATTTAACATCAGCTGCAAATATTCCACCATATACTCCAATTGGGTGTTTGGGGGTGGATCTGACTTGAAGGTCTCGTCAATAGATTGGGAACATAAGTATTTTCCCCCAATTATAACAAGACTTTTCTTGCACAATATTCCTAAAACGATGCACTCAGATACACTATTTACTCAAACTAGATGTTCAAAACCTACTAAACATGAAAATATTTCACTTGCATGAAACTTTTATACTTTCATGAAATACACCATTTTTCACATTACTTTTTTACTTTTGTATAAAACTTCATTTTTCACGTAATTTTAACTTTCACGCAAAGTGAATGTGTGATTGACAGAAGTCACATGATTCACAAAAATATACTTCATGAAAATATTTCACAAATAAGAGGCCTAAAATATTTTATGAGAGAACTATGTTCAATACTGGAAGTACCCACCTATTTATATACACTTCTAACCATTCTTTAAACTTCCTTGTGCACCATCTCTCTTGCATACAACTTCCTGGTTCACCAAACTTCAACATTTTGATGTCACCTTTTTCACATAACTTTATCAACATTTCACTGTTTTGAAAAAATATTATTTTTATGAAATTTCAAGATTTGAGTGAAATAATTTCCTTATTCACATTTTTATGATTTGGGCCTGAAAACTCATTTTTGCGCAACTCTAAAAATATAATTCGACCTTTCACACAATTGTTTGATTTATGTGAAAATATTTACTTTTACAAAAAAAAATTTCTCCAACCTCCAAATTTTGGATGACAATAATTTAGAAAACATCAAAAAATTGTGCCACCTTCAACACTGATTCTACCTACACTATAAGATCACTTGTATTGAAAAATCCTTGATCAAACCAGTGTGGAATGACAACATACAAAACATAAAATCCCTTCAAACTGTGAAAACCCTTGGTTCCAATATTTTATTTAAAGACATGATAATCAATTATCTAAGAGAAATATATACCAGCTTCCATGAAAGATAAATGGAAATACGAACATGATGTATTTTTAAATATACAAGACCCTAATACATTTTTACCCACTTCCATAGGATATTTTTGACAATAAATCTCTCATATTATTTTTTAATTGTAAGGAATTTTAATATGCCATAAGAAGTTTTCTAAAAAATTCACTTGCTTTCCATATCAGAATAAATTCCACCATGAGAATTTTTTAACACACAGATGAAATTTAATATAAGGTAAAGATTATCCTATGTTGGTAGGATAATTTACATTTCCATTTTTGGGCACAATCTAATCCTCAACTAAGGAAGAACCAAAAATGATTTTGGGTGGGGGAAAATAATAGAGGCCCCTAATAGATTCAAAGTAAATAAAGCCTCATGATCAAATACAATATAGAGAATGAAGTACCTATGCTAAAATTAGGGGTGTTAAATTCATTGAATGAAGACAAAAGGCCATTATTAGAACCAAAATGATGGTTTGGGATTTTAGAAAAATGAATAAGGAAAGAGGATGAAATTTTTAGTATATGGTTTTGAGTTAATGACCATTTAAGATTGGATTTAGGGATGACAAATTTGGTCAATGGATATTTATTTAGTTTATAGGTTTGATGAAGGTATAGTAGGGACCCATTATTTTCCAATACATAGGTTGAAAAAATGGAATGCAACACACACATGGTGCACAAAAAAATAAATGATTGAAAACAGAAGAGGAATAACTCAATATTCAATGTATCACCACCATCAAAAATATATTCTAATGAAAGTGAGATTTATAAATAGATATTCATGATGAATTGTTCAAAAAAAAAAAAAATTCAACCATGAGAATCTAATATGGAGTAAATTATCTAGTCAATTCAAGCACATCATCCTTGAAGTTCTAGTTAAGGATTCAAATTCTCATAATAAAGAGAGACATTGAAGTCAATAAAACAATAATTGATGATTAAAGTGGATGAACCTTGAGTTAATATGGACTAGGATGAAATTTGAAGTAGGGAGAGGCATGTATTCATTGATTTTATAGGTCCACTGATGAAGAAATAAGCAAGGACCCCTGAAGCTCAATTCAAGTAAAGATAAATTGAATTTCTAATGTTTTTGGAGATTTTTATTCTTGCTCCTGGTTTACATTTTTTTAGTGGAGTGATTCTTAGTATAGAGTGTAATAATATGACTAGGGGATTTCGTTACTAGATGGAAACTACTTTCATAATTGAAGTTGGATAGGTGGAACAAGTTATATGTTCATGCAATATTAAAATTTTAATTTTCAAAATATTGGCATAATTAAATGAAAGTATATTGGTCGAGTACTCCATTCACATGAAAATTAAAATAAAATGGGGAATACGTAGATTCTTGTAAATTAATCTATTAATAAGGAGAAAAATCAAGAAGTTCATGTGGGTCTGTTGAAAAATATGGTGTAGTTATTATCTAGTCACAATAGATAAAATGATGAACAATGATGACCACCACATGAATATATATGATTTGAGTCTGGGGTGTTTACTATGAGTTTTGGATCTATGAGTTAGTGAAAGATATAATTAAATAGGGAGAGGACCTGTATATTTTAAAAAGGGATTCATTAACCCCATCTACATCAATAAATGGTGGAGGTATGAATCAGTTGATTGAGTAGTGAAGTTGGGAAACTACATCTGGATCGATAAAGAAGACTCAATTTCCTTATATCCTTATTTTTTACTTTGTCGAATAGAATTTATTTTATTTTTTTATACAAACATGTATGTAGGATAAAATATTTTTTTTGGAATAAAGATTTATTTTTTATTCATATTTTATTTCTCACTTTTATCAATTCCCCTACTAGGATGTTTCTTATAAAGAAAAAATAACAATTTGACTTTGATATAACCAACATTCACCATTCACAATATTTTTGAGTTTAGTGGTTGAAAGACTACTAAATTCAACCAGTTGAGCATCATCATCCTCAATAAGATATGATGGTGACACCTTTGGCTATTGTAAACCAAGTAAAAAAATTTCTTAAATGAAAGGAAAATAAATTTAGAAGCATAAAATTGAAATTCCACCCTTATTTATCATTTTTTTATTCCATGTACTTAATAATATAAATTTATCAATTTATTTCATAGTTTTAGACTTTTTTACTTATATTCATTACTGTTTATTGACACTTAAATTTTATACATCATACCACCACCACTATCTTGTTTTTTTCTTTTTTTGAGTTGTTTTTTATGGATTTTACACAAACATTATCTATGGGTTTGACCCTACTTGTTGATGAATTTTTTCAAGTAGGAAAATAATTAAATAATTTGATTTTTCTCGATAAAACTCATCATCATCCTCAAATAAATTTTCATTATGTAAAGTTTTTTTGAATTCAATTTGAAATATCTCATAATCAAAATAAGATTATATAAAGAGAAATATGTAAATGGATTTTATCATCATAATATGTGAAATGATTTCTTATAAGTAATTTTCATGAATTTTATTGGAAAATTTTATGAGCATGTGTTATATATAGGTATAAAATCTATCATCCATTATAGTTTTCTTTCAAAAAAACTCACTTCCACCCTATGGGATTCAATCGTTCATATGCAACCAACATGTTTCAAACTTTGTTAGCATACATGGAATCCATTTTAGATTTCATGGATTTTAATCATTTATCATGATCAAAACTCTCAATAGATTCTTGGTAGGTTGTAGGTTTATCTTTTATGAACATTAGATACTTATAATTTTCTATAAGATATCTGTATCTCACGATCTCTTGACAAATCCTACCATACATTTGGGGTTTTTGTGTAATTTGAATTAGTTTTTCTTGAACAAATATTTATAGAACTGGCACAAACTTTATTTCAGGAATACTTACTATTTCTTTTCATTAACTTCTCAAAGTACAAGTTTCCTCCCACTAACTCTTCCATTTCTATATTCCTTATCAAGGAATACAATAGTTCAAGAAACAAACACTTTGTGTTTAGTAGGGTTGTAGATTCAGTATCTCCTAGATTCTATGGGATAATAAAAAATAAGGATTTTTTATATTTGGAGTCAATATTATCAGAATCCAATCGCTATATGAATACTTAAAATCCTAAAACATTTATAAAAGACCTATTAGTATGTTTCTAAATCCATATCTTATATGGTGTTTTTGTGGCTACTTTAGATGGAATACTATTTAGTATAAATGCAACAGTCTCCATAGAATAAACCCCTAATGAAATAAGAAGGTCACATTGACTTATCATTGATCGAACCATGTATAATTATGAATGGTTCCCCCTCATATACACACCATTACTTTGTGGTGTTCTAAGAGGCACGTGTTGTGAAACAATTCCTCAATCCCTCAAAATATTAATGAATTCCAGGATCAAGTATTCACCACCTAGTTCATATCAAAGATTTTAATATTTTTCCAAATTGATTCTATATATTTTTCTTAAAATCTTTAAACTTTTTAATGGTTTCATACTTATGTTTCATTAGAAACACATATTCATAATAATTAAAGTCATCATTAAAGGTAAAAAAATACCTAAAAATACCAATTTCTTGTGTACTCATTGGTCCACATATATTACTATGTATGAGTTCTAATAGTCTATTAGTGATTTCAACTTTTCTATTAAAAGTTTCTTTGGTCATATTTCTTAAGAACTAATATTCACAATTTTCAAATGATTCATATTTTAATAGTTCCAATAATCCATCTTTATAGAGTCTTTGGATGTGTTTTTGATTTATATGTCCAATGAGACAATGCCAAAGGTAGGTGGGATTATAATTAACCCTAAACTTCTTATTATGAGTGCTATAAACATGATTATCCATGTCTATAATGCATAAACCATTTATTATATACCCTATTCCATAAAATATCTCATTTGTATATATAGAATAATTTTTTTTCTTAATAGTGAATAGGAATCATTTCTTGTCCAAAAAAGATACAAAAGTCAAATTCTTATTTATGGTGGGATCATAGTATTAGTTCTATAATTCTATATTTAATCCACTAGTTAAAATCAAATCATAAGTGCTAAATTCTAATGGATAAAATATTTCTCCATTATTGACATAAAGGTTAACTAGACACTTCATCAATTCCATCTATCTCTTAGAGTGTGTCTATCAACACAAATGTTTAATGAAAATATGGTATCTAATACCCATTAGTTAGAGTTAGTGGATTTGATCTATATAACATTCATATTTAGATTTTGTTTTTGATGCTTTCCATTGGGGTGCACCGCCTCATGTATTATTTTTCACTAGCATGCAATGTTACCCCGCATTACCTCTTTCCAATGGTGGGTGACATTCAACACATTTTTAGAGATGTATGATCCTTGAGCAAAACAAGATGATGGGATGTAGGTTCCTCCTTCCATGGATTACTCCTCGGAATTCTTCACCTAGTTCGGGTCACCCTCATAGATTTGAATCACAGTTCATGAAACTCATTCCCAATACCATATCTTTGTGGATTCTAGTTAATTATGCAACTTCTTTATAGACATTCCAATGGGTCTAGTCAGGGTAGAAACCTTCAGTCAGGAGAGTAGTCATGTTGGGAATCAGTATCATGTCTAGACATCGGAACATTGAAAAACTGTATTCTTCCACATAGGAAGGATTATCAAGGGCATGGAACTTGAGGAATCCCATGTCGATCTCAATGTATCTTATGCTAGAGGCATGTATTCTGAGGTTTTCCTCAGTCATATCATGTTTAACACATGGTAGACCATTAGTTTAACATCTTATGGAGATAGTTAGGGGTTGATCAGGATGTCTAGTGAAGGTTGATAAGAGAGATAGATCCCTAGGAGGGAGTTCCTAGAAATTTTACTAGATGGATGGATTAGAACGATCAATGAGAATAGACATAGGATGGTGTGTCTTATAAAGGAAAGTTTTAACACTGTGAGTGGGTATGAACCTAGGAGAGAGGTACCAAGGTTTACCATTGGTTGGTATTGAACCTTGGGGAGGCTTCATACGTACCCTATGTAGAAGATAGGGATCAAAAACCCACATAGTTTATTGGGTGATATGGGGAATGCACATGGATTGCTGCTTGGGTGTTTCTGGAGCAACGATGGAGTGAATGGGGCTTATGTGTAGAAACAATCCATATGGATAACATGATCCCATTGATATGTGGCAGATCAAGTAAAATAAATATGTATTATGGAATGATTTAATGGAATGGATGGATTGTTGAAGGAGTTGGGATTGAACCTCAGGGAGGCTTCCTACATATCCCATGTGGATGGGAATTAAAGGATACATTTTTCTACATGGGTTCTAGGGATTACACATGGAAGATGGTTAGATAAATACCCTAAGGATATGTGACCTCCGGGTTAGGGCATGGACTTCTTTGGATGTGTCCCATAGAAGATTAGGATGGATGTTGGAGGATGATCTTAGACCTCAGGGAGGATTCCTAAGTACCCTATTTAGAAGACATAGATCAAATTCCAAATAGTTTAAAAGGGGTCATTCAGGGCTTACACCTAAAGGGGAGGCCCATGTGGGGGATGATCTGGACACCACTAAGGGTGGATCAGGGAGGTTCACCCCTAGGAGGTAGCACTAAATTTTACCGTTGGTTGGGATTGAACCTCGTAGAGGCATCCTACATACCTTGTCTATAAGACAGGGATCAAAATCCACGTAGTTTGGAAAAGTAGGGGGTCATGGTTGATACCAACCTCTAAGACCATGTAAGTCATGCTCAGTTTGAGAAACAAGAGTGAGCAGTAGAACAAATGACCACATTGTGAAAGATGCATTAGTGAGGGGTGGTGTGGGGCTTATGCATGGAATAATCCCAAGGAGGATGTAATTCCATGTGTTGAAGATCTAATTCCATGCGAGGAAGATCTCACTCCCATGGAGATGAGTGGGTGTAGAAAATTCCTGAGGTGCTCATGGTAATAAAGAACAAAGGGAGAGAGATATGAGATGTCTCTAGTTACCATGCCCTCCTCTGGACTTCTAAACTTTCCACACATGTGGGAATCATAGTTTAACATCATTTTTTGAGGATGTTGGTGCTAGTTAGTTTAACATCTTGCAACTAGGATGTGGGGGACTCACTCATTACCCCCTTGGACTTGCATAACTGTTTCCCTCAGACTTCGGGGATGACCTCCTTTGACGGGAGGTTCAAACATTACGATTGGTTTCTAACGGGTTTGTTTGTAGAACCGAAAACATCCAATTATTCCACATCCATTCAGACCTACTCTCTAAAGGTAGGTTCTCATTAGTTTGTGGACTGATGAGGCTTAGGAATTTTCATTGGTCAAGAGGATGGGAGGTTGGACTCATCACACCTTTTGAGGGGAATTATTGTCTACTCTGGGACTCTCTTTATAGATTTAAGTTATGTTCATGAATCCTTATTACATTACCAAGTATAAAATGAGTTTTCCTTTAGATATTACAATCAATGATCGATACATAGGAAATTTAGAGAATATATGTATTTGAGGTTCTTCACTGATAAATAATCATCTGTATTTGTTAGAGATTCTTAGTCAATGGTATCCTTTGATACGTAAAAGTCTCTTGGTCCTTATGATGACCATACTGGTTTTAAAGACACTCAGTGGGACACTTGAAGTTTATTGTCATTCAGAAGGACATGAATTATTTCAGAGTTTGGATCGAACCCACAGATGGGCTACCTACGTATCCTCTGTTTATAAAAGGAATCATAACCCACGTAGTTCGAGTAAGGGAGTATGATGTTTATGATTGATGGCTCAAAGAAGGATGTCATAATTACTTTTACACTCTAAACTCATGTGAGTCATGCTCGGTGTGAGAAACAAGAGGTATTGGTAAAAATCAGACAATTGTTCCATGAAAGATGCAATCATAAGAAATAACATGGGGCTTATGTATGTATGACTACCCATATAAATAAAGATTAGGATTTACTTCAGGGAAGAAATCCAGGAACAGGGTCCATAAAGGTATATGCGCTTCATGGAGATTTGAATACTCTAACTTGGGGATTACTCCTGAAAAGGAGGTCCAAATTAGAAGATGACTTATGATTGGGTTTTACTCCTGAAAAAGAATCCTAGATCAAAGGTAAATTAGGACTGGTTAAGAGAAATTAAGACTAGGGATTACTCCTGAAAAGGAGGCCCAGGTTAAGAGACTTGAAAAAATAAGGGACTGGGGCTTACTCCTAAGGAGGATGCCTAGGTTAATGAGTTCTATCATCATAAAGAATGAGGTTGAAATGAATGAAATCTCAATATTTAGTGACATATAGATGTGTAAATCACTAGATTTTGAGAGTTATTCCACAAAATTCCTTTCAGATAAGGATGTCAAATCAAGAAATCATGACATAAATGGCTTTTAAGAGTGTCTTGAAGACTGAATCTTGAATAGGAGAGGTGGAATGAAATAAGAGGGGTTAAATGGGAAAGAAGGGCACCCATGGAGGCAGAGGCGCACAAGTCTTGGCAGGCGCGCAAGTACTGCGTGGGCGCGCAAGTCCCGGTCGCGCAGGTATACCTACGCGACACATGGGTACTTGTGCGATGGTTAACCAGCAGTGTAATACTTAAGCGAATCTTGGTTAAATCCTTTAGAATCATCTTGAGATTCTTCCAGAAGAGGGGCGCGCAAGTTCTATTGAAGGAGTAAGGTGGCATGCAAGTGTGGCCTTTTCCCTTAAGGGCTGGCCACTTAGGCGTGCAAGTGTTGATGAGTTTAAACACTTAGGCCTTCCTCCCCCTCTTTAGATCTTCCATTCTAGGTAATAAATTACCTTAGAAGTGTTTCAGAAGCTTTGAGAAGAGACTAGGGCTCCAGGAGATAAAATTTGAGTTTCTGGAAAAAATCCTCCTCAATGGGGGGCCCAAAGGGTCTATTTATAGGCAGGAGAATACCCCATGTGGTTATCACTTAGGTCGCGCAATCACTTGCGCGACCATTATGCGTCATGCAAGTGGACTTGCGTGACTATGAGGGAACTTGCACGACCTATGGGTAATGTTATCTTTGTTCATTCCTTTGTCAATTTTTGATGTTTTCTTCAAAGGATAAATCAATTTGTGCTCAGATATTCCCCTTTTCCAATCTTTAGATTCTGTGACGAAAGGAGCGTCAACAAAAGTCCCCCCTCAGAGTTGGATCTGGAGAAAATAGAGGATTTGAATCTGAGGAAAATAAGCAAACTCAAGGAAAGGTGGCGCACAAGTGTTCAGTGCGCAACACTTGGCGCGCAGGTTCGAGTCATGCAGGGCTGGAGCTCAGGGGTACGACGCGTAGGGTTCTGGCTGTGTCTATAAATAGAGGGCCTCACTTTCGTACAAAGCATCCGGATTTTCGGATTTCAAACCTTCGAGCTCTCGTCGCGCAGGTCACCTTAGCCGCGCAGGTTGCTCTGTTTTCCGATGTTTCTTTGCTGTCGCGCTGCTGTGTAGGTATTTGGACTTGCGCGGTGATACTTGCATGTCAAAAACATGCGCGGCTCATCCATACTTGCGCGTCAAAATTTATATTTGCACGCCTAAATGCCTTTGACATTTTTCAAATTTCTTCACAAATTTTATGAAAAAATCAATCCATTTAAGAGTTAATTTATTCAACTCTTGTGCAGATTTAATGGCTTCCAAGAGAATTGGAATGACTGATGGACTGGCTAGCAAGCAGATTGATGACATGATGAACATTATTGGCCATGATTACTATGATATCTATGACAACACTCTCCCAGGTTTGGCTAAGTACTTGAAGAAATATCATCTTAATTTCCCACAGAGCATCTACTTGCCTCTATATGGTCATGGTCATCTGCAAGGAGTCAATGTTCCAGATGCAAAGAATTATATTCCTGAGATGCAGCTGCACTACTACTCCTCTATTTCGGTTATGCTGTGCATTAAGAGAAACAACAATGGTGTGAACTTTCAAATTCTTCCTCCATGTCATTTCCTTGCAAATATGAAAATGGAAAACACATGGGCTGAAATGTTTTCCACTACCGGTTAGTGGAGAGAAGACAAACATGACATTAGAGCAATATCTGAAAAGAGTACTCTCTCCAAATGGCTCTTTACTTCCAATTATTCATTCTCAAATCCATGTATCCATCTTCCAAGTATCTTGGACAGAAACAGAGTCACTGTTTGATCAGCAGAAAATTTTCTCAAACCGCACTCAAGAACATTATTTTACAATTGTTCCAAGAAAATATGGTATCACTACATCTCTTATGGTATCCAGTTGAATGAATGAATTCCAGATGGCTGCTGATGAAGCTCGGGATGCCGTAAATCAAATGAAGAGTTACGTTGAAAGTCTTTTGTAATTCCTGGAAAAAAAGAGAAGAGAATCCAGTCTGTGGATGTCCTTCTAACTCTTGTGCATCAATGAAAAACACTTTCACCATCACTCATTTGTGCATGCATTTTCTTGCTACCTGCTTTAAATTTTACCTAAGCCAATGGGCCTAGTAATAATAGTTTTATTTTTACTAGGATTAATGTAAATAACCCTACAAACTTTGAACCTTTAAATTTCTCAATATTACCTAAATCATACAAAATGTATGTTTAGTGAACTGGAACTTGACTTTTATTCAGAGTTCCCTTGTCTTTTGCGGGCAGTTTAAATTCATGCACGTTGGAAAAAAAGAGGCTAATGTTTAAGGTAGAAATAGCTTTGACTGAAATGAATTAAAATTGACTCAATTCCTTGAAAATTCATCTGAAAACAAAGTACCATACTCAAGTATGAGGGAAAAAAATGTAAACTATGAATTAAGAATATTTTAATTTGAGGAATGATATTAAAAAGAGATAAAAGTCATTAGAAGAAGTAGTTCCCAAGAATGAAGTTACCATTATTTAAAAAACCCGTTAGGGGGTTGAATTATGCAGGGCCACCTAAGGGCATTGGCTGCATAGTCAAATAAATAGTATCTTTTGGCTAACAATTCTGTTATGTAGACTGTTTATACAAGGACGCCTATGGGAACGTGCTGCATATTCAGGCAAAGAACTCTCAGAAATTTACTTTCCTAGTGCTAAAATCTAGTGAAAGTTTATGGAGATTCAAATTTTCCAAAGTATAGAGTTTGCTGTATGGAAAGAGGTACTTGAATATGGAGAAGATATTTCCAAACAAGATTATCGAAGAACTGGATGGATATCACTCCTACGAAGGTCTAACCCAAATGTAGGGAAGGAGAATATAAACCATATACTTGAATACTTTCAGATCATGAAAAAAAGGATATGGTACAAATATGTTAAGGATAGATGTTTTTGCGGATCCTTACATACTGTCATTTAAGACAAATGAGGACAAAAGAGGCATTCTTACCAATAATGAAGTTACCACTATCCGAAAAACCCGTTAGGGGGTTGAATTATGCAGGGCCACCTAAGGGCATTGGCTGCATAGTTAGATAATAGTATCTTTTGGATAACAAGTCTGTTATGTAGACTGTTTATGCAAGGCTGCCTATGGGCACGTGCTGCATAGTCAGGCAAAATAATTATCAGAAGTTTGACATTTTTGTGACCTAGAAGTCATGAAAAGGGTTTATGAAGATCTGAAAATATTTAAGGTTATGATTATGACACATAAAGATGGGTATTGTTCAACGTATACAGAGATACACAGATCAATGATAACCATAATCATGTTGTGGCTAGGTCCTAAATTGAAATGTTGGACTTCACTATGTATCCCATAAGGATGGGAATCAAGCTCATACATAGTTCTTAAATTATAGTTTAACATCGTGTGGGACAAAAGGATTAGAGATCTTAGTTTAGGGTCATAGAGCTTGGACCATTGTAAGAAATACACAGTGTTTGTTTTCATAAGGACTTTTCATCTAGGGAACTGAAAGTGGAATTTGGGGTTAGGCCCAAAGACTTGGGGCTGGATTCGAGGGACACTCGAACATTCCTACGTATCCCATAAGGATGGGAATCAAGCCCACATAGTTCTAGAAATACCCTATGTAAAAATTTGGTTCGTACATGTGAAGGGTGAAAAGGGGATTTCAGTACAATGATGGTTTAACCCAAGATAAAAGGTTTGGGCATTTCCATGTATGCACATAGTCTTTGAAATTAAACATGATTGAAAAATAAATGTAAATAATGGTTCCCTCTCAGGTGAGGGTATCAAAGAATATTGTAGTTTATTGTCATACTGGACAAAAGTGTTGTATAGTTTAACGTCGTATAGCAAGGACGAAAGTGAACCAATGTAAAGATATTGATTCTAGGGGTGGTTTCATGAATTAACATCGTATGAGATGGAGGTGAACCGATGTTAAGAGATTGATTTTGGACTTGAACCTTGGGAGGTTGCCTACGTACCTAGCCTGGAAGGCAAGGATCAAAGTTTGCGTAGTTCAATTAAAGAATGAA
Source organism: Viscum album (assembly GCA_963277665.1). Lineage (NCBI taxonomy): Eukaryota > Viridiplantae > Streptophyta > Magnoliopsida > Santalales > Viscaceae > Viscum > Viscum album. The sequence goes on from OY728159.1 coordinate 1,328,053,636, forward strand.
TTAACGATCAAGTTGTTCTTGGGGACAACAACCTAAAAAATGACGTTGGGACTTACACATGGTTAGTAGCCCAGAGAGAGTGTTATGGTTGAGGTTTTCTCTAAGCTCACGTGAGTCATACTCGGTGTGAGAAACAAGAGGTAACAACAACCTTAACGATGCACAGTTTAATGTCATGCAGGACATATAAAGGGACCATGCAGTTTAAAGTCTTGCAGTTAGGACTATTGGTGCTGCACAGTTTAATGTCATGTAGCAGGGAAAAAGTACATTTTAATGTCATGTAGGACATATCAAAGACTTTATGTACAGTTTAGTGTCATGTAGTTAGGACGATGGGGACAATATAGTTTAATGTCATGCTGGACGAAAGGGGGACTGTGCAGTTTAATGTCATGCAGTGAGGATAAAAGTGTACAACATTTAACGTCATGTTGGATGCATTGGGGACTTTTTTCACAGTTTAACATCATGTTGGATGAAATTGTGAATAGTTTAAGGTCATATGCATGGACCGTGGATGGTGTAGTTTAATGTCATGCTGGAAAAAAGTGTAGTTTAAGGTCATACAAGACCTTTGATGATTATGTAGTTTAATGTCTTTCCGGATGTAAGGGACTTCTATATAGTTTAGCTTCATGTAGTTAGGACATCACAGTTTAACGTCTTGCTGGACGTAAGGGACTCGCAAATAGTTTAGGGTCATATGCATGGACCGTTGATGATGTAGTTTAAGATCATACATGACCTAGTTGCAGTTTAAGGTCATACTGGACCATTTAGGGAACTTTTTCATTGTTTAACGTCGTGTGGGACGAAAGTAATACAAATAGTTTAAGGTCATCTGTATGGACCATTGGCGTATAGTTTAACGTCATATAGCAAGGAAAAAGTACAATTTAATGTCATGTAGGACGTATTAAAGGACTTTTGTATAGTTTAGCGTCATGTAGCTAGGACGATGAAGGTTTTGTGTTTATACGAAATACTTCTTCAAAAATCTGGCATTGGTTGGAGTAGTGATGAGTTCTCCATCCATCGAGATTAATGAATAAGCTCCATTGGAGTAGACCCTATGTATTGAATAAGTTCCTTCACATTTTGGCTCAAGATTGGGAGGTTTCTTTCCTGGTATCATTAGAGTTCTGAGAACTAATACCAATTCTCCCTAAGTGAATGAACGAAGACGAACTTTTTTGTTAAAAGCTCATGCTATTCGATTCTGATAGACTTCCAAGTGATGCAAAGTGCACAATCTTTTCTCATCTAACCGTTCCAATTCATTCAATCGCTTTTGAGATTGTTCATCTATAGATGATTGATCAAAAATGGCAACTCTGAGCGAGGGTAGTTGAACTTCAATGGGAAAGACGAATTCCATTCCATATACCAATGAATATGGAGTTGACCGAGTTGCAGTGCGGGTGGTAGTCCGATAAGCCCATAAAGCATGAAAGAGTTTATCAGGCCATGACCTCTTATCTTTATCCACCATCATTTGCATTATATTTTAAAGAGTATTGTTAAAGGTTTCTATCTGGCCGTTGGCCACTGCATGATACCGAGATGAATGGTTGGATTTGATGTTGTATTTTTGATACAAATTCTTCACCTCAGATGAACAGAAGTTGGTGCCATTGTCCGTCAATATGGTATAAGGGACACCAAATCTGGTAATGATGTTAGACTTGATAAAGCTAACAACGCATTTAGAACTGACTTCCTTGAGAGGTATTGCCTCTGCCTATTTGGAAAAGAAGTCAGTAGCAGTAAGAATGTACTTAAACTGCTTGGCTGTAGCCGAAGGGTAAGGTCCCACCACATCCATTCCCCATGTGGAAAACGGCCAAGAGTATTTAGCTATATAAAGAAACTCTAGAGGTTGATGAATGAAGTTGGCACGTACTTGGAATGAATGACACTTCTTTGTGAAATTGACACAATCTCATATCATTGAAGGCCAAAAGTATCCAAGCCTTCGAATCTGATCAGACAGTCTATGTCCAGACCGGTGGGCACCACAGACTCCTGCATGCACTTCTTTCATGACAGCCATTGTCACTTCACCATCAATGCATCTAACGAGAACTCCATCAAAACCACATTTGTAGAGAATTTTCTCTAGGTGATTTGGGATATCATAAAGAGTAAAATTGACCACACATCACCAGATTTGTTCTTTCTCAGCTCTATCAGGTGGAAGTGTCCCATTTTGAAGGTATTCCCTGATAGGTGACATCCATCCTGTAGTATGACCATACGGTTCAGGAATGGGACTAATTTCATTAATTTACTCTATTCTGATCCAAACATAAGGTGAAATTGCACGACGGTGGGCAATACTGATGGTTGTCTCATCCCGATTTGGATCTTCTAGAGCTGTGGCTATATTAGCCAGTGCATCAGCTTGATCATTTTGTGATCTTGGGACATAAGAAAATGTCGGTTCCAAAGGGAATTCCTCCATTAACTCTCTGACGTAATCATAAAAAGGGATTAGTTCTTCTTTTCTGATGGAATAATCCCCATTGACTTGTTTGATTACCAGGTATGAATCACCTTTCACCTTTAAGTGATTCACTTGTTCTTGAAGTGATAATTCCAAGCCTATGATGAGAGCATGGTATTCTGATTCATTATTGGTACCACCTTCCCACAATAAGAATAGATAAGGTAACACTGCCTTTTCTGGAGAAATGAGCACAATTCCTAAGCCAACTTTGTTGAATTTAGGATTTTCCATTTTTCTCCCTGTTGGACTTCTAGAAGCACCATCAAAATACATTTCCCATGCCTGAGGACTTTCTTGAATAGAGAAGACTTCCTCATCAGGGAGTTCAATATCTGAATATGTTTCTTCCACTGAAAGGTGTTCATCCAGGAAATCAGCCAGAGCTTGGACCTTTATCGCCTTTTGAGACACATAATGAATGTCGAATTGCTGCAAAATAACTGCCCACCTTGCCAGACGTCTTGTAAGCATTGGACGACTAAGGATGAATTTGAGCGGGTTATTGCGAGATACCAATTGGACCTCATGATGTTGCAGGTAGTGTCTCAACTTCTGAACTGCAAAGATTAATGCCAGGCAGCACTTCTCAATACTTGAATACCAGGTTTCTGCTTCAATCATAGTTCGACTGAGATAGTAGAGGCTGTTCTCATTCCCAGCATCATTCTTTTGAGCAAGAAAGGCACACAATGATCGCTCTAGAGCTATCATGTAGAGGATAAGGGGTCTTCCTTCAACAGGTGGCATGAGTACTGGTGGACTCAAGAGGTATTTCTTGAGAATATCGAATGCTTCTTGACATTCTTTAGTCCACTGGTAAGTGACTCCCTTCTTCATCAATTTGATGAAGGGTAAACTTTTGCCTGCTAAATTGGCGATGAAACACCAAATATAGGCTAAGTGTCCTTGAAGTCCTCTTAATTATTTAAAATTTTGAGGAGGTGACATACTAAGGATTGACTTGGTCTTCTCAGGATTGACTTCAATACCACGATGGCGTACAAAAAAGCTGAGAAATTTTCCCGAGGTTACCCCAAAAGCACATTTTAAGGGGTTCATCTTCAAATTATGTTGTCGAAGCTTGCAGAATATGACTTCCAAATCATCCAAGTGATTAGAAAGTTGTTTGGATTTAACTACAAAATCGTCTACATATCATTCAACAAACTTCCCTAAGAAGGGTTTGAAGATACGATGCATGGCACGCTGATAAGTTGCACCTGCATTCTTTAAGCCAAAGGGAATTACCCGGTAGTAAAACACACCCTGAGGGGCTCTGAAGGCTGTAGATTTCTCGTCTTCTGGGGCCATTCAAATCTGATTATATATGGAATATCCATCCATGAAGTAAATGGCTTCATAGCCAGCTATTGCATCAATTAAAAGTTCTGTAATTGAAACTGGGAAATCATCCTTAGGACAATGCCGATTAAGATCTCTGAAATCGATGAAAACTATAATTTTTCCGTTCTTATTCTTTACAGGGACAATATTAGCCAAACACTTGGAATATTTAACTTCTCTGACGAAGTTATCTTTGATAAGCTTATCCACTTCAGCTTCAATTTTGGAAGCATAAGTTGGGTGTGTTCTTCTCGCGGCTTGCTTAAATCCTCGATGTTCTTCTGGTAAACCCAAATGATGAGTAGCAATATCAGGATCAAGCCTGGGCATTTCTATATAGTTCTAGGCAAATATATCTCTATTTTTCTTTAGAAAAGAAATATAAATCTCTTTCTCTTCAAGAGTCATGGCCGCACTGATTAAAGTGGGGCGTGGATCTTATTTTGTACCCAGATTTATTTCTCTGAGTTCATCTATAGTGGTAGAGATACCCTCTTCAAATGCTGGAGGAGCATCTATGAGATCTTCCTATTATTCTTCATCATGTATTATTTCTTCCGTTTCTACTTGCATAGTAGATGATAAAGTAGAATTTTCATGATCAGAAGAGATGTCAAAATTTTCATATCTTAAAGAAGAAGCTTCCATTTCCGACCCGATTGATGATGAAGGGTCTTCTTTGGGTAATAAAGAGGAGACGATGGATTGAGAATCGACATCATTGTTCACCTCTGATTTTGCTATAACTTCTTTTGGCCTAATTGGCGAAGCATAGACTTGTTGGATTTCAACAGATGAAATGAAGACGTCACCATTTGTGCTTTCATCACTGCTTGGTAGATTTCCAATTTCTCCCATGTTGTCTGGCTCGATTGCCGTAATTGACATTATGGATCTTTCCATAAGAGTATTTTGATTTGGGTTTATCTTGTCAATTTTACTGATAGGAAACACATAATCTGTACTCACATGTGTAAATACATTTACTTGAATTTTCTCCAAACCATATGGATCATTAACTTTGGTAATCTCCTTTGTTGTAGATTTATCCCTTCCCTTCATGTGATAGAATTCCGCCTCAATGTATTGAGACTCACATGTCTTGAACGAGGCCTTATCACCATACAATGTCCCAACTTGACCATCGAAACAATATTTGAGACATTGATGGTATGATTAAGGGATAACCGCATGTTGATGTAGCCAGGGTCTTCTAAGAAAGATGTTGAAGGATGAGTCTTGATCAACAACCATGAAATATGAATTGGATACAAGATCTCCAAATTGAGTTCTGAGTGTAACTTCGCCCAGTGTTTCTTGTTCATTTTTATCATATCCTTGTAACATCATGGTAGAAGGAGATAAATCAGATTCCGTGAGGCCCAATCGATGAAGTGTACGAATGGGAATGATGTTGACTCCTGAACCATTTTCAATGAAAGTTCTTCGGACGTCTACGCCATTGACCTTGCTAGAAAAGTAGAATGGTCTAATATGTCCATGCACAACATCATCGTCATATTCATCAGTAAAAGATATTATTGCATGGAATTCTTCAGGATTATTCTCTATGTGATAGACTTCAGCTGCAGTAATTTCAGTTTCAAACTCCCAAGGACTTGACAAATCCTCGATGAGTGCTTCCCGAAGTTCTTTTGACAGATTCAGAGCATCCAGAATTGATAACTTGGATGGTACTTGGGCCAAGTGTTTCAATATATCATACTTTTGATACAGAGGTCTGTGTTTCCTAATAGGAATATGTGGTTTAGCAGGTACCTTGGAAGTGGATGTTTTGGAAGTTGATGCATCTTGTATCAGGATAGGAGTTGGCAATATTCCTGGTTTTGGAATATTAGACCGATTAGATCCATTTACTTGCTGAGAGGAAGAAGATGGAACTTTCAACCGGTCTTCCAAAATAACTGTGCCAGGACTGAATTTTCTATTGGTAAAAGAACTTGCTTGTTCTTGGTGAGCTCACTGAAGGGATCTACCACGAGTTTCTGCTGCGTATACAGTTCTAGAAGGGGTAGAATTGGAATAGTGGCTTCTGAAAGATCCACGTCTTCCCCTGTATTCTGCACCCCTTGAACTTCCTCTGATTCCCCTATTTGATACAGGGAATTTAGGCTCACTGAAATCGAAACTGCGATTGGCATATGGATCTGTTAATTGAATCATATTAACAGAACCAAAGATTAACTCTTCGTCTGATGAAGACTCTGCCTGATTAGCTTGTTTAGGCTGTGCCGTTTGGTGGGGCGGTGCCCGTGGCTTTGAGTTAGATGGCATGAAGTCCTCCAAAGTCAAAGACAACTTAGGCTTTGACACATACTCAACTTCTTCTGATTCTTTTTCTTTCTTTGAATCATGCCGTTTCTTTGAGGACTTTCCCTCTGATGAAGAGGGTTTTGCCGCAACATTCATGGAAGAAGACACAAATGTTTTCTTTAATTGTGTTCGCAAAATAGCATGAGTTCGATTGATTGTCTTTCTGACCATCCAATCATCATACTTTTGTGCATTTTTTCTTTTGACTTCTTGCCATTCGCCTTTCTCCTCTGGAACTGTAGCAGTAACACATGCTACCTGAGCTGAAGAGCCTTTCAGTTTGACTTGTCCCGAGTCAACCATCTTTTGCAGAAGGTCTTTAAAGACAAAACACTCCTGGATGGGATGCCCCAACATTTGATGAAAAGGGCAATAATTGGGATGGTCTTCATCTCCTTTCGTATTTGGCCTCTTGGGCATTGGCAATTGAACCAAATTGTTTTCCAGAGCCGAAATGAAATAACCAGGAACTTGTTCATTTCGGAAAGAGTATGTTTTTCTCTTCAGATCCTCAAATTGTTTTTGTCTTTGATATCTTTGATCGTCTGGACGAAACGAACTTTGTTGTTGGTGCTCAGGAGGTGGAGCCCTTCGAGAAGATGAAGGTTTTGAGGTAGAAACATGTATAGGTGATTGTTTAAGCATAACTGTAGCAGTTTATGCTTTACCCATTCTCCTTCCTGGAGCTGATGGAATTACACGAGATTTAGCCTTAGCCTGTATAAGGGAATCTTCAATCTGTTGAGCGATTGAAGTAAGGTCTCGAAACCCTCCTGTGTATTTCACAGGGATTAACGGTGTGCGTAATTCGTCACGCAGATTTTCCACACAGATTGGAAACAATTCTTCTTGAGGGAGTGCTAAGCTCAAGGAATATGTTAATCCCTTCCAGCGAGCAATGAAATCAGAGACCCTTTCATTCTCCCTTTTCTTACAGTTTGTAAGATCAAAAACTGTTGTGTTTGGAAAAATTGAGCTGAACTGAAGGAGGAATTTTTGGCAAATATCCTCCCATCCGGTAATTGACAAGGATTGCAAGCTTGTATACCAGACAAAAGCTGGTCCTTGCAAGGTTCGCACGAAGCATCTGAGTTTTACTTCTTCTTGCTGCTCCGGAGTTCCCATCATAGGATCACAACAAGACACGTAATGCATCAAATGCTATTCAGGGTCACCTAATCCATTGAAAATAGGGAATACAGGGTTCTCAAAACTGGATGTAGGAGAGATTGAATCTACCCATTCAGGGTAAATTTTATTTTCTAGTTGAACTTGTGCACGTTTCCCTTCCATAGTTTCTAACCGAGCTATTAATGACTCAATAGTAGTTATTAGCTTTTGAGAAACATCCAGTTGAACTTGGACTTGGGTAGGTGCAATGACTGGAGCTTGGATAGATGTGGTGGTTAGTGCTGTAACTGATGGTAGCACTGCCAACTGTTGTTGCACTTGACCCGTAGGATTAGACCTATGAGGGTGTACTGATAGAGGAGGATATTTTTGATCCATCTCAGTAGCTGCAAAAAATTCCTTTGGCTGGCTGACTCCAGCATACTTAAGAAGAAGACTATTCTGAAGTAGTTTTGCATTCAACCTTCTTAATTCCTCCATTTGTTCCTCATGTTGTGCAAACCTTTTCTCTAGTGAGAGCGATTGACCTTCTCCAGAGGAAGGATATGTAACCTGGTTCTTTCCCTTCCCTTTGTTGGATCCTTTTCGGAGATGGGGAAGTGGGTTAATCGAAGGATTACCTAGGTTCTGAGTAATCCTTTGATTTCGTGTACGCACACCTTCTTCATTTGTGTCGGTGCGTACATATTCTTGAACATGAACCTCTTTATCTGAGTCCCCTGAGTGAGACTCATCTGGTGGATCAGAAACAACGACATTGATGAAATTGATTGATGCATAACGCATTGCATCCCTTCTGTCAACATTTCTATGATATTGTCTTCTTCCATGTATTTGATGAGACATTGCCTTTTGTTGATTCGATCCCTCAAAAACTTCTTGATGAACCGTAATTTGGAGGGAATCTCCTGATAATTTGGATCTTCGTTCCTCTTGAGGCTTCTTCCCCAATCGAGAAAAGACCGAATTTCTCTGAGGAGGGGATTGACGATTTGAAAAAGTCCCCAGTCCGATGGACTAGGGCTGTTCCTTCTCAACTCCTCGAATCTTATTTGTTGATTTCGAGGGTTGGTTTAAAAGAGTCCCCAGTCTGGCGAGCTAGGGTGGCTCTTGACATGCTATGTCTGAGACTTTCTTAAAATCTCTCCTAATCTTGCGAACCTTAGTACGGAAATTAGCTGGATGCATTAACCTGTATCCACTTTTATCACCCGGTTCAAAAGACTGTTGAATGATTTCTGACACTTCTGTCACTTGGTGACATGCTTGCTCCAAACAAGAGGCCTGTTCAATATTCTCATTTGCTTGATGCAAGAGTAATTCAACAACTTGTTCTCTGTATTCTTGATTTTGAGAGGAACTAGTTGAGGCCTGTTCTTGGGCAGGATTTTGATTAAAAACAAAGCCCATTGACTGTGGCCGGCCATGGGTAATAACATTGCATGAGACCATTTTCGGCGGGCTTTGCTGACTGGAGAGCACCGTGAAATGAAGTACTCCATGAACACCCCATCCTCTGATATGAATACCAGATGGGGCATTGGCAATTAACTGATGCAATCTTCTTAGTGCACCAAAGCATGAACTTTGAAGGGATCTCTACTGCTTTTTAGCCTTCAGATATCGAGAAACTGATAGAGACGCCAAATCAATATGATGTTGTAACCCTTATATTATCTTAAGACGATTTTCATATTCATCATAAGATAATACTTTATTTTTAAACTGACAAAGAGTTTTCCATATGTTGAGACGAATATCATGAATTTCATCTTCCGTCAACATTTCTGGAATGTCATACTGAGAGTCATCCAGAGGCCAAAACATGACTGGAACTTCACCTTTCTCCAGTTGTTTTCTCATGTTCAGCATTTCCTCTTTATCATTTGATGAAGATTAATCTATCTGATTTGACCAGAGTTGGTGTTTCCTTGTTGCTTCATTGGATTCAATAGGATTGGTAGAGAAATCATTGATCAAACTAGAAGATGCATGACTCAGGGGTGGTTCGGAGAATGACCTACACCCTGGGCTATCTTATGATTGAGAAATTATTTCACCTACTAGCGATGAAGCTTCAGACATGACTAGTTTCACATTTGAATGTGCCTCAAGATAAGAGGGCTTTCTCGGCACTACATTGTCCACTAGAGCATTTTTCGGGCAATGTGCATCACTACTGCGGAGAGGACTTTCGCAGCAAAATTCATCATCATGGAGAGGACCACCATAATGGGTTATATAAAATGATGAGATCTCTTGCTCCTTGGTCTTCTGACCACACATAGGGTTCCTGTGGCTCTCATCTGAAGATGAAACTTCAAGATCGACTGAATTGTCATGAAGCAAGACTTCATGAGGAAGTGTCTGTTGAAGACCTTCGGAATTAATGTTCCAACTATTGGGAAATGAGGGAGTAGAATCTTGAATTCCAACAGATAACTGTCTGAGGGCTTCAAGAACTCCAGCATCGAGCAAGGCCTTGTTACATATTGGCTCTTGATCTCCTGACTGTGCTGGGTGAGTCTTTTTCTTAGACGACTTCTTAGTTGCCTTGGAAACCACTTGTTGATGAAAGTGGATGCTCTGAGAAGGTGTATGTTCCTGATCAGGAAAGATGGACAGGTTAGGCTGACGATCTCCACTCAAATCAGGTGTATGTGCTTGACTTGGTTGTCCGTATGATATGGGGGAGTATTCCCCATAACCCTCTTGGACTGGAACAGATGTGTGTGTCTATTCCGGAGTGAACTGTTGATGTGTCACTCCACTGGTAGGGATAAATTTATGTGTCTTTCCCTGAGATGCCGCTGAAGTTGTTATAATATCCTGGCAAGCGTCCAGAATATGAGTAGGGATTTGCTTCTGCTCTTTCACCATTGATAGAATATGCTTGGTGACTTCAGCTTCCAGAACAGGGATATACTTCCATTCCATGCTTGGAGTAGGTGTATGTGCCAGCTCCTGTCCTCCTTTTCCTATCAGTGAATCCTGAAAGTACTCAAGTGTGGGGGCAGAGAGTTGAGTCTGCCTCCTATTTGTTGTCGGGGCTTTCCGACTGACTTCTTCGGATGCTACCAAGCGAGACTGTTGGTAGGCTTGATTATTACTAGCAGGTGTATATGCCTACTGATTACACTTCGCCGAACGTAGTTGATGAGATCCATCATATGTAGTCATACGATCCTGCTGACTAGCTAATGATGTATAAACAGGTGTATGTTCCTGCCTATAGTACTCCGCTGGAATTGCCTGGCGGGATTGGCGTGATGCTTCCAGACAAGTCTGCTAGACAGTAGAATTAAAATGGGCAGGTGTGTGTGCCTGCTCGTTGATTTCCACCAAGTTAGGTTGGTGGACTTCTCCGGAGATGGCAGAGATGATAACCTGCTCACTTTTAACTAGACTTCACCTCCGGCGATTCGTCTTGCCTGCTCGGGTTTGAGGAACCTGATCCGAACACCTGGAGTTGGTACCCTCATCATGTTGAGGGCGCACTGCCGCACGAGTCTGGAAGCGATTGTTGGTGGGATCCTTCAAGAAGGACTCCTGTCTGCTTGAATTAAGGCCCTGAGGGACCTGCTCATTAACCTCCCCAGAATAAGGGAGCAAATGGTGATTGTGTTCCGGGGATAACGACCCGAAACAGTTGGAGACGGTAGTCAGCACCGCCTGCTTATTGATCACTATTCGTCGTTGTCTGGACGACCGGTGTGAGTTGTTAACTTGGAGGGCTTGTCGGGAAGCCTCCAGAGTTGGGATGGTACCGTGTTGATGATACTTCTTAACCAGCTCTTTTGATACCCATCTTTGAAGATGCTGAGTAGGTGATATCATCCTCAGAGTGGACGATGATCTAGCAGGAGTAGCGGCAATAGCATTTGCAGCAGCATTATTCACAGGTGTGAACTTGAGAGCAGCCATTCTAGAAATGCAGAAGATCTTGGAAAAGAGTTCCTGTTTGATATAACATACGTAATCAAGATAAATTCAGCCACTACATCTTTTGGATGAGCACATATGTCAATGATTGTTTTTGTTGGCCCTCTTATTGAGTTTTAAATAAGGGCCTAACAAATTGGTAAAACATCAGTTTAACTTGGTTAAGGATTCACATCGGGTTCACCATTTTTGTTTCCCTCGGACTTTGGGGATGACCTCCTTTGATGGGAGGTTCAAACATTCTGATCGGTTTCTAACGGGTTTTTTCGTAGAACCAGAAACATCCAATGATTCCACATCCATTTGGACCTACTTTCCAAAGGTATGTGCTCATTAGTTTGTGGACTGATGAGGCTTAGTAATTTTCATTGGTCGAGAGGATGGGAGGTCGGACTCATCACACCTTTTTGAGGGGAATTATTGTCTACTCCAGGACTCTCTTTATAGATTTAAGTTATGTTCATGAATCCTTATTACATTACCAAGTATAAAATGAGTTTTCCTTTAGATCTGACAATCAATGATCGATACGTAGGAAATTTAGAGAATATATGTATTTGAGGTTCTTCACTGATAAATAATCATCTGTATTTGTTAGAGATTATTAGTCAATGGTATCCTTTGATACGTAAAAGTATCTTGGTCCTTATGATGACCATACTGGTTTTAAAGCCACTTAGTGGGGCACTTGAAGTTTATTGTCATTCAGAAGGACATGAATTATTTCAGAGTTGGGATCGAACCCACAGATGGGCTACCTACGTATCCTCTGTTTATAAAATGAATCAGAACCCATGTAGTTCGAGTAAGGGAGTATGATGTTTATGATTGATGGCTCAAAGAAGGATGTCATAATTACTTTTACACTATAAGCTCACGTGAGTCATGCTCGGTGTGAGAAACAAGAGGTATTGGTAAAAATCAGACAATTGTGCCATGAAAGATGCAATCATAAGAAATAATGTGGGGCTTATGTATGTATGACTGCCTAGATAATTGAAGATTAGGATTTACTTCAGTGAAGAAATACAGGAACATGGTCTATAAAGGTATATGTGCTTCATGGATATTTGAATACTCTAACTTGGGGCTTACTCCTGAAAAGGAGGCCCAAATTAGGAGAGGACTTATGATTGGGTTTTACTCCAGAAAAGGAATCCCAGATCAAAGGTAAATTAGGACTGGTTAAGAGAAATTAAGACTGGGGCTTACTTCTGAAAAGGAGCCCCAGGTTAAGAGACTTGAAAAAACAAGGGACTGGGGCTTACTCCTAAGGAGGATGCCCATGTTAATGAGTTCTCTCATCGTAAAGGATGAGGTTTAAATGAATGAAATCTCAATATTTAGTGACATATAGATGTGTAAATCACTATATTTTGAGAGTTATTCCACAAAATTCCTTTCAGATAAGGATGCCAAATCAAGAAATCATGCCATAAATGGCTTTGAAGAGTGTCTTGAAGACTGAATCTTGAATAGGAGAGGTGGAATGAAATAAGAGGGGTGAAATGGGCAAGAAGGGAACCCATGGAGACAGAGGCGCGCAAGTCTTGGCAGGCACGCAAGTACTGCATGGGCGCGCAAGTCCCGGTCGCGCAGGTATACCTGCGCGACACATGGGTACTTGCGTGACGGTTAACCAGCAGGGTAATACTTGAGCGACTCTTGGTTAAAGCCTTTAGAATCATCTTGAGATTCTTCTATAAGAGGGGCACGCAAGTTCTATTGAAGGAGTAAGGTGGCGTGCAAGTATGGAGTTTTCCCTTAAGGGCTGGCCACTCAGGCGCACAAGTGTTGATGAGTTTCAACACTTAGGCCTTCCTCCCCCTCTTTAGATCTTACGTTCTAGGTAAGAAATTACCTTATAAGTGTTTCAGAAGCTTTGAGAAGAGACTAGGGCACCGAGAGCTCAAATCTGAGTTTCTGGAAAAATTCCTCCTCAATGGGGGGCCCACAGGGTCTATTTATAGGCAGGAGAAGACCCCGTGCGGTTATCACTTAGGTCACGCAAGTCACTTGCACGACCATTATGCGTCATGCAAGTGGAGTTGCGCGACTATGAGGGAACTTGCGCGACCTATGGGTAATGTTCTCTTTGTTCATTCCTTTGTCGATTTTTGATGTTTTCTTCAAAGGCTGAATCAATTTGTGCTCAGATATTCCCCTTTTCCAATATTTAGATTCTGTGACGAAAGGAGCGTCAACAATATCTCATATCCACCCACACTTGGGGAAGGGAAGGAATCAGAAATGTTATATGGGAGTGAGGTGGGGGAGTGGTCAATAATGGGGTCCACATTAACATGTATATTACAAAAAGAAAAATTCATTAGCGTACCTATTCCAAAAAGTAATAGGTAGGGTAACACAACAAGGAAAACCAAAATAGGGACCAAGAAATCACTACGTATGAGCCTAGAGAGACACATGGAGGAAGGTCTCATGAATTAGGAGGCCTCACTGAGAATGGATTAGAAAATATTAGGTTCTTTGCGGAGGAGAGGAGCTTTGCGAAGGAATGGGCTCCGTTAAGTAGGGAGGCCCTGCCTTAGCATGGATATGACATGTAATGTAAGGGTAATTTGCAAAGGATTAATGCACTGTGAAGCCCTGAGGACCCTCAAGGGATTCCTTCCTCCATAAAGGGAATATGACTTTATGAAGGGAATCCCCAAATTAGGTGGAGGTATTTTGGAACAAAGGAAAAGGGGAATTGCGATGCTCCAATACCTTGGGTGATCTATTTTCTCACCAGTTCATGAAGTATAGGGGGATTCAAAAAATGAGATCTTAGAAGGAGAAAGGCTAGGGAAACCATAACTTTGAGGTGGACTGAGCTAGTTGTTTATATTAAATGTGTCTCGTGATGCTTAGAGGTGCTCCATAAAGGACATCGGGTATCCATGAAAGGACTGGGTCCATTAGACTCATGGAAGATTCCATAAAATTCCCTTGCGGTGATCTCGATGGACATCAGACTCATTGAGGTATCCATCAATGACCTTCATGACACATTTGGTGGGCATCAGAATCATGAAGGAATCCTTCAATAGCCTTTGTGGTGATCTCGATGGTGATGGGCTTCATGAGGTAGACCCCTTGAATGATTTTTGGGGCCTTTGAGCTTGTATTTCATCTCAAACGGCCATGGATTCCATGAAATATCCTATGTAATGCATTTCAGCACCAAAAAATTCCCCATTAGAATGAGATTTGATGAGAAAAGTAAGGTTGTATTGGGAGGGTAAGTCACTAAAACCTGGATAATTATAATGCTGGCTCGTGATGTAGGGTGCGATGCTATCGTGAGGCTCGAGGGTGAGAATGGATTTGCGAATATCGATTGACCATTGCCAATAAATATAGTGTGAGGTGGCCATTTTCCATACCATATCCCCATGAAAGATTGTTCTTGAGATCTCTTTCTGTGAATCAATCCACCATGAAAATTCTATTTGCGAACCGGGTTCCTCAAACTATTGCTTTGTGAATGGTTCTTAGTGAACCAAGGCATTGCAATTCTATGTTTCTTCATGATACTCACAGAGTATGCTACATCTCCATGAAACCTTTCTATAAAAACGTTCTTCGCGAATGACCTTCACAATCAGACTAAAGAAAATTAACCAAGTCCTGAATTAATGATCACTTAGAAAACTGCTCGAGAGGTCCTTGCAGATGCTTCTTGGAGAGAAGAAATGGAAAACAATATCCTGATCATAGAGTATGTTCGAATCAACTATGATCATGAATCTCTACTAGAACTATTTTTAGACGTGTAGACAGACTATACCTTGTAAAAGAGGTTTCCTTTGTATGGTTTTTGTCTGAGATATGATGCATTCATCCTAGAAGAAATTAGGGACGAACCAGTATACTGATTTAGAGGCACACCAAGACAATATCAATGTTATAGGGCTGCTGATGATCACATATACAAGGACCACATGGCTATCACTACTGACTACCTCTACAACTACCTCAACACTATCGATGGGAAACCACTGGAGGAAAAATAATCTCCATAAAAATATAATACGACCATTAAGGTAGAGCTAGGGAACCCTGCAAAAGGGTGGATGGATAATTTGGATTTTTTCTAGGGAGTCAAATTCATAGAGGAATGGTCTTGGGCCTATTGGGAATGTGCATCCTTTTTAGAGTTTGGGATAGTACTGATGAAATTGGTTTTGTATAAAGTGACATGGTCTTCCCAGTTCCACATCTACCAACCGTGGGGTATCATGCTTGAGATGCTGATCCGATGGTCATCGGACACCAACACATTTTATCTTCACCATGGGGAGGTCGACATTAGCCTATTGGATATCTATAATATTTATCAAATCCCAATTTTGGGGGCCATGTATGATGAGTTTCTCCCCATGGAGAATTCTTGGGAGGATGAAGAGAAGATTCCATGTCTGGTGAAGTAACTATTTGATCTGGTTCCAGAAAAAGATAAGGAAAATTAGATGACAAAGGACGTCCACTTTAAGAAGTGGTTCGACTATTTGATGAACTTCCAAATAGAGGTGTTGGCTGAGGGTGAGGAGCGATCCATGAAGTTTTTTAAAATACATAATACCTATCCAAGAGCGCCCCAGTGGTGAAAATATGGATCTTAATAGAGGATTATAGAGGATATATAGTGTCACTTGTTGGGGTACAACATCAAAGATCAACAATAGATAGTCAAGATATAAGGATTCATTATGGTGCACATCTATGGGTGGATTCTGCCGGTGATAGATGCACATATAGGAGTGAAACCAAGAACATTTATCATGTAAGTGATGCTGGAAACTGGAAAACACATCAATATGGGGATCCTGATGCTGGAGAATATGTATAAGGTGATCCAGCATATCGGTGAGGGGAAGAAGCTACTACGTGTGTACAGGCTGCTTCACTTTCTATATAGCTAGGTGTTTGCACACATGGGAGGCTATGAATATATAAATCCCATATCCCCTACCTAGATGAACTTATGACCAACGATTTTGAATATCATGGGGAATTTTCAATTCAACATGGGATCAATGGTGGTGCTGATCAAGATTGGGTGAGGAGATTAGTTCAATTTTTACCCATTTCCTCTGCTAAAAGGTGTGATAAGCGATGATAGCACGAGAACTGAAGATCATTGGTTGTATAACCTGGCCTTTTGAGGTGGAGTGCTAGTAGCACAGGTGGATCATGAGCCGATATATGAATCGTACACCCCACACCAATTTGTGAGGCAGTTTAGGTGTCTGTAAAGGCTGACCCCAAAGGTGTACCTAGAAGTACATCATGACGAAAACCCATGTGTGATGAGGTATCTATGGATCATGTTCACACATGAAGAAATAAATATGTAGAATGATATTCCTCCATCCATTACTGTATTCGTATTAGTCCATACATATGCACAGAGCTAAGAAGATGCTTCCCTGGGAGGAATCCTGATGTAGTGGATAATCTGAGCCAATGAAGGAGTGGATCCTCTACCTTGAGGATGATTATGAATGGTGAAGAGAGGGAATCATAGAGGTAGGACAAACACTCATCATGGGGATGGATCTATAGCGGTGGAGAAAATAGTTTGAGAACCTGCACCTGTTAGAGATGAAAGAAGGGGAACAATAGTACCAGGTCTAGTGTTCCCAACTGAGAAAAATAGGGAGGAAGGGGGACCATCAAGGAGGTTCTGCAAGATATCCACATAGGCTACTGGGAAACAATTATTTTATGTAGATATTCCCGATGACACTGTCTATCTCTAGGATTGGGAAACATGGGATACCTGCAAACAATTCCTCAACACTGGCATGATGTGGGACCACATTAACAAGTATGGGATGGAACTGGTCAGAATCGGGTATTCCAAGGGTATCTTCAATGCATATCAAGTAGAGGGGGAGTGGTACATGACCGAGTTAGAGGACTTAGTGCATTCATGAGGCAATACACGTCCAATGACAGATTGAGTAAAAATACTATTAGATCTGACATTTACACCACTGCTGTATGCTGCTGAGCTGGAAATGCACTTTCTACTTTACAAAGAATTAGATTGTACCTTTGGGGAATATGCCGATAAAGGGGGCCCCTCGAAGGATGGTGAAGTCATAGACTTAGAGAAAGATGAGGTTATAGCTTCGGTGGTAGGATCCTTAGATGGATTCTCCAAATCTCTTGAAGTATGTTTTAAATCATTCCCCCATGCTATTACTTTTATCATGAAATATGTAGATTAATTAACTGACATCTGTTTTGTATAGAAGAATATTTCACAAGATACCCCCTCTCATGGGGATAGAGGTGTGGAAGTAGGCATAGAGAACCAAGCCCCATGACCTGTTTTTGGAGTGATATGGACTGGGTGCAAGATCGGGTGGATGAGCTTCGCCCCAAGGAAAGTGAACTTAGGTGACAATAATGGATCATGGAGTCCACACACCAAAGGGTAGTGGAACTGAAGTGCTCCATTTAAAGGGAGATCTCTAAGGGATGTGTTTTCCCAAACTTATGAAACATTTATTACTTTAAATTGTGTTCATGGGGATATTCTTGATCATTTTAATTATCACACTTGAATCATATCAGTGAAACAACTAATGACCAATCCCTAAGATCACATGGGACATTCATGGTGTGAGAAACAATGGAAGACCACCTAATCATTCATTTTGTATGAGAATGTTTCATAATCATGGAATACTCATGGTTTTCTATTATTGACTGGCTACCCAGAGAATTCGGGCCTAGAGAGGATGTGAGTGGAGAACATGTCTCTCCAAGCAGTAAACTTTCTTTTCCCAACATGTGATAATGAATTAATGGGATAACACCAGTGTCATTGAAATCGTTCTGAAGAAAAGGAAATGAAAATTGTGAATCAAAATGCCCAAAATTAGAAACACAGGGAGGATGCGAAAACTGGTATATGATTGCTGCTAACTGTATTCGAAACACAACATCCATAACTCTAGCCTAAGATGAGGATAAACAAATGAGTTTTGACCACTGAACATGTTCTAAACATAGAACATAACTCGAAATTTCATCTAATTCCTTCCAAAACATTGGCCCAAGATAGTAGGCGAGCTAATGTGGCATATCTAGGCCGTTAGGGGGGACCTTCAGACATGAATTAGGATGAGGATCCAAATAAGGGACATGTAAAGCATGGGGTGTATTTATGGAATTTTCTAATGGATTCTAACACTCTCGAAATTATGTTACCATGACTTAAATCACATTGGTGTAGGTGCATTGGGCTGAACAAAGATCAAACCCATATTCCAGAGGGGACCTCTTTGGTGAGGTCCTAGGAGACCTTGCAGTTTTACATAAAAAAAAAATAAGGATGATGAACGTGCATTTTAATGTCGTATGGTAAGGAAAATTAATTGGATAATTTAGAATCACGTGATCAGGATGTGTCACGTAGT
Source organism: Viscum album (assembly GCA_963277665.1). Classification (NCBI taxonomy): domain Eukaryota; kingdom Viridiplantae; phylum Streptophyta; class Magnoliopsida; order Santalales; family Viscaceae; genus Viscum; species Viscum album. The sequence goes on from OY728159.1 coordinate 1,328,072,338, forward strand.
TTAATGTCGTGTGACCAGGATGTTTCACACAGTTTAAGGTCATACTGCATGGACCCTGACCAATAGTTTAAAGTCATGATGCATGGACTAAGGAATATCCTAATTTATTTGTGAGGTATGGAGGGAATAAAACTGATGTGAATGAGCCAAAAGGGGCTTTCATACCATACAAGTATCAGGAGAAAGACAGAAAGAAGGCACATGTGATATGAAAAAGGGAGAAATCACAACGAAGCTATTAGTTCAGGGTCATGGAGTTTGGACCATGGATGAAGCCAAAAGGTTGAAAAAGGTTAATGAACCTATGGTTAGACCTAAATAAAAAATGTCCAGGTGTCGATTCGAATCCTTCAAGGCCAGAAATCAAGCCACACATAGTTCTTGAAAACACAGTATGGTGAGACACCATCATTGGTGAGGGAAATCCTATTCGGCAAGGAAGCCGAAGCATCTTGAATGTATTCAAGGAAGGGTCATAATTTAATTTCATGTTCTAGACATTTGAATACTAGTTTAAGGTCATAGATCTTGGAATATAATAGAGGAATATTTCAAATGGGGTGTGTAGTGTGGTATTAAACCTGACATGAATGAGGCTGAAGGAAGCCCAACACCACACTACACATTCCAAAGGAAATTTAGACTATAGTTTAAATTCATGTAGGTAGGACTATACAGAGTCCCAAGGGACAAAAGGTTTTAATCGATCTATGGATGGGTCCAAAGACAAAATTTCTAAATGTCCCTATGTATCTCATGAGGGTAAGAATCAAGCCATACATAGTTCTTGAATTCTAAATAGTTGAAGGTCATATGGTAAGGATGCAGGTGAACCACTTTGAAAGAGGGGAAATATTGTGGCTAGGCCCAAGGATTGAGACCTGGGCATCACTACATATCCTACAAGGGAAGGAATCAATCCATACTTAGTTATGGAGTCTCCGTACGCAGGTATAACCCATGAAGGATAGGGGAATTTTTTCTTATTAATTCATTTCAATCCATTCATTCATTTTTTGAGTGGATGGACCAGGATGGAAACTCCAGGGATCACTACGTATCCCATAAGGATGGGAATCAAGCCATATGTAGTTTTTGACAGATTCTGTGTCGTTTTTCATCATGTGTCTAGAACGATGATCATGATACAGTTTAAATTCATGTGACTAGGACATAGGTACATTCCTTTTTAGGTCATTTTGGAAGGACCATAAATATTTTATAGTTTAATGTTGTGTAGCCAATATAGTGGGGTTCTAAATTTAAGGTCTTAGAGTTCAGATTAATGGAGAATGGGTGTCTTTGATGGATATGGGAAGTGTGGGGGAGTAACAAACCCAACATGAATGAGGACCAGGGAGTACCTAATCCAAAAAACAAATACATGAGAGAACCATGCAGAGGATACTAGTTTAAGGTCATATATTTTGGTCCTAAGGGATCCTAGTTTAAGGTCATAGAGTTGGGACCATGACTGTGGCAGGAGATGTGTGGTGCAGTGACATGAAGCAACCTGACATGAATGAGGGATAAAAAGTACCAACACCTCACGAAACATTCCCTAAAATAACTTTAACATAGATTAAAGTCATAAGTCTTGGACTTACATGCCCAATTTAACATTGTATTCTTGGGATAATTAGAACACTACTTTTAAGGTCATGTGAATGGGACCATCAGTACTCTACAATTTAGCATCATGTAGCTAAGATGAGAGTGTTTTGCAGTTTAACATCATGAAAAAAGTATAGTGTAGCACAGTTTAATGTCATGTTGTAAGGACATGGGGAGCTTTCCTTTTAAGGTCATGAATAAAGGACCATCAATGTTTTGTAGTTTAGAATTCTGCAGCTAAGATGAATGTATTATTTTGTTTAACTTCATTCAATGAGGACAAAATTATTGAAGAGTATTCATAAGGGGGATGCATGGTGTAACCGTTAGAACCCACACATGAACAGGGGACAAGGAGGCCTGCAATACACACCATAGACTTCAAAATGAAACTCAGGCTAAAGGGACAAAATATTTGATTAGTTAGTGACTGGGTCCAAAGTAAAAATTTCTGTACATCGCTACATATCCAACGAGGGTAGTAATAAAGCCACATACAGTTCTTGAATGTAATGAAATTTAACGTCATACAATAAGTATAAAGGTGAACTGTTATGAAGAAACAGAAAGGTTGTGGATGGACCCAAGGATTAGAACCCAATAGACACTACATATCTTATTAGAGAATAAATTAAGCCACAATTAGTTCTTGAATGTGAATAATGGAAGATAACCAGAGTTGAAGGAAATTTAATCTCATGTGAGGGCATGTGGTGCTGTGATTTTTATCTTTATATGGCCAGGATGATGATCGTTATGCAATTTATCATCATGAAACTTGGATGTATATTGTTACAAAGTTTAACATTTCATAACCAGGATGGGTATTATTACATAGTTTAATTCATTTCAAATAGTATGGTGCTATATATAGTTTAAGGTCATGTTACCTGGAACAAATGTCTCCTCATAAGAAGTACTGTTTGAGGAACTTGGCATTGGTGGGAGGAGTGATTTGCTCACCATACATGGTAAAAAAGTGTATGTTACATTGGGATAGAATTTTTGGATAATATAAGGTCCTTCCCATTTGGTATCTAACATTAGTGTCTTCCTACCTGGTATCATCGACGTTTGGAGAGCCAAAATTGTATCACCTTAGAGGAAAGTGTGAAGGCAAACCTTCTTGTCGAACGCTCTTGGGATATTCTTCCGGTGCCTCTCTAGATTGTTCAAGGCGTGAAACCTATTTTCATCAAGAGCTTCCAACTCATCTAGATGGAATTATACTATCTCTTCTAACATCTTCTAATCATAGAGAGTTTTGTAGAGTGATGGAAACTGAATCTTGATTGGAAAGAATGACTCTATTTTGTACACCAAGGAATATAGAGTCACTTGGGTAGAATTCCAAGTCGTCTTCTGATAAGACCAGATAGAATTAGGGATATTTTCTGGACAACTCCTCTTATTCCAACCCTCTATCTTCTAAATTATTTTTGAGAGTGTTTTATTGAATGCCTCTATTTATACATTTTCTTGCGCGTGATATTGAGAAGTGTGGTTGGACCTGATTCCATACTTGGAAAACAATTTATTTAGATCAACCACTCAGAATTTGGTGTCGTTATCAGGAAGAATAGCGTGAGGGACTCTAAATCGATGGATGATATTGGAGCTCATGAATTCAACAATCGACCATGCCTTGACTTCCTTAAGGGGAATCACTTCTTCCAAATTGAAGAATAAATCTTTGGCTATTAGAATAAACCTATACTGGTGAGCTATTACTGGCAGATATGGTCCCACGACATTAAGACTCTATACCAAAAAGGGCTAAGAGTACTTAGTAGTATGGAGGGGCTCTTGAGACTAATGAAAAAAATTGGAATGGATCTGGAACAGATAGGACCTCTTGTAGAACTCAACATATCAATGGAACATTATAGTCCAGAAGTAAACCAAACTTCAGATATAGTGAGAGTGTTTCATCCCTACCCGATGAGAACTATACTATCCAGAAAGAACTTCCTGCATAACTTGGGAAATCTCATCTCCTTTAATGCAGTGGAGGAGAATTCCATCAAACCCACATTTTTAGAGGGAATTATCTAGGCTTGGACTACTCCGGAGGGTGAATTGTGTCGCATGACGACAAATCTGTTCATGTTCAAATCTGTCTGACAGAAAGATTTCTGTGTTGGAGATACTCCATTAAAGGAGTCATCTAATCAGAGGTCTCTTCATCCATAGTGGGAAATAGAGGTCCTAATGCGGAAGCACTAATGGTATGGTTTTTACCTTACATTTGTTATCATCATCCAGAGTAATGTGAGAAATTAATCTTTGATGCACCACATGGATAAACAGATCATCCTGGCCAGGCTCTGTGAGAGATGCTTCTAGACCGTCCAAGGCATAAACTTTACCATTCTATGATTGAGGAATATGACTAAACTTTTTCCTAGAAGGGAACTTGGCCATTAACTGGTGAGTGCGCTCCATCAGGGAAACGAGCTCTAGTTTATGATGGCATAGTCACGATTGATCTGTTTGGTGACCAACTTGGAGTCCCCCTTCACATTCATGTGAGGAACATAAATCTCTAGTTCCATCTTGAGACCCATAATGATATCATGATACTCTACCTCATTATTGGTATATCCCTCTGATAACAATAATGAATAGGGTAGGAAATCATGTGTTTGTGTGATGAAGATGATTACTAGACCAACTTTGTTAATCATGGGATCATTGATACTTCTACCAGTTGGACTCTAGAAGGTGCCATATAAATACATATTCTAGTATGACATGACTTGGTACACTGATAGGATAGCCTCTTCTAGGAAATAAATATCCAGAGGCGTCTCTTAGGGGGCCAGATGAGTGGCCAGAAAATCTTCCAGAGCTTGACCCTTGACAGCCTTATGTGGAATAAAGCTGATGTCGAATTGCTTTAGAATCACCACCCAGTGTTCTATCCAAACTTTAAACATTGGATAGTTCATAATATAATTTACCGAATCCACATGAGACAATAGATGTATCTTATGATTCTATAAGTAGTGTCACAAATTTTGTACTGTGAAAACCAGTGTGAGGTTATTCTTCTCAATAGGAGAGTATTTGGACTCCATGTTGAGGAGCATGCGATTGATATAGTATAAACTATTCTCTATCCCCTAATTTTTCTTCTAAGAAAATATGGAACCAAGGGATCATTCCACAATGGTCACATAGAGGACCAAAGTCTTCCTAAAGATGAGTGGCATAAAAACTGAAGGCTACAATAGATATTTCTTGATTTCCTCACAACTGGTATGGAACTCTTCACCCCATTAATAGACGACACCTATATGAGCCTATAAAATGGCATACACTTGCCATCCAAATTCGTGATAAATCAGCGTTTATAGGATAATTGGAATTATAGGACTCATATCTCTCAAATGTTTCTTAGAGGGAGAATTAGGTTGATGGATTTGATTTTTTCTAGATCAATCATGATATCTCTGTATCTAATGATAAAGCTGAGGAAATTCCTAGAGGTCACCCTAAAATCACATTTCAAGGGGTTCATGTTAAATTGTCAGGAGAGAAAGAAGTCAGACACTTTTTTAAGATCTCTGAGGTGGTTCTGATGTTGGTGGGATTTGACCACCAAATATTCTATGTATTATTCCACTAGTGTCGCAAGAATTAGTTTGAATATGTGGTGCATAACACGCTGATGGTGGATCATATATTCTTCATACTGAAAGTCATTACCCAATAGAAAAAATTACCTTGTGTCCCATGAAGATGGTGGACTCTTCATCTTTGGGAGCCATTCAGATCTGATTATACCCAAAATACCTATCCACGAAGAAGATAACCTGGAACCTGGCTATGGCATTAATCAACAACTCCATTATTGAAAGGGGAAAACCATACTTTAGGTAGTGGCCGTTATGATACCAGAAGGTGATGCAAACTTTGATATGTTCATTCTTTTTACTGGATGGGATGATGTTGGAAAACCTCTTTGAGTACTGAACTTCCTTGATGATGTTGGCCCTAATGAGCTTATCAAATTCAACCTCGACCATGGAATAGTGATATGGGTGCATCTTCCTGGGAACTTATTGAACCAGTGATGGGTTACAGGGAGACCAAGAGAGTGGATGGTGACTTAAGGGTCTAGTCCAAAAAATATCATCATAGATTCAATAGAAAAAAGTGATGTTGCTTCAAGAAATCCACATAATATTGCTGTTCCACTACATGTATGGCTGCATTGATCAACATCTATCTTGGATCTTCCTCAGTACCAAGATTCACTTGAACCAACTCATTGACGGTGGTGGATATTCCTTCTTTTAATGTAGTAGGAGTTTCCTACAAGGTATACTTATCATATATGGTAGGATGATCATCGAGAAAAGGTGATTCCTCTGGGCTTACTGATTCTGGAGGAACACTAGTGCCATCTTGAGTAGTGGTGGAGTCTTCACTGGGAGAATCCTTCACTATGGAAACCATGGTGATGAAATTTTTTGAACCAATTCCATATGGATTTCAACCAATGGGTCCATGATTTATGTCAAATTAGTGGTGGTGGGTCAGTTTTTGATGATTAAAACTAGCTCGGTAGAACAGGAAAGTCTGATAGATAGCTGTAACCATGGGGATAACATCTTGATACCTGAAAAGAGTAGGGGGTCCTAGTATGACATGAGACTACATTGTGTAGGAATATGAGGTAATATTAAGTAATTAATTAAACCTATGTACATGACTCCCGTTCCTCTCAGAAATGATGATGAAGTTCCCCAAGTCTGGCATCGTAGCCTCCTACCGGTGAATCAGGAGGAAAAATGCATTATCCAAATCTGTCCATGGGTCAATTGTGATGGATGTGTGATAATACTTATTGTTTTGAGCATGATTTTACTCACTGTGGTAGTAATATTCATCTGTGTAGCAAGATTCATAAGTAGCAAAAGGATAAGTTTCACCATAGAGAATGCCTAATCGACCATTAAGGGAGTACTTGAGGAACTAGTGATGCGAGGAGGGAACTGTTGTGTGAAGATGAATCTGAGTCCTACCTATAAATGTGTTGTAAATGCTGTCCTATGAGATAAACATAAACTCAATGTCTCTTATCAAACTACCTAATTGGGTATTCAAATGGATCTTCCCACACGACCTCTATTCGGTTCTATCGTAAACTTGAGTCTTCAGATCAGATGGGATCAAATCTGCTTCAGTGAGTCCTAGCCTACGGAGTGTCCAGGTTGGGATGAGATTGATCCCAGAACTTGTGTCGATGAGACCGTGAAGGACCTCCACACCATTGAACCGGTTGGTGAAGTACAACGAATAGATGTTCCCTGACACGAGAGATCTCTCATCTTCTATAGAGAAAGAGATGACAACTGGAATTTTGACTGCTCTACCACCTAAGAGTGGAAAGTATCAGCTACCGAAATGTTTTTTAGAAATATAGGGGGATTTTCAAGGCTTTTGTGATGGATGATTTCATCTCTTCTGATAGAGGAAGGTCCCTAAGGATTGACAGTTTTAAAGGAATGCGAGCGAAGATCTTCAACACATTTTACTTCCGTGATAAGTGCACATTCCTACTTATAGAGGGTCTCTCTACAGTAGGAAACATGATGGGAATTTATAGAAGAACCAGAAGGTTCCAACTGGTGCTAGTAGCATTATTTTGAACAAAAAATCTTTCAAGAATCACCATTGGATAACTGTTGGCTGATTGAGGCCCTGGTGAATGGGGATGATTATGATACGACCATAGTGGTTCTCACTGGTAAACGAGCATGGTCATCGATGGTGGTAAATCTAGAAGAGTGGGATTAAAGGTATGTCTTGCTAATATATACATAATTATTAATGTCTAGTCTTGGTATAATGTACATACTGGCTAGAAGCGCTAAACCGAACATCTCAGTGAGTTTCTCATCCTTGGTTTCTTCATTAGTGGCATCGAACGGGGACATTTGGAGGGATTGAATAATATTCATCATCACCAGGGATAGTATAGGGATCCACCAATTTGATGATATTCATATACACACACTTCTGATCATCATCATAGGAGTCTTTCTCCAATGAGTGAACCCTGGGTAGGATTCCCATCTCTGAGGGAATGAAGGTGCCAAGTGTATGAGATGACTTCAGTACTGGAGGGGGAATTTTCTTTGCCTTATTCCATTAATTCATACCCTTATAAGATGTCAATGGTTGAAATGAAGATGTAGAAGTGTCAAATGAATGAGGTTAAATGACTTTTGAAGGTTCAGAATGGCCTAGACGGGCATGGACGATAACATGGGTGTGAGAAACTACCCTATAATCCAACTAGTCATCATAACTATGAGTACCATGGATAAAGGATTTATTATATTTGTCGTAACCTTCACTATCACTATCAGCCTTGAAAGATATGTGTGCAACCTGTTATGGTAGTTCACCCAACTTGATAATGTCGTTGTCTATATGGACCTGAAGCAATTCCTTGAACACATGGAACTTCTTGATGGTATATCCAAGGAACTTGTGTTAAGGATAGTAGTCAAGGTGGTTAGTGAGGTCATCCTCTTAAATATTTTTCCATTTAGGGATCTTTAGGACTCCTTTCCCTAAATCACTACAGAAATGACTGAGAACCTTGTCCATTGGGAAGAAATAAGCTTGGTTTATCCTATATTGAGGGGGAACCCTGGGAGTTGGATTCTGGCGATGAGGTGGCAGAAGATGAGGAGTTGGAACCACATTCACTCAACTGGATAGTGGTTCCTACTAAGGAGGTTCCTGAAAATTCCGAGGAAGATGGGGTGGATCTATCTGAGGTTTTTGTCCTTGATAAGGTGGTGCCTAGAGAGGTTTAACTGGAAACAACTCTAGCGTTTCTGGATCCCCTACCAGCATTGCGAAAATAGTCTCTATTTTGGAGGCTCTTCTTATAGGTGAATGAGGTGGTAAAGTATATTTCTGATTTTCCTACTATAAGTCTTCCTCTAGGTGTTGAGACTTATTAGAAAAATCCCAGAATCCACCTGGTAAATTCTGAGTGATGAGGGTGGGATCCATTTCAGATTTGACATCCCCCCCACACATTGTTAGTAGCTACTCTTGAGCTAGCAACATGTTGAGAATGTATGTGAAGCCTTTACACCAAGAAATTAAGTCTATGATGTTCTCATCTATCAATTTCTTGCACTTGAAGAGGTTAGCAATACTCGTCTTGTATGTAGTGGAGCTGATCTACTAGATAAACTTCATGTGAAGGTATTCCCAACCATTGATGGACCCAATGGGTAATTGGCTATACTAGATGAATGAAGCCCCATCCAATGTCTGAACAAAACATCAGATCTTGTTTTCGTCTTGCTACTTTGGGGTTCCCAACAAGGGTACACATCCTGATATGAAGTGGGCCAGATGTTGCAGTGGGCCACCCATCGCATTGAAGGGGGAGAATGTTAGATTCCCAAAATCTGGGGTGCTCTCATGTCATCCACCCACACTAGATACATCTTACTGGAAGTTGGGATCATCACCTATTGTTTACCTAAGGCCTCTATGCGAACAATGAGAGTGACCATCAGGTCATCTTGGCAAGGGTTTATATCTGGATGAGGATTCCTGACCACCAGAGCACTGATAGGCTCTTCAACATGATAAGCATGTTCAAAAACTCACCGAACCAATTGCAAAGTGGGGTGTGAAGCGTCTTGCATCACAAACTGATCTGGGTGTAAAGGGATATTTCTATTCTACTTGGGTGGATTTGGAAATTCATACCATGATCTCTTGCCATTGGGTCTATCTTATACCTTATTTTGTTGTGTAGGATAACCAGGCTCGAGTGGGGGAAAATGGAAAAGATGGATCTGTGGTTTCCCCAACTGATCCAATAGAAAAGAAACATGATCCTTTAAAGGATCACCATAATCTAGATGTCACTAAGAAATAATTTCATTGATGACCTTGTACTGATCTACAAGCTGCCGTCACAATGCATAAGTTGTAGGATTATCTTATAACTTCTATGCAACATCTGACAGATCTAAGGGAACAAGTGAACCCTTACCCTTATTGATATTCTAACTGATAGTTAATGATGAAGAAGGATCTACTAGGATAAGAGTCTACCTATATGGTGAGTGATAATACCTGGTGGGTCCAGAAGATGTTATTCTACCCTAGAAGGTTGATCCTCATCATTAGCCTTTTCACGGATCTCCCCATCCTTGAGCAGTGTGACCCAATCATATTCACCGTGAAAACACCTAGAGTGTCCTCAACATCACCAAGTAAATATGGCTATTTATTGATGGGACTGAAATAGAGAGTTGTTTACTACCCCTAACCCCATAACTACACATGTGAGGATCCTTCATCAATGATACAATAGAGCACTATGAAGTGATGGAAGCATCGACCTTAAAGGATCTGGTGATAACCGGGTGACATAGGATGTTGGGCCACTGGAAGTTATTCTAAATAAACCATGTTCTATTGCTGACCGATGTCATAAAAGTGTTCTTGACTCTTTGGGTAGACCAACCGATGACAATGGAGGTATAAATGCATCGTCCAGATGGTCCGATTAAAGCACAAAACCCATTTTTCAGTGAGGGACTCTAGAATGTCTAAGTCAAGAACTACATTTAGAAAAAACATTTCTAACAACTGGTCAGTGGTGAAGGTTTCCCATAAGATCCCATTCTCATAAGAGGGTCCCAGCCCTTGGTTTCCCCAGTCTCTGATCGAAACTAGTTGAGAAGTTGGAAATGACACAGATATAGACTGCTACAACGATGGACTAGCTGGTGGAGGGAATGCTGCATGAACTGACTGATCACTAAATCTTTGATAATATCTTGTAGGTGTTGTCGAATTCATCATCACATCCTTTTAATAATGGGTATTGACCACTTACTCATTTTCAAGGGTAGTGGAAGTCATTTTATGGTTCATCAGGTACTCATGGTCTATCATGTCCCAAAAAAACTCTCTATGATCTCGTATAGAGGTAGAGCATGAAGCTGGTGATGATAGAGATGTCTGTACCATGAGACCTTATAAGAGAGACAACTCTTCCTCAACCTGTATGTATTTTTAAAGGGATTCATGGATATGGTGCCTCTCACTTTCTGAGATGACGAGCTTCACCCACCAGGATCCTTCCCCAGAGTCTGATGCAGAATTTTGGGGGAAAGACTCCATCATTGGGTCACATTCAGATTTATAATTATATTAGTATACATTATTCACAAATTTTTTTTGATTACTGGAGTTATTCCTTCGGCCATGAAGGTTCTCCCTTCTACTCTGGGATGGTTCATCATGGCAGGGATCTTTTCCAGCACATGGAGGACCTTCATGCTATTGGTTGATGCTAAATTGGGGAGTACATTTCCTTTGATGATATGAGGTGTGAGGGGAACCTGGTCATATGTAAAACGAGACATGGAGAGGTCCTCCGTATCAGTTTTCACTGGATTAGGGAGGAATTCCACTCTATCCATGGGTGGTGCGAGGAGGATCTTCGCACAACTAGTTGTTGACCTAACAGGGAGAAAATATGATATAGTCATTAATGACATCGGGAGGATCTCAATGTATGTGGTTAGTGGAGTGGGGAGGAACTACACTTTGGTGGGTCAACACATGAGGAGGACCTTTTCACTGATCAAAACAAACACGGGGAGGACCTCTGTGTTGACTGGTGATAGCACGGGGACGACCTTTATACTGACCATGGATAAATCTGGTAGGACCTCCAATTTTGTTATTAATGGAGTGAGGAGGACCTCCATTGAAGCTGGTGAAGAGGTGGTGAGGGCCTTCATGCCACTGGTCAGATACATAGGTAGGACCTACGTATCTGGAACCATAAGAATAGGGAGGACCTCTGTGCTAAGCATCGATGATGTGGTAGGATATCCACCTTGGTTGACACTGAGAACATAGGTATTTCCTCCATGTTAGGTGAAAAAGTGGGGAGTACCTCCACTCTGGTTGGATAATGCATGGGGAGGGCCTTTTTGCTGAGTCTCATCACCTCAGACTGACCCGTAATGGTTTCTGGGGACACTGGTGGCTGATAGAGTTAACCCAACTTTCCTATAAAACATTTTAGGGCTCGATCTCAATAGGTTGTTAATATGTACTTGATTTTTAGTAGAAGGGACTTTGTAGAGTTTTCTTAGTGTGGTAAGAGCCACAAGAGTTGTTGAATATGATTCCCACTAACAAAAATCCTCCTGATATTGGGCCTGATGTTGCTGTTGGGTGGTTCATAATGAGGGAGACATAGTAGGGGAGTGGTCCACCTATTCCTCATCCATAAATACTAGTTTTTAGTGGCATTGACATGACTTGGTGGGATACCTACTTGGAATATTCCAGGCAATAGTCATCGTCGGGAGGCCTCGGGCATCCCCTACTTCTTGGGAGTATGGGAGTGAGTCAAAGGAGTTCTCCAGGGAGAGGCTCTCAAAGTGGTTCATCATGGGAGTGGTGATAAAGGGATCTTGGTGCAACCCTTGGGGTCAGCGGTGAAGGTGAGGCATAAAAGCCTCCTAGTCTTGGAGAGCCATATCCCTTGTGGGAATGAACCCCTCCTACTCATACCATCATATGAGGGTGTTCATCAACCTCCTATGCATGATCTTAGAGGATGAGAAAGGGCATGGGAACTTGATAATTGATGAAGTTATGGAAGTCGTGGAATAAGTATGGTCATTCAAGATTGTCACATCGACATTTATCCTACCCCTGTGTTGTCAGGTTCTGGGTGAGTGGTATCCTGTAGCTCAAGTCTTGTAAAGTAAGAAGATGTAGCTGTTAGTATGGATACAATAAAAGTAATGTCCAATTCCCCAATTTCATCCAATCTTCTATTGCTATAGAGATAAATCCAAGCTAAAAATGACACAAATTGGAATTACCAACATTCAACTTATTTAAATGCTGGCGAGTTCCATGTTGGGTTCACTATTTGTTTAGCGGTCCTTGGTGCTGAATATATAGATCTGGTAACATGGAAATATACTAAACTAATGACTGAAATTCTACTGGTCTCCACATTGAGAAGAATATATTAATGTCAGTTTCACCATTTCTATTTCTGACACTTTTCATCAGGGCGTGCTGCCTCACATGTTATTGTTTTCTGGCATGAGTTGTTTCCCTATATTCATGATTTCTAAAGGCAGTTAACATTCATTAATTTTTCAGAGATGTATTCTCCTTGACTGAAATGAGATGATAGGTTGTCTATTCCTCTTTCCATGGATTACTCTTCCGAATTTGTCTCCTTGTCTAGGTCTCCCACATAGACTTGGGTTTTTGTTATTGAATATCATTCTTGTTGCCATCTCTTTGTGGAGGCTAGTTAATTATGCTACTTCCATCTATACATTCCAAGGGGTCTATTCGGGGTAGCAACCTTCAGTTAGGAGAGTAGTCATGTTGGGAATCAATAGAATGTATGGACATTGGAACATTGAACACCTGTATTCTTATTTATAGGAGGGATTCTCAAGGGTGAAGAACCCAAGTCATACCACGTCAATCATGGGGTATGTTATTCCATATGCATGTATTTTGAGGTTTTTTTAGGAATATCATGTTTAAAACGACGTAGGACATGAGTTTAGTGTCTTTAGGAGACAGTTAGGGGTTGATTGGGACTCCCAGTGAAGGAAGATCAAAGAGATAGATCCTTATGAGGGAGAATCTAGAAATTTTACCAGATGGATGGATCAGAAAGCTCAATGAGATAGGACCATGGATGGTGTGTCCCATAAAGGGAATAATTCACACCATGAAGGGGTATGTACTTAGTAGAGAGGTACCAAGGTTTACCATTGGTTGAGATTGAAACTTGGGGAGGCTTCCTATGTACCTTGTGTATAATAATGGGATAAAAACCCAGATAGTTCATTGGGTGAAATGGGGCTTACACATGGTTATCTTCCCAGGTGCTCTTGGAGAAATGATAGAGTGAATGGGTCATATGTGTAGAAACATCTAAAATGGATGACATGATCCCATGTAGATGGGGAAACTTGGTTAAAATCAAGATGGATTATGGAAGGATTGAATAAAATGGATGGGTTGTTGAAGGAGTTGGGCTTGAACCTCAGGAAGCCTTCGTACGTATCCCATGTGGACGGAAATCAAAATCTACATAGTATACATGGGGGCTAGGGATTATTCGTAGAAGTTTCCCATATGAAGACCCGAATGAGATGCGATCTTTGGGCTGGGGCATGGAATTCTTGGGATGTTTCCAAAAGAAGATTAGGATGGATGATGGAGGATGGGCTTGGACCATACGGTGGATTCCTACATAACCTATTAAGAATACCAGGATAAAAGTCTGTGTAGTTCAGAAGTGTGGAATTTGGTGTTTACACTTAAAGAGGAGCCCCATGTGGGGGCTGATCTGGACACCACTGAGGGTGGATCAGGGAGGTTCACCCCATAGAGGGGGAATCAATGTTTACAATTGGTTTGGATTGAACATTGTGGAAGTGTCCTACATACCCTATCTAGAAGACAGGGATAAAAACCTACATAGTTTGGAAAAGGGGGAGGTTATGGTCGATACCAACCTCTAAGCCCGTATGAGTCATGATCAATGTGAGAAATAAGATGGAGCAGTAGACTAGATGATCACGTCATGGAAGATGCATCAACGAGGGATGGTGTGGGGCTTATGCATGGAAACAACCCAAGGAGGATTTCATTACATGTGTGAAAGATTAAATTCCTTATAAGTAATATTTCAATCCCATGGATATGAGTGGGCATGGAAAATTATTGAGGAACACATGGTGAAAAATACCAAAGGGAGAGAGTGATGAGAGGGCTCTGGTTCCGATACCCACCTCTAGTCGTCTAATCTTTCTACACATGTGGTGATTATAGTTTAATGTCATGTGTTGAGAATGTTGGTGCTAAGAAGTTTAACATCCTACAGCTCAGACATGGGGGATTCACTCCTAACCCCTTGGACTTACATAATGGATACCCAAACACACTTGGGGAAGGGAAGCCATACACAATGCATGGAAGGAGAGAGGTATAGGAGTAGTAAATTTTAGGGTCCACATTATCATGGATATTCCAAAAATTAAAATCCATTAACATACCTATGAGAAAAAACAAGAGGTAGGAAAATGAAATAAGGAACACCACATGAGGGAGAAAGAAATCACTACGTATGATCCTGGAGGGATGCACAAAGGAAGGTCTTTGAAGCAAGAGGCCTAAATGAGAAGGGCTTCATAAAGATTAGGTGATTCTTATAGGATAAGAGCTTTTTTAAGGAATGGGATTTGTGAAGTTGGGTGTCCCTTCCTTGGCGTGGAGCCAAAATGTAATGGGTGGGTGATTCTCAAAGTCTTAATCCTCCATGAAGCCCTGAGGACCCTTGAGGGCCTCTGTTCTCTGTAAAGGGCGTAGGCCATTGTGAAGGGCACCCCCAATCTAGGTGGTGGTATTTTAGAACAACAGAAAATGGGACTAATGATTCTCTAATATGTTGGGTGATCCATTTTCTAACCGGTTCACGGACCAGAGGGGGATTCACAAAATGGGAGCTCGAAAGGTGAATCTTCAGGGAAACCATCCCTTTGAGGTAGGGTGAGCTGAGTATTTATAAAAAATAGGACTCATGATGCTCAGAGGCATACCATGAAGGAAATCATGGATTCATTAAAGGAATTGGTCCATCAAACTCATAAAGGATTCTGTCAAATGATTTTATGACGATCGTAGTGGGTGTCAAACTCACAGAGGAGTTTGTCAACAACTATTGCGGCGATCATGATGGTGAGGGGCTTCATGTGGGATCATTGCAAGGCAGACCCCTTGGATGATTTTTGGGGCCATTGATCTTGGATTTCATCTCTTAGGGACTCTTATTCCTGGAAATATCACATGGAATGAATTTCGGTACCAATAGTGTAACACCCTGAGATTTTTGAGTTATTATTTTTTGAATTAATTTAGTATTTTTGATATTTAGAAATTCAGACAATTCTAGAAATATTTTTTTATTTATATTAAATAACCAAGTCATAATTTCATTATATGCTACACCAATTTAAGATTGCGCTACACACAACATTGGCTTGGTGTATGCTACATGCAACACTGAGTTTCTATGAAACATCATTTATTGTTATAATCATTCAAACAAGATAGTTATAAACTAGATAAAATTAGAAATATTAATAGTGATAACTAATTTTAGAATATTTTTTATAAATTCTTTATATAAATAGAACATATTTATTATGAAAAATATAATTTTTGGTAAAGTATTTATATGTTTAAAAATACTATTTTCTCAAATGAACTACTTTTTTATATCCTATGAAAAACAATAAAATTAATTTTAGAAACTTTTAGAAATTGAATTTGATAAAATAAAATTAATTTTTGAATTCATAATGTAAAAATTATCTTAGAGTTAATTTTTAGAATTTTTCTAAGAAACTTCATTTTTAGATGAATAGTGAAAATTACTGTATTTTAGTTAAAAACCACCTCTTCGTATAAACAATAATTAATGTTAAATTATATTTTAAATTGGTTTGTAAAGTCAAAATAGATAAAAAATACATATATTAATACAATCTTGTTCATTATAATCATTTTATATTGAAATTATATATAAACACTTATTGAAATCTTGAACGTTTTTACTTTATAAACTCGTTTCCTCACCGCGTCTGTAAAATTAGTGTTAAACTTAATTTTTCCACTTCTATAATTTGAATTTTAAAAAACTTACATACAAGGTTGTAATACATGTATTATTTGTGATCTAATAAGATCAAATTAATTTTTTACCTAAAAGGATTAGTGAAAGTGATTAAAATTAATTACGGTGATTAAGATAAAATCAAGCCTAATAAGGGACTAAAACTTAATCTTAAAGACTAAAATGACCTGGAAACTTTTTTAAAGGAAATTGGATACCAATAATTCTACCATATCCAAAATTGGTTCAAATTTTATGGGTTATTGTGATATTATTGAATGGAAGTTCCCTATATAAAAGGTTATGTAAGGAAAAAGACAAAAGGAGAACTTTCCTTGCATTTAAAATTTATAAAACATTGAGATATGTACAAAACATTGTATTTTAGGTTATACATATCCTTTTGAAATATAAATGGGTTATTTTTATCATAATAATTTATCATTAATTTTTAGAGATGATTAAGTTATTTAAAATGCTTAAGAAACGCCAACGTAGTGATTATTTAGTTAATAGTTAACTAAAATAAATGGTACAATAAATATTAAAATTGAAATAAATTGATTGAATTATTGTCTATAATTATTGTTTTAGATGAATATATCATTTTACATAGATTTAAATTTAATATATTTTAATTCAATTTTTTTTGATATTTTAAAATTAAAATTAAATAAATAATGTCAAAATTGACATTAATGTCATTATACAATAAATAATATTTTATTAAATGATTTAAAATTAGTAAAAATAATATATTATGATATGTGATTTTTAAGTTTTAATAAATATTAAATATATACTATTAATGTACCAATTTATCTTCTATAATTAACATATCGACCCATACATTGTAAAAACAGTTTTAGCATGGTTCGGGTTTAAGCAGTGTTTTTGCACGTCACATGCGCCTGTTTTAAAATTAATTTCCCAAACCTATGAGAATTTTGTTTTTAAAATTATGTATCATATATATAATTAATTGGATCTATATTTTCAAAATAATATCACTTTAATTTCATCTTAATGGTTAAACTATATAGGTTAGAAAACTAGTGTTTTTAATAAAAAACAAAAATGATAAGATTAAGGAAAATTAGAAGTTAGGGAACCAAATTATTAAAATACAGATATTTTTAGTGTGGTAGAGGTTTATATCGACCATTATTACCTTTTACTAAATTATATTTCCATTTTGGAGGCACATTAGGTAAGGTATACTGTAACATCCCAAGTAAATAAAGAATATGAAATTTTCACATTTATTAATATTTATTAATTAAATATAAAATTTTACTTTAAAGGGTATTCTATGTTTGATGGAGTACCCGACACACAATAATGGGTTTCTCCAAAATCTCATGTTGCACACAAGGTTGAGTCATACTGAAAAAAATAAAAAAATATTATTTTTAATGGTAGTTAATGCCTAGCTGTTGTATTGGTGGGAATGAATAGAAATAACTAAAATATTATTATACATGTTTGTTAAATGTTTTTACATTATCTAATAAAAGTTAGAGGCTTAAAATGGGAATGAATCCAATTTTAAGAAAAAATACTCTAATATTCTTTAAAAGGTCGATTTACCACCTTTTGATGGAGAACTATTTTTAAATATAGTTTTTTCACTTTTTTATATTCTATTTGAAAAAATAAAATTCTTATTTATAATCGGGACATAAAAATTTACTTTGGATAAAATTTTGGTATTTTGCTGATAAAGTTCATTTTTAACGAATAGTGAATAACACTGCATTTTAATTCAAAACTGCCTTTTAATATAAGTTATTTATATGGTTAAATTAACCTTTTAATTGGTTTTGAAGTTTAATTGGATTAAATTTTTACCATTTTATCCCATTCTGGTCATTTGAATTAATTTCACTTTGAAATTGTACATAAACAAGTGTCAATCTTTTGATAGTTATTATTTCTTAAAAACATGCTATTTTGTTTTGACAACAAGAATTAATTTTAAATTAATTTCTGAAACTTATGTGTTTTTAATTTGGAAAAATGGATTCCATATTTTGAACCATTAGCTCCAAATTTTGTAAATAGGTAACTTTTATTTTTAGACATTGTGAATATTTACTTCAGTAAATATTTTATTTATCATGGTTAAAGGGTAACTCTGGTAAATAAGGGCGAAACATAATATTATAATAATATTAAATTACCCTTAAAATTGTCCTAACCCTATTATATGACATATTTACGACCAAACTCATCCTTGGGTCGATTTTGGGACCCCATGGAGCCACATGGGAGTGATAATGACACTTTATATTAATTAATTTAAAGTAAAGACAAAAATGACATAAACATATAGCTTTTAGAAAAACAATATTTACATGAGGTTATATAAGTGATATATTAGAATATAAATATTAATTTGAAAGATAAAACTATTTAATAAATCATGGTATTTTATTTATAATTTTTAGAAATAAAATAAATAAACTTAGTTATGACACAATAGTGATGCAATAATTGCTTCATTAACAAAGGATTCAAATAAATGATATTATAAATATTAAAATAAATTTATTTTGAAACTTTTTATGCCATAAATTTTTTTAGGGATAATAATGACTTTTTATATTTTAATTAATGAAGTTTTTATAAATAATAAAGTTGTTGTATATTTTTTAAAAGTCTTGATATGAATAATTTAGAAATTTACATAAATGATTTTTTTTAAAAAATATTTTATTAAATGATAAAATAATCCTAAAAATATAATATTCATCCAAATTACTTAAATAATGTTAAAAATGTAAAAAATGATCCATTTTGAGTCTCTTGTAATTTTATAGTAAATATATTAACCATAAAATATGAATATATAAGAGGACATGGTAAAAGTTAAACAAATTAACAAAGGGTTAAACAAAAATGATAAGGATTAAAATATATTCAAAACCTATCAAATTATTATTGAATGATTTTTTTTAGACTTATATTCACATTATCTTCTAATTAAATAAGTTTTTAACCTTTTAAAACCGAAAATAATTTTATAATAAAACAATACTTTCAAGCTTTCCTAAAGAGCCCCTTCTCCCTCTTATAAAAGGCCACCACCTCTAACCCATTACACACACAACTCAAGCCCCTTGGCTCGTCCAAAATATTATCTAAGAAGCTAAAAACATCCATCTATTCCTCTTATAATCTTTCCCCTAGGAAGAAGACAATTCAAGAAATCCTTTTTGTACAAACCAATGGGTGTTACCCGATTTAAAGGTAACGTCTTCTCTCAAGTTCTTTGATTTTATTTTCCTTCCCCACTACCTATGATCTTATTATTATTTGTTTACATAACAAAAACAATATCCTAAATATACTAGGTTTTTTTTGAGAAGTATTCTAATTACACTTTCACACACCACCGGTTAATGGATACGAACATACTGTTTCTATGGACGACGAACTACTGTCTCACAAAACATTGATTGTTCAATTATCTCAAACTTCCTATCATGGTGACCATTATGATGGAACTGTATTTATATGTGATATATAATATATTTATATTATCTCTATTATTATGTATTTTTCATTTATATCATTCCTTTCTGGTTTCCATAATGGATAAATACGATAATTTCATTTGAGGAAGTGCGGACTACCGCCCCCTCAAAGTGATATGACTCGTTCATGACATACATGGAATATATAAAGTATGAAATTAATGAAATTATATATGATATTATTCTAGAAATATAATATACCTATATATCATTAAGTTTTGATTCTATTAAATATGAAATAGAAATAGAAGTGGCGTTCATGCGTACGTACAACTTACCGTCTCCATGAACGATGCATTTCATTTATTATCTCCAAATGTTATGTACTATTATAAATAAATATATATACTAGATATATATGATATCTAAATCATTAATATCATTCTGAAGATAATTTAATTTTGACCACATAGACAACTTGTAATTATAAGAAGTTTGTTGTTGACTCAAGTACCAAATATCGACAAAATGACCGTTATTAACTTAAATTATTTTTTAATGTTTATAACATAGCAATAAGTGATATAAATGGAAGAATAAACTTAAAAAAGTTTCTTAATCAAGTATAAATTAACTTTAGTTTATTATTCAAAAGATTAAATAACGAACGAGTCAAGTCAGACACAAGGTAAGGGAACTTCTTAACCCAATTTCCATTCTTTGGGTTTAACTTCTACTTCTTGATTATGTAGAGCTATGAATATGTGTGAATGACCTATGATTATTTTCATCCACTTATATTGGGTGTATTTTTATTTTTCACATATAATTATTTCACTAATTTATCCTTAATGTAATGATACAATCTTTGTAAGGGAACCTTTCACCCTCATCTTTTAGTCAAAGACTTATTTTATGTTATGTATTTTAAATTTACACTTTATTATGTTGAAATATGTTCTTATATATTCTTATTTCTGTAAATTTTATTTCCAAGTGATGAGAGACCCTTTTCCATCTCATAAACTCATTTTCTGAATTTTTAAGTGACGCCGTTAGGCTGCTGAATTTTCGTATTGGAATTTCTAAACTCAATTTCCTCTCATTGGGTTTTACGCATACTTTGTTTATTATGCCATGATTATATGTGAAATCACTGTTTAATTATTTATGTTTTAATTTCCACTTCACTTTATGTGTATATATTTTTTCACACATAATAACTGCATTGATAAATTCTTACGTCATTTATACGATCTTTGTAAAGGATTTTGTCTCAAATTACATTCCATTGAGACTTATTTGTTATTATACACCAAATCACTTTATATGGTGTATATAATTCCCTTTGGAATATTATATCATGAATCTTCTTATTCTCATTATATTATAAGCTTTTTTTAATGTTATTATGTAATTATTTTTATACAAGTATTTTCTCAAGTGGTAAGGGACTCTTTAACTAATTTTTTTAAATGTTTTAAAGATTAATTCTTCAAAATCTTTCTCATTATTGTCCATGTTTTCAAAATGTTTTTAAGGATTTATTTATATATAAATTAAGGTTATAAAATGTTAATTACTTTAAAAGTTTCAAAGTGGTATGGGACACTTTGATTCAAAAATATCTTTATTAAATGTTTTAAATGGTATTGAAAATGGTTTTGAGATAGCATTGATTGTGTCAATATCTTGAAATGATATACTATGACTGCAATGTGGAAATGTTATCTTTCCATTATGCTTGTTTTATGTGTTATAAATATTTTATGGTTCTTGGTCATTGGTCACGTATATGGGTGGTTCCGTGATAAACCTAGGGTGGGTGAACCCGAAATAGCTCTCCAATGCATTGGGTAACGTGATGGAGGTAAATGTTAATGTTTCTCCTTAGAGATTTAGGGAATATATTGTGATGGGTATTCCAAATGTATCTCCCTATGTAGCTATGAAAACTACAATTTAAGTATGTTATGGATGCCACAAGTTACCTTTATGATTTATGATTTCCATGTGTTATTAATAAATCTTATGATTTTTTTGTGGTATGTTAAAGATTGAAAAGTATGATTTCATTGATTTGTATGTATTAATGGACTAATATTTTCTTTCTTTGTTTTATAACCCTTACTGATATTTTTATTCTCATCCCATGTTTTTGAATTTTTTTTTCACAAGATATAAGGAAGGGTAAGAGAAATGAATAATTCAATAATATTTTTATCAAGAAAATAACTCTTGTTTTCTTTTATGAGTTTTTATTTTATGAAAAAATGGATACTGAGTAGAAGTGTATACTTTGTAACAATTGAGATGTAATGTAATTATTATGGCCTAATTATCTAAAAATATAAACCTGAAAATATCCTCAATGTGAATTATTAACTTAATTCAAGATTACATAATGTTTAAGGTTGGGGCCTTATAGTTGGTATCAGATGTCAGTTTAGACAACTTTAGGGATTATAAGTTTTTGTTAAACACATGGTTAGTCCATATATCTATTA
This sequence comes from Viscum album, assembly GCA_963277665.1. Taxonomy (NCBI): domain Eukaryota; kingdom Viridiplantae; phylum Streptophyta; class Magnoliopsida; order Santalales; family Viscaceae; genus Viscum; species Viscum album. Next base: position 1,328,094,678 of record OY728159.1, read on the forward strand.
TTTCAGTTAAATAATTATTTTATAAATTTTAAGATTGAGGAATGTTGGTTACAAATGGAAGGAGGAGGATCTCAAACAACATTCCTATCTCTTCCTGATGACATGCTTGCGCTAATTATTGCAAAGTCATGTTCATATGATTGTGAAACTTTTTATAGCATACAAATCACTTGTAAGAAGTTTTTTGAGATATCAAACACCTCCAATATACCTCAATATCATCTTGGATCATGGATTGTATTTAATCAAATCCTATTTTCAAAATATTCTCATATTTTCAAGAAAGGTAAATATTATCAAGACATTTTCAAATATTTTATCTTCTCACAAGATTTTGAAGCATATTACGATTTTGAAAAAGGTGATAAAAAAGGAGACCATTTTGAAATCTATTTATATTTGCTTTTAAATTATATTCTTTAAGCACATACTTATGGTATTTTAAAAATACCATTGATTAAAAGTTTCCACTCAAACTCGGTCTGACTATTTTATAAAAATCATGTTTTATCAGATGTTTTAAAATTATATTTCATAAATGATTGTTTTCCGAAACTATTTGTTTTTCTAACACCCATATGACTCAAGTTGTACAAGGTGTATTTGGATGAAAGAAGAAAATGATTTTGAAGGATCCTTAAATAATTTCTACAATTCATGGACCTTCTACCTACATAAACAAGATGATGATGAAACCATATGGACACCATGATCAAGGTATGATGTAATTTCTATCGGGAATAGTTTTATTTTATCATATGGAGGTGAAAAAAATGACAATATATAAGATGTATAGGTCTTAATTTATTGGGATTAAAATAAAAGGTATAAGAAAAATTTTGAGCTTAAAACATGTTAGGGTTATTTTTGAGTTTTATAAAAGGACAACCTGTAAGATGGGTGACAACTCGTCGCATCTGGAAAGGCTGAAGGAATCGAATGCACAACTGAAGGGCGACAAGGGGGCATCATCTACCACTAGCCTACGTGAAGACGCTGGTTAGTATGAATTTTTACTTTTAGTTAAATGATTTTATAGAACAATAATAAGTTGATTTTGGGAACTTATGTTCTATCAAATGGATATCCTTAGCATAAGAAAATGATTTGGTGATTATGTGATAAATGTTATTTTAGAAGACATTATCTCTTTTGGGGAACATTATACACTTAAGATAAATAGAATACTATTGGATCTCATTTGTAGAGTAATGTTTGAAATTATATTTTGGAAAAATATATGTTTTTATTATGGACATATAGTGATTTAGGTTATTAATGGAAATGATTAACCTATCTTGGAGAATATGTGACTAGGTTAATTACTTTTCAGTATGAGAATTTAAGAGTATCTGATGTTATTTAGAGATAAATGTTAAGATTTTTGTGGAAGTCTATATGATAAAATCCTTTTGAATTTTGGGTTTAAATATTAGTTAGGATTACTTTGAATAATTTTAAGGAAAATTGTGTATTAAATGGTCTTTGTTGATCTTTGGGTATTGTTTGTTCAATTTTGTAGATTAGAAGTAGTATTTCTTTTTTATAAAAGATTGTCCTTTTGGGGATTATCTGATATTGTACTAACCTTTTTGGTTTTGGGTAATATAGAAAGATAAGGGAAATATATATCTCATATTTTGTGGATTATTTGATTCTCTAGAAGTTTATTTTAGCGCTTTAGGTGTGCCTAAGTCATCTTGAATACTCATCATTTGGAGAAAATATGATTTTTTGGTAGAAACATATTAAAGGATGAAACTATACTTTAAAAGTAAGCATATTTCCTTATGTTCTTAGTCAATATTATAACTAAATTCTCCAAATTTATGAAAGGGAACCTAAAACAAAAAAAGGTTGTCTGTTTACTTTTCCTATTGGGGGATCAAATACCATTTAACCTCTTACAATTTTGTGGTTTTCTTGTTGTTAAATTTCTCCTAGTCATGTTTTCTATCACTCTCCATCAGAACTTAACACCTTGTTTCTCCTCCAAATCCATGTTTTCATACATGGAATCCTAGTATGTGTTATCTAATGTGACATTTTTACTTCTCTTTCATTATTTTAAAGTGATAGTTTTATTCACACTTTTTTCGATGTGGGAATTTTAATGAAGTTTTCGATCCTAATTTTAAAATTGCGAGGACACAATTTCCAAAAGGGGGAAGGATGTAACATCCCAGGTAAATAAAGAATATGAAAATTTTATATTTATTAATATTTTTTCATTAAAAATTAATTTCACTTTAAAGGGGATGCTATGTTCTATGGAGTACCCGACACACAATAATGGGTTTCTCCGAAAGTCTCATGTTGCACACAAGGCTAAGTCATACTGAAAAATAATAATATAATATTGTTTTAAATGGTATTTAACAACTAGCAGTTTTATTGGAAAGAATGAATATAACTAACTATAATATGATTATACATGTTTGTTAAATGTTTTTACATTTATCCAATAAAATTTAGAGGCTTAAAATGTGAATGAATCCAATTCTAAGCATAAATACTCTAATATTCTTTAAAAGGTCAATTTACTGCCTTTTGATGGCGAACCCTTTTTAAATATAGTTTTTGTAAATTTTGTATGTTCTATTTGACAAAATAATATTCTTCTTTATAATCAGGACATCAAAATTTACATTGGGTAAAATTTTGGTATTTTTCTGATAAAGTTCATTTTTAATGAATAACAAAAAATACTGTATTTTATTTCAAAACTGCCTTTTAATATAATTTATTTATATGGTTAAATTAAGCTTTTAATTGGTTTTAAAGTTTAATTTGATTAAAATTTTACCATTTTATCCAATTCTGGTCATTGGAAGTAATTTCACTTTGAAATTGGACACAAACAAGTGCCAATCTTTTGATAGTTATTATTTATTGAAAACACACCTTTTGTTTTGACAACGAGAATTAATTTTAAATTAATTTATGCAACTTCTGTGTTTTGAATTTTTAAAAATGGATTCCATATTTGGAATACATATCATCAAATTGTGTAAATAGATAAATTTTATTTTTACACATTATGAATATTTACTTCAGTAAATACTTTATTTACCATGGATATTAACTCTGGTAAATAAGGGTGAAAAATAATATTATAATAATATTAAATTACCCTTCCACTTATCCTAAACCTATTGGATGATAAATTTACGACCATATTCATCCTTGGGTCAATTTTGGAACCCCATGGAGCCGCATGGGAGTGATTATGAAACTTTATATTAATTAATTTAAAGTAAAGACAAAAATAACATTAACAAATATCTTTTAGTAAAACAATTTTTATATGGAGTAATATAAGTGATATCTTTGAATATAAATATTAATTTGAAATATAAAAATATTTCCTACATCATGGGATTTTATTTATAATTTTTTGAAAATAAATAAATAAACTTAATTATGACACAATGGTGATGCAATAATTGATTCATTAACAAAGGATTCAAATAAATGATATTATAAATATTAAAATAAATTTATTTTGAAACTTAATATGCCATACACGAATTTCAGGGATAATAATGAATTTTTATATTTTAATTAATGAAGTTTGTTATAAAGAATCAAGTTGTTAAAGATTTTTTAAAAGTCCTGATATGAATAATTTAGAAATTGACATAAATGATTTTTTAAAACAATTAATATTTTATTAAATGATAAAATAATCATAAAAATAAAATATTCGTCCAATGATGTAAATTATGTTAAAAATTTCATACCTGATCCATTTTGGGTCTCTTGGCATTTTATAGTAAATATATTAACCATATAGTATAAATATATAAGAGTATATGGTAAAAGTTAAATAAGTTAACACAGGGTTAAGCAAAAAAGATAATGATTAAAAAATATCCAAAACCTATTCAATTTTAATTGGATTATTTTATTTCAACTTATATGCACCTTATATTTGAATTAAATATGTTTTGGACCTTTTAAAACCGAAAATAATTTTATAATAAAATAATACTTTCAAACTTTCCTAAAGAGCCCCTCCTCCCTCTTATAAAAGGCCACCACCTCTAACCCATTACAAACACCAATCAAGCCCCGTGGATCATCAAAAATCTGCTTCAAGAAGATCCAAACATCCCTATATTCCTCCTATAAGCCTTCACCTAGGAAGAAGTCAATTCAAGAAATCCTTTTGGTTCAAACCAAAGGGAGTTACCCGATTTAAAGGTAACGTCTTCTCTCAAGTTCTTTTATTTTATTTTCCTTCTCCACTTCCTATAATCTTGTTTTTATTTTTTTACATAACAACACCAGTATCTTAAATATACTAGGTTTTTTTAGATGAATTCTAACTAAACTTCCACACACCTCCATCTAATGGATACGAACATACTGTTTCTATGGACTGCGAACTACTGCCTCATGAAATGATTATTGTTCAATTATCTCCTACCACCTCTCATGGTGTCCATTATGATGGTACTATATTTATATGTGATATAATATATTTATATTGTCTCTATTATTCTGTATTTTTAATTTATATCATTCCTTTCTGATTTCCATAATGGGTAAATATGATAATTTCATTTGAGAAAGTGCGGACTACGACCCCCTCAAAGGGATATGAATTGTTCATGCCATATGTGGAACGCATAATGGATGGATTTAATTAAATTATATATTATATTATACTATAATAATAATATATCTACATATAATTAAGTTTTAATTCCATTAAATATGAAATAGAAATGGAAGTAGCGTTCATGCGACGTATGACTTACCGTCTCTTTGAACGGTGCATTCCATTTCTTATCTCCAAATGTTATAAAATGTTACAAATACATACATATATATATATAATGGATATATATATTGTATAAATGATATATAAATCACTAATATCATTATGGAGATAATTTACTTTTGACCACAGACAATTTGTAATTATAAGATGTTTGTTTTTGACTCAAGTACCAAATATCGACAAAACAAATGTTATTACCTTAAATAATTTTTTAATGTTTATAATGTGGTAATAAGTGATATAAAAGGAATAATAAACTTGAAAAAGGTTCCGGATATTAAAGAACAAACGAGTCAAGTCTGACACAAGGTAAGGGAACTTCTTAACCCAATTTCCATTCTTTAGGTTAAACTTCTACTTCTTCATTATGTCATGCTATGAATATGTGTTAATGAAATCTGATTGTTTTACATCAACTTATATTGGGTGTATTTTTATTTTTCACACATAATTATTTCACCAATTTATTCTTAGTGTAATGATACGATCTTTGTAAGGGAACCTTTCATCCTCATCTTTTAGTCAAAAGCTTCTTTTATGTTATTTATTTTAAATTTCCACTTTCTTATGTTAGAATATGTTTTTATATATCATTATTGCTATAAATTTTATGTCTAAGTGATGAGAGACCCTTTTATATCTCATCAACTCATTTTCTGAATTTTTAAGTGACGTTGTTAGGCTGCCAAATTTTCGTAAGGGAATTTCTAAACTCAATTTCCTCTCATTGGGTTTTACGCATACTTCATTGATTATGCCATGATTATGTGTGGAATCATTGTTTATTTATTTATGTTATAATTTCACTTAATTTTATGTGGATATATATTTTCAACACATAATCACTCTATTGATAAATTCTTACGTCATTTATACGATCTTTGTAAGGGATTTTGTCTCAAATTACATTCCATTGAGACTTATTTGTTATTATACACAAAATCACTTTATATGGTGTATATAATTCCCTTTAGAATATTATATCATGAATATCCTTATTCTCATGATATTATAAGTTTTTTTAATGTTATTATATAATTATTTTTATACAAGTATTTTCTTAGCTGGAAAGGGACTCTTTAACTAAAACATTGTTTTAAATCTTTTAAAGATTTATTCTTAAAAATATTTCTCATTAATGTCCATGTTTTCAAAATAGTTTTTAGGATTTATTTATATGGAAATTAATGTTATAAAATATTAATTACTTTAAAGATTTCAAATTCATATGGGACACTTTAAATCAAAAATCTCTTTATTAAATGTTTTAAATAGTATTGAAAATGGTTTGGAGATAGCGTTGATTATGTCAATATCTTGATATGATATATTGTGACTGTAATGTGTAAATTTTATTTTTCCTTTATGTTTCCTTTATGTGTTATGAATATGTTATGATTCTTGGGCTTTGTTCACGTATACGGGTGGTTTCATGATAAACCTAGGGATGGTGAGCCCGAGATAACTCTCAAATACATTTGGTAACATGATGGAGGTAAACATTAATGTTTCTCCTAAGAGATTTAGGGAATATACTATAATGGGTCTTTCAAATGTATCTCTATATGTAGATATTAAATATACAATGTAAGTATGTCATGGATTCCACAAGTTACCTTTATGATTTATGATTTCCATGTGGTATTCATAAATATTATGATTTTTTTGTGGTATGTTAAAGATTTAAAAGTATTATTTCATTGATTTGTATGTATTGATAGACTAATGTTTTCTTTCTTTGTTTTATAACCCTTACTAATCTTTTTATTCTCATCCCAAGTTTTTGAAATTTTTTTCATAGGATATAAGTAAGGGTAAGATAAAGGAATAATTCAAGAATATTTTTATCAAGAAAATAACTCTTGTTTTCTTTTAAAATTTTTTCTTTTATGAAAAAATGGATACTTAGTAGAAGTGTATACTTTGTAACAATTGAGATGTAATTTAATAGTTATGGTCTAATTCTCTAAAGCTATAAACCTAAAAAGATCCTAAATGTGAATTATTAACTTAATTCAAGATTACGTAATGTTTAAGGTTGGGGACTTATATATACCCCCCATTAATGAATACCTTTTGGTATTTAAAAGAGTGCCAGTCCCCTTCCACTATAAAAATAAAAGCAATATCCCACTTTTTTATACCTCTAAAAACACTTATGATCGGACGAAATATACAAAATAAACTTACCAAAATCCATACATTCTTCTTTTAAGCCTCACTTTGAGCATAAAACAAACCAAGGAAGGCCATTGGTGAAAACCAAAAAAGGTACCAAAAGAAAAGGCAACATCCTCCCTGAAGCTCCTTTTTCTAATTTTCATTCTCTACTGCCTAAAATCTACAAATTCCATGATTATAAAAAAATAGTGTCATAAATATACTAATATGTTTTTATTCCAAGGGTTATACCTACACTTACACACACTTCCATCTAATGGGCAACAAACACACTCTTTATGTGTATGATGAACTACCACCTCACGAAATGATGATTGTTCGTTTTTACTTTTCCACCCATCTCAGTGGAAATTATGATGGAAACATTATTTAGATATGATATATACGTGATAATTATAATGTTTTTAATATTATTCAATTATTTTACAATATATATCTTCATACATTCTATTTTTTGTAAATACGATAATTTTATTTGAGGAAGTGTGGACTACCGCCCCCTCGTAGCAATGCGATTCATTCACACATTACATGGAATGTTTTAATCATGTTATTAATGAAAGTATATGATATATATGAAATAATAATTCTAATTTAATGATATTATTTTCATATATACATATATGTCATTTTCATTCTTTCAATACGACAACAAAATGGAAATAACGTTCATGCGTACGTACGACCTACCGTCTCCCTGAACGATGTATTCCATTTCATACTTCTATATAATAAAGATTAATGTAATAAAAATATAATGAATATAAATGAAATTTATATCATTTTTTACATTCTATTAATCATTATATAAGTATAATTACTAAGGATACAACAAATTAAGACACCTGTAAAAAACAAAGTGAATGTTGCCCGAAGTGTAACCTTAACATGAAATTGTTAACAAGCGGTTAATATAAAGTAATAATAAAAACATATATGGTATTATATATAAGAACATTTTTCTTTGATAGATTTATAATAAACTTATATTCATTATATAGGAGTTTTTAATGAGTATAACGAGAGTCAATACATAAGGTAAGCGTATTTCATCTCACTTTTTATATCCGTGAGATACATGCCTTGTTCACTATCATTTTATATTGTGTGGTGTATATAATTCCCATGAATGTATTATATTATTATTTTTATTAAAATTATTGGTATATATGTATCTATTCTATGATCTTTCTTTGACGGGGTTCATGTTTCAAAAGTTACCAAATCGGTAAAGTAATTTCGTCTCAATTTGCCTTCTTTGAGAGACATGCCATGTTATGCACCTATATTTTTATATAAGATGTATATAATATATTTGAAATGTTATATCATGAATATAATTCCTTTAATTATATTTTAATATTAATTTAGTTTAATTCTCTTACATGATGAGTGTGATTCAAAGTTACTAAGTGATAAGATGTTTATTGAAAGAATCTCACCATTTATCAAGATTATTTAGTATTATGCTTCCATTGATGACATATTATGATAAATATTTCATGAAAAATCATGAAGTTTCTTATCCTATGGTTATTAATGATATATTCATGTATTGGTACAATGTTTCCACTATTTTGTACATAATATAGTTAAGAAAGTGTTTTTAAGATAGCCTGACTTTACCCTCTCTTTAGTCGGAAATATGTGTTCCTTAAAAACCATGTTTTATAAAAAGGGTTTCCAAGAATATTAAAATATTATAATATAATATTTAAAATAAATTTCTACCATTTTTTTATTTTACCAATGTTTTCAAAGAAATATTCTTGTCTTTTTATGAACAATTCACTCTTTTTACCTCTATACCATGAAAAAGTAATATTTTTTTACCTCGTACGACAAGTACATATTTACCTTTTGTCATTTCTTTGAAGCTTCATTTTCATTTTTAAAAGGTTAATTTATAATATTTTTTAAAAATTTCACAAACCGTCCTCGAAACCCGTGCCATGACTGCCCCAAGCCCGCCTTCCATAGGCCAGGGGCTGGCGACTAGCACCAAAGGCATAAATCTCTAAGCTAGGAAGGCATTGACATTATAAAAGTAACAAACACAAACATAGTACACAACTGGAAGAAAAAACACTTGGTAGAAACTGTATACAAAAGTAGTGATAAAAAGTAAAGGGGCTGGAAATACAAGCCCAACTGTAAGTACAAGGAAAAGAAAAACAGGTACAACTAAAAGACAAACAGCTGGAAGGTGTCTAGCAGCTCCTGGATCGTCCACCCCAGGTCCTACCTGAAGGGTAGGTACATATAGCCTCCTCAGTGCTCCATGTCCATCCGTCTCCTCCGGGTACCGACTCATCGTGAGTTCCACCTCCGGGTACCATCCAGTCCTCATACTCTTTGCCTCAGTCAGCAATGTCTGTCGTCTGCATCCAACACTACGAGGTGCAGGCATAGCCCGTGCAGGGGTGAGTATAACGATACTCAGTAGGGACCCCGAGACCCAAAAAATCTCACAAAATCCAACAAGGATAAACCACAAAGTATGAAATCAACGGATAACCATTACTTATCTATATGCCCATGCATATACCTAAGTTATCAAGTAACCCATCTCAATCATGAAGAAAACACAAAGGTCATTGACTCAACTCAAACCTGTATTTTATTCTAGGGGGTAGTATCAAGTAACAACCCTAGAATCCACTAAAGATAATCTATAGTAGTAAGATACAATCACGAAGGATCAACCAACCCTACTTAGGTATATGCCCATACATATACCTAAGTTATCAATCACAGTCCAGCTCCAACCCTCGAGCCCAAGCTCAAACCATTCCACAAAGGAAGTAAAGTAAATAACCACGATGATAATGGTTGAAAGACATGACTCAGCTCATACAGGTATGCCACAATAGTAGAGAGATATAGATGATCAGATATAGCCACTGGATAATCTAAGCTGTCGGACCCACACAGGATACAGGACCTGCTAAGCTGTCAGACCCACACAGGATAAAGGACCATCTATCTCATCTAAGATGTCAGACCCACACGGGATATAGTATCATCTATTCTAGAGTAATAGAGATGATCAGATGTAGTCATTAATTCATCTAAGATATCAGACCCACACAAAATACAGGACAGGCTAAGCTGTCAGACCCACATAGGATACAGTACCAACTACTCTAGAGTAATAGAGATGATCAGTTGTAGTTACCGATTCATCTAAGCTGTCAGACCCACACAGGATACAGGACCAGCTATTCTGTCGGACCCACACAGGATACAGGAACAGAAGTCAGAACTGTCGGACCCACAGAGGATCCCGGTATAGTAGTCATCATTGTCGAATCCACAGAGGATCCCGGTACAGTATTCATCATTTCCGAACCCACGGAGGATCCTGGTACAGTAGTCATCACAGTCGCAGCAAGCGCTGGGGTTCCCGCACACAACATGCTCGATTCTAGGAGGGTCCGCTCCTTGAGCCAAGTGTCGATACATCAACTGCCACTAAGTCTTCAATTAATGTATCCCGTAGTTCCATATCACCATAAGGAACCCAATGCGACAGACGACGCATCAATCGGACACCCGGTCTGAGAGTTACTGGCATTTCCGTTCTAGGGGCCCGGTTGGATTTACGCTTGTTCCAAACCCTGAAATTTTCCAAAGTTATCCAAAAATCACTTAGAGTATCACAAAAGTACTGTCTCTTCACGAGGGTCCCAGTTCCATAGACGGCGTGTCAATTGGAGGCGCGGTCTAGAAGTTATTCACGTTTAAGTGAAACTGGCCCGGCCTGTCAAGCGTAGTGGGTTGGCGGGTCGGTTCGATGGGTCCGACCCAGCTGGGGGTCGGCCTGGCCCAGTTTGGCGAGTCTGAACCGGCTGGGGGGTCGGCCCAGCTCGGTGGGGTGCGGACCACCCGTGGACTCGGCCCACGGAGCGAGCCTATTCGGTTCGCCCGGCAGCGCCAAGCAGCACCGCCCCTCCTGCCCGGCCGGCCGTAGCCAGCCAGTTCTGCCCAGCGCGTGCAGCCCGCACAATGAGCCGCGATTCCTCCCACGTAGTGCCAAGCGGCGCCGCGGTTTCCTTCAGCCCGATCGGCAGGCGGTCGACCGGTATCCCCACCGAGTGGCCCACAGTTGCGGGCCGTGGTCTTCTTCGTAGCATGGCACCAAGCGGCACCGCGGTCCTCCAGCCCGGACGGCAGGTGGCCGGCCGGTTCGGTCTATCCGAGCGGGCCATGGATGCGGGCCGCGATTTCCTCCATGCAGCCAGATCGATGGAGCCGGTCCTCCACCACCGCGGCCCGGCCTGGACGCGGCCTTCAGTTGCCGCCGCCTTTGGTCATCTCTGCCTCATGGCCGTGTCCTCCTTCCTCCGGCGCGGTGCAACGACACCGCGCCCTCTCGGCTCCGCCTCCATTTTTAACACAAACAAGAATCAACGGAGGGTTATCAGGCTATGTTTTTCAGCCCGCGCCCTCTGCATTAGGTTATATCAAGTGGATAAATACAAATCCAAACATTCATCGAAGAACGAGGTATAATTTTATTCATTTGAAATTATACAAAACTCCCTACCTCGTAAACTATTCTCGCTTGGCGGAATCGCGGGAAGACAATGTCATTCCGTTGACGTCGGGAAGAGATGACGTCATCGTTGACAACGTTCTTCGCAGGCGGTGTCTATTCCTCTATCGCAGATGGAGGATGTTGAAGATGATCTTCATGTTCTTCGTGGGAAGAACACTTTCTCCCTAATTCTCCAAAGCCTCCCTAAGGTAATATGTCAACCAACATAAAATAAAAAGCACACCTCTTATTTAAAGGATGGCTTAATGAATTCAAAGGGATTCAAATTCATTAATCCAAATCCATTAATTAATTAAAAGTTGAGTTGGCTCATTAAAAGGGAGGGAGGAGATGAAGATGCTCCCAATTAATAAAGAAAGTTTCATCCTCCTTAATTGGGAGTTCAAGGAGTTTAAAGAGTTTAAGGGGAAGTTGAAGAGTTTGAAATCGTGTGGGCCCCACCACACAATATCCTCCCATGGGAGGTTATGTGGGGGGGTGGAACCCACCTCCAACTTCCCTTTGGAGGTTTTAACTTCTACTCAAATAAAATTATGTCACACATAATTTTATTTAATTTATTAAGAATCCCAAAAAATTAACTTCCACTCCCGATAAAAAAAACTGCGGTAAAGGTCTCCATAAGAAAATAACGGTGCTGCGAGTTCATCGGTGTCCTCTAATTTCAATTCCGATCACCGGTTCAAAAGATATAAAATCCCGAACGTACTTTTACTGAACGTACCTGAAAAAAAGTTCGTAAAATTATTAATAGCCTCCCTGGACCCACCGTGGTCGAGGTTAGGCTCTGCCTAGGTGAAAAACGCCCCAACAAACCCAACGGTACCCTTGGATTTCTAACTTGAGTTACCATTTAAAAGTTATTAATTTTACAATAAAATAATTGTCACTTAATTATTTTATTTGCGGCCAAAAACTAACTTTCTCTCATGGCCCTCGCCGACCCAAGTTAGTTACTTCTTAAAGAAAGGATAGCCTCGTGAATTCATCGGTGGTCTCAGATTTTTAATCCGAGTTATCGTTTGTGAGTTATAAGAATTTGAAAAATAAAATAACTTTATTTAATTATTTTATTTACGATTATGCCATTTACGGGATTTCTCACAGGAGGTCCGTGCCTACTAAACTTAAGTCATGCCTAGGGTAAACCCGCCATCATGATCACAACTGTGGCCTCAGATTTCTTATCTGAGTAACCGTTTAAGAGTTATTTCACTTTTTCAGGAAAAATGCACACACACATTTATTTAAGCTTAATAAAACTTCGACGGATCATTCCGGGCACTCCGGGACTCAGAATCGCGCGTCGTCAGAAATTGCGGACTCATAAAATTCCCAAAAATTGTAAAAAAAATTTCCATGGAATTTCTGGGTATTTACAAATAATTAATTTTCAATGAAAAATGTTTTCCAAAATTTTTCAAGCTTATTTTATAAGTTTTCAAGGAAAATGGGTTTCAAAATGTTTTCAAAATTATTTTATAAGTTTATAATGTTTTAAAAAAAATGTTTTCAATATTATTTTTAAGTTTTCAAGGAAAATGGTTTTTGAAACGTTTTCAAGATTATTTTATATGTTTTCAAGGAAAATTATTTTTAAAATTTTTTCAAAATATTTTATAAATTTGAAAGAAAATAGTTTTAAAATTTTTTCAATATTCTTTTATAATTTTAAAGGAAAATTGATTTCAAAATGTTTTCAATATCCTTAGTTTTCAAGGAAAATGGTTTTCAAAATGTTTTTGAGACCCATTTATAAGTATTTCAGAAAAATTGTTTTCATAAACTTTTCACGATTGCATTATATGTTTTCAAAGAAAAAGTATAATTTTTTAAGCTTTATTTATAAGTTTTCATGTTTATTTTCAAGAAAATGGTATTCAAAAGGTTTTATATTTTAAAGAGAATTTTTCAAATAAGAAAGGATATTTAACTCAAGAAATATTTCCAAAATATCCTTCCATGTTATTTTAAATCTAAGATAACATATTTTGATGTTACACATGACCTTCTTGGAAATGATCCAAAGGTTCTATTAATATTATTTCTTGAATGGTTTATGTTTTTATGGAATGAATCTTATGAAACGAATTTCTCTTCCATGGGATATATGCTTTTGAAACCCGCTTCTTTTCATGAGTTATTATTTTATGAAATGATTATGAAACATGTATTTCTTCCACAGGTTAAGTTATGGTTATATGTTTATGACACCCATTTTATTTCATGGAATTATGATAGGATTATTTATAAAACCCATCTCTTTTTAAGAGTAATGATACGATGAATGTTTTATTATCTTGTGGAATACTTATGCGATGAGTGAGAACTATATCTCCCTCCAACGAAATGGGTAAAGATTTATATATCATGAGATAATGGTGGGAATCAAGTCAATGGGTTTGATCCACCATGGGAAGATGGGGGAACCTAATCCCTTATAAGGAAATGACTGTGACTGGGGATGGTGGTGTGTCCCGCCCAGTAGGTATAGTCACCATGAAGATGCAATATGGGGATACCCGATCCATTATAGGAAGATGGGGAAACTCAATCCATTATAAGGAAATAAATGAGAATGGGGATGGTGGTGTGTCTCTCCTGGTAGGTGTAGTTACCATGAAGTTCCCTGATAAGTTATAGATATTCATGTTGACTTATAGGGAATGATATCACATTTTTGTGCATGCCACAATTCCATGTCTTATTAATATGATATGATTTAATGGATTGAGTTATTAATTTCCTTATGATTCATATCTTATGAACTACCAACATTTTTTTCCATAATTCATGTTTTTGATCTTATGATATGTAGGTTATGATCTTATAATGTTATAATCACATTCTCATAACCATATTCTCATGTTTATGCTTACTTGTCTCCCTTTTTTACCGTTACTGAGCATCCGAGCTCACCCCCTTTTTTGTTTCCTTATCCTAGTTATGATATGTATTAAGTATGATGTGTCTAAGAAGGGTTCTAGTCATGAAGAACGTAGTGGGAGATAATATAGCTCACTTATGTACCAGTGTTTATGTTTCCAAAGGCACTAAAATAATGATGTCTTTGGGCATCTATTTCTGTAATGTTTTAATAATTCTACAAAATTAATGTAATGTCTATTTACGTTAAGCAAGGTTCGCTATAGTTGGTATTAGAGAATTGGTTTAGTTAACCATTGTAAACTAGGATGAGAAAAATTTAGTGATATACCTAGGTATATTTCTAAGGATATTTCTAGGTATGTCTCTAAGGATAAGTATAAGGATGAGTTAATGTTTAGGAAAATGTCCTAGAATTTTGGTAAAGGATAGAGTAAGTGGTTTCCTATAAATAAATCCCTATCTGGATACTACAAGTGGATACAACTATGAAAAAAATGTAACTAGGGGTAAAAAATCCAACAAGATATCCCGTGATTGACTTGGGGTAATTTGGTACAAGAGAATGGGCCTTGATGCACACCTTGGTTGACACTCCCGAGGGATATGATTTGAGAATTCACAAACTCTTAACAAATCATCGTAAATGATTTAAATAGAAGTTAACTATGAATAACATAAGATAACCCTAAGGTGTCATCTATTAAAAATTAAGTTTCATGATTTAGACATCTTATAAGTAATTTTTTATGATTATGAGGTTTTCTTCTATGATATGTGTTTCTCACCCTGTACTTTCTGGTTTTAGTAAACGGATATGACTAGAAATAACATGGTTAATATTTAATGTTTTATATTTGGAATGTTTGGGAATTATGAAAATTGATTTCCCAAGTGGAAATCTCATTAGGAAGGTGGTATGAGTATTGGTTATGCTTCTGAAGATAAAGAGACCGTAAATGACATGTGAAAGGTATACGATGTTCATCTGGTATTATTTATATTAAACATAAGAAGCATGATTAGATTGAGGTTTTGGAACCTTAATACATGATTATTATTTCTTATTCTAAGAAATATGTATTAAGGAATAAATTAATGAATCCTAAGTAATGGTTTAATAATAAATTTGGATGAATGAATTATTTATGTTTTAGAATTCGAAGATTATATTATATGAATCATGAAATATATAAGTATTTTCAGTATAAGTTTTCATTAAGGATTGAAAATGATACGTTTAATGGTGATTTCATAGATATGTGATATTTTTATTAAGGGAAGAGAAAACTTAATTAATTCTTAATTTGAGATAATGATCATTGGATAAAGATATTTTATATATGAATAAGTAAATTGGATGGTACGAATTACCCTGGAACTGATTACTGAAAAAGTGGTCTATGTAATCATGGATGAAGTTTACAAATTCTTGGATTTAAGGAATATATCCAGTAACCTTTAGAATAAGTAAGAATGCATGTTTTTTAAAAGGATTTATTATAATTCAGGTTATTACCATTTTTTAAGGGAATATACGACAAGGGTATTCACATGTTTGGAATGTGGAAACTAAGAGAAACATTGTGATATAAGGGGAATCAATGTTATTATGATTTTGTGTAATCCTTTGTAAAGCATTATATTTTCATCTTTGAGAAGCGTTATAAGGTTAACCATTTATGGAATGTTTAATTTAAACTTCATATGAAGTTGGTAAGATTAAAGTGTTATATCACCACATGAGGATTTATGAAAATTGGATAACATGATCAAACAAATTTGCATTGATGATAACTGATGAAAAATTGGATGGCATATCATGGATCTCATGATCTTTTAGTAATTCAGGAATGAAAAATTAACCTTCATTTTTAGAGAAAGAGGTGAAGTGGAAATTATTCAATACACAACCAGATTGTGAGATTTTAATTATTAAAGGGAATGGATTCAAGTAAGTATAACTTTTCATGAAAATTCTTTAACTCTAGGGAAAGAATATTGAAACCAAAAAATGTTATCCTGGTACCTTATTTTTTGATGAATCAAGTTTTCCGTTAGATAATCGCAAATTTATGTATTTTTTATTATTAAATTTATCCTGAACATTTTCTCTATCACTATCCTCCAGAACTTTATAGTAAGATTTATCTTCCATGTCCATATTTTTACTTTCCACCTATGTTCTGATATGTGGAAACCCAACTATGTGTTACTCTGGGTAACCGTTATAGTTCCAACTTTATTTTTTAAAAGGAAGTTTTAATTTTCATTTTTATGATGTTTATTTTTATTAATGTAACTTAAAATTATTAAACATTTGATAACCCAAAGGAATTTTGAGGGTGAAATTCATTTTAAGGGGGTAAAATGTAACACCTCGAGATTTTGTGAGTTATTTTTTTGAATTAATTTAATCCTTTTGATATTTATCAATTCAAAAAATGTTGGAAATAGTTTTTTTATTATTTATATTAAATAACTATGTAATAATTTCAATATATACCATAATAATATAATATTGTGATACACACAATAGTGGCTTGGTGTACATTACACGCAAAATGAGTTCATATAAAACATGATTTTATTATTATAATTATTTAAACGAGATACTTATAACCTAGCTATAAAACATAGAAATATGAATAGTGAAAAATATTTTTAAAATATTTTTTTATAATGGTTTCATATAAATAAAACATATTTATTATGAAAAATATAATTTTTAGTAAAGTCTTTATATGTTTAAAAATACTATTTTCTCAAATAAACTTCATTTTATGCCCTTCTGTGAAAAGTAATAAAATTAATTTTAGACACTTTTAGAAACCGAATTTGAAAAAATAAAATTCATTTTTGAATTTATAATTTAGAAATTATATTAGGGTGAATTTTGGGATTTTTCAAAGAAACTTCATTTTTAGATGAATAGTAAAAATTACTGTATTTTTGTTAAAAACTGCCTCTTTGTTTAAATAACTATTAATGTTATATTTTATTTTTAATTAGTTTCTAAAGTCAAAATATATCAATAATAAATATAATAATATAATTTAGTTCATTGGAATCATTTTATATTTAAATTAGACATGAACACTTATTGACCTTTTGAACATTTTTACTTTATAAACCTGATTCCTCACCACATCTACAAGATTGGTGTTAAACTTAATTTTTCCACTTATGTGATTTTAATTTCAAAAAATAAGATATGCATGGTTGTAATTAGAATAATATTTTTTTTCTAATAAGAGAAACTTAATTTTTTACCAAAAAGGATTAGTGAAAATGATTAAAATTAATTATGGTGAAAAAGGTAAAATTTAGCTTAATAAGGGACTAAAACTTAATCTTAAGGACCGAAGTGACCAAGAAACTTGTAAAAATTAAATTTTATTCCAATAATTAGACCACATACCCTATTGGTTCTAATTTTATGTGTTATTGTTATATTACTAAATGGAAGTTCCATATATAATTTTTTTGTTAGGACAAAGACCAAAAGAGAACTTTTCTTACATTTATAATTTATAAAACATTGAGATATGTAAAAAACATCATATTTTAGGTTATACATATCCCTTTAAAATATATATGGGTTATTTATATCATAATAATTTATCATTAATTTTTTATATGATTTAGTTACTTAAAATTCTTAAGAAATGCCAACGTAGTGATTATTTAGTTAATAATTAACTAAAATAAACGATACGATAAATATTAAAATTGATGTAAATTGATTGGATTATTATCTGTAATTATTTATTAGTGGAATATACCATGTTACACAGTTTTAAAATTAATATATTTTAATTAATATTTTTTTATATTTTAAAAATAAAATTAAATAAATAATGTCAAAATTGCCATTAATGTCATTTTACAATAACTAATATTTTATTAAATGATTTAAAATTAATAAAAAAATTTTATTATTCCAATTGATTTTTTAGTGTTAATAAATATTAAATATGATATATTAATGTAACTTTTTATATTTTATAATTAACATATTGACACATATATTGTAGAAACATTTTTAACATGGTTCGGGTTTAAGTAGTGTTTTTGTGCGTCACATGCACTTGATTTAAAATTAATTTAAAAAACACATGAGTTTTTTATTTTTTAAATTATATATCATATTTATAATTATTTGGATCTATATTTTCAAAATAATCTCACTTTAATTTAGTTTTAATGGTTAAACTACATAAGTTATAAAACTAGTGTTTTTAATAAAAACCAAAATGATAAGATTGGGGAAACTCAGAAGTCAAGGAACCAAATTATTAAAATACACATATTTTTATGTAGAGGAGGTTTTTATAGATTATTATTACCCTTTAATACATTATTCCATTTTTAGGCACATTAGGTAAGGTATACCTCCAATTAATGAATACCTTTTGGTATTTGTAAGAGTGCCACTCCCCTTCTACTATAAAAAGGCAAGCACTCTACCACTTCCTTACACCTCTCAAACCACTTAGGTTAAATGAATATATAAACAATAAATTTACCAAAATCCCTAATTTTCTCATTTAACCCTCCCTTTTGGAATAAATAAATCCAAGGAATCCCTTTGGTGAAAACCAAAAGGAGTTACCCAAAGAAGTGGCAACAACCTCCCTCAAGCTCCTTTATCTTATTTTCATTCTCCACCCCCTAAAATATCCTCATTACATTATTATATAAAAAATGTATCATACATATACTTATATTTTTTTATTATAAGGGTTAAACCTTCACTTACACACACTTCCATATAATGGCTAACGAACATACTATTTATGTATTCAGCGAACTACCGCCTCATGAAACGATGATTGTTCGTTTTTTCTTTACCATCTATCATGGTGAGAATTATGATGAAAAATTTATTTATATATGATATATATATATGATAATTATTATTTATTTAATATTATTAAATTATTTTACAACATATATCTTTATACATTCCATTTTTTGTAAATATGATAATTTTGTTTGAGTAAGTGTGGACTACCGCCTCCTCAAAGAGATATGATTTGTTCACACACTACATTTAATTTATTAAGTGTTTAGTGAAATTATATGATATATATGACATAATAATGAAAGTTTAACAATATTATATAAATATATAATATATTTAACTTTATTTCTTTCTTTCAATATGACAATAAAATGGAAATAGTGTTCATGCTTACGTACGCCCTACCATCTTTATAAATAGTGTATTACATTTAATAATTATATATCATATAGATTATTATTATAAAAATATACTGAATATTACTGATATTTATATCATGTCTTACATTCTGGAAATCATGATACAAGTATAAGGACCAAAGATACAACAAATTAATATATATGCGAAAAACAAAGAGAATATTACGCAAACTATAACCTTAACGTGAAATTGTTAACAGGTGGGTAATATAAAGTAATAATTATACCATATATTGTATTATATATAAGAATATGTTTCTATGATATATGTATAATAAACTTATATTTAATATAGATTATGTTTTAATGAGTACAATGAGTGTCAAGACATATGGTAAGGGAATTTCATCTCACTTTTTATTTCTGTGAGATACATGCCATGCTCACCACTCTTTTCACTTGTGGGATGTATATAATGCCCATGAATGTATTATAAAATTATTATTCTTAAATTTATGGATATTTACATATTTATTCTATGATATTTATTTCATGGGTTTCATTTTTGAAAATTCACCAAATCGGTAAAGTAATTTCTTCTCAATTTTCCTTCTTTGAGACACATCCCATGTTATGCGCCTATATTTTTATATAATGTGTATATACTATATTTGGCATGTTATATCATGAATATCATTAATTTCATGTTTTTTTAATCTTCATGTAATTTCATCCTCCTACATAAGTAGTGTGATTCAAAGTTACTAAGTGATAAGATGTTTATTGAAACAATCTCATCGTTTATTGAGATTGTTTTTTATTATGCTTCCACTAACAAAATCATATGATCCGTATTTCAAGAAAAATCATGAATTTTCTTCTCCTATGTCTATTAATGCTATATTATTGTATTGGTACCATTTACCCAATATTTGGTACATAAGATAGTTAAGAAAGTGTTTTTATGAAAGCCCTACTTTACCCTCTCTTTGATCAGAAATATGTTTTCCTTCAAAACAATGTTTTCTAAAAAGGGTTTCCAAGAATATTCTAATATTCTACTATAATATTTCAAATAAATTTATACCTTTTTTTCTTTTACCAATTTTTTAAAAGGGATATTCTTGTAAGTTTCTGAACAAGTCATTTTTCTTACCTTTATACCATGCAAAAGGAATATTTGGTTTACCTAATACAACATCTATAGATTTACCCACCATCATTTCTTTGAAGCTTCCTTTTAATTTTTAAAAGTTTAATTTATAATAATTTTTTTTTCAAAGTAAATTTCAAGTAAAAATGTTTTTAAAATTTTATCAATCTTATTTTATAAATTTTCAAAGAAAACGGTTTTCTAAATGTTTCTAAGCTTATTTTATAATATTTCATGGAAAATTGCTTTCAAAATGTTTAAATATTATTTTATAGACTTTCAAGGAATTTTTTTTCAAAATTTTTTCAATATTATTTTATAATTTTTCATGTAAAATGGTTTTAAAAATGTTTTCAAACTTCTTTTATAATTTTTAAGGAATTGTTTTTCAATTTTTTTAAACTCCTTTTATAAGTTTTCAAGGAAAGTAGTTTTCAAAATTTTTTCACGGTCCTTTTACAAGTTTTCAAGTAAAATTGTTTTCACAAAATTTTCAACCTTTATATGTTTCAGAATAAAATATTTTCCAAAATGTTTTCAAATATTTATTTATAATTTTTCATGTTTATTTTTAAATTTTTTTTTCAAAAGGTTTTATTTTTAAAAGAGCCTTTTTCAAAGAAGAAAGGATATTTACCTCAAGAAATATTTTCAAAATATCCTTTCAAGTTATTTTACATCTAATATAACATCCATTGATGTTACAAATTTCCTTATAGGAAATAATCCAAATGTTTCATTCATATTATTTCTTTAATGGTTTATGTTTTGAGGGAATAATGCTTATGAGACCCATTTCTCTTCCATGGGTTATTTTATTTTGAAACCCGCTTCTTTTCATAGGTTATGATTTAATGAAATGATTATCATGCATGTATTTTTTACATAGGTTAATATATAATTACATGTTTATGAAACCAATTTAATTTCATGGGATTATGATAGGATTTTTTATAAAACACTTCTATTTTTAAAGGGTAATGATATGATGAAAGTTTTATTATCTTGTGAAACATGTATGAATGTTTTTTTCATGAGATGGGTGGGACCTATATCTCCCTCCAATACATTGGGTAAATATTTATATCTCATGAGATAATGATAGGAATCACATCTATGGTCTTGATTCACTATGGGAAGATGGGAAAACCTAATCCCATAAAAGGAATGGGCTACAACTGGGGATTGGGGTGTGTACCAGCAAGTAGGTGTAGTCACCATGGAGATATAATATGGAGAACCAAATCCATTATAGGAATATGGTGAATCAAAATCCATTAAAAGTAAATAACTACAACTAGGGATGGTGGTGTTTCCCGCTAAGTAGGTGCATTTCCCATAAAGTGCCTTGATAAGTTATAGCTCTGCATCATGACTTATAGGGAATGATATTACATGTTTATATATTCCAAAATTACATGTATTATTCCTATGATATTATTTCATGGGTTAAGTAATTAATTTTCTTATGATTCAGGTCTTATTAACTACTAATACTTATTCCATAACTCATGTTTTTGATATTATGATATGTATGTTATGATCTTCTAATTTTATGATCATGTTCTCATACACCTATGCTCATGTTTATGCTTACATGTATCCCTTATTAACCCTTATTGAGCATCTAAGTTCACCCCATTTTATGTTTACTTCCCTATGTTATGAAGATATTTATTAAGTATGATATGTCTAAGAAGGGTGATAGTCATGAAGAACCTAGTGGAAGATAATGTAGCTCGCTTATATATGAGTGTTTATTTTTATATATTTCCAAAGGAACTAAACTAATACAGTCTTTGGGATTTTGTTTATGTAAAGTTTAAGTATTACAAAAAAGTGATGTAATGAATATGTACGTTAAGTGAGGGTAGATATAAACAGAGGCCCCGAATTCTTCTCCTTGAGAACACTTCTCAACCCTAGATACAAATCTTTAACTGTTTGACAAGTCATAACTATTTGGGATATAAATATTATAATCATGAAGTAATCCATAACTAATAACAAAGACATATATTTGGGTGAGTATCATGTATTATATATTTTTATCAAGTATTTTTAGTGAATGTAAACCTACTAAAATTGATGACCCTAAACATCATTTTTATTTAGTAAGTCATGATCTATATTTTAGTAAGTAGTGAGTCCGCTTTGAAATTTCTATCACTAATTAGTTATTTTGGTAGGGAATCATTATGATAAAAATAGTTATGAATCATGGATAGTTGAGTAGAATTTTTTTTATCCATATCCATTATATGGATAATATTCAACTATATTACTTTGGAAACCTAATCATATTAGGGTCTCCTGGCTAGTGCAACCTAAAAAAATTCCCTGAATAAGCTAAAAAAGGACAATCAAGGGGAACCCAACTTTGGCATGAACTAATTAATATTATAATCTCTAGTTACTTATTACATTATCTCCTTACACATGATAATAAAGGGGATCCTAGATTTGTCATGAATTACCTAGTTGGATGATCAAGATCTTGATAAGTGCCTCATTAAAAAGTATATTACATTTAGTATTTAAGGTTTTTTTATTTTAATAGTCTCATCAACTTAATTTAAATCATATGTATATTAATTTGATCATTTAAAATATTTATTTTCTCATTTATTATTCCTTTGTGCAGACATAATTCTAATAATTTAGTTTTGGAATCCTATTCCATCCACCCAATTTATGTGTTCATGCCACATGAATGTGTAACTCTTTACAAAACCCATAAGTTCGTGTTACTAACCAAAAAATAATCCAAGTATATTCATACATATCTAAATTAATATCATTCATATGGTGAATTAACTTTTCATGTAAAGGTATAAAGGTATATGAGATTTACAATCTCTACATGACTAAGCCCACAACAAAATATAGCCAACCCCTCACCTTTCTAGAACAAGGAATAAGCCTATGGGTTGATGGATAATTGGAACCCAAGTCACTCTCTCTAGGGAGACTTTACTCAAGAGATAATGAAATTCATGATATCTCTAACAACTAACATGAAAAACTATTTCCAATAACTACTCTTAGGATCATAACTCTAAAAAACTGATTTTAATATAGATGAAAAATTAAATTATATAGAGTCGTACATAGAATGTTATGAAAGGATCTCTATTTTAAAATAAATTTATTACATAAATAAATGCATACACATTATTCACATTCTGTAAAAAATTTATAAACATGAATAATATAAAGGAATGATAAATTAAATAAATATTTTATTTAATATGAGAAATAAATATGAACTTTTCATATTTAACAAGGGATTGTAAATTAAAATGTATTAATCCTACATTTATCATTTATGAAAAGTTTATAAACTATAAATTTTTTAACTAAATAAAATTTTATTTATCAGGGGAATAAAATAGAAACTTTTCAGAGTTAACATATTCTAGTAAACCAAATTTCATTAATCCTATCAATTATAATTAAAAACCTATTTAATAAATATAAGTTTTTTTAAATTTTATAAAAGAAAACACCCTCTTTTATCTAATAAAAAATATGGATATCTCTTAGCTAGACCATCTAAGCAACCATCCTCCTCTAGAAAAACTAACCAAGATCAAGTATAGGCTATCCAAGGGTAGCATAGGCTGTGTGAGCCTTCTTGGGTAAACCCAAGAACAAGGAGCATGGGGCAGTGATGCAGAACAAGAGATTAGGGTGATGCAATCTATAATGAAATTGTGTAGTGTAGAACAAAGGCTAAACCATGAAGTAGGGTAGATTCATGAGAATTAATTGAGATCCCTATAGTGTTCCTTGGTTTATAGAAAACCCCATCCTGAGAAAAATCCATTTTGGGGCACATTTGATGGGGAACCGTTCACTCCCACATACACTACATGTGTATGTCACTCTTTGAATGTACATATATTTTGGATGAAATGATCAATATGATAAAAATACATTTGAAATCCATTATTTATTCTCAAAAACATCCCAACATCATGATGAAAATCACCATATTGCTAGACAGAATAAATCAATATTCTATTTTCCACTACTTACAATCAAAGTATTATTATCAAATAACATAGATTCCCTTCACCCTCATGGTCATGTTAAATTCTTAATGTTATTTCACTAAATTATTATGATTAACAATAAATATTTTATAACATAATATAAATCCAAACTAGTAGTGATTTATATCACATATTCTTTAAAAACTAGTGAAATATACATATCTGAAAAAGGAAAATGGATATGATACCACTGATGTATACTGATTTATCATCATAAAATCCTATGTATTCAAAGAAAACAAAAAATATAGTATGATCTATCCATATATAATTAAAATTTTCATGAAAAATAAAAACACTAAAAAACATAGCAGTCTTGGAATTCTAGTGAAGCGAAATCCATATTCTTTTTCAATGGAGTATGGTTTGATAATGATTAATTGATAAATAACTAAATGTTATATTCCTCTATAGGTGATCCACTGGTTAACGTATCTATGATCGTAACATGAAATTCCTAAATTCCTAAGGAGTGATAGAACCTTTGCTCAAAATATGAATGATGTTTCAATAAGAAATAATATATTGAAATATTTTCATGAAATTGATTATCTTCAACAAAATCATACATAGTCACCAATGAGGGAACCCATTCAAGTTATATATCTAGTGTCTGATGCTCCTCAATGAAGGAAGAACACATCAATAACACCTAGTTTTATCAAATTCCACCCTATAATTACGATTTATTAATGAGTTCATTGAAATCATTCTTTGACATATGAAAATACATTAATCTATTTGATGAAGTCCATGTGAGAAGAAGGTGGAAGGTGCATATACCCATGGGTTACATTTCATGAAACTAGGAAACATTTGGTGCAATGTAGTCATGTGAAGATACTTAAGGATACATTGGTAGGAAACTTATTTTTAAGTAATATGAATCATATTCCTATAGTTTTAAGTGAAAAAAACACCTCATTACTAGTTGGAAACCTTTATCATACTTGGAGGGATGCTTGAGGATATGTATTACCCCGAATAAACACTATTGAGTGGTATTGGCCTGAGGAACATTACAAAGTGTTATTAATGTGTATTTTATTTTGTATTACTATTTGGGAAAGGTATGTCAGAGATAGGGAATTATTAATACTTTTTGTGGAACTTGTATTTGGGAGTAGTTAACCCACATATGAGTTAAAGACAAGTTACCATGTATGGGTGTGTTATTCTTGGTTTACACTTTTACAACAGTGTTACATCAACTAGAGTGATGCATTTAATTTTAAATTTATGACTAATTAAATTTTATCCCTTTTTTGAAATGAAAATAAGGGATATTTTCATGAATTATATCAGGAACATAGGATTCACATGTCATTTGAGTTATTTTCTATGACTGGTTACTTGACTATGAGACATGGGTTAGTTATTTAAAGTGTCTACGTTAACTTATATAGTGTTTACAATATAAATTTACTTTGAAATATTATATAAAATATTATTTAAATGATTGAATATTTTAATCATGATCAATTATTTTAGTTACTATATGGTTTTAGTTAAAGAAAATTCTAAACACACCTTCTAATATGTTTTCCTTTATAGCTTGT
This sequence comes from Viscum album, assembly GCA_963277665.1. NCBI lineage: Eukaryota > Viridiplantae > Streptophyta > Magnoliopsida > Santalales > Viscaceae > Viscum > Viscum album. The sequence continues at coordinate 1,328,121,031 of OY728159.1, forward strand.
AATTGAAATTTCATTTAATTGAGTCTCTATTATGAAATTATTATTAAAAATAGAATGAAATGAAATGATGTGGATCCTATATGTGTATGAATTGACCCTAATTATAGTCACATGGGGGTATAGAGAGAGTTATTGATTTATGATGTTCCTATGGTATGAGAAGTATAAGATAACATGATTCTATGCTAGCCATTTTTTTTAACTAAACAATGATATTGAGAACTATACTATATTGTATTATAAGGAATTTGTTTGTAATTTTAGTTCTATGAAACCCAAAAATTTCCTCTAGTAGGGAACCAAGAGGGTATCCATGAGCACTCACCACTGGTGGTTGGGATAGATACTCCAATAGCATCAGAAAAACCAATGGATGATTAGCTCTATGAGAGTTTGTTATAAGTGGTGAAGTCGATGGAGAGAGAGAGGATACACAAGTTCCACCAATAATTATTGATATGAAACCAGTGTTTTAGATGTATAACCCACCATTATTTTATAGGGAGGGTGGAGCCTATGTAGCATAGATCTAGCTAGAGTCCATTCAGATGATCTTCAACCATTTAGAGACACTCCCTGAGAGGAGGGTGATGTTAGCAGTCTATATGATAAAAGTACCAAATAATTATTTGTGGGATATTTTGGTCTAGGGATACCAACATATAAGATTATCCTAGATTTATTTCAATACCAGATTCCTTGAAAATTTCTTTTCAGATACCATGAGTGCAGACAAGGTTAGGGAGATAACACACATAATGCATGGAGGTATGTTGATGATGGATTATGATGATCACTTCATAGATCTGTAAATTTTTCCCTAGTTATACCTGGGGATAAGATATCTAGGGTGAGAACTTTTTAGGATGTGATGAGATATGGTATTTGGTTATAGGTTAACATCTTTTTCCTCCCTCCACTTTTAGAGGTTGTGAACCATTCCCTTGTTACTGTGAGGAACCAGGGTGAAGGAAAATTCTTTGGGAATGTGGATTCAATTAGAGGGACTGGTAGTGGAAATTTAGAAATTTAGGAGAACTTTTTTTATTTTTCATGTTAGGTGGGAGATGGATAGAGTGGTAAAGGATGAGGTTCATCCCCCTTGGAGATATTTTTTAGTACAATTCCATTAGTGTGGTAGAATTGGACACATTCACACTCATTATGACCAACTTCTAGTTGATTTTTGAGAATGTGGAAGGAAGGGGCACCTACAAAGGTTATTTAGGAGTTCTTATTAGTTACCCGGTAATTGAGGATCCTAGAATACATAGGGTTCTTTGGTTTGATCATTTATGACATGACATGTGGGTAGATGGAGTTATACCACCTATTCAGGTCAAGACATGTTATGTGGTACTCATGATCAAGGAAACAATTCAAGAAAATTGGTTCTTCACATGGGACACTATTAGGGTCCTAGGGAAGAGGAATAAGATAAATGAATTCCATTTAGTCTACCCCCACTAATCAGGATGATGGACCATCTATGGTCATATATATGATTTTACTACCTTATACCTTACCTGCTACCTTATTTGACAGATGGGAATCACATTCTTTTTTGTCTTCTTAGTTCATGGATGACTTGGGCCTATCCATGGAATATTTTTATGGAGTAATTTCTATTTAAATTCTATCAGGGGAACAATCCAAGGGAATTCACCAATGTAGGGAATACACCTTTATGATATGTGGCTATAAATTCCTCTAGGATATCTTTTTCTAGAGATTATTGAATTTTACTTAATTCTTGTGATTGATATGTCAATACCTTATCAAGCCCACATTAACTTTTATCATAGAATAATTTCATTTACATCACCTAATGGTTGTAGTTATGTCTATGGTAGAGAATGATACTGATTAGAAGGTTATGTTGGACCCAATCATCAACGGTTGGGAAGAATTACAACCCATGTTTTTAGTCTTATATTGGATATTGGGGATATACATCAGATAATATTTCCTCCTATGGTTGATTAGTTCGAGGATTTTTTACTTATTATTTCTCAATATTTTACTTGAGAGAGTGGTTGAGTTTACTGTTGATATCATGTTATGTTTAGACCGTACATAATAGATCATGTGGAACTCTAAGAAATGAAGGATAATTTAAATTACATGGAAGAATATGGATTCATATGGCCAAGTATATCCCCTTGGGGTGGCCCAATCATATTCACCAAGAAGGTAAAGGAATATTTTATGGATATGTGTAGGCTACCGAAAGTTGAACCAAATAACGAATGGGAATTTATATCTACTCCATCATACCAATGAATTATTTCATTAACTTAGAGGATCCAGATTGACTTGTGATTGGGTTATCACCATCTAAGGGTGAGGCCTTTAGAACTATCCCAAACCATCTTCAAGAGAAGGTATTGTCTATACAAGCACTTAGTGATGCCATTCATCTTTAAGAATGCACCATTAGTATTTATGGCCATGGAAAATTGAGTCTTTCACCTATAACTGAACAATTTTGTGGTCATTTTCATTGTTGTTATACTATTGTACTCTAGGTTGAGGGATGAGTAGGAATGGCGTTTATATATTGTTCTGATCACATATAGCGAGCATTGATTGTATTCTAATCTTTCAAAGTGCCAGTTTTGGATTCACAAAATGTATTTTTTAGTCCATGTTATATCTAATACTGGTGTGTTAGTTGATCCTAAGATAGTTAAAGTAGTGGTTTCTTGGAGGTGACCCAAGGGAATTTTTGAGATCCATAGTTTTTTGGGTTTGGTTAATTATTATTAAATATTTATTTAAAAATTCTCTTACTTGTGAGCACCAATTAAAAGACTAGACAAGTAAGGGGTTAAGATTATTTGGTCATAATTCTTTAATTTTCCCTTTTAGGAGTTAAGAGGAAGATTCAATACAGTGTTGATCCTTATATTATCTGAGTTCGTTAGGGACTATACCTTGTGTTGTGATGCATTAGGAGTCGAACTAAGAGCAGTCTTGATATAAATGGTAATGTGGTTACTCATGGGTTTAGAAAATTAACGTATCATGAGCACATATTCTATAAATAAGACTTTAATCTTGTAGTGATAGTGAATACCTTGATATGTTTATGGAATTACTTATTGGGAAAGTAGTTTATGGTGTATACTAACCACAAGTTCTTGAAGTGTATTATATCATAGCGATAACTAAAACTTATATCATAAATATGGGTTGAGTATTTATAGTCCTTTGATTTTTGTTTGGAATATAACCTTCAGACAAGGAATATAGTTATAGATTCACTAATTCAAAAGACACAGACTTGGGTGGTGTATAAATCTAACAGTGAGTAGAAGATGATGAACCTCTTTGTCGAGATACATTTAGAAATTTTGGAGTATGAGGGATGATAAAAACTTATAACCTTAACTATCACTTCTTTATTCCTCAATATGGTGAATAGGTATAAGCTATCCAATTTGGATTTTCAATTCATGAGGGACAATATATATGGTGTGGATCACCATAATAATGGTTTCTTATAGCAGACGATGTTTTGTATATATGAGGCCATGTTGTGGTCCCTATGATAATGCATTGAGGTTTTGATGAGTGACTCACACACATAAAAGTGGGATATAAATTTATTCATGAACATGATGTACCAATATATTCATATGTATTAATGGTGATCTAGGATAAAGTGGGACATTATAGGTTTTATCACATGGTTCTACACTTTTTAGTAGGTGAAGGCTAAATACTAGTGAGTAGCTGGTCTTCTATATACACTTCTCATTACCAAGTAGAAATGGGATGAAGTGAATATGGAGTTTAGGATGGGGTTACTGAGGATACCTCATGTTAGTGATGCTGTGTGGGTGATTGTAGATTGACTGACTAAAGCGAATCCTTTCTTACTAATCCAGGAGACCTTTCAGTTGATGAGCTTTGTATGATCTATCTTAGGAAGATAGAGTGGTTACTTGGATCACCCCATAGTATTTTCTCAAACTAGGACACTCTCTTTACTTCTTGTTTATATATAGGGTTCTTAAGGTACTCGTAATATAGGTACATCAGTGCACTACTTATCACCCTTAGACAGAGGGGCAGTTTGAGCACACTATCCAAATACATGAGGACATGATTAGGGAATGTGTCCTAGATTTTAGAGATTATTTTGAGAACCACTTGTATCTATTAAAGTTTTCCAATAATATTAGTTATAATGAGTTAATTTATATGGATAAAATTGAAGCATTATATGGTATACCTCATTGTTTACCCTTATGATGGAAAAAAGCCACTCAGTCGTGAATTTTAGGGTTGAGACTTGTGAAAGACGCGTTAGAGTATATCAAGTTGAATATGAATCATTTGGAGACCATCCAAAGTTTTAATAGTTTGTATATTGACAAGAAATTACATCATATAGAGTTCAAGGGGGGTGATCAATTACTTCTATGAGTGTTTCTGAGGTTAGAACATCACTATATTTGGAGGTAGGGGAAGATAGCTCCTAGAAATGTGGGATCATTTAAGATCTTAGAGACAACTGGTAAAATGGTACAATGATTGGATTTACCTTAGTGATTTAATAATTTCTATGATTTATTCGTTACATCACATGTTTGGTGATATTATTTTTACCCTTATCACGTGATCTGTATCGATGATGTTGAGCTTAGGGCTGGCCCTTCCTTTGAGGATAATATGATTCAGATAGTGGATTAGAGTGAGAAGGATCTTTTTAGAAATATGGTTTATCTGGTATGGGTGTGCTGCTGTCATAGGTGTATCAAAGAGGAGACATGATATAAAGAGTATGATATGTGGGATCAATGCTCAGATTTGTTCACTAAAGTGGCCCAGTTCTTTTTAGAAGTGGAGATTGAGGATGAATTAATATATGGTGGGGAGGTTGTAATATCCTAAGCCATTACGAGGTTAGAATAAATTTTAAGTTTTCCGTAGCTGCATGCTTTACTCTAATTAGTTTTACTTGAAGTGTTGGGGAGGTATTTTAGGTTTCCTTGAAGGTGTTCAAGGAAGTTTTAGGGCAGAAATTGGAGAAAGTAGGGGTATTACTCTACCACATGGTTTGAAAAATTGTGCGGGGTGTATATAGGGAAATCTATGTGGATCCTAAAATCCATCTTAATGATCATGTATGGTTGGAATGTGTTTAGAGGAAACTGTGTGGCCCAACCATATGAGTGTGTTTGTTCCAATGGAAGTTTGAACCACATTGTTGGAATAGAGTTCACAAAAATATGGGGCATAAAAAATCAGGGAATGAGTTCTATAAATATTGGTAATCACACATTTGACATAAAATTTGGAAAACCATGTGATTTTAATAGTCAATTAAAATTTATGAAAATACTAAAATGACCCTATCGATTTAAAATCCCATTACCCATCTTTTTCTTCAAATTACTTGTTTTAGGATACACCTCCATCCATGGTCTTCTCCTCTCCTCAATGTTTTTTATTGATATCTCTTTCAATCCTTGATAGAATCAACCATAATTCCTTCCAAGGGAAATATTTAGTGATTTTTTATAAATCATTGATTTTATCTATTTAAGTTTAAATTTTCTAATTTTATTCAATAATTGGTCATCTACGAGCATATGTAGTTGGTCCCAAATCTATCCCTGTTACTCCTTTTTAAGTGATTGTGATGTGTAATCATGTTGAATTAATCTATGTTAGATAAAAACTTTAATAAATAATTTTAAATGGGGTTTACTTATGTTAAATCCATTCTTCAGGATGTTAGAATCTTTTTGATGAATTTAAATATTAAACATTCATCCACCATGTAAGGTTAGCCTGATTTTGGAAAAAATGGTAATTTCAAGTGGTAGCCCATGGGGTTCCCTAAATTAACTGGTGACCTAATAAATGATTATAGATACGTAGTAAGATTCCTAGGATATCATTTTTATAGTTGGTATATGTGGTTTATTAATTAAATGATAATAAATGATTAATGATAAATTATATTGTTGGGTTTGACGCACTCCCCCTGAATTTTATATAAAAGTTTCTTATTATGTTTCCTAGGACATTGTGATTGCACTTGGTACTATAAAATATTCATAGGATGTTTATTAAGATTTAGTTATTAAACCTGGTACTATAAAATATTCCAGGAATATTTAATATGATATGGTGATTGAACTTGATACTATAAAAGATTCCTTGGATGTTTCCTAGGATCTGATGATTACACCTAATACTATAACCCAAAGATTTTTTTTTTAATTTTTAGAAATCAACTTTTAAGTGTAAAAGTGAGAACCCACAAATAGATCCCCCAAAACAAGATGGGAAACCACAAAAAAAAAACAAATCAAAGAACACATTTTAAATTAAAAATTCAAATGAATGGCCAAAACAAAACAACCACACCAACTAGAAAGCCCTCAAGCACAGTGCCGTCACCCAAACTCGAGTCGCAGTCCTATGATCATGTGCAGTGTCCAGTCACCATTTGGATGGAGAAACACTAAAAATAACCACTTCCATCATCATCTCCACACTTTTAAAACACTAACACCAGCTTATAGAATCTCTTCGAAGGAAGAACACCAACCAAAGCATTCCTAGAAAACCATCACATAACATCAAAAAGAAACCAATGTCCGGGACCCAAACACCACCACATTGACCACCCATAACCTCCTTCATATAAATTAGATTCTACCAGGAAAACCTCATGAAACACCATAGTCGGGAACATGAGACCATTAAACGCATCACAAAAACTGCATAGACAAAAAATCACAACCAGATCAGGAACATATGCCTTCATATCTTCCAACAACTAGCGACTATCCCTAGTAGAGAAGGACTCCAAAAAAACAACACCCTAAAATCAACTGGGTGAAAAAAAGCCAAAAAAAGGGGGATGACTGAAAAATAGAACCCACCGATGATAAACCTTTTAAATAGATACCAAAATCCCATCAATACAAAGCAGAGATATGATGAGCTAGATATAAAATGGATCTAAAGTTGAGTCGAATCCACTCAGGGCTAGAAGACCCAACAAGTAGATCCAAGAGACATTGATAGAAGTGGGGACCCAGGTCAGTCATATCCATAAATTCCACTCTGGGCCAGGATACTAACTGACTGAGACAAAGGAATAACCGACATTAGGGACCGATAATAGAAATCAAAGATAGGAGACAATGAGGGTGAGGGAAAATATCAAGATGAGGACATAAAGAGTCCCGAGGAACGATTTTTTTAAATGTTTTATATATTTTTTTTAAAAATGTGTTGGTTTCATTTTTTTTAATAAATGGGCATTAAAGGCGGCATCACCGATGCTGCCTTTGGGATTATTCCCAAAGTCGGCATTGGCGCTGCCGCCTTTCCAACCCCTTACGTTTGGCCTAAATTGATGACATGGAAAAGGTGTCGGGGGGGGGGGGGTGCCACCTTATGACTTTGTGTGAGGAAAAAGGTTTCATCGGCGGTGTAACCTTTCGCTTAATAGAAAGGTGAAAGTCGGCACTGCTGATGCCACCTTTCCTTCAACACCCTATAAAAGTGCACCCCCTTCTCCTCACTTCCATTTTCCCACATATCTCTTAATTCCACTTATTCTCTCTATAATAAAACTCCTTTTCACATGTTTTAGAGTCAGTGTTCCAAAATAAAGCTTAGTTTTTTGAGAATCATTATTTAGAGGTCTTTTTTATTTAATTTAAAGTTTTTTATTTATTTAATTGAATTATTTTAAGTTATAAATATTTTATTTTTTTAAGTAGTTAAGTTAGTTCTAAGTATTTTTTTTATTAATTAGTTTAATTAGTTATATATAGTTTGGAATAATAATTATTATTAGTAATTATTAAGTATAGATTAAGTATAGATTAAGTATTTAATAACTCAGGATTAAATATTGTAAAATTTTGGTAGCATAAAGATTTTGTGGTTATCTAAGAAATCAAATCTCTATCTGGATACAGACAAGTGGATGTGGATCTAGCACAAATGTACCAAGGGTTAAAACCCAAAAACACTGCTTTGAGCTAGACTTGAATGAGAAATGGTGCACGACAACATGCCTTATTGCACTCCTAGTTTGACACTCCCAAGGGATATTCTTTAGATAATTCATATTTTCTTTAAAACTACTAAAATACATAAGAAAAGAAAAAATAAATCAATATATTTATCAATGATAAAATGATAATTATGATGATATAAAATGAAATGTACAAGGATAAAGGCATTAAAGAATGAAAGTTATTATTAGTAATTGAATTATTTTTAATTAGTTTTAAAGATGTTATTTATTAAGTAGTTTAATAAGTTATATATAGTTTATAAATAATAGTTATTATTAGTAATGAATAGGTATAGAATAATTAATGAATAAATTAGGATTAAAAATTAATACATATTTTTAGTTAATTATAATTAAATAATGATTATCATATGATTAATGGTTAAAGAATGAATAATAAAGAATAACTTAACAATGATTAAATTGTGATTAAATAATGATTGATTAGTTAAAATCTGTAATAAGAAACAATAGTATCATTGTTTAGGATATAACAAGATTTTTTAAAATTTTAGTATCATAAAGATTATATAGTTTAGAAATAATAGTTTTTATTAGTAACGATTAATTATAGATTAATTAATGAATAAATTATGATTAAAAGATAAATACATGTAATGATTAGATAATAATACTTATCATTGATAAAATTACAATTATGATTATAAAAATGAAATAGATAAGAAAAAACACATTAAACTACACATGAATGTTTTAAAACACATAAGAAATACATTGAAAATTTTCAATTAAACATGGTTTGGATGAGATAAGCGTGACTTAAAAAGTGAGGTAAAATCCAGTTTATTTTTATTGAGTAGCTTAATAACATCATCTAAAGATATATACTTAATAAGTTAAATACATACTTGTAGAAGATGTTATTAAGAAATCAAATAAAAATTAGTTGGGTGTTACCTCACTTCTGAAGTTAGGCTCATATCATCCAAACTGTGTTCTTTTGAAAATTTTTGGTATTTATTTTATGTTGTAAAACATTCATGTGTTATTTTATGTGTTTTTTCTAATCTATTTTACTTTATATGATCATAATTGTTAGTTTATCAATGATAAATAAACCATTTTGATGTTTTCTCTTCTTTTTGACCTTAGTTTCCAAAAAATATTGTGACTTATATTCTAATAAACTTTAGTATCATATTTAAGGGTGTAAAAATATGTTCTAAAATTGAAGTGTAATAAATATTATATAGTCAACCATCATTTTCACTGACATAATCTTGATCAAAAAAACATTTTTGTCATAAAGAGTCATGTTTTCCTGTGTGTACTGCTACATGGAGGTTATTCAAACTAAGAAAGGAGATTCTTATAGTACACAACCAATAATAGTGGTTAGTACAACTAATTGTGTAACACTAAAAGAACTTCAAGACAAAATTCTTGGTTTCTTAAATCTGGGACCCGATCAAGAGATAAAATCTATGAGCTATAAACATTTTCAATTCCCGGTAACACTGTTGCATCTATCTTGTCCATTAGTTTCTAATTCACAGTGGGTCCAAGAAATAAATTTATTTTCTCAGTGGTCAGATGGTACCATGATGGAGTTATATGTTGATGCTTTTACTATTCAACAACAAAGTCCAGTTGTATGAAGACATAGAATTATAAGAGTGGTTAAAGATGGTCTACCCCATGAAATTGAGCCTATTCCAAATGATGTAGAAGAGGAAAACCTAGATGATATCTCCAATATACATGTCAATCTGACTTCTAATGAGGTGTTTTGTAATGATGAAATAGATGGTGACAATAGTGCTGATGATGAGGGACCAGAAAAAGTTGGGGAGGAAGTTTCAAGACATGCATTAGTTGTATAGAAGCCTCGAACCACAATAAATCTTCCACCACTATTTGCATCTTGGTCAAAAGTAATGACACATGTGCTTGAATTCAACACTAATGTTCTGACACTCAAAACTGTGTTTCTTGGAGCTGTACCAGATAGGTTTAGTGATATGGACAAAACCTTATATGTTGGATGAAATTTTCCAAGTAAAGATGTATTAAAAAGAAAACTAAAGAGATTTTACAGTGACGGGAACTGCAGGTATATAGATCTGGAATCAGGCCATAGTAAATATCTCATACGGTGTGAGAAGTATGGGGATGATTGAAGATTCTATTTGAGGGCGATTCTGGACATTGCATTTGGAGGTTGGAGAATCTCGAGGATTGACGAAACTCATACTTTTGTTCATCCAGGCCTGACACAAGATCATACCTCATTGGATGCAAAATTTGTGTCATTCATTATCGTTGAGATGATTAGGACATGCCAAGATGTTACGATACCCCTAGTATAAGAGAGGATACAACAAAAATTCAGTTATAAGATTTCATATAAGAAGGCATGGATGGTGAAATAGACGAAAATTGTGATGGTCTTTGATGATTGGGATGACTCGTATCGGGTGTTGCTGAAATTTCTAGCCATACTGAGGAACCATAACCAATTTTTATTCCATCTTAATACAGACGAACATATGTCTCAAGATAACCGACTTGATTCATCTTGTGTTCAATTTCATTGGTTGTTTTGGGAATTTCTCCCCCGAATCTCACCATTTTGTTTCAAAAAATAGTTCATTTATATTGATGGAACGTTTCTATACAGAAAATAAAAGGGCGAATTGTTGATTTTGGGAACCCAATATGGAAATCATTTACCTATTCCACTTGCCTTTTCCATTATGGAGAATAAAAACAAGGAATCATGGGGTATGTTTTTGGCATGTATCAACAACCATTTCACCATCATTCGGGGTGTCTGTTTGATATCTGATCGGCATTAGAAAATTAATGAGGCAATAAACGAGGACCTTGATACATGGTGATCCCCAAATGCACATCATCGGTACTACATTAGACAGATTTCTAGCAACGTGCGAGAAACATTCCACAACAAGCCGATGAAGAATGCAATCACGAGGCTTGGTATGCATTGTCTTTGTTATTTTTTACTATTTCAATGTGAAAATAAAATCAATTTATGTGAAATATCATCTCTTCTATGTAGAACATGAGTCGGATCAATGGAAGTTTGAAGAACGTTTTGATCTAATCAGAAATACTAATCAAGAAATTTATGATTATATAATGATGATTCCAAAAAGAAAAATGGACATTGGCATATGATGGGGGGAATATGTATGGAAATATGACCAAAAACATTGTGTAGTGCCTAAATAGTGTATTTATTGGATTTTTAAGTTATCTATAACTTTCCTTTTTTAGGAGACATTATATTGTTGCATCAAGTACTTTTTTGATAGAAAAAAACTAGCCTAAGATGGAATTCTGCAGGGGATAAGGTATGGAAGACACTTTAAACAAGATATTGAAAAGAATATTGAAGAATATTATGGTTATCATGTTTTCCTTTTTCAATGAGAAGACTCTCTATTTGAAGTTCAAGAGCGTTCAGACCCCATCACAAATAGCATCGGTGAAAAAATGGAGGTATTACTGGAAATGAGGCAATGCCAATGTGGAAAATTTCAGGCCTTAAGGTTTCCATGAACACACTCCATCGTAACATGTGCCTCTATAAACTTATCATGGGAAGCATATGTTGATCCAGTCTACCAGAAAGACACCATTTCTAACTGTTATGATGCGCCATGGATGCCTATTGGGGAGTTTTGTTATTTCCAAATGCTTGAAGACAAGTTGATTGTGATACATGAAATAAACCGGTTATGTCCCCATGGGAGACTGAAGGCCAGAAAGATACTTAATGAGATGGATTGGCCTCAAGAAAAAGGGTAGAGTTTGAGATGCACTATATGTCATCAAGAAGGTTATAACTAGAAACGATTCCGTACCATTGTTGGGTTGAGCTCACAATCTCATCCACAATGATGTATTGTCTTTATTGTGATATTATCATATTGTAAATTATATGTTCTTATCTCTTATTTTTATGTCAGTTTTCAAAACATTATGTGACTGATATTCTAGTAAACTTTTTTATAATGAAATAATAGTATCATATATTATGGTATAATAAGATGTTATAAAATTTCAGTATAATAATGATTATATGATCGACCATCTTTTTCAATATTAGTTACACTATCAGAATCATGAACAGAATTTTTTTTTGACTTATAGAGTCATATTTGACCTTTGTCTACAACTACGTAGAGGTTATAAAAACTGATAAAGGAGCTTCTTATAGTACAAAACCAACAACAGAGGTTAGTACAACAGATTTTGTAACACTAACTGAACTTCAAGAAAGAATTTGTGGAAAATGAACCACAAAACAAGAGTAATAGTGACAACGACAGTGGTGATGGAATTATTTTACATCATCACCATCATATTTGTCACTGTTCCTCCTACGTCATGGTTCATTCCCCACAAATTCTTTCTTGATGTTTAGTTAGTGTCATAGAATGACCTGTATATGTGAGAAAATAATCATGAAACATACCATCATGTGGACAGTCATATGTAAATTACAAAGCACACATTTTTCTTATAAACATTTACATAACGAAGAAAAAATGTTTAAATATATAATTATATGAAACCATATCTTACAAAGCAAATTTTATAGGTAAAATCATATCTTAAAAACTGTTAGTAATATGATTTGAAAAACATGAAGACACAACCCTTTCTTTTGGTAATAATAACTTCATAAAACAATGTGAATAAACATGGAATGTCATGTATTCTACAAGTCATAACATTCTTCTAACCATAAAGTTATATTTACATTTTACACTTACAACTCATTTAATTTGTTTATATACAAATGGATGATACCATAATACTCACTCAGTAGGATGACCATGTTTTTCAGGTCATGTTAGACTACGGTGAAGATCAATCAATCAAGATACGTCGAGCACACCATTTTCATCACAGGGAGCCTCAACATACCATTAGACCATACTTTCACTGTGCTAGATTCTATGGAATTACTATATCAGATTTCACATTTATTGACCATCACTTACTTGCTTCCCTCATAGAGAGGTAGAAAGCAGAGACACAAACATTCCAACTGCCTGAGGGAGATATGACCATCACCCTCCAATATGTGGAAGTGCTTATCAGTCTTCTTATCTAGGGGAAGCCATTATTGGACCCACTCGTGCATATTGGACCAACCTTTCTCAGGGATTGTTAGGCGTCGACATTTTTTCTAACCGTAGGGATAAAAATGGAGTGTCGATATCTATGCCTTGGTTGGAGGAGAATATTCTACATTTACCCAATGATGATGATGAACAGACTCTCATGCATTATGCCTATGCATATATATTATGGCTCATTGGAGGTACCATGTGTGCTGATCACTCGGGGATGCACTTGCACATGATGTATCTACCCCTACTGGAGGACTTTGGTCAGGACGATACATAAATTTGGGGATTGGCCCGCTTGGAATACACGTACAGAGTATTATGTAGGCTATCCCACCATGAACTCATAGATCTCGGGGCATGCGTCATCCTTCTTCAGATGTGGGCATGGGAGCCCATCCCCTAATTCCGCCCACATCTTTCTGGTCCGCCGATCTCTATAGAGGTGCTTCATGAAACTCCGCGTGGATGCTGTTATGATCACTAATATCTATTAGTTTCTGATGATACTTAGAGTTATTGAATTTAATTTCTCATTATTTTTCACTATCGATGTTGTATTTTATAAGTGGTTTCAGAGACACAGTTTCCGCATGGTTCTGAGACACCATTTGGGCGCATATCGGATCACGTTGGATTGTCTCTTACCCGACTAGGTATGTATATACAATATATCATTGTTTAAAAAATTTAATAATAACATCAGTTTTTGTTTTTAGTAATGACTTTTTCTGACAAATGTCACATTTCATTTCAGATTTCATGGCTTCCATACTAGAATATAATGGACCAGTTTCCACCATAATTCACTATTGTGTTTGAGGATGCTATGGCTGTAGTGACCCTCAATCACTTTCATATTATTAAGTAGAATCATATTGATAGATTCATTCACCAGTTTTTTTGTGTTTAGTCGATTCCATTATCACCAAGATAGACAAAGAAGCTTCATGACGTTAAGTTTATAGGGAGGCAGGATGAGGACTGGTGCCGAGTACATGTCGACTTTCTCCACTCCTAGTGCATACATGTAGAGTTTTGTATCTAGGTTGTACCTAAAAATCGATTCTTTATTTCATAGCAGGTCGAGTATGATCCATGGTATAGACTTATTCTATACTATATATTACCCAACATGGAACAAAGATTCATTAGATTGTAAGTTAATAAATTTCCATTAGTTTGTTTATTGAACTATTTTCTAATTTATTTTTTGTCTCTTTACATGGAATTCACTCAGATTATCTTATTAACATGAGTGATGAAGAGGGGGAGGGGGTCTTTAGTCGGGTATCTATCCATGTGAAAGCACTGGAGATGATGTCCTCTTATCGTGCACTTTCTAAGAGCATCTTTGAGAGTCCATACCAGAGAGATGAGGTTCCTGCCCTGGAAGAACATTTTGCAGAAGCTTCTTGTACTGGGGAGTCACGATGACGATGACGTAGACAACATCATGCTGCACCCGAGGCCTCATATATTCCACAGGTAGAGGTCAACCCTCTAGTAGTCCAACCTCATCCGATTGAGGATGTGCCTCAGGCGGCATGGGATCCATTTTTCTTGAAAGGATATCCGCAGTTCTTTCTAGATTAGGGTCCAGATCAATCATATCCTTGGGGTACAGATGCATCACAACCTTGGGGTCTAGATCCAGCATAACCTTAGGGTATATCTATATTTCAGGCCTGGTTCCCCACTACGATGATGTAAAGTCCTTATAAAACCCTAGTGGGAGAAGGATCAGGAGCACAGTAAGACATACAGTTGAAAACTCCTCCCACTAACACACAGGTGGAGGATGCGATAGTCGACATTCCAGTGCCTGAGGATCAACCCTTTACAGGTCATCAGACTCCAAAATGAACTTTAAGCATCCATCCTATTCGCAGACCACCATGTGGGACATAATATCCTCACTATAAACATAGACATTCATTTTACTTGTTCATTTATATGTTTTATGTATATTGAAATGAAGATACTATTATTATTATTATTATTCCTTATTATATGTTTATCCACTGTTTTACTTTTCATTAATATTTTAGTCACAGTTTATATTTGACATCTTTTAAAGTTGACTACTTAAAACATAAGAATAATTATTAAATTTCAAGTAGCTAACTTTAAAAGCTTATAAAATATTAAGTGTAAAAACAATGTAAACAAAATTTAAAATATATCCTAAACATCTAAAAATTTGTTGAAAATAAAAACAGTTTCATAAATAAAATAAATAAATGAAAATAAAAGAAATGTAAGAAAAGTTACTCTGAAGTGAGAGAGAAAAGAAGGAATGTTGAGGTGGATCCAAAGACACCTACTTGCTTTTAAAAGCCTATAAAATATAAACTATAAGACCCATATAAATGAAAATTAAAACTTCAAATATTTCTTATATGTTTAATCTATGTTTTAATTTTCATTTATATTGGTATTATAGTTTATATTTTATAGGCAAGCAAAGTCACGTTCTTGAAACATTTTTAAGTTTCAAGTTAGTTGATTAGAAAGCTTATAAATTATTTTTCATCAACAATTTTATGAAATTATTTTTATTTTTGACTATTTCTTATATGTTTAATCTATGTTTTAATTTTCATTTATATAGGCCTTATAGTTTATATTTTATAGGCTACTTGAAACATTTTTAAGTTACAAGTTGGTGGATTAGAAAGATTATAAATTATTTTTCATCAACATTTTTTAAGATTTTTTTTAATTTTTATTTATTTATTATATGTTTAACTCATGTTTTAATTTTCATTTAAATTGGTATTATAGTTTATATTTTATAGGCTACTTGAAACATTTTTAAGCTTTAAGTTGGTGGATTAGAAAGATTATAAATTATTTTCCATCAATATTTTTTAAGAAATTATTTTTATTTTATACTATTTCTTATATGTTTAATCTATGTTTTAATTTTCATTTATATTGGTCTTATAGTTTATATTTTATAGGCTAACAAAGTCACATACTTGGAACATTTTTAATTTTCAAGTTGCTGGATTAGAAAGCTTATAAATGATTTTTCATCAAAATTTTTTAAGAAATTGTTTTTATTTTTGAATATTTATTATATTTTTAATCTATGTTTTAATTTTCATTTATATTGTTCTTATAGTTTATATTTTATAGGCGCGGAAAATCACGTACTTGAAATTTTTTTTAAGTTTCAAGTTGGTGAATTAGAAAGCTTAAAAAGTGTTTTTCATCAATATTTTTTAATATTTTTTTATTATTTTATACTATTTATTATATGTTTATTCTATGCTTTTATTTTAATTTATATTGGTCTTATAGTTTATATTTTTTAGGCTAGCAAAGTCACGTACTGGAAAAAATTTTAAGTTTCCAGTTGGTGGATTAGAAATATTATAAATTATTTTTCATCAACATTTTTTATGAAATTATTTTTATTTTAAACTATTTCTTATATTTTTAATCCGTGTTTTAATTTTAATTTATATTGGTATTATAGTTTATATTTTATAGGATAATAATTTCACGTACTTCAAACATTTTTAAGTTTCAAGTTGGTGAACTAGAAAGTTTATAAATTACTTTTCATCAACATTTTTTAAGAAATTATTTTTATTTTAAACTATTTATTATATTTTTAATCCATGTTTTAATTTTCATTTATATAGGTATTACTGTTTATATTTTATAGGCTAGAAAAGTCACGTACTTGATACATTTTTTATTTTTCAGTTGGTTGATTAGAAAGCTTATAAATTATTTTTCATAAATTTATTTTATGAAATTCATTTTATTTTATACTATTTATTATATATTTAATCCATGTTTCAATTTTAATTTATATTAGTCTCACAGTTTTTATTTTATAGGCTAGAAAAGTCATGTACTTGAATAAGAGATAATTTCTGCTAAAACATTTTGTTATATATATATATATAAACAAAATAAAATAAAAAGAAAAAATTAAAAATTTAAATATATAAAAAAGAATATGTAAGATAGATTTTTATTTTGTTTTAGGGGAAAGGTGGCAGCCGTGATTCCACCTTTGAGGCACATTTTTAATTTTTTTACCTACACATTTTTTTAAAAAACATATTAAAAAAAACTTACTGAGGAACTCAGTGGCCTATGGGTAGGGAATGAGGCGGAGCATAGACCCCATCCAATGTCTGAGGAGCCAAGAAAGAAACGAACCTCGATGAAACAAGATACAAGTTGGGATTGAAGGAAAAGTGGTTCCCTCTGAGCAGTAGTGAGGAAGAAATGGATCCAAAAGGTAGGAGGGAAACCCTATATCCATCAGGGAGGAATCCTAAGGGATGGGGAGAATCGACTATGTGAGAATGGAGGCATCTAGAATTCACCACATTACCTCTCTACACCTAATACTATAAAACATGTATAAGATGCTTCCAAGGATCTATTGTTTATAGATGATATGAACGAGTTATATTATAAAGGAGATGGGGGGTACACTACCCTACCTGATAATAAATTATTTTGATGCATGAGATTACCAGATATGTTTATTGACTTGAAATATTTTATTTAGAGATATTGAGATCTAGATGAAGCATGTATGATCTATCTCATATGTCATCATAGAACCTGAGGATTGATGATGGTTTATTTATTATGAATTATTTAATTTATTATTCACATAAACATTGAAATTTTCTCAGAATGGATATATTAATGGACATCATTGTTGGTAGAAAACTGAGTTTTACTCACACCTAGCTCTAAATGACTTAGGTATCTGAGAATACTTCATGGTTAGAGGCAAGGATAAGAGAAAATGAATTATGTTTGATGAACGATTTTTATGGATAGGTTTGAGCATGGAAGATGGTACTAGGCTAGTACTGAAGACCAGTTTTTCAGTTTTTCACATTTTTATTATTTTTATTATTTTTATTATTTTTATTATTTTTATATGATTCTCCCTTGGGGATCCTTGTAACACCCTGATATTTTATGAGAAGTATATTTTTTTTGTATTATGTTATACACAAAGGAATCTTTCACTACACACAACACTGACTTGGCTTGCATTACACGCAATCACGACCTTCCTCGATAGCGTGTGTAGTACGCAATACCGGGTTCCACTGAACAACGATATATTATTATAAACTACCCGTTATGAATAGTATTAACTAAATTTTTAATTTTATAACATTATTATTCATCTTACACATTTTCTATAACATGTTAAGAGAAAAAAATAATTTTTTCGGGTAAAATAAGTATTTTTCAAAAAATGGAGTTTTGCCGCCTTTTGATGGTGCACCCACATTAAATCTAGATTTTGACATGTTTATAAGTTCAATTTGACAAAATAAAATTCTTCTTTGGAATCAGGATATAAAAATTTACTTTGGATAAATTTTTGATATTTTTATGATAACTTTCATATTTTGATGATTAGTAAAAATATGCTAATTTTTAATTAAAAACAACTTTATTCATTGAGATAATTTATATGGTTAAATTATAATATTGAATGGTTTTAAAGTATAAATAGAATATATTTTTACCATTTAATATAATATATGTCATTATCATTAATTTCACATTGAATTCATAGGTAAAAACATTTCAATCTTTGGCAATGTTTTAACTTCTAAAACCTGTTTTCTTAACAATGGGATTAATTTTAAATTAATTACTGAAACTTATGTGTTTTGAATTTTGAAAAATGGATTCAATATTTGGAATCAGTGTGTCCAAATTATGTTAATAGACTACTTTTTATTTTTCGGCATTATGAATAGTAACTATAGTAAATTTTATTAACCCTAGTTAAAGGTAAATCGGGTAATTAAGGGTAAATATAAGATTATAAAATTATCCTAAAACCTGCCAAAATCCTATTGGATGACTACAAGTCGACCCATATTACCTAAGAGTCGGATTAGATTCATTTAATGGAATTCTGTCCATGAAAATAATTTAATTATTATTAAAACCAAAGAAAGTGACAACATGTCACTTTCTTAAATATTATAAGTATAATAATTGTAATTTAGTGATAAACTTAATAAAAATTCAAACATGAATAGTCTACAGAAATATAATACAATTATATACATCATATAAATTTAGTTAGAATTTTTAAGGATTAAATAATTATGATTAATTATGACAGAATAGTGATGTTGAAATTATTTTATTAATTAAAATATCAAATAAATGGTTTCAAAAATATTAAAATAAATATTATATGAACTATTTAATGTGCTACACTAATTTTATAGATACATATTACATTTTATGAATCTATTAAAGCTTTTATTTTGAACATATCTTCTGTATATATTTTATTTAAATTCAAATAAATTAATAGTGTCAAAATTGACACTAATGTTATTTTATAAAAATAACATATTAAAGAATTGTTTAAAAATCACAAAAATATTTAAAAATTATAAATTAAACTTTATATGGTCTAAAATGTCATAAAGTGTCAAATTATATAAAATTTAAAACACATATGTAATTATTTATAATAATTTAAAATTTAGAATATTATTACCACAAATAAAATAAAATTAATAAATAAGGATAAATCAAGTTGATAATGTTTAAAATAAATTCCTAACATGTCTAAATTTTATTGGTTGATGATATTACAACACTATCTCATATAATATTCTAATATGAGTCATTTTGGAAGTTTTTAGGTGGGGTTGGGATTTAATATAAACTAATATTTCTTATATTTCCAAAGGTGCCCCTATCCTCCCTTATAAAAGGGAACCTCCTCCATCTCTTCCTCACACCACATTGAGTTTTCAATCTCGGCCAAACCCTGAAAAATTATCTTTTCCACTTCCCTAGAAACATCCTAGAGGTCCTGGTCTTCTTCAAAGACCAAATTTAGTGCCCTAAGAGGAGGTCTCAATGAGGCGCTTCAAAGAAGAGGTAATGTCCGTTACCGATTCTTTCAACTTTATTTCTTCTTACACTTCTTCTTCTTTAGTTGTTTAATTATGAATTAACAACATCAGTATCACTCATATACTGATATGTTATTATAAGTATGAAACAACCCTATTTCACCATCTATCCATCCTACGGAAAATGAAATCACCGCGCGTGCGTACGTACAGAATACCGTCTCCACGCCGTGGTGTAATCTATTTTCCACCACCATCTTACTTGGATGGGTATAATGGTGTAAATAATGACTATATATGATTATTTTAAATTTATATTTATTCTGAAATAGTATACATACACTCCAATACAATTCCACAATCATGGGAACGATATCATCGCTCGTGCGTACGTATGGAATACCGTCTCCACGACGTGATGCGACACGTTCTACATGATCTTCAATTCATAATGATTATATAAATGAATTGAATGAATAAATGTGATATATATTACACTAATACCATTATGGAAATGAGGTGTCTATAACCTAAAAAGAGGAATAAGAATTTATTCGACAAAACACACATACGAACATAAAGCAATAAACACCCGAATAACAAGTAGAAATGAAATATTACTAATAAGAAGCTAAGAATATGACCATATATGATATCATAAAAATAAGTATGATTTTTGAATAAGTCAATTAAATTATTTAAATCATTATACAGGAGGTTCAGACACTTACGAAGCAAATCAGACCTAAGGTAAGGGAAAATCCCGCAATCTCATTTTTATCCGAGATTGTTTATAATTCAGAATTTACTGGGGAATATTTATCATCCACATCCATGTTTCCTCAATATGTAATATTATTTCCATCCCCCTACAATTTTTTAAATCCAATTTTACCATTCGGTGAGTTTTTAGTAAAATATATGAAAGGAATCTTTTGTCATTTTTCATACGAGGTACTTTTTGACTTTTCCGGCCAAAGTACGAGAAGAATGTTTTTTTAACTTATACAGCATGAATAGATTTTTATAACATTATTTCCATTAAGATTCATTTACAAGTTTTCAAGTTTATTTTTAATCAACTTCATTTAGTTCAAAATTATATGACATGTTATGAAAAGAATTTTTTTTTTGAAGTAGAAAGGATATTTTCCTCAAGAACAGAGTTCAAATGATTTATAAAAATTATTTTCCATCTAAGATAATATAGGGTTATGTTTCTATCCCTATTTTTACATTGATTTGATTATGTTATTATGGAATTATTTTTATGATGTCCTTTTATCTTATATGAATTATGTTATGATGGCATGATGTTTTAAGATTCCCATTTTTATTACATGGGTTATGCTATGATGTATGGTTTATGATTTTGTGGCACACATAATAATGGTATCATTATGAGATGGGTGGGACCTATATCTCCCTCCAATGCATTGAGTAAAGATTTATATCTCATGAGATAGACATGGATGGAACGGCAGGTTAAACCAGTTCAGTGAAACAGGACTGAAACGAGGAGTGAACTCGGTTCAGAAATGGACTTTGTCCGCTAAGATAGTCTTAGCAATGAGTCTTGACTACTAAGAAATGATTTTCTATGATTATGTGTGTATTCCACAAAGCTTCATGTTTTATGTTATGATTATTGGGATTATATTTCACTTCTATCATTTATCCCATGTTATGATCTATTTTTCAGGATAATATTTTCAAAATGTTATGTTCTAATGAATATGATATGTTTGATATTTCTTTTGTTTACCCTTATTGAGAATTTGAGCTCACCCTTTTGTATGTTTTCTTTTCCCCAGGTCAGGAAGAAGGATATTAAGTAGGATATTCAAAAAAGGAACTCTAGATATGATGAAATAAATGTGAGACAACGTAGATGATTTATGAACTAGTTGTTTATGTTTCCCAGTTTCTAAATACACTATACCTATATGGTCCTTTCATGGTTTTGTTATATGTTGTAATAAGTGTGCTTTCAATTTTGAAGTAATAACAATGTATGTAAACTATGGGTCGTTATAGTTGGTATCAGAGGAAAGGTAGAGTCAACCTTTGGAAACTAGGATGTGAAAGCCTTAGTAAGAAACATAAGGATATGTCTAAGCATAGAACAGAATCTTAGTGTTTTAGAAATGGCCATGAACAACCTATGATAAGACCTTAAGTGTGAAATTTTATTCTTTATTATGTGGTTTTCCTATTATAATTAGTGTTGCTCACACTATTCTTCTTGGTTTTAGTCAATGGCTGGAACCCGAAGGAATCGTGTTAATGCAGAATGCGACGAGCAATGCAATGATTGTCCCCATGAGCAACCAAACGTTATGGGAGCTAGAATTCAGAATCTTGTAGCCATTCTCACACAAATTTCTCAAGCTATGAATCATGCAGGACTTACGAAAGAGAAAAGGAAGGAGAAAAATTCTATTGAATCCTTCATGAGGCAGTGTCCACCTTCATTCAGTGGGTCTTCTGATCCATTAGTGGTTGAACAATGGATCAGTACCACTGGAAAGATATTTTCAGTTCTTTAATGTTCTGAACATGATAAAGTCATCTTAACAGTTTATCCTTTGGAAGGTGATGCTGATCAATGGTGTAATCTTATTAAGAATATGAGACAATGGGATGAAATTGAGTCCATGGAATGGGACGAGTTCAAGAACTTATTTTTCAATAAGTATTTCCCTCGTATTATTCGAACAAAGATGGAGAAGGAGTTTCTTGAACTGAAGCAAAAGAATGATGAATCTGTTGGTACCTACGAAGCAAATTTTACAAGACTTGAAAGGTACGCTTCTGGAATTATTATCCAACCTGAGAGTAAGATCGATCGATTCTTTAGTGGCTTAAAACCAAGTCTTCGAAGGGCGTTAGCCATAAGGGACTTCAATAGCTATGAGGAAATTTTTTGATGTGCTCTCAAGGTTGAGATGGAGATTGGTGTAACCCATCACTCACATGGGTTTGATAAGAAGAGGAAAATGGAATTCAATGGAAAATCTAAAGACCACACTGAAAAGAATATGAGTTTTCCCTTATGCTCAAAGTGTGGAAAGAAACATGGAGGAAAATGTCTTAAGGGGACAAGAAAATGTTATAAGTGTGGAAAATAAGGTCATCGGGAAATTGAATGCCGAAATAATGGGAAGAAGATGTATAATGATGCAAACAGAGAAAGGGATACACAGAATGAACCTACTACACTTCAATGTTTCAAGTGCAAGGAGATGAGGCATTATGCCAATTAATGCCCAAATCCAAGGGTTGATGATGATGATCGACGTCAACAAACTCTTAAGGCCAAAGACAAAGGAAAGTCACATGCGATTACTATCGGTGATGTGGAGTACGACAACGAAGTGGTGAGAGGTACAATTACCATCCACTCTAAAGTAGAAAATGTTTTATTTGATTCTGGATCCACCCAATCTTTTATTTCTGATGAATTTTATAAGGGTATAGTCGTATTACCTCAACAATTAGATGTTGAGTTATCTGTGACAACTCCTAATGGCACAACAGTTGCATCAAAAGTTCACAATTCTTCTCCGATTGAAGTTTGTGGGAAAGTGCTTCCTGCAAATCTTGTGATACTTCCTATAGTGGAATTTTATGTGATTCTCGGCATGGATTGTCTTTCTTTTTATGGAGCTCATATCAATTGCCAAATAAGGGAAGTCACATTTCATATTCCAGATCAATATATGACCGTCTATCGATGAAAGGATGAACATAACCTTCCAGTGGAAATTTCTTCCATCTTATGGGTCTTGATTCCACTAAATGAAGGTTATTTATCTCAAATGGTTGGAAATAAACTCATGATTAATAATATGCTCATTGTACAGAAATTTGATGATGTCTTTCCAGAGGAATTTCTAGGTCTTCCACCAAATCGTGAAGTTTAGTTTTCAATAGAACTCATACTGGGTGCTATGCCCATTTCAAAGACACCTTATAGAGATGCCCCAATTGAGTTGCAGGAATTGAAGAAGCAACTCCAAGAGAATCTTGATAAAGGATTCATACGCCCTAGTGCGTCACCTTGGGGAGCACATGTTCTTTTTGTTAATAAGAAAGATGGATCAATGAGACTCTGAATTGATTATCGAGAACTTAACAAGATCACTATCAAGAACAAATATCCTCTCCCATGCATTGATGACCTATTTGACCAACTACGCGGAGCTCAATACTTTTCCAATATTGATCTTCATTCAGGGTATCATCAATTGAGGGTCAAAGGGAGGATATACCAAAGACGACTTTCCGTACAAGGTATGGACACTATGAATTTATAGTGATGCCATTTGGTCTTACTAATGCCCCTGCTATCTTCATGGATATGATTAATAGAGTCTTTAGAGACTATCTTGATCAGTTTTTGGTAGTCTTTATAGATGATATTCTTGTCTATTCAAAGAGCAAGGAAGAACATGAATATCACTTGAGAATTGTATTAAAGACCCTAAGAAAGGAGAAGCTTTATGCCAAATTTACCAAGTGTGAATTTTGGCTTCAAAAAGTTGAATTTTTGGGTCACATAATCTCAAAAGAGGGGGTATATGTGGATCCAGCAAAAATAGAGGTTATCAAAAGATGGTCAAGACCAACAATAGTAACCGAGATCTGAAGTTTTCTTGGCTTGGCTGGATATTACTGATGTTTTGTGAATGATTTTTCAAGGTTATCCAACCCACTCACCAAGTTGACTCGGAAAGGAGTTAAGTTTGTTTGGACGGAGGAATGTGAAGATAATTTCAAAGAGCTAAAAAGAAGGTTAACCAGTCCACCTGTGCTCACACTACCTTGTAGTGGAGAAAGGTTTGTGATCTACAGTGATGCATCCAAGAAGGGACTGGGGTGTGTTCTCATGTAAAATTATATGGTGATAGCTTATGCCTCACGACTGTTGAAAATCCATGAGAAAAATTACCCAACTCATGATTTGGAGTTAGCTGCGGTAATCTTTTCATTAAAGATTTGGAGGCATTACCTTTATGGTGAAAGGTGTAATATTTATACTTATCATAAAAGTTTAAAGTAGATTTTCACACAAAAGGAGCTGAATATGCGTCAAAGAAGAAGGTTAGAGCTGATTAAGGATTGCGACTGCTCAATTCATTACCACCCCGGGAAAGCAAACAAGGTAGTAGACGCATTAAGTCGACAAGACCATGCTAGATTATCCATGATGAGGATCACAAAAGATCTAATATTTATGAATTTACAAAGGATGGATCTGGTAATTATAATGGAAGGGGAGAAATCTTATCTTTCTCAAATGAATGTTCAACCATCTATACACGTGAAGAATAAAGAGGCACAGAAAGAAGATGTAGAGTTACAAAAGAAGGTGAGAAATGTTCCTGAATTCAACCTTGATTGTGATGGGATAATAAGGTTCAGGAATCAGGTTTTTGTTCCTCCCATCCCAGAATTAAAGAAGGAGATACTGGATGAGGCTCATAGTTCTTCATTTTCTATTCATCCTGGAAGTACAAAGATGTATAGGGACCTAAAAGAGTACTTCTGGTGGGATGGCATGAAAAGAGATGTTGCTGAATATGTCTCTCGATGCTTGGTTTGTTAGCAAGTTAATGCTGAGAGACAAAAGTCTAAGGGTATGTTACAACCATTACCCATACCAGAATGGAAATGGGAAAACATCCCTATGGACTTTGTCACTGGACTTACTAAAACATCCAAAGGAAATAATGCTATCTGGGTTATTGTTGATCGTCTTATGAAGTCGACACACTTCATTGCTATTAGAGAAGATTTTTCTCTTGATCAACTTGCCAGGATATATGTAAAGGAAGTGGTAAGATTTCCTGGAGTACCACTTTCCATTATATCTGATTGGGATCCGAGGTTTACCTCAAAATTCTGGCGAAGTCTTCAGCATGTTCTAGATACAGAGTTGAGTTTCAGCACTGCTTACCATCCTCAGACAGACGGTCAGTCTGAGAGGACAATTAAAACTCTAGAAGACATGTTGAGAGCTTGCTCTATGGATTTCAAAGGTGGTTGGGATAAACACCTATCCTTGGTGGAATTTTCTTATAATAATATCTCTCACTCCAGTATTCAAATGGCTCCTTATGAAGCCCTCTATAGAAAGAAATGCGGAACTCCAACTTGCTGGGATGAAGTTGGGGAAAGAAATCTATTAGGACCTGATATTGTTGATGAGATGGAAGAAAAGGTCATATCTATTCAACAACACATAAGAGCAGCTCAAAGTTGACAAAAAATCTATGCCGATAACCGAAGAAAAGATCTAGAGTTTGAAGTGGGTGATAAAGTGTTCTTATGAATATCTCCCTGGAAGAGGGTCATGAGATTTGGAAAGAAGGGAAAGTTGAGACCTAGATATATCGGTCCTTTCGAAATACTGGATCATGTTGGGAAGTTAGCTTACCGATTGGTGCTTCCACCAAATCTCTCTCAAGTTCACGATGTGTTCCATGTATGTCTCCTGAGAAAGTACATACCCGATCCTTCACATGTACACAGCTCAAAAGTTGTACCACTGGAGCAAGATCTTTCTTATGAAGAACAACCGATAGAGATTCTAGATCGTAGCGAAAAATTTCTACGGAACAAGATCACTCACTTGGTGAAAGTTTTATGGAGGAACCACCAATTAGAAGAAGCTACATGGGAACTTGAGGATATGATGAGGGAGAGGTATCCTCATCTGTTTGTTACGAAGTGACGAATTTCGAGGGCGAAATTCATTTTAAGGGGGGTAGAATGTAACACCCTGATATTTTATGAGAAGTATATTTTTTTTGTATTATGTTATACGAAAATTAATCTTTCACTCCACATAATATTGACTTAGATTTCATTACACGCAATCGCGACCTTCCTCGATAGCGTCTGTAGTACGCAATACCGGGTTCCATTAAACAACGATATATTATTATGGACTAGCTGTTATGAATAGTATTAACTACATTTTGAATTTTATAACATTATTATTCATCTTACACATTTTCTAGAACATGGTAAGAGAACTAAATACATTTTTCGGGTAAAATAAGTATTTTTTAAAAAATGCAGTTTTGCCGCCTTTTGATGGAGCACCCAAATTAAATCTAGTTTTTGAAATTTTTATAAGTTTAATTTGAAAAAATAAAATTCTTATTTGGAATCAGGATATAAAAATTTACTTTGGATAAATTTTTGATATTTTTCTGATAACTTTCATATTTTGATGAATAGTAAAAATATGCTAATTTTTAATTAAAAACAAATTTTTTCATTGAGATAATTTATACGGTTAAATTATATTATTGAATAGTTTTAAAGTATAAATAGAATATATTTTTACCATTTAATATAATATATGTCATTATCATTAATTTCACATTGAATTCATAGGTAAAAACATCTCAACCTTTGGCAATGTTTTAACTTCTAAAACCCGTTTTCTTAACAACGGGATTAATTTTAAATTAATTACTGCAACTTATGTGTTTTTAATTTAGAAAAATGGATTCCATATTTGGAATAATTGGGTCCAAATTATGTTAATAGGATACTTTTTATTTGTGGGCATTATGAATAGTAACTACGGTAAATTTTATTTACCCTAGTTAAAGGTAAATCGGGTAATTAAGGGTAAATATAAGATTATAAAATTACCATAACACCTGCCAAAATAGTATTGGATGACTAAAAGTCGACCCATATCACCTGAGGGTTGTATTAGATTAATTTAATTGAATTTTTTCCATGAAAATAATTTAATTATTATTAAAACCAAAGAAAGTGACAACATGTCACTTTCTTAAATCTTATAAGTATAATAATTTTAATTTAGTGATAAACTTAATAAAAATTCAAACATGAATAGTATCCAGAAATATAATACAATTATCTACATCATATTAATTTATTTATAATTTTTAGGGATTAACTAATTATCATTAATTATGACACAATAGTGATGTTGAAATTATTTTATTAATTAAAATATCAAATAAATGGTATTAAAAATATTAAAATAAATATTATATGAACTATTTAATGTGCTCCACTAATTTTCTAGGAACATATGACATTTTATTAATATATTAAAGCTTTTAGTTTGAACATATATTCTGTATATATTTTATTTAAATTCAAATAAATGAATAGTGTCAAAATTGACACTATTGTTATTTTATAAAAATAACATATTATAAAATTGTTTAAAAATCACAAAAATATTCAAAAATTATAAATTAAATTTATATGGTCTAAAATTCCATAAAGTGTCAAATTATGGAAAACCCACAACAAATATGTAATTATTTATAATAATTTAAAATTTAGAATATTATTACCACAAATAAAATTAAATTGATAAATAAGGATAAATCAAGTTGATAATGTTTAAAATAAATTCCTAACATGTCTAAATTTTAGTGGTTGATTATATTACAACGCTATCTCAACTAAAATTTGGATATGAGTCATTTCAGAAGTTTTTAAGTGGGGTTGATATTTAATATAAACTAATATTTCTTATATTTCCAAAGGTGCCCCTCTCCTCCCTTATAAAAGGGCACCTCCTCCCTCCCTTCCTCACACCACATTGAGCCTTCAAGCTCAGCCAAAACCTACCAAATTCTCTTCTCCACTTCCATAGAAACATCCTAGAGGTTCTTTCCTTCTTAAAAGACCAATTTTAGTTCCCTAAGAGGAGGTCTCAAAGAGGCGCTTCAAAGAAGAGGTAATGTCCCTTACCGATTCTTTCAACTTTATTTCTTCTTCCACTTATTATTATTTAGTTTTTTAATTATGAAGTAATAACATCAGCATCAATAATATACTTATATGTTATTATAAGTATTAAACAACTCTATTTCACCATCTATCCATCCTATAGAAAACGAAATCACCGCGCGTGCGTACGTACGGAATACCGTCTCCACGCCGTGGTGTAATCTATTTTACACCACCATCTTACTTGGATGGGTATAATGGTGTAAATAATGACTATATATTATTATTGTAAAGTTATATTGATTCTGAAATAGTATACATACACTCCAATACAATTCCACAATCATGGGAATGATATCATCACTCGTGCGTACGTACGGAATACCGTCTCCACGATGTGATGCAACTCGTTCTACATGATCTTAATTGCATAATGATTATATAAATGAATTGAATGAATAAATATGATATATATTACACTAATACCATTATTTAAATGAGGTGTCTATAACCTAAAAATAGGAATAAGAATTTATTCGACAAAACACACATATGAACATAAAGCAATAAACACCCGAATAACAAGTAGCAATGAAATATTACTAATAAGAAGATAAGAATATGAAAATATATGATATCATAAAAATAATTATGATTATGTAATAATTCAATGAAATTATTTAAATTATTATATAGGAGGTTCGGACACTTATGAAGCAAATCGGACCTAAGGTAAGGGAAAATCTCACAATCTTATTTTTATCTGAGATTGTTTATACTTCAGAATTTACTGGGGAATATTTATCATCCACATCCATGTTTCCTCAATATGTAATTTTATTTCCATCCCCATACAATTGTTTAAATCCAGTTTTACCCTTCAGTGAGTTTTTTGTAAAAGATATGAAAGGAATCTTTTGTCGTTTTTCGTACGAGGTACTTTTTGAATTTTGCAGCCAAAGTACGGGAAGAATGTTTTTTTAACTTATATGCCATGAATGGATTTTTAAAACATTATTTCCATGAATCTTCCTTTAAAAGTTTTCAAGTTTATTTTTAATCAACTTCTTTTATTTCAAAATTATACGACATGTTAAGAAAGGAAAAATGTTTTTGAAGTAGAAAAGATATTTTCCTCAAGAACGGAGTTCAAATGTTTTATAAAAATTATTTTCCATCTAAGATAATATAGGGTTATGTTTATATCCTTATTTTTACATTGATTTGATTATTTTATGATGGAATTATTTTTATGATGTCCTTTTATCTTATATTTATTATGTTATGATGGCATGAATTTTTAAGATTCCCATTTTTATTACATGGGTTATGCTATGATGTTTGGTTTATGATTTTGTGGAACACATAAGAATGGTATCATTATGAGATGTGTGAGAACTATATCTCCCTCCAATGCATTGGGTAAATATTTACATCTCATGAGATAGACATGGCTGGAACGGCAGGTTAAACCGGTTCAGTGAAACAGAACTGAAACGAGGAGTGAACTCGGTTCAGAAATGGACGTTGTCCGCTAAGATAGTCTTGGCAATGAGTCTTGACTACTAAGAAATGATTTTCTATGATTATGTGTGTATGAAACAAATCTTCATGTTTTAAGTTATGATTATTGGGATTACATTTCACTTCTATGATTTATCCCATGTTATGATCTCTTTTGCAGGATAAGATTTTCAAAATGTTATGTTCTTATGAATATTATATGTTTGATATTTCTTTTGTTTACCCTTAATGAGCATTTGAGATCACCCTTTTGTATGTTTTCTTTTCCCCAGGTCAGGAAGAAGGATATTAAGTAGGATATTCCAAAAAGGAACTCTAGATATGATGAAATAAATGTGAGACAACATAGATGATTTATGAACTAGTTGTTTATGTTTCCCAGTTTCTAAAGACACTATACCTATACGGTCCTTTCATGGTTTTGTTATATGTTGTAATAAGTGTGCTTTCAATTTTGAAGCAATAACAATGTATGTAAAGTATGGGTCGTTATAATCCTGATACTGGTTGTATTCCTTGTATTAATTATATAGAATTATATTTATGTTGAATGGGATATTCTTTATTTATTAAGAATTTCCATAATATCTATTATATTATTAATTTGGATGTGTGATTTTTATTATTTCCACTATTATTTATCATACTGATATTATGGTATAGTTTCCCCACGATATGACTTTAAACCCTCACTGCTAATTGGTATCCAATGGTGTGTAGGGAGAAGGGGAGGCACGCCAAAGGTTATGTAACACCCTATCCAAAAACCATTAAGTTGTATCTACATAGGGGATGTTACAACCACCACTAAAACTAGATGATAGTTAAGAAAAAAATATCCTTTATTGAGGATTTATGACCTTCTATACTAGCTGAAGGGAGAAAAGAGGTTTTCCAAGATTGGATATAGGTTTGACAATCACCATCTTTAGGTTAATAAAGAGGATATATTAAATATAAATTTTAGGTGTTTCTAGGTCTATTTGGAGTTCCTAGGGATTCCCTTTGACATAAAAAATTCCTCAACTATGTTCATGGGTTTCCTAAACTTCTAGCCTTTATTATACCAGTTTGTGGTGGTCTTCATTGATGAAATCCTCTTCTGCACAACATCAGTGATTTGGAATGTTGATTAGAAAAGGATTTACTTGAACTTTCTTAGGTTTAATCAACTATATGAAAATATCTAATTGTCTATATTCTAGATTACAATTATCTACTTTATGGGTCATACTATCTCATTGGGTAGAGTAGTAGTGGAACCAGTGATGACTATGGAATTTTTATATTTGGTGCCCCCAAGAGTGTGTTTTAGGTGATATGTTTCCCTAGGTTTTTTGGGTATTAATGGAAATTTTTAAAAGACTTATCTATGATTATTATCCCCATGAACAACCTTTCTCAAATTGTATAATCATTTATTCGGTCGGAGAAGTTCCAAAGAGACTTTGAAGAGATGAAGAAAATATTTAATAGTGTCTCTGTTATTTGGATTCTAGAGGAGGTAGTTGAGTATGTGGTGTTATATGATTCTTCTAAAGTGGGGATTGGTTTTGTGAAAATTTAGAGGTAGGTAGTGATTACCTATTGATCCAAGAATTTGATACCTCACTAGTGGAATCAGGTGATCCATGATTTAGAGTTGTTAGTGGTAGTGTTTACCTAGAAGACTTAAAGGCATAACATTCTTGGATGGTGGTTTTTGATATATTTGTATCATTAGAGTCTCAAGTGAATATTTACCTATATAGATATTAAACTATTTAAAAAGCACTAATTATATTTTATCTAGGATTATAACTTTGCGATATTATATACTTTGGGAAAGGGAAACATGGTAGAAAAATCTATTAATAAGATGTTTCTTTCTTAGTTGTTAGAGGCAGATTCCTAATAGGTAGCCTCTTTACTATTTTCGTTGGTGGATGAGGTAGGTTTGTCTTATCTTTTATTGATAGTTGTGACCCTGAATCTTCTTCAACATGTGAGGGAGGCTTATCCAAGGGACATTGATAATAATATTTTTCACAACCAAATTATCATTGGAGATGCACCTGATGTATAATATAAAGGTGGGGTGTATGTAAACCTATTTTGAGGATGGAAAATATTACCAATCATGATATGAAAAGAGGTATTGAGGGATTTCCACACTTCACCTTTGGAAGTGAATATGAGAGTGAAGAAGATATACTATGAACTTTAGTGCTGATTTTCATGAGAAGGGATCAAGTATAGTCTTAAGGTGTTTATTTCTTAATATCTCACTTGCGATTAGGTGAAGGTAGATCATTGAGTCCTAGATGGTTTTTCCCAGCCCCTTAATGCTCTGAAGTGTAATTAGGATGATAAAATAAATGGATTTCATGACTATAGTCCATTGATTAGGGACAGGTCCTGATGTTATCTAGTGATCATTGATCGACTGGAAAAGTCATCTCACTTCCTTGCTATTTGGGAGTAGAGTTCACTTGAGAGACTAGAATGCCTATAAATGGAAGTGATCATCCAGTTTCATGGGGTACCTTTTTTGAATATTCCTAACCATGAGTCTTGATTCAAATCCTATTTATAGAGAGGCTTGATGCAGGATTTCATGACCACGTTGGGGATGAGTAAAATGTTCCATACTTCAGGGGATGACCCGACTAAATAAACCATTTATTTTCTCAAGTATATTCTAAGGGTGTGTGTTGGATTTTTTTTTTAATTTTATAGGATCACTCACCCTTGATAGTGTTAACTAAAAACAACAACTAACACTCCATTATTGGCATGAAAACTTTCAATACCCCATATGGGAGACTCTTCAGTTCACCCATATACTGAAATAATATTGGAAAGTTATTACTATTGATGATGGAGTTTTTGTAGGCAATGATGGAGAAGGTGAGAGTGATCCAAGAGCATATGATAACTAATAGAATCCATCATAATTCCTTCATGTAATAATTCATAGGCCTATATAGTATTAGGATAGAGATCATCCATTCATCAAGGTTTCTTTATGACGCAATTTGTAAAGATTTGGTCGGGGTAGCAAGCTATCCTTGAAAATAATTGGTTTATCCTAGATACTATACATGGTGGATGAGGTTTCTTACTACCTAGTTATTACCTCAAATTTTTAACTATTGCATGGAATCTTTTATGTGTCTCATCTGAAGAGATACATGCATGATCTATCGCACATCATTGAACAAGGAAAATTGGATATCAATAATGGATCCACCTTTTATGTGTAATTAATTGATATAGAGAAATAAAAGGAT
Source organism: Viscum album (assembly GCA_963277665.1). NCBI lineage: Eukaryota > Viridiplantae > Streptophyta > Magnoliopsida > Santalales > Viscaceae > Viscum > Viscum album. The sequence goes on from OY728159.1 coordinate 1,328,154,644, forward strand.
AGGAACCTTCATGGGTGATCCATTTATCTAGTTTTCATCCTTTGGAAGCATTTAAACCTTTAGGAGTGTGATAGAGTGTGAGAGAGTCAGATGTAGTCCCTATAACCTTTCCTTTTTAGGTAGACTGGGCTTCTCAGAGTGACAATCCTTGAAGGTGAGATGGATGTAATGAATCCTTTTTTTATATTGAACTATTAAAATATTTAAAATTATTTTTTTGAGTTTGGTTTCCAATCTAGTTCCATGTTATGGGAATCAAATAACTTCTAAATTAATAAATTAATGATAATATATTATAATTAGGCTCACACATGTTTTCTTGGAAGGACATAATTATCCTTCTATATAGTGCATCCGATGAAAATTATAAATCTTTTGTTGCATATGGGATGTGGGTTTTACCATAGGGAAGGTATAATATACATCCTTATAGAGACCTGGGGGTTTTCTCATTATTGATAGATAAATTTATATAAAATTTTAATTCTTATATTGGTTAATAAATATTAATTTTTATAGAAGTTAAAATCCCTATACGTAATTTATTATATATATGTATATTATTATCTGAATCCAAGGGTTAGTTTCATGATATATTTAACTTGAACTCATTATCCCATATATAGTAGTTACTTTGTTATATTATCACTAGATACAAGTAATCACATCCCAAAGGACCAAATAGTTTATTAGTATGGGTAAACTAAATAAATATTTAAAATTCTCATTAAATTTTAAAGCATAAAATAAAAAAAATCATTGAGATCACCATTATTCCCCTTATATTATCCCTATATATTAATAATAAAACACTTCCTAGTATCATGGGGAAAATAAAAAATAATAAATGGGTGATCTCAGATGATAAGTAAGGGTATACATACAATGAAAGCTATGAATAAAAAAAGAATAATCAACATAGAAAGAATCAGTTTGAATATGTGGTGCATAACACGCTGATGGTGGCTCTTGTATTCTTCAGGCCGAAAGTCATTACCTGATAGAAAAAATTACCTTCTGGTCCTTGAATATGGTGGAATATTCATCTTCAGGATCCATTCAGATGTGATTATATCTGGAATACCTTTCCATGAAGAAGATAACATGGATCCTAGCTAGGACGTCAATCAAAAACTCCATTAGTGAAAGGGGAAAATCATCCTTCGGGTAGTGGAAGTTAATATCCTAGAATTTGATGAAAACTTTTATATTTTAATTCTTCTTGTTGGATGGTATGATATTGGTCAACCTCTTTGGGTACTGAACTTCCTCGAGGATGTTTCCCTTAATATGCTTATCAACTTTGACCTCGACCATGGCATAGTGAGACAGGTGTATCTTCCTAGAAACTTATTTAACCCATGATGTGTTATAGGGTGACCAAGAGAGTGGATTGTGACCTAAAGTTCTATTCCAAGAATCTCATCATAGATCCAAGAGAAAAAAACATGATGCTGCTTCAATAAATCCAAATACTGCTGCTGTTCCTCTGTAGGTATTACTGCATTGATCAATGTTTGTCTAGGATCTTCCTTAGTACCAAGATTCACTTGAACCAACACATTTATGGTGGTTGATATTCCTTCATAGAATGTAGGAGGAGTGTCCTCTAAGTTTTCCTCATCATCTATGGTAGGAGTATCATTGAGAAAAGGTGATTCCTCTGGGATTACTGATTCTGTAGGAACACCGATACCATCTTGAGTAGCGGTGGAGTATTCACCAGGAGACTTATACACTATAGAAACCATGGTGGTGAAATCAGTTTAATTGATTCCATTAGTATTTCGACCAATGGGTCCATGATTTATGTCAAATTAGTGGTGCTGGGTTAGTTTTTGACGATCCAAATTGGATCGATAGAACATGCAAGTATGATGGATAACTGTATCCATGGGGAAAATATCTTGATACCTGAAAAGAGTAGAGGGTTATAGTATGACCTGAGAATAACTTGTGTTGGAATATGAGGTAATCTTACATCATTCCTTAAACCTAGGTACATGGCACCCTTTCTTCTCAAAAACAACAATGCAGTTCACCAAGTCTGGCGTCGTAGCCTCCTACTGGGGAATCATAAGGAAAAATGCTTTATCCAAATCTATCCATGGGTTGGATGTGATGGATATGTGATAATAATTATTTTTCTAAGAATTATTTTCCTTGGTATGATAGTAATACACATCTGTGTAGTAAGAATCATAACAGAAAAAATGAGAACCGTCACTATAGATAATGCCTAATCGACCGTTAAGGGAGTACTTGAGGCACTGGTGATACGAGGAGGGGACTGTTGTGTGCAGATGAAGCCAAGGCCTACTTATCAATGTGTTTTAAATGGTGTCATATTAGACAAACATAAACTCAATGTCTATTATCAAACTACAAAATTGGGTCTTTGAATGGATATGACCACATGGCCTCTGTTCGGTCATATCGTAACCTTGAGTCTTCTGGTCAGATGGGATCAAATCTGATTTAGTGAGTCCTAGCCTACAGAGTGTCTAGGTTGGGATGATATTTATCCTATAACCTATGTCAATTATATAGTGATAGACCTCCACCCCATTTAACTGGTTTGTGAAGTACAATGAAAAGATGTTCCTCTACACGAGAGATCTCTCATATTCTCCGGAGAAAGAGATGAAAACCTGGGACTGCTCCACCTCCTCAGTGTGGAAATTATCGCCTTTCAAAACCTTTGTTTATAACTTTAGGGGGATTTTAAAGGATTAAACGATGGATAATTTCATCTATTATAATAGATATAGGGCCTTGAGGATCGAGAGTTTGGAAGGAATGCAGGCAAAGTGCTTCAACACTTTGTACTTCTATGATAGGTGTACATTCTTGCTTGTGGAGGGTCTCTCTACAGTAGGAAACATGATGGGAATTTCTGGAAGAACCATAGGGTTCTATCTAGTGCTAGTGACATTATTATGATTAGAAAATCTTCCAAGAATCACCATTGGATGACTGTTGGCTGATTGAGGCCCTAGTTAACGTAGCTGATCATGATACGACCATGGTGGTTCTCGCTGGCCGACGAGCACAGTCATAAATGGTGGTAAATCTGGAAGAGCGGGCTTAAATTACTATGCCTACTAATATTTTTACAATTCCTATTATCTGGTCTTGATAGAATGTACAGACTAGCTGGAATTACTAAACCGAACATCCCAGTGAGTTTCATATGCTTGGTTTCTTCATCGGTGGCATCGACCAAGGACATTCATAGGGCTTGACTAATATTCATCGTCATCAAGGAACATATAGGGATCCACCAATTTGATTATATTCACATACACACACTCTTAATCATCATCATGGGAGTATTCGTCCAATGGATGAACCCTGTGTAGGATTCACATCTCTGAGGGAATGAAGTCACTGGGTGTATGAGACGACTTTGGTACCAAAGGGGGGATTTAAATTGATTTATTCCATCAATTATAGACCTTATAATATTTCAAGGGTTGATAGGAAGATGTAGAAGTGCTAGCTAAAGAAGGTGAAATGACTTGTGGAGGTTCGGGATGGCCTAGATGGGCACATACGATTCCATGTGTGCAAGAAACTACCATGCAGGCCAACAAGTCATCATAATTCCACTTCCCATGGATTGATAATTGATTCTATTTTCTAGAACCTTCACTATCACTATCAATCTTTGAAGATATGAGTACAACCAGTGATGGTAGTTCTCCCAACCTGATCACACCGATGTTTATCTGGTCCTGAAGTAATTCCTTGAACACATGGAACTGTTTAATGGTATGTCCAATGAACTTGTGGTAAGAAAAATAGTATGGGTGGTCATTGAGGTCATCCTCCTGAGGATTTTTTCATTCAGGGATCTTCAGAACTCCTTTCCCTAGATCACTATAGAAATGACTGGTAACCTTGGACAATGGGAAGGAATAAGCATGGTTTCTCTTATCCTAAGGGGGAACCTTAGGAGTTGGATTCTGGCGAGGAGGTGGAAGAATATGAGGAGTTGTAACCAAATTCACTCATCTATCTAGTGGTTCCTATTGAGGTGGTGCCTAGAAATTTTGAGGAAGATAGGGTGGATCTTTCTGAGGTTGTTTTCCTTGACAAGGCGGTGCCTAGAAAGGTTCTGCTGGCAACAACTCTAGTGTTTCTGGATACCCTACCAGAATTGTTATAGTAGTCTCTATTTTGGAGGCTCTTCTTATAGGGATAGGAGGAGGTAAAGTATGTGTCTAACTCTCCTACTACAAGACTTCCTCTAGCTGTTGAGACTTGTTAGAAAAATCTCGGAACCCAATATGAAAATTTTGAGTGATGAGGGTGGGATACAATTCATCTTTGACATCACCCCCCCACATCGTCAGTAGCTGCTCTTGAGTTAGTGACATGTGGAGAATATATGTGAGTCCATTGAACCTAGAAATGAAGTTTTTGACATTCTCATATGGCTATTTATTGCACTTTAAGATGTCATCAATACTTCTCTTGCACGCAGTGGAGCTGAGCTGATAGATAAACTACCTACAAAGGTCTTTCCAACCAGTGATGGAACCAATGGGTAATTGGCTATACCAGATGAAAATAGGACAATAAAAATTTTGAACAAAAAATCAGATACTATTTTCTTCCTACTACTTTGGGGTTCCCAATATGGGTACACATCTTGAGATGAAGCGGGCTAGATGTTGCAGTGGGTCACCCATCTCGTTGAAGGGGGAGAATATTGGATTCCCAAAATCTGGGGGTGCTCTCATGCTATACACCCACACCAGATACGTCTTGCTGGTAGGTGGGATCACCACCTATTATGTATCTAAGGCCTCTATGTGTGCAATGAGAGTGGACATCAGGTCATCTTGGAAAGGGTTCATATCTGGTCAAGCATTCCTGGCCACTAGGGCACTGGCGGGATCTTCAACTTGATATGCATGTTTGGAAACTCAGTAACTGATTTGCAAAGAAACATGAAAAGCGGCTTGAAACATGGCTTGATCTGGGTATCAAGGGATATTTACATGCTACTTGGGTTGATTTTGAAATGCATACCATTCTCTCTTTCCATTGGATCCAACTTATACTCTATTTGGTTGTGTGGGATCACCAGGCTCGAGTCGGGGAAACTGGAAAAGATGGATCTATGACTACCCCATATGAGAAGATGGAGGAGAAACCTAGTCCTTTAAAGGATCACCATAATATTCACGCAACTCATAAGGAATCTCATTGATGATATGCTACTGATCTACAAGTTTCTGTCACAAAGTGGAAATTGTAGGATTATCTTATAACTTCTGTGTGACATCTGACATATCTAAGGGAATGAGTGAACCCTTACCCTTATTGGTATTCTGAATGACATGTAATGATGAAGAAGGATCTAATAGTACACGATTCTACTTATTATGGTGAATGATAATGCCTGGTGGGTCTAGAAAATTTTATTCTACCCCATTTGGTTGATCCTCATCATCGACCTTTATACCTATCTCCCCATCCTTGAACAGTGTGGCCCAATTATATTAACTGCGACAACACCTGGAGTGTCCTCAATGTCACCAATTAAATATGGATACCACTTGATGGGACTGAAATAGAGAGTGATTTACTACCCCCACACCTATACATACACATATGGGGATGCCTCTTCAATGATCCTGGAGAGATCTAGGAATCATTGGATGCATCAACATTGAAGGATCTAGTGATAATTGGGTGACACAGGATGCTGCGCCACGAGAAGTGATTCTAACTCAACCATGTGGTATTTTTGAATGATGTCATAAAAGTGTTCTTGACTCTTTGGGTAGACCAAATGATAGAAATGGGTGTATAAATGCATCGCCCATATGGTTCAGTTAAAGCAAAAAAACCTCTTCCTCAGTGAGGGACTCTAAAATGTCAATGTTAGGAACTAAATTCAGCCAAAACATTTCAAACAACTGGTCAGTGGTGAGAGTGTCCCATAATATTCCCTTATCAGAAGAGGGTCCCAGCCCTTGGTTTCGTCATTCTCTGATCGACACTAGTTGAAAAGCTAGAAATGACACAGATATAGACTGCTGTAGTGGTGGATTGGCCGATGTAGAGAATGATACATGAAATGAATGATCACTTTATGTCAGATCATCTCTTGGAGGTGGTAACAAATACATAATCACATCCCTGTAAGAAGGGGTATTGACCAATGCCTCATTTTCAAGGGAAGTGGCAGTCATTTGAGGGTTTTTCGGGTACTCACGATCTATCATGTCCCAAAAAAACTCTCCATGATCTTGTATAGAGTTAGAGCATAAAGTTGGTGATGATAGATATGTCTAAAATACAAGACCTTATAAGGTATACAACTCTTCCTCAACCTACATTTATTTTCAATGGGATTCTGGGATCTCGTGCATCTAACCTTCCGAGATGATGAGATTCACCCACCAAGATTCTTCTTTATAGTTTGATGCAGAATTTTGGGGGGAAGACCTCATCATTGAGTCTCATTCAGATTCAAAATTAGATAAGTGTACATGATTCAAAATAATTTGGTGATTTCTGGAGTTATTCCTTTGGCAGTGAAGGTTCTCTCTTCTGCTCTAGGATGGTTCATCCTGGCAGGGATCTTTTTTGGAATGAGGAGGACCTTCGTGCTGTTGGTTGATGATGAAGTGGGGAGTACCTCCTAATTGATGAGATGATGTGTGAGGGTCACCTAGGCATATGTAAAATGGGATATGGGGAGGTCCTCTGTATCAATTTTCACTGGAGCGTGGAGGAACTCCGCTCTAGCCATGGGAGGTGCAAGGAGGACCTTTGCGTAACTCACTATTGAAGTAGTAGGGAGGAACTATTCTATAGTTGTTAAGGACATGGGGATGATCTCAATGTCTATGTTTGGTAGAATGGGGAGTACCTCTACTTTGGTGGGTTGATTCATGAGCAGGACCTTCACACCAATTGATCCAAACACGAGGAGGACCTCTGTGTTGACTGGTGTTAGCACGAGGATGAGCATTATACTGACCATGGATAAATCTTGGAGGATCTATAATTTGGTTGTTAATGGAGTAGGGAGGACCTTCAATGAAGCTGGGAAAGACATGGAGAGGACCTTCACACCACTGGTTAGAGACACGGGTATGACCTCTATATCTGGAACCATAATCACAGGGAGGACCTCTGTGCTAAGCGTCGTTGATGTGGGGAGGATATCCACCTTGGTTGACACAGAGAACATAGAGATGACCACTATGTTGGTTGAAAGAGTGGGGAGGACCTATACTATGGTTGGATACTACATGGGGAGGGCCTTCATGCTGAGTCTCATCACCACAGACTGACCTGTAATGGTTTCTGGGGATGCAGACGACTGATAGAGCAAACCCAACTTGCCTATGAGACATTTGAGGGCTCGATCCCAAAAATCTGTTAAGAAGTCCTTGATCTGAAATAGAAGGGACTTGGTGGAGTATTCTCTAGGTGGTAATATCCACAAGAGTAGTTGAAGATGATGTCCACTAATGGGCATCTTCCCAAGAATGTGCCTAATATTAGCATCGGGTGAGTCAGATCAAGGACAACAGAGTAGGGGAGTGATCCACCTATTCCTTGACCATAAATACTAGTTGTTGGCACTGTTGATACGGCCTGGTGGGAGCCCTACTTGGAATCTCCTGAGCAATAGTCATCGTTGGGATACCTTAGGCATCCCCTACCTCCTGAGCATAGGGAAGCGAGTCGAAGGAGTGATCTAGGGAGAGGCTCCCAAAGTGGTTCATCATGGGAGTGGTGATCATGGGATATTGGAATGACCCTTGGGGCAGTGGTGAAGGTGAGGCATAGAAGACTCCAGATCTTGGGGAGCCATAGAACTTGTGGTAATGAACCCATCCTACTCATAACATCATATGAGGGTGTTCATCACCATCCTTTGAATGATGTTAGAGGGAAAGACATGGCATGGGAACCCGACAACTGATGAAGTCGTGGAAGTCATGGAGGAGGTGGGCTCATTTAGGATTGCCGCATCGACATTTCTCCTACCCCGATGTTGGAAAGTACTGGGTGAGTGGTATCCTAAAGGTTGGGACCTATAAAGCAGGAAGATACAACTGTCAGTATGGATACAAGAAAATTAATGTCTAATTACCCAATGTCATCCAATCTTCTGTAGCTAGATTGATAGATCTAAGTTGGAAATTCCACAAATGGGAATTCTCAATATTCAACTTACCTAATTGCTGGTGACTTCTATGTTGGGTCCACTATTTGTTTAGTAGGCCTCAGTGCTAGATATCAAGATTTGGTAACATGCCAATCTACTAAACTGATGACTCGAATGCTACTGGTCCCCACATTGAGGAGAATATATTCACGTTAGGTTCACCATTTCACTTTCTGACACTTTTCATCAGGGCGTGCTGCCTCATGTGTTATTGTTTTCTGGCATGAGTTGTTTATCCATATTCCCAATTTATAAAGGTGGCTAGCATTCATCAATTTTTCAGATAATTATTATCCTTGATTTAAATGAGATGATGGGATGCTGATTCCTCTTTCCATGAATTACTCTTTAGAATTCATCTCATAGTCTAGGTCTCCCACATAGACGTGAGTTGTTGTTCGTGAAACTCATTCTTGGTTCCATATCTTTGTGGATGCTATTTACTTATTCTACTTTTTTCTAGGAATTATAAGAGGTCTATCGAAGGAATAAACCTTCAGTTAGAAGAGTAATCGTGCAGGGCATCAATAGAATGTCTGGACACTGGAACATTGAACACCTGTATTCTTCTTCATAGGAGGTATTCTGAAGGGTGAATAACCCGAGGTATACCACGTAGATCATGGGGTATGTTATTCCATAAGCATGTCTTCTGAGGTCTTCCTTAGGCATATCATCTTTAACATGATGTAGGACATGAGTTTAGCATCTTGTGGAGATGGTTAGGGGTTGATTGAGACTCCCCATGAAGGCAGATTAGATAGATAGATCCCTATGAGGGAGTGTCTAGAGAGTTTACCAGATGGATGGATCAGAACACTCAATGATAGAAGACCAAGGATGGTGTGTCCCAAAAAGGGAGGAATTCACTTTGTAAAATGGTATGTACCTAGTAGGGATGTACCAAGGTTTACCATTGGTTGAGATTGAACCTTGGGGAGGCTTCCTATGTACCTTGTGTAGAAGAAAGGGATCAAAACACACATAGTTCATTGGGTGATATGGGGATTGCACATGGTTAGCTTACCAGATGCTGCTGGAGAAATGATGGAGTGAGTGGGGATTATGAGTAAAAATTTCCTAGATGGATGACATGATCCCATAAAGATGTGGAGACCTAGTTAAAATCAAGATATATTATGGAAGTATTAAATAGAATGGATGGGTTGTTGAAGGAGTTGTGATTTCACTTGTGGAAGGATTTGTACGTATTCCATGTGGATGAGAATAAAAATATATATAGTTATACATGGGGGCTAAGGATTATGTGTGGAAGCTTTCCATATGAAGACCCAAATGAGATATGACCTCTGGGTTGGGGTATGTCCTTCTTGGGATGTTTCCAAGAGAATATCAGGATGGATGATGGAGGATGGTCTTGGTCTTCAGGGAGGATTCCTATGTAACATGTTTAGAATATTGGGTTAAAAGTCTATGTAGTTCATAAGGGTGAAATTTGGGGCTTACACCTAAAGAGGAGGCCATATGGGGGCTAATATGGACACCACTGAGGGTGGATCAGGGAGGTACACCCCTAAGAGGGGGCATCAAAGTTTACAATTGGTTTGGATTGAACATCATGAAGGCATCCTAAATACCATCTCTAGAAGACAGGGATAAAAACCTGTATATTTTGGAAAAGGAGGAAGTCATGGTTGATACCAACATCTAAGCCCACATGAGTCATGATTGGTGTGATAAATAAAAAGAAGTAGTAAACTAGATGATCACGTCATAAAAGACACATCAATGAGGGATGGTGTGGGGATTATGCATGGAATCAACCCAAGGAGAATGTCATTACATGTGTGAAAGATCAAATTCCTTATAAGGAAGATCTCAATCCCATGGAGTTGGGTGGGTGTGGAAAATTCCTAAGGAACACCTAGTGGAAAATCCCAAAGGGAGACAGAGATGAGAAGGATCTGGTGCCCATCCCCTCCTTTAGCCTTCTGAACTTTCGACACATGTGGGGATTATAATTTAACGTCATGTGTTGAGAACGTTGGTGCTATATAGTTTAACATCCTGCAACTCGGATGTGGGGGATTCACTCCTAATCCCTTGGACTTACATAATTGATACCTAGCCACATTTGGGGAAGGGAAGGCATCAAAAATGCCCAGTAGGGGAGAGATATAAGAGTGGAAAATTTTGGGGTCCACATTAGTATAGGTATTCTAAAAACTAAAATCCATTAGCATAACTATGATAAAAAATAAGAGGTATGGAAACACAATAAGGAACACCGCACAAGGGAGCAATAAATCACTACGTATGAGCCTGGAGGGCCACACGAAGGAACATATTATGAAGTAGGAGGCCTAACTAGGAAGGGATTTGTGAAGCTTATGTGCTTTTCAGAGGATAAGAGCTTCACAAAGGAATGAGTTTCATTAAGTAGGGTGTCTCTTCCTTGAAATGGACCTGAAATGTAATAGAAGGGTGCTTCATGAAGTCCTAGTCCTCCCTGAATCTTCGAGGACCCTTGATGACCTCTGTCATCCATGAAGGGCATAGACCATTGTGAAGGGCATCCCCACTTTAGGTGGAGGTATTTTGGAACAAACGAGAAGGGTAATTTTGATGCTCTAATATGTTGGATGATCCATTTTCTAACTGGTTCACAAACCAAAGGGGGATTCACAAAATGGGAGCTCGGAAGGTGAAAGTTTAGGGAAACCTTCCCTTTGAGGTGGGGTGAGTCGAGTATTTATAGGAAATGGGACTCATGATGCTCAGAGGAATTCCATAAAGGACATTAGGGCTCCATTAAAGGACTTGGTCCATAGGACTCATAATGGATTCCATCAAATTCCTTTACGATGATCGCGGTGGGTGTAAAACTCACGGGGGGCATTTGTCAATGACCATTACGACGATCGTGATGGTGAGGGGATTCACGCGGGAGATTTGCGAGGCAGACCCCTTGGATTATTTTTGGGGCCATTGAGCTTGTATTTCATCTCTTATGGACGCGTCTTCCTTGAAATATCCTGTGTCATGCATTTTGGCACCAATAGAGTAACACCCCGAGATTTTATGAGTCGTTATTTTTTGGATTAATTAATTCTTTTTGATATTTATAAATTCACACAACACTGGAAATATTTTTATTTATTTATATTAAATAACTAAGTCATACTTTCATTATATTCTACACCAATGTAAGATTGTGCTACATGCAACATTGGCTTGGTGTACATTACATGAAACACTGACTTTCAACGAAACATCATTCATTGTTATAATTATTTAAATAAGATAGTTTTAACCTAGAAAAAATTAGAAATATAAATAGTGATAACTAATTTTAAAATATTTTTTATATTGTTTTTATATAAATAAAACATATTTATTATGAAAAATATAAATTTTAGTAAAGTCTTTATATGTTTAAAAATACTATTTTCTTAAATGAACTTCTTTTTATGTCCTATGAAAAACAATAAAATTAATTTTAGACACTTTTAGAAATTGAATTTGATAAAATAAATTTCATTGTTTAATTAATAATGTCAAAATTATCTTAGGGTTAATTTTTTGAATTTTTCTAAGAAACTTTATTTTTATATGAATAGTAAAAAATATTGTATTTTAGTTAAAACCACCTCTTCGTCTAAAAAATTATTAATGTTAAATTATATTTTAAATTGGTTTATAAAGTCAAAATAGATAAAAAATAAATATATTTATCCAATTTTGGTCAATGGAATTATTTTATGATGAAACTATATATAAACACTTATTGAAATTTTGAACATTTTTACTTTATAAACCCATTTCCTCGCCATGTCTGCGATATTAGCGTTAAAATTATTTTTTACACTTATGTAATTTGAATTTTAAAAAACGTACATACAAGTATGTAATCAGTGTATTATTTTTGGTCTAATAAGATCAAATTAATTTTTTACCGAAAAGGATCAGTGAAAGCGATTAAAATTAATTACAGTGATTAAGATAAAATTAAACATAACAAGGGACTAAAACTTAATATTAAGGACTAAAATGACCTGGAAACTTTTTCAAAGGAAATTGGCCACCAATAATTAGACAATATATTCAATTGGTTTAAATTTTATGGGTTATTGTGATATTATTGAATGGAAGTTCCCTATATAAAATGTTATGTAAGGAAAAATAAAAAAAGGATAAATTTCCTTGCATTTAAAATTTATAAAACTTTTAGAAATGTAAAAAAAATCATATTTTAAGTTATACATATCATTTTGAAAAATAAATGGGTTATTTTTATGACAATAATTTATAATTTATTTTTATAGATGATTAAGTTACTTAAAATTATTAAGAAACTCCAACGTTGTGATTATTTAGTTAATAGTTAACTAAAATAAATGGTACAATAAATATTCAAATTGCAATAAATTGATTGAATTATTTTATATAATTATTGTTTCAGATGAATATATCATTTTAAAAATATTTAAAATTAATATATATTAATTCCAATATTGTTTTGATATTTTAAAATTAAAATTAATCAAATTATTTCAAAATTGACCTTAATGTCATTTTACAATAAATAATATTGTATTAAATAATTTAAAATTAATAAAAATAATATATTATAATAAATGATTTTTATGTTTTAATAAATATTAAATCTATACTATTAATGGACCAATTTATCTTTTATAATTCACATATTGACCCATAGATTGTAAAAACATTTTTAGAACGGTTCGGTTTTAAGCGGTGTTTTGGCACGTCACATGCACTTGTTTTCAAATTAATTTCAAAAACCTATTAGATTATTATTTTTTAAATTAGTTATCATATTTATAATTAAGTGGATCTATATTTTAAAAATAACCTCACTTTAATTTATTCTTAATGGTTAAACTACATAGGTTAGAAAACTTGTGTTTTTAATAAAAAACCAAAATGATAAGATTGGGGAAAATTAGAAGTTAAGGAACCAAATTATTAAAATAAACATATTTTTAGTGTGTTGGATGTTTAAATAGACTAATATTCTTCTTTATTAAATTATTTTTCCATTTTTTAGGCACATTAAGTAAGGTATACCCCCATTAAAGAATACCTTTTGGTATTTACAAGAGTTCCACTCCCCTTCCACTATAAAAAAGAAAACAGTCTCCTACTTTCTTAAAAATCTAGAAGAACTTAAGTTAGGCCAATATCTACCAAATACACTTCCCAAAATCCATAAATTCCTCCTTTAATTCTCCCTTTGGGCATAAAACAAACCAAGTAAATCCATTGGTGAAAACCAAAAAAGTTACCTGAAGAAAAGGTAACATCCTCCCTCAAACTCCGTTATCTTATTCTCATTCTCCACCCCCTCCACTCTCATAATTCCATGATTATACAAAAAAATTGTATCATAAATATACTAATATGTTTGTTTTACAAGTTTTATACCTATTCTTACACACAATTCTATCTAATGGGTAACAAACATACTCTTTATGTGTACGACGAACTACCACCGCACGAAATGATGATTGTTCATTTTTCCCTTTCCACCTATCATGGTAGGAATTATAATGGTCACATTATTTAGATATGATATGTATATAATAATTATTATGTATTTAATATTATTCAATTATTTTACAATATATATCTTTATACATTCTATTTTGTGTAAATAGGATAATTTTGTTTGAGAAATTGTGGACTACCGCCCCTTTAAAGCGATGTGATTCGTTCACACACTACATGGAATGTATTAATCATGTTATTAGTGAAATTATATGATATATATGAAATAATAATTATAATTTAATGATATTATATTAATATATACATATATTTCATTTTCTTTCTTTCTTTCAGTATGCCAACAAAATAGAAACAACGTTCATGCATACGTACGACATACCGTCTCCATTAATGATGTATTCCATATCATACTTATATATAATATAGATTAATATAATAAAAATATACTGAATATAAATGATATTTATATCATTTTTTACATTATATTAATCATTATATAAACATAAGTACCAAATATATAACAAATTATGAGACCATCAAAAAACAAAGTAAATATTACCCAAAGTGTAACCTTAACATGAAATTGCTAACAAGTGGGTAATATAAATTAATAATAAAAAAATATTTGGTATTAGATATAATAATATTTTTTATGATATTTTTATAATAAACATATATTTATTATACATGAGTTTTGAATGATTATGATGAGATTCAATACACAAGGTAAGATAATTTCATCTCACTTTTTATATCAGTGAGATATATGCCTTGTTCACCACCCTTTTCTGTTTCACGATTTATATAATTTCCATAAATCTATTAAATTATTATTATTCTTAAATTTATGGGTATTTATTTATCTATTCTATGATCTTTATTTCACAGGGTTCATGTTTCAAAAGTTAACAACTGGTAAAGTAATTTAATCCTAGTTTTCCTTCTTTGAGAGACATGTTATGTTATGAACCTATATTTTTATATAAGGTGTATATACTATATTTGACATGTTATATCATGAATACACTTACTTTAATGATTTTTTAATCTTAATTTAATTTCATTCTCTTACATGCAGAGTATAATTCAGAGATATTAAGTGATAAGATGTTTATTGAAAGAATCTCACCGTTTATCGAGATTGTTTATGATTATGATTCCATTGATGAAATATTATGACACATATTTCAAGAACACTCATTAATTATATTATAATATTTTTATTCATGATATATTCTTGTATTGGTACCATGTTTCCACTATTTGATACATAATGTAGTGAAGAAAGTGTTTTTTAAGATAGCCTGACTTCAACCACTCTTCAGTCGGAAATATGTTTTCCTTAAAATTTTTTTTTTCTAAAAAGGGTTTCCAAGAATATTCTACTATCATCCTATAATATTTAAAAGAAATTTCTACCATTTTTTTACCAATTTTTTCAAATAAATATTGTTTTATTTTTCTAAACAATTCACTTTTCTTTCCTTCATACCGTGAAAAAAGAATATTATTTTTACCTCGTACGACATGTACGGATTTACCTACTGTCATTTCTTTGAAGCATACTTTTCATTTTTAAAAGGTTAATTTATAAGTTTTTTTAAAAAGTATTTTTCAATGAAAAATGTTTTCAAAATGTTTTCAATATTATTTTATAAATTTTCAAGGAAAATGGTGTTTAAAATGTTTTCAAGATTATTTTATAAGTTTATAAGGAAACTTTTTTTCAAAATGTTTTCAATATTATTTTATAATTTTTCAGGGAAAATGGTTTTTCAAACATTTTCAATATTATTTTAGAAGTTTTCAAGGAAAATTATTTTCAAAATGCTTTCAATATTATTTTATAAGTTTATAAGGAAACTGATTTTCAAAATGTTTTCAAGATTATTTTATAAGTTTTAAATGAAAATTGTTTTCACAATGTTTTCAATATCATTTTATAAGTTTTCAAGAAAAATGGTTTTCAAAATGTTTTCAAGATCCTTGTATAAGTATTTAAGGAAAATGGATTTTAGAAAATTTTCATGATCACTTTATATGTTTTCAAAGAAAAATGTTTACAAAATGTTTTTAATGATTTATCTATAATTTTTCATGTTTATTTTCAAGAAAATGGTATTAAAAGTTTTTATATTTTAACAAGACTTTTTTAAATAATAAAGGATATTTACCTCAATAAATATTTCCAAAATATCCTTCCAAGTTATTTTACATCTACAATAACATCTGTTGATGTTACACATGCCCTTCTAGAAAATGATCCAAAGGTTCCATTCATATTATTTCTTTAATGGTTTATGTTTTTAGAAAATGATGCTTATGAAACCCATTTCTCTTCCATGGGATATATGATTTTGAAACCTGATTCTTTTCACAGGTTATTATTTTATTAAATAATTTTTAAACATTTATTTTTTCCATATGTTAAGTTATTATTACATGTTTATGACACCCATTTATTTCATGGAATTATGATAGGATTATTTATAAAACTCATATATTTTTAAGGGTAATGATATGATGAATGTTTTATTATCTTGTGGATCACGTATTATTGGTTTTATTATGGGATTGGTGAGACCTATATCTCCCTCTAATTCATTGATTATTGACTTATATATCATGAGATAATGATGGGAATAAAGTCAACGGGCTTGATCCACTATGGGAAGATGGGGAAACCTGATCCCTTACAAGGAAAGGACTGTGACTGGGGATGGTGGTGCATCCCTCCCAGTATGTATATTCACCATGAATATGGATGATGGAGAAACCTGATCTATTATAGGAATATGGGGAAACTTCGTCCATTATAGGTAAATAAATGAGAATGGGGATGGTGGTGTGTCTCGACCGATAGGTGCAGTTTCCATGAAGTTCTTTGATAAGTAATAGATATTCATTTTTACTTATAGGGAATGATATAACATTTTTATGTATGCCACAATTCCACGTCTTATTCTTATGATATGATTTAATGTATTAAGTTCATTATTTTCTTATGATTCATATCTTATGAACTGCCAATCTTTAGGCCATAATTCATGTTTCTAATCTTATGATATGTAGTTTATGATCTTCTAATGTTGGAATAACATTATCATAACCACATTCTCATGTTTATTATTACATATCTCCCTTGTTTACCCTTACTGAGTATCTGAGATCACCCCTTTTTTTGTTTCCTTCCCCAGGTTATGACATGTTTTAAGTATGACGTGTCTAAGAATGGTTCTAGTAATGAAGAAAAAAGTGTGAGATAATATAGATCGCTTATGTACCAGTGTTTATGTTTCCATGTTTCTAAAGAAACTAAACTAATGCGGTCTTTGGGCATCTATTTGTGTAATGTTGTAGGTATTCTGAAAAATTGATGTAATTTATATATATGTTAAGTGAGGTTCTCTATAATTGGTATTAGAGGAAAGGTTTATTTAACCTTTGGAAACTAGTATTATAAAACTTTAGTGATATTCCTAAGTATATTTATAAGGATATTTCTAGGTATGTCTCTAAGGATAAGTATAAGGATGAGTTAATGTTTAGGAAAATTTCCTAGAATTTTGGTAAAGGAGAGATTAAGTGGTTTCCAAGAAATAAACCCTTATCTGTGTACTACAAGTGGATATGACTTTGGATCAAATGTACCTAATCGTAAAAACTACAATAATATATCTCGGGATTGACTTGGGGTAATCTGGTACAAGACAATGGGCCTTTCTACACACTTGGTTTGACACTCCCGGGGGATATGCTTTGAGAATTAACAAAATATTCACAAACCATCATAAATGATTTAAATAGAAATTGGATATGAATAAACTAAGATAACCCTAATGTGTCATCGATTAAAAATTAAGTGTCATGATTTATACATATTATAATTAATTTTTCATGATTATGAGGTTTTCTTCTATGATGTGTGTTTCTCACCCTATTATTTCTGGTTTTAGTCAATAAAGAGAACTTGAAAAAACATGGTTTATATTTAATGTTTTAGATTTGGAATGTATGGGAATTATGAAAATTGATATCCCAAGTGGAAATATCATCAGGAAGGTGGTATGAGTATTGGTTATTCTTCTAAAGATAAAGAGACCACAAATTACATGTGAAAGGTATGAGATGTTCATCCGGTACTATTTATATTAAACATAAGAATCATGATTAGATTGAGGTTTTGGAACCTTAATACAGTATTCATATTTCTTATTCTAAGAAAGGGGTATTAAGGATTATGTTAATGAATCTTGAGAAATGGTTTAATAATAAATTTGGATGAATGGAGTATTTATGGTTTGGAATTCAAATATTATGTCATATGATTCATGAAATATATAAGTATTATCAATATAAATTTTAATTGAGGATTGAAAAGGATATGTTGAATGGTGATTTCATGGAAAGGTGATATTTTTATTAATGGAAGGAACCCCTCAATTAATTCCTAATGTTGAGATAATGATATTTGGATAAATATATTTTGGATATGAATAAGTAAATTGGATGGTATGAATTACCCTAGAACTGATTATTGAAAAAGTGTTCTATTTCATCATGGATGAAGTTTAAAAGTAATTGGATTTAAGGAATATATCCAGTGACTTTCCATTCCATTTTATAATTAAAATCTCACCCTTTGGTCATGCATTGAATAATTTCCACTTCACCTATTTATCCAAAAAGGAAGGTGATTTTTTCATTCCTGAATTACTAAAATATTATGAGATCCATGATATTCCATCTAATTTTTCATATGTTATCATTAACATAAAGTTGTAAGATCAGGTTATCCAATTTTCATAAATCCTCATGTGGTGATATAACACTTTAATCTTACCAACTCCATCTAAAGTTTAAATTAAACTTTCCATAAATGGTTAACCTTATAAAGCTTATAAAATATGAAAATAAAAATATTTTTAAATGATGACACAAAATCATATTAACATTTATCCCCAATATATCACAATGTTTCTCTTAGTTTTCAAATTCCTAACATGTTAACACCCTCACCGTATATTCCCTTGAAACATGGTAATGGCGTGAATTATCATAAATCCTTTAGAATAAGGAAGCATGCATGTTTTCGAAAAGGATTTGTGATAATTCTAGTTGTTACCATGTTTTAAGGGAATATAAAATGAGGGTATTCACATGTTTGGAATGTGAAAAATAATAGAAACTTTGGGATATATTGGAGATCAATGTTAATATGATTTTGTGTCATCATTTATAAAGCTTTATATTTTTATCTTTTATAAGGGTTATAAAGTTAACCCTTTATAGAAATTTTAATTTAAACATCAGATGAAGTTGGTAAGATTAAAGTTTTATATCACTATATGAGGATTTATGAAAATTGGATAACCTGATCTAACAACCTTGTGTTGATGATAACTGATGAAAAAATGGATGGCATATCATGGATTTCATGATCTATTAGTAATTTAGGAATAAAAAATTCACCTTCCTTTTCGGAGAAAGAGGTGAAGTGGAAATTGGTCAAAACACGAACAAAGGGTGAGATTTTAATTATGAAAGTTAATGGATTCAAGTAAGTATAACTTCTCATGAAAAGTTTTAAACTATAGGGAAAGAATGTTGAAACCAAAAAGGTTATCCTAGTAACTTATTTTATGATGAATCAAATGGACTTTTAAATAATTGCTGATTTATAGTTTTTTTATTGTTAACTTTATCCTGACTATGTTCCCTATCACTCTCCTCCATAACATGATAGTCAGATTTATGTTCCATGTCTATATTTTCACATTCCACTTATGTTCTCCTATATGGAAACCGAACTATGTGTTACTATGGGTAACCGTTATGGTTCCAACCTTCTTTTTTTAAAGGAAGTTTTAATATTCATTTTTATGATGTTGATTTTTATTAAAGGAACTTAAAAGTATTAAACATTTGATAACCCAGAAGAATTTTGAGGTGACATTCATTTTAAGGGGGTAAAATTTAACACCTTGAGATTTTGTGAGTTATTTTTTTGAATTAATTTAATCTTTTTTGATATTTATCAATTCACACAATGATGGATATAGTTTTTTTATTATTTATATTAAATAACTTATTCATAATTTAATTATATTCCGCAACAAGTTAAGATTTCGCTACACCTAACAATGATTTGGTGTATGTTACATGCAATACTGAGTTTCTACAAAACATCATTTTATTATTATAATTATTTAAATAAGATAGTTATAACCTAGCCATAAAACATATAAATATGAATAGTGAGAAATAATTTTAAAATATTTTTTATAATGGTTTTATATAAATAAAACATATTTATTATGGAAAATATAATTTTTAGTAGTGTCTTTATATGTTTTAAAAGACTATTTTCTCAAATGAACTTCATTTTATGCCCTTCTGTGAAAATTAATAAAATTATTTTTAGAAAATTTTAGAAATTGAATTTGATAAAATAAACTTTATTTTTTAATTTATAATTTCTATATCATATTAGGGTTAATTTTTTGAATTTTCTAAGAAACATTATTTTTAGATGAATAGTGAAAATTACTTTATTTTAGTTAAAAACCATCTCTTCGTTTAAATAACTATTAATGTTAAATTTTATTTTAAACAAGTTTATAAAGTCAAAATAGATCAATAATAAATATATTAATCCAATTTAGGTCGTTGGAATCATTTTATATTTAAATTATATAAAAACTCTTATTGACCATTTGAACGTTTGTACATTAAAAACTCGATTCCTCGCCATGTCTGCAAGATTAACGTTAAACTTAATTTCCCCACTTATGTGATTTGAATTTTAAAAAAAGGATATGGATTGTTGTAATTAGTATAATATTTTTGGTCTAATAAGGGAAAATTAATTTTTTACCAAAAAATATTAGTGAAAGTGATTAAAATTAATTATAGTGAATAAGGTAAAATTAAGATCAATAAGGGATTAAAAGTTAATCTTAAGGACCGAAATGACCTAGAAACTTGTCAAAATGAAATTTCCTTCCAATAATGAGACCATATACCCTCTTGGTTATAATTTTATGTGTTATTGTTATATTATTAATTGGAATTTCTATATATAAAAGTTTTTTAAGGAAAAAGACAAAAAGAAAACTTTTCGTACATTTATAATTTATAAAATTTTGAGATATGTAAAAAAAATCATATTTTAGGTTATACATATCCTTTTGAAATATAAATGGGATATTTTTATCATAATAATTTATCATTAATTTTTAGATATGATTTAGTTACTTAAAATTCTTAAGAAATGCCAACATAGTGACTATTTAGTTTATAATTAATTAAAATAAATGATACGATAAATATTAAAAGTGATGTAAATTGGTTGAATTAATATCTGTAATTATTATTTTTAGATGAATATATCATGTTACACAACTGTAAACTTAATATATTTTAATTTAAATATTGTTTTGATATTTTAAAAATAAAATTAATTAAATAATGTCAAAATTAACATTAATGTCATTCTATAATAAATAATATTTTATTAAATGATTTAAAATTAATAAAAATAATATATTCATTAAATTTATTTTTATGTGTTAATAAATATTAAATATGAAATATTAATGTACCAATTTATCTTTTATAATTAACATATTGACACATAGATTGTAAAAACATTTTTAGCACAGTTCAGGTTTAAGCATTGTTTTCATGCATCACATGCGCTGGATTTAAAATTAATTTCCAAAAATACATGATATTTTTTATTTTTTAAATTATATATCAAATTTTTAATTAAGTTGATTTATATTTTCAAAATAATATCACTTTAATTTAGTCTTAATGGTTAAACTAAATAAGTTAGAAAATTAATGTTTTTAATTAAAACCAAGATGATAAGATTGGGAAAACGTAGAATTCAATGAACCAAATTATTAAAATACACATATTTTTTTGTGGAGGAGGTTTTTATAGAAAATTATTACCCTTTAATACATTATTCCACTTTTGAGGCACATTAGATGAGGTATACCTCCCATTAATGAATACATTTTGATATTTATAAGAGTGCCACTCCCCTTCCACTATAAAAAGGAAAGCACTCTAACACTTCTTTACACCTCTAAAACCACTTAGGTTCAGCCAATATCTGACCAATACATTTAAAAAAATCCCTCCCTTCCTCATTGAACCCTCCCTTTTGGAATAAATCAATCCAAGGAATCCATTTGGCAAAAACCAAAAGGAGTTACCAAAAGAAGAGGTAACAACCTCCCTCAAGCTCCTTTATCTTATTTTCATTCTCCACCCCTAAAATCTCATCATTACATTATTATATTAAAAAAAGTATCATAAATATTATGATAGGTTTTTATTCTAATGGTTCAACCTACACTTACAAACACTTCCATCTAATGGGTAACAAACATACTATTTATGTGTTCAGTGAACTGCAACTTCACAAAATGATGATTGTTCATTTTTCTTTTACCACCTCTCATTGTGATAATTATGATGTAAAATTTATTTATATATGATATATATATATATATATGCTAATTATTATGTATTTAATCTTATTCAATTATTTTACAACACATATCTTTATACATTCAATTTTGTGTAAATATAATAATTGTTTTGAGGAAGTGTGGACTACCGCCCCCTCAAAGCTATATGATTCGTTAACACACAACATGGAATGTATTAAGTATATGTTTAGTGAAATTATATGATATATATAACATAATAATGTTAATTTAAAAATATTATATACATATATACATATATTTAATTTTATTTATTTCTTTCAATATGACAATAAAACAGAAATAGTGTTCATGGGTACGTACACCCTACCGTCTCCATAAATGGTGTATTCCATTTCATAATTCTATATACTATATATTATTATAATAAAAATACACTGAATATAACTGATATTTATATAATGGTTTAAATTCTATAAATCATGATACAAGTATAAGGACCAAACATACAAAAAATTAAGACACATGAGAAAAAGAAAGAGAATATTACCCAAACTATAACCTTAACATGATTGTTTTTTGAAAAAGTGTGGCACTATAACATTTATTGAAATAGAAATAAAATTTCAAAGATTAATAGTATAAAAAATGAATAAAATACAGTCAAGTGTCTCATGAATGAGTCTACATGCTATATAGAGAGATGCTTCCGCCCCGACCACATAGATGTCGAAACCTTCTCCCCGATTCAACATGCACCCAAGGCTCCCACCATCATCAGGAAGTCCAACGTCAACTGTGTTTAGTTCATTTTCAGCATCTGAGGTCTGAAAATTTGGTTGATCATCCACTTCACAGCTACCTAAAAGCATCTCAATAGGATTATGAGTACTAACTTGTGAGGTTGATTTAGAATCTACAAGCTGAATCATGCTAGAGCCTAGAGAAGAAAGAGCCTTCATCTCCATGATGGTTGATTTCATATTGAAATCCATTTGTCCATCTTTATCAAGAGTAGAACCACCAGCATGGGACCTACCTTCTATAGGATCATTATCTAGAGGGATATCCTTACTGAGTCTCAAAAGATAGTGGTTCTTGGGAGTTATAGAAAGGCTGGAAGTATCCAGACCCACATGACATGAAGCATGAGAGGCATTTGGCTTACCAACAGCACAAGATGAAATCTTGTTTGAAAAATTCGCAGTAGGGTTGCTACCCTGAATAAAGACTGGCATAGGTTCAAGTCATTATTGAACCTTTGATACATTTATATCTATAGTAAATTAAGAAATAATGCTGAACCAGAAGATCCATGCCTCAAAACAGGAGAAGAATGACATTTTACTTTTGAGTTAAAAGTGTGTCACATTTTACACTTGGGTTTTATGTAAGTTGAAACAACCATATTTTATTTTCCATTTTCGGTTTGAATAAAGTGCTCTTTGTTCATTCTAGAGGTCAAAATCAACCTCTACTTGAGCATCATGTTCTTTGTCAGCTTTTCCATCATTAGATTTATCTCCAACATGCTCCTCAATAATACCTTTAGATAAAGCCTCTTTAAAGGACATGCCCTCAATGGGGTTAACCCCCTTTAAAATTTAAACCCAAGAGGGGATCTTCTCATTAGTATGAGTAGGAACAACAGTACCACAATCATCCTGATTAGGGCCAAGTATGGGGTGATCAGAACAACCCTCATTCAAAAAATGATAGGATCTTGTACCCCATGGAGGATAAGAGAAGAAACAGGCCCAACCTTATCCTCCTGGCATTGGTTCAGGTCCATAATGGTCTCAATATTCCCTTGATTACTCTTATTTTGACAATTTTGAAATGTGTGACCTCTAATATTATAATTAGATCAAACTAATTCACTTATACACATAGATTTTGAATGTCCAATAATTTTGTAGGAGTCACAAAACGGAGGTGTTTTTTTGAATTCAATCTGAAGAGAAATTTTGTCTTGTGGAGTGGAGAGGACCACACTATTGGTCAATGTAGCACTTAAATCCACTTCCACCAGAACACATTCATAATGACCATAACTAACCATTTCCGTGGCACTGTCCATCCTAATTGGAATACCAATTGCGGATGTAATATCATATAAGATTTCAGGGTAACATAAAGTCATAATTAAACCATATATTGTATTAGATATAAGAATATGGTTCTATGATATATTTATAATAAAATTATATTTATGATACATGAGGTTTTAATGAGTACGATGAGAGTCAAGATATAAGGTAAGATAATTTCATCTCACTTTTTATTTTGTGAGATACATGACATTTTCACTACTCTTTTCTCTTGTGAGGTGTATAGACTGCCCATGAATGTATTATGAGATTATTATTCATAAATTTATGGATAATTACATATCAATTACATTATATTTTTTTTCATATTGTTCATGTTTCAGAAGTCACCAAATCGGTAAAGTAACTTTGTCTCAATTTTCCTTCTATGAGACACATGCCATGTTTTGCGCCTATATTTTTATATAAGGTGTATATACTGTATTTGAAATGTTATATCATGAATATAATTCCTTTAATATTATTTTATGCTTCATGTAATTTCATACTCTTACATAAGGAGTGCGATTCAAAGTTACTAAGTGATAAGATTTTTATTGAAATAATCTCACCATTTATCAAGATTGTTTATGATTATGCTTCCATTAATGAAATAATATGATCCATATTTCAAGAAAACCCATGAATTTTCTTCTACTATGGTTATTCATATTATAATATTTTATTGGTACCATTTTACACTATTTGGTACATAATATAGTTAAGAAATTGTTTTTAAGAAAGCCCGACATTACCCTCTCTTTGGTTGGAAATTTGTGTTCCTTCAAAACCATGTTTTATAAAAAGGGTTTCCAGGAATATTCTAATATTCTCCTATAATATTTAAAAGAAATTTGTACCATTTTTTTATTTTACCAATGTTTTCAAAGGTATATTCTTGTCAATTTTTTAACAAGTCGTTTTTCTTACCTTTGTACCATGCAAAAAGAAGATTATTTTACCTCATACGACATGTACGAATTTACCCACCATCATTTCTTTGAAGATTACTTTTCATTTTTAAAAGGTTAATTTATAAGAAAATGTTTTTCAAATTAATTTTCAATTAAAAATGTTTTAAAATTTTTTTCAGACTTATTTTATATTGGTTCATGGAAAATGGTGTTCAAAATGTTTTCAAGCTTATTTTATAATTTTCAAGGATTTGTTCTTCATAATTATTTCAATATTATATTATATTATTTAAAGGAAAATGATTTTTAAAATGTTTTAAATCTTATTTTATAAGTTTTTAATGAAATATTTTTTCCAAAATTTCTCAAGATTATTTTATAATTTTTCAAGTAAAATGGTTTTAAAAAAGTTTTTAAGATTCCTTTATATGTTTTTGAGGATTTTTTTTTCAAAAAAAAATTCAAGATTTTTTTATAAGTTTTCAAGGAAAATGGTTTTAAAAATGTTTTCAAGATCCTTTTATATGTTGTCGAGGGAAATGGCTTTCAAAAAATTTTCAAACTTTATATGTTTTCAAATACTATTGTTTCCAAAATCTTTTAAAATATTTTTTTATAAATTTTCATGTTTATTTTCAAGAAAATGGTTTTCAAAAGGTTTTATCTTTTATAGAGCCTTTTTCAAATAATAAAGGATATTTACCTCAAGAAATATTTTCAAAATATCCTTCCAAGATATTTTCTATCCAATATAATATCCATTTATGTTTAACATTCCCTTATAGGAAATAATCCAAATGTTCCATTAATATTACTTCTTGAATGGTTTATGTTTTGATGGAATAATGACTTCCATGGGTTATATTATTTTGAAACCCGCTTCTTTCTATAAATTATGATTTGATGAAATGATTATGAAGCATTTATTTTTACATAGGTTAAGATATGATTACATGTTTATGAAATCAATTTCATTTCATGAGATTATGATAGGATTGTTTATAAAACACATCTCTTATTTATGGGTAATGATATAATGAAAGTTTTATTATTTGGTGGAACACATATGAATGATTTTTTCATGAGATGGCGGGACCTATATCTCCCTCCAATTCATTGGGTAGATATTTATATCTCATGAGATAATGATGTGAATAACATTGATGGTCTTGATCCACTATGAGAAGATGGGGAAACCTGATCCCTTATAAGGAAATGGCTACGACTGGGGACGGTGGTGTGTCCCACCCAATAGGTGTAGTCACCATGAATATGGAAGATGAGGAAACCAAATCCATTATGGTAAGATGGGGAAACCCAATCACTTAAAAGGAAAGAACTACAACTAGGGATGGTGGTCTGAATTTCTCAGTACGTACAATTCCCATGAAGTTCCCTAGTAAGTTATAGCTATACATCTAGACTTGTAGGGAATGCCATCACATGTTTATATATGCCAAAATTACATGTATTATTCCTATTATATTCTTTCATGGATTAAGTTATTAATTTACTTATTATTAATGTCTTATGAACTATTAATACTTATTCCATAATTCATGTTTCTAATCTTATGATATCCAGGGCACAATATTCTAATGTTATGATCATGTTCTCATGCCCCTTTGCTCATGTTTATGCTTACATGTATCCCTTATTTACCCTTACTGAGCATTTGAGTTCACCCCATTTTATGTTTCCTTCCCTAGGTTATGAAGATATGTATTAAGTATGATATGTCTAAAAATGGGGATAGTCATGAATAACCTAGTGGGAGATAATGTAGCTCTCTTATATACCAGTATTTATGTTTATATGTTTCCAGAGGCACTAAACTAATATAATCTTTGGGCTTCTGTTTGTGTAAAGTTTTAAGTATTCTGAAAAAGTGATATAATTTCTATGTATGTTAAGTAAGGGTGGATATAAATAGATGCCCATAATTATTATCCTTGAGAACACTTCTCAACCCTAGATACAAATATTTAACATTTTGACAAGTCATACCTATTAGGGATCTCATTATTATAATCATGAAGTAAGCCATAACTAATAAAAGAGACATATATTTGGGTGAGTATCATGTATTATATATTTTCATAAAGGATTTTTAATGAATGTACACATACTAAAATTTATGACCTCAAACATCATTTTTATTTAGTAATTCATGATCTATATTTTAGTAAGTAATGAGCCGGATTTGACATTTCTATCAGTAATTAGTTATTTTGGTAGGGAATCATCCTGACCAAAATATTTATGACTTTTGGATAGTTGAGTAGAAAATTCTCTATCCATCTCCATTATATGGATAATATTCATCTATATTCCAATGGAAACCTAATCATATTAGGGTCTCCTGGCTAGTGTAACATAAAAAAATGCCCCGAATAAGCTAAGAAAGGACAATCAAGGGGAACCCAGCTTTGGCATGACATACCTAATATGATAATCTATAATTACTTATTACATTCTTTCCTTAAACATGATAATAAAGGGGAACCTATATTTGGCATGACTTACCCAGTTGGATGATCAAGGTCTTGATAAGGGCCTCCTTAAAAAGTATATTATATTTAGTGTTTAAGGATTTTTTATTTTAATAGTCTCATTAACTTAATTTACATCACATGTATATTAATTTCTTCATATAAAATTTTTATTTTCTTATTTTTTATTCATTTGTGTATACATAATTCTAATAATTTAGTTTTGGAATCATATTCCATCCACCCAATTAATGTGTTCACACTACATGAATGCAAAACTCTTTACAAAATCCTTAAGTTCGTGTTACTAACCCCAAAAATAATCCAATTATATTCATACATATCTGAATTAATATCATTAATATGGTAAATTAACTTTTCATGTAAAGGTATATGGGTATATGAGATTTACAATCTCTACATGAATAAACCCACAACAAAATATAGCCAACCCCTCACCTTTCTTGAACAAGGTCTAAGCCTCCAGTTTAATAGATAGTCAGATTCCAAGTCCCTCTCTCTAGGGAGACATTACTCAAGAGAGAGTCCAATTCAATATATCTCTAACACATAATATGAATAATCTATTTTCAAGAACTACTCTTAAGATCATAACTCTAAAAAACAGATTTCAATGTAGATGAAAAATTAAATTACATGGATTCATACCTAGAATGTTATGAAATGATCTATCTTTTTGAATAAATTTATTATATAAATAAATGCGTACACATTATTCACATTCCATAAAAAAATTTATAAACATGAATAATATAAAGTAATGATAAATTAAATAAATATTTTAATTAATATAAGAAATAAATATGAAATGTTCATATTTAACAAGGGCCTGTAAATCAAAATGTATTAATCCTATATTTATCATTGATGAAAAATTTATAAACTATAAAAATTTTCAACTAAATAAATAATTTATTTATCATGGGAAGAAAATAGGAACTTTTAAAAGTTAACATATTCTAGTAAAAAATATTTCATTAAGCCTATCACTTATAATTCAAAACTTATTTAAAAAATATAATCATTTTTTTAACTTTATAAAATAAAACACCCTATTTTATCTAATAGAAAATATGGATATCTCTTAGATAGACCATCTAAGTAACCATCATCCTCTAGAACAAATAACCATGCTCAAGTATAGGCCATCCAGGGGAAGCATAGGTTGTGTGAGCCTTCCTGAGTAAATGCAAGAACAAGGAGCATGGGGTAGTGATAGGGAAAAAGAGCTTGGGGTAATGCAATATGGAATGAAATTGTGTAGTGTAGAACAAATCCTAAACCATTTAGTGGGGTGAATTCAATAGAATTAATTGAGAGCCCTGCTGTGTTCCTTGGGTTATAAAAATCCCCCCTATCTTGAGTGAAATCCAATGTGGGACACAATTGATGGGGCACTGTTCACTCCAAAACGCACTACATGTTCATGTCTCTCTTTGAATGAACATATATTTTGCATGAAATAATCAATATGATCATGATCCATTTTCAATCAATTCTTGAAACTCAAAAAACATCCCAACATCATGATGAAACTCACCACATCACTAGACATAATAAATTAATATTATATTTTCCACTACTTACAATGAAAGTATTATTATCAAATAACATAGGTTCCCTTTAGAACATAAGCCTCAGCATGGTTAGTGAGGAATCTTAAGTGCATCAAGGCGACCTGAGATCAAATCTAGGTGGAGGCATAATTTCTAGGCACTGTAGCAGTACTACAGCAGGAACTATAGTAGGTACTATGTAGTATTGTAGTAGACACTATAGTGGAAACTGTAGCAGGTACTATTTGGCACTATAGCAGTTGGAAATTTGCCCCCATTTGGGAATTTGGGCCACCGATTTAGTCCCTGAGTCCTTTAAGGCCTTCGAGCCACCCAAGCCTTTGGGCCAGTAAGGCCTTCGGGCCACATCAAGGCCTTCGGGCCACCTTAAGTGCAGATGAAAACCAGACAACCTACAAGTAATATGCTCTATAAAGAGGATAAGCAAGGAGCATTCACCACAATAGAAGCTAAACGGATTGCAAGAATGAGAGGGTATGGCACCTGCCATCGGGACAAGCCTGTGCATGCACGAGATAGCCTATCCGAACAACCGTGCGGATGTGGAGATCCGATTTCACGATGAAGATGCTAGGGAGGATCAGTTCCAAGTAGTTAGTTTGGGTTGTATGTAATGTTTGAATCCTACGAGCAATGGATTCTTCTAAGGCCTATAGGCCATGTAATACTTATGCCTACGGGCCTTATAAGGGTTCCACCTCAACCCTTGAAAGGTGGATTATCAAAATCAATAAAAAAATGAAGGCCTTCAGGCCATTGGATGGATGAACATAGGTTCCCCACACCCTCCTAGTCATGTTAAATGCTTAATGTGATTTCACTAAAGTATTACGATTAAAAATTAAGATTTTATAACATAATTTAAATCCAAACTAGTAGTGATGTATATAACAAGTTCTTCAAAAAGTAGTGAAATATACATATCTGAAAAGGAAAATTAATCTGATGCCACATATGTATATTGGTTTATCGTCATACAATCATATTTAGTAGAAGAAAACACAAAATATAGTTTGATCTATCTATATATAATTAAAATTTTTATGAAAAATAATGACACTAAAAACAGAGAAGACTTGGAATTCTAGTGAAGTGAAATTCATATTCTTGTTCGATGGAGTATGGTTAGATAATGATAAATTGATAAATAACTAAATGTTATTTTCCTCTATAGTTGATCCACTGGCTAAAGTATCTATAATCATAACATGCTATTCCCAAATGCCGAAGGAGTGATAGAACCTTCACTCAAACGATGAATGATGTTTCAAGAAGAAATAATCTATTGAAATATTTTCATGAACTTGATTATCTTCAACAACATCATACATAATCAACAATGAGGGAACCGATTTTCTATATGTAGCTAGTGTTTGACGCTCCTCAATGAAGGAAGAACACATCAAGAACATTGGGTTTTATCAAATTCCACCCTAGAATTGGGATTTATCAATGATTTCATTGAAATAATTACATTAACATATGAAAATACATTAATCCATTTGATTAAGTGCATGTGGGAAGGATGTGGTAGGTGAATATACCCATGGGTTTCATTGCATGAAACCAGAAAACATTTCATGGAATGCAGTCATGCGATGATACATAAGGATACATTGGTAGGAAACATATTATTAAGTAATATTAATCATATTCCTATAGTTTTAAGTGAAAAAACAACACCTCAATACCATTTGGAAGCCTTTGCCATACATAGAGGAATGCTTGAGGATATGTGACACCCCGAATAGACACTATCGAGTAGTATTGGCCCGAGGAACATTACAAAGTGTTATCAAAGTGTCTTTTATTTTATATTACTATTTGGTAAGGGTATGTTAGATATTGAAAATTATTAATACTTGGTGTGGAACTTGAATTTGGGACTATTCAATCCACATACGAGGTAAAGACAAGTTACCATGGATGGGTGTGTTATTCTTGATTTACACTTTTACAACTGTGTTACATCACCCAGAGTGATTCATTTAATTTTGAACTTATGACTAATTGAATTTTATCCCTTTGTTGAAATGAAATTATGGGATGTGTTCATGCATCATATCTGGCACATAGGATTCACAAGCCATTTGAGTGGTTTTCTATGACTAGTTACTTGACAATGAGACATGGGTCAGTTATTTAAAGTGTCTACATCAACTTATATAGTGTTTACCTTATAACTTGATTGTGACATATTATCTAATATATTATTTAAATGATTAAAAATTTTAATCACGATCAATTATTCTCATTACACTATGGTTTTAGTTAAAGAAAATGCTAAACACACCTTCTAACATGTTTTCCTTTGTAACTTGTGATTGAAATTTCATTTAACTAAGCCTCTGTTATGAAATTGTTGTTAAAAATTGAATGAACAGAAATGATTTGGATCCTATATGTGTATGAATTGAACCTGCTTATAGTCACATGGGGATATAGATAGAGTGATTGAATTATGATATTTCTATGGTATGATAAGTATAGTATAACATGATGTTATACTAGCCATTTTTTACTTAAATAGTGATATTGAGAACTATACTGTATTGTATTATAAGGATTGTTTTGTAATTTTAGTGATATGAACCCAAAATGGGATTTAGTAGAGAAACCAGAAGGTATCCATGAGCACTCACCACTAGTGGTTTCGATAGATAATTTTATAGCATCATAAAAACCAATGGATGATCAGATCTATGAGAGTTTTTTATAAGTGGCATAGTCGACGGAGATAGAGGATACATGAGTTCCCCCTGTAATTATTGATCTAAAACAAGATTTTTAGATATAGAAACCACCATTATTTTATGGGGAGGGTGGAGACCATGTAGCATAGATCTAGGTAGAGTCCTTTCAGATGATCTTTAATTATTTAGAGACACTCCCTAGGAAGAGGGTGATATTAGCAGTCTGTATACTAAAAGTCCCAATAAATTATTTGTGGGATATTTTTTTCTAGGGAGAACAACATATAAGATTATCCTAGATTTATTTCCATACCAGATTCCTTGATCATTTCTTCTCAGATACTATGAGTTCAGACAAGGTTAGGGAGATAACACACATCATTCTAGGAGGTATGTTGATGCTGGATTATGCTAATCACTTCACAGACCTGTAGTTTTTTCCCTAATTCTATCTAGGGAGAAGATATATTGGGTGATAATTTTAGAGTATGTGCTGAGATATGAGATTTGGGTATAGGTTAACATCTTTTTCCTCCCTTCAGTTTTATAAGTTGTAAACCATCCCCTTATTACTGAGAGGAACCACGGTGAAGGAAAATTATCAAGGAAGGTTGATTCAATTGGGGGGATTGTTAGTGGGTATTTAGAAATTTGGTAGAATTGTTTTTATTTTTCATTTCATGTGGGAGATGGATAGAGTGGTAAAGGAGGAGGTTCACCCCCTTGGAGATATTGTTCAGTACAGTGCCATCAATATGGCAGAATTCTCCACATTCATACTCATTACAACCGAAATCTAGTTGATTATTGAGCATGTGTAAGGGTGGGGCACCTAAAAAGGTTATTTAGGAGTTCTCAGTAGTTACCCAGTAATAGGGGAACCTAGAATACACAGGGTTCTAGGTTTTGATCATATATTCCATGAAAAGTGGGTAGATGGAGTTATACCACCCATTCAGGTCAAGGTATGGAATGTGGTACTCATGATCAAGGAAAAAATTCAGGAAAAGTGGTTCTTCACATGAGAAACTATCAGGGTCCCAGGGCAGAGGCATAATCCAGATGAATTCCATTTAGTCTACCCCCACTAATCATGATGATGGCCCATCTATGATCCTATGTATGATTTTAGTGCTTATACCTTAGCTTCTACCTTATTTCACACATGAGAATCACATTCATTTCTGTCTTCTTAGTTTATAGATGACTTGGGCCTATCCATAGAATATTTTTATGGAGTAATGTCAATTGACATGATATTTTGTGCACAATCCAAGGGAATTCACCAATGTAGGGAACACACCTTTTTGATTGGTGGCTATAGATTGCTCTTGGATATCTTTATGCTAAAGATGATTGAATTTGACTTAATTCTTATGATTGATATATCAATACCTTATCAATCCCACATTAACTGTTATCATATAATAATTTCATTTACACCCCCAAAGGGTGGTAGTTATGTCTATGTTAGTGAATGATACTGATAATAAGGTTATGTTTGAACCAATCATCAATGGTTGGGAAGAATTACAACCCATGTTTTTTGTTTTATATCAGATATTGGGGAGATGAATAATATAGTATTTCCTCCCATGGTTGATTAGTTATATGATTTTTTCCTAATGATTTCTCAAGATTTTACTTGAGAGATTGGCTGAGTTTACTATTGAGCTTATGTTAAGTGTAGACCATACATGATAGATCACGTGGAACTATAAGAGATGAAGGATCATTTATATTACATGGAAGAATATGGATTCATATGGCCAATTATATCCCCTTTGGGTGGCCCAATCATATTCACCAAGAAGGCAATGGATATTTTTTGGATATGTGCAGGCTACCAAAATTTGAACCAAATAACAGATGAGAATTGATATCCACTCCATCATACCAATGAATTATTTTATTATCTTAGAGGATCCATATTGACTTGTGATTGGGTTATCACTAACTAAGGGTGAGGCCTTTTAAAATATACCAAACTATCTTCAAAAGAAGGTATGGTCTATACAAGAACTTAGTGATGTCATTAAGCTTGAAGAATTCCATCAGTATTTATAGCCTTGATAAATTGAGTCTTTCACCCATATCTGAACAATTTTTTGGTCATTTTCATTATTGTTATACTATTTTACTCTAGGTTGAGGGAGGAGTATGCATGACATTTAGATATTGTTCTGAGCACATATAGGGAGCATTAACTGTATTCTAATCTCTCAAAGTTCCACTTTTGGATTGACAAAATTTAATTCTTAGGAAATGATATATCTAATTCTAGAGTGTTAGTTGATCCTAATATATTGAGAGCAGTGTTTTATTAGAGGTGACCAAAGAGAATTTTCGAGATCCATAGTTTTTTTGGGTTTGGTGAATTATTCTCATATATTTATTTAAAACTTCTCCTACTTGTCATCACCAATGATAGGACTGAAAAAGTAAGGGGTTAGGATTATTTAGTCATAATCCTATGATTTTCCCTTTTAAGAGTTAAAAGGGAGATTCAACATAGTGTTGATCCTTATCTTACCTAAGCTCGATAGGGAGCATAACTTGTATTTTGATGCATTGGGAGTCGAACTAGGAGCAATATTGATATAAAATGGTAATGTGGTTACTCATGCGTTTATAAAACTAAGGATTCATGGGCATAGCGGCAAGAAATAAGACATTAATCTAGTAGTGATGGTGAATACCTTGATATATTTATGGAATTACCTATTGGGAGATCATTTTGTGGTGAATACTGTCCATAAGTTCCTAAAGTATATTTTATCATAGTGGGAACTAAAACTTTTATAGTAAAGATGTGTTGAGTATTTATAGTCAATTTATTTTCATTTAGAATACACCCATAGGAAGGGGATATAGTTATATATTCACTAATTCAAAAGACACAGACTTGGGTGGTGTATAAATCTACCAGTGAGTAGAAGATGGTGACCCTATTTGTCGAGACGTATTTGGACATTTTGACGTATGAGGGATGGGAAAAAATATTAACCTTAACCATCACTTCTTCATTCCTTAACATGGTGAATATGGATAAGCTATCCAATTTGGATTTTCAACTCATGAGGGACAATATATATGGTGTTGATCCACTATAAGAATGGTCTCTTAAAGAGCATAACGTTTTTTATATATGAGGTTGTGTTGTGGTCCCTATGAGAATGTGTTGAGGTTTTGATGAGTGACTCACACACATAAAATTGGGATATACATTTAGTATTGAACATGATGTACCAATATATTCATATGTATTATTGGTGATCTGGGATAAAGTGGGACATTATGGGTTTTGTCACATGGTTCTGCACTTGTCAGTAGGTGAAGGCTAAACACCAGTGAGTAGCTGCTCTTCTATATCCACTTCTCATTACCAAGTGGAAATGGGATTATGTGAATATGGAGTTTAGGATGGGGTTACTGAGGATACCCTATGTCAGTGATGTTGTGTGGGTGATTGTGGATTGACTAAATAAAGTGGACCATTTCTTACAGATCTATTAGACCTTTCACTTTATGATATTTGTATGATATATCTTATGAAGATAGAGTGGTTACTTGGATTGCCCCATAGAATTTTCTCAAACTGGGATAGTCTCTTAACTTATTGTTTCTATATAAGTTTTTTGAAGGTACTCAGAATATAGGTACATTAGTGCACTACTTATCACCCTTAGACATAGGGGCGGTTTGAGCACACTATCCGAATACATGAGGACATGATTAGGGAACGCGTCCTAGATTTTGGAGATTATTTAGAGAAACAATTTTCTCTAGAAATGTTTTCCTATAATAGTAGTTATAATGAGTCAATTTATATGGATAAATTTTAGGCCTTATATGGTATACCTCATTGTTTACCCTTATGATGGACAAAAGCCAACGAGTCTTGATTTTTTGGGCTGAGTCTTGTGTAAGATGTGTCAGAGTATATCTAGTTGAATATGAAGCATTTGGAGACCATCCAGAGTGTTCATAGTTTGTATATTTACAATAAATTACATCATATAGAGTTCAAGGTAGGTGATCAAATACTTTTATGAGTGTTTCTATGGTTGGATCATCACTATATTTGGAGGTAAGGGAAGCTAGCTCCTAGATATGTGGGGTCATTTATGATATTAGAGACGATAGGTAAAATGGTACAATGATAGGATTTCCCTTAGTGTTTCAATACAATACATTATTTATTCATCATATCACATGTTTGGTGATATTATTTTTACCCTTATCATGTGATCTGTATCAATGACGTTAAGATTAGGGCTGGCACTTCCGTTAAAGAAAATATGTTTCAGATAGTGGATTAGAGTGAGAAGGCTTTGTTTGGAAACATGGTTTATCTGGTATGAGTGCGGTGATTTAATAGGTTTATCCAAGAGGAGACATGATATAAAGATAATGATATATGGGATCAATGGTCATATTTGTTCATGGAAGAGGCTCGGTGATGTTCAAAAGTGGATATTGAGGATGAATTTCTATATAGTGGGGAGGTTGTAAAATCATGGGCCTTTATGGGGTTGGGATGCATTTTATGTTTTCTATAGCCTCATGTTTTACTCTGATTAGTTGTTCTTGGAGTGTTGGAGAGATATTTTAGGTTTCATTTAAGGTGTTCAGGGAGGTTTGAGGGATGAAATTGGAGAAAGTAGGGGTATTACTCTACCATATGGTTTGGAACATTGTGCGGGGTGTCTAGGGAAAACTGTGTGGATCCTAAAATACATGTCAATGATCATGTATGGCTAGAATATGTTTAGCGGAAACTATGTGGCCCAACCATATGAGTGTGTTTGTTCCAATGGTAGTTTGAACCACATTGTTGGTATAGAGTTTAAAAAAATATGGGGCACATGAAGGTTCCAGGCACAGTAGAGGCACGGTTGGGATGGTGCCCATCTTTAATTTTTACCAAGATCAATGATTACTCTAGGATCAATACATTGATGAATGACAGTCTCCATGGAATAGAATAAATTATTTAGATAAGGAAGGAAGAGGCCCAAAACATTTAGAGAGGATCATGCACGTCATGTTTATAATTAATTTAAATTTAATTTCTAAAGAAATAAAATACCTGGTTCTTCAGTACTTTCTTCTTTGATGATGTTGATCATTTAGGATGACCCTTTTGGATTATATCATTGTGTTCTCAAGGATCCAAACCAGAATCCCTCTAGCAGTGATCAACACATACTCCAATGGTCTCTAATTAATTACACTTGCTTTCTGGGTGCTAGCACGGTGAAGCGAGCACCTTGCATCAATATTTCTTGATCACATGTTCTTCAGTCTTGAATAATATATCTCATTCTTGAGAGGGATAGAGGAGAGGAGTCGAGAGAAAATTCCTGAATTGTAATTGCTCTTGCATCACCAGTTTCCCATACCTGGCACAATAGATGTACCTGTCTATTTGTTGACATAGGGATTAAATTATAATATTTAATTGTGTAACATCAATTAAATACATACATAACATTAAAGAAAACCCATGCTATATAATAATAATAACCGCATCATTATTTGTTGTGTGCCAACATGCACCAAATAGAATCATAAATGAAATCCCATGCCACATAATTATAACAACATTATTATTATTTTGTTTTGTGCCAACTAGTTAAATAATTATTTAGTGTTTTTCAAATAATTATTTTTCTATCGGGATGACCATGGTCTGATCGAACTCTACTTCCATTTATTGAACACCTGAATAAATAAATAAATAATTTATTCTCTTAAATAAATATTTTATTTAAAAACTAGTAAATAAATATGTATTAAATGTTAAATAAAATAAATAAATATATTTTTATTCACAATCCCATGATTAAATATTTATTTAAGTTATGAAATCATTATAACTTGAATAAAATTATTCCACTATCTTGAGAATAATATTTATTAATTAAATTCAAATAGAATTTAATAGAGACCACCAAAAACACTTAGTGTGCGACCCTCTAGGATTTTTTCTTCATGGCATTAGGCGGGCTTACCTAAAGTCCAAGAGTACTGTCTAGCAACGTGTCCAGGAACCCAATAGAAAGAACTTAAAGTTTCAAAAATGACATACACATATGAACGCCCACTGTTTAATATAGTCCCTTTATCTCAACATCTCATCAAGATGGTTTCATGATATTTTCATTAACCTTTATGCTTGATACATTGTTCTTTGACTACCTGAAATAAAATCGTCATTACACCATGGCCATGGAATTTCATGTGATGGTTGTATTTCAATAAAAGGTCTGAAATATCAACTTCTATAAATGGAAGGGACAAATCCTTCCTCAACTTATCCATTAATAACATGCCTTTCACGACGCACCCAATGTACTATACTCCCACCAACTGTCTGCATGAAAATTTCATCAGTAAATCAAAGTGCATGAGTTATGACATGTATTAATGATAATATTAAAGTTTAAGGACCATTATAGACACTCATAGATAGGAATATCTGATGAAACCAAAACATGCAGATTTCCTACTAGCAGGTCTGTTCTCATAATCTCATGTCTTGGAGATTACCAAGTGTGAACTTCATGAGAAGAAGTCTCATCTGATTATTATTACATTCACCTGATGGTCTTTATACTATGTTTCCCATCATATTATTTTATCAAACTGAAGATCTATATTAAAGAATATTATCATATAACTTCAAGGTTCTCATCATAGTGTGGAACTTTTATGACCACATCAATGCGACAAATAATCCAAGAAATTATTAAACTATAATTCTGAAGAATAATGAAAAATATGTAAAAATATGTTTAATATTTAAATATATTAAATATTCATGTAATTAAAGTACAAATAGTTAGTTCTAGAACACCAACTCTTACAAACTTCCACTTGGACTAGAGCAAACTCCCTAGGACTTTTAGTTCACTAGACCTCACATGATGATCAGGTTTCTGTGGAGTCAACGATTTAGTCAAGGGGTCTACCACATTGTCTTCTATAGAAATACATCTCAATGAAACTTCTACTCTCTGAGAAAAATCCCTCAAGAGGTGATTCTTTCAAAGTATGTGCTTCGCCTGCTGATGTTACCTTGGATATTTTGTGAGATCCGCCACTGTAGTATTATCACAATACAATGTGACAAGATATTTACTTCTAGGTATCACATCTAGCTCCAGGACAAATCTTTTCATCCAAAATTC
Source organism: Viscum album (assembly GCA_963277665.1). NCBI lineage: Eukaryota > Viridiplantae > Streptophyta > Magnoliopsida > Santalales > Viscaceae > Viscum > Viscum album. The sequence continues at coordinate 1,328,193,788 of OY728159.1, forward strand.
TTCTTTAGCTGCCTCAGAAGCTACGATATACCCAGAATCTGCTGTAGAATCTGTGACCACACTCTGCTTTGAAATCTTCCAGCTCACTGCACCTTCATTCAAAGTGAAGATGTATCCAATTTGTGACTTCATGTCATCTTGATCAGTCTGGAAACTAGAATCTGTATATCCTCTGATGACTAGTTCATCATCTCCTCCATAAACCAGGAACATATCCTTAGTACGCCTTATATAATTTAGGATAGTATTGACTGCCATAAAATGGTGGTTATCTGGGTCAACTTGATATCTTCCTACCACACTCAATGCATAGGAGACATCCAGCCTAGTACATAACATGAAATACATGACTAACCCAATCGTTGATGCGTATGGAGACATTTAAATTATCTTTCTTTCCTCTTATTTCGATGACACATTTTCTTGGAAAGATGAATGCCCTGTGACATTGGCAACAATACCTTCTTGGATTGTTCTATACTAAATCTCTTTAGTATCATATAAATGTATATACTTTGACTTAGGCCCAACAATCTCTTGGATCTATCATGATGGATCTTGATCCCAAGAATATATGCTTCCTCTCCCAAGTCGTTCATGCAGAAGCATTGATTCAACCATGCCTTAACAGACTGTAAGACTAGTTTCTCATTTCCAATAAGTAATATGTCATCAACATATAATATTAGGAAAATTACTGCACTCACACTAAACAGTTTGTAGACCCAAGGATCACATTTTTTTTGATAAAACCAAATTTTGTTATGGATTCATCAAAATGAATGTTCCATGACATAAATATTTTCTTTAATCCATAAATGGATTTCTGCAACTTTCATACCTTATTGGAATCCTTTAGAGTCATAAACCCTTAAGGTTGTGTCATGTAGACATCTTCCTGAAGGTTCCCGTTAAGGAAGACTATTTTGAAATCTATTTTGACAAATCTCATTGTCATGGTAAGCTACAATGGCCAACAAAATTATGATAGATTTCAGCATTGAAACTGGTGAAAAGGTTTCTTCGTAGTCAATGGATTGATGCTGTTTGAACCCTTTTTCAACTATTCATGCCTTATAGGTACTGACTTATCCTTCCATGTCTAGTTTCTTATTGACTACCCATTTTCAACCAATAAGATTTACATCAACAGGAGGATCCACCAAAATACAGACTTGGTTTTAGTACATGGAATCCATTTCAGAATTCATGGATTATTGCCACTTGGAAACTTTTGTGCCACTTACCACTTTCTTGTAGGTTATAGGATCATTATTATCAACTAATAATGAGTCACCATCCTCAGTAACTAGAAAACCATACCGTTCTAGTTCTCTATCCTCTTTTGTACTCCTATACAATTCTTATGTCTCTGTAACAATTATTTCTTCAACGAGGATTTATGGAATCTGTTCTTATACCAACTCTTATGTACCTTGATCCTCGACTTCATCAAAGTATGTCTTTATCCCACTATAGTTTTTGGAGATGTCCTCCCTCTCAAGGAATATGGAGTGTCTTTCCATTATAACCTTTTTGTATGAGGGGTTGTATCGGTAATATCCCCTTGTTTCCTTAGGTTATCCTCTAAAAGGTACAATTTATGCCTTGGGGTGAATGTTTGATACCTAAAAAAGCCTTAACAAATGCTTAACTTCCCCACTAACACCAAGATCATCTTAGTGTGTAATTCAAGGTGGTAGTCTCTAATAGCTACAACAACAAGTTTGGATCCATTGACTGTTTATAGATCTACCTCCCCTCGGTCAATCTTCCTAAATCTGCTTAGTTCCTATATTTGGATACATATGTGAGCACCAAAATATGTATATAATACCCAATTTTTAGAAACAAATAGATTTTATTTGATAACAAACACACCTGAATCTTCCCCTTGCTTCTTAGTCTCGGTGCAGTTCTTCTTCCAGTGGCCCTTCTTACCACAGGCAAAAAAAATAGCTTCATGTTCCCTTGACTCCCCTTTAATCTTCTTTTTCTTGGAAGGTCATGAAGAATATTTAGGATTAATTATCTTAACATTCCCTTTCCTCTTATTCACTATAAGGACAGAAGCCTTTTCATGCTTCATATCTTTTTCCACTTGGGGAATGAGGATAAGAATATCAGATAGAGACTTCTCAATGTTGTTCATATTAAAATTAATAACAAAGCTGGAGAAGATATGATGGAGTGATGAAAGAATGAGATTGGTACCTAGTTCTTTTGAGATTTTAAAACCTAAACCTCTAGGTGCTCAATGTTTCCAATGACCTTGACTACATGAGGCTCAGATAGGGAAACCTCTCCAAGCTTACTCTGAAATAGTGCCTTGGAGATCTCAACCCATTATTATCTTTCTCTATCCTAGTAACGACCAAAGAGGTGCTCGAGTATGATATAGACATCCATATTTTTTTGAGACTTCATGAGATCAATAGACATTGATGATAGAATCAAACATTGAACATCGATCACATAGTTCATATGTTTCTCGTAGAACAATAAATCTTCATCACTTGCCTCTTGGGTAGGAGGATTAGGTAATGCTGACTCTAGGATATAAGACTTACATTCATGGTTTATAATAACCTAAAGGAATCTAAACTATTCCTGGAAGTTACTACTGGTGAGGATGTTTTATTTATCCAGAATTGATCATCAGGATAGTGTGGTTGATGAGCTTTTCATTTTATTATACAATTAAAAGAGCAGAATATTATTACTTTCTTGATTACATTTTATGAGAAATAATAAATTAATTTTATTAAGTCTCCCACTATTTTATCAAGTCCCAATGACCCTCACCATTGAACACAAAATTTATAGTTTCCATGAAATTATAGTGGCAAGGATCCATATTCCCCTTCTCATAACCCCAACAAGGGTTGGCCAGGATATTTGAAGGTATTTAGGTGGGTAGGTCTTTTCCAACTGTGGGCTTGAAGCTCCTTCATCCGTTGAGTGGACTCCCTAATCCTTAAATCATGACTTGGATTTTCTCAACACTTGCCTTCAATATTACACCAAGTCTAGAAAGGGATACTCCTCTTGATGTAATATGGTTAAGTCGAATTGAAACCTTTCATAAGGGATTCCTTTATAAAAGTAAGTGTCCCAACAAGGGTTGGTCAAAAACATAGTTTTATTGAGTCTTTCTCTTAATCAAGTAATAGAAGGATTAGTCTAACTTAATATTTTTTGATAGATTTTTATCTCTTATACGTAAATTTATTAATTATCTTTATCACATGCTTGTTAATATTATGTGGAACTTTCTTAATTGATTTACCATGTCTTGATAATATTTATGCACAAGCTTGGTTTATTTTACTTCCATCTTGTATGCGTGTTAGTTCATTAATTATGTGATTGCGACAATACATCCATAATGAAAAACCATACAACTAACAGAAATAAAATAAAGTAAAGGGAATGATCATGATATTTTTCCTAATGGTTAGTTTATCTAGCTATTGATAAACTGACCTTGTCCTAGGGGAGAAATAGCTTTGTGTTTATAACTTTTCACCTATCCACCTTTGTATCTCCTTGAATTGGTTTCACCTCAGCTCCTAACTTGGACCACCTCCACCAGCTTGGGAGCTCCATCCATTACATATGCCTTTTAAACTCCCACACAAGTGAGGATTAAAAATGGGTTTACATAAAATAAACCATGGGAACACATGTATTACATATTAATGAGGAGTGATGGATCACATTCAAAAAATTAATTTAATAACTAAATTAAAAGGGAACCAATCACATACAAAGGTCTTAGTCTAGCTCATGATCACCTACATACATGCAACAAGTTATGCATTTAATAAAACTATAATTAAATTCTTTAATCATTCTTATTAAGATAAATTGCACTCTAATCGATTAATTATTATCTTTAATTAATTAATCATGTTATATTAATCCTTTTATGAGTTTTCATGAGATTCTCATCGTAGTACATAAATGCACCTTGGAGGTTTCATGGTGAATACCCATTAAAATCTACCCATCATGTATTATATTCACATACTATTGTACTCTTATGACATATGGAATACAATATGTTTCAATGCATAGAGTAAAAACTTGCAGTATGATTTATACATGATATGTAGTTCTAAACATTACACAAACATTAATGTTTTAACTTTGTGTAATTTTTTTAAAGTACATGACATGTAGTTCCAAGTACATAGTGTGTACTACCTTCACCGTCTGTCCCAAATTACATGCCCAGGGACTTGGCGTGTGAAGCTTACTTTGGAAATTTCAGAGTACATGACGTGTACAGTGGGATACATTCCATGTTGTCTCCACGTTACACGATTACATGTCATCTTATCCATTTATGATATACACGGTTTTACCCCTGACCCAAAGGGACTATACATCGTGTGCAGTAGGCCACATGGTGTGTAATCCAGTAAGCATGTGACTATCTGTCCTGGTCAACACGCGGTGTAGAATTAAATACACCACATGCAATAAATTCACATGACTTGAGTGATTGATGAATTACTCCCGATGCGCTTCACATGAGTACACGACATGTAGTATAGATTACATGGCATGTATGATAGAGTACACGGCGTATAAGTCTGAACACACATTTTGTACTTTTGTGTCACCTAGGAAAAATCATTGGGGCCTCTTGATGAGTTCTCCATTTTAATTTTAATCAAAAAAACATTCATTTCTATGAAATCTAGGAGAAAAGAAAATAGGGAGAATAGATCTCGAAATCTAGATTACAAGAATGATTAAACATGAATTGAAAAACTAAATTATTAAACTGTAAATCATCAATGAATTATTTAAATAATTATAAACTTTGATGACCTCCCTCTAATACCACTCAAAGGTTCCGGGCATAGAGAAAACGCAGTTGGGAGAGTTCCAATCTTTAATTTTTACCATGATCAATGATTATTCTATGATCAATACGATGATGAATGCCAGTATCCATGGAATAGAATCAAAGATTTAGATAAAGAATAAAGATTCCCAAAACCTTTAGAGAGTATCTTTTATATCATGTTTATAATTAATTTAAATTTAATTTTTGAAGAAATAAAATACCTGGTTCTTCGGTACTTTCTTCATTGATGATTTTTATTGTCCAGGATGACCCTTTCATATTGCCTCTTTGTGCTTGTGAGGATCCAAAACAGAATCCCTCTAGTGGTGATCCAGACTTACTCCAATTGTCTCAGATTAACACCAATTGCTTTCTGGTTGCTAGCGTGGTGAAGTAATCATCTTGCGTCGATCGTTCTTGACTACATGTTCTTCAGTATTGAATAATGTATCTTGTTCTTGTGAGGGAGAGAGGAGAGAAGTTGAGAGAAAATTTTTGACTTGGAATTGCTCTTGCATCACCGATTTCCTGTACCTGGCACACTAGATGTACCTATCAATTTATTGACATAGGGATTTAGTTATAAAATTTAATTGAGTAACATAAATTAAATACATTCAAACCTTAGAGAAAACCCATGCTACATAATAACAATAACCGCATCATTATTTGTGGTGAGCCAACTTGTGCAAAATGAAATCATAAATGAAATCCCATACCACATAATTATAATAGTGTTCTTATTATTATTTTTTGTTCCAACTAGTTAAATAATTATTTACTGTCTTGCAAATAATTATTTTACTCCCAGAATGACCTTGGTCCGCTTGAAATCCACTTCCATTTATTGAACACATGAATAAATAAATAAATAAATAATTTATTCTCTAAAATAAATATTTTATTTTCATACTTTTAAATAAATATATATTAAATGTTCAATAAAATAAATAAATATATTTTTATTCACAATCCCATGAATAAATATTTATTTAATTTATGAAATCATTTTAACTTGAATAAAATTATTCCACTATCTTGAGAATAATATTTATTAATTAAATTCAAATAGAATTTAATCGAGATCACCAGAAACACTTAGTGTGTGACCCTCTAGGATTATTTCTTGTTGGCATTAGGAGGGCTTGCCTAAAGTCCAAGAGTACTGTCAAGAAACGGGTCAAGACACCCAAGATAAAGAATTTAAAGTCATAACAATGACATCCACATATGAACACTCACTGTGTAATATAGTTCAATTATCTCAATATCTCATCAAGCAGGTTTCATGATAGTTTCATCAAGCTTTATGCTTGATATGTCGTTCTTTGAATACCTGAAATAAACTCTTCGTGACACCATGACCATGGAATTTCGTGCGATGGTTCTATTTCAATCAAAGGGACAAGATATCAACTTTCATAAATGGAAGTGAAAAATCCTTTATCGACATATCCATTAATAACATGTCATTTGTGACACACCCAATGTACCCTACTTCCTACCATCTGTCCGTGTGACCGTTTTCATTAGTAAATCAAAGTGAGTGAGTCATGACACATATTAATGATCTTCTTAAAGTCTAAGGACCATTACATAGGCTCATAGATAGGAATATGAGATGACACAAAAGCATTTGGAATTCCTACTGGTGGTTCTATTCTCATAATCTCCCGTCTTAGAGATTACCAAGTACGAACTTCATGAGAAGAGGTATCATCTACTTACGAGTACTTTCACTTGATAGTCTGTATAATATGTGTCCCATCATAGTATACCATCCAACCACATAACTATTTTTAAGAATATTGTCATAGCACTTCAAGGATCTCATCATAGTGGGGAACTTATATGACCCTGTCAGTGTGATAAATACACTACTACATTATTAAACTATAGTCATGAAGAACAATGAACAATATGTAATAAGATGTTTAATATTTAAATATATTAAATATTAATGTAATAAAATTAAAAATAGTTGGTTCTAGGAAACCAAATCTTAAAACATAAAAGAGCAGAGAATGGGTTCTATAAATATTGGGAATCACACGATTGACATAAAATTTGGAAAAAAATGTGATTTTCCAAGTCAATTAAAATTATTGAAATTACTAAAATGGCCATATTGATTTAAGATCCCATAACCCGTATTTTTCTTCAAATAACTTCATCAGGATACCTTTCCATCTATGGCTTTATCCTCTCCTAAATGATTTTTATTAATATATCCTTTCATCCTTGATAAAATAAACCATCATTCTTTCTAAGGGAAATCTTGAGAGATTTTTTTTATAAACCATTGATTTCATCTATGTAAGTTTAAATTAGATAATTTTATTCACAATTGTTCATCTACGATAATATATAATTGGTCCCAAATCTATCTCTAAAATTATTACTCATTTTTAAGTGATTTGATGTGTAGTCATGTTGAATTAATCTATGTTAGCTAAAAACTTTAATAAATAATTTTAAAGGGGGTTTATTTATGTTAAATCCATTCTTCATGCTATTAGAATATTTTTGATGAATTTAAATATTAAACATTCATCCACCATGTAAGGTGAGCCGAATTTTGGAAAAAATGGTAATTTTAAGTGGTGGCCCATGAGGTTCCCTAAATTAACTATTGACATAATAAATGATTGTAGATACCTTGTAAGATTCCTAGGATCTCATTTTTATACTTGGTATATTTGGTTTATTAATTAAATGATAATAAATTATGAATGCTAAATTTTATAGTTGGGTTTGATGCACTCCCCATTAAATTTTATATAAAAGTTTCTTATTATGTTTCCTTGGAAATTATGATTACACTTGATACTATAAAATATGCCTAGGATGTTTCTTAGGATTTAGTTATTACACCTGGTACTATAAAAGATTCCCAGTATGTTTACTACGATCTGGTGATTGCAACTGATACTATAAAATATGCCTTGGATGTTTCCTAGGATCCAACGATTACACCAAATACTATACCCTGATTTTTTTTAAATTTTCAGAAATCCACTTTTGAGGGTAAAAGTGAGAACCCACACACAGATCCTCCAAAAAATTATAGGAAACCACAAAAAAAAGAAAAAATCAAACAACACATTTCAAATTAAAAATTCAAATGAAAGGCCAAACCAAAACAACCACACCCACCAGAAATCCATTGAGACCAGCGCCATCACCCAACCTCGAGTCACGCTCCTCTAAGAATGTACAATGGCCAGTCACCATCTGTATGGAGAACCACTAACAATAACCACTGACATTATCATCCCCAAATTTCCAAAACAATAAAACCAACTTGTAGAATCACTTAGAAAGAAGAACACCAACCAAAGCATTACTAGAATAACATCACACAAAATTAAAAAGAAACCATCAGATGGGACCCAAACACTACTTAAGTGACCACCTATAACCTCCTTTTTCTGAAGTAGGTTCCATCAGGAAAACCCCAAGAAAACCATAGTCGGGAACATGAGACCATTAAACGCATCACCGAAACTGCATAGACAAAAATTCACAACCATATCAGAAACATCCACCTTCATATCTACCACCAACCAGAGACCATCCATAGTAGAGAAAGCCTCATAAAATAACCATATCCTAAAAGAAACCCAGTGGAAAACGAATCCAAACAAAAGGGTGATGACCCAAAAATAGAACCCACTAATGATAAACCTTTAAATCGAGACCAAAACCCCCTAAATCTGAAGTAGACATATGATAAACCAGACATCAAATGAATCAGAAGTCAAATCGATTCCATTAAGGGCTGGAAGACCCAAAAATTAGATCTAAGAGACATAAATAGAAGTGGGTACCCAGGTCTATTAGAGCCAAAAATTCCACTCTAGGCCGAGATACTGACCAACCAAGACTAGGGAGGAACCAACACCGGGGAACAAAAATAGAAATCAAATCCACGAGACTATGAGGGTGAAGGAAAAGATGAATAGGAGAGCAGAGAAAGGCCCGACGAATGATTTTTAACATGTTTTATAATTTTTTTAAATTCATAGGTTTGTTTTTTAATAAAAATGGGCATTAATGTCAGAATCACCAATGCCACGTTCCCTCCCCCCCGTATTTGGCCCGAATTTATGACATGGAAAAAGTAATAGGGGGTGCCACCTTGTGCCTTTGCGTGAGGAGAAAGGTGTCATCGATGGTTCCACCTTTCCATCAATGCCCTATAAAAGGGCACCCGACCCCTTCTCCTCACTTTCATTTTCCTACATTTCTTTTCATTCCATTTTTTATCCCTCTAAAAAAACTCTTTTTCATGTGCGGTGGAGTCGGTGGTTCAAAAGAAGGCTCAATTTTTTTGTGAAGCATTATTTATAGGTGTTTTTTTATTTAATTTAATGTTTTTTTATTTATTTAATTGAATTACTTTTTTTCTAAATATTTCCTTTTTTAAGTAGTTAAGATAGTTCTAAATATTTTGTTTATTAAGTAGTTTAATTAGTTATATATAGTTTGGAATAATAATTATTATAAGTAATTATTAAGTATATATTAAGTGTAGATTAATTATAGATTAAGTATATATTAATTATAGAATAACATAGGATTAAATATTGTAAAATTTTGATAGCATAAAGATTATGTGGTTATCTAAGCAACCAAAATCCCTATCTAGATACAAACAAGTGGATGTGGCTCTGGTACAGATGTACCTAGGGGTAAAACCTAAAAACACTGCTTTGATCTAGACTCGAATGGGAACTGGTGCATGACAATGGGCCTTGTTGCACTCCTTGTTTGACACTCCTAAGGTATATGCTTTAGATAATTCATATTTTATTTATAAAATACTAAAATACCTAAGAAAATAAAAAATCAAATTAGTATATTTATCAATGATAAAATGATAATTATGATTATATAAAAACAAATGGGCAAGGAAAAAAGCATTAAAGAATGAAAATTATTATTAATAATTTAATTATTTTTAGTTAGTTTTAAAGATGTTATTTTTAAGTAGTTTAGTTAGTTATATATAGTTTATAAATAATAGTTATTATTAGTAATGAATAATTATAGAATAATTCATTAATAACTTAGGATCAAAAATGAATATATATTATTAGTTAATTATAATTAACTAATGAATATCATATGATTAATGATTAAAGAATGAATAATTAATGAATAACTTAATAATGATTAACTAGTGATTAAATAATGATTAATTAGTTAAAAACTTTACTAAGAAACCTTATTATCATTTTTTAAGATATAAAAATTTGTTCTAGAATTTTAGTATCATAAACATTATATAGTTTAGAAATATTTTTTATTAGTAATGGTTAATTATAGATTAATTAATGAATAACTTAGGATTAAAAGATGAATACGTGTAATGATTATATAATAATACTTATCATTTATAAAATGAAAATTATGATTATATAAAATGAAATGGGGAAGAAAAAACAAATTTAATTACACATGAATGTTTTACAACATACAATAAATAACTTGACATTATTCAATTAAACATGGTTTTGATGAGATGAGCATGACTTCAGAAGTGAGGTAAAATCTAGTTTATTTTTATTTGGTAGCTTAATAACATCATCTAAAGATATGTACTTAATAAGTTAAGTACATACTTTTAGAAGATGTTATTAAGATACAAAATAAAAATCAGTTGGGTTTTACCTCACTTCTGAAGTTGGACTCATATCATCCAATCCATGTTCTGTTGAAAAATATCGGTATTTATTATATGTTTTAAAACATTCATGTGTTATTTTATGTGTTTGTTATTCTCTATTTTACTTTATATGATCATAATTTTCATTTTATCAGTAATAAATAAACTAATTAGATGTTTTATCTTTTTTTTGACTGCGGTTTCCAAAAAATTTTCTGATTTATATTCTAATAAACTTTGGGATCATATTTAAGGTTATAAAAATATGTTCTAAAATTGAATTATAATAAATATTATATAGTCAACCATAATTTTCACAATCATAATCTTAGTCAAAAAAAAACATTTCTAATGTAGAGAGTCATGTTCTCCTATGTGTACTTCTACGGGGAGGTTATTCAAACTGAGCAAGGAGCTTCTTATAGTACACAAACAATAACAACGGTTAGTACAATTAATTGTGTAATCCTAAGTGACCTTCAGGACAAAATTCATGGTTCCATGAATCTGGGACCCGATCAAGAGATCATGTCTAAGAGCTATAGACATTTTTAATTCCTGAAAACATTGTGGCATCTATTTTGGCCATTGGTTGCTGATGTGCAGTGGGTCCAAGCAATAAATTTATTTTCTTAGCGATCGGATGGTACCATGATGGAGTTATATGTTTATGTTTCTTCTATAAAACAATATTGTCTAGTTTTATGAATATGTAGACTTATAAGAGTGGTTGAAGATGGTCTGACCAATGAAATTGAACCTATTCCAAATGATGCAGAAGAGGACAACCAAGATGATCTACCCGATATACATATCAATATAAATTTCGATGAGCTTAATGATGGAATAGATGGTGACAAAAATGTTTATGAGGAGGGATCGATGGAAGTTGGGGAGGAAGTTTCTACACATGAATTAGATGTAAATCAACCTCAACACACAATAAATCATCCACCACTATTTTCATCTTGGTCAGATGCAATGAAACGTGTGCTTGAATTCGACAACAATGTTCTTACACTCGCAACTGAGTTTCCTAGTGTTTCACCAGATAAGTTTAGTGAGTTGGACAAAACCTTATATGTTGGAAGGAATTCTCCATGTAAAGTTGTATTAAGAATCATGGTAATGAAATTTCACATTGTGAGGCACAATAGATATATAGTTTAGAAATTAGGCCGTATTAAATATCTCATACGGTGTGAGAAGTATTTGGATGATTATATATTTTTCTTGAGCAAGATTCAAGACATTGCGTTTGGAGGTTGGAGAATCTTGAGGATTGAGGTAGCTCATACTTGCATTCAGCCAAGCCTAACACAAGATCATAACTCATTGGATACAGAATTTGTGTCATCCATTATCATTGAGATGATTAAGAAATGACATGATGTTCTGATATCCCTAATGCAAGATAGGACACATGAAACATTTAGTAATAAGATTTCATATAATAAGGAATGGATGGAAAAAATGAAGGCAATTGTGTAGGTCTATGGTGATTGGGATTACTTATATCGGGTGTTGACAAAATTAATAGCCATAATAAGGCACCATAACCAAGTTTTATTCCATATTTATACAAATGAAAATGTGTCTCAGGATAACCGACTTAATTCATCTCGTGTTCAATTTCATAGGTAGTTCTGGGAATTCCTCCCTTATATCTCAGCATTTCATTTTAGCAAATAGTTCATTTAGATTGATGGAATGTTTCTATATAGAAAATATAAGGGAATATTTTTTATTGCAGTAACCCAAGATGGAAACCATTCACCTCTTAGTCTTTCCTTTTTCCATTATGGAGAAGGAAAACTATGAATCATGGAGTTAGTTTTTGGCATGTATCAGCAACCATTTCACCAAAATTCAGGCTGTCTGTTTGATATCTGATCAGCATCAGGCAATTAATGTGGAAATCAATGTGGTCCCTGATACATGGAGTTCCCCAAATTCACATCATCCATTCTGCATTAGACACATTTCTAGAAACATGGAGAAAACATTCCATAACGAACCTATGAATAAGGCAATCATGATCTTGATACACATTGTATTTGATATTTTTTACTATTTCAATGTAAATATAAAATAAATTTATGTAAAATATAATCTCTTATGTGTAGAATATGATCTCTATCAATGGTTTTTTGAAGAACATTTTGAAAAAATCCGCAATTCTAATCAAGAAGTTTATGATTATATGATGCCGAATTCAAAAGAAAAATGGACATTGGCATATGATTGGGGGAAGAGTTATGTACACATAACCACAAACATTTTGGAGTACATTAATGGTGTCTTTAAGGGGCTTCACAAGTTACCTATAAATTACCTAGTTCAAAAGAAATTATATCGTTGTTTGAAGTACTTTTTTGATAGACAAAAACTAGTCTCAGACGAAATTTAATAGGGGCTAAGGTATGTAAGACACTTTCAATGAGAGATTGAAAAGAATATTGAAGAAGATTTTGGTTATCATGTCTACCTTTTTTGATGGGAATACACTTGATTTTAAGTTAAAGTGAATTCGTACCCCATCACAAATAGCATTGGAGAAAAAATGGTGGTATTATTGGAAATGAGGAAATGCCAATGTGGAAAATTTCAGGCCTTATGGGTTCCATGAGCACATGCCATTATAACATGCGCCTCTGTGAACATATCATGGGAAGAATATGTTGATTCAGTGTACTAGATAGACACCATTAATAGACTTTATGATGCACCATGGATGCATGTTGGGGATTTTTTTTATTTCCCAATGCTTGAAGGCCATTCGATAGTGATACTTGACATCAACTGGTTGCGTCCCAGTGGGAGACCGAAGGCCAGTAGGATGTAGAATGAGATGGACTTGCCTCAAGAACAAAAGAAGAGTTTGAGATGCACCATATGTCATCAAGAAGATCATAACCAGAAATTATTCCCTAACATTGTTGGGTCGAGTTCACCCTATCATCCACGATGATGTATTGTCTTCGTTGTGATATTCTAATATTGTAAATTATATATTGGTATCTGTTCTTCTTTACCTCGGTTTTCAAAACACTACGTGAATGATATTCTAATAAACTTTTATATAAAAAAAATAATATCATATATTATGGTATAAGAAGATGTTATAAAATTTCAGTATAATAAAGATTATATGATCAACCATCATTGTAAATTTTAGTTAAACTATCAGAATCATTACCAAAAAACTTTTTTGACATATAGAGTCATTTTTACCTATGTTAACTACTACGGGGAGGTTATAGAAACTGAGAAAGGAGATTTTTATAGTACACAACCAACAAAAGAGGTTAATAAAACTGATTCTGTAACACTAATTGAACTTCAAGAATGAATTTGTAGGAAATGAACCATGGTACAGGAGGAATAGTGACAATGACGACGATGATGGAATTAGTTTACGTCATCACTATCGTTGTTGTCACCGTTCCTCCTGCATCATGGTTCATTTCCCAATAATTCTTTCTTGAATTTCAGTTAGTGTTACATAATGACCTGTACATGTGAGAAAATAATCGTGAAACATACCATCATGTGGACAGTCATACATAAATTTCAAAGCAAACCATTTTCTAATAAACATTTATGTAACATCCCAAGTAAATAAAGAATAATACATTTTCACAATTATTAATATTTTTGAATTAAATATTAATTTTACTTTAAAGGGGATTCTATGTTTTATGGAGTACCCAACATGCAACAACGAGTTTCTTTGAAATATTATGTTGCACACAAAGCCGAGTCATACTGAAAAATATTAATATAATATTATTTTAAAAGGTAGTTATAGTCCTAGTAGTTTTATTGGTAAGAATGAACATAACTGACTAAAATATTATTATACATGTTTTTTAAATGTTTTTTCATTTATCCAATAAAATTTAGAGGCTTAAAATGTGAATGAATCTAATTTTAAGCATAAATACTCTAATATTCTTTAAAAGGTCGATTTACTGCCTTTTGATGGAGAACACTCTTTGAATCTAGTTTTTGTCACTTTTATATGTTCTATTTGACAAAATAAAATTTTTCTTTAGAATCAAGACATCAAAATTTACTTTGGGTAAATTTTTGGTATTTTTATGATAAAATTCCTTTTTAATTAATAGTAAAAAATATAGTATTTTAATTTAAATCTACCTTTGAATATAATTTATTTATATGGTTATATTCTCTTTTTAATTTGTTTTAAAGTTTAATTAGATTATATTTTTATCATTTAATCCAATATTGATCATTGGAAGAAATTTCACTTTGAAATTGGACATAAACAAGTGTCAATCTTTTGATTGTTATTATTTCTTAAAAACACGTGTTTTGTTTTGACAATAGGAATTAATTTTAAATTAATTAATCCAAGTTATATGTTTTCAATTTGGAAAAATAGACATAATTTTTGAATTTGGAATATCAAATATAGCTTAGGATGAAGTTTTGGTATTTTTCTGAAAAACTTCAATTTTTGATGAATAGTGAAAACACTTAGTAATAGTTAAAAACCGACTTCTTCATTTAAATGAAATTTTACCGCATATGTGAATTGAATTTTGAAAATCTGACATACATGGTTGTTATTAGTAAGAATAATGTTGTTCAATAATATGAAAATAATTTTTTGTGAATAATAACTTTTGACTTTTATTTACCGCAGTTAAAGATAAATAGGGTAATCCAAGGTAAAAATAATATTATAATAATATTAAATTACCCTAACATGTGTCATAATTCTATTGGTTGATAAATTTCTGAACATGGAAATCTTTGGGTCGATTTTGGGACCCCATGGAGCCACTTAAGATTGATAATGACACTTTATATTAATTAATTTAAAGTAAAGACAAAAATGACTTAAACATATATCTTTTAGTAAATATTTTTTTACATGGGGTTATATAAGTTATATCTTCGACTATAAATATTAATTTTAAATATAAAAATATTTATTACATCATGATATTTTTTTATAATTTTTAGACATTAAATATATAAAATTATATATGACACAATAATGATGCTGTGTTTACCTCATTAATGAATGATTTAAATAAATAAGATTATAAAAATTAAAAAAATAACCAAAACCTACCCAATTATTATTGTATGATTTTATTTCGAACAATATTCATCTTATATTCAAGTTTAATGAGTTTTGGATTTTTATAAACCAAGAATCATTATATAATAAAATAACATTTTCAAACTTTCCTAAAGAGCCCCCTCCTCCCCTTCATAAAAATCTCTCACCTATAACCCATTACTCAGACCTAAAAAGACCCTTGGATCATCCAAACTCTGCCCAATTAAGCTCCCTACATCCCTCTCTTCCACCTAGAAGCCTTACCTTAGGCAAAAGTCACTTCAATAAATCCTTTTGGTTCAAACCAAAGGGAGTTACCTGATTTAAAGGTAACATATTCTTTTAAGTTCTTTTATTTTATTTTACTTCTCCAACCCCATAAACTATTTTTATTCCTTTATTTTAGGAAAAACGTATCATCAATATAATTGGTTGTTTTTATGAGAATTATTCGAACTACACTTACACACACCTCTGTCTAATGGGTAAATAACATACTGTCTCTATAGATGGTGAACTACTGCATCACGAAACGATGATTGTTCAATCTTCTCCTACCACATCTTATGGTGTCCATTAAGATGAAAATGTATTTAAATGTGATATATATTATATTTATATTTTCTATATACTTCTTTATTTTCCATTTATATCATACCTTTATTGTTTCCATAATGGGTAAACATGATAATTTCATTTGAGGAAGTGCAGACTACCACCCCCTCAAAGTGATATGACTCGTTCATCCCATAGGTGGAACGTATAAAGGACGGAGTTACTGAAATTATGTATTATATTATACTGGAATTATAATATACCTATGTATCATTTAGTTTTTATTCCATTAAATATGAACTATAAATGAATGTAGCGTTCATGCGTACGTATGGCTTACCGTCTCCATGAACGGTGCATTTCATTTCTTACCTCCAAATGTTATATACTATTATAAATACATATATATACTAGATATATATGATATATATGATATATAAATCATGAATATCATTATGGATATAATGGAATTTTTACCACATGAACAACTTGTAATTATAAGAAGTTCATTTTGACTCAAGTACCAAATATCGACAAAACGACCGTTATTAACTTAAATGATTTCATAATGTTTATAACATGGTAATAAGTGATATAAAAGGAATAATAAACTTTAAAAATGTTATTAATCAATTATAAATTAACTTAAGTTTATTATTCATGAATAACAAGGAACATACAAGACAAGTCGGACTAGAGGTAAGGGGTTTCTTATCTCACTTTTAATTTCGCGAGATTTCCATTGTTCACCACTTATTTATTGCATGTGATATATTTGGTAGCTCCATTTGATATATATTATCATGATTTTATTTATATTCATGGTATTCTGTGATTCATTTGGTGGTTATTAACTTTTTGTCTTACGACTAGATTGATTACAACGTGGTAATGGGTTTTCATCTCACTTTTTATCCCCATGAGATTCATGATATGTTTGCCACTATTTATTTTTGAGTGGTGTATATACTACCCATTATTGAATTATTTGTGTAATATAATTTAATTTATGTGTTTTTACATCTTCATTGTATGATCCTTCTTTCATGTGGTGTATGTTTCGTATGTTACCAAATCGGTAAGGGAACTTTTTAACTCAATTTCCATTCCTTGGGTTAATCTTCTAATTATTAATTATGTCATGATATGATTATATGTGGAATCACTGTTTATTTATTTATGTTTTAATTTCCAATCCCCTTTGTGTGTATATAATTTTGATATACATAATCGCTCCATTGATATATTCTCATGTCACTGATATGAACTTGATAAGGTTAATCTTAACTCAATTTCTATTCATTGAGTTAAACATCCTAGTTATTGGTTTTGTTTTAAAAAGAACATGTGTGAATGTCCCATGATTTATTTACACTGAATATACAATCATATTGAGTGTATTTATATTTTTCACACATTATTAAGTAATTGATTTATCCTTAATCTAAGGATATAGTTTTTATAAGGGATTTCATCTCAATTTACATTCCATTGAGACTTCATTGTTGTTATGAACCAATTCACTTTTATATTGTGTTAATACTGTCATTTGGAATATTATATCATGAATCCCATTATTTTAATGATATTATAATGTTTTTTTAATGTTATTCCTCAATTATTTGTATTCAAGCGTCACTCATTTGGTTAGGAACTCTTTAATAAAAATATCATTTTAAATGTTTTAATGATTTATTCTTCTAAATATTTCTCATTAATGTCCATGTTTTAAATGTGGTTTTAAAGATTTATTTATATGGACATGAATGTTTTGAAATTAAAATTTATTTCAAATTATTAAAAGTGGTATGGGACACATTGATTCAAAAATCTATTTATTAAATGCTTTAAATGGATTTGAAAATGGTTTGATAAAGCATTGATTATGACAATATATTGAAATGATATATTGTTATTGAAATGTGGAAATGTTATCTTTACTTTATGTTTGTTTTATGTGTTATGAATATGTTATGGTTATTGGGAATTGTTTACGTATACGGGTGGTTCCGTGATAAACCTAGGGTGGGTGAGCCCGAGATAGCTCTCCAATGTGTTGGGTAACATGACAGAGGTAAACATTAATGTTTCTCCTAAGATATTTAGGGAATATACTATGATGGGTATTCCAAACGTAAATCCCTACATAGTTGTGAAATCTACAATTTAAGTATGTTATGTATTCCATAAGTTATCTTTATGATTTATGATTTTTGTGTTTTATTCATAAATTATATGATTTCATAAGGTATGTTATGATTGAAAAGTATGGTTTCATTGATTTGTATTTATTGATGGGATAATGTTTTACTTCCTTATTTTATAACCCTTACTAAGGTTTTTTATTCTCATCCCATGTTTTTGAAATGTTTTTAATAGGATATAAGGAAGGGTAAGAGGAAGGAATAATTCAAGAATATTTTTATCAATAAAATAACTCTTGTTTTCTTATAAGAGTTTTTATTTTATGAAAAAATAGATACTAAGTATAAGTGTCTATATTTAATATTCAAGTTGTTATGTAATAATTATGGCCTAATTCTCTAAAACTCTAAACCTAAAAACATTCTCAATGTGAATTATCCATTTAATTCAAGATTATGTAATGTTTTAAGGCTAGGTCCTTATAATTTACATAACTAAGACAAAATATTTATATATATAAATATATAAAACCATATCTTACAAAAAAAATTATAGGTAAAAGAATATCTTAACAACATGTTAGTAACATGATTTTACAAACATTAAGACATGCCCCTTTCTTTTGGTAAAAATAACTTCATAAAACAATGTGAATAAACATGTAATGTCCTATATTCTACAAGTCATAAAATTATTCTAACTGTAACGTTATATTTATATTTTACACTTAATACTCATTTATTTGTTTTTATATAGATAAATGATACCATACTACTCACTTAGCAGGATATCCATGTTTCTCAGGTTGTGTTAGATGGTGGTGAGGATATATCGATCAGGGTGCGTTAAGCGCACCATTTTCATCACAAGGAGCCTCCACATTCCATTAGACCATACTTGTGTTTTGCTGGATTCTATGGAATTTCTGTATCAGATTTCACATTATTTGACCATCACCTAATTGTTTCCCTCATGGAGAGGTGGATACTAGAGACACACACATTCCACCTACTTGAGGGAGAGAATACCATCACCCTACAGGATGTGGTAGTGATTCTCAGTCTTCTTATCCAGGGGGAAGCCGTTATTGGACCCAATCATGCATCTTGGCCTAAACTTGTTCAACAATTGTTAGGTGTTGACATTTTGTCTGACTGTAGGGCTACAGATAGAGCGTTGATATATATGCCTTGTTTGGAGGAGAAGATTATACATTTAACCAATGATGCTGATGAGTATACTCTCATGCATTATGCCTGTGAAAATATATTACGACTCATTAGAGGGACCATGTGTGCTGATCACTTGGGGATGCACGTGCACATGATATATCAACCCTTACTGGAGGACTTTGATCGATCTGAGATGTATAGTTGGGTATCATCCTTCTTGGAATACACATACAGAGATTTATTCAGGCTATCCCACCATGACCGGACAGATCTCGGGGGATGCGTCATCATTATTCAAATGTGGGCATGGGAGCACATCCCCACATTCTGCCCTCAGCTTACTGGTCTGCCAATCACTATGGATGTGCTGCATGACACTCCACATGGACGCTGGTATGATCACTCATCTCTATTGGTTTATGATACTACTAGGAGTTATTGAATTTAATTTCTCATTATTTTTCACTATCGATGTTGTATTTTATAGGTGGTGTCTGAGATACAGTTTCAGCATGGTTCTGAGACACCATTTGGGATCATATCAGCTCAAGTTAGACTATTTCTTACCCGACCAGGTATGTATATATAATCTATCTCCTTCTAGAAAATTTAATAATAGGATAAATTTTTCATTTTAGTAAGGAGATTTTTTGACAAACATCACGTCATTCCGGATTTCATGGCTTCTATAGTAAACTATAATAGACTAGTTTCCCCCATAATACACTATTGGTCTTAAGGATTCTATGGTTGTAGTACCCCTTATTCACTTCCATATTGTTGAGTGTCATCAACATGATAGGGTCATGTACTAGTTTTGTTGTGTTTATCCGATTCCATTACCACCGAGACAGACAAAGAAGCATCATGACATAAAGCTGACAGGGAGGCAGGATGAGGACTGACATCGAGTACATGCTGAATTTCTCCACTGCTAGAAAAAACATGTAGAGTTTTATATCTATGGTGTGCCTATAAATCTATTCTTTCTTTTGGAGTAGGCTGAGCATAAGACATGGTATACGTTGAAGCCTATAATGTATCTTACCCGACACGGTAGATATATTCATAAGATTGTAAGTAAATAAATTTCCATTAGTTTGTTTATTGAACTATTTTATAATTCATTTTGAATATATTTATAGGGCACTCACTTAGAGAATCTTATTCTCACGAGTGATAAATTGAAGGGGGGGGGGGGGCTTTAGCCAGGCAGTCATCCATGCTAAAGCGCTGAAGCTGATGTCATCTTATCATGTGCTTTCCGAGAGCATCTTCGAGAGTTTATCCTAGAGAGAGGAGGTTACTTCCCCAAAGGAACATCTCATAGTAGCTACTAGTGATGAGGACCATGATGAAGATGATGTAGATAGTGTCGTGTTGCACATGAGGCCTCACTTGTTCCACAGGCAGAGGTCGACCCTCTAGTAGTCCAGCCTCAACCGATTGAGGATGTGCCTCAGGCAGCATGAGATCCATATTTATTGAAAATATATCCGCAATTCTCTCCATATTGGGGACCAGATCCATCGCAGCCTTGGGGTATATCTCAATCACAGGCTTGGTTCCGCACTACAATGATGGAAGTTCCTTCTACCACCCTAGTGGAAGAAGGATCATGAACAAATATGACATGAATTTGACCTATCCTCTCACTGAAACATAGGTGGAGGGTGCGATATTCGACATTCTAGTGACTATGGATCATCCCTTTCCAGGTAATCAGACTCCACAGTGAACTCGATGTGGGCATCTTATTCGCATACCACCACGTGGGACAGAATCTCCTCACCATAGACATAGACATTGATTGTATTTATTCATTTATATGTTTTATTTCTATTGAAATGAAGATACTATTATTACTATAATCCCTAATTGTATGTTTATCTAGTGTTTTATTTTTCATTAATATTTTAGGAAAAAATTATAATTGAAAACTTTCAAAGTTGATGACTTGAAACATAGGAATAATTATTACATTTCAAGTAGCTAACTTTAGAATTTTATAAATTATACAACATAAAGACAATATAAATAAAATTTAAAACATATCCTAAACATATAAAAAGTTTTTCAAGATAAAATATTTTTCATAAATAAAATACATAAATGAAAATGAATGGAATGTAAGAAACGTTACTCGGAAGTGAGAGTGAAAAGAAGGAATGTTGAGGAGGATCCAAAGCCACCTACTTGACTTTCAAATCCTATAAAATATAAACTATAAGACCCATATAAATGAAAATTAAAACTTTGGATATTTCTTATATGTTTAATCCATGTTTTAATTTTCATTTATATTGGTTTTATAGTTTATATTTTATAGGAAACCAAATTCAAGTACTTGAAACATTTTTAAGTTTAATATTTGTGGATTAGAAAGCTTATAAATTATTTTTCATCAAAAAATTTTAAAGAATATATTTTTATTTTTGACTAATTATATGTTTAATACTTGTTTTAATTTTCATTTATATTGGTCTTATAGTTTATATTTTATAGGCTACTTGAAACATTTTTAAGTTTCAAGTTGGGGGATTAGAAATCTTATAAATTATTATTCATCAATTTTTTTAAGTTTTTTTTTATTTTAAACTATTTCTTATATGTTTAATCCATGTTTTAATTTTCATTTATATTGGTTTATAGTTTATATTTTATAGGCTAGTTGAAACATTTTTAAGGTTGATTTTGGTGGATTAAAAAGATTATAAATTATTTTTCATCAAAATTTTTTAGATTTTTTTTTATTTTCAACTATTTCTTATATGTTTATTCCATGTTTTAATTTTTATTTATATTGGACTTATAGTTTATATTTTAGAGTCTAGAAAAGTTGTGTATTTGAAACATTTTTAAGTTTCAATTTGGTGTATTAGAAATCTTATAAATTATTTTTCATCAACATTTTCTAAGAAATTATTTGTATTTTTGACTATTTATTATATGTTTAATACATGTTTTAATCTTAATTTATATTGTTCATATGGTTTCTATTTAATAGTCTATCAAAGTCACATACTTGAAACATTTTTAAGTTTCAAGTTGGTGGATTAGAAATCTTATAAATTATTTTTAATCAACATTTTTTAAGAAATTATTTTTATTTTTTACTATTTATTATATGTTTAAACCAATTTTCAATTTTCATTTATATTGGTCTTATAGTTTATATTTTATAGGATAGAAAAGTCGTGTACTTGAAACATTTTTAAGTTTCAAGTTGGTAGATTAAAAAGCTTATAAATTATTTTTCGTCAACTTTTTTTAATAAATTATTTTTATTGTTGACTATTTATTATATATTTAATCCATGTTTTAATTTTCATTTATATTGGACTTATAGTTTATGTTTTATAGGCTAGAAAAGTCACGTAATTGAAAAAATTTTATGTTTTAAGTTGGTGGATTAGAAATATTATAAATTATTTTTCATCAATTTTTTTGATAATTTTTTTTTATTTTTAACTATTTCTTTTATGTTTAATACATGTTTTAATTTTAATTTATATTAGTCTTACAGTTTATATTTTATAGGCTAGAAAAGTTATGCACTTGAAACATTTTTATGTTTCAAGTTGGTGGATTAGAAAGCTTATAAATAATTTTTCATCAATATTTTTTAAGAAATTAATTTTATTTTTGACTATTTCTTATATGTTTAATCCATGCTTTAAATTTGATTTATATTAGCCTTATAGTTTTTATTTTAGAGTCTAACAGAGTCACGTACTTTAATTAGAGATATTATTTTATAAAAAAAATTGTTATATATATATATATATATAAACAAGGAAAAATAAAAATAAAATTTTTAAATTTTAAATATTTGGAAAAGAATTTTTATAATAGATTTCTTTTGTTTTAATGGAAAGGCAGCAACAATGATGCCGCCTTTAAGGCACATTTTTTTAAAATATTTAACCTACGCATTTATTTTTTTTAGAAAATATATTTTTTAAAAACACTCTGAGGAAATGGGTGGCCCGTGGGAAGGGCCGAGGGTGGAGCATAAACCCCATCCAACACCAAAGGGGCCAATCAAGAAATAAACCATGATGAAACAAGATACAAGTTGGGATCGAAGGAAAAGTGGATCCCTCTGAGAAGTAGTGAGTAATAAATGGAGCCAAGAGGCAGGAGGGAAACCCTAGATACTTTAGGGAGGAATCCTAGGGGACAGGGAGAATCGACCATGTGAGAACGAAGCCATCTATAATTCACCTCATTACATCTATACACGTAATAATATAAAACTTGTATAATATGATTCAAAGAATATGGTGTTTACACATGATATGAACCAGTTATATTATTAAAGGGATGAGGTACACTACCCTTCCTGATAATAAATTATTGTGATACATGAGAATACCCGATGTGTTTATTGACTTGAAATATTATACTAAGAGATATAGAGAACTAAATGAAGCATGTACGATTGATCTCATGTGTCATCATAGAACCTAAGGATTGATGATGATTTATTTATTATGAATTATTTAATTTATTATTCACATAAACATGGAATTTTACTCATAATGGATATATTTATGGACATCATTGTTGGTAGAAAACTGAGTTTTACTCACACCTAGCCCGAGATGCCTTAGGTACCTGAGTATACTTCATGGTTGGAGGAAAGGATAAGAGAAAACACATTATGTTTGATTAATGATTTTTATGGATAGTATTGAGCATGGAATATGAGACTGGGATAGTACCGACGACCCTTTTTTCAGTTTTTCACAGTTTTATATATCTTATTATTTATGTACTTGGTTATATATGACTCTCCTATGGGAATCCTGATACTGGTTGTATGCCTTGTATTAATTGTATTGAATTATGTTTATGTTGAATGGGATATGTTTTATTTATTAAAAATTTCCATAATATCTATTATCATATTCATCTAGATGTATGATTGTTATTATTTCCACTTTTATTTATCATAGTTATATTAGGGTATAGTTTCCCCACGATATAACTTTAGACCCTCGCTACTAGTTGGTATCCTCTGGTGTATAGGAAGAAGGTGAGGAATGCTTGAGGTTATGTAACACCCTATCCAAAAACCATTAAGTTGTATCTACATAGGGGATATTACAATCAACACCATAACTAGGTGATAGTTAATAAAAAATACACTTTACTGAGGATTGACGACCATTTAGACTAGCTGAAGGGAGAAAAGTGGCTTTCCAAGATCGACCATAGGTTCAAAAATCACAATATTTTGGTCTATAAAGAGGAAATAATGAATATAGATTTTAGGTGTCTCTATATCTATTTTTAGTTCCTAGGGATTCCCTTCGATGTAAAAACTTCCTCAACTATGTTCATGGGTTTCCTGAACCAAAACATCTAGCCTTTGTTATACCATTTTGTGGTTATCTTCATTGATGAAATCCTCTTCTACATAACATCAGTAGTTGAGAATGTTTAGAACCGAATGATTTCCTTGAACTTTATTAGGGAGAACCAACTATATGAAAATATCTTATTGTTTATATTCTATATTATAGAGGTCCACTTCATGGGCTATACTATATCATTGGGTGGAGTAGCTATAGACCCAATTATGACTATGGAATTGTTATATTTCTTGCCCCACAAGAAGTGTGTTTTAGGTGAGATGTTTCCCTAGGTTTTTGGGGTATTACTGTAAATTTTTTGAAGACTTATCTATGATTATGAGCCCCATGGAAACATTTTTCAAAAAGGGATAATCATTTATTTTGTCTGAGTAGTTCCAAAGAGCCTTTGAAGAGATAAAGAAAATATTGAATAGTTCCTATGTTCTTCATATTCTAGAGGTGGTAGTTGAGTATGTGGTGTTATATAATTACTCTAAAGTGGGGCTTTGTTGTGTGATGATTCATAGGTAGGCGGTGATTACATATTTATCCAATAATTTGATACCATGATAGTAGAATCATGTGATCCATGATTTAGAGATGCTAGTGGAAGTGTTTACCTAGAATACTTAGAGTCACTACCTTCTTGGAATGTGTTTTTTGATTTATTTGGATCATTAGAGTCTCAAGTACATATTTACCTAGATATATTTTAAACTGTTGAAGAGGAAATCATTAGAGTGTATCTAGGATTATTACTTTGTGATAGTCTATACTTTGGGAACGGGAAACATGGTTTAAAAAGATCTTAACAAGAAGTTTCTTTATTAGTTTTCAGAGGAGGATTCATAATAGGTAGCCTCATTATATTTTTCCTTGGTGGATGAGGTAGGTTTGGATTATATTTTATTGATGGTTGTGAATCTGATTCTTCTTTAGCACGTGAGGGAGGATCATCCAAGGGACACCAATAATAAGATTTTTCAAGACCAAATTATCATGGGATATTCACCTGATGGATATTATAAATGTGGGGTGTATGTAAACCTATTTTGAGGATATAAAATATTACCAATCATTATATGTGATGAGGTATTTATGGAGTTACACACTTTAGCCTTGGAAGTGAATATGAGAGTAACAAAGATATACCAGGACCTTCAATGCTGATTTTCATGAGAAGGGATAAAGTACAGTATTAAGGTTTTTATTTCTTAATATCTCACTTGTGATTAGGTGAAGGTAGATCATTTAGTTCTAGATGGTTTGTTCAAAGCCCTTGATGTTATGAATTTTAAGTGGGATGAAATATCAATGGATTTCATGACCATAGTCCATTGATTAGGGATAGGTCCTGATGTTATTTATCAACCATTGATCAACTGGAAAAATTATCCCATGATTATCCAATAAAAACAAATATGTTAATTAAATTTTAAGGGTATTAAATGTTAATTTTTTATCTTATGGTTCTGAGTTAGTGGATTTTAATTTTGAAGACCCATTCTCATCATTTGTGCACTTCATGCCAAATGTACACCAATTTAGGCCCAATGATTCATATGATTTTAAGGAATAAAATTTTCCATATTTTAATTTGATATTTTGGGAAATGGATTTTCACTTCAATATTAACATTTTTTATTCAGGGATAAATGTAGTATTCATAAAGTATGATGGGGATATTTGGCGATGAAAGGAAACAATTCTGGAGATGACAGATTGGTAACCAGCCCACTGATGAGACTGTGGGGCCCACAATACAGTCTCAATGAATCCCAAATTTCGTGGTACACTAAAATACATATAGGGGAACAAATACTTATTTAGAATCCTGTGCTAATTCGGCTCCCATGGTGGTTAGTAAGGCGTACCAAATAGAATATCAAAATCTGGCTAGAATCTGCGGCCCAGAATGTTAGCCCACTAAATCGGACAAAACTTCCGATCGACAACTAAAAATGGGACCAATATTTACAGACGTCTAGAAGACATCATGGGACACAAAATAATATTCTATGTCCCACCAATATTCGGCTATATTCTTGCCCATACAAGACATTCTTTCCAGGAAAGACAAGGAGGATAAAAAGTCAAGGAAGGAATCAATTTCTCTACTACTTTCCACCACCATAATGCATAAATTAATTTAATAATTGGGAATAAATTTATTTATGATCAAACTTAGGCTTAAAAATTGCCTATATAAGGCAGTGGTGGTGAGGGGGAAGGCATATCTTGTTTTTTGTAATGTTATTATGCCAAAGTTTTGTTGTAATGCTTTCAATTTCCATGTAAGTTTCTTTTTTGTATTTCTATGTTCTTAATCAACATTTTTCTCTTATACTCATCCCATTTCTTTCATTAAAGAACTATAATCAAAAATCATAGTGATATCTCTATGTTGTGGTGAATTAGTTCACACATAGGTGTGAATTTCATTCACACACACGGAGGAGTGATCGTTATTTTTGCGGTTTAATTTTCTTCAATCCAATTATTGTAAGCCATCTTCTACCCACCATTGTGAGTATACCATCAATGGAGGGCTAACCCTTTAATAGGATGATCATAGGAAGATGAAAATGTTGGATGGAATTTTATTTTATGATCAATTTTTTTTAATTGGATAAAAAATTTAAGACTTCCATTCTTCAGTTATTACACTCTTCATCTTCACTGTGTTTAAAGAAGCTAAATCCAAGTACTAAAATGACCATATACCTTAGAGAGGTCATGAATTTGGTTCTCTAAGCGTGTAGGGGATTAGTAATTGAGTTTAGTTAGACTCAAACCAGAAAATGATAATGGTAGTGTTATTTTGAAGAATGGATTCATTAAGAATTAGTAAAACTAAAATTGTCTAAAGAAGTAAAATTCATTCAATCCACCCTGAGCATAATCCTAAGATCAACCCATTTTCATTGAATTGAATTCACTTAGGGTTATTAGTGTTCTTTAAAACCCTCTAAAATCAAAACCAAGTTTTCCAATTCATATCCAAAAATATATTGCATAGGTTGTGTATCTTAGGTATCTTCTTAGGTCTTAGTGGATTCGACAACCCAAGCTAGATTACAAGGACTGTTATACCTTCATCTCTTGGGTAAATTTGAGCATAAATCAAATTTTGGCACTGTTTTAGGGGAACAAGTAAGTACCTTAGACCAAAAGATTCTTTCCTCACCCCCATTCTCCTATTCTCACCCAATATCTCTTATCTTGTCCCTTTCTCTCTTTTTTTCCTTTTGGCGCATGTCTGCCTACACCCGCGATAATTCAAATAGAATAGTTAGGGTGAAAAATCCTAAGATAGGGGAGTCAAGTGAACCTAGGGGATTGTTTCCATTAGATCCTAATATTTTTGATACTCCGGAATCAAAAATTGAATCAATTCTAATGGAGGGTCAAAGATTGAATCAATTCTAATGGAGGGTATTCCAAGAAATCTAATTGTAAATCCCGGGGGAAATAAAATGGGAATCCAAAATCAAGAAGCTCCAAACCTAGGGAATGTAGTTGATAAAACCATGAATGACTACCTCACTCCATATTGGACCAATTCCCCCTCATACATTAGAAAAAATTACCTATGATATTCCAAATACATCTTTAAACCCCATGTCCTAAACCAACATCCCACATTCCATGGAATGGAGTCTGAGATGCCCTACCTTCACATAAAGGTGTTCAATGACATTGTAGAAACTATGTGTCCCCCACATTAACTAGAATCAGCTAATATGAGGCTATTTCCTTTTTATTTAAAGGATTGAGCTAAAAATTGGCTAAACAATTTGATACCATCATCCATCAACTATTTGGACCAATTACAAAGAGAATTCTACAAAAAAAGAAATACTTTCCCCACCACAAAACAATTTCACTTAAAAAGAGAATCCAATTTTTTTTTGAAAAAGAGGGAGAGTCATTCTATGAAACATGGGAGAAGTTCAAAGACACCCTAAACATGGTTCCACATCATGGTTTTTCTATACCTGAACAAGTGAGAATTTTTTATGTAGGTTTGGGCCTGGGGAACAAACAATTCATTGACATGATGTGTAATGGAACCTTTAAAAACAAACCCCCAAATGATGCTTACAAGTATATAAATATCCTTGCTGAACAAAACCAAACATGAGGAACATCACCTTATTCTGAAAAACCACAAAGAACCACTGGAATGCATACACTTAGAGAAGAGGAAAGTCTTAGGGATAAACTTGCAGTACTCTCTAGGAAGGTTAAAGAGATAGACCTTAGGAAAGTCCATGAAATCCAAACTGTAGACCCTGTTTTCACAAATTGTGACAAACATGACCATAAGACATGAAACTGCCCAATCATTCTATCCATAAAGGATGTTATTTTAGGAGGACCCCCAGTGGAACTAAATGCCTTGAACTTTCAAAAGCTTCAACACCAAAACACCTTCAACCTAAGGTATAACGACCACCCAGGATTCCGATTGAAAGATAACCGAAAACCTAGCCAACCACAGGGACAAAATCCTTACCCCCATTAGAAATACCAAACCCATAACAAGTTCCAAACCCAACTTTTCCAATACCAATAGCCACCGGTCCATTTTCAATAAACCATCCCACCTCCAAAATATCCCCTGGGATAAACCAATCTTCTCAAGCACCAACCCAAACTATTCAACAAATCCTACTAGAACAATTGTGAAAACAAATGGAAATGATGAACTCAGAAGTCTCTTCCATAAAACAAGAACTTCAAACCTTTAAAACTGGAAAGACACCCATGCCTACACAAGCCATTCCACAACAAACAGTAAGGGGAGAGTCAAGTTGCACTCAAACAACTCATGAACAACTAAAGGATGTTACTGTTTTAAGAAGTGGGGAATCAATTGAGAAACCCGAACAACTAATTCAAAACCCATTGGAATATTCAAACTCGGATGAAAATTCAAATGAACCAAATGATCAAACTGAATAACATGATAACATTTTCAAAGAAAAAAACTCTTCAACAAACAACCCCACAACCTTCACCATTTATTCAATGCTTGAGGGGGAAAACCAAGCCTGAATTGAGTGAAACATTGAGGGAAATATTCTCACAAGTCAAGTTGAACATTCCCCTTCTCAATGCAATCCAAACCATACCTTCATACTCAAAGTACCTTAAGGACTTGTGCACTTTTAAAAGAAAATTTTCACATAAAAACCAAGTCCTTGTGGATGCTAATGTGAGTACCACCATTCAAGGGACCATTCCTCCTAAGTTGAAAGACCTGGGTTTCCCTTAAATCAATATTGAACTAAGAGAGAGAAAACATATCAAGGCCATATGTGACATAGGTTCTAGTGTCAATCTCATCCCTTATGCTATGTACTTCCAGTTAGGCCTATAAGATCTCTAACCCACATCTATCAAACTTTAACTTTCTGATTGTAGCATTAGGGTTACCAAGGGGATTTTAAAGGATGTTCTGGTAAAGGATGAAAACTTCATCTACCCTACTGAATTCATTGTCCTTGACAACCATCTAAACATAGGAAATATGGAACAAACCCCAATCATCCTTGGTTTTACTTTCCTTGAAACAATCAACTTTTTTATCCGAGTTCGAAACAGGAACATGACCATCACATTTGAAAACATGAGTCTAGACTTGAACATCTATAATGCAAGATCACAAATAGGGGATGAAAAGGACATTTATGAAGTAAACATGATAGGAAGAATTGATATTGAATCCATTGAACATCAAGGAATATTTGATGGATGTTTAAGTCAGGAAGAGATTGATGTCCTTGTTCACATGAAGGAAGTTTATCTCCTTGGATTAAATCATTTTCAAATTGATCTTATGATGAAGACTAAGGTCCAATAATCAGTTAAACCTTTTAGGAAACAACTTTCATAGAGACCAATCAAACTTACTTCCCTAAATCTGATCAAACTAATATTGTATCTGAAACTTCTACACATGGGGATTAGATTCTATCTAAAACTCTCGAAAAAAATATATCTTGATCCAATGTCTCAATATTCTATTGAAATTCTAAACCAAACTGATCTTGAATTGAAGGAACTTCTCGCTGCACACAAGTATGCCTTCCTAGGGGACAATCAAACTCATCTTATTGTAATTTATTATTCTCTTTAATACAATCATGAGAGGATTCTTCTAGATGTACTTATAAAACATAAGAAAGCCTTTGGCTGGACCTTGTCTAATATTCCTGGGATTAGCCCACTAATCGGGACCCATAAAATTATTCTAGAATCTGATTCAAAGCCATTTCATCAACCTCAATGAAGACTCAATCCAAATATCACAGAGGTAGTAAAGAAGTAACTTATGAAATTATTAAAAGCTAGTATCATCTATCCCATATCTATGAGTGAGTGGGTAATCCCAATCCAAGTGGTTACAAAAAAGGCTGGAATCATAGTGATAAACAATAAGGATGGAGAGATTATTCCAAAAAGGGTGAGTAGTGGCTAGAGAATCTGCATCGACTATAGGAAGCTAAACTCATTCACTAAGAAAGACCATTTCCCCTTACCATTCATTGACCAAGTCCTTGAGAGAGTGGTATGTCATGAGTTCTATTGTTTATTAGATGGGTACTCGGGGTATAATCAAATTGAGGTCTCCCTAGAGGATCAAGGGAAGACAAAATTAACATGTCCATTAGGCACCTTTAATTTCAAATGAAGGTCCTTCAGGTTATGCAATTCCCCTAGAACCTTATGGAGGTGTATGATGGGAATATTCTCAGAAATGGTAGGGGATTTTCTTGAGGTCTTCATAGATGACTTCTATGTGTTTGGGGTTAAATTTGAGGGATTTATTAGGAATGTGGAGAGAGTTTTCCAGATGTGAAGAAATGAATCTGGTCCTAAACTGGAAAAAATGTCATTTCATGGTTAAACATGGATTAGTCTTTGGCCATATAGTCTTAGGTAGGGGGATTGAAGTTGATAAAGCAAAGGTTGACATCATTCATCACCTTCCATCACCCAAAACTGTTAGGGAAGTGAGGGATTTATTAGGACATGCTGGTTTCTATAGAAGATTCATCAAGGACTTTAGTTCAATCTCTCATCCCCTTTGTTCTCTCCTAGTAAAGGATGCTCCATTTTTTTGGACATAAAGCTCTGAGGGTTCCTTCTCAACCATCAAATACTCTCTCACCTCTCCTCCCATTATGAAATCTCTAAATTGGAACCTTCCTTTCGAACTTATGTGTGATGCCAATGACTTTGCTGTAGGATCTATGTTAGTACAACATTGTGATAAAACTTCTTATGTAATTGATTATGAAAGAAAATCCTTAAATGATTACCAAATCAACTACACCACCACTGAAAAGGAGTTACTTTCTATTGTGTTTGCCTTAGAGAATTTTAGGTCCTACCTATTAGGATCCCCCATCACTGTGTTCACTGACCATTCTGCAATGAAATACCTCTTCAAAAAACAAGATGACAAGGCTAGACTGATTAGGTGAGTCCTTCTCTTAAAATAATTTTACCTCACAATCAAGGAAAAAAAGGGTGTTGAAAATGTTGTTGCTTATCAACTCTCTAGGACGGAATTAAAAGAAAACTCAAATCACCTTTTTGTGTCTGATTCATTTCCTGATGAACACTTATACATTTTGAGTGACTGCCCTTGGTATGCCAACATGGGAAACTTATTAGTTACAAGATTCATTCCAAAATTATTAGGGACTTAAGCTAGAAGAAAATTACTTTTTTATGTTAGGAACTATGTAATGGATGATCCATACCTCTATAAGTTCTGCCCCGACCAAGTCATTAGGAGGTGTATCCTAGAATCTAAACAAGAGTCCATCCTTAAATTCTGTCATAGTGAGGCACGTGGAGGTCACTTTTCCTCTAAGAAAACTTCTTCTAAGGTTCTTCAGTGTGGTATCTTCTGGACCACCCTCTCAAAGAACTCCTACACATTTTTTCAAAGCTTTCCTAAGTGTCAACAAGTAGGGTCCATCACAAAAAATAATCAAATTACACTCACTCCCATATTAGTAATTGAAATCTTTTACAGTTTTGGAATAGATTTCATGGGTCCCTTCTCAAACTCTAGCGGATATTTGTACATCCTTTTATCTATCGATTATGTATCCAAATGGGTTGATGACATTCCTAAAACATCTAGTGATCATCAAACTGTGATTATATTTCTCAAGGAAAACATCCTCTATAGATTTGGAATTCCTAGGGATATCATTAGTGATCATGAAACTCATTTCTTCAATCGTCCTTTCTCAGCACTCATGGAAAAGTATGTAATTTCTCACAAAGTTTCCACTGCTTACCACTCACAGACCAATGGTCAAGCTGAGTTATCCAGTCGAGAAATAAAATAAATTCTTGAGAAAACTGTTAATCCATCTAGGAAAGATTGGTTAAGAAAAATATTAGATTCTATTTGGGCCTATCAAACTGCATTTAAAACCATTTTAAGAATTTACCCATATAGGTTGGTTTATGGAAGAGCATGTCATTTTTAGTGGAAATTGAAGATAATGATTTTTTGGAAATTAAGAAAATGAATTATGACCTCTCATTGTCCGAAACAAAAATGAAATTAGATCTCAATGAGCTTGAGGAACTTAGGATGGAGGCTTATGAAAATTCAAGGATCAATAAAGCTAAAGTACAAGCATACCAATCTCGAAATCTTAAAAACAAACACATTATACCTGGTAAAACTATTCTTTTGTATAGTTCTAAACTTCATTTACACCCAGGAAAGTTGAGGTCTACATAGTCAGGTCTATACATAGTGCATAAGGTGTACCCCCATGGGGCTGTAGAAATTCAAGATCCCACCAATTGTCAAACCTTTAATGTTAATGGTCATAGAGTCAAACTATTCATTGAACCATTCCAAAAAATGAAGTTGATGAAAACTTGTGTAAACCAACCTTAGATGAGGAAAATACTTAAATAATTAAGGGTCTAAGTCAAGCTAATGATGTTAAATAAAGTGTTGTATGGGAGGAAACCTGTGGTTGTCAAGTTTCCAATCATTTTGTTGTTTTAATAAACTTTATATTTCAAATAGGATTCATGGATCATTTTGATATAATTTTATTCTACCTTAGACTATTGACCTATTCTTCTCTTAAGAGAATGGATGGGTATGAAAGTGGATCACCGTATTTATCCGTGTCACGTGGTGTGATCCATGAGTACTGCCTTACCTAGAAATTAAAAATAAGACAATATATCATCAGTTTGATTTAAAAAAAGGGAAAACCATAAAAATGATGAGACTTGGTATTAAATAAGTTGTTGTGTTGTTTTTTTGTCTGGTTTGTTCTTGTTTGTATGGTTTAGGGACTATTTTTGGTGATAAATATTCAATCAAGGAGGTGCCTATATCTCCCATGAGAATAAAGAGTGATTTGGGAGCAACACAATCATTATTATAAATCCACCAGGTGAACTTGTTCTATTCCCTTTCCAACTCATTTCCCCCCACCCACTTTATACTCTCTTTTCTTTTTAAGAAACTAGGTACAATTTCATTCTATGCTGGGGGGTGTGGAAACAAAATGTTTGTTAAAAAAACAATGAGAAAAAAGAAGTAAAATTACTCTTTCATTAATATAATAACATATTTTCTCACTTTAAAACTACATAGAAAATAATTTTTATTTCCCTGACTCTTAATTTAATTCATGATTAAGTTTACAAGCATTGATTTTGGAAGTTTGGTTGTCCAATGATAATTTTCATCATTTTTATTTTCATCTATTAATCAAAATTCCACAATGCTTGTCCTCTTGACTGTGGGGTACTAATTTGAATTCTTGGGGTCCCATAATAAATATCATAGGCTAGTTTGAATTTTATGAATAATATGAGTATTAAAAAAAATAAAAATAAAAAATAAAAATAAAAAATAAAATAAAAAATTGCGTGTAGAGTAATGGATTGATAAAATTTGAGGCTTTCAACACTTGGGGATCATGACTCCAGAGTTTTCTTGCCCTGAGTTTTTCATTATATCTCTATTTATGGTAATATGACTTTGTTTTTTATCAAGTTAACTTGAGATGATGCCCGAGTATATGGGCTTCACTTGGTGCCCTAAGGCCTTTGAGCCTGGGAGTCATCAGCAAAGTCTTACTACATGGGTAAATTTGATTAACTGCAATCTCAATTACTATGGAAACATTAAAAAAAATAAATAAATAATGAATAATCATATTAGGATTAAATGTGATTCCACCTAGCGCTACCATGATTTTCCCCTTGAATGAAAATTAACCCCCATATCTTTTGTGATTCACAACACATCATTTCACCTAATTATGTTGGATGAAGTATGATTATGGATTTGATCAAAGGAATGAGATTGGTATTGGGATCTACTTTTATATTTATCTTGTTTTAAATTATTTTGATAGGTTATAAAGATATATTTGTGTGTAGTTTACATTGTGAGCACTGTTTGTTATAATGTGTTTAAAAAAAGGAATTCAAATATAATATTCAAATTATTTGCTCGGGACTAGAAAATATCAAGTTGGGGGGTGTTATTATCCAATAAAAACACATATTTTAATTAAATTTTAATGGTATTAAATGTTTATTTGTGATCTTATGGGCCTAAGTTAGTGGATTTTAATTTTGAACATCCATTCTCATCATTTGTGCACTTCATGCCTAATGTATGCCAATTTAGGCCCAATGATTCATATGATTTTAAGGAATCTAATTATCCATATTTTAATTTGATATTTTGGGAAATGTATTTTCACTTCAATATGAAGATTTTTCATTCAGGGATCAATGGAGTATTCATAAAGAATGATGGGGATATTTGGCGATTAAATGAAACAATTCTGAAGATGGAAGATTGGACACCATTCCACTGATGAGAATGTGAGGCCCACAATACAGGCCCAATGAAGACCAAATTTCACGGGATTCTAGAAGAAATATAAAGGAACAAATAATTATATAGGATCCAATGCTAATTAGGCTTCCATGGTGGTTATTAAGGCGGACCAAATAGAATATCAAAATCTAGGCCAGAATCTGCGGCCCAGAATGTTAGCCCACTAAATCAGACATAACTTCTGATCCACAACTCCACATGAGCCCAAAATTTACATAAGTATAGAAGAAATTAGGGGACACAAAATAATTTTCTATGGACAACCAAGATTCGACTATATGCTTTCCAATACAAGACGATATTTCTAGGGGAGACAAGGAGGATAAAAAGTCAAGGAAGGAATCAATTTCTCCACTACTTTCCACCACCATAATGCCTAAATTAATTTAATAATTAGGAATATATTGATTAAGGCTCATCCTTAGGCTTACCAATTTCCTATTTAAGGAATTGGTGGGGAGGGAGAAGATATATCTTATTTTTTGTAATGTTATTTTTCCAAAGATTCATTGTAATGATTTCAATTTCCATGTAATTTTCTTTTTTGTATTTCAATGTTATTAACAAAAATCTTTCTCTTATACTCTTCCCATTTCTTTTATTAAATATCTATAATCACAAAATACAGTGATATCTCTGTGTTTTGGTGAATTATTTCACACATAGGTGTGAATTTCTTTCACACACACAGAGGAGTGCTTGTTATTTTCGCAGTTTAATTTTCTTCAATCCAATTCTTGTAAGCCATCTTCTGCCCACCATTGAGAGTATACCATCAATAGAGGGATAAAACTTTAACAGGTTTATCATAGGAAGATTAAAAGGCTGGATGGAATTTTATTTTATGAATGAATTGTTTTTGATTGGATAAATAATTTAATACTTCCATTATTCATTTATTTCCACTCTTCATCTTCACTGTGTTTAAGGAAGCTAAATCCAAGTACTAAAATGACCATATACCTTGTAGAGATGATGAATTTGGTTCTATAAGTGTGTATGGGATTAGTAATTGAGTTTAGATAGACTCAAACCATAAAATGATAAAGGTAATTTTATTTTGAAAAATGGATCATCAAGAATTAGTAAAACCATAATTGTCTAAAGAAGTAAAATTCATTCAATCCACCCAAGGAATAATCATAAGATCAACCCATTTTCATTGAATTAAATTCACTTAGGGTTATTAGTGTTCTTTAAAACCATCTAAAATCAAAACCAAGTTGGCTACTTCATAGCCAAAAATCCATCGCATAGGTTGTGTATCTTAGGTATCTTTTTAGGTCTCAGTGGATTCGACAACCCAAGCTAGACTACAAGGACCATTCTACCTTCATCTATTGGGTAAATTTGAGCGTAAATCAGCCCAATTACTTAATATTTTGGATTTGAGTTCACTTGTGAGATTATAATTCCTATACATAGTATAGATCATCCAGTTTAATAGGGTACCGTTTTTGAATATTCTTAACCACAAATCTTGATTCAAATCCTATTTATGGAGAGGCTTGATGGAGGATTTCATGACCCAGTTGGGGATGTGTACAATGTTCTATACTTCGGGGGATGAACCAACTAAATTACCCATTTAGTTTCTCAAGTATATTCTGAGGGTGTGTGCATTGAATTTATTTTTGATTTTTAAGGATCACTTACCCTTGATAGAGTTCACTTAAAAAAATAACTACCACTCTGTTATTGGCATGAAAACATTCAGGACCATATATGGGAGACTCTTCAGGTCACCCATATACTAAAATAATATAGGAAATTCATCACTATCAGTGATGGAGTTTTTGTGGGTAATGATGGAGAAAGTGAAAGTGATCCAAGAGAATATGAGAACTAATAAAATCCATCATAATTACTTCATGTTTCTATGTATAGTTATATAGAGTTTGAGGAGGGATATCATGCATTCATCAAGGATTCTTCATGACACAATTTGAAAAGATTTGGTCGGGGTTGCAAACTATCCTTGAGGATAATTGGTTTATCCTAGATACTAAACAAGGTGGATGGGGTTTCTTACTAGCTGGTGATTACCTCAAATTTTTACCAGTTTCATGGAATCTTCTATGTGTCTCAGTTGAGGAGATACATGCATGATATATCACACATCATTAAATAGGGAAAATTATACATCAATAATGGATCCACCTTTTCTGTGTAACTGATTGATAACGAAGAAATAAAAGGAGAGGAACCTTCGTGGGTGATCCATTTCACTAGTTTTCATCCTTTAGAATCATTTAAACCATTAGGAGTGTGAGAGAGTGTGAGAGAGTTAGATGTAGGCCCTGTAACCTTGCCTTTTTAGGTGGACTGAGCTTCTCAGAGTGATAATCTTTGAAGGCGATAAGGATGTAATGAATCCATTTTTTTATATTGAACCATTAAAATATTTAAAATTATATTTTTGAGTTTGGTTTCCATGATAGTTCTTAGTTATGGTCATCAAATAACATCTATATTAATATATTAATGATAATATATTATAATTAGTCTCACACATGTTTTCTTGTAAGGACATAATTTTCCTTATAGACAGTTCATCTAATGAAAATTATAAATCTTTTGTTGCATCTGGGATGTGGGTTTAACCATAAAAAGGTATAATATACATCCTTCTAGAGACCATGGGTTTGTTCATTATTGATATATAAATTTAAATAAAATTTTAATTCTTATATTAGTTAATAAATATTAATTTTTATGGCTGTTAAAAACCCTATAACTATTTTATTATATATATATTTATCTAAATCCAAGGGTTAGTTTCATAACATATTTACCTATACCTCAGTATCCTAGAGATAGTATTTACTTTATTATAATATCACTAGATACAATTAATCATATCACAATGGACCAAATAGTTTAGTAGTCTTGGTAAAATAGATAAATACTTGAACTTCACATTAAATTTTAAAACATAAAATAAAAAAAACTAATTGATATCACCATTATTCCCCTTAGAGTATCCTTGTATATCAATAACAAAACACTTTCTAGTATTATGGGGAAAAGAAAAAATAAGATAGCGGTGATCTTAGATGCTCATTGTGGGTATATGTATAGTGGAAGCTATGAATATAAAAGGAATAATCAACAGAGCAAGGTAAATAACTAAAAAACATGAAATTTAATCAATAATTGAGAATAATATGAAAAGAATAAATGATGATAAAGTAATTACATAAAAACAATAACATGATTTTGAAACATAACCATGTATATTATAACTAATAAAATAATAAAATGGAATATCAATAACTGAATTTGTAATGATGGAATTAATAATGTTGGACATCTTAAACAAACAATCAAGTACTGATGCTAAGAATTATTACTATTAAGGCCTCATGATAAGTTATCTTACATAAATGGGTAAGGACTCAACCAAATACCCAAGATAATTTTCCTTATGAGAACTACCAATTAATCGAGGGGCTATGTAATTCCAAGACCCACCCATCATAAAATAAGTATAATTCATTCCTCATATTAAATGGGTGAAACATAATCAAAAAAATTCTTATTGAAAGAATAACATATGAAATGTAAATACTTAACTTAATCAATAAATGTAATCATAAACCATTTAGATTAATATAATGAATTGTTATAAAATATTTCATCCCCATTCAAACTAATCATAAAAATACAAATAAATAATAAGGATTGTATCAATAAAATATATCCCCATTGTATCATAAGTAAAATAAAGGGTTTATGTCATTGATTAATATAAATATAATAAATATTTCATTAATTTTTTTTAGAGGAAAATGACCTTTTCAATTTGGAAATGTTTTTAAAACTAAAATTTCAAAAAAATTGAAAATAATTTTCTTTGAAAATAAAATTTTAAAACTTGAAAATAATATTTATAACATGTATTTTTCATGATGATGGAAAATTATATTTGTTCCATACATGTTAAAACAATTATTCCTTTCACATTTATAGTAAACGAAAAACGAGACTTGTTTTGAAAATGACATGAAGATTCCATTATTATTTTTATATAGTCAAAATGGGTAAACAATCATTAATAAATTATTTTTAAAAGGATAAAAAACATTTTACATTTTTAGAAAACAAGAATTTTGATGAAAAAAATGATTTTTGACCGAAGAGAGAAATAATGTCAGAT
Source organism: Viscum album (assembly GCA_963277665.1). Lineage (NCBI taxonomy): Eukaryota > Viridiplantae > Streptophyta > Magnoliopsida > Santalales > Viscaceae > Viscum > Viscum album. The sequence goes on from OY728159.1 coordinate 1,328,233,736, forward strand.
TTTAATAAAACTATTTTCTCAATCATTTTAAGTACCAAAGAGTGTAAAAATAGTACTATTACATGAAAAAGTTCAAGAATTACTAGATTATAATAGAATAGATGTATTTTAATATATAAATATTAAATAATTACCCTAAGGGATACTTAAACAAAAATAATCCCGAATAATAATGAGATTGTGAAATAAACCCTTACCACACTGTAAATTTTGAATCGTAATCCCCATAAAAGAAATAATCACAAAATTAAACTTTAGATACCATTAATATAAAGATAAATAGTATATAATATATCAGAATGGGTAGTATATACACCACACAAATGAATAAGTGGGGAACATGGTGTATGTGTCACAGATGTAAAAGTGAGACAAGAAACCCTTACCACTTGTTTGATTTACTTAATATATTTATGAACCTCTTATATAATTTATATATGTATATTAAAAATTAATTACAGAACCATAATCATATACCTAATACAATATATGATTTATTTATAGTCTTTTTATCAATATTTTATTATCAATTCTTTGTTAAATTCATTGTTACTAGTGATAATTGCTTCATTTTTCATGTATTCTTTGTTTTGGTAATTTTGATCTTTTTAATTTGATAATGTTTAAATCATATATATAATTTTAACTATAACAACCCTATATTTTTATGAATTTTTTTTAAACCATTTGATTTCATTGATGTCTTGCGTTATATGGAACAATAACTTAGCTTGTGTTCCACGCAACACTGATTTCTACAAAACATCATTTTATTATTATTCAAATAAGATAATAAAATAGCCATTAAATAATTGATTATGAATAATATTAACTAAATTATGAAAATATAGGGGTTATAAGATTAATTTATTTTTTACCAATTACTTAGAAATGAATGTATATACCAATTAAATATCAAAGAAATATTTTTATGCTCCCAAAGCCATTTTGTCTTAATAAGTTAAATTAATTACAATTAATGAATAATAATAATGAAATATATAAGTTTTATATTCAATATAATATTTTTTATATTCATCCAATATATTTTATATGCATAAGATAAGAATAAATCTAATTTATTAATAAAAATATGTATTTTTTAAAATAATAATTTTACCGCCTTTTAATGGATAACCCATTTAAATATAATTTTTGTAACTTTTGAAAATTATATTTGAAAAAATAAAAATATTACTTTAATGTGTGATATAAAAATTTAATTTTTTGGAATTTATGGTATTTTTCTGTTATTTTTCATGTTTTGTTGAATAGTGAATAATATTGCATTTTAATTGAAAACAATTTTTTCATTAAAAACTTTTATAGTATTAAATTATATATTTGATTGGTTTTAAAATATAATTAGATAAATTTTTGATCATTTAATCAAATTTAGGTTATTTTAATCAATTTCACTTTGAGTTTGTATATAAAACACGTCAATGTTTTGGACATTTTCACTTTTAAACCCTGTTTTCTCACCCCTCAACGGGGTTAATTTAAAATTAATTATTGAAACTTATTTTTTCTAATTTTGAAAAATAGATTCCATTTTTTTGAGTCTATGGGTCCAATTTTATAAAATATATACCTTTTATTTTTACACAATATGAATAGTAATATTATTAATTTTTATTACCACAGTTAAGGGTAAATCAGGTAATTAAGGGAGAAAATAATATTATAAATATTATAAATTACCCTAACACTTTTCACAATTTACTTGGATGAGTGGGTTTAAAAAAATTTATCATTTTTATAAAATTATTACCTTTTACGCCACTTGGATGAGAATATGAAATTTATTATATTTTATTTAAAGAAATGTTAAAGATTTCATACTCATATATTTAATAACTATACTATTTTTAATATATGGTTATATAGAAGATAAATTAAACTATAAGTAATATATTAAAAGATAAATTTTCTTTATCTATCATGGTAATTTATTTTTAATTTTTAGGAAATAAATAATTACCTTAAAATCTTACACAATGATGATGTAGTAATTGTTTAATTAATGGAAATATCAAATAAATGATATAAAAAATATTAAAATAAATATAATATGATATAATTAATGTCATAAAATTTATTTATTTGTTTATTTTATGTGTTATGGATGATTTAATATATATTTTTCTATGATAACATGTTTTTATGATATTTTTAAATCGAAAAATATTGAATAGTGTCAAAATTGACACTAATGATATTTTATGAAAGTAATATTTTATTAAACTATTTAAAAATGATAAAAATATTGATTAAGGAAAAGGGTATGATATATGGCCTAAAATATCATAAATGGACCATTTATGGTCTAATTTAAACTTTATATGTAAAAATTATATCACCTTATCATTAAAAACTTTGTTACTATAGTTAAAATAAAAAATAGGTTAACTAAGGGTTCATAAAAAAGATAAGGTTTAAAATTACATTAAAACCTATATAAAATCTTTTAGTTCATTATATTAAATAATTATCTCATCTTAGCTTCAAATAGATGAATTTTTGGTGGTATTTATAAGGAGATATAATTTATTATAACTTAGTATTTTTTGAAATTCCAAAAGTGTTCCTCACTTTCAATATAAAAGGACACCTCCTCCCTCATCCCATTTTACCAATTTGAGCCATATATCTAGACCAATATCTGAATTTTTTTTTCTAAACTTCCCTAGACACATTATATAGGTTATGGGGTTCCAAAAATATCAACTCTAGAGCCTTTTAGAGGATATCTAAAGAAGCCATTTCGAAGAAGAGGTAACCACTTAAACCGATCAATCTCTTTTTATACTATTATATACCTCTTCTAAATATATGATTAATATAATAAAATAATAAATTCATAATAATAAATATTATGAATTTTTATTATGATTATTAACACACCATTCTACATCCCCTTTCCAATCTAACTAGAAGTGAAAGTATCTCTCATGCGTATGTATGACTTACTATTTTTTAAAGGTTGGGGCCAAAGCCTCATTTTTATTATTAAAGAAAATAAACATATGACTTACTGTATCCATATAGTAATACAATTCATCTTCTATAACCATCATTTAATATTGGTAATTATAATTTATTTAATATATATAAGATATTTATAGAATTATCATACTTATTTAATGATAATATCATATCTACCTTTTTACAACCAAATATTTTGGGAAGTGATAACGTCGCTTGTGTGTACGGATGGCTTACCATCTCCACAATGAGATGTGATTATTTTTTCATCTATATTTCACATGGGCTATAATAATGATGATTTTTTAATATATATGATTTATATAAAATAAAAGTTATTCTTTAATTATAATATATCATATACTTTTATTTCTTTTAATATGACAAAAAAATCAAAGCGGCGTTCATGCGTATGTACGACCAACCGTCTCTATGAACGATGTAGTTCATTTTCTATTTCTATCCTTTATAGATAACAATAAATAAATATATAATGAATATGTATGATATTTTTTATGGTTATAATTATAGAGATATTAAAATCATTATCTAAGTATTATTACCAAGAATATCAAGTCAAAACATGTATGAGAAACAAAGCAGTTATTACCCAAAACACAACTTAAACTTGGAATTATTAATAAGAGGGTAATATAAAGTCAAAATTATGTAATATATGGTATTATATATACAAATATGCTTCTATAATAGATTTATATTTATTATACAATATTTTTTCATGATTACTATGAGAGTCAAGACATATTGTAAGGGAATTTCATATCACTTTTTATTTTCATGAGATACCTGCCATATTCACCACTCACTTCTTTTATGTGGAATATATACTAACCTATAACTGGTTATATAATTAATTTAATTATTTTAATTATATTACAATATTTAATTTATGTTATTATTTCATGGGGTTCATGATTATAAAGTTACTCTAGTATTAAAGGGATTTTTGTCTCACTTTTATTTTCGTGGGACACATGTCTTATACACCACTTGTTTCTTCTACATGGTGTATATAATTATGATTAATATATTTTATGAGTACCATCCAGAAGATTATGGTATTTTTATATGCATATAATTTTACTTCTTTTATGGGGAAACCAATTCTACTGATTATAAAGAGATGAATATTTATTTCATAATCTCATCAATATTTGGGATTGTTTCATTTTAACTCTCTGTGGGGAAATATTTACCTTCCATTTCCATGTTTTCTATTTTTTTTTCAAAAATGTTATTAATATTATCATATTTATTTTTAAATTCATTGTTACCCATTTTTTACTTTTTTACTACATGGTTTAAAAGGAATATTTTTTTCATTTTTCAAACGAGTTAGTTTTTGACTTTTCAAAAAAAAAAGTATAGAAGGAATGTTTTTAACTTATATGACATGAATGTAAATTTTTTTATATGATGAATATTGAATTATTTTAAGCTCCCTTTATAATATTTAAAGCTTAATTTCAAATAAAATATTTTATTTTAATTTTTTTTAACATTTTAAGAATAGAAAACATTTTTAAAGTTGAAAGGATATTTTCCTCAGGAATTATTTTCATGAGATTTCTCAAAATTATTTTCCATATAAGATAATTTTGTTTATGTTACTTATTTCTTACTGAGGATATGTTTCAATGATACCATTATTATTGTTTCTAATATTGGTTTATGTTTATTATAGAATTATATTTATGAAACCCATTTCTTTTCTATGGGATATGTTATGATTGAATGATGTTTATAAAACCCATTTCATTCTATGGGTCTAATATGATGAATGATTTATGTTCTTATGGAACACACATGAATTGTTTTAATTATGTGATAGATGAGACCTATATATCCCTCTATTTAATTAGGCAATGATTTAAATATTATGAGATAAACTGGACTGGAATGTGAAATGATCTCAGTTTAGTATTACAGGGATGGAATGGGAAGCAAACTCAATTCAGCAATACAAGGTTGGAACTATGAGTGAATTCAGTTCAGTAAAGGAATATTTCTACTATGATGGTCTTGGTAATGAACCTTAACTAATATGAAAAAGATTTTATATGCTTATGTGTTTTCCATAATTCTAAGTTTTATGCCAAATTTTTTATGATTTGTGTCTTATGAATTTATATGATTTATTATATGAATCAAGATTATGATATTTGATTTGTAGGGTATAATAGTCAAATGATATATTCATATTATTATACCCTTATGTTTATTTTAAGATTCATATACCCCTTGTTTAACCTTAATGGGCATATAAGCTGACCCTTTTCTTATTTTTTCTCTTCCCTAGGTTATAAAGAAAGGTTTTAGATAGGAATACTAAAGGGGATGATCTTTATGGGATATGTTAATATCTTTCAATAAATTATAAAAATTTGTTCCAAGTTTCCAAATTAACTAAAATAATATAATATTTGGTTATGTGTTTGTGTAATGTATGAAATGTTCAAAAAAAAATGATGTAATATCAATGTATGTTAATCCTGGGTTGTTATATTAGGTATCAGAGAAATGTTTTAGTAAAAATTTAGAAACTAGGAAGAGAAATATTTAGTGAGATCTCTATAGATGTTTCTAAGGATACGTCTAGGTATTTACCTAAGGATAATTCCAAGTATAGGTTACAATCCTAGATTTTTCATAATGATCATTAATAACCTAGGATTAAACCTATGATTTCATATATTTAAATATTATAGGTAATTTCCCTTGATTATATATTTCCTAGCTATGATAAGTGTTGCTAAAACTTTTCTTTCTGATCTTAGTAAATATCCAGAACTGGATGGAACATGGTTAAAACTAATTGTTTTAGATGTGGAAAGTGTGGGAATTATGAAAATCAATGTACTAAGTGGAAATATCATGAAGAGAATCAGGAAGGTGGTACAACTATTGGTTATACTATTGAATATAAAGAGATAATGAACAACATGTTAAAGGTATGGGATCATCTACCGATATTGTTTACATTAAACATAAGAAGCATGATTAGAATGAGGTTCAGGAAACTAAATACATGATTCATATTTCATATTATAGGAAATAATAATATGATGAATCCTGAGTAATGGTTTAAGAATAAATTGGGATGATTGAATTGTATATGTTTTGGAATTCAAGGATTATGTAATCTGAATAATGAAATATATAAGAATTTTCAGTATAAGTTTTTCATTAATGATTTAAAAGGACATGTTTAATGGTGATAAAGACTTATAAAAGAGATTTAAGGTAAAGGTGATATTTTTATTAAGGGAAGGTAACTATTAACTTATCCCTGATGTTGAGAAAATTGGATTTTTCTTGGATAAAGAGGTGATTAATATGGAAAAAGTAAATTGGATAATGCTGATAACTATGGGAATGAATATTGATTTGTAGAAAAATTGGTCTATGTAATCATGGATGAAGTTTACAACCTATGTTATTTAAAGAATATATCCAATAATTTTTGGAATAGGGAAGCATTCATGGTTTCAAAAAGGATTTATAGTAATTCAGGTTATATCCATGTTTAAAGGGAATACATGATGAAAGTATTATCATATTTGGAATATGACCACTAAGAGGTAACTTATGATATATAAGGGATAAAATTAAATCTGATTTAGTGAAATTATTTCTAAAGTTTTGGATTTTTAGCTTTTGGAAAGATTGTAGGGTTATCCATTTATGGAAATATTAAGGTAAACTTTAGATGAAGTTTGTGAGATTAAATTATTATCTCACCATAGGTGGATTTATGCATATTTGATAACTTTTGATAACCTTTTTGTGATAAATAAATATAGAATGACCTATAATTTAATTTGTGGATCTCATGATTTTTTATTACTTATGGAATACAAAATTCACCTTCATTTCTTGGAATAAGAGATAAAGTGGAAATTCATCAAGGCATGACCAAGGGTGAAATTGTGCTAAAATAAAGTAAGTATATCCCCCTGTGAAAATTATTCAAATTTAAAAAAAAGATATTGAAAAAATGGTTTTCCTATTATCATAACTATTGATGATATAAATGACCTCTTTCATGATTCTTTTGTTTATGATTTTTGAATTTATTAAGATCACCCACTTTCTTATGATCATTGATATTTATCAATATCTCTAGTTATTTATGATTTTACACCATTCACAAATCTTCACATATGTTCTCTTATGTGGAAACTTGGTTTTCAGTTATTTTTGGTGACCATATTGTTTCTAAATTTCTTTTTTAAAAGGAAGTTATATTATTCATTTTTATGATGTGGGTTTCTATGAAAGAAACTTTAAAATATTAAACCGTTGATTACCAAATTAATTTATAGGGATAAATTCATTTTAAGGGGGGTATAATGTAACACCTCTATATTTTTATGAACTACATTTTTTTAAAACCATTTGATTTCTTTGATATCTTGCATTATATGAAACACCGACTTAGCTTACGTTACACAAAACAATGAGTTTCTACAAAACAAAATTTTATTATTATTTAAATAAGATAATAACCTAACCATTAAATTTTTTATTATGAATATTATTAACTAATGAAAACGTAGGTTTTATTACCAATTACCTTGAAATGAAAATATATATCAACTGAATATAAGGAAATATTTTTATGCTCCCAAAGTCATTTTTTATTAAGAAATTAAATTAATTACCATCAGTGAATGATAATAATGAAATTTTATATATTTAATAAAATATTTTTTATATTCATCCAATATATTTTATATTCATAAGATTAAAATAAATCCAATTTTATTAAAAAAGTTTCAGTTTTCAAAATGATAATTTCTGCCTTTTAATGGGGAACACATTTTAAATATAAATTTTGACACTTTTATAAATTATATTTGACAAAATAAACTTTTTATTTGAAACATGGATATAAAAATTTACATTGGTTGATTTTTTGGTATTTTTCTCTTAAGTTTTGCATTTTGATGAATAGTAAAAACATTACATTTTAATTGAAAATAAATTTTTCATCGAAATAATTTATAGTGTAAAATTATATATTTGATTAGTTTTAAATTTTTATTAGATAAATATTTTATCATTTAATCCAATTTAGGTCATTGGAATCAATTTCACAATGAATTTGGATATAAAAACATGTCAATATTTTGGATATTTTCACTTTAAGAACTCATTTTCTCTCCCCATCAACATGATTAATTTTAAATTTATTAATGAAACTTATATATTTTGAATTTTTAATTTTTTTTCTATATATGGAATCAGTAGATCCAGATTTAGTAAATAAGTCTCTTTATTGGACAATATAAATAGAAACTTTAGTAATTTCTATTACCACTTTAAGTTTAAATCGGGTAATTAAGGGTGAAAATAATATTACAAATATTATAAAATTACCCTAACAATTGTCCAAATTTTATTATATGAGTGATTTTTGACCAAAATCATCCTTGGGATGAAATTATAACCTTTTGAAGCCACTTGGGTGAGAATATGAAATTTATTATATTTTATTTAAAGAAACAATTAAAGATGTCATACTCATATTCTTAATAACTATACCATTTTTAATATACAGTTATACATACGATAAATTCAACTATAAATATTAATTTTAAATATACTTTTTTTTATCTATCAGGGTAATTTATTTTTAATTTTTAGGAATTAAATAATTACTTTAAATGCTTACACAATAATGATGCGGTAACTGTTTAATTAATGGAAATATAAAATAAATGATATAAAAAATATTAAAAAAAATATAATTTGATGTAATTAATTTCATCCACAAATTTTATCAATGTATTTTACATGTTATGTATGAGTTAACATAGTTCATTTTAAGATATCATGTTGTTATGATATTTAAAAAAACAAATAATTAATTGTATCAAAATTGACACTAATGATATTTTATGAAAGTAATATTTTATTAAATTATTTAAAAATAATAAATTTATTAAATAAAGAAAATAGGATGTTTTATGGTCTAAAATAACATAAATTTACCATTTATGGTCCAATTGTAACTTTATATATAAAAATTACATCCTCTTAACATTAAAAACATTGTTACCATAATTAAAATTAAAATGGGTTAGCCAAGGGTAAATAAAAAAGATATAGTTTAAAATTACATCAAAAACTATATAAAATATATAGTTTGATGATATCAAAACATTATATCATCTTATATTCGAATACATGGAATTTTGGTGGTATTTGAAATGATATTTAATTTATTATAAATTAATATTTTTTTTGAAATTCCAAAAGTACCCCTCACCTTTAATATAAAAGGACACATCCTCCCTCATCCCATTTCACCACTTTGAGCCTTATATATCGACCAATATCTAAAAAATTATCTTCCAAAATTTCATATCCACATTCTGGTGGTTCTGTTATTCCTAGAAGATCAACTATAGAGTCCATTAGAGGAGATCTAAAGGATCCATTTCGAAGAAGAGTTAATCACTCTAACCGGTCACTCTCTTTTTATACTCTTTTATACCTACTATAAATCTATGATTAATATCATAAAATAATAAATTAATCATATTAGATATTTTTAAAAGTTTTTATGATTATTAAAACACCATAATGAAGTCTGTTAAACATTGAACAAGAAGAGAAATATTCCTCGTGTATACGCACGACTTTCTGTCTCTACTTAGCGATACAATTTATCTTCCATCACCATGTTTTTAAGTGGTAATTATGATGGGTTTAATTTATATATATGATATTTATAAAATTATTATACTTATTTAATGATAATATGATACCTACCTTTTCACCACCCAATGTTTTTTGAAATGATAATGTCTCTCATGCATACGTATGGATTGCCATCATCTCCGCGACACGATGTGATTCATTTTTCATATATATTTCACATGGATGGTAATAAGGAATAATTTTATAAACATATACGATTTATATAAGATGAAAATGATTCTAGAATTATAATATATCATATAATTTTCTTTATTTTAATACAAAAAGAAAATTAAAGCAGCATTCATGCGTACGTACGACCTACCGTCTCTATGAACAATGTATTTCATTTTCTATTTCTATATTTTATAGATAAACATAAATACATATATAATGAATATATATGATATTTATATCATTTTTATCATTCTAGAGATAATTAAATCATGATCTAAGTATGAGGACCAATAATAACATGTCAAAACATGTATGAGAAACAAAGCATTTTTACCCGAAACATAACTTCAACTTGGAATTGTTAAAGTGAGGGTAATATAAAGTCATAAGTTATATATGGTATTATATATATGAATATGGGTTTTTAATAACTTTATAACAAAGTTATATTTATTATATAGGAGTTTTCATATGTACGATGAGAGTCATGACATAAGGTAAAAGAATTTTATCTCACTTTTTATTTCTGCGAGATACATGCCATATTCACCACTAGTATCTTTTGTGTGGTGTATATACTGGCCTATAAAATGTTATATCATGAATTTAATTTATTCAAGGATATTAAAACCTTCTATATATGTCATTATTTCAAGGGGTTTACGATTCTAAAGTCACTCAATTAGTAAATGGATTTTGTCTCACTTTTATTTCTGTGGGACACATTCCTTATACACTACTTATTTCTTCTACGTGGTGTATATACTACCCATGAAATTATTTTATGAGTATTATCCATAAAGTTATTCTATTTTTATATCCATATAATTTTATTTCATTCACTAGGAATATTATTTCATTGATTATAAAGTGATGAATATTTATTTCACAATCTCATCAGTATTTGCGATTGTTTCATTTTAAGTCTCTATTGGGGAATATTTACCTTATATGTCCATGTTTTCTAAATTTTTTTTTCAAAAATGTTTTTCTAATCTCCTATGAAATTATAAAGTAATTTTTAACCATTTTTGACTTTTTACTACATGGTTTTAAATGAATATTTTTGTCATTTTCCAAATGAGGTACTTTTTGACTTTTCAAAAAAAAAAACACAGATGGAATGTTTTTTAACTTAACCAACATGAATGGAATTTTACACTGTCATTATGCCTTAATTATTTTAATCTTCCTTTTAAATCCTAAAAGTTTATTTTCAAATAACATTTGTTATTTTAAAATTTCATGACATTTTAGGAAAAGAAAACATTTTCAATGAAAAAATATATTTTCCTCAAGGATTATTTTCAATTGATATCTCAAAATTATTTTCCATAAAAGATAATGTTATTTGATTTTACTTATGTTTTACTTGTGATATGATTCAATGTTACCATTCTCATTCTTTTTAATATTGGTTTATGTTTGTGATGAAACGATATTTATAAAAACCCATTTACTTTCCTTGGGTTATGTTATGATTGAATGATGTTTATGAATCTCATTTCATTACATGGGTTCTGATATGATGAATTATTTAAGTTCTTGTGGCACACATATATATAGTTTTCACTATGTGACTGGTGGGAACTATATGCCCATCTAATATATTGGGTAGTTATTTAAATTTCCTGGGATAGAAAAAAATGGAACAGGAAGTGATATCAGTTCAGTATTACAGGGCTGGAATAGGAAGTAAACCCAGTTTAGTAATATATCGATGGAACGAGGAGTGAACTCAGTTTAGTAAAGGAATTTGTTCGCTATGATGGTATTGGTAATGAAACTTGACTAATATGGAAATGATTTTATATGCTTATGTGTTTTCCACAATTCTATATTTTATGCCAAAGTTTTTATGATTTATGTATTATGATTTTTTATGATTTATTCTTGTTTCTGACGCTTTCGACGAGGCGCGTGTTTCCGTCGCGTTCGGGGGAACGTCGACGAGGCTTTTGTTGCCCCACATTCACGCTTTCCAAAGGCAGGCGGCATTCGCTCTTTATTCAGGGATGTCTACCCCTTGATTGAAACGAGATGATGTGATGTCGGTTCTTTCTTCCATGGATTCATCCTCAGAACTCGTCACCTAGTCTAGGTCTCCCTTATAGATTTAATACATTGTTCGTGAAACTCTTCCCAGTACCATGTTTCCAAGAACGCCAGTTAATTACACTGCTTCTGTCAGTAAATTCCAAGGGGTCTGGTCAGGGAAAAAACCTTCACATGGGGGAGTAGTCACATTGAGGAACCACTGGCGTGTCTGGACACTGGGGAATAGGCGTGTCTATCTTTTTCCCCTTACTATAGGGCTCCTCGAGGGCGCGGAAGCCTAAGGCATCCCATATCGAGCACGGGGAATCATATTTCATAGACATGTATCTCAGGTTTTCTTCAGCTTCCCATGTTTAACACAGGGTGTGCCGCATGATAAAACACAATTTTATTGAATATTTTATTGATAATAAATGATATAATTTCCTCACATTGTGTTAAATATGTTTAATTAGAAAGTATTTGGGATTAGATCATTCATTTGAATATTTGATGAAAATTCCAGTTTTACCCTTTATAGTTCACTGTAGTATTTCAAAGATAAATATTTTTATATTTATAATTTGAATATGAAGTTTTGTAAAAGTGTTCCTAACTTAATTATATAAAACTTTTATTCTGGACAATAGAGCTAAAGAGTGAATTTGGTTATTGAAAATGGGCAATGAATTCAAAGTTGGGCTGGGCTTGCCAGAATAGAGATGCTTCTGTATTACGACCATAACTCCTTCATATAGGCCTGGATTGAGCCCAAATTTTGATAGAAGATAAAGGACCCATATCCGCACATTTTAGCCTTCTGGAAGGCCAGCAAGTTCACGCGTTTTGGTGGTCCAATGGGCGATGCAAGTTGGCATAAAATATTTGGCTGAGATTCCCCATTCACACTTGAAACCACTTTGAACCTAGCCTCCCCACCACTCTATAAATTGGTGTTTTTCTCATTTGGTGGGGTTGGGACATGCATTGGGAAGTTGAGGTCATAGGAGAAGTGGATCCACTCCAATTATCCAACTATTTCAATAAGGGTAGCTCTTGAAGCAAGGATCCCTTCGACGAAGCCTTCTTCTCCTCCATCATGTTGTAATGATTTTGTTTGTGTAATAAACTTATTTGTTCTTCTTTTATTTATTATCTTTTCTTCTATTTTGTTTAAATTTATTCTTCTCTTAATCTTCCTCTTTGTTCTGGAATTCTTGATTATAAGTGTTATTGGGTTATACCCATTATAAACCTTTGCACATGCAAAACGCTTCTACGATGATTACACCACCCATGGAAGAATAGTCTTTTAGTAATCGATATATCTTCTACCATATTCATTTAATTATTTTGAATCAATGAGATACTATAATTCACATAATATAATCCATGAATTGTGTTTTTAAATTACAATAAACTCAGCAAGCAATTGAACAATTAACACAAAAACACGTGAGGTCGGGATTTTGTGTAAATTGTGAGAGCGTAATCTTAATCGGCAATACAAGACCACACAGGACAAATTTGTAGAGTTGAAATATAATCCCTAAACACAATTCACCCTCATTTCCAGAATGGATATGTGCTCTAATTAACCACTGACCATAAGCTATCCTTAGAACAACAATCACAACAGGGTGCTGCGATTGCGTGTTCCGAAGCTAGCCTAGGGTTTAAGTAATTTCATCTTTGTGGTTAAGTTAACTCTCATAGGGTTCGAGGGATAAAAAATTAGAGTATAATAATTAAGTGGATATTTATTTAAATGATAATTATTAATAAGTGAATGAAGAGTTAGAGTTAGATCGATTACGCCTTTTAAAATAGATTTCTAAAAAAACATCTTCTTGTTGTGTCATTTTAATCAAAATTCATTTCAAAACTAAAAACAAAAAAAATATACAATCTTCTTCCAGCAAACTTCTTCTAGATTCATAACCTATAAAAAATCCCTAATCCTTTAATGTAGTTTTTTTATTTTATTCTCTTTTATTTTATTTTTAGAATACCTTTAATAAGTTGTTAAATTCACTTCCTCCTTTGAGAGACGACCTTGGTCAGCCACTCTGTTGCACCTAAGTACCCCAAAATCACATTAATCATTTGAGGGTGCCCACGACAATGCTCTATCAAATTGGCGCCGTTACCAGGGAGGCAATTAATTTATTCAACCATTTAGAGGTATTTCTTTTATTTTTCATTTTATTATTTTCTTCAACTCTCTCTTTCATCTTTCCCCTTTCTCAAGTTTTCCTTTTTTTCACCCTCTTCTTTTCTTTTTGAACCATCAAGTCAACTTCACATTTTTATTTTACTATGGTCCACTCACTTTCTTTTAATTTTTATTTGATTTATGACATGAAATAATCTTGAAGATCTCTTAGATCCTGACTCTGAGATTGAACGTAGCCTTATGGCACGAATCAGACATTCTCAATCTACGTGAAGTTTCAATATTCAACCAGTTGGTGAATTCCTCTCTTCTGGAAACATTGAAATTGGAAGCAATTCAAATTCAAACATAAAAGAGGAACCAATGGCTGGAAATAATGGAAATGAACTTAATAGAACCATTCGAGAATTGGCTACACCAGATATTAACTACCAACAAAACTGTATTGCATACCCAAATCTCGAATCAGACTTTGAATTGAAATCTGGATTAATTCACCTTCTTCCAAAGTTTCATGGCTTATCTGGCGAGGATCCCAACAAACACATTAAGTAATTTAATGTGGTTTTATCAACTTTAAAACCAAGAAATGTTTCTGAAGATCAAATTAAATCAAGAGCATTCCCATTCTCACTTGATGGAGCTACAAAAGATTGGATGTATTATTTGCAACTTGAATATGTAACATGTTGGAATGATTTGAAATGTCTTTTCTTGAACAGATTTTTTCCAGCACCAAGGACAACATCCATTCGAAATGAGATATCAGGGATCAAGCAAGCCCAAGGGGAGTCAATGTATGAGTACTGGGAGCGATTCAAGAAGTCGTGTGCAAGCTGCCCACATCACCAAATCAGTGAGAAATTACTCATCCAATACTTCTATGAAGGGCTCACACCTATGGAGAGAAGCATGGTTGATGCTGCAGTTGGAGGAGCAGTGGTGGACAAGACACCAGTAGCTGCACGTGCGTTGATCGACAAGATGGCCCAAAACTCCCAACAATTTGGTGGTATAGGTACACCACATGTCAGGGGAGTACATCAGGTAAGTCCTTCTCTTGAAAGTCATTTTATTGATACTAAGTTGGAAGAATTGACCAATATGGTGAGGAAAATTTCTTTGGCACAAAATACATCTCTACCCCCTCCTTCAAGGCCTTGTGGTATTTGCACTGAGACAAGCCACCCAACTGACTGTTGCCCACAACTCCAAGAAACATAAGATTTTGCAGCAGTGTTCCCTGGGAGACCATATCAGCAACAACAACAACAACCATATCCCCAAAAGAAGTTTGATCCAGCATACAAACAAGGGTGGAAAGATCAGTCGGACATGAGGTATGGCTCTGGACAACAACAAAGGCCCCCTTTTTAACCAAACTTCCAGCAGCCTCCACCTTACCAACAGGGTTTCCAACAACCCAAAGGAGATTCGAAGCTCAAACATCAACGAGTCAGCAACAAGGGAATCTCCAACACAAGGTAGACTCTAACACTAATGATATTTTGAAACAAATTGTTCTTAATCAATAGAATGAGCTAAAGAGTCAAGGTTCAGAGCTGAGGGAGTTAAAGACTCAAATGATCCAGATTACCACCACCCTCCATGAACTTGTAAGTAAGAATTCCAAAAATCTACCATCCCAACCCACTCCAAATACAAAGGGTAATGTTAGTGCCATCACATTGAGAAGTGGGAAGCAAATGAACGATATATCTGCACCAACCATTCCACCGAGATTCACCTCAACTCCATAAAAGCCACATTCCATACCAACTGATGAGAAATCCAAGGAGAAAGATAAAGGTAAGAAAAAGATTGATGATGTTCCTCCTAAACCCCTTCCTTTTCCAAATAGTGTTGTTCAAAAAAAGAAGATGTCTGAAGAAGCAATGCAAAATGAGGTTTTGGACACATTCAAGCGTGTGGAGATCAACATTACTCTACTTGAAGCCATTAAGAAAATCCCAAGGTATGCCAAATTCTTAAAAGAACTCTGCACCAATCGAAGAGGGCTCAAGGGAAATGATAGGATCATCCTTGGAAGGAATGTCTCAGCACTCATTACACCAACTCTAGCAATGCCAACAAATTGCAAGGATCCCGGGACATTCACCATCCCATGTACCATAGGGGAGTTGCACTTCTCTGATGCTCTTTGTGATTTAGGAGCTTCAATAAATGTGATGCCTCACTCAGTATTCTCTTCCTTGTAGGTTGGTGAGTTGAAGCCAACAAGAGTAGTGGTGCAATTGGCGAATAGAGCTACGACATATCCAGCGGGAATCCTTGAGGATGTACTTGTCTGGGTAAGAAACATGATCTTTCCAGCAGAATTCTATGTGCTTAACATGGACGATGATCAGGTAAGTTCTCATGCCCCTTTTATCTTAGGTAGACCCTTCCTCAAAACTGCAAAAACTATCATAAATGTCAATGAGGGTACACTTTCCATGGATTTTGGAGATGAAGTTGTGATATTTAATGTTATGGATTCCATGAAGTACCCCTCAGAGGACCATTCTACTTTTGTTATCTCCCAATTTGAACCACCAAGTAAAAACACCATGGAATTGGATTGTCCTATTCTTAGGGAGATTATGAGTATTGGTTCTAGTTTGATGTCTAAGAGTACTTCTACAACCGTTTTTAAGGAACAAGACTCTCTAAGATTTGATTTTGAAATGGAATGATATTCTGATTTTGATCATGTGAACTCTGATTATGACATGGCTATTGAGTATGATGATGGATTTGGTGCTTTATTCTCTGATTGTGATGATTTTTATTTTGATACTGATGTTCATTGTGCAGATATGTCTGTTGCATCAATTTCTCCATCCATACATCACCCCCTACATTGGAACTCAAGACTTTTCCCCCAAATCTTAAATATGAATACTTTCTGAGTGGTGATAGATTACCTGCTATCATTTCTAACAATCTATCTTTTAAATATGAAGAAAAACTTTTGAATCTATTGAGAGATAACATTAGGGCAATTGGTTGGACATTGGCAGACATATCAGGTATTAGCCCCTCCATTTTCATGCATAGGATTCTCTTGGAGGATGGGGATAAACAGGTGATGCGACCACAAAGGAGACTCAATCCAACACTTTTGGAGGTTGTTAAAAAAGATGTTGCAAAATTGCTCTAGGCAGGTATAATCTATCCTATTTTAGATTCTCTGTGGGTAAGTCCAATTCAGGTTGTGCCTAAGAAAATTGGTTTCACTGTTTTAAAAAATGAAAATGATGAGTTAGTTCCTATGAGAGTTCAAAACAGTTGGCGAGTGTGTATTGATTATAGGAAACTAAATCAATGCACTCGTAAGGACCATTTCCCACTTCCATTCATTGACCAGATGCTTGAGAAACTTGCAGGTAGGACGCATTATTGCTTCTTGGATGGTTTCTCTGGCTATTTTCAGGTTCCCATTGCAGTAGAGGACTAGGAGAAGATGACATTCACCTGCCCATTCGGTACCTTTTCTTATAGAAGGATTCCATTTGGACTTTGTAATTCCCCAGGTACCTTCCAGAGATGCATGGTGAGTATTTTCTCAGATTTCATTGAGACCTGCATGGAGGTATTTATGGATGATTTTACAGTTTATGGATCCTCATTTGATGAATGTCTCTCTAGTTTGGGTGATGTGTTGCATCATTGTATTGAGAAGAATATGGTCTTAAATTTTGAAAAATGTCATTTCATGGTCGAAAAGGGAATTGTCTTAGGTCATATAGTCTCACAACGTGGCATTGAAGTTGATAAATCTAAGGTAGACACTATTTCATCCCTCCCATATCTAACATGTGTGCGTGAGGTTCGATCATTCCTTGGACATGCTAGATTTTATCGATGCTTCATCAGAGATTTTAGTAAGATCACTCTACCCTTATCTCGATTACTTCAAAAAGATATTGACTTCAATTTTGATGATTCATGTAGGGTATAATTTGATGAGCTAAAGAAGTGTCTGACCACTCCACCGATCATACAGCCCCCACGGTGGGACCTTCCTTTTGAGCTTATGTGTGACGCCTCCAACTTCACGGTTGGAGCTGTCTTATCTCAGAGGGTGGAGGGACGTTCACATGTGATCTCCTATGCATCTAGGACATTGGATTCAGCCCAATCAAACTACACTACCACGGAAAAGGAGTTTCTTGCAGTCATATTTTCTTTAGATAAATTCCGTTCATATTTATTGGGCTCTAAAGTAGTTGTTTTTTCTGACCATGCAGCTTTGAGGTACCTCCTAAAGAAGCTAGATGCAAAGCCCAGGCTGATTCGATGGATGCTCCTTCTTCAGGAATTTGTTATTGAGATAAAGGACAAGAAGTGTTCAAAGAATTTGGTGATAGACCACATGAGTAGGCTTACTCACACACTAGCAGATGACACCTTGGACCAGGTACCACTTCAGGACACTTTCCCCGATTAGCATCTTTATTCCATCTCAGGTACGCATCCTTGGTTTGCAGATTTAGTTAACTACATTGTTTCCTCCAAAATCCCTACAAATTTAAAGAAACATCAAGTCCAAAAATTAAAAAGTGAGTATATGTTTTATGTGTGGGATTATCCTTACCTCTGGTGCATGTGTAGTGACCAAGTCATTAGGAGGTGTGTTCCCGATCATGAGTTTGAGTCTGTTTTGCATTTCTGTCATACACTTTCTTGTGGTGGACACTTTGGACCCCAACAGACAGCTATGAAGGTTTTGGACTCTGGATTATATTGTCTTAACTTGTTCCATGATGCCCATGTGTTTTTCAAGTCATGCTCTCGTTGCCAACACACTGGGAATATTTCTAGGAGACAGGAGATTCCCCAACAACCCATACTATTCTGTGAGATTTTTGATGTATGGTGCATTGATTTTATGGGTCCTTTCCCTAGTTCATTTGGATTTTTGTACATTTTTTTCTGTTGATTATGTGAGTAAATGGGTGGAGGCTAAGGCCACTAGGACTGATGATTCTCATGTTGTTGTGGACTTTGTAAAAGCACATATTTTTTGCAGGTTTGGAGTACCAAAGGCCATCATCAGTGACCAGGGGACACACTTTTACAATAGGAATTTTTCTTCCCTCCTTCAAAAGTATGGGGTGACACACAAAATATCAACACCATACCACCCCCAAACAAATGGCCAGGCTGAGGTTTCAAATCGTGAGTTGAAACAAATTTTGGAGAAAACTGTGCAGCCAAATAGGAAGGATTGGAGCAAGCGCTTGGATGATGTATTGTGGGGTTATAGGACAGCATACAAGACCCCCATTGGTATGTCCCCATTTTGGATTGTGTTTGGGAAAGCATGTCATCTCCCAGTGGAATTCGAGCATCGGGCATATTGGGATATAAAGAAATGCAACATGGAATTGGCCCAAGCTAGAATTCAAAGGAAGTTGCAAATTCAAGAGCTTGAAGAGATTCGACTGTCATCATATGAGAACTCAAGGCTCTACAAGGAAAGATCAAAAGCAGCTCATGACAAAATGATCCAACAAAGGGATTTTCATGTTGGATAGAAAGTCCTTATCTACAGTTCACGAATGAATCTAATTCCTGGTAAGTTGCGTTCCAGATGGTTAGGACCTTATATTGTATCTAATGTTTTTCCTTATGATGCAGTGGAGATCACACAAGAGGACACTGTAAGGAGCTTTACAGTCAATGGGCAACGTTTGAAGAGATACATTGAGGGACTTCCTACCAATGCAGTGGATTTTATCACACTGCATGACCCCATCATCACTTGAGCACATTAGGCTGTTCCTAACCCTTTCACTTTTATATTATTTGTCCTATTTAAAAATTCTGCATTTTATGTGCACATATCATCTCATGGGTTTACATTGAGGACAATGAAATATTTTAAATGTGGGGGAGGGAACCTTTTAGTTTAGTAATTTAAATTTTTTCCTATTTAAAAAAAACCAAAAAAGAATATGTGTGTTTTTCAAATTTTGTGTGTTTATTTTCTTTGTGTTTTTGAAATTTTTGAGATGAAATGATTCTCATCACAATTTTGAAATGCATATCAATGATTGAAATGATTTATCCCTTGAAACTAAGCTTAAATGAATGCTGAAATGACTTTTTTTCAAGTTCAAATATTTAGTAATTTCATGAAAAGTACACTGAATTTTGAATCCCATGCCACATCTCACTGTATTTATATTTGAAATCACTTTCCTGTGAGGCTTATAAACCATTATTTTCATATTCATTACATTCACCTCACTTCTTGAGAGAACCAAACCATTCTTGATTTAACCAGAATTTGATCCATTCCTGTCAAAACTTGAGGGTTTGAGGTACTTATGTTTAAATGATTGAGGCATTTGTTTGGTATTAAATCCCCTATTTCAAAGAATCCTTTTTTATAATGGCCTACCTTGAATATTAAATCCTTTTAGCCCTTAGAATCCATGCACAACCTGTTAGTTTAGCCACATTACAAGCCAATTTTCCTTATCCAACCAACTCTTGAAGTTAAATTGTATAATCTAGTTGAGCTTAAGTGTGGGGAAGCTGTCTTGTGTTGTGATACCACATTTTGTGATACTTTGGGTGGAAAATTAAATTCTGAAGATATGTGCTTGCTGCTAAATAAAGTCATTATATTGAAAGCTGTGCCTTTTCTGGATCTTTCCTAACAAGTGAAGCTGTGCCTTTTCTGAAGCTTCTAATTAAGGTGGAAAGTTGTGCCTATCTAGAGCTTTCAAGAAAATCATGTTTGAGAAGATTGAAAACTTTTGATGTTGAAATGAAGAATGGTTTCAACTTTTCACGACTTTTCATGATGATGGAGCGGAATTTATACTATGGGGATTACTGAGGAGACCATATTTAAGTGAAAATTAGATTAATGCAATTTTGCTTCAAAAAGAGTCAAGCCCTCCTTATTCAGCCTCAGAATTTTTCACATCTAAATCCTACCAACCGAAATCCACAGAAAAAAACTGAAAAGTCTTCATGATAAACATATTTCCTTGACGCACATCGGGTAGTGATGTAGGAATCTATCAAGCCTATGGTGATCCTTTTATGAGTTTGGATGAGAAAGACATTGCAAAAAAATTGATATTTGAGTGATGAGAGAAAATTCAAGCGAGGTAAGTGTTTTGTGCATGGGAGGATAAATGAAGTGGAAATATATTGAATGATATAAATTGAGAACTTGAAATAAGTTTTTTTATGAGGCATGATATCTTTTGATTCTTGGTGTGAAATTTATTGATCTCAAGGATGTGTGTTTTAAAATTGGTTTTGATTTGATATTGATGTTTACTTGATATGAGGTTTTTCCCAGGAGTGCAAAAGGGTAAGTGTGGGAGAGTTGATAAAACACTATTTTATTGAATATTTTATTGATAATAAATGATATAATTTCCTCAAATTGTGGTAAATATGTTTAATTAGAAATTATTTGGGATTAGATCATTCATTTGAATATTTGATGAAAATTCCAGTTTTACCCTTTATAGTTCACTATAGTATTTCAAAGATACATATTTTTATATTTATTATTTGAATTTGAAATTTTGTAATCGTGTTCCTAACTGAATTATATACAACTTTTATTCAGGACACTAGAGATAAAGAGTGCATTTGGTTGTTGAAAATGGGCCATGAAGTCAAAGTTGGGCTGGACTACCTATAATGGAGAAGCTTTTGTATTTCGGCAATAACTCATTCATCTGGGCCTGGATTGATCCCAAATTTGGATAGGAGATAGAGGACCCATATATTCACATTTTATCCTTCTGTAAGGCCGGCCAATACACGCGTTTTGGTGGTCAAATGGCCGGTGAAAGTTGGAATAAAATATTTGGCCGAGATTCCCCATTCACACTTGAAACCACTTTGAACCTAGCCTCCCCACCACTCTATAAATTGGTTTTTTTCTCATTTTGTGGGGTTGGGACGTGAATTGGGAAGTTGAGGGAAGAGGAGAAGTGGATCCACTCCAATTATACAACTATTTCAATAAGGGTAGCTCTTGAAGTTAGGATCCCTTCGATGAAGCCTTCTCCTCCTCCTTCATGTTGTAATGATTTTGTTTGTGTAATAAACTTCTTTGTTCTTCTTTTATTTCTTCTCTTTTCTTATGTTTTGTTTAAATTTATTCTTCTATTAATCCTTTTATTTGGTCTTTAATTCTTGATTAGAAGCGTTATTGGGTTATACCCATTATAAACCTTTGCACATGCAAAACGCTTCTACGATGATTACACCACCCATGGAAGAGTAGCCTTTTAGTAATCGATCTATCTTCTACCCTCTTCATTTAATTATTTTGAATCAATGAGATACTGTAATTCACATAATATGATCCATGAATTGTGTTTTTAAATTACAAGAAACTAAGCAAGCAATTGAACAATTAACACAAAAACACGCAAGGTCGGGATTTTGTGTAAATTGTGAGAGCGTAATCTTAATCGGTAATACAAGACCACATGGGATAAATTTGTAGAGTTCAAATATAATCCCTAAACATAATTATTCCTCATTTACAGAATGGATATGTTCTATAATTAACCACTGAACATAAGCTATCCTTAGAACAACAATCAAAGCAGGGCGCTGCGATTGTGTGTTCCGAAGCTAGCCTAGGGTTTAAGTAATTTCATCTTTGTGGTTAAGTTAACTCTCGTAGGGTTCGAGGGATAAAAAATTAGAGGATCATAATTAAGTGGATATTGATTTAAATGATAATGATTAATAAGTTAAGTAATAGGTATAGTTATATCGATTACACCTTTTAAAATAGATTTCTAAAAAAACATCTTCTTGTTGTGTCCTTTTAATCGAAATTCATTTCAAAACTAAGAACAAAAAAAAATATACAATCTTCTTCCAACAAACTTCTTCTAGATTCATAAACTATAAAAAAAACCCAATCCTTTAAAGTAGTGTTTTTATTTTATTCTCTTTTATTTTATTTTTAGATTACCTTTAACAAGTTGTTAAATTCACTTCCTCCTTTGAGAGACGACCTTGGTCAACCACTCTGCTGCACCTAAGTACCCCAAAATCACATTAATCATTTGAGGGAACCCACAACAGCGCTCTATCAAATTGGCACCATTTCTAGGGAGGCAAGTAATTTATTCAATCATTTAGTGGTATTTATTTAATTTTCATTTTATTATTTTCTTCACCTCTTTCTTTCATCTTTCTCCTTTATCAAGTTTTCATTTTTTTCATCCTCTTCTTTTCTTTTTGAACCATCAACTCAACTTCACATTTTTATTTTACTATGGTCCACTCACTTTCTTTTAATTTTTATTTGATTTATGACACGGACTAATCCCGAAGATCTCTTAGATCTTGACCCTGAGATTGAACTCAGCCTTAGGGCACGAATCAGACATTCTAAATCTACAGGAAGTTTCAATATTCAACCAGTTGGTGAATTCATCTCTTCTGGAAACATTGAAATTGGAAGAAATTCTAATTAAAACATAAAAGAGGAACCAATTTATGGAAATAATGGAAATGAACTTAATAGAACCATTAGATAATTGGCTGCACCAGATATTAACTATCAACCAAATTGTATTGCATACCCAAATATCGAATCAGACTTTGAATTGAAATCTGGATTAATTCACCTTCTTCTAAAGTTTCATGGCTTATCTGGTGAGGATACCAACAAACACCTTAAGGAATTTAATGTGGTTTTCTCAACTTTAAAACCAAGAAATGTTTCTGAAGATCAAATTAAATTAAGAGCATTCCCATTCTCACTTGATGGAGCTACAAATGATTGGATGTATTATTTGAAACCTGAAGATGTAACATGTTGGAATGATTTGAAACATCTTTTATTGCAAAGATTTTTTCCAGCATCAAGGACAACATCCATTCTAAAGGTGATATCAGAGATCAAGAAAGCCCAAGGGGAGTCGATGTATGTGTACTGGGAGCGATTCAAGAAGTTGTGTGCAAGCTGCCCACATCACCAAATTAGTGAGAAATTACTCATCCAGTACTTCTATGAAGGACTCACACCTATAGAGAGAAGCATGGTAGATGTTACGGCTAAAGGAGCAGTGGTGGACAAGAAACCAGTAGCTGCACATGCGTTGATCGACAAGATGGCCCAAAACTCCTAACAATTTGGTGATAGAGGTACACCACATGTCAGGGGAGTACATCAGGTAAGTCCTTCTTCTCTTTAAATTCATTTTATTGATACTAAGTTGGAATAATTGACCACTATGGTGAGGAAAATTGCTTTGGCACAAAAGACATCTCTACCCCCTCCTTCAAGTCCTTGTGGTATTTTCACTGAGGCAAGCCACCCAACTTACTGTTGCCCACAACTCCAAGAAACAGAAGATTATGCAGCAGTGTTCCCTGGGAGACCATATCAGCAGCAATAACAACAACCATATCCCCAAAAGAAGTTTGATCCAGCATACAACCAAGGGTGGAAAGATCAGTCGGACATGAGGTATGGCTATGGAGAACAACAAAGGCCCCCTTTTCAACCAAACTTCCAGCAGCCTCCACCTTACCAACAGGGTTTCCAATAACCCCAAAGGAGATTTGAAGCTCAAACATCAAAAAGTCAGCAATAAGGGAATCTCCAACACAAGTTAGACTCTAACACTGATGATATTTTGAAACAAATTGTTCTTAATCAACAGAATGAGCTAAAGATTCAAGGTTCAGAGCTGAGGGAGTTAAAGACTCAAATGAGCCAGATTGCCACCGCCCTCCATGAACTTGTAAGTAAGAATTATGGAAATATACCTTCCCAACCCACTCCAAATCCAAAGGGGAATGTTAGTGCCATCACATTGAGAAGTGGGAAGTAAATGAACGATATATATGTACCTACCATTCCACCGGGATTCACCTCAACTCCAGAGAAGCCGCATTCCATACCAACTGATGAGCAATCTGAGGAGAAAGAAAAAGCTAAGAAAAACATTGATGATGTTCCTCCTAAACCCCTTCCTTTTCCAAATAGGGTTGTTCAAACCAAGAAGATGGCTGAATAAGCAATGCAAAAGGAGGTTTTGGACACATTCAAGCATGTGGAGATCAAAATTCCTCTACTTGAATCCATTAAGCAAATCCCAAGGTATGCCAAATTCTTAAAAGAACTCTACACCAATTGAAGAGGGATCAAGGGAAATCAGAGGATAAACCTTGGAAGGAATTTATCGGCACTCATTACACCAACTCTAGAAATGCCAAACAAAGTGCAAGGATCCCGGGACATTCACCATCCCATGTACCATAGGGGAGTTGCACTTCTCTGATGCTCTTTGTGATTTAGGAGCTTCAATAAATGTGATGCCTCACTCTGTATTCTCTTCCTTGCAGGTTGGTGAGTTGATGCCAACAAGAGTAGTGGTGCAATTGGCGAATAGAGCTATGGCATATCCAGCGGGATTCCTTGAGGATGTACTTGTCCGAGTAAGAAACATGATCTTTCCAGCAGACTTCTATGTGCTTAACATGGAGGATGATCAGGTAAGTTCTCATGCCCCCATTATCCTAGGTAGGCCCTTCCTCAAAACTGAAAAAACTATCATAAATGTCAATGATGGTACACTTTCCATAGATTTTGGAGATGAAGTTGTGATATTTAATGTTATGGATTCCATGAAGTACCCATCAGAGAGCCATTCTGCTTTTTTTATCTCCCATTTTTAACCACCAAGTAAAAACACCATGGAATTGGATTGTCCTATGCTTAGGGAGATTATGAGTATTGGTTCTAGTTTGATGTCTAAGAGTACTTCTACACCCGTTTTTAAGGAACAAGAATCTCTAAGATTTGATTTTGAAATGGAATCATATTCCGATTTTGATCATGTGAACTCTGATTATGACATGGCTATTGAGTATGCTGATGGATTTGGTGATTTATTCTCTGATTGTGATGATTTTTATTCTGATACTGATGTTCATTGTGCAAATATGTCTGTTACATCAATTTCTCCATCCATACATCACCCCCCTACATTGGAACTCAAGCCTTTTCCCCCAAATCTTAAACATGCATACTTGCTGAGTGGTGATAGATTACCTATTATCATTTCTAACAATATCTCTTTTGAACATGAAGAAAAACTTTTGAATCTATTGAGAGATAACATTAGGGCAATTGGTTGGACATTGGCAGACATATCAGGTATTTGCCCCTCTATTTGCATGCATAGGATTCTCTTGGAGGATGGGGATAAACCGGTGATGCAACCACAAAGGAGACTCAATCCAACACTTTTGGAGGTTGTTAAAAAAGAAGTTGCGAAATTGCTCGAGACAAGTATAATCTATCCTATTTCAGATTCTTAGTGGGTAAGTCCAATTCAGGTTGTGCCTAAGAAAATTGGTTTCACTGTTTTAAAAAATAAAAATGATGAGTTAGTTCCTGTGAGAGTTCAAAACAGTTGGCGAGTGTGTATTGATTATAGGAAACTAAATCAATGCACTCATAAGGACCATTTCCCCCTTCCATTCATTGACCATATGCTTGAGATACTTGCAAGTAGGACGAATTATTGCTTCTTGGATGGTTTCTCTGGCTATTTTTAGGTTCCCATTGCAGCAGAGGACCAGGAGAAGACGACATTCACCTGCCCATTCGGTACCTTTGCTTACAGAAGGATGCCATTTGGACTTTGTAATTCCCCAAGTACCTTCCAGAGATGCATGGTGAGTATTTTCTCAGATTTCATTGAGACCTGCATGGAGGTATTTATGGATGATTTTACAGTTTATGAATCCTCATTTTATGAATGTCTCTCTAGTTTGGGTGGTGTTTTTCATCGTTGTATTGAGAATAATCTGGTCTTAAATTTTGAAAAATTTCATTACATGGTCGAAAAGGGAATTGTCTTAGGTCATATAGTCTCACAATGTGGCATTGAAGTTGATAAATCTAAGGTAGACACTATTTTATCCCTCCCATATCCTACATGTGTGCGTGAGGTTCGATCATTCCTTGGACATGCTGTATTTTATCGACGCTACATCAGAGATTTTAGTAAGATCACTCTACCCTTATCTCGATTGCTTCAAAAAGATATTGACTTCAATTTTGATGATTCATGCAGGGTATCATTTGATGAGCTAAAGAAGTGTCTAACCACTCCACTGATCATACATCCCCCGCGGTGGGACCTTCCTTTTGAGCTTATGTGTGACACCTCCAACTTCGCGGTTGGAGTTGTCTTATCTCAGAGGGTGGAGGGACATTCACATGTGATCTCCTATGCATCGAGGACACTGGATTCAGCCCAATCAAACTACACTACCACGAAAACGGAGTTTCTTGCAGTCATATTTTCTTTAGATAAATTCCGTTCATATTTATTGGGCTCTAAAGTATTTGTTTTTTTTGACCATGCAACTTTGAGGTACCTCCTAAAGAATCCAGATGCAAAGCCTAGGCTGATTTGATGGATGCTCCTTCTTCAGGAATTTGATATTGAGATAAAGGACAAGAAGGGTTCAAAGAATTTGGTGGAAGACCACATGAGTAGGATTACTCACACACTAGAGGATGACACCTTGGACCAGGTACCACTTTGGGACACTTTCCCCGATGAGCATCTTTATTCCATCTGAGGTACGCATCATTGGTATGCAGATTTAGTTAACTACATTGTTGCCTCTGAAATCCCTGAAAATTTAAAGAAACATCAAGTCCAAAAATTCAAAAGTGAGTATAGGTTTTATGTGTGGGATGATCCTTACCTCTGGCACATGTGTAGTGACCAAGTCATTAGGAGGTGTGTTCCCGATCATGAGTTTGAGTCTGTTTTTCATTTCTGTCATACACTTGCTTGTGGTGGAAACTTTGGACCCCAACGGATAGCTAGGAAGGTTTTGGACTCGGGATTATATTGGCCTAGATTGTTCCATTATGCCCATGTGTTTTGCAAGTCATGCTCTCGTTGCCAACACACTGGGAATATTTCTAGGAGACATGAGATGCCCCAACAACCCATACTATTCTGTGAGATTTTTGATGTATGGGGCATTGATTTTATGGGTCCTTTTCCTGGTTCATTTGGATTTTTTTACATTTTGGTTTCTGTTGATTATGTGAGTAAATGGGTGGAGGCTAAGGCCACTAGGACTGATGATTCTCATGTTGTTTTGGACTTTTTCAAAGCACATATTTTTTGCAGGTTTGGAGTACCAAAGGCCATCATCAGTGACCAAGGGACACACTTTTGCAATAGGAATTTTTCTTCCCTCCTTCGAAAGTATGGGGTGACACACAAAATATCAACACCATACCACCCCCAAAAAAATGGCCAGGCTGAGGTTTCAAATCGTGAGTTGAAACAAATTTTGGAGAAAACTGAGCAGCCAAATAGGAAGGATTGGAGCAAGCACTTGGATGATGAATTTTGGGCTTATAGGATAGCATACAAGACCCCCATTGGTATGTCCCCATTTCGGATTGTGTTTGGGAAAGCATGTCATCTCCCAGTGGAAGTCGAGCATCAGGCATATTGGGCTATAAAGAAATGCAACATGGAATTGGCCCAAGATGGAATTTCAAGGAAGTTGCAAATTCAAGAGCTTGAGGAGATTCTACTGTCATAATATGAGAACTCAAGGCTTTACAAGGAAAGATCAAAATCATCTCATGACAAAATGATCCAACAAAGGGATTTTCTTGTTGGAGAGAAAGTCCTTCTCTACAATTCAAGATTGAAGCTAATGCCTGGTAAGTTGTGTTCCAGATGGTTAGGTCCTTATATTGTATCTAATGTTTTTCCTTATGGTGCAGTAGAGATCACACAAGAGGGCACTGGAAGGAGCTTTACAGTCAATGGGAAACGTTTGAAGAGATACATTGAGGGACTTCCTACTAATGCAGTGGATTTTATCACACTACATGACCCCATCATCACTTGAGAACATCTGGCTGTTCCTAACCCTTTCACTTTTATATTATTTGTCCTATTTAAAAATTCTGCATTTCATGTGCATATATCATCTCATGGGTTCACATTGAGGACAATGAAATATTTTAAATGTGGGGGATGGAACCTTTTAGTTTAGTAATTTAAATTGTTTTCCTATATAAAAAAAACCAAATTTTTTTTGTGTGTTTTTTAAATTTTGTGTGTTTATTTTCTTTGTGTTTTTGAAATTTTTGAGATGAAATGATTCTCATCACAATTTTGAAATACATATCAATGAGTGAAATGATTTATCCCTTGAAACTAAGCATAAATGAATGATGAAATGACTTTGTTTCAAGTTAAAATATTTAGTAATTTCATGAAAGGTACACTGAATTTTGAATCCCATGCCACATATCACTGTCTTTATATTTGAAATCACTTTCCTGTGAGGCTTCTAAACCATTATTTTCATATTCTTTACATTCACCACACTTCTTGAGAGAACCAAACCATACTTGATTTAACCATAATTTGATCTATTCCTGTCAAAACCTGAGGGTTTGAGGTACTTATGTTTAAATGATTGAGGAATTTGTTTGGTATTAAAGCCCCTATTTCAAAGAATCCTTTTTTATAATGGCCTACCTTGAATATTAAATCCTTTTAGCCCTTAGACGCCATGCACAACCTATTAGGTTAGCCACATTACAAGCTGATTTTTTCTATCCAACCAACTCTTGAAGTTAAATTGCATAATCTAGTTGAGCTTAAGTGTGGGGGAAGCTGTCTTGTGTTGTGCTACCACATTTTGGGATACTTTGGGTGGAAAATTAAATTCTGAAGAGATGTGTTTACTGCTAAATAAAGTCATTATATTGAAAGCTGTGCCTTTTCTGGAGCTTTCCTGACAAGTGAAGTTGTGCCTTTTCTGGAGCTTCTAATTGAGGTGGAAAGCTGTGCCTATCTGGAGCTTTCAAGAAAATCATGTTTGAGAAGATTGACAATTTTTGATGGTGAAATGAAGAATGGTGTAAACGTTTCATGACTTTTCATGATGATGGATCTGAATTGATACTATGGGGATTAATGAGGAGACTATATTTAAGTGAAAATTAGATTAATGCAATTTTTCTTTAAAAAGAGTCAGGCCCTCCTTATTCAGCCTCAGAATTTTTCACATCTAAATCCTACCAACCGAAATCCACATAACAACCCTGAAAAGTCCTCATGATAAACTTATGTCCTTGACTCACATCAGGTAGCGATGTAGGAATCTATCAAGCCTATGGTGACCCTTGTATGAGTTTGGATGAGAAAGACATTGCAAAAAAATTGATATTTGAGTGATGAGAGAAAATTCAAGCGAGGTAAGTGTTTTGTGCATGGGAGGATAAATGAAGTGGAAATATATTGAATGATATAAATGGAGAACCTGAAATAAGGTTTTTTATGAGGCATGATATCTTTTGATTCTTGGTGTGAAATTTATTGATCTCAAGGATATGTGTTTTAAAATTGGTTTTGATTTGATATTGATGTTTACTTGATATGAGGTTTTTCCCAAGAGTGCAAAAGGGAAAGTGTGGGGGAGTTGATAAAACACTATTTTATTGAATATTTTATTGATAATAAATGATATAATTTCCTCACATTGTGTTAAATATGTTTAATTATAAAGTATTTGGGATTAGATCATTCATTTGAATATTTGATGAAAATTCTAGTTTTACCCTTTATAGTTCACTGTAGTATTTCGAAGATAAATATTTTTATATTTATTATTTGAATTTGAAATTTTTTAACAGTGTTACTAACTTAATTATATACAACCTTTATTCATGACACTAGAGCTAAAAAATGCATTGGGTTGTTGAAAATGGGTCATGAAGTCAAAGTTGGGCTGGACTCGCCAGAATGGAGAAGCTTCTATATTTCAGATATAACTCCTTCATATGGGATTGGATTGAGCCCATATTTGGATAGGAGATAGTAGACCCATATCCTCAGATTTTATCCTTCTGGAAAGTTAGACAATTCATGCGTGTTTGTGGTCAAATGGGCAGTGAAAGTTGGAATAAAATATTTGGCCGAGATTCCCCATTCACAGTTGAAACCACTTTGAACCTAGCCTCCCCACCACTCTATAAATTGGTGTTTTTCTCATTTGGTGGGGTTGATACGTGAATTGGGAAGTTGAGGGAACAGGATAAGTGGAGCCACTCCAATTCTCCAACCATTTCAATAAGGGTATCTCTTGAAGTAAGGATCCCTTCGACGAAGCCTTCTCCTCCTCCTTCATGTTGTAATGATTTTGTTTGTGTAATAAACTTCTTTGTTCTTCTCTTATTTCTTATCTTTTATTCTGTTTTGTTTAAATTTATTCTTCTATTAATCTTCCTATTTGGGCTGGAATTCTTGAGTAGAAGCGTTATTTGGTTATACCCATTATAAACCTTTGCACATGCAAAACGCTTCTACGATGATTACGCCACCCATGGAAGAGTAGCCTTTTAGTAATCGATCTATCTTCTACCCTCTTCATTTAATTATTTTGAATCAATGAGCTACTGTAATTCACATAATATGATCCATGAATTTTGTTTTTAAATTACAAGAAACTAATCAATCAATTTAACCATTAACACAAAAACACGCGAGGTCAGGATTTTGTGTAAATTGTGAGAGTGTAATATTAATCGGTAATACAAGACCACACGGGATAAATTTGTAGAGTTAAAATATAATCCGTAAACACAATTCATCCTAATTTATAGAATGGATATGTGCTCTATTTAACCACTGACCATAAGCTATCCTTAGAACAACAATCAAAGCAGGGTGCTGCGATTGCGTGTTCTGAAGCTAGGCTAGGGTTTAAGTAATTTCATCTTTGTGGTTAAGTTAACTCTCGTAGGGTTTGAGGGATAACAAATTAGAGGATCATAATTAAGTGGATATTTATTTAAATGATAATGATTAATAAGTGAATTAAGAGGTAGAGTTAGATCGATTACGCCTTTTTAAATAGATTTCTAAAAAAACATCTTCTTGTTGTGTCATTTTAATCGAAATTCATTTCAAAACTAAAAACAAAAAAAATATATAAAATCTTCTTCCAGAAAACTTTTTCTAGATTCATAAACTATAAAAAAACCCCAAGCCTTTAAAGAAGTGTTTTTATTTTATTCTCTTTTATTTTATTTTTAGAATACCTTTAATAAGTTGTTAAATTCACTTCCTCCTTTGAGAGACGACCTTGGTCAGCCACTCTGCTGCACCTAAGTACCCCAAAATCACATTAATCATTTGAGGGCACCCACGACAGCGCTCTATCACCGCAAGTTTAACATCCAGTAGAGACGGATTAGATAGATCAGAACACCGATGAGGGTGGATCAGATTGAGCCCCCCCCCCCCCCTTGAGGGAACACTGATACTGGGGCCAACGCATGGGCGACTTCCTGAATGATGTGGAGGGGAATGGGGTGGCCTGATCTCACTAGAATTTGGCGTCCCGGGTAAGAATTAGGATGGAATATGGTGAGTTGAATGGAGTGGAGGAGTAATGAGACGAGACCGTCATGGAGATGACGGTAGTGATGGGCTTGAGCCTCGAAGAGACCTCCTACGTATCCCCGTGACAGGGAATCAAAGTCCGCGTAGTTCGGTTGGTGAGAACCAACGTGAAGGGGGTCGGAGTGACCAGTGGGTGGAGGGATTGAACCTCAATGAGGATTCCTATGTACCATACCTTGACATGGATCAATGTCCTTGTAGTTCGGGATGGAAGTGTGTCAGAAAACCGATGTGAAGATGGACCATGGTCCGATGGATGATGGGCTTGAACCTCGTGAGGCTTCCTATGTACCATGCCTTGGCATGTATCAAAGTCCGCGTAGTTCGGGTGGAAAAAGGGGTGTAGAACCGACATGATGGAGTGTCGAAACAACTGGATGGTAGGGTAACAATGTCTTACCGCTAGATTGGTGTGTAATTTAACGTCATGCGGGATGGGGGTGGAACCTGACGTAAAGAAACAACCGGGCGGTGGGCTTGAACCTCACGAGGCTTCCTACATACCATGCCTTGACATGCATCAAAGACCTCATAGTTCAAAATGGTGTGGGGATTACACTCTAGGATTCCCAAGGTGGTGGGTGGACTGATGTGAATAAGGTCGGAATGACCAGGTGGTGTACTTGAACCTCGTGAGGCTTCCTACGTACCATGAATTGACATGGATCAAAGACCATGTAGTTCAGATAAGGGAGTGTCGGAGCAACGACATTAATAAGGACCTTGGTCCAATGGGTAGTGGGCTTGAACCTCGTGGAGGCTTCCTACGTACCATGCATTGACATGGATCAAAGTCCTCATTGTTCCGGTGGTGCCAGCGAACCAACATGAAGATGGACCGGGTATCCGATGGGTATTGGGCTTGAACCTCGAGGAGGCTTCCTACGTACCATGCCTTGACATGGATCAAAGTACTTGTAGTTCGGGTGTACAGTTTAGCTTCATGCGGGATGTGGGTTGGTGTCATAGTGGATGCTTATTCTAAGCCCACGTGAGTCATACTCTGTGTGAGAAAGAAGAGGCAGTAGAGACCTGACGATCACGTCTTGAAGGGTGCCTCCGTGGGAGGCGAAGAGGGGCTTATGCATTGGGAGGCTCATGGTGCTTGGACTTACTCCAGGATGGAGGCCCGAGGGCAAAAAAGCGTAGAGGGAGAGGGGAAGTACACATGTGCATGGGTGCTACCTCTTTCAAGAAAGGGTTGGGGCTTACACCAAGGAGGCTGCCCTTCCCCCCACAGACAAATGCCACTCCCAGAAAAAGGATATCATCCACTGTGGAGACCAGGGGGCGTGGAGAATGTCCAAGGTGGGGTCACCCCGCATGAAACGCACGAGGTGATGTCACAGTTTAACGTCGTGTGTTGAGGACGAGGGTACTTGGCAGTTTAACGTCCTGCAGCTCAGACGAGGTGGGTTTACTCCGCACCCCTAGGACTTACATGACTGGTACCCTTTGCTCCTTGTGGGAGGGAATGTATCAGCAATTCCGTACTGATGGGGGGTCGCAGAGTGAACCATATAGGGGTCCACATTAGCATGGATATGAGAAGAAGCAATAGCCATTAGCGTGACCATTCATAGAAGCATTATTCAAATCAATTCCACGGGCGGTATCATCCAGGGGAATTTGAAATCACATCATTCGAACCTAGAGGGTTGCACGGGAAATGGATTTTCCGAGCAAAGGGGTCCATAGGCGGGGGCCTTGTGGAGTTCGGTCGCATTGAGTGGTGGAGGGAACTGGAGAAGGGGTGTGCTTCGCGAAGTGGGGTGACTTAGCCTTAGCATGGGGCAGAGGTGAAAATGGAAGGTGTTTCGCGAAGTGGAAGGGGTTTCACAGAGCACTGCCTCACGGAGAACAGGAGCTTCGCGAAGCGAAGTGTCGTGAAGCAAGGTGCTTCGTGAAGTGTAGTGACCCTGCCTTGGCATGTGGGTCACGTGTATGTGAAGGGTGTTTCAGGAAGCATAAACACCCCGCGACAACCCGGGTCCCCTTGGGGATCCCCTTCCTTCATGAATTCCCTTAGTCTTCGCGAAGTGCATCCCTCTTGGAAGAGGGAATCAAAGCTAGACAATGAAAAGGCACCTCGCGAAGCAAAAATACATCACAGAGCTCATGATTCCCATAGCAAAGAATGATTTGAGGTTTGGGAGCTAGGAAGGAAAAAGGTCATATTGTCTATCCATCGGGCTCGAGGGGAGTCCAGTATTTATAGGCTAGAGGCACCGTGAATCAAGGCGTACACGGCGCGAAGGGGGATTCGGTTGCTTCATCGTGGGTCGCGAACGTCACGAGCATTGGTGGAGCGGACCACCTCCTTTTCTTTACGGTGGGCTCATGAACGTCAGGGGCGTTCGCGGAGCATACCGCCTCCTATGCTTCGCGGCAAGCTCGCGAACGTCGGGGGCGTCACAAAGGGTACCGCCTCCTGTGCTTTGCTGTGGGATTGCGAACGTTAGGGGCCTCGCGGAGTGCACCAACCCTTGTGCTTCGTGGTGGGCTCGCAAATGTCAGGGGCGTCGCGGAGCGTACCGCCTCCTGTGATTCGCGGCTGGCTCACAAACGTCAGGGGTGTCGCGGAGTGTACCGCCTCCTGTGCTTCACGGCAGGTTAGAAAACATTAGAGGCATCATGGAGCGTACTGCCTCCTATGATTCGCGGTGGCCACGTTGCTTGGGGGGACTCCATGCCTTGGCTTTGCGAGGCAAGCCGCGGGGCCTCTCTTTTTTTTAAAAGAAGTGGTGCCTCGGTCAAGGACCAAAGCACAATTTATTGAATAAAAAAGTCAAAGGGATTATAGGATATGAAAAGATGGGATTTTTTTACAATCTTTATCAAATATATGAAGTAAATCCGGTGGGAGGGTGTCCATCTAGGTCTTGGTCTGATGAACACCCTTGTTGGCAAGGGTATCAGCAAGAACGTTAACCTCTCTGAAGGTATGTGTGGAAATGTAGTATATTTCATGCAGAGAGTCTAGGCATTGCATCCAAAGATTGATCAAAGTCCAGGAAAGGTGAGTCACCCCATTCCAGATGGCCTAGACAATGGTGGTAGAATCAATTTCAATCCATAGTTTCCTCCAGCCTTTTTGGGTGGAAAACTTGACCGTATGAATTACTCCCATAATTTTGGCCTCCAATGATGAAGCAATGCCACAACTACCAAAGAAACACCCATGACACTTGCTAGCAGAATATATGAAAATGGTTACGCAGTTGGCAGGTCCAGGATTTCCCTTTTAGTAACCATCAACGTTGACTTTGATCCATCCCGGCATTGGCGTTTGCTAGAAAACTTCAAAGGTGCGAAGTGGATGATTGTATATGTCATCAATCTGAAGCCTGTGAAAAAGCTCCCAATCCTCAACTGAATTGTTGTAGTGAGATTTTTGGATCGATGTAGCTTCTCGAATCGCAATTAGGATTCGTGATTTCCCTGCATTAAGATTGAATGAGCATTTATTGTGAAGTATATCATTTCTGTCATACCAGATCACATGTAGGAGCTCAGCAACAGCAGCTAGAAAAATGTTCTTAATTTTCCGCGAGACCTCTTTTCTTTGTTCTTTTCATCCAATATTTTGACACCAAAAAATGACCCCCCTCAAACTTGGAGCCACAGAGGGATCGAGGGTCGAATTCTGAGGGAAATTACCAAAATCATTGGTCGTTCGTGGTGCTGAATCATGAAGAGGGCGCGCGAGGCGGACATTGGCCGCACCGGCCGGACGCACCGCGAAGCTCTACGCGGGTTGAACGCGCTGTGAAGCTCCGAGGTCCACCACCTATAAATAAGGGGTCCGACCTCTCTTTTTTCCTTTCCCTCCTTCATGAATTTTTCCTTTTGTGCTCTCGATTCACAAAGCTCCGCGTACTCCGCGACTGCTCACCGCGAATCAAGCTTCTTGGCGAACCACAAGTCTCTGACTCCGTGACTGCATCAAGCGAACATGTTCTTGTAGGCTGAGGCCATGCTCCATGACTTGGATTTACGAACGAGCTCCGCGACCCAACTTGGAATTTTTTGGAGTTCTGAAACCCAATGGCCTGTCAAGAAGCTGCGCTGGGGGTGCTCACAGACACCGCACGGAGGGATGAGATGGAAAATTGTCTGGGCCTAAAAGAGTTGGTTCGTATCCACTCGGATCATAATTCACTGATGGGGCTGCTATCGGAGAGCCAAAAGAACTATCCACTATGAAATAAGCTACCCTTGTATGGCTTCGGGCTAAGGGATGACGTCTTCATTCCTGATGCAAGTAGGGACGAACCAGCTTGCTGGTTCAGAAGCATGTCGTGGCAATGCCAATGGTTCGGGGTGGATGCTAGTTATGCGTAGGAGGACTTCACACCCATTGTTTCTAACTGCATATACAACCACCTGAACAACATTGATGGGCATGCATTGTAGCTGGAGACATCTCCTCTCATGTACCACACAAAACTGAAGGCATCTTTGAGGGATTCGAAGAAAGGGTGGTATGATGAGTGGGACCTACGCCAGGGAGGCAACTTCACAAATGACTGGGCATGGACCTACTGGGTAGGTGAATCATGTGAGGATTTTGGAGCCAAGATGAGGAGAGTGGGTTTGTATGTGGAGGCATGGGCCTCCCAATTCCACATTTATCAATCGAAACAGATGATGCTAGAGTTGTTGAGCAGATGGTCGTCTAGGACCAACACTTTTCACTTGCACCATGGGGAGGTTGGCATCAGTCTATGGGATGTCCATCAGATTTCAGGGGTCCCGATCTTGGGGGATATGTATGATGAGTTCCTCCCCGTTATGAGTGCGTGGTAGGATCCGGAGCAGATGCCACGGCTGGCACTGACACTAATGGGACTGGTCCCCAGAGAAGATAAATAGGCGGTGAGGGATGTCCACTTTAAGAAGTGGTTCAAGCAGTTCCTGAACTTCCTGAAGGATCGGGAGTTTCTCCCAAGGCCTCGAACTTGCCCAAAGGGGGCTCAAAGGGGCAAGGAGAACTCGTATTGGCGGCTCTTGGAGGACAGAAAATGGAAGACCTGGGGTTTCAGTGTCAATACCGAGCAGCAGCTGATAGTCAGGCTGGAAGCGTTTATCACAACCCTTATCTGTGGTTGGATCCTACCAGTGAGGGATACCAACATGGGGGTGCGGCCCAGCTCATTCATCATGGAGTCCATGCTGGCCACAGGAAGGCGGGTCAATCTAGGGATTCCAATGCTCGCCATATTGTACAATATGCTACGACATGTTAGCAAGGGAAAGAAGCCGCCGAGGATATGTGGGCCCTTCCATCTTCTGTATGGGTGGATCACAGTGCACATCCGGGGGGTTTACGAATATCTGAACCCCATATCGAATCCAGGGTCAAACTTATGCCCATCCATTGTGAATGCTTCTAGGAGCTTTCCATCCAAGTTAACCATACCATTTGTACTAAACAGGGTGTGGAAGGTGGATGAGTTTAATTTCCACCCGTTTTCATTGCCGATGGGGGTAATCACCGATGAAGGTCAGGGGATGAAAGAGCATCAGGCCTATCTCCTGGACTTACAAGGTGGAGTCTTGGTGGCATGGGTGGACTGCGAGCCTCTTTGTGAGCCGTATACCCCACACCGGTTTGCAAGGAAATTCCGGTGCCTGCAGCGGCTGACCCCGCAGGTCTACTAGGAGGTGAACCACGAGGAGAACCCGTTTGTGATGAGGCAATTGTGTCTCATGTTCACATGGGAAGATAGGAAAATGTGAAATGCATTGCCTTCGGCAACTTCTACCTTTGGAACGGTGAAAGAGTATGCCATAAGCTGGGAGATAGCTTATCCAGGGGAAATTCTGAAGCAGCCAACTGTTCGAGCTGGTGGCGACGGGCCTCCCCTATCCCGAGGTCAGGGTCGGAGGGCGGCAAGGGCCTCTCACGGTGGCAGGGCTACCGTGGCGGTAAGACCTGCACCAGTTGAGGGTGAGGCAGCAGCGACGGATCCAACAGCGGCAGGAGATCCAATGGTCCTAGGAGAGCAGGTCCATCCGGAGGGGCGGCCACCGAGGGGATTCTGTCGGATATCCACTCAGGCTTCGGGGAAATGGTTGCGCCATATCGACATGCCAGAGAATGCTGTTTTCCTATAGGCCTGGGACATTTCGGATGTCAACAGGCAATTCCTTAGCCCGCCCAAGATGTGGGAACACCTGAACCGCCTCGTGATGGATTTACCGGGTATAGGCCCTATCCGGGCTGGTTTCGTAGTGTCCCCAATGGAGATGGAGCAATATCTGGATGAGACGGAGGACTTTGTACATTCTAGTGGTGCCCTGCGTCCAATGACAGACTGGGTGAAGGTACTTCTAGATCTGACGGTTCCCCCACAACTGTCGGCCGCTGAGCTGAGAGAGTGTTTCCCTCTACCGGAAGAATCAGACGAATCCTCTTTGGGGAACGAGGCCGGTGGAGGGAGAACATTGGAGGAAGGTGAATTCGGTGATCAAGACTCGAGTCTCAACGATTTTGCGAAGGATCTCGAGGTAACATTCCAAGTTTCTTGCCTCAGGGTTTGCTATCAAACCATTATGGACTTCTTACCAAAGTCTGAACCACGCAGGAGGACCTTGTACATAGACCTTGCTCTCTCCCCTCGGTGGGTGATGATGCAGGATCCTCAGAACCCGCACTTGTGGCCACGTCCAATTCTGTGTCTGGTGGGGATAGGGCACCCAAGGTGGCTCTTCCATAATCTCTGGACCTTCCAAAAATATATGGAGGGCCACGCTTCAGGGTCCTGTCAGCATCAACTCTGGAACAGTACCAGGAGTTCAATCTCTGTAAGTCCTCTCCACTGAATTAATTACTGTCATACGTTGATTATGCCAACTAACTTCCACACCGTTCTCTGTTACGTACAGTTCTTCGACTGGAATGGGTCGCTGCGGCGAGGCCGGTTGGGATTTCTGGCGCTGCCCCTCCCAAAGGCATGCCAGTAATTGTGGAGATAGTTACAGAGCCCACCCGAGCTGCAGCTCCCCCCATCATTGGCGGGACCACCAGCCGGGTCATGGCCGAGGTCATTGAGGTGGGGTCCGACAATGAGGATCTGTCGGTCGACCCAAGTCCCGCCACCTCTGATCCAACGCAAGATGTCACGCCTGATCCCACACCAGATGCATATCCTGCTGAAGATTTCTTGAGAGAGTACCCCGCATACGAGCCTGCTTACCGCGTGGACTAGGACGAGACGACCTTTGACGAAGTGGACAACGACATAGTCTGCCACTGATCAGGGAAGCTGATCATGCGCATTATCGAAAAGACCCCCCAGACACTATGGTTGGATGAGATAGACAGAATTCGCTCATGACTACGCGATCTATGTGATGGGGGAGTGGATGCCCAGCACCCTCACCTGGTCATCCAAGATCTTATGGAGGAGAAGATCTGGGAGTATGATTGTGGCCTTAGTGTAGGTTGGCAGTAGAGAAAGGAGATGAACATTAAGAAGCTTTGGGAGGCTGAAGATGAGATCCAACGACTATGGATCCGGGAGGATGAGCACTCAGCCTCTCTTAATGCCCAATCAGAGCTGATCTTGCGATTGAAGGCCCAACTGGAAGAGGCGGAAGAGCATCTAAGGAAATCTTACGAAGAAATGGTCATCATCCAAGCTGATGTAGAGCAGGCCCAAACTGAGGCTGATGAATTGCACCCCATCGCTGTTGAGGAGGAGCGGGATCTGATCTGGTGGCAGTAACTCCTAGATGCCACAATTTGTAGGGTGGTGGAACTGCAACTCTCTTTTGACGGGGTCAACCCGTCCATGGGAGGAATAAACCCCCGAGTGTTGTAAGGGTAAAAAACACTCAAAATTAATTTCATGTTTTGATTAATTTGTTTCCATAGCATGCATGAGTCTCGTTGTCGAGGTTGGATCCACACGCGTCTATTGTAATCAGGAAATGTCCAGTGGTCAGTCCCTAAGCTCACGTGGGTCGAACCCAATGTGAGAAACAAGGGGTGATCACTATGCTATTTCATATGAACATAACATGTCGACCATTTTATGTGTATCCAAGGTTTAAGTAACCCATTCAGATCTTCTGGGAAAACATGGGAGGGGCCCGATCAGAGGATTAGAACCTCAGAACAATCGACGGGCCGTTCTTCTAATGTGATCTGGTGCACGAGCGGGGTAAAGCCAGGGGCGTTGGGATTAGTCCGAACATAGGGAAGTGGAAGGTGTGAATCACGATACCTAGGATTCGGGACATTGTGGGGGTGGCGTGACAATGGAGGATAGCTATTGACCGTGGTGAAAATGCAGCATCCATATTGCATTATCCTGAAATGGGGACAACAAATGAGGGTCGATCGCTGACCATGTTCCCAACACGGGGCCTAAATCAAATATCGTCAATCAGTCTTTCGGGACGTTGGCCTAGGACAATAGTCGGACCATAGGCCAAGAATCCATACTGTTAGGGGGTCCTTCTAGACATGACCAGTCTTCCAGAACGTAGGCCCAGGACAGCAGGCGGACCGTAGGTCGAGCATCCATACCATTCGGGGGTTCCTCCAAACATGAAAGAGGATGAGATTCCGAATAAAGGGCATGCGAAGCATGGAATGTGGAGTGACGATTTGTTCGAATATAATCTATCACTCATGAAGTTATGCCACCGTGGTGGGAGCATGATAGATGGGTGCATCAGTTTGATCATGGATCATTCATTCTTTCAGACAGGGCCTCTATGATGAGGGGGGTTGTCACTTACCAATGTCATTTTGAGGTATCCTGAATTCATTCAGGGTAAGGTCACAGTTACGCAGTTCATCACAAGGGATCCGACCATGGGGCCGGAAAGGGGAAAGAACAAGATTTTATGATTCATGTGGCTGGACCCTGGGCTAAATACCGGGGTGTCTCTACGTATCCCATGAGGATGGGAATCAAGCTGCACGCAGTTTTTGGGGAACATTTTAATGTCATGTAGGACGATGAGAAGCTTGGTTGCACCAGTACACATTCTACCAAAACTACTAATCCCACGTGAGTCATGCTCGATGTGGGAAACAAGAAGTAGTGGTGGGACTTTCCCAACATAGGAAGGGACATGGTAGGGAAAAGGGATGCTCGATAAATACCAGCCCAATGATGCTAACCCATCTACGAAGCCCACCCAGACGTGCGAAGAGACAAAGCTAAGTATGTCTGAATTCCACTTGAACATGAGAGAGTGGAAATGTGTGAATAACGACGCTTGAAATTTGGATCACAATAATGGTGGTGTGATGATGGAGGATTACTATTGACCATGGTGGAAACATATCATCCATATCGTGTTAGCTTGGAATGGGGACAAACAAATGAGGGTCGACCGTTGAACATGTTCGAAACACGGGACCTGTCGCAAATGTCGTCCATGATCCTTAGGGACATTGGCCCGAAACGATTGGAGAGCCCTTAGGCCCAACATCCATGGAGAGACCTTAAGCCTAGAATCCATGTCTTCCGAGGGTACTTTTGGATGTGGGAGAGGATGAGGATCCAAATGGTGAGCTCACGAAGCTTGGTCATGGAACGAGAGGAATGTCTCCATGAAAATTCCACACTTCGGGCTCTTTGTCAAAAACGCATCTGAATACATTAATGATATGTATTAGATAGAGGTAGTCAAGTCCCTTCCAACAGGGAGATCTTAGTTTAGTGTCATAGAGTTCAAACCATGGATTAGAGGAAACATAGGAGGCACATGGTGGGGTAACTCAAATATCCGACATGAATGAGAACTGGGGGTTCCAACCACCACGTGCTTCTCGGAGAGTTTTTAGGTCGAGGGACTGAAAAAGAGAGTTGAGCTGGGCCTTAAGAAAAGTGAAAAGGTATTCCTATGTACCCCATGGGGATAGGGATCAGGCTGCACGTAGTTCTTGAAAGTGTATTAGTTTAAGGCCTTAGAACTCGGACCATGGATGGGTAAAGAGAGCATGAGACACATGGTAAGGTTGTAACAAAACCCTACGTGAATGAGGACATAAGCCCTACTTACCATGTGTTCTCTGGGGAAGTGCTGGAGTCGAGGGAACAAACACGAAAGTTAGGCTGGACCCACAGGGAAGTGCCCGGGCACTCCTACATATCTCATTAGGATGAGAATCAAGCCATACGTAGTTCTTGAGGGTGGCATGGCACGGTGAAGTACCAGTAAAAAGGATAAGAGGGGAACGCGGGTCTGACCCTCACTCCAAAAGAAGCGGTATTTGATAAATCTTGTTTGTCATTTAAGGTGAGTTGTTTTTTTTGTGAAGTGACAGGCCTAGGGTAGCAAGACCTAGCGTCTCCACAAGAATCAAGCCGTAGTAGGACTTGAAAAATGGCATGGCATATGACCAATACCCAACGTGACGCCCTCTATGATGAGGTCATCACAATGCAGTACCATTTTTCATCATGCGGCCAGGACGATAATGTCACAGTTTAGGGTCATGTGATAGGACCAATAATGCATTTTAACGTCATGAAACACAGACGTAACAGATACGATGCTAGGTGGGGAATGTCTACGGTTCCGTGCAACATAACCGACATGAATGGGGACATGATCCCAAATCACACCGTACACAATTTCGAGAGGGAGACCTCAGGACAAGGGGCCTACATAGAGGTAAGAGGCAAAGGGGAGGAAATACTAGCTCCCAAATGAGCTGGACCTGAAAACGAGATGTCCGGGTGGTCCTAAGTATACCATAAAGATGGAAATCAAGCCATATGTAGTTATCGAGGGTGCCTTTTAACGTCATGCGGGACATGAAAAAGGAGGGACAATTATTAGAATGGGGTGGACGTGGTGCGACTATTGAAAACCTGAAATGAATGATGACATAATCCAGCACCACGCCACGCAGTCCCATAGTCAAAGTCCAGAAGGCGGGATAGAAAAGACAAATTAGCAGACCTCAAGCTAGACCCAAAGACAAGGGGTCTGGGCGTACCTATGTATCCCATGAGAATGGGAATCAAGCCAAACGTAGTTCTCAGGAGATCTTAGTTTATGGTCTTAGTGCTCGGACCGTGGGAGCCCCGAAGGATGACGTATTGCAGCTTTGTCCCCCTGACATGCAAAGGTATACTGAGGGATAACACTAAGAGTGTCAAGATTCCACCTAGACATGATAGGGTGTAATGTAATGTGAATCATGCAACCAATATTCGAGGACTGAAGGGGCTGGCGTGACGAAGGAGGATTACTGCTGACCATGTTCGCAAAACAGCATCCTGTCGCGTTAGCCTGAAATAGGGACAAACAAATGAGCATCGACCGCTGACCATGTTCGCAACGTGATATCTGTATCAATTTTTTGTCTGAAACCCTCGGGGGAATTGGCCCGTAACGGTAGGAGAGCCCTTGGGCATTGTATCCAGGTCGTTTTTTGGGGGTCCCTTCGGGTGTGAAAGATAATGGAGGTCCGAATGAAGGGGAACACAAAGACTGAAAAGCGGGTGAGAACATGTCCGAGAAGAGTCCAACATTCCAGGGACTAGACCAAAGTACCCTTTGGCGCATTGGTGAACCACCGAAAAGGGTTGAAAAAGTGGTTCATAAGGGAGAGATACATGGCGTGGTCATTACAAGCCCGATGTGAATGAGGACATAATCCCATGCCATGCCATATAATCCCCTCATGGAGGAAGGGTAGACCAAGGGGCCATGGTGAAATAGAGGTTTCTGGGAGATGTGGCTGGACCCGAAGCCTAGACATTCGGGTGGTCCAATGTATCCCATAAAGATGGGAACCAAGCCACATGTAGTTCTCGAAGATACTCGGAGGGCAGGATACCCTAACAAGGACGTGTACGGCATGGCGAGTGACCCGACGTGAATGAGGACAAAATCCCATACCACACCACACAATCCTATGAGAGAGAGAGCATGGGCCAGGGGTCCGAAAAGGCCAAGGGGCCTTGGTCAAGAGGGCCTGACCAACTTGTATTCTAACGTCTTGCAGCGAGGATGAGGGAGGATAAGGTGTCTCATCCGGGGATGTGTACGACATGGTGAGCAACCCAACGTGAAGGAGGACATAATCCCACACCATATCGTACAATCCCATAAGAGAGAATCCTGGCCAGGGGCCTGAAAATGCCAAGGGGCCTGAGGGTTAGAACCACCCAGAAGAAG
This sequence comes from Viscum album, assembly GCA_963277665.1. NCBI lineage: Eukaryota > Viridiplantae > Streptophyta > Magnoliopsida > Santalales > Viscaceae > Viscum > Viscum album. The sequence continues at coordinate 1,328,278,493 of OY728159.1, forward strand.
TTCATTTCTTGGAGATACAACGGGGCGAGATGAACCACTACACTCGATGTTTGGGACATCTTGGGGTGGACCTAACGATCCAGGACAACTGTTGACCATATTCAAAACACAGCATTAGGAGCAACAAATGAGCATCGACCACTTACCATATTCGAAACACGGGATTTGTATCAATTTGTTTCTTGACATCCTCGAGGGCATTGTCCCGATGTGGTAAGAGAGACCCCTTAGGCATAGCATCCATACCATTCAGGGGCACTTCCGGATGGGGAAGGTGACGAACTCCCAATCAAGGAGCGGGTGAAGCATATCTGTACCCATATTTCAAGGAGAATGTCTCCAAGGAGCGGGACGTATGGCCGGATAGAGGTTAAATCGATGTGAATTGGGGAAAAAGTTTTCACCCCTGCCATATATCTTAACCCAGGGGGGGGGGGAGATTTTGGCGTTTGGGCTGGACTGATAGACAAAATGTTCGGGCATTCTTACGTATCCCATGAGTATGGGAATCAATCCATACGTAGTTCTTGAAGGTCATGCAGTTTATCATATTATCGGGAGGACAAGGGAGGATATAAGAAAGGGAGTAAGAACATGGTGTGACCATTATAATCCTTGTATGAGTGGAGCTAAGGGAGATTTCTACACATCATTAAAGGACCCTCCGAGGAGACTATACTCAGGGGCAGTCAAAGAGAAGAGCTTGGGGCTGGGCTCAAGATGGGCGTCTGAGTGTTCCTACATATCCCATGAGGATGGGAATCAAGCCATACTTATTTCTCAAGATGTAGTTTGATGTCATGCAGGACGATGCATAGTTTAAGGTCGTACAGGACCGTCGTGCAATTTAGGGTCATGCAGGACCATCTAGTTTAAGGTCTTACATGACCATACAGTTTAAGGTCATGAAGGACCGTAATGGCTCAGGCAAAGTATTTCTTGAGGAACTTGGAATTGGTGGGATGAGTTATGTGCTCACCATCCATGGCCACCAAGGAGTATGCTCCATTGGAGTAAACCTTGTGAATTATGTAAGGTCCCTCCCATTTGGTATCCAACTTGGGTATTTTCCTGCCAGGGATCATTGGCGCTCGGAGGGAAAATACCAGGCCTCCTTGTAGAAAAGAGCGGAGGTGAACCTTCTTGTTGAAGGCTGTAGCTATCTTATTCTGATGCCTTTTCAGATTGTGCAGGGCACATAGCCTACTCTTGTCAAGTGCTTCCAATTCATCTAGATGGATTTTATCCACCTTATCTGGCGCCTACTGGTCATAGAATGCAGTGCGTAGTGATGGTAGCTAGATCTCGATGGGTAGGATGGCCTCAACCCCATATACCAGGGAATATGGAGTCACCTGGGTGGAATTGCGAGTCATCATCTGATAAGCCCAGAGGGCATTGGGGAGCTTGTACGACCAACTCTTCTTGTTCTAACTAACCATTTTCTGCAAAATGTTAGAGGTTGTTTTGTTGAATGCCTCAATCTTTCCATTTTCCTGTGCGTGATAGTGAGATGTATGGTTCGAACAGATATTGTACTTGGCGTACAATTTATTCAGCTCAACTGCTCAAAAGTTTGCGCCATTATCATTGAGAACGACATGAGGGACTCCGAATCGATAGATGATGTTGGAGCTCACAAAATTGAAAATGGATCAAGCCTTGACTTCCTTAAGTGGGACTGCCTTTTTCCATTTGGAGAATAAGTCTGTAGTGGTCAGGATGAACCTACACTGGCGAGCTTTCGCCGGTGGGTACGGCCCCACGACATCGAGCCCCCACACCACGAAGGGCCAAGAGTACTTAGTGAAGTGGAGAGGTTCTGGTGTCTGATGCAGGGAGTTATCATGAACCTGGAAAACGTGACATCTCTTAGAAAACTCAATACAATCGTGGATCATAGAGGGCCAGAAGTACCCCAGTCTCCAGATCTGATGGGACAGCTTCGGCCCAGCCTAGTGGGCTCCGCAGGAAATGGCATGAACCTATTGCATGACATGAGAAATCTAGACTCCTTGAATGCAATAGAGAAGAACACCATCAAAACCATGCTTATAGAGGATCTGTTCAATATTGGGACCACTCTAGAGTGTAAAATACAGTGTGCGGCATCGGATCCGCTCGTGCTTGACCCGATCATCTGCGAGGAAACCATTTTGGAGATACTCGACAAAAGGTTCTCTCCATTCAGCAGTCGTATCAACCACTGCACCAGAAGAACCTGGGGATCCTGATGTGGGGGATCTGGTGGTAAGATGGATTACCCATGGGCCTTCATCATCCTCTGAGATGATGGGGGAAATGACTCTCTGGTGTGACTCATGTATAATCAGATCATCCTGCTCGAGATCTGCAAGTGACACATCTAAACTGGCCAAAGCATATGCTCGACCATTCTGTGACTGAGGGACATGGGTAACTTCTAGTCGAGAAGGGAACTGGGCCATTAGACAGAGGGTGCACTCCAATAATGGCACGAGCTCTGGCTTCCTGACAACATAGTCACCATTGACCTGATTGTTGACTTGTTTAGAATCCCCTTTCACATGAAAATGGGGAACATCGATCTCAAGGGCCAGCTCGAGGCTAGTGATGAGAGCCTGATACTCTGCCTCATTTTTGGTGCAACCTTCTGACAATAGTAATGAGTACAACAAAACGGCTTGCGCTGATGTGATGAGAACGATACCCAGACCCACTCTGTTGAGCCTCAGATCGTTGATCCTCCTACCGGTGGGGCTCCAGGAGGCACCATCAAAGTGCATTTTCCAACATGAGACAACAAGATCGACTGAGAGGATTGCCTCATCAAGAAAATATAGGTCCAGAGATTGATCCGAAGGGGTTGGATGGGCAACTAGGAAGTCTTCCAATTCCTGCCCCTTGATAGCCTTCTAAGGCACAAACCTGATGTCAAACTGCTAGATAATTACCACCCACCGTACTATCAGGCCAGTCAACATGGGGCGGTTTAAGATTTACTTCATTGGGTCTACCTAAGAGACCAATTGTACATCATGGTGCTGTAGGTAATGTCACAATTTCTGTATGGAAAACATGAGTGTGAGGAAACTCTTTTCGATGGGGGAGTGTCTGGTCTCCGTATCTAGGAGCATGCAGCTGAGGAGTAGAGTTTGTTCTCTGTCCCGTCATTGTTTTTCTGGGTGAGCAGGGCACTGAGATACCGTTTTAGGGCAGTCACATAAAAGACTAGTGGCTTTCCGGCGACGGGTGGCATCAAGACCAGAGGCAGGAGCAGATACTACTTTATTTCCTCGAAAGCTGTTTGACACTCTTCATCCCATTAATAGGTAGAGCCTTTCTTCATGATCCGGGAAAAGGGCTTACACTTTCCAGCCCGAATTGCAATAAATCGGCGTATTTAGGCTAAGTGGCCTTGAAGACCTCGAAGCTCCCGAATCTTACTCGGGGAAGGCATCTGGCTAATGGCTTTGATCTTCTCTGGGTCGATCTCGATGCCCCGGTATCTGAAAACGAAGCCAAGAAACTTTCCAGAGGTGACCCCAAAGGCACACTTCAACGAGTTCATATTCAAGTGGCAGAAATAGAGGAAGCTAAATACTTTCTCAAGGTCCTTGAGATGGTCCTGGAACAGGTGAGATTTGACCACCAGATTGTCCACATAGCACTCCACCAATGTTCTGAGAATTGGCTTAAATATGTGGTGCATGGCTCGCTTGTAGGTGCAACCTACATTTTTCAGGACGAAGGGCATAACCTAGTAACAGAAAGTACTTTGGGGGGCCTTGAAAGCAGTGGTCTTCTCATCTTCAGGGGCCATCCGGATTTGGTTGTACAGAGAATACCCATCCATGAAGGAGAGGTCCTAGAACCCGGCCGTAGCATCAATCAAAAAATCTGTCACTGGGAGGGGAGAATCATCCTTCGGACTGTGGCTGTTGAGATCGCAGAAGTCGATACAGACTCTGATCTACCCATTCTTCTTCCTAACTGGCACAATGTTGGCTAGCCACGTGGGGTATTAGACCTCCTTGATGAAGTTGGATTTGATAATCTTGTGAAGTTCGACCTCAACCATGGCACCGTGAGAAGGGTGCATCTTTTTGGGAGGCTTCTTGAACCCGCAATGGTTTGTGAGGAGGCCAAGATCGTGGACGGCTACCTAGGGATCTAGTCCTGGCATCTCGTCGTAACTCCAGGAAAATACATCACGTTGCTACTTGAAGAAGTTCACCTATCGCTGCTGCTCCTTGAGGGACATGGCGGCACTGATCAATGTGGGTCTCAGATCTACCTCGCTATCAAGGTTCACATGTACCAGTTCATCGACCGTGGTAGAGAAGCCTTCTTCAAAGGCGGGGGGAGCATTCTCTAGATCATATTATCCACTTGTGGAGGGATCTTATGTGGGGGGAGTTGTCTCTGAACCACCAGACTTATATGGGAGGTTGGTGCCATCTTGAGCAGCAGTGGTCATCATATCAGGAGATTCATGCGCCACTGAGACCATAGCGATGAAGGTAGTCGATCCAATCCCATCTGGTCTTCGGCCCATGGGGCCGTGCTTGACAATATCAAAGCAGTAGTGGCACATCATCTTAAGATAGCTAATTCAACCCTGAAAAAATAGACACATCTAACGTACCACCGTTGCCATGAGCCTGACGTCCCAATACCGTATAGGGGTAGGAGGTTCCAGGATTACCCGAGCCTAGTTGGTGTAGGAGTACGCGGTAATTTTTAGCTGTTGCTTGGACCCGGTAATATTCCTTCCTCTCATGCCTGAAACAACAAATCATTGCCCCATGTCGGGGGTTGTGGCCTCCAATCGATGGATCAGGAAGATATAGGCGTCATCCAGACCTTCCCAGGGATAGCTTGTGACAGTGGCAGGTTCAACCTCACTTTCTAGAATCTTCTTATCCTTGCTCTTTTAATAGTCAGTGTCCAGATAGCAGGATTCACAAGAAGCAAAAGGAGACGCATCTCCTTGGAGCATGCCTACTTGACCATTGAGGGAGTATTTGAGGCATTGGTGATACGATGAAGGGACCACCGCATGCAGGTGGAGCCATGGCCTGCCCATCAATTCATTGTACACGGTGTCCTGGGAGACAACCAGGAATTAGGTACTGGAAACTAGGCCACTGAACTGGGTCTTCAAGAAGATCTTTCCGACCAGGGTTTTCTCAGTCCTATCGTATCCCTAGATTCTGAGGTCGGAGGGAGTTAGATCATCCTCAGACAAACCCATCTTTCGCAGTGTCCGAGTCGGGATTAGGTTAATCCCAGAACCCGTGTCAACAAGACAGCGGTGGACTTCCACACCATTAAACTGACCAGTGATGTAGAGTGGATGAATATGCCCCTGTATGGGAGGGTCTTCATCTTCACCAGAGAACAAGATAACTGTCTAGCATTCAACATTCTCAATTGCCTCATTGTGGAAGGCTTCTGCAGCCGCTACCTCTGTCTCAAACTAGAGGGGGCTCCTTAGAGCCTCGTTGAGCACCTCACGCATTTCTGATGATAGGAGAAGAGCCTCGAGGATAGAAATCCTCACTGGGATACCGACAAGGTGATTCAGAACATCATACTTCCCTGCCAGGTGCAAACTTCTGCTCACAAAAGGCCGCTCTGTGATTGGAAACATGAAGGGCCGTGTTGGCTGGACCGGTGGCTGGCTAGTGCTAGGTACACCCCATTACTCACTAGTCAAGGCCTGAATAGTAGCTACCGGATGAGGACTAGACAACTAAGATCGGCCTGTAACAGGGAGAGACTGGCTGTGGTACAGACGAGGTAGCTCTGCCTGATCTAGTAGCATGAACGACAACGAAGGCAGATTTGAGGGCGCCGGATGAGGAAGTTGCGCGTGCTGAGCTCTGCAATGGGCATTCTATCTGGTCTCAGTGGCGTGCACGGCCTGGATAAAAGCGCTAGCTAAAGTTCCATGAGATCCCATGTGGCCATGGTTCCACTGACGTTGACATTGACTGGGGACATTGGGGAGGTTCGCCTGGCATTCCCCCTCGTCAGGAGTCATATTGGGATTTACCAACTCCACAGTATTAACCGAAGTGTACCCCTGACTGTCGCTTGAAGAATCATCCACCATAGGGTGGATTTTGGGAGGGATCTCCATATCAGGGGGCATGAAGTCACCGATAGTGCGGGACGAAGATGGAATTGGTAGAGTGCGTTGCTTCTTCTTGCGTTGTCGATGCTTGCTCTTCTGGGAAGAGGCCGACTGAGATGATGACGTAGAGGCACTGGCTGCAGCCTCTGAAGGCTCCAACTAGTTCAAGCATCCCCGAATAATACCATGGGATCAGGCGACTATTTTACGAGCCATCCAGTCATCGTACTTCTAGGATCCACGGCTGGGAACCTACTGCCATTCACCTTCGTATTTGCTACCATTTTCTGACCTCACAAAGACACCCGCCACTTGTGTCGGGGCCGGACCCAGCCTGAATATGTTGTTATAGACCTTCTCTTGGAGCCAGTCTTTAAACACATAACACTTATTGAGGGTGTTCCCCAGGATCTGATGATAGGGGCAGTAGTTGGGGAGATCGGTGAGATTTTCTTCTTCTGGCCTTCTGTACTCAGGTAGGCGCACAATCCCCTATTCTAGGGCACTACAGAAGTAACCAGGGACCTGATCCTCACTAAACCAGTAAGTCTGGTGTCTTTTTTCCAGATATGGGGATCTGGGAGCCTGGCCCTAATGAGGGTCCGGAGGAGCCTACCGAGGAGACGGTGCCTAATTATCTCGCCTAGGCGGCGGTGGCGCGTTGCACAGGGGAACCTGCCGATTCTGAGGCGGTCGCTGCTGGGCAGGAGGCTGCACATGAGGCGGAGGGCCTCTGTGAGGTTGTGGAGCCAGTGCTACCAACAAAAATTATAGCTACCATAGGGATTCTATTTGGGCCACCACGGTGGGCTCGGCTCTGGAATCCCTCCTTGTTGGGATCACTGGGGGCAACAGATGCAACTGACTAGCCTGTTTCATGGCTTCCTCGAGGCCCTGAGCCTTATCTGAAAAATATCAAAACCCTCTGGGTAGTTCTGAGTGATCAGGGAAGGAACTAGTTCTGTTTTGACATTCCCCATGCACATCGTCAGTAATTTCTCCTGAGTTAGTGGCATGTCGAGGGAATATGTGAGCCCCTTCCACCAGGCGATGAAGTCCACGACTCGTTCATCGGGCCTTTGGTTGCACCTGAAGATGTCTGTGATGCTGGTCTTCCATGTGGTAGAGCTGAAGTGGTATAAGAATTTCCAGCGAAGGTCCTCCCTTCCAGTCACTGATCCAATGTGGAGCTGGTTGTACCAGACAAACGCAGGGCCTTTCAATTTCTTCACAAAACATCATAGTTTGGCGACTTCCTTTTGTGTTGGAGTCCCCAACATGGGGCCACACCTTGAGGAAAAGTGGTCCAGGTGCTACGACAGATCTCTTGTCCTATTAAAGGGTGAGAAAGTAGGATTTCCAAATCCCGGGGGTGCATGCATATCATCCACCCACACTGGATACGACTTTCCATCTGGTGGGACTGCCACCTGCCGTGTTTCCAACGCCTCGAGGCGGGCGATGAGTGCCTCCATTGGATCGTCCGGGTGGGGGTCCCTGTCTTGACATGGATACCTAAACACGAGTGAATTGTCGGTCTCTTTGACACAGTAGATAGGTTCAGGGGCTCGTGGAGCGACTGGTGGAATGGCATGCAGGGCTGCTGGAGGAACCAGGGCTGGGTTCCTCAGATTTTCACGCCGTTCGGGAGGGTTTGGTGAGACGTATCGTGCCCTCTTTCCATGAGTTCCGACTTCAACCCTGTCCACTAGGGCGGTATGATTAAGGTTTCCTGGAGGCATCTCACCGGGGGGAGTTGTTCTTACCCCTGCTGCCCCGGCCTATGATTTCCATAGTCGGGTCGTCGCTCTATAGCACATTCGGCCAAGAGTTTGTCGACCAGCCTCTTCTGCACAAAAAGTTGCTAGCGCAACGCGACCTTCTCGGGGTCTTCCTCTGTCTTCTACACTGAGGCAGACAGATCGCAGTGCTTGACAGCTCTGACATGCTCTTTACCCTTACCGACATTCCGAATGAGTACCTACGACTCGGTGGGCTGAGGGAGACCCAGGGGGTTCCTCTGATGACGAGTAATCCTCCCTGATGGGTCCAACAATGGTGGCACACCCTTAGTGGGAAGTCTCCATCAAGAAATTATAGCTCATCTTCCTTATCCATGACATCGACCATATGGACTAAAACCCTCCCCGGGGGCACATCCTCAATATCGCATATTGAGTCGATCTGTCGTCGAATATGGATGAAGAGGAGGACAACATACTTCCCCCAGCCACGGACTTGCACGTGGGGGGTATCCTCCCTGATGATTTTGCAGAGCTCCCTGAAGCTCTGAACACATTTTTGTTGGAGGGTGTTCTGGCGACCTGGTGACTCAGGGCGCTGGGCCACGGGGAGTGTGACCAAATCGACTAGACGGCATTGCTCGCCGATTTCCTCAAAGTGAACTTGGCTCCTGAGGTATACCACCTGATGATAATGAATACGGAAGTGCGTCACCCATAGGGTTTGATGGAAGCACTCGACTTCCTCTGGGGTGAGGTATTCCGGTGCACAGAAGTTTGACACCACCACTAGCTAGAACTTCTTTGAGAAGTGATCCGCTGCAAGAATGATCCATAAGTTCCTACGCTCGGATTCAGGGTCTAGCCTCGTATTGGCCCACTTGTGAACCAGAGGTGGATGAGGAACTAGTAGCGGTACTAAGGCAGACTACTAAGACATTAGACTAGGGGGAGGAGAATATGGTGAATGAGCCAAATGGACACCGAATTATGGACCATCCTCCGAGGAGTGCGGTGACTTGATCATGATGTCATGATAAGACGGGCTGACAACCACAACTTCTGGTGCAGGGATCACGGTTACCGGCGATGGGTCACGATGTTGCTCAACCGCCATCAGTCCCCAAAATAGCTCTCTGTGATCTCTGGTCGAGGTAGGACGCGCTTCTATGATGATGGTGGTGACTGCATAGTCGGAACCTGTGGGACTCCCAAGATTTCTTCCTCCTAGATGTACCTGTGAAGAGAAGTGAGAATCAGGTATACTTCACACTCTGGAAGGATGAGGCTGATACGCCTTGTTCCTGCCCCAGTCCTTGACACAGAGGACCGAGGGGAGGGTTCCACTGCTGAGTTGTACTCTGCTTCAGAATTCGAGAAACAGACAGGTTTGATCTCAGTCTGAAGCATTTCAGTATTCTTATTGTGGAAGCGATGACCCGCCTTGCTTCCCCGGGATGGATCTTCAGGGAAGGGACAATTCCCGACACGAGGAGGTCCTTTGGCCGTATTAGTGTTGGGGCAAGGAGTGCTTCCGCCTGAGTAGGCCGGGGTGTGAGGAGCACCAGGGCAGATGTCAAAGGGGACACGGGGAGGACCTCCGTGTTGGATGTAGGTGTGGGTAGGACCCCTACTAGAACTGATGGGAGCATAGGTAGGACCTCCATGCCTGGTTCCCTTGGTGACCTCAGTGCGAGGCAAGTACCAGTACTGATTGGGCCGAACACGGGTAGGACCTCTGTGTTGGGTGTTGGTGCAGTGAAGTTGATCTCCACCCCTCGGGTTGATAGGACGAATATGAACTCCTTCGACTGTTACAAGGGTGTGAGGAATGTCCTCACATCTTAGAGCGATTGGATGTACAATGTCCCTACCCCGGCGGTCCATGGCAGGATGGATGGATCCATACCCAGTGTGATGAGCGCGGGAGAGGCTCACATATGAGATGTTTATACCATGGGGAATGCCCTCATTTGGGTCGAAGGTGGCACGAGGCATACCTCTGAGCCGAGCTTGGGAGCGGGAAAGGTCCGCGTCATCCATGGTGGTTGCACGGGGAGGACCTCCGTACCGGGTGGCACTGTTGCGGGGTAGTCCACGGTGGCCACCGTCTATGCTTGCGACTAGGAGTGTCGACCCAGCCTGCCTGTGGGTGGTTAGGGTCTCGATTCGGGTCAAGCATACAGCTGCCCATGCTCGGAGTATGCAGGGGTGATGTTGTACGTCAGTGGTGGCTCAGGCCATAGCAACGACTGACATCGACGCCACTTGACCAGTACCCTCCTCGGCCTGTGCCCTGACGTTGGTGTCGGGTTAGCCGGGCCGGTTCCGGTGGTGCAGGAAGATAATCTACCTACTCTTCAGCTCGGGGAACCAGGTGGCGGCACTGGCGCAGCTTGGTGGGGGCCCTTGCTGGGAACCCCTGGGATGGAACTCCGGAAGGGCTGGCCCGAACATCCCCTACCTCATTGGCGTAGGGTACAGAGTCATCGAGGCATTCCAGGGAGAGGCTCCCGAAACGGTTAAAGGTCGGAGTGGGGTGCAGTGGATCCCTGTATGGCCCTCAGGGGTGGTGTTGATGGCAGGGCCTGGATGCCTCCAGGTCTAGGCGGGCCATATCCCTAGTTGGAATTATTCCCTCATCCTCATAACGACGTTCGAGGTCATTAATCACCCTTCATTGGATGACTTCCAATGGGGAGATGGGGCGTGGGTGCCGCAAATTCATGGACGTAGACGCCATTGCAGCAGTTGTGGTGCCACACAGAGTGGTTGTGCTGGCGTTGCCCCTTCCCCTGCATAGGCGGATGGGCAGCGACCGTGTCCTGGTGGCAGAAACCTGATTCCTGAGAAGCAAGGAGATTAACTCATTAGCATTGCTAGGAAAAGAAACCAACAAATAGTTCCCCAGCATCATTCCATCTTCCGTGGACAGTAAAAGGGATCCACGCTGAAAAAGTTGCAGAAGGGGATCCCCAACGTTCTACTTCCCCAACTTCTGGTGAGTTTCACGCCGGGACCGCTATTTTCTTGGCGGGACTCGGTGCCGGATAGCTGGATCCGGTGACACGTCAATCCATGGGTGCCCCGAACATTACTAATCTCCATATTGAGGAGAATAAATTCACGTCGGGTTCACCATTTCTGTTTCCGATGATTTCACGGGGCACACGCATCCGTCGAATTCGGGGGGACATCGACGTGACTTTTGTTGCCCCACATTCCCGCTTTCCAAAGGCGGGCGACATTCGCTCCTTATTCAAGGATGTCTGATCCTTGATCGAAATAGGATGATGGGATGTAGCTTCTTCCTTCCGTGGATTCCTCCTCGGAACTCGTCACCTAGTCTGGGTCTCCCTTATAGATTTAATATGTTGTTCGTGAAACTCTTCCCAGTACCATGTTTCTATGGATGCCGGTTAATTACACTGCTTCTGTCAGGACATTCCGAGGGGTCTAGTCAGGGAAACAACCTTCAGTTGGGGGAGTAGTCACATCGAGACACCACTGGCGTGTCTGGACGTTGGGGAATTGGCATGTTTTTCCTTTTCCCCTTATTATAGGGCTTATCGAGGGCGCGGAAGCCATAGGCATCCCACATCGAGCGTGGGGAATCATATGCCATAGGCATGTATCTAAGGTTTTCCACAGCTTCCCATTTTTAACACAGGGTATGCCACAAGTTTAACATCTAGCGGAGACGGATCGGACCGATCTGAACACCGATGAGGGTTGATCATATTGAGGACCCCCCTTGAAGGAACACCGATATTAGGTCCAACGCATGGGCGACTTCCTGAATGCTGTGGAGGGGAATGGGGTGGCTTGATCTCACCGGAACATGGCAGCCCGGGTAAGAATTAGGATGGAAGATGGAGAGTTGAATGGAGTGGAGGAGGAATGAGACAAGACCATCGTGGAGATGAAGGTAGTGATGGGATTGAGCCTCAAAGAGACCTCCTACGTATCCCCATGGCAGGGAATCAAAGTCCGCATAGTTCGGTTGGTGAGAACCAACGTGAAGGGGGTCAGAGTGACCAATGGGTGGGGGTATTGAACCTCAAGGAGGATTACTACGTACCATGCCTTGACATGGATCAAAGTCCTCATAGTTCGGAATGGATGTGTGCCGGCAAACCGACGTTAATATGGAACTTGGTCCGATGGATGATGGGCTTGAACCTCGTGAGGCTTCCTACGTACCATGACTTGGCATGGCTCAATGTCCGTGTAGTTCGGGTGAACAAAGGGGTGTTGAACCAACATGAGGGAGTGTCAGAACAACTGGATGGTAGGGTCACAATGGCTTACCGCTGGATTGGGGCGCAGTTTAACGTCATGCGGGACGGGGGTGGAACCTGACGTGAAAAAACATCCGGGCGGTGGTCTTGAACCTCATGAGGCTTCCTACGTACCATGCCTTGACATGGATCAAAGACCTCGTAGTTCAAAATGGTGTGGGACTTACACACTAGGCTACCCAAGGTGGTGGGTGAACCGACGTGAATGAGGTCAGAACAACCAGGTGGTGGACTTGAACCTCGTGAGGATTCCTACGTACCGTGCCTTAACATGGATCAAAGACCACGTAGTTTAGATAAGGGTGTGTCAGAGAAACGATGTGAATAAGGACATTGGCCCAATGGGTAGTGGGATTGAACCTCATGGAGGCTTCCTACGTACCATGCCTTGACATGGATCAAATTCCTCATAGTTCAGGTGGTGCCAGTGAACCGACGTGAAGATGGACCGAGGGTACGATGGGTATTGGGCTTGAACCTCGAGGAGGCTTCCTACGTACCATGCCTTGACATGGATCAAAGTCCTCATAGTTTGGGTGTACAGTTTAGTGTCATGTGGGATGTGGGTTGGTGTCATAGTCGATGCTTACTCTAATCCCAGGTGAGTCATGCTCGATGTGAGAAACAAGAGATGGTAGAGACCTGACGATCACGTCGCGAAGGGTGCGTTCGTGGTAGGCGAAGAGGGGATTACGCGTTGGGCGGCCCATAGAGTTGGGACTTACTTTAGGATAGAGGCCCGAGGGCGACAATGCGCAGAGGGAGAGGGGAAGTACAAGGATTCATGGGTGCTAACTCCTGCAAGAAAGGCTAGGGGCTTACACCAAGGAGGCTGACCTTCCCCCCACAGACAAATGCCACTCTCAGAAGGAGGATATCATCCCCTGTGGAGACCAGGGGGCGTAGAGAATTTCCAAGGTGGGGGAAACCCACGTGAAAGGCACAGGGTGATGTCACAGTTTAATGTCGTGTGTTGAGGATGAGGGTACTTGGAATTTTAACGTCCTACAGCTCGGACGAGGTTGGTTTACTCCACACCCCTAGGACTTACATGACCAGTGCCCTTTTATCCATGTGGATGGGAAGGTATCATCAATGCCGTACTAAAGGGGGGTTGCAGAGTGAACCATCGAGGGGTCCACTTTAGCGTGGCTATGCGAAGAAGCAATATCCATTAGTGTGCCCATGTGAATAAGCATTATTCAAAGCAACGCCACGGGCGGTATCGTCCGGGGGACTTTGAAATCACATCGTGCGAACCTAGAGGGCCGGACGAGAAAAGTAATTGCCGAGCAGAGGGGTCCATAGGTGGGGGCCTTGTGGAGTTCGATCGCTCTGCGTGGTGGAGGGAACTGGCGAAGGGGTGTGCTTTGCGAAGTGGGGTTCCTTAGCCTTAGCATGGGGAAGAGGTGCAAATGGAAGGTGCTTCGCGAAGTGGAAGGGGTTTCACGGAGCACTGCCTCATGAAGAACAGGAGCCTCGCAAAGCAAAGTGTCGTGAAGCAAGGTGCTTCATGAAGTACAGTGAACCTGCCTTGGCATGTGGGTCAGATGTACGTGAAGGGTGTTTCACGAATCATAAACTCCCCGCGACAACCCGGGTCCCCTTGGTGATCCCCTTCCTTCATGAATGCCCTTAGGCTTCGTGAAGGGCATCCCTCCCGGAAGAGGGGATCAAAGAGAGACAATGCAATGGCACCTCACAAAGAAAAAATACCTCGTAGAGCTCATGATTCACAGAGCAAAGAATGATTCATGATTTGGGAGCTAGGAAGGGGAAAGGTCGGATTGTAAGTCCATCGGGCTCGGGGGGAGTCCAGTATTTATAGGCCAGAGGCACCGCGAAGCAGGGCAGACGCGACGTGAAGGGGGATTCGGTTGCTTTGCGGTCAGTCGCGAACGTCACAAGCATTGGAAGAGTGGACCACCTCCTTTGCTTCATGGAGGTCTTGCGACCTTCAGGGGAGTTCGCGGAGCGTACCCCCTCCTGTGCTTCACAGTGGGCTCGGGAACGTCAGGGGCGTCATGGAGCGTACCGCCTCTTGTGCTTCGTGGCAGGCTCGCGAACATCAGAGGCATCGTGGAGCGTACTGCCTCCTGTGCTTCATGGAGGGCTTGAAAACGTCACAGGCATCGCGGAGCATACCGCCTCCTGTGCTTCACAGAGGGCTCCTGAATGTCAGGGGCGTCTCGGAGCGTATCGCCTCCTGTGCTTCGTGGTGGCTGCATTGCTTGGGGGGACTCCGCACTGTGGCTTCGCGAGGAAGGTCACGGGGCCTCTATTTCTTCATTATTTTCATCCAATATTTTGGCGCCAACAATTATATGACTCAATATTATGATATTTTATATGAAAGGTATAATTTTCAAATGTTATATTCATATTCTTATACACTTACATTTATTTTATGACTAGTATCTCTCTTGTTTACCCTTACAGATCATATAAGCTCACCCTTTTCTTATATTTTATCTTCCCTAGGTTATAAAGAATGGTTTTAGATAGGAATAATAAATGGGAAGATCTTTATGAGAGATCTTAAATATATTTCACCAAATTATAGAAATGTTTTCTAAGTTTTCAAAGGCACTAAACTAATATAGTATTTGGGTGTATGATTGTGTAATGTATGAAATGTTCCAAAAAAATAATATCCATGTATGTTAATCCTGGGTAGTTATATTAACCATTATATAAATATCATATATATTTACTATATATTTATTTATAGTAATCTATAAAAGTTAGAGATGCAAAATGGATTACACTATTCATAGAGATGGTAGACCGTACGTATGCATGAACACTGTTTCCATTTTTCAAAATAGATGGAATGAAAAAAAAATATTAATAAAACTTTTTAGAATAATTATTATGTTATATATAACATTTAAGTTAATAAAATACATATTTATTATCATCCATGTAAAAATAAAATAAAAAAAATTCACAACGCTACCTGAAATTGGCAGTCCACATGTACGCACGAGAAACATTATTTTTTTCCAATGGATTGGAATGTAAGAATTTGAATATGATATTATATCTCAATAGGTATTTTTATATCATAAATATCACATATATTCATTATCTTTTATCCTTACTACTTTCCATGTAAATCATAATCATAAAATGAATCACATCGCTTCGTGTGGTGGTTGTCTGTCGTACACATGTGTGCCGTTATCGTATCCCTCACATAATGGAAAGTAAGAAAGTATATTTGATATTATAATTAAATAAGTATTATAATATCATAAATATAATATATAAATAATAAATAAATCATTATATATAGTCATTAGAGGTGGTGATGGAAAATTAATAAACACAGTTCATGAAGCGGTAGTCCTCCGTACATATGATCAAGGGTTTTATTTTAAATACGATGGAAGTGGATATGGATATATGTTGTAATGAAAAATCATTAAATAAGATATAATGGAGTTATAATTTTTTTTTTATATTTGGATAACAATACAATGAGTTATATGAATAAGTAAAATAAAAATTCATAGTTAAAAAGTTTACCTCTTATTTGAGCAACCTATTTAGGTTTAACCTAAAAACTTACTAGATTATCATTATTATATAAATAATGACTATATGATTTTGGTATTTATTTAAGTAAGGGTTTTTGGTATTAATTTATGGAAAAATAGTCTTATTAATTATGAATAGGGGAGGAGAGGGGGTGGCCTTTTATAAGTGGGGGAAAGGTCACACATGGAATTTTTGAAAAGATAAAGTGATACCCATATTTTTCTCATGCCATATGCCATAAAATATTAGTGATTATAAAGTTAAAATATTTCCATCGAATCCATTTTTGAAAAGTTTTATATCATTTTTAACAATTTTCTTTATAGTTTAACCCTTACTATATCCATTTTTACCTTAACCATGGTAAATAATTTTTACCGTTTTTAATATTCATTATGGTAAAAAACTAAGTTGAACTTATTAGATAATATAAATTTTTATTATTCCTAATATTTAATCAATTTTTCCAAATTCAGTTTATTGAAGTGGTGGAATTTAATTTTATATTTAACGGAAAATGTGTCAAAAAGCAATTTAATCCATTTTTCTGTTCTCATAAGTATAGATTGTTTTAATACAAAGCTTTAATATAAAATTGAATAAAATGACCTAAATTAGTTAAATTATAATATAATTGAAATAATTTTAATTTAAATCAATTTAAAATATAATTTTAATTTATAAATAATTTAAACAAAAAAGAAGTTTTCAATTTAAATTCAGTATTTTTCACTATTCATAAAAAATTAATCATTCTAGAAAAATATAAAAAATTTACACAAAGATAATTGTAACATTTAGATTTAAAAAATAAATATTATTTTTTCAAATAAAGGTTTTAAAATTGGTAAAAAAATAATTTGAAATTATGTGTGCAAAGCGTGACTAATCCTCCATTCAGAAAAATACAGTTTTTCAGAAAACATTTCTTTCACTTTGAAATGATTCTTATTTTATTTCTAATAAATTGGGAACCATTGAATTTATTTTATACATGTTTAAACCATATATTTTTCATAATTTAGTTATAACTATTCATACCCTCAATCTTAATGGTTAGGTTATAATGGTCACATTTAAAGAATAACATTTTAATTGAGTGTCACGTTTTATTTAAACCCGGTGTTGTATGCATCACAAGCTATTAAAGAGGTTGTTTTTAAAAAAAAAAATATATATAATAAAGTGTTGAGGTGTAGTATTTTCATCAAATATTGGTTTTGTTTATCATACATGATATCGAGCATATTTTCCTTTTTTAAAATCTTAGGGTGTAATATTTTACCACCTTAAATAAATTTCATCCTCAAAATTTAATCTTGATCTTGGTAATCATGGTTTTTAAATTTTCAAATACCTTTTTAGGAACCCAAATCATAAAAATGGTTAACAAAATATCATCTTAATAAGATAAAAATGGAAGTATGATGTTCATATAGAATAACACATACTAGGTTTCCAAAATAAAATAACATTCGGTGGAAACTTAAAATATAGACATAAAAAAAATACAAACGCCCAAGGATTAATAGATAATGATAGAGATAATTTATCATAATAAAGTTAATGATCAATATAAACATTACAACTACAAATCCATGAATATATGATGTGTTAAAGGACCATTTTATTCATTGTAAATGAATGTACTTGGATAACATTTTTGTTTCATGATCATTTTCTCAGAGTTGAGTAATTCCTTTTCCATCCTAACTGAGAACATATGAAAATGTAATTACATGATATATTTTTATTTTATAGAAAAAATTTCATCCTTTGGTTGTGATTCAATAAATTCCCACTTCATTTCTTAGTCTAAGAAATGAATATCCAAAATAAATTCTTATGCACGAAGCACATTTAACAGATCACTATAATGTTAGGACATTCCTCCTATCTATAGATATTTTTTATAATAAAAATTATTATAACACATTATAAAATAACAAACATTGTTAAAATTAATCCATTCCATATATATTTAACTTTATAAATTATCCAACATATGTCTCTCTATATTAAAAGTCCAAATTTTTTGAAGGATGGTCACTAAATCAGCATTTTATTCTCTAGAAAATATAGAGTGGATCTTAATTTCACATTAAAAATATGTGAATACCTTGATCACCATAAAAACTTAATTAAAACATGAATGCTTCAAAAAATGTAATCTAATTTTGTCTAAAATATTCCATTGATCCAGACATATAGTAAAATCCATCAAAGACAATATAAACCATAAAATAACTAAATAATTTCATGTCTACCAATACTATAAAATAAATATATCTTTATAATCTTTATCTCAATATAGAGTTCATATTATAGTTCATCTTCCCTATGTTGTTTTTTTCCAAAAAACATCTAATTTCCACCAAATCAATTTTATTTTTACCATCCAACACATGATTTCAAATCCTTAAATAAATTATACTGTAGTATAATCCTTATACATTTCATGATTTTTATAAAGTGAATATCATCAATAAAACAATTTTACAACATATTTATTGGATCTAAATACAAATTACATCAGTTATTCCACTTACTCTATATCAATATCTTAAAATTGACCTTGATCTCTTAGATTATTCGAAGGTATATTCCCTTTATGCTTGGGGAATTTTTTCGAATAGTTCCCCATCTTCTTCTAGTTAAACCAATGTACTTTTAGGGATTCTACATTATCCTAAAATTCATGAGAATATGAAAATTTTATACACACTTGAAGAAAACTCATTTTACTTTTAGGAATGTACCACGGTGCTTCTTTCCACAAGTATAACATGAGGGAAAATTATTCTTTCCATTCTTCCCTTTACTAATTTTGTGATTTTTCATCCTCTTCTTCTCATGATTTTATTTGAATCTATATGATTTGGATAATTATTTCTCTATATTGATAAAACTTGATAATATGTCCTCATATGATGGTAAGTTTTGGAAGATTAATCCCCTTCAAAGGATTGGATTAATCTCGTAAAAAAATTGTCAATAATTCAATTTGGATTACATAAATAGTCCACAACATGCCTTGATAACCTTGTACAGTTGGAATTATATATAGAAACATTTTCATCTTCTTTATATCTATGAATCAATAAATATCTTTCCATATACACTCATTTCGCTTGAGGAAAATATTTTTTCAAGAATAGTTCATTGAAATCCTTCCATTACATGTTTTTTATTTCTTATTTAGCCTTATTGTTTTGTGTAAATGACCACCCTTGATTCACATCTCCTAGTAGATGATAAAATAATATGACAACTTTCTCCCTTTCAATACTTCTAAAAGATAAAAATATATTCTCTAAGTAACTTATATATTTCTTAGATAAAAAAATATTTGTAGTTCTATTGAATCATGGAGGTTGATGATGCATGAAGCGGTCTACCATTGTTACAATACATGGTTTATCAGTAGGCTCCTTCATATGGGAAAAGTTAACACTCATAACCTAATTCTTCTACCCCAATACAGTTATAATTTGATCAATTCTGGCTGAAATTCCAAATCCAATTTCATTATACTTACCAGGAGGGAAATCCATACATAGAGTAAATTCATTAAAACTCTTCACATTCCATCCACTAAGATTAATTTTTAAATAATGGAATACACCAGATTATATCATAACAGTATGAAACATAATGTATAATCCAAAAACTAGCGAAACACTTAACATAAATTAAAAAATTGATGCATAGCTAATATTATAGTCATAAATATGGTTTATTTGGGGATATATTTATTTTTAAACCCTTCATAATGGTTTGTAAAGAAAATGTGAATTATAATAATCATATCCCTTGGGAGTGTCAAACCAGGTGTGCAATAAGGACCATTTTCATGCCCCAGGTGATGATTTGATCAAGCTGAATGCACATTTTTTGGAGTTATTAACCCTAGTTACATCTATTCCAGAACCAAGTATACTTATAGTGTCCATAATGGGATGTATTTCTAGGAAAAATAATATAATATATTTCTTAACAAAACATTAGGATGTTCTTCTATACTTATCCTTAAATTCTATCATAGGGTTATGATCCCTAATATATGTTTTCCTAAATCTTGTTCCCAATTTTTATACCAAACTTTATCTGATACAAAAATAAACTACCCCAAAAACAATAACCTAGAGTCGGTAGTTAATGATTTAATGGGAACTATAAACAAGCAATGACATCCTAAAGGACCAAACTGTCTGATAGTCTTGGTAAACATCATACATACATTAAATTCACATTACATTTTAAAATATAAAATAAAAAAATAAATCTATTTGTTATTACCATTATTCCCATTAAATTATACCTACATATCAATCACAAAACACTTCTTGGTATCATGGGTAAAGTAAAACATAAGAAAGGGGTGAGATCAGATGATCATTAAGGGTATGCGAACTGTTAAGGCTATGAATAAATAAGATATAATCAATATGTTATGGAGAATTATTAAGACACATTCCATTTAGTCAATAACCTGGTCATATTATAGTAGGAATAAATGATGATAAAATCATTCCATATAAATAATTACATGAACTTGAAACATAATCATGGATATTCTAACTAATCAAAAAATCAAATGGAATATCAATAACTAAATTCATATTTATGGAATGAATAATTTTTTATATCTTAAGCATACCGTTAAGGATACATTCTAATAATTATTCCACCAATTCCTTGTGCCAAGACATCTTACTTAAATTGGTAAGGCCTCGGCCAAATACACAAGATAATCGATCTCATGAGACCTATTGGTGCATCGAGGGGATACGTAATTCTAGGCCCCACATGTCACTTAATAATTCTAATTCATTCCTCATATGAAAGTTTTTAAACATAATCAATATAAAAATTCATATTTAAAGACTAATATACATAACATTAATACTTACCCTAATCAATAAACATAATCATAAACTATATAATGTAATATGGTGAATGGTAATAAAATTGTACATACCTAGTAGAACTAGTCATAAACCATCTAGAGAAATAGTAAGGATGGTATCAATAAAAAAATATCCCCATTGTATCATAATAACATTAAAGGTTTAATGCTTTTGATGATTATAAATACTATAAAAATGTCATTAAAAACATTTTTTAGGAAAATAAAATTTTCACATTGAAAATATTTTTCAAAATAAATGTTCAAAAAATATTTTTAAAATACTTTTTCTTTAAAAATAACCTTTTAAAACCTATAAAATAATATTTAAAACATTTGGTGGTCACGTAGGTGGAAAATTAAATTAATGCCGCACACATTAAAATGATTATTCCTTTCAAATTATCAGTAAAATAGAAACGAGACTTGTTTTTAAAACAACATGAATATTACTTTCAAAAAAATTGAATATTCAAAATGGGTAAAAATTTCATTTATAAATCATTTCTAAAAGGATAAAAACATTTTTTGAAACATTTTTAGAAAACATGGATTTTGATGAAAAAAATTTCTACCGAAGATAAAAATAAATTCATACTTTCCTTAAATCATTTTTCCATCATTTTAAGTACTGAATAGTGGAGAAATTGTACAATTACTTGAAAAAGTTCATGAATTACAACATTAAGAGAAAATAGATTGATTTTAATATATAAATATCAAATAATTCCCCTAAGGGAGACTTAAACAAAAACAATCACAAATAATGATGCCCATGTAAAATAAACCCTTACCACTTTGGTAAATTATGAATTTTAAGCCCCATAAAATAAATAATAATAAAATTTAACTTAAATATAACAAATTTAAATAAATTAATGATATAAAATATCAAAAGGGACAATATATACACAAAAAAGGAATTCTTTCATATGTGTATGAAATCCATTTACAATAAATATAGGTTTATTAAACATCCATTAAATATATATACTAATATATATCATACCATATATTATTTAAATATAGTCTTTTATCACTCTTTTATTAGCAATTCATTGTTAAATTCACTATTTTGTGTGATAATTTCTTCGTTTTTCATGTATGGTTTGGTTTGCAATCTTTGTCCTTTTAATTTGATCATGGATAGATCATATAAATATTTTTATCCTTGATATAAATATCATATATATTCATTATATATTTATTCATAGTATTCTATAATAGTTAGAGATGTAAAATGGATTACATCGTTCATGGAAATGGTAAGTTGTACGTATGAATGAACATTGTTTTAATTTTACTCGATAGATATAACAGAAGGAAAATAAATGTTAATTAACATTTTAAGAATCAATATTATATTATATATATATATATATTATATTAATAAAATATATCCTTACCACCATCCATGTAAACATAAAATGAAAAACATCTGACATCACTATGTGGAGGCGATAATCCACAAGTACACATGAGCGACATTATTGTTTTACAATGGATTGGAAGGTAATAAGTTTGGTATGATCATAAATTTATACAATTATATTTATATAATAAATATCACATATCTTCATTAAATTTTATCATTTCAACCATCCATATAAAGTATAAGAGAAAAATGAATCAAACGTTTCGTGAGGCTGTTGTCCACCGTGCACACGAGCGACACTATCATATAACTCAAGGAAAGTAAATTAAGAATTTATATGTGATTTTATGATTATAAAAGTATAATAATATCATAAATATCATATATAAATAATAAATCCATCATTATATGTAGGCATGAGAGGTGGTGATTCAAAAAAAATAATTAATCCACACCACTTGTTCGAATTCATTCATATGTGTATGAACTTCCTTTATAATAAATATAGGTTTATTAAACATCCATTAAATATATATAATAATATATATCACACCATATATTATTTACTTATAGTATTTTATCACTCTTCTATTAGCAATTCTTTGTTAAATTCACTATTTCGTGTGATAATTGCTTCATTTTTCATGTATGTTTTGGTTTGGTAATTTTGGACCTTTTAATTTGATCATGGATAGATCATATAAATAATTTTATCCATCATATAAATATCATATATATTCATTATAGATTTCTTTATAGTAATCTATAATATTTAGAGACGGAAAATGGATTGCATTGTTCATGGAAACGGTAGGTCATACGTACGAATGAACATTGTTTTCATTTTACTCAATAGATGAAAAAAGGAAAATAAATGTAAATTAAAACTATAATAATAATTATTATATTATATATATAATTTATATTAATAAAATATATCCTTACCATCATCCATGTAAACATAAAATGGAAAAAATCTCACATCACTATGTGGAGGCGATAATCCACAAGTACGTATGAGTAACGTTATTGTTTTCAAATGGATTGGAAGGTAAGAAGTTTGACGTGATAATAAATTTATATAATTATATTTAGATAATAAATATCACATATATTCATTAAATTTTATCATTTCAACCTTCTATGTAATGCGTATGAGAAAAATGAATCACATCATTTCACGAGGCGGTAGTCCGTCGTGCACATGAGAGGCATTATCATATACCTTATGGAAAGAAAATTAAGAAATTATATGTGATATGATGATTAGAAAAGTATAATAATATCATTAATATCATATATAAATAATAAATCCATCATTATATCTAGGCATGAGGAGTGGTGATGCAAAACGAATAACATCAGTTGGTAAGGCGGTAGCCCACCATACACACGATCAACAATTTCATTTTCCATTTGATGAAAGTGGAGATAAATATAGGTTATAATAAAATATAATTATATAATAGATAGTGGTGTTATAATTTGGTCATAGTAGTAAAATATTATAAGTATTTAGAAGAAGTAAAATAAAAGTTCATAGTTAAAAACAATACCTCTTCTTCGAGAAACCTCATTAGGTTTAACATAAACCCTTCCTAGATTAGTTTTATGATCTAAAAAAAATCTAGGATATGGAGAGTGATTTAAGTAAGTTATTTTTTTATATATTTTCTGAACCAATTGGTTCTGGAAGTGTGAAGAGGGGAGGAGAGGGGTGGACTTTTATAACTGGGGGAGAGGACACATTGAATCTTTTTAAAAATAAAGTGATACCTACATTTTTATCATTAAAAAGTCCTACAAAATGGGTCATTCAAAAAAAATAGATCTTATAGGGTCTAAATATGGGAGTAAAATTGGTTTTTTAGAAGTTTTATATCCTTTTTTACTATTATCTTCTTAGTTTAACACTCCTGGTAAACCCATTTTCACATTAAATACGGAAAATAATTTTTATTATTTTCACTATTAATTATGGTAAAAAATTAATTTGAACTGATTGGATAATAAAAATAATTATTATTCATAATAGGTATTCCATTTTTTCAAATTCAATTCACATAAGTGAAAAAATTCAATTTAAAATTAAACCGCACATGTGACGAAAGAGTGGTTTTTTTAAAAGGTTGGGGCCAAAGCCTCAATTTATAATTTAAAGAAAAGTCCTCTTTAAGACTGGGTAGAGAGAGACTCATTAAATATCCTGAAGGCCCAAGGCCAAGTGTCATGAATACAAGGCTTGAAAGCCCATTTTTTGGACCAAAGGACTCCTCGGTGAATAGTACTGTTATAGTACCAGTGCTGCTACAGTACCATCTATAGTACTGTCGCTACTATAATGCCTACTATAGTGCCTCCGCCGCTATAGTACCGTCACTGCTACAGTGCTGCCACTACTACAGTTCTGCTATAGTTCCATGCTACAACACTACTACAGTACCCCCCTTAAATTCATCCCTGCCCGAATTCTAATAATTATAGAATGATTTAATATCAAATTTCAATATGAAATTGATTAAAATGATCTAAATTAGATATATTTTAATATAATATAAATAATTTTACTTTAAAACTAGATTAAAAAATAATTTTAATATATAAATAATTTAAATGAAATTGCATTTTTCAATTAAAATTCAGTATTTTTCACTATTCATTAAACAAAATATTTTTTTTAGAAAATTATAAATAATTTACCAAATGATAATTTTGACATATATGTTAATAAAATAAATTTTATTTTTTCAAATGAATTTTCAAAAGGTGGGAAAATTAATTTTAAATTATGTGCACAAAGCGCGACTAATCCACCACAAAAGACAAATGAATTTTTTCAGAAGACATTTATTTCCCTTTTAGATGGTTCTTATTTTTTATAATCAATTGATAAATATTTAATTTATTTTATACATGTGAATACTATATAATTTCCATAATTTAGTTATTTATATTCTTACCAATCAACTTAACGACTAGATTATAATTGTAATATTTAAATAATAATATTTTTAAATATTGTCGCGTTTCCTTTACACCTAGAGTTGTGTGCATTGAAAGACTATCGAATAGATTGAATTTATTTAAAACTAAATATATCATAAATTCTCAAGGTGTTATATGTTATTATAATATTGGTGTTGTGTGTCAAACATGCTTTCGAACATGATGTTTTTTATTTTAAAATCTCGGTGTGTTACATGTAAACCCTAGGATTTATGAGTGTGATTGTATGAGAGAAACTTTGTGGATGATATGAAACCACAAAATCAAATAATAGAGATTATACTTTCCAAAAAACCATGAATATGTATGTATTATTCATCTATGTTCAATTCCATTCTTGTGTTAGGGATTTTATATTTTTTCAGTACTCTTCTCATTTGATTTGAAGTATGAATTTATATTGGTGGATTGTTTTCCCCTATCATTAATAGACTCTTAAATTATGATTTCCTAAATTAATTACATGATCATGGAGTTAACTTTATCTATTATTAATTTTTTCATTTATGTTTGATGGTTAGACTTCACAATGACCATCATGGATAATCACTTTTGATGTATTCTTGGTTTTACTCCCCTATTCTTCCCAAGTTCATCATTAGCCTGCAATTTGGCCATCAATCCAACTATCTTGGTCTCGTTCATCTCACATAAAAATTATGTAATTGTGAGTTTTTTTGGGGGATTATCTTTGGATAATTTAATTATACAATTGGACCATTTATAGAGGGTGGTTCATATAGGTTAGTTGGTGCGGGTACCCTTCGAGTAACGATGGGTGAGATGAATATGGATTCACATGAGGATATGATGTGTGATCGTGTCATGATTCACTATATTATTTTACCCTTACATCACTGTTTTAGCTAGTTTTTTATTTAAAATTAAAAAATATTATATCAAATTTCACCTACAATTTTATTAAAATAATAAATTTTTATCACTATTAAAAAGATAAATTTTACTTATTTTGGTGATTTTGTAGTAGGAGGAGGTTATTTGGATGGTTTGAGATGACCCAAAAGAAAAATGGGCCAAACTGCATGGAAGCCCAGGGACATATATCCCATATTTTGAATATTATGAGAAATTAATCTAACAAATGGGATGAAATTTTTTGGGATGATCCAAAATATTTTGGGATATAAATCCTATAAAGAAACCCAATCCCATTTCCACCATCTGAGGGCCCATCTGAATTGATCTATCCAGGGGACCATATCTACACAAAGTCAAATATTTGGTTCTGTATTTCGGCCATATATCACATTGTAATCCACTATTGGCCTCTAAATTAGACATAAAAACATTAAATATTTCATCCTAGAACTTTTATCTTTTTTCAAGTCAAGATTAGTCTATTTACCAACCCAAAACCGAGACACTAGTGGTATCTCTAAATCTGGGTTCCCAAAACCACTTCCCATTTTGGCTATAAATTAGAACCTTGGGAACCCCATTTTCAAGTTCGAACAAGGAGTAAAATTCTGCCATTTTCGAGTTATAGAGGAGTTCTCTCATTACCTCCGAGGTTCTGTAACTACCTATACTCATAGGGGGATCTATTTAAGAAAATAGCACTTCATCGAAGTCTTCCTCTCCATCTCATATTGTAATATTAGTGTTTGTGTAATAAAATCCTCAGTCGCTTTTCTATTTATTCTATATTCTTTTGTTTTGTTCTATTTTTTTCAATTCTATTATCCTTTATTCGTACTATTTGGGATGTAAATCCAGATTATAAATGAGATTTGGTTATAACCATTCTAAATCTTTTCACATGCAATATGTTTCTACGATGAGTACAACGCACATGGAAGAGTAGTTTTTTAGTAATCTATCTACCTCTTAAGTTATTAATTTATTTATTTTGAATCAATGACCTAATTTAATTCTCTTAAAATGATCTATTAATTTAGTTTTTAATTTAAATTAAACTAATCAATCAATTTAACAATTAACAAAATACACGTGAGGTCGAGTATTGTGTGAATTGTGAGAGTGCGATCTTAATTGGTAATAAAATACCACATAGGATCAATTTTTAGAGTTTAAATATTATCCCTAAACTCAATTTATCCTTATTTACATAGTGGATATGTTACCTAGTTCACCACTGGCCATAAGATAACTATATAATGAAAATCAAAGCAGGGTACAGTGATTGAAGGTTCCGATGCTAGCCTAGGGTTGAATTCATTTCATCTTTGTTATTAATTTAATTCCTATAGGGTTTGAGGGTTAAAAAATTATTGGATCATAATTAATTGGATAATAATTTAAATGATAATTATTAACAAGTAAATAAATAATTATAGTTAGATCGATTTCACCTTTTAAAAATAGTTTTCTAAAAAAACATCTTCTCATTGTGTCTTCACCATCACATTAAAAAAATAAAATCTTATTCCTGCATAATTATTCTGGAATTATAAATAGAACCCCCATCCTTTTAGGTGGTTTTTATTCCTTTTATCATTATTTTCAAAGTACCTTGAATATGTTGTTTTAAATTACTTCCTCCTTTGAGAGACGACCTTGGTCAGCCACTCTCCTGCACCTAAATGACCCGAAACCAAACATCAATTGACAGCACCCATGACAACTCTATTAAAATTGGAACTATTTTTGGGGAAGATAGTATTTATTTCAAAAAAGTAGATATATTTCTTTTATTTTTATTTTATTATTTTCTTATCTTCTTTCTTTCTTCTTTCCCCTTTCACAAGTTTTCTTTTTTCCTCTTATTCTTCTTTTCTTTTTTGTTTTTAGACCATCAACTCAAAATTGTTATCTTTTTATTATGGTCCAATTTTCATCATTACATTTTTATTTGATTTATGACATAAAATAATCTTGAAGATATCTTAGATCTTGTGTCTAGGATTGAGTGCAGCCTTAGGGCTCGAATCAAACAGTCTCAGTCTACAGGAAGTTTCAACATTCAACCAATTGGAAAATTACTTCATTATAGTAACAATGAAATTGGAAACAATTCTGAATCAAAAATAAAAGAAGAACCAATGGATGAAAACAATAACAATGAAATAAAATGAACCATTTTAGAATTGGATCCACCAGATATTAACTATCAACCAAATTGCATTGCATACCCAAACCTCGAATCAGAAATTTAATTGAAATCTAGGTTTATTTACCTACTTCCAAAATTTCATGTATTATCTGGTGAGGATCCAAACAAACATTTATTATAATGTAATGTGTTTTCTTAACCCTTAAACTAAGAAATTTCTCTGATGATCAAATAAAACTAAAAGAATTTCCATTTTCACTTGATGGAGCCGCAAAAGAAATGATGTATTTTTTACAACCTGAAGACGTAACATGTTGGAATGATTTGAAAACTCTTTTCCTACAGAGATTTTTTCTAGCATTAAGGACCACTTATATTCATAAAGTGATATTAGGGATCATTAAATCACAATGGGAGTCAATGTAGGAGTACTAGAAGTGATTCAAGAAGTTGTGAAGAAGATGTCCATGTCACCAAATCAGTGAGAAAAATCCTCATCCAGTACTTCTACGAAGATCTCACACCCATAGATAGAATCATGGTAGATGTTTTGGATGGAGGATAACTTGTGGAAAAAACACCAATATCTACACATGAATTGATTGAAAATATGGAATAAAACTCCCAATAATTTGGTGATCTAGGTACACTACATGTCATGGGAGTACATCAGGTAAGTCCATATTCTCTCAAAAGTAATTTAATTGATACAAAGTTAGATGAATTTACCACTATGGAAGGGTATATTACATTGGATCAAAATACATCCCAACCCACTCATACATGTCCTTGTATCATTTTCAATGAAATGGACCACCCAACCGACTATTTCACCCAACTATAGGAGGCAAAGGATTATAATGCCATATTCTTTGAGAGACCATATCAGCAGAAACAACAACCACATCCACAGAATAAGTATAATTAATTTTCACTAACATACAACCAAGGGTGGAAGTATCAATCACAAATGAGGTATGGCTCTGGAAAAAAAAAATTCCCCCTTTTTTGCAAAATTTCCAGCATCCTCTGCCTTACCCACATGGTTTCTAACAAACCCATAGAAGATTTGAAGCCCAAGAATAAACAAGTCAACAAAAAAGGAATTCTAAACCAAAGGTAGACTCTAATACTAATGATATTTTGAAAAAAATGGTTCTTAATCAATATAATGGGTTGAAGAGTCAAGGTTTAGAGTTGAGAGAGTTGAAGACGCAAATAAGCCGGATTTCCACCGACCTCCATGAACATGTAAGTAAGAAATCTAGAAATATTCCTTCCCAACCTACTCCAAATCCAAAGGGTAATCTCAGTTCCATCACATTGAGAAGTCAGAAGCAAACAATGGATACATCCAGACCTAAAATTCAATCAGTATTTACCTCAACACTAGAGAAGCCCCATTCTATACCAATTGATGAGAAACCCAAGGAGAAAGATAATTATAAGAAAATGACTGATGATGTTCCTCATAAACTCCTTTCTTTTCCAAATAGAGTTTTTCAAACAAAAAATATGGAAAAATGGGGGATGCAAAAAGAGGTTTTGGACACATTCAATCGTGTGTAGATAAAAATCCCCCTTATTGAAGTCATTAAGAAAATCCCAATGTTTGCCAAATTATTAAAAGAACTTTGTACCAACAAAATAGGACTCAAGGGAAATTAGAGGATCAATCTTGGGAGGAATGTTTCACCACTCATTAAACCAAATCTAGAAATTCCAAAAAAGTTTAAGGATCTAGGGACATTCACCATACCATGAACCATAGGGGAGTTACACTTTTTTGATGCTTTATGTGATTTAAGTTCTTCCATAAATATGATGCCTCACTCTGTATTCTCTTATTTACAGGTTTGTGAGTTGAAGTTGATGAGAGTAGTGGCGTAGTTGGGGAATAGAGCTACAACATATTCAGTAGGAGTCCTTGAGGATGCACTTGTTTGGGTAAGAGACACAATCTTTCTAAAAGATTTCTTGGTTCTTAACTTGGAGGATGATCAGGTAAGTTCTCATAATACCATTATCTTAGGTAGGCCCTTCCTCAAAAATTCAAAAATGATCATAAATTTCTATGAGGTTACACTTTCCATGGAGTTTGGAGATGAAGTTGTGATATTTAATGTTATGGACTCCATGAAGTACCCCTCATTGGACCATTATATTTTTGTTATTTCCCATTTTGAACCACCAAATAAAAACCCCATGGAATTTTATTGTTCTATGCTTAGAGACATTATGAGTATTGGTTCTAGTTTAATGTCTAATAGCACTTTCACACCAATTTATAATGCACAAACATCTCTTATATTTTATTTTCAAATGAAATAATATTTTTATTTTCATCATGTTCACTCTGATTATGACATGTCTATTGAGTATACTAATGGATTTGATGCATTATTATCTGATTTTGATGATGTCTATTATGGTAATGATGTTCATTGTACACAAATTTTAGTTCCATCAATGTATCCATCCAAACATCACCCCCTATACTAGAACTCAATCCATTTACACCAAATCTAAAATAATCATACTTTTTGAGTGGTGAGAGATTACCTGTTATCATTGATAACAATCACCATTTTGAACATGAAGAAAAACTTTTTAATATTTTGAGGGATAACATCAGGGCAATCAGGTGGACCTTGACTAAAATATTAGGTATTATCCCCTCCATTTTCATGCATAGGATTTTTTTGGGAAGATGGGGCTAAACTAGTGAGGTATCCACAAAGTATACTGAATCCAACTATTCTAGAAGTTGTTAAAAAGGAAGATGAAAAATTTATTAAGGCATGTATAATTTATACTTTTTTAGATTCCCATTAGGTAAGTCCTATTCATGTTGTGCCTAATAAAATGGTGTTACTGTTGTCATAAATGATAGAGAGGAGTTTGTTCCAATGAGGTTGCAAAAAAGTTGGCATGTGTGTATTGATTATAGGAAACTAAATCAGTCCACTCAAAATGATGATTTCCCCTCCCATTTATTTATCAAAGGCTTGAGAGACTATCTGGGATAATACACTATTATTTCTTGGATATATTTTCTGGATATTTTTAGGTTCTTATAGCTCTAGAAGATAAAGAGAAGACGACATTCACTTATCTATTCAGTATATTTTCATACCAAGGGATGCCATTTAGACTATGAAATGACATAATTACCTTCCATAGATGCATGGTGAGTGTTTTTTTAGATTTCATTGAGACCTACATGGAGGTATTTATGGATGATTTTACAGTGTATGGATCTTTATTTGATGAATGTATCTTTAGTTTGGGAAAGGTGTTGAATCATTGTATTGAGAAGAATCTTGTATTGAACTTTGAAAAGTTCCATTTAATGGTAGGAAAAGTCATTTTATTTGGGAATGTGGTGTCACAAAATGGGATAGAGGTTGATAAATCTAAGGTAGATATTATTTCATCCTTACCCTATCATTAATGTGTGCATGATATTAAATCTTTCCTAGGGTATGCATGATTTTATCGATGCTTCATAAAATATTTCAGTAAGATTAATCTTCCTATGTCTCAATTACATAAAAAGGATCCTTACTTTGTGTTTGATGATTCTTGTATGAATTCCTTTCATGAGTTAAAGAATCATTTAACCACTCCACCAATCAAACATCCCCCACAGTGGGAGCTTCCTTTTGAGATTATGTGTGACGCATCCAAATTTTTGGTTGGAGCTGTCTTATCACAGGGGGTGGAGGAATGTTCTCATGTGATTGTATATGCATTGAGGACATTGGATTCATCCCAATAAAACTACACAACCATGGAAAATGATTTTATTTATGTCATATTTTCTTTATATAAATTTCATTCATATTTATTGGGCTATAAAGTTGTTGTTTTTTCTAACCATACAGCTCTGAGGTACCTCTTGAAGAATTCAAACCCAAATCCTAGACTCATCTGATAGATGCTCCTTCTTCAAGAATTAGATATTGAGATAAAAGAAAATAAGGGGTCAGAAAACCTCATGGTAGACCACATGAGTAGGATTACTCACACATTAGAGGATGGCACCTTGGACTAGGTACCACTTCAGGACACTTTCCCCAGAGAACATATTTATTCCATCTCAGGTACACATCCTTGGTATTCTGAATTAGTGAACAACCTTGTTGCCTATGAAATTACTGCAAATTTAAAGAAACATCAAGTCCAAAAATTAAAGAGTGAGTATAGATTTTATTTTTGGGATGATCCCTACCTATGGAGCATGTTTAGTGATCAAGTTACAAGGATGTGTGTTCCTAATCACGTGTTTGAGTCTATTATACATTTCTTCCATACACATTCATGTGGAGGACAATTAAGACCCCAACTAACAATAATTAAATTTTTAGACTCTATATTATATTATCCTAGCTTATTCCTTGGTTCTCATCTATTTTTAAGTCATTCTCACATTTACAACATACATGAAACATTTCAAGGAGACATGCTATGCCTCAAAAACCCATATTATTTTGTGAGATTTTTGAGGTATGGGGCATTGATTTTGTGGGTCCTTTTCCATGTTCATTTGGTTTTTTGTACATTTTGGTTTCTTTTGATTATGTGAGTAAATGGGTGGAGTCCAAGGCCCCAATGATTGATGATTCTCATGCTGTAGTGGACTTTGTCAAGGAACATATTTTTTGTAGGTTTAAAGTACAAAGACTATCATTAATGATTAGGGAAAACACTTTTTCAATTAGAATTTGGATTTCCAACTTCGGAAGTATGGGATGACACAAAAAACCTCAACACCATACCACTCCCAAACAAATGTCTAGGCTAAGGTTTCAAATCAAGAGTTGAAACAAATATTGGAGGAAAATGTGCAACCAAATCAAAAGGATTGGAGAAAACACTTGGATGATGCACTTTGGGATTATTGGACATCATACAATACACCAATCAGTATGTCCCCATTTTTTATTGTTTTTTGCTAAATTATGTCATCTCCCAGTGAAAGACGATCATCAGGCATATTGGTCTATAAAGAAATGAAACATGAATTTCGCTCAAGATGGAATTCAAAGGAAGTTGCAAATTCAAGAGCTTGAGGAGATTTTATTATCATCATATGAGAACTCAAGGCTCTACAAGGGAAGATCAAAAGAATCATAGGGCAGAATTATTCAAAAAATGGAGTTTCATGTTGGAGATAAATTCATACTCTTTAGTACATGACTGAAGTTGAGGCCTAGAAAGTTTCATTCTAGATAGTTAGGTCCTTATATTGCATCTAAGGTTTTTTCTTATGGTGTAGTGGATATTACACAAGAGGACACTTTATGGAGCTAAAAAGTCAATGAGAAACGTTTTAAGCAATACACTTAGGGAATTTATACTAACGTAGTTGATTTCATCACATTGAATGACCCCACCATCACTTGAGAATATCAAGCTGTTCCAAACCCTTTCACTTTTATATTATTTATCCTATTTAAAATTATGAATTTCATGTGCACATATCATCTCATGGGTTCACATTTAGTACAATTCAATATTTTATGTTTTGGGTATGGGAAAACATTTTCGGGTAGTTATTTAGGATTTTTCGATTTTTTTTGTGTTTTCTATTAAGTTTTTTATTAAATTTTCAAAAAAAAACCATAAAAAACCATCTAAAATTCTCATGTGGAACATATGGAAAATGGATTTGTTTCAAAATGCATTGGTATAATGATATAAATGAGTAATATTTCATCATTAAGGGTTGATTTTATAAAAATTTAATTCAATTATGGCATGATTGGTTGTGTAATTATAAAACATTTTAAATTTTGACACCATTCTTTGTGATATTTGTTCTTGGTAAATTGTGTCATTGATTTCTCCACATAGCCTTTCACTCAACCATGAATTGTGAAAATTTTCCTACTCAATTTAAGGTATAGCCATGTTAGGTAAAAAAAATTCATTATATATCAATGGTTGATACACATATCCGTTTCTCTTCCGATCGGTTTCATTATTATACCGAATTGACCTATGTGTGTGCACCTGTTATTCAATAGTTGTACTCCATCAAAAAAGAAAAAAATTAAATAAAAAATAAAAAAAAATATGGGTTGTGTCTTGGTCAGGTCAGAACTCAATCTTCCTTGAAATGTTTTCTCGTTATAACAATTACAATTAGTGTCGTGAGGAGATCAATTTAGGGTTGAGAGTTGAGAGTGAGATTTGTTCAAAGTGAAAATTTTGAAAACAAACAAAAAAATTAATAAATGAGGGGAGTTATGAAATTTAAAACATGTGGGATATCTAGGTTGAGAACTTATGGTTTGACTTTCTAGTATGCTTAAGTGAGTGAGTCTTGAAATTTGATTACAAAGGAATGTAAAACAGGTTTGGTGTATTAAACCAGGTAAGAAGAAATATTTTACATGACCTAAATATAATGAATAAATGGCGGATATATAAACTTTTAACGGTTGTCACACACACATGTGGGGAATTAGTGTCATGGAAGACCCATGACTTATTTCTCTATGATTAGTGTTAATATCACTGGATTTTGTTTTAACACAATATATGATACAATGACATTATAATTTTTTTTGATATTGACCCTTGATGTGATTATTACATTGCCTATATTTCCACTATGAATTTAAGAATATGAACATGCATATCTTTTTACAACTTTTTGGAATACATGATATGAGGTTTTTCCAAGGAGTAAAAAAGGGTAAGTGCGGGGGTGTGATCGTCTCATGATTCACTGTTTTATTTCACCGTTACATCACTATTATAGATTATTTTGTATTTAAAATTAAAAATATTATATCAAATTTTACATCCCATTTGATTTGATTATTAAATTTTTATCACTATTAAAAAGGTAAATTCTACTTGTTTTGGTGATTTTGTTGTCTGAGGAGGTAATTTGGAGGGCCGGAGATGATCCAAAAGCAAAATGGGCCAAACTACATGGAATCCCAAGGACATTGTTCCAATATTTTGAATCTTTAGAGAAATAAGTACATCCAAATGGGCTAAAATTTTGTGTACTGATCCAAAATTTAGTGGGAATGTAACTCCTCTAAAGAAACCTAATACCAATTCAGTCATTTGAGGGCCCATCATAACTAATTTTTCTAGTGAACTAAATCTGCATGAAGTCAAAGATTTGGTTATGTATTTCAGCCATATCTCATGCCATAATCCTCCATTGGCAGCTCAATTTTACATGGAGATATTCAATATTCCTAAATAAAACTTTTTTCTTTTTTAAAAGTCCAGATAATATCATTTATTAACCCAACACCGAGACACAATTGGTGACTCTAAATCTGGGTTCGCAAAACCACTTCCCATTTTGGCTATAAATTGGTACCTTGGGAACCCCATTTAAAAGTTAGACTAAGGAGTAAAGTGCTTCAATTTTGAAGTTATATAGGAGTCCTCTCATCACATTTGAGGTTCTCTAACTCCCTATTCTCATAGGGGGAGCTCTTGAAGCTATGATCCCTTCATCGAAGCCTTCCTCTCCTTCTCATGTTGTAATATTTGTGGTTGTGTAATAAACTTCTTAGTTACTCTTCTATTTATTCTATATTATTCTATTTTATTATGTTTTGTTCAATTATATTCTTCTTTAATCATCCTATTTGGGTTGTAAATAATTTGTAAAAATGAGACTGAGTTATAACCTTTCTAAACCTTTGCACATGCAATAAATTTCTATGATGACTACATCGACCATGAAAGAGTATTTCTTTTTAGTAATCGATCTACCTCTTAACTTATTCATTCATTTATTTTGAATCAATTAGAAACTGTAATTAAATTAATATGATATATTAATTTAGTTTTTAATTATAATGAAACTAATAAAGAAATTTAAAAAGTAACACAACACATGTGAGGTCGAGTATTTTGTGAATTGTGAGAGTACGATCTTAATCGGTAACACAAAACCACACACGATCAATTTGTAGAGTTCAAATAAAATCCCTAAACTCAATTAATCTTTATTTATAGAGTGTATATGGGTCCTTATTCACCAATGATAATAACCCAACCTTATAATGACAATCAAATCCAGGTGCTACGATTGCATGTTCCAAAGATAGCCTATGATTAAATTCATTTCAAATTTATGGTTAAGTTAACTCCCGTAGGGTTTGAGGGTTAAAAAATTAGGGGATCATAATTAAGTGGATACTAATTTAAATTATAATAATTAATAATTAAATGAATAAGTATATTTAGATTGATTATGCCTTTTAAAAATAGTTTTCTAAAAAAAATCTTCTCGTTGTGTCTTCTCAATCACATTTCAAAATACAAAAAAAAATACAATCTTATTACAACATAATTCTTATATATTTATAAATAGAACCCATATCCTTTTAAGTAGTGTTTATTTATTTTATCATTATTTTAAAATTACCTTTAATATGTTGTTTTAAATTACTTCCTCCTTTAAGAGACGACCTTGGTCGGCCACTCTGCTTCACCTAAATAACCTGAAACCAAACATCATTTGAGAGATCCCATGATAAAGCCTTTCAATGGGTTTTCATTTTCAGTGATCTATATCTAAAAATTTATCTATGATGGTTCCACATCCATTAATGAGATTTATATCCAAGGAAAAATATTCATTAGTGGTGAAAATGGTGATGTCAGTGTGACTTCTACATGGGCATCATAATCAAAATTGAACACCCAACTACATGATGTGTAGTTCAGAAGAACATACATCGTGCATCACCCAAGATGCAATTTCTAGTGTTTCAACTAAAATTAAATATCCCCCACCATGGATACTAGTGTACACAATATATTTACTCTAGCTAAAAAGTATGGAATGTACCAGGTGTGCATGCTCGAGTTACTTTTTGTTCTTACATGTGGTGTACACAGACCCACATACTGTGTAGTATGAATAATGCATCCACGTGGAAAGGAAAGAATGACAAGATGGATGTTTAGGGGATACATTCCATTTAATTTACAATAAATATTTTATTTTCAAATCTCTTAGATTGAGAATCAAATTTGGGCCCAAAATTATTCCATCCTAAAAAATTTAATGCATAGAAGTTAACTGTGTGCTTCTCAATATCAGAGGTAAAACATGTGGCAAGATGAGTATGTTAGATTCGAGATCCCTTAAGGCCAATGATGTGGATTTAGGATAAGGGTTCTAAACCATACTTAGATAATTTCAATATTCCTTCCCCCCATGAACTTAGGGTGTAGGATTATCTATGTGTAGATTAGGTAGTATCAATGTCCCTCCCCCACTAACTCAGTATGTGAGATCCCGTATCCATGAATTCGGTATATTATATCTAAATATCTCAAATAGGGCCCTAATTCCTCCATTGGAGTAGGTATACCTTACCTTCTAGGACTGTGAGACCATCCACTACCATTCCAAAGAGGTTACATGGGGTTTCTAGATTTGGGTAATTTTGATTCATGGAGCATCATATTGTTTTTACTTGTAGATGGATGTGAATAATGATACTTCTCTATATGTTGTGGGTTTATTATAGAATATATAGGTTTTTAAGATTCATTATTTACTTTATACCTTTGTGTTATTGAGATGGATTTCATTTTGAGTTTAACTTGTAGTTTTTGGGGTGTCTTATTGGGTATATATATACTCACCCCTGTATGATGATCTTTGCTTGTGCATGTCATGTCTTATATAAAGGATGTAAAATTATGTGACAATATCAGTGGATGTGGTGTTTTAAGAGATTAGTGGTACCTAAAATTAGTTTTATTGGGTGGTGTTCATGTAAGGATCTTGGTGTTATAGGTAATTATTCTCATGTACTAATTAGGTCAGTGCATTCCCATTGGATATTATTGGGTTTTTATTTTTCCCTTATCTTCCTGAAATCCAAATGGCTTTATATATTTTTATTAATTTGATAATCCTATTTTACAGGTTGAGGGGTAACCTTTACATAGTCTATAGACCCAGCATAACTAAGCCTTAATACCTGGACATTTCAGGCCCAAAGACCAAATTCCCAACTATAATCCCCACCTAGCTGATACTAATTATTTTAAACCTCATCAATTGACCTGAAAAGATTCCCATCTAGAAATCCAAATACATGACTACATGGGTACAGTACCAATGGAAGATCCATAAACTATCAATCATCCAAATCTGGGATAATTTCTGGTGATTGCTCCTTGCACTGACCTCATCTGGGACTAAAACCAGGATCTAATAAAAATTTTCTTTTCATACCATAGTGTCACAACTTCTCTATGTCGTCACTTGACCCGACCACCTATTGCACGCTCCACTGGTCAACCTACCACTCCATAGATAAAGCCATCACTTGATTTTTCCACACACTGAGATCCCACTGAAACCTCCATCATTGAACAAGATCAAGCGCCGTCATCGATCATCCACTGCCGAGCCCATATGAGAAACTACCTCTTTCACGACAAGGCACCCATCACACTGAAGTCATGTAACCATGATGATATCCACCAGGAACCCGCCTCTGTTGCCACACTGAGGAGCCTTGACCCTACTACTTCCCCCCATTGAATCCTGGTCCACCTATATTTCCAAAACTCATTGACCACAACATCCCATGCCGAACATGTTCCAAATCCCCAAATATAAGGTGACCAGTGTTTGTATTTATTCTTTTCACTTCTAAATACTTCATTAGTTATATATTGGTGGTAATTAATGGTTGTATCATACATTTTTATTAAATTACTGTACTTTGTTCAATTTTTTTCTTTATATTTAATATTTTCTATATGGAGGTGTGAGTTTCATGCTGGTGGATTATGATAAGGCCACCCATTATGTGAGATATGCCTACTAGGTTCTAGTTACCCTCATTTATTCTATTAGAAGAAGGTTTGGGGTAGGAGTTTCAACATAACACCACCCAAGAGGGGTCTTGGTGGGACAAGTCATGTCATTATGAGGTTATAACTATATTTTATTATTTCACATGATTCGATTAATGTGCATGTATGAGATAAAATTTGGTGTTTCTCAACACTTGGGATGTTCTATAGGGTCATTACACTGACCCCTACATGGGATCTTGTACAGTGATGTACTTATGCATGTGAATATGTTTGATTGTTTACAGGAGTACACAATGATGATGATTTAGGTTTATTAGCCTAAATAGGTGGTCTTGATGGTGTTTTTAGTGGTGTCTTGGTGAAGGGGTCAAAATTTGAAAGTTAAGGTGTTCTTTTAGGGTTATATTTTATTGGAATATTTATATTCTGTTAAGATCATTGCATTGTACACATTATGACATGTCATTGATTATGTATTGGTGTCTTCTCAACTAATGGTATATCATATCTAGTCTTACTTTTTTTAGTTTACTAATGAATGTTCATTGTATATATGTATTTATAGTATATTTTTGGTGATTTTTAATTGTAGGTTTAATGGGTGAATAACTCCAATTTTGTGCATGTTCCATCTTGGTTCTAGTCACTTACCCCCATCCTATTGGAGGTGGTATTGGGGAGGCACACCGGGATTTATCGGGACCCCAGATGGGGTTCAGACAAGGTCGGGTCATTTCATCACTGAACTCATTTGGTAGGATCTCTATTCTACCACGATATATTATTGGCTCCTAATAATAAAGGGAGAATAAAATAAAGAGAGCCTCTACTTTGGATGTCCGGATAATTAATTCCAAGCATATATTTATTATCCTTATTTATATAGGATACTCTTGGGTACTCCAAGTGGTTGAGTGAATACTCAAGAATTTTTTAAATGTTGTATGTATTACAAAACTTTTAATGTCTACCATATTTCTCAATATAAGTTTCCACCAAGTATTTAATTATCAAAAATTAAATGTGATTCATTTAAAACCCTTTAAATATTATCTTATGATATAAATTTGAATGTATGATAGATTTTTATAGAATAATTCATATAAAATTATGAGATATTCCATATTACATGCATATCACTCCAAGTGACATGATTATATCATTCCCAATGATAAACATGAATCAATTATATTTCTCTAATAGATATCCTCATATCACATGCTATAACACTATATCTCATATAGTGATGTCATCATATCACAATCTGGGATATGAATTAAGTGAACACAATATCTTGAAATATTATAATTTTACTAAATCCACCTAGGGTTTATACAGAATTCAACTTATGCCACATTTTATGTAAAAACTAGTGAAACTACATCCAAAACTCCTTTTAGACAATCTATCAAATAAATCTATTAGTTTAGTATAGACAATTATTAACCAAAATAATCATTATTTTAACAAAAATTTGTGTGATCATATGGGAGTTTATTTCATTGTATGTGATTATAAATTCAGAGTTCATAACCATAGGAAAAGAGTGATATCAAGTAAATAATTGATGTTACTCAAAATATAATGGAATCTTGTATTATATTCATTAAACACATGAAACTCTATAAAAATTTCAAAAGGATATATTTCATACATCATAAAAAATAATATAATATATTTTTATAAGACATCCGGTTCAACTATGAAACACGGATCATGGAAATAACATATATACCAACTCCTAAATTATTGATTTTCAAGGTAATGATTAATTTAGACAGACCAATAAACCAAATTTCATTCATCCTGATGAATACATGACATTCCATTTATCCAAATAGTTGATCACATAAAATTCTACTCAACTAGGTATGACTATAAACTTCCTTAATCTTTATCACCTAGGGGGCATATTTTATACCTTTAATATAGGTAAAAATGTTTTATTGATTAAGAAAAATACACCACATGATTTAAAACATACTCAACTCCCAATTTATTAGATAAATCTTAATTTTTGATTAATAAATGAATAAAATTATAAAGTTTAATATATAGGGAAACTTGTTTATATTTTTTAATATAAATTATAATAAAATATACCCCGATCATACCAATTACACTGTGTATAACATTCCATGTGTTATACTCAATGGGTGAATATAGAGAACATGTCACCATTTTTTATCAAGAATGAATTCCATATATTCATATGAGATCTTAATCATGATGATATTAACATATATCTATAACCCTTTCCTTTCCATAAATATTGTTAATAATGCATAAATTAGAATTTATTCTTTATTGGGTTAATTATAATTCCACTATCATGTTATAAGAAACAAATATGAATTAATGGTAAAGTTAAAATTCCATTATATAATACGATATATCTGTATAATATTAAAAACCTTTTATGAAAATATCAAGAAAACCATATACATAACTATGAGTCCCATCATATCCTAATTTATAGATACATTAAATGAGTTTATGTTTTTCGACTATTACTATTTTTTCATAACATATTACATTTACACTTAATACATGTTACATCAACACGAAACTATCTTCTACTTCTCCGTATAGAAATTTATAAAAAAACTAAACCACTAAACTATTTTTTGAGATCACATGTTTGATGTAATAATATATTTTTTAGAACAAATTCAAATTATTTTATTCTCTATGGAAAAAATATACAAGCCCCATGAGGGACCAAAAAAAGAAACCAAATATTTCAAAATACAATACCTTTCACTAGGATTGAAACCATATTTGGGGATGGATTCATAATATAAAATTATTACCACCAAAGAAAATTACACTAAACAAGAATTACATTAAGGAACTAGAGACGAAGAAAACTATCCAACCCAAAATCAAAACAAAAAAAACATAATCCTAAAACCAATAAAAACATAAACCAAATTAAAATGACCCATTCAGTCTCTAAAAACACCCACACATCAAACCAACCCAGGAGGGCTAATCCACTACTGAAATAATCACCATAGGATGTTAAGAGTATCCTGACTAACATACCATGTTATTCAAGAAACCTACCTAAGTCCAATCTCTCAATATATAACATGAAATACAAAAAATCCCAAAACATCATGATTTCATGGAATTTATTGACCATCATCAATCAAATATTGGTGCTGACCATCAACACTATCCCATTTATGATGAAAATCATGGAGCCATAGGGAACCAATTAGTGAAAAATAATGATACTAAATAAGAATAACCATCCACGAGAAATACCAAAAATAGAATGAATACAAACATGATAAAAACTAGAACACCACAAATATCATGAAAAAGATTCATCATGTTACTCAGATTTTACAACAATAAAATCCTTGATATGCAACTTGAATTTTCACTACATGAATAAATAATGAACATAAAGCCCAAAACAATTGTTTCATCCCTAAAATTACAACTCTATATGAGAAGGTTTGGGAAGAACCATCCCCCAAGATCCTCCACCAAAAAAATGAAACTGACCATGAATTGAAACCAATATGAACCCATCAAGAACTCAATCCCTTATGGTTGGAATAGAATAGATACTTATTACTCAAATTGTAAAATATCTATATCAATAGATATGAATGAGACCCCAAAATGACCATTATTTCCCCAAAACATTGCTCATGCCATGAATTGAAGGAGAAACCCATATCTATAAAAATAATACAAGAGGTTCTCCCTTAAACAATTTCCCATGTGTCCATATTTTTAGACACTCATAGACGCGTAAGACACAACATCTCAAAACTAGATATTAACCAAAATCATTATGTTTGAAATAATAAGAAGCCATGGAAAAATATAACTCTCATAGAGGAAGCTAAAAAGAACAATTGAAGTAGAAGATCTATGCTCACCCTAACATTCGATGAGAAATCTAGATCAAGTACAAACCATGTTGTAATTTTGGATTCCAAGAAGATCCATATAAAAAATATTAGAAATCACATGATGGATTATAGAAACAAGGAGCATGAGGTAACAAAACAACAAGGAAGAGGTAGATCCTATGCCAAAAATTATATAGGAATTAGGAAATATGGCCAAAATACAAAATAAATGTTATTAAAATCTTCATAAACTATGGAAAACAATGAAAAATAAAAGGAAATAACTCATAAATAGTATATAATCACATGAATAAATCCTAAAATAGTGGTGGAGGGGGGTAGGGGGTGGTTAAGTGAATAATAATTGTTAGGGAACAATCTCTCTCTAAATTGTGTTATCCCCCATATTTGGATAATTGTGAGAATTAAGATTCTTAATTTTTATGCACAATACTTGAAAATTATATCCAAATAACATTAACTTCATAATATCCAATACTATGATGTATTTATCATTTTTGATAAAATATATAATACTCATAACTTTTATAATAATATAAAATTTCTTTGATATTATTAGTAATAAATAACAATGTAACTTTTACATTAATTTATTCACTTTACCAAAATATATCCCAAATTATTCTCTAGTACAAATGGTATTTTTCTTAGTAACTTTTATGTAGATTAGAATTCTATATCATACATCAACATTTCTATATTATTCATTTATTTTAATTTTTCACTTCACTAAGTTTAATATTAACTCACATGAGCCTCATAGAAAATATATTTTCTCAAAATATATTAATCGAAATCACAAACACATTATACTCCAAAATAATATCTCATATGATTTCCTTTACGGTACAATAAAAAAATTTAAAAACATGTCTCACATTATTTTATTATATCACATGAAATTTTTACATAGTGAAATATTATAGAAAAAATATTTGGAATATAAAACGTTTTCATATAATTGAGATAAAGAATATTATTTTGATCTCATTGAGAAATTAAGTACCTTCATCCATAATTTACTTTTAATATTATGGTAAATATTGAATAATAATGATATGATCCATGTGTTTCTAACCATTTTTATGTCATTAAATATACAATTTTTTTAAATTATATTAAATACACTTCTATTTTCACAAAAGATAGAATAAAATAAAATTATATATGTACAGACTTGGTTTTTTCCTTGTAAGAATTTGGAATATTTATATATATATTTATAGAGTCAGGCATTGGGACGACATGAAATTTTGAGGGACGGAGTGCCTGAAATAAACGATTCAAAAATATTAAGTACATTTTATACTGTACATGTGACAAAAATGGGATATATCTCAAATAATAGATTGGATCGGAAATATGAGGCAATGGTTGATTCTGAAGTGTGGCGTTTACCCTAGCTGGGACAAAAACTGTTTCGG
This sequence comes from Viscum album, assembly GCA_963277665.1. NCBI lineage: Eukaryota > Viridiplantae > Streptophyta > Magnoliopsida > Santalales > Viscaceae > Viscum > Viscum album. The sequence continues at coordinate 1,328,322,680 of OY728159.1, forward strand.
CACGGGACCTCTATTGAAAAAACCCCAAAGGGAATTTTTGTAAATAATATAATTAAATTGAATTATTTTATCTCGAATTCCAAATAAAATAAATTTTCACTAGGGACTCTGATTGGAAATCCAAAACTTCCATTAAGTTCAGAATGGTGTGTTTTACCTAAGTGAAACCTAAATTGAGAGGGCATGAGAGGTTTGGATTCCATGAATGTTGAATGGATTTTTTGTTGGTTTCCTATAAATAATAGGTTGAGAAAATGAGTAAGGGTTTTGATCATTTGATCCCACAGCTGGCGAAGATCCTCCCTCCTTCTGATCAGCAAATTGACATCGCATTCTTGACGGATCACGAAGAAAATTCATATCCGAGTAGATCAGAGTGTAGTGAACGTAGAGAAAAATCCAAAATCGAGGTAGGATTATTCTTTTGGATTCTGATTTTCCTAATTGATGTTTTTTTGTTAAAGTTTATTCCTGATCACTTTTACTACTTTTATTATCCTTATCGATGGCCAATCTAACAATGAACATTGTATTATTGATTTATCAATTGTTCGTTCTTTGTGTTATTTGTCCGTTCTTCGCCATTCATCGTCGTTAACTTTTTTATACGATAAAATGGCATCCAAATCTCAATAAGAGCATGGATCTGGGAAGGTCATGATCCAAGGATTCTGGATCTATGACGGTTTGGAGTTTCAAGCACCATAGGAGATGTAGTGGGGGAAGAAAGAACACTTACTTTTGGGTACAACAAACCACCAACGTGTCGTTGATCTGAGGCTAGCGCAGTGAAGCCTTCATCACAAGGGTCATTGATCCATTGAAAGATTCGTTATCGAGTGATCAGATGGAGTCCAGTGGTTTGCGGAACAAACCACCAGAGCATTGTCGGAACGATATCTAGTGGTGGATTACAGTAGTGGTCTTCCCCACAGTGACACCATAGCCCAGTGTTGCCGCGACATGGTAGACCACGTGACCCGGCCAGTTCGACGTGGCCTAGAAGATCCAAAAGGGCTTGCCAGAGCAGGCCAACCTAGGTGGAGCGGTGATCGCATTGTGATTCATTGTTTCATTTTCATCCCTACAACACTGTGGTAAACTAGTTTTGTATTGAATATTATAAAAATAATACCAAATTACATTCCATATTTGAATCATTAATTTTGTGTTTATCACTGTTAAAATGGGCATTGTTACTTGTTTTGAGGATTTGATTGCAGGAGGAGGTGATTGGGAGGCCCTGAAGATGATCCAGAAGGAAAATGGGATGAAATTTTGTAAGAATCTCCAAAACATCATGGGATACAACTCTTCTCAAATGAATGAAGCCCCATTCGTCCATCTGGTGGCCCATCCGAACCATTCTGTCCAGGGGACAGAATCTGCCCGAATTAAAATGTTCTGTTCGGTGGTGTGAACATATCTCCATATCCGGCTTCCTAATGGATTCCAAATTTGACATGGAGACATTCAAGAGTCCGGCCAACAACTTATCTCTTTTATCCAAGTCGTAATATGACTTTCTACTAGTCCAAAACCATGGCACAAGTAGTATCATCAAAACTGGGTGCTCAAAACCATGTGCCATTTTGGCTATAAAAAGGCACAAAGTGCTCCTCATTTGGGAGTTCGAACCTGAAGCTATACTCTACCATTTTGGAGTCTTAGAAGAGTCTTCTAATCACCTTGGAGGTTATGGAGGCCCCTATCCTCATAGGGGAATCAAGGATGAATAAGGAGTTCCACCCGAGCATCCTCCTCCTCCCGATGTCGAGCTAAAAGTTGGGTATTCATTGTGAGGGAGCTACACACATGTCAAGGGAGTTACGATGCATAAAATAGATACTGGTTTGGAGTAATTTGGTTTTTTAAGCATTTAATTCCATGTATCTTATTTTATTTTAGATTTTAATGCTTGATTTGATGCATGTGAGTGTTATGCTCTTAATTTCTAACCGATCAGTGTGAGGTTTTGAGTGCATGACTTGTGTTTTTACAATTGGACAACACAAGAATCATTTTCTTCCCCACTTTATTGAGATTTAAATATGCTTTGGGAGATCTTATTCCATGCATAAGTTCTGGACCTTTGCAATACGATTGTTATGTCAAGGTTTGGTTCTTCAAGCATTGAAATATGAGCTTAGGAATTAATCGGGATTCCAATTAATTCCAACCAAAGAATTACTCTAAACCTAAAATGAATCTCTATGAACAATGAACTTGATATGTGTGTAGTTAAGTCACATCGACCCTTTTATCTCATATTTTTCAAAATCCACTTGATCTTTCATCTTTTAAACTATTTTGATTAAGTTACTTTATTTAAGCTGTTTTCAAAATCACCCCCCTTTTTTAGTAGACATAATTAAAAATAAACACTCTAAACCTATCAACGCTCCTCGAGAGACAACCTAGGGTCTTCCATGGACATCCTGGAGAGGACCCACATAAACATTTAAAATAATTTCATACTGTGTGTTCTACATTAAAGCCTGCTAATGTTGATGAGGACCAAGTAAAACTTAGAGCATTTCAATTTTCATTAGAAGACACTGCTAAAGATTGGCTATACTATGTTAATTCACAAATTAGAGGCTGGGAGAACATGAAATGACTTTTTCTTGAAAAATATTTCCTAACCTCTCAAACAACAACAATAAGGAAAGAAATATGTGGTATAAGACAATCTCATGGGGAAACACTTCATGAATATTGGGAATGATTTAAAAGATTGTGTTCAAGTTGTCCACATCACCAAATAAGTGATCAACTTTTAATTCAGTATTTTTATGAAGGTTTAATCCTTATTGATCAAAACATTATTGATGCTGCTGCAGGTGGTGCACTAGTGGATAAAACCCCAATCGCTGCAAGGAACCTAATTGAGAACATGTCACAAAACACACAACAACTTGGTTCAAGGTCCACTGTACTAATTCAAGGTGTCCATGAGGTGAAAAGTACTGAATTTGAGAAGAAGGTGGATACAAAGTTTATAGAGGCAAGTACCCTTCTACGAAAACTTTCTCTTTCCCAAGGGAAATCTCAATCTCCTCCTCCCATCCATTGTGGTATATGCTCTTCTGATACCCACTATTCTAACCATTTCCCCCAACTGAGAGAATCTTCTAAGAGTTGTGAGGATATATTTCCTAGACGCCCCTATAACCAACCCTTTAGGGAAGAACCTTACTATCCATCCAACCCTGGGTTGAAAGAAACCCAAGCCTATAGGAAAGGCGGGGTATTCAAACCAACCTCAACAACAATAGAACCAATAAGGTCAGAGTAGTCATCCACCACCACCCAGAAATCCTCAACCACCCCAAAGGCCTTTCCAACAACCCCCTCCAAAAACTGAGCCTAGCCTAGAAGATATGATGAAACAAATGGCTGCCAATAATCTCTAATTCCAACTTTCCACTCAGGCATCCAAACAAGACCTCAAAACCCAATTAGGCCAACTAGCTAACTCGGTGGGCGAAATCCAAAGCCATGGGTCTGGTAAACTACCCTCTCAACCACTTTTCAACCCTAAGGATATGGGAAATGTTAGTGCCATCACCCTTAGGAGTGGAACTCAACTTAAAATCCAAATAACACTTCCATTAGAGTCATCTCCTCCTGAGAAAACCACCATTACAACCATTGAAAAAGGTCCAAATATTGAGAAACCTTGTCCTGAGAGGATCCCTTCAAAAGGATAGAGTGTTTCTATTAATGAACCACCAAGTACACCCATTCATCTTCCATTTACCCAAATGGACACCCAACCAAGAAAACAAAATGAAACTGAACTTGACAAAGAAATATTGGAAACTTTAAAGAAAGTGTAGGTCAACATCCCCTTGATTGATGCAATAAATCAAATTCCGAGATATGCCAAGTTTATGAAGGAGATGTGTACCCACCGAAGGCGACTTAGAGGTGATGAGAAGGTGAGCCTATGGAGGAACATCTCAACATTGATACAACCATCACTTCCCACCAAGTGCAACGATCCTGGAAAATTCTCGATTCCGTGCACCATAGGGGAGTATTATTTCTCCAATGCTATGCTTGATTTGGGTTCTTCTATTAATGTGATGCCTCACTCCATATACTCTTCTTTGCAGGTCGGTGAACTAAATCCCACAGGAATAGTTGTTCAGCTAGAAAATCGGAGTACGGAACACCCTTTTATTGTGTTATAAGATGTTCTTGTGAGGGTTCAAAATTTAATATTTCTTGCTGATTTTTATGTGCTAAAAATGGAAGATGATAGGATGAATGGACACATCCCAATTATTTTGGGGAGGCCTTTCTTGGAAACCGCCAAAGCCATAATTATTTTCCACAATGGTACATTATCTATGGAATTTTGTGGTGACATAGTCCATTTCAACATCCTTGATGCCATGAAGCACCCCTCAGAAGAACATTCCTCTCTCTCGGTAAATTCAATTGATGTACTCCCTTCCCCTAAAATCACTTCATTCGTTTCCCCTGATCCCCTTTATGAATTTTCCTCTTTTATTGAAATTCTTGGTAATGAATCATGTGTTGATTGTTGTAGTGGTCTAGAAAAGTGTCATGCATGTTTATTAATTGATAATTTCTTGAACACGGAGGATCACATGACCATCGATGATACTGCTATGCTTGTAAAAGCTAATTCTTCTTCTGAGGATGATACCATTGAGTATTTGGATGAGATCAGTAACCTCTCACTTTCACACACACTCCCATCAATCCAAAATCCACCTGAATTGGAACTAAAGAAACTACCTCAAGATTTAAAATATTCATATCTTGAGAATGGAAACAAATTTCCCATCATCATTGCTAGTTCACTCCCCCCTGAGCATGAATTGTGGCTGATTGAACTTTTAAGGGAGTATAAACAAGCATTGGGATGGACACTTGCCGACATTCCTGGTATTAGCCCATCAATTTCTACACATCATATTTTATTAACTCATGAGGCTAAACCAGTGAGGCAGGCACAACGCCGACTGAACCCAAACCTCTTAGAAGTAGTTAAAAAAGAAGTAACAAAATTATTAGCTGCTGGAATCATTTACCCCATCTCTGAAAGCCAATGGGTCAGTCCCATTCAAGTAGTTACTAAAAAAACTGGCCTAATGATAATTAATAATGAAAACAATGAATTGGTTCCAACTCGTGTGCAGAATAGTTGGCGTGTCTGTATAGATTATAGCCGACTAAACCAACACACTAGGAAGGACCATTTCCCATTGTCATTCATTGAACAAATGCTAGAGAAGATAGTAGGTTATGGCTATTCTGGATACTTTTAGATCCATATTTCCCCCAAGGATCAGGAAAAGACAGCCTTTACTTGAACCTTTGGCACATTTTCCCATAGAAGGATGCCATTTGGCATGTGCAATGCTCCGGGTACTTTCCAGTGATGTATGGTTAGTATTTTTTCGGATTACATGGAGAATTTCATGGAAGTTTTCATGGATGATTTTAATGTTTATGGATCCTATTTTGATGAATGTTTAAGTAGTCTTGGTTCCATCCTACGTCGTTGTATTGAAAATAATCTTGTATTAAATTATGATAAATGACATTTCATGGTGCGATAAGGTATAGTTTTGGGACATGTCATTTCTAGGGATGGTATCCAAGTAGATAAATCGAAACTGGATGCCATTTCTTCCCTACCATTCCCTAAAAATGTACGTTATGTACAGTCTTTCCTAGGTCATGATGGATTTTACCATCGTTTCATTCGTGATTTTAGTAAGATTGCACTTCCCCTCTCCCGCTTACTCCAAAAAGAAAAAGATTTTGTTTTTGATAAAGAATGTGAAGAAGCTTTTAATAAATTAAAATGGAGTCTCACATCACCCCTGGTAATCCAACCACCTTGGTGGGATTTACCATTTGAGCTCATGTGTGATGCATCTAACTATGCAGTTGGGGCAGTCTTGTCACAAAGGGTCGACCGAGCTCCACATGTCATAGCCTATGCCTCACATACAATGGACCCTGCCCAAGAAAACTACACCACAAATAAAAAATAATTCCTTGCCATAGTGTCTTCCATGGATAAATTTAGGTTATACCTTTTAGGTTCTGAAGTCATTGTGTTCTCAGACCATACAGCCCTTCGGTATCTCCTAAATAAACTGGAAGCCAAACCACGTGTCATTCGTCGGATGCTCCTCCTTCAGGAATTAAATTTAGAAATTAGAGATAAAAAAGGAGCATAGAATGTGGTGGCATACCATATCAGTAGGATCCTCCCATCCTAGGACATTGTCTCATCCCCTTGTATTCCCATTAATGACATGTTTCCTGATGATCAGTTGTACAAAGTGAAAGATTCTATTCCCTGGTATGCTGAAATTGTAAATTATTTGGTAGAATCTTTAATTCCTACTGATTTCAACAAAAACCAAGCTAGTCATCTAAAACACGAGTCTCATTGGTACATTTGGGATGACCCCTACCTTTGGAGAAAATGTAGCGACCAGGTCCTTAGGAGTTGTGTTCCCAATAGTGAGTTTCAGTCTGTCCTTAGATTCTGCCACACTCTTTCTTGTGGGGGGGCCACTTTGGTCCCCGACAGACTGCTCGCAAAGTTCTTGATTCTGGTCTATTTTGGACAACACTTTTTCGATATGCCCATGAATTTTGTAAATCTTGTCCTCATTGTCAAAGAATGGGGAATGTACCTAAAAGGAATGAAATTCCACAACAACCCTTGATCTTTCATGACATCTTCAATGTTTGGGGTATTGACTTTATGGGGTCATTTCCCAATTCTTTTGGAAACTTGTACATTCTTTTGGCTATTGATTACGTATGAAAATGGGTAGAGGCACGAGACACAAGGAAAGATGATTCCAAAACAGTTATAGAATTTTTGATAACTCAGATCTTTTGTAGGTTTGGATTACCTAGGTTCATCATCAGTGACCAGGGTTCTCATTTTTGCAACCGAACAATGCAATCACTTTTGCATCGGTATGGGGTCGGTCATCGAGTATCTACTGCGTATCTCCCACAGACTAATGGTCAATCCGATGTGTCAAATATAGAGGTAAAACAAATTTTTGAAAAAACAGTCCAACCCAACAGGAAAGATTGGAGTCTTAAACTCGATGATTCATTATGGGCTTACCGTACTGCTTTTAAAAATCCCATTAGAATGTCACCTTATAGGATTGTTTTTGGAAAGATTTTTCACCTCCCTATTGAGATTGATCACCAGGCCTAATGGGCCATTAAAAATTGAAATTCTAACCTTTCTGATGCAGGTTTACAAAGGAATTTACCGATACAGGAGCTGGAATAAATGCGTAGAGATTCTTATGATAACTCCAGGATTTATAAAGAGCGAAACAAGGATTCCCATGATTGCCTTATCTGTCATCGAGAGTTCCAAATTGGGCAGAAGGTCCCCCTTTACAATGAAAGGCTGAAATTACATCCTGGTAAGCTTTGTTCCCACTGGTTTGGACCATACATTGTTACTAATGTCTCTCCATTTGGTGTTGTTCAGGTTCAAAATGAAGAAACCAAGAAAACCTTCACTGTCAATGGGAAGCGGCTGAAGCACTTTCATGAAGACATTCTGGAGTCCCCTATGGAGGAACTCAAAGTTCATGAAGAAAACTATGAATGACATCCACCAGGTTTTATCCTTCCTTCCCACATTCTCTTTTACTACAGTGAGGACACTGCATACTATAGGTGTGGGGGGATGGGTACATTCCTGGGTAAGTTAGGAATTTTCATAGTTTTCTTTCTTTCTTTGTCTTTTTTCTTGCTGGACGGTATTGTCACTTTCCCCCCTTCCACCGTTCCACCCCTTACTTTTTTGCCGAAATGCTAATTCTATCATGAAAAAAGATTCCCCCTGAATTGAATCATGAAAGTTACTGAAAATTCATGAGGAATTTCCCTATTTTATGTTGTTCTAACATTTTCAAAAAAAAAATCACTGATGGAATGTGTGTTTTAGCTTGAATTAAACATTATGGCATGACTTTCTCTTGGAAATTAGTTGTTTGTCGATGATATAAATGGTTGTATCATTTTGAAAACTTTGATAAAAATAGTACCCTTTACGTGAGTAGTTCAAAGGAAAATTATGGCACTTAATTTCTCCACACATTTCTGCACCCAACCAAGAAGTGTGATTTTTTACTTACTCAATAGAAGGTAAATATAAGTTAGGATAACATTTATCTATTTTCCAATTGATTTTTCCATACATTCATTCCTTAGCCGATATTTTTCATTACTATACCGATTTGACCTACGTGTGTGTACCTGTTATCCGACTGTTGTACGCCCTCAAAAAGAAATAGTTGTGGCTTGGGCAGGTCAAAAACCACTCTTCCTTGACTTTTTATCTTGTTATAACTATTACAATTAGTTTTGTGAGGAGATCAAACAAGGGTTGAGATAAGGGTGTGAGGTTTTTTCCATTCACAAAATTTCAAAAAAATAAATAAATGAGGGGAGTGATGAAATGTACATCATATGGGGATATCTAGGTCAGGAGATTAAGGTTTGACTTCCGGGAATGCTTAAGTGAGTGGGTCTTGAAATTTGATTGCAAAGGGTATATGACAGGTTCAATGGACATAATCATTTAAGTAGAAAAATATTAAAATAAACTATATTTACTGTATAGAAAGTGGGTAGAATAGCATGAATTGGTTGTCACACACACACATGGAGATTTAGTGACATTGTGGACTTTAGGATTACTTGCTCAAATTGGTATCATTAATCTCCTTGAATTTCATGCTGATAAAATTTATGACACATTTATGCATGATCATTGAGAATAACTCCATGGTGTGATTTTTTCATTGATCACATTCCTTTCAAATTTTAAATTTTTATTGAATGTCAAATCTTCATGAAGTTGGGAATATCTCCATGCATAATTTTTGGAAATATCACTTTGCCCAGGAGTGAAAATGTTTAGGTGTGGGGGTGTGATCGCACCATGATTCAATGTTTCATTTTCATCCCTACACCACTGTGGTAAACTAGTTTTTTATTGAATATTATAAAAATAATTCCAAATTTCATTCCATATTTGAATCATTAATTTTGGGTTTATCACTGTTAAAATGGGCATTGTTACTTGTTTTGAGAATTTGATTGCATGAGGAGGTGATTGAGAGGCCCTGAAGATTATCCAAAAGGAAAATGGGATAAAATTTTGTAATCATCTTTAAAACATCATGGGGTACAACTCTTCTCAAAGGACCGAAGCCCCATTTTTCCATCTAGTGGCCCATCCGAACCATTCTGTCTAGGGGACAGAATCCACCTGAATTCAAATGTTCAGTTCAGTGGTGTGAACATATCTTCAAATCCGGCTGCCTAATGGACTCCAAATTTTACATGGAGACATTAAAGAGTCTGGAAAACAACTTATCTCTTTTGTCCAAGTCGTAATATTACTTTCTACTAGTCCAAAACCGAGTCACAAGTAGTATCTTCAAAACTGGGTGCTCAAAACCATGTGCCATTTTGGCTATAAAAAGGCACAAAGGGCTCCTCATTTGGGAGTTCGAACCAGAAGCTATAATCTGTCATTTTGGAGTCCTAGAAGAGTCTCCTAATCATCTTGTAGGTTCTGGAGGCCCCTATCCTCATATGGGAATCAAGGATGAAGAAGGAGTTCCACCCGAGCTTCCTCCTCCTCCCGATGTCGAGCTAAAAGTTGGGTGTTCGTAGTGAGAGGGCTACACACATGTCAAGGGAGTTCCGATGCATACACTAGATACTGGTTTGGATTAATTTGGGTGTTTAAACATTTCATTCCATGTATCTTATTTTATTTCAGATTTGAATGCTTTATTTGATGCATGTGAGTGTTATGCTCTTAATTTCTAACCGATCAGTGTGAGGTTTTGAGTATGTGACTTGTGTTGTTCCGATTGGACAACACAAGAATCATTTTCTTCCCCACTTTATTGAGATTTCAATATGATTTTGAATCTATTATTCCATGCATAAGTTCCGTACCTTGGCAATACGATTGTTATGTTAAGGTTTGGTTCTTTAAGCATTGAAATATGAGCTTATGAATTAATCGGGATTCCAATTAATTCCAACCATAGAATTACTCTAAACCTAAAATGAATCTCTATGAAAAATGAACTTGATATGTGTGTATTTGAATCACATAGACCCTTTTATCTCATATTTTTCAAAATCCACTTGGTCTTTCATCTTTTAATCTATTTTGATTAAGTTACTTTCTTTAAGCTGTTATCAAAATCACCCCCTTTTTTAGTAGACTTAATTAAAAATACACACTCTAAACCTATCAACACTTTTCAAGAGACGACCTAGGGTCTTCCCTAGACTACAAATCAACCTGAAAAGCATAATAAATTTGATGTGTCATGACAATGCGGTCAAGCGGTCGGCTATAAAGGGCTGGATAGTTTTGGGTTAGGCTATTTACCTTTAAATGACCATATCTTACAAACCAAACGTCCGATAAACATACCATTTGTGGATACATGACACTCTCATCGAGACAAATCTTTTGAGTTCATTTGAGAATTTTATATATCAAGAACATAGATCAAGCCCAAAAATTCTCAAATAATAGTAATATATTATTATTATTAAATATTTGACCCGCTGTAACTCCTGTATACAACCTAAGATAGACATGATGTAAGTGGCATCATGAACCTAAAATTGAGGTTTAATTTTCATGAATGATTTTGGGTTCTTAAAATGAAATAGATATGTGGGACCCATGATGCCCAGTTTGGGTGTTTGTAGTGAAATGTGACTTTTTCATTGGGTGTTCGTTTTGGATGAATGAATAGCCAATACCATGTGTTTTTTCGTGAGGATCACAATAGTGAAATCCACATGATGTGTTCTAGGATTGTGACATGGTCCCCACAAATCACTATCCATGCGCAATGCTGTAAAATACAGTTTCTTCACCGGGATTCCAATTTGTGTGAATGAATAGTTGATCCTGTGCATTTTTGTGAAAGGATTGTGACCATGTGATCCATTTGATTATCTGAGGACATTTGAAGAGGCATGTTGGTATAATTAATTTTTCTATCTTTGGATCAAACAACAAGCATTGTGAACTTGTTTTCCTTTTGGGCCAGAGGTTCCATGTACTCTAGGAGTAGGCTGGCATGCCTAGAGGGTGCTTGTTGATAATTTAGTACCCATGTATGACTGGGTACACGACCAGGCAATGAGGCAGGGCCACACATTGTGTATAACCCACAAGCTCCGTTTACCACACTAAGAATATTATGCCCCTCGTATCTCCCTCTTTTGGAATTAGATTTTGGCATTCAAGTAGCCTATCCTAAGTGTTCTGCGCAGAACGTGAGGGTTCTCCCCATAGTGGATTTTGAGATATGATGTGAGATGTTCCAGGTGTGTTTCTTATCTAGGGTGATACCTGATGACTGTAGTGTAGTTCCTCGATGCTTCCTGAGAGGTTTCATCCATCAAGGATGTCCAGAGTACTACTGTCTTACACTCTAGCAGGGATGGGTAGTGGTGTTCTCTGTTGACTCTTCAAGGATTACCCTCCAGTGAAGCTGGGAAGTGGCGTTCTCCATTGACTCTTTAGGGCTTACTGTCCAATAGGGCTGGGCAGTGAAATTCACCATTTACTGTTCCAGGATTACCCTCTAATGGGGCTAGGTAGTGGTGTTCGATTTTTACACTCCCAAGTATTCCCTTAGTTTTTTACCCTTTATTAAGGCTAGGCAGTGGTTTTCATCGATGGAAGTACCTAGCATACCCTCTAGCAGGGTTGGGCAGTGGGTTCTTGACCTTGAGATATGATCTCTCGACTGTACGGATTAGTGATGATACACATTTTGACATAAATTTTGACTCATTTGAAGGAGGAATGGTTTTCCCATCGAGATGTGTCCTTGTGACATGACCTAAACTATACGGGCAAGACAGACCCACCCAAAGTGGATAGTATCAAGGTGTGGTGATTGAGTCCCTTTGACTTGTGTGTTTAGGGAATACCTGAGGGATGATGGGAATCAAAAGTGGTTACTTCTAGAGCTGTTGGTGACTCTTTTCTTGGGTTGAGTTGTGATATGGAGATCCCCTTACTCTTTCTCTCATTTGGGCTTATTTGGTTAAGCATTAATATATATATATATATATCCAGTTTCAGTACCCACTCCTTGGGTTTTGACTACTCTCCTTCCAGGAGATGTGAAGACACACGAGGTATGCCACGTGCTTTCTGTATAGTTTCTCATGGTTGGATAGGTATACTCTCCTACTATAGGTAGCAAAGACTCGACAATAAGTTCATCTTCTCACCATTTCTAGATACTTGTGTTTATATGAGCTTACTTCACTCTATTTTTGGGTTGAGATGCACTCCTTTTATTGTAACTTGTTATATCTACTACTCCCCCTTCAGTACGTCATTTTCTACTCCCTTTAGCCTTCGATGCTTCCCATTGAGTATTTTTGTACTCACCCCTTCTTTGTATTTTCCTGCACTTGGTGTGCCCTTGCAGATGATAGACAGGTTGATCATGACATCAGAGGAGATTTGGGATACGAGGTTCTTAAGCCACATGCAATGGTTGTATCTTGGGATCCAGGAGTAGATATCTCTTATATATTTTAATTTTCCACTTGTTGCTGGGTTGTGTCTCTTTTATGTTTGGGTGTGTATTTTTACCCTTTCCCTTTCAGTTTAATTTTTTGTACTTGTACTATTTAGAGGTTGATGCATGTTTGTGATTCATATATGGAATTGTTGTATTTTTTTTCCTTTCCCTCTACAATTTTTCATTGAGATGACTGCATGTGTGTGTACAGGTACTTAGGGAAAGTCATCCCTACATTTTTTATGCCATCAACGCTGGTCGCCATCCCCTGGCCTATGAAGGTGGGCTTGGGGTAGTTGCGGCTTGAGCCCCGCCATGGGTCAGGTCGTGTAAAAGTGGTATCAGAGCTAGTTTGACCCTTGGGATGTTGTTCAGATGTTTCCCTAAAAAGTTATTAGTTTTTTAGGGAAATTTTGTCGAAATTTATCAAGAGTGGCTCTTAGTTCAAGGAGTCTAGTGATGGTGCAGCGGCCGACATAGCCATTCACCAAGACCCTGATTACCTGCTTGTCAGTTCAGCATGCTGAGACATCTGTTGTAGGTAAATGTGGTACATGCATCATAAAAGATTGAGTATTTGACCGTTCTTCTTGAGTTATCTCCCAATAATTGTTGATATATATATATATATATATATGCTCATTTGACTGTGGTACTCCTTGATGGATTGGGAAGCCTCCGCGATGATAGCCAGCTGGAATATTAGCTCCAGTTCGTGATGATGGCCCTATGAGCAATGAGGCATTAGTTTGAGGTCCATCATGTGATCCCCTTCCTCCATGTGGGTAGGTAATATCATGTCCACCTGTTGAATAGTAGTAGTCCCAGCTAAGCAGGTTGAGGATGTGTGCAGGCTGAGTGCACTTCAGGAGTTCCAGTACTAGAGACCGTTGAGGTTCTATGCTAAGCCAGATCCTCAGGCAGTATAGGTTTGTCTAGATTTGGTGATTCACCTCTCCAGTCTTGTTTGAACATTGATAGATTAGATGTAGGCTTTGACAACCGACCTCTTTCCCTGAAAAAACTGGGCATTTGTGGAGCTTGTTTACTTAGATGCACAATGAGTCAACACATTTGTGGGGTGACTTCCAGAAGTTGTTCCATGAGGAGTACTACCCCTCCCACTTATGCTCCATCCATATTCAGGAGCTTATGGAGCTCAAAAAGGGAGGGATGACGGTGGTATATTACGTGACTCAGTTCATAGACCTAACTTGGTACTATCTGGACATGATCCGTGATGGCTACTTCTGAGCACAAAAGTTTGGGCAGGGACTCTGCAGAGAGATATGTGCTGACATAGCGCCCTTGTGCATCCCCACCTACCTCATGGTGTTGGACCAGGAACTGGTGAAAAAGATATTTCTATCAGTGGAAAACTTGTTATCTAGTTTTAGTAGTGTACACGTCAGAGTTTATATATCAGGAACAACTTGAAAACATCAGTTGGAAGGGCCTCGATTTAGGAGGCCTTCCCATTATCAAACTCAGGAACTTTTTCTAGGGAAACATAAACCTCTATGGTAGCCTAGGTAGGGCGGGTGTTATGGTTATGATAAGTGAGGTCATATGGCATGAGACTGCCTGACTAGACATGTTGACCTTTCTAGACAGATAGTAAATGAACCACCACAACAAAGTCGATGTCATGATCAGGGATCTCCCAGGCGGAGACAAGGTGGTCCTCATGTAGGTGGTGTAGGTAGGGTATTAGGATGAGTTGTGGTTGTTGAATGATTCAATGAAGTCCTTCCACCACCACCAAGCATCCCACATCAGGCCCAGGGAGCTGGCGGTCGGGGCCGCAGGCACCTACTAGCTATGGATGTCTACAATCCCATAGTGAATGACATGATAAGAGGTACACACTGTGTATTTCCTACCTTTTTTAGTTGAACTTGTTAGACACTGGGTGAGATAGTATTTTCTCCTTGCTTCATTCTTGAGGTTATACTGGGGTGATGTGGGGAATCACTGTAACCCTATGTTGGTGTTGTTCGATGTAGATTTGAATGCATTAGGAAGAGGGGTTCTTCCCCCACTGAGGCATGTTTTTGTGATGTGAGAAAAACCATGAGGGAGAGTCAGTTATACCCAAAACGTTAGTATTAAGGTGTGTTTAATGATTTCCTCTGACTTGTGAGTTTGTGGAAGAGTTGTGTAGTGGAGTGTCAGATCAGGCCCTGGCGTTGCTGTTGGATTTTTCCTACTTTACACCATTTTCATGGGATGTCTCTATGTGAGTGTAGTAGAGTATTTAGTTTGGGGATTACTCTCCTTCCAATGGAAGTGAAGACACGTGGGGTATGCCACATAATTTTAGTTTCCAGCTTCTTATGATTGGATGAGTTTACTCACCTTCCCTGTTCGTTGATACCATTGCATGCTCAATGAAAACCTTGATACAAAATTTATCAAGTATAAGTCAAGGTAATGGATACCCCATGAATAAAACTACACAACTCACTACTTGGTGCTGGAAGTGGTAGTCTTCAAACTGAGAATTTAGACACACTAACTTATGGGAGAGTGCTTTGTGGTTTTTTTAGACCACCAGAGTCTCAAGTATGTATTCCCTCAGAGAGACTTGAACCTACGATGGAGACGCTGATTGAACTTCCTACAAGAATAAAACTTTGAGATTGTATATACACCTGGAAAGGAAAAAATTGTAGTAGATTACCTTAGTAGAAAGTCCGAGGCTTGCCTAACGTGAGGAGTTTCAGAGCAGTTAGCTTCCCTATAGCTGACCCTAATGGAGTAGGAGGGTACAATTTATCTTTAGTGTATGGTGACGACTCCTTCGCTTTCCAAGCATGTTAGGGGGTCTCAGTTTTGATGCACCAAGTGAGATATATTACGTGACATAGTTATCCACATGAGATGCACTAGATGGATATTATGAATGAGGGAATCACAAGACCATATTACAGGGAAAAATAGTGATTCCAGTAATGACATAGGTTGTAGCGGTCCTACTAGGGAGAAAATATCCCCCCCTGAGTTTAATTAGGCCGTTCAAGACCATGAAATGGGTTGGCGAGGTTTCCTACTGCCTTTCCCTACCCCCAAAACTAGAGTGGGTGAACAATGTCTCCCATGTGTCGCATCTAAGAAGATACGTGTATGTTTCTATGCACATCATCGACATGAGGAGGATGAAAAATCCCCTTTTTTCGCATGTTGTGACAGCACAAAAGTGTGTAGGAGAGTTCCTGGGAGTGGGAGAGCTAGGTGTGAGCTCAGTATACCATATTTTTTTCCTTAGTTTTTTTAGGGATGAAAATATTGAAGGATAAAATTATGTAGAGACACATTTTTGGCCTTGTAAGACTTTGGAATATTTCTACATACATTTCCAGATCCAGGCGCTAGGACGGCGTGCGATTCCAAAGCCTGGAGTGCCCGAAATAAATTATTCAAAAATGTTAAGTATGTTATATACTATTCACTTGATGGAAATAGGATGTATCTAAAACAGTAGCTCAGATATAAAATCTGAGGCCACGGTTGAGTTCGAAACATGGAGTTTACCCTAGGAAGGACATAAATTGTTTCGGCGTGGGTCTTCTGTAGAAAAACCCACAGAGGTCATTTTTGTAAATAAAATAATTAAATTTAATCATTTTATCTCGAACGTTGAATCAAATAAAAATTTACCAGGGACTCAAATTAGAAATCCTAGATAGCTGTTGAGTTTGAAATGGGGTGTTTTACCTAAGCGCGACCTAAAGTGAGAGGGAGTGGGAGGTTCAGATCTCATGACCATTGGCAGACATTTTTGTTGGTTTCCTATAAATAAGAGTTTGAGAAAATGAGAAGGGGTTTGGATAATTTTCTCCCATGGCCGGAAGATATCCTCTCTCCTTATGATTGGTGAATCTATGTTGACTTCTTGATAGATCATGATTAAACTTCAGATCCTAGAAGATCAGAGCGTGGTGAATGCAACGATAAATCCAAAATCGTGGTAGGATCCTTCTTTCGAATTCTGCTTTCCCCGATTGGTTCTTTGGTTGTCAAATTTTATTTTTGGTCACTTCTGCTGCTTTGATTATCCTTATCTATGGCCAATCTAACAATGAACATCATCTAATTGATTTATAAATTACTCGTTATTCATGTTCTACGTCCATTATTCGACGTTCTTCTTTGTTTAAATTTTTGATATGATGAAACAACATACAAATGTTAGGAGGATCATGGATCTGGGAAGGTCGTGGTCCAAGGATTTTAGATCTATGATAGTTTTGAGTTTTGAGCATCGAAGGAGGTGTAGCAGTGAGAGAAACTAATGCCTATATTTGGGCTTAACAGACCACTGACAGATCGTTGATCAGAGGATGGTGCAATGAAGTCCTCGTCACAAGGGTCCCTGATCTGCTGACAGATTCACAATCAGGAAACCAGATGGGGTCCAGTGGTCTATAGAATGAACCACCAGAGTGCCATTGGAACGACAACAAAACTACATCCTAGTGGTGCTGCAATGTGGAAAACCACATGGCCCAGCAGGTCGACTGCGTTGACACTACGACAACATCCCAGCCCCGAACCAAGCTGGTGTCGGCAGTGGGCTGGGCTGCATGGTTGGTCCACGACCTAATGAATTGGACCGGGCCTTCTAGAGTGGGCCGGCCCAGGTGGAGCGGTCTAGCCAGAATGGGCCGAACCGGTTTAGGTCAGACCATTTACCTTTAAATGACAATATCCTATAAATCTGACGTTCAATTGACATTTCGTCTATAGCTACATGACCCTATAATCAAGACAGACCTTTAGATGCCATTTTGAGATTTTTCTATCTTGGACACATGGCTCCGCCCCCCATAAATGCTCAAATTATAATAATATATTATTATTATTAAATCTTTGACTAGTTGTAACTCTTGCATATGACCGTAGATTGATGTGATGTCAGCGTTTTCATGACCTTGAAATTGAGGAGTAATTTTTAAGACCAATTTTAGGTGGTTAAACAGAAATAGAGGTGTGGGCCCCATGAGGCCTGGTTTGGGCATTTGTGGTGAAATGTGAATTTTTCCCTGGGAGTCTATTTTGGAAAAATGAATAACCAACTCTGTGTGTTTTTTCATGAGGATCACAATGTTACAATCCACATGATGTGTTTTGGGATCGAGGCATGGGCCCCACGAAGCACTGTTTGTGCGCAAAACTGCGAAATCTTGTTTCTTCACCAGGATTCCAATTTAGGCCAATGAATAGACGATCCGGTGTGTTTTTTCACAAGGATAGTGACGGTGTAATCCATTTGATTATCTAGGACCATTTGAAGCAGAATTTCCACAGAATTACATATTTTTCTTTCAGATCAAAAAACGAGCATTGTGCGCTCCTCAAACTTTTGGGCCAAAGGTTCTGTGTATTCTGGGAGTACGCTGGTATACCTAGAGGGTACTTGTTCAAAATTTAGCACATGAGTATGAAAGGGTACACGAATAGGTTATGAGGAAGTCTCACATGTTGTGCGGGCCCCACACACTTCGCATACCACATTATGAATCTTCTGCCTCTCGTATCTCCTTCTTTTGGACTTAGATTTTGGAATGTGAGTAGCCAATCCTGAGTTTTATTCCATGTAGAACGTGATGGTTCCATCTTTAATAGATTTTGAGATATGATGCGAGATGTTCCAGGTGTGTCGCCTATCTAGGGTGATACCTGATGACTGTAGTTTAGTTCATTTATGCTTTTCTATAGGTACAATCCATCAAGTATGGCAAGAGAAGCACCGACATACCCTCCAGTGGGGCTGGGCAGTGGCGTTCATCATTTATTCTTCAGGGCTTACCCTCTAGTGGGGTTGGTCAGTGGCGTTCACCATTTACTCTTTAGGGATTACCATCCAGTGGGGATGGGTGTGTCATTCACCATTTACTACTCCAGGCTTACCCTTTAGTGGGCCTGGGTAGTGGAGTTAACTGTTTACACATTCGAGCTTACCCTCCATTGTATTACCCTTTAGCAGGGCTAGTCAGTGGAATTCATTGACAACAGTACCGAACATACCCTCTAGTAGGGCTGGGCAGTGGGTTATCGGCCTTGAGACACGATCTCTAGGCTGTATGGATTAGTGAAGAGACACGTTTTTACGTACCTTTGGAATCATGAGAAATAAGGATTTTTTCCCATAGATATTCATACTTGTGATGTGACCTAAAACCATGAAGGCGATAAATACCCACCCAAAATGGATAGTATCGAGGTGTGGTGATTAAGTCCCTTTGAATTTTGTGTTTAGGGAATACATGAGGGATGGTGGGCATCATAGTTTTTTACTTGTGGATCTTTTTCTGACTCTTTTCTTAGGCTGAGTTGTGAGATGGATATCCCCTTATTCTCTTTTATTTTGTCTATTTTAGTTAAGCATATATATATCTTGCTTAAGTACCCAATCTTTGGGTTTTAGGTACTCTCCATCCATGAGAGGCATAGACACACAGGGTATGCCACATGCTTTCCATGTCTAGATTATTTTGGTTGGATGAGCCTACAGTCCTACTATAGGTAGAAAATACTCGATGATAAGTTCATATTCTCACCATTTATACCTATTTGTGTTTGGATGAGATTACTTCACTCTCTTATTGGGTTGATCTGCACTCCTTTTACAGTACCTTTTTCTATCTACTACTCTCCACTTTAGTACATCTTTTGATTCTCCGTTGAGCCTCAAGGGATTCCTAATGAGTATTTTTATACTCACCCCTTCAAGGGATTTTCCTGCACTTGGTGTGCCATTGCTGACAACATACTAGTTTATCATGACATCAGAGGTGCTTAGGGATATGGGGTGCTTGGATAGTGTACGATGGTTGTAGCTTGGGATCTAGGAGCGGGGCTCTCTCAACTTTTTTCCTTTCCACTTTTTCCGGGTTATGGAACTTTTTTGGTTAGGTGTGTATTTTTTCTATTTCCTTTTCATTTTAATTTTCTTTACTTTTACTATTTAGACGTTGATGCATGTTTGGGGTTTATATATAGCAGCGTTGTATCTTGTTTTTCTATTCCCTCTGCACTTTTTCATTGAGTTGGTTTCATGTGTGTGTACAAGTACTTATGAAAACACTTCCCTGAGTTTTTTTATGCTTTCGGCACTGGTCGCTAGCCCCTAGCCTATGGAAGAGGGCTTGTGTTAGTTGCAGCTCGAGCCTCATCCTGGTTTGGTTCGTGACAATATAAAACACTAATTAATTAATCATATGAAACTAGGAAAAATATCTCTTCCTTTGGATAAGAGACCCTTGATTACACCCTTTTCATAGACCTTTAACTGTATCCACCAATTCATTCTCAATTTTGAATTACTATACATATTAAAAACATTTATATAATATACACATACTGTCACATATACATAAAATAGAATAACTAGTTTCTATAACATAAATACCATATGTGGTCTCTCTATGATTTTTTATAAAATAATTAAGGGTTTCTAAGTAGTTCGATTTAAAATGACCTATATTACCACACTAGAAACATTTTATTTCCTTGTTGATAACTTCTTTCAGTTTTCAATGAAGTAGGTTTGAAATATTTATGACCATTATTATTATTACTTTAAAACAAATTATCCATTCCTTTATTTATCATCATCATGTACCTTGATATTAGAACTATCATTTCATTCTTTGATACCCTCAACATATCAAAAATATTGTTTTAAGTCATTGTTTTTTAAGATTTTGATGGGGTAAACATCCATCTGTGGAGACATACTGATTGTTTCCCTGCATTACCACATTCCAAAGGCAGGAGGCACTCATCACTTCCTCAAATATGTTTTCTACTTGATTGAAATGAGATGATGGGATTTTAGTCTCTCCTTCCATGGATCCCTCCTTATAATTCGTTGCATAGCCTGGGACTCCCTTAATGATTAAGACCTTGTTCATGAAACTCTTCCCAATGCCATATCTTTGCGGATTCCAGTTAATCACACTTCTTCTATCAAGAAATTCTATGGGGTAAAGTCAGGTCGTAAACCTCCATTTAGGAGAGTAGTCGTGCTTCACATCGATGGCGTGTTTGGGCACTAGAACACTGGTACACCTGGAGTTTCCCCTTATAATAGTGATTCTTGAGAGCATGGAAGCCTAAGTCATCCCATTTCGAGTGCAGAGAATTTTATTCCATAGGCATGTCTCCAAGGTTTTCCATAGCTTCCCAGGTTTAACACAGGTTATGCCATGAGTTTTACGTCTATAGGAGATAGACCAGACTGATTAGAACATTGATGGGAGTGGATCGGATGGGTACATCCCTAGGAAGGATCACATAGAAGGTTTACTAGATGGGTGGATCAAGATTCCCGATGAGGATGAATCCAAGGTGGTGTGTCACATAGAGGGAAGATATCACACCGTAAAGGTTGATCTGGACACCTCAAAGGGAATATCAGAGGATGATCAGGCCCTGATAAAGGGGACACCAATGTTTACCATTACTTGGGATTGAAACTCATGGAGGCCTCCTACATAAACTTTAAAGAATACAGAGATCAAAACCCATGTAGTTCGAGATGGTAAATCATGGGTTCAGGGTGTACATAATTCACAACAACCTGAAGACATGCTGGGGATTACGCGTGGTTAGTGGCCTCGGTGCTACAAAGGATCAATGAGATGAATGAGGCTTACACATCGTTAGCAATCCAAATGGATGGCATGATTTCACCCTGATGTGGCGGTCGGAGTGGAATGAGGATGGATATGGATAGATTATTGAAGTATGGAATGAGTGGGGATGGAACAAAGGATCGATACGAAGGTGATGGTGTCGGGATTGAACCAAAATAAGTTTCATATGTATCCCCATGGTAGGGAATCAAAGTCCACATAATTCTGGAATGGGGATATGAGTCGCCTAAGGAGGAATCTCATGAAAATGGGTGCATGTATGGGGAACTGAAGGGAATGGAGCCAATGGGTTAAGGCGTGATCTTCCTGAAACAAAAAGGCTCAAGGGAGAGACCAGGATAGGACATGGGTGATGGTCCTGAACCTCAGTGAGGCTTCCTATGTATTCTCATGTAAGG
Source organism: Viscum album (assembly GCA_963277665.1). Taxonomy (NCBI): domain Eukaryota; kingdom Viridiplantae; phylum Streptophyta; class Magnoliopsida; order Santalales; family Viscaceae; genus Viscum; species Viscum album. The sequence goes on from OY728159.1 coordinate 1,328,344,376, forward strand.
GAATCAATGTCCACATTGTTCAGGATGGGGCATGGAATCGAAGTGTACATAAATGAATGCAACCCAAAGACATGTTATTGTTTACGAATGGTTAGGAGCCCATCTCTAGAGGGAAAATCTGGGTTGAATGATTATGGTTTGAGTGTGGGGCTTACAAATGGTTTGTTTCTTGGGAACTAGTCTGACACCAATAAGGGGTGGACCAAGGATGTGGGTCCCAATAAATGGGATGCTGAAGTTTACCAGTGTATGGGGTTGAACCAAAGGGAGGCTTCCAACATACCTTATCTTAAGAGATAGGGATCAAAACCAATATATTTAATAGATACTGTTTAATGTCATGTAGGATGAGAGGGGTATACAGTTTATCATCATGTAGGATGAGCAGTGAACTGACATGAAATGGTCGGGACAATGGGATAATAGGGCTTGAACCTCATAGAAGATTCCTACGTACTATTCCAAGAAAGGGAAAAGATCAAAGTCCACATAGTTCGGTGGAGATGGGAATGGGGATTACATACCAAGGCGGCCCAAATAGGATGTCATGGTCAATGCTTACTCTAATCCCATGTGATTCACGCTTAGTGTGAGAAACAAGAGGCAATAAATACCTGACGATCACGTTGAGAAAGGTGTGTCTGTGAGGAATGTAGTGGGACTTACACATGATTAACAACCTAAAGAGGATACGAGGGATTATATTGATAGGGAATCCTATGTAGGGGTCAAGATGTACAAGTAGGATATGTCCACCGTATCTGGAACACCCTGTTAAGTTGGGTTGGGGATTACACATGGACTGGCCGAGGTGAACACGGTGAAAAATCTCATAGGGAGAGGGGAGTGAGAAGGCGTTGGTTCCCATCCCCTTCACTATTCTATCGGGAATTGTTTCTTATGTGGTGATCACAGTTTGACACCATGTTTCAGGGACGTCGGTGCTTGGCAGTTTATTTACCTGCAACTCGGATGGTGAGGATTCACTCTCCACTCCTAGAACTTACATAACTGGTACCAATTTACTTTTGTGGGAGGGAAGGAACAATTAATTCCATCTGGTAATGGGGTTGTTTATTGATCCATTGGTGGGTCCATATTAACATGGTAATGTGAAGAAGCAATAGCTGTTAGCGTTCCTATGTGAAGAAGTATGAGGAAAAACAACACAACATGAAGCACCACCCAAGGGACATTGAAATCACTTCATACAAGCCTGGAGGGCCGAATAGGAGAAGTATACATAAGATAGGGGTGTTGCGCTTAAGAGGGGATCAGACATGGTGCCTTAGGGTAAGGAAAACACATGGAGAGCATAAGAAGGGGCACACACAAGATTGATGATTGCACAAAAGATGAGAGACTTTGTGCAATATAGGATGGTTTCACACAAAATGAGTGGTTGTGCGCAAGAGGGAACCCTACGTGCAGGATTCTCATGATAGAAGGGGAAACTTGTATGCAAGAAGAATATTTTGCATGCAATTTCCTTTGAGTAAAAGAAAATGGACAAGTTTTAATCTCTAGTAGGCCCACTTGAAGGAGGACCCCTGGAAGACCTATCACACAAGATCTAATACCTTGAGGCCAGGTATTTCTCACGATCATAGAAGGGTGTTTTCTCACACAGAAGGGTAGCAGTTCGTGTTATTTAACCATCCCCAAAATCATGTGGTATGTTTCTATTTATAGCTAAAATCTTTGGCAGTGGTGCACAAGGTGGACTGTGTGTAATCGGCATTTAACATCACATTGGGCGTGGAAGATCTTATGTGAAATTTTCAATCTTTCGTAACAAACAATTCTTTTTCGTGCTTTTGACTTGGCTATTTTTTGGAAGGTTTCCATAGAATAATCCATTTGACATATCATTGGGACAAAAGATCTTGGGTGTAATTTCCAATCTTTTATGCCGACCTTGGATCTTGCATACCCCTCCCTTGGGAATTTCTGGATTTTTCAATGATTCAAAATATGCCTTTGGTTTTCTTAAAAATGTACATTCATGACCTTAACTGAAATTATGTGCCATCAAATTCCCCCATTAGAATCGGAGTTGAAGGGGAACCTAAAGGTCGAATTATAAGGGAAATTCTAAAAATAAGAGTTCCAAATAGTAGTGCATGCAAAAAATCCCATTCAGCATGCACCCAAATTACACCTCTTTGAAGGGTCATTCCACGCCTATAAATATGTAGGGGGGGGGGCAAGGCTCCACACTTTGACTTTCCCGTGCAATAAGTGACTATGCTCTCATGCACAAACGATATTCATTTTTTCGTTAAAAGATCCCAAGTTTTTTTGGAACCTTGTGCGTAGTCACATGTTCTTTAATGCTCCCTCTAGATCTTGAATGCACCTTACTTTGATTAATTTTCCATGGCTAAAATCCATATTTCATGCAGTCATCTGTCTTACACACCGAAACCCAGTTCTTTCACGCAAGAGACTTTTCCAATTTTTAAGTCTGATAAACATAGCTTCCCAATATATTGATTCTAAGAGGAAAGCTACTACTACTGCAAGGATCACCCAAATGATCACAAAACCTTATATTCTTCATGCGAGAATAGTTGTGTCTGATAATCATATGATATTCGGTATGTAGATGTAAGCTCAAAAGGATTAAGTTATGAGTGACTGTCTACTGATACGGAACATCATTATTCTAGAATAGGTGTTGATTCTAGGCTTCGAGACCAATACACCACTGTCAGGGGTAACACATGAGGATATCCTTCTATAGTAAAACATCATGGAAAATAGTCACCCCACCATGGAAACATAGAACATGGCCGTTTATGTCCAGAATCTGAAGACTAGGACTGTTTCAGGGAGCGATCCAGATCCTGAAGAATCTCCAGCTCACTATGCGAGCACCTTCAAAAGTAGAATTACTGATGAGAAAAAAGGTTGGAAATATTGGGACTTTAGGTTCATGGTAAATTTTATGAGTGAATAGTCATGGGCGTACTGGCTACACTAGACATGCGAGGAGTTTTGGGAAAAGTTGTGGACTATCGGGATGTTTAAAGTGATGTGGACATCAAATTTACATTTATACTATCAGTAAGATCTATTACCATAGCTATTTAGTCGGTGGTCTCCTAACACAAATACTTTCCACCTCCACCACAGGGAAGTAAACATCAGCCTGGGCGACATCCATTGCATTGGGGTAATTCCCCTGGAAGGGTATGAGTATGATGAGTTCCTTCCAACAAATAAAGATTGGGGGGATAGGACGTCAACCCACATTCTAACATGGAATCTATTAGAGTTAGCAAAGGAGAATCTAAAAATCAAGTACATTATGAAGGATATAGAATATACGGGATGAATTAGTCTATTTCTTATACAGGAAACAACCATGAAAATGCTAAGCCGAGGGAAGCAGTTTCCAGACACATCATAGAGGGTGAATGAGGGATCATACTGGATGGTCCTAGAATCAGTCGAGTACCAATCATGGGGATTCATCATAAAAAAGTTCGGTATCCAAATATACGATATGCTAGGTTCCTTATTGCAGTTTTGAGTGGGTGTCTACTGCCAGTGAGGGACACAAGGAGGGGGAGGGTTCGTCTAGGGATTGTAGTGACGGCCGAAATCATGGTGGCCAAGAACAAGGATAATCTGGGGCTTCCTATATTGGCCAAGTTGTACAACATTCTAGGATGCATCTCCAGAGGAAGTATGCCTAAGAGAATATGTGGTCAATTCCAGATTCTTTATGGATGGGTTGCATCTCATTGCGGTGGGTATGACTTCCCGAATTCCATCCTCCCGCCATGTAAAGATCTGTAACCATCCCTACTAAATATTTATAGAATTTTCCTATTGACGCTTAAATAGGAAGGTATCAAACTCAAGATTTGAAACCATGAAAAATTCAACTTTCATCCGTTTTGGACCCCAACTGGCTAGATGGTAGATGAGTGGTGAGGCCCATTGAAGCAGAGGGAATACTTTCAAAGCATAAGGGGTGGTGTTCTGGTATCCTAGATTGATGGAAAAATCTTTTGCGATCCCTATTTGTTGACAAGATTTTCCAGGAAATTAGGGTGAATATAGAGGATTCCAATGAAAATATATACAGAGGTTCGGGAAGAGCAACATCCTTGCATCCTTTGCCAACTATGGCTAATGGTCAAAACTGAAAGTTTTGGTGAAGTCATCACCCTCCCCCCTACTGATGTCAATGTCGTCCTATCAATAGAGTAAGTTGATCATTGGATAACAACATTCCCAGAGGTGATTCTACAGAAATATATTTGAAAAATCAAGGTGTCCATCATGGAGTCTGGACAACAAGTAGACAAGGTAATGCTGGGGAGGTAAGATGAGGAATAAGCTATGTAGTTGGATTGATGTGGGCTATACATTCATCAGCTAGCGAATTTCAAGGTGAGAATGCGTCTCTGCCTTCTAAAGAGAGGTGGTCACATGGGAGGCCTCGTGGGCCAGTTAGGGAACTCCCTGGGAAGAAACTAATACAACTTCTAAAGACGAATACTGATGCCATTTCCCATCTCAATGGTCTTCCTTGAGGACACTGTGACAATCTATGTCCATGAAATAGGTGCGACGGAGCTTGGTGAACACTATGCTTGACCTAGTAGACATAAGTCTCATTCAAGTGGTAGATAGGGTTAAATTTCATCACTGACATGCGTACCTAACAACCAAGGATATTTATGCATTCCAATAGGGGTGGTTTGAAGAACCATATATCTTAGTGAAAGTGATTATTGGCCAAGAGAACAACTCAGAAAAACTAATGTCCGATGATGATGATGACAAGGGAGAAGAAGAAAAAGGGGAGGAAGAGGAGGATGAAGAAGAAGAGGAAGAAGATGAAGATAGATACGAGGAAGAGGGGGAAGAGGAGGTTGGGGTTGAAGGTCATGGAGGTGGGTGACCTTAGGAAATATCCATCATCTAGGGAATCCCATGTGAGAGCGGTGAAATCACAGGATCTGGTGTGGAACTGGCTAAACAAGTCAAGGTGAGTCTCAACTCTTATCTTTACTAGCCTTTCTATTTTCATAATTCGAATCCACTGACCAAATTTTGTCCTATTCAGAAAATCATTGATGATGATATCTAGGAATCTTCCCCTACAAGGGATGAAAATGAACCCATGTATGTGGAAGAACATCCTCATGAATCTGCATCTGAGATCGAGTAGGGCGTGGGATTGACCATGGTTGAAGCGGTCGAAGGACCAACCATAATTGAAGTGGTTAGAAATAAGATAGTAGGAGGGGATGGAATGGAAACCTTAGAGTCTCAATATATTTCCATTGTTCAGGAGAAAGTATTGATCATTGAATTAACAAGCACTGATGGATATCTTGTGGTGGAATACCCTACTGTTACTTAGGTACTAGACACCATGGTGCTTGGTACTATAAGTTTATACCTTTATAGGCTCACATATTTTATTGGGGAACTTGGTCGACCAAGATATCAGTTCCCAATGAAGTGATCGCAAGGGTGGAGTCTCTAAAAATTGTCGATTCTAGAACATTTGTGGGAGATCTACCAGCGATTTCACCAATTCTCGTAGAGTTAATTATTCAAGATGGTCCATCCCTAGCACCTAGTGAGAAAGAAGTTGCAATCATGGGTGATGCTGCTACAAGGGTTGAGCTCCAGGCTTGTGGGGGGTGAGGTTACTGAAGAAGAAAAAGTGCTATAAGAGGACCCTTCTGCTGAACTCATGGCTATTTTTATTGATTACATGCCTATAGATCTTGATAAGATAGAAAAATCTGATCTTGATGCAGCTCAGGAGATTAATATGACCCGACACAAGGTGTGGAGTTGTATCAAATGATTCCCCAGTCAATTACAGGTAGAATGGTTGAGTCGAATGGGGTCACATTGCACATGGATATGATTTCTCTACATCAAAGGTATGGATTCTCACCATCTTCATATATAAATATATGATTATATGTCTGAGAAGAAATGGATAGTAGCCAATAGTATGATATTTCACAGTGTTAGAAAAAATCAGATTATACACAAAAGTTTCTTGAGGCTGAGCAGGAAGTTTGACACCTTGAAGAGAAAGAAAACGAAAGAGTGGCATTTATCATGATCCATTCTGAGCTCATTGAACATTTGAAGGCCTAGCTGGAAGATGCCCAGAAGAAAGAAGTGCAGGAAAGGTGTCAAATTATTGAGTTCCAAGATGAGTAGGAGAAAATGTTGGCCAAAGATAATGAGTGATGCTCCGTAGTTGCTGACGAAGAGAGGGATCTCAAGGAGCGGGAAGAAACCCTGGAGGCTACGATCCAAAAGGTGGAAACACTAGAGAAATCCATCAAAGGGGCTGATCCATAAGGGATATGTTTTGGATAAACTCATAAACATATCTCCCTCTTTGTTTTCCTATTCTAAACTATGTGCATGGGCTTATTATTTTCTTGCTTTCTTATTTTAGTGAAACTTGACCATAACTATGAAGTAATTAGAGATAAATCTCTAAGCTAATGTGGGTCATACTCGGTATGAGAAATAAGAGAAGACTACATAATTATTCACTTTGTTCATGAGAGTGCCTCCTAAAATTTCAAATACTTGGGGTCTGAATGACCACCCATAGTTTTTGATATAAAAGAGGGGTCTTGAACGGAGAATAGGGTCCTCAGAACAGCCAAAAATCTCTTCCCAACATACTCTAGTGTATGAGAGGGACGATGCCCAGGGTGTTAGAATAAATCCAAACAAATGGGAATGAATAATATGAATTATGATACCCAAAATTTGGAATGCAGTGAGGATGGTATGATGACTGAGGATAGAAATTAACCAAATTCAAAACACAACATATGCATCACGTTAGCCTAAAATGGGAACACACAAATGAGGGACAACCACTGAACAAATTCAAAAACATGGGGGAAAACTCGATGTTTCATCCGATTTCCTTCAGAACATTGGCCTAGGATGGTAGGCGAGCCCTAAGGCTGATCATCATAACCATTACGAGGTTCCTTCAGATGTGAAAGTAAATGGGGATCTGAATAAGGGTCATGCAAAGCATGGGGTGGAGTGATGAGATGTTCGAACGGAGTCCAACACTCATGAAATTACACCACCGTGATGAATGTATATTGGGCGAGTGTCTCGGTCTGAATCGAAATCAGGACTAATTCCGTGAGGGACCTCTCTATCGAGGTACTAATATGGTCATCATTTTTACATCATGTAAATGGGGATAATAAGCGTGCAATTTAGTTTCATGTGATGAGGATGATTCATGAATAGTTTAACGTCGTATGATTAGAATTTTTTGAAAAGTTTAAGTTTGTACTGCCAGGACCCTGATCAATGGTTTACAGTTATGTTACATGGACTAGGAACCCCTAGTTTAAGGTATTGGAGTTCAGACCATGATTAAAGGAAAAGAACCAGAAAATTTAATGGTCCTAGGGCAGGGCCCATGGAAAAATGTATCGGTGTCGCTACATATCCCATAAGGATGAGAATAAATCCAAACATAGTTCTTGAGAACAACATGGATAGAGAACAATGCTGGTGGGGGAAATCCTCCCTAGCGAGGAAGCTGACGCATCCCATAATTATCATGGGGCATCCTGAACTTGTTCAGGGCAGGGGACATAGTTTAAAGTCATGCATCGAGGACATGGGTACCAAAAAAAGAAATGTGTGGTGTGGTTCATAACCTGACATGAATGGGAACTAAAGAGGTCTGCACCACATCACACATTCCAAAAAGGGAAGTTGGGGATGATAAGGCCAAGATAAGATGTTTACCATTTAGTTGGTTGGACTAGAGGATCAGATGGATGAATGTATCAATGTATTATAAAAGTGAAGGAATCAATAATTACGTAGTTATTTGTATTATGAATAGTTTAACATCATGTGGTGAGGATGATAGTGTCACAATTTAAGGTTGTATGGTAGGACAAACGGGTCACACTGTCTCATATATGGACATTCCCCTACAACCCCTAAGCCTACATGATCCATGCTCGGTGTGAGAAATAAGGATCATTGTCGGGACTTACCTGTCTAACGAGAGCATGAAATGGTGGAAAGGAAATTTCGGGTGTGGAAAATCCCAAATGAACCAACATTCCTACTCGATGTGAGTGAATGCACAGAGTTACAACACCGGGGGTGTCGAGGATCCGTAAAACAGAAAGGGACATTAAACATGAAAATTGCAGCATCTGATACTTGGGACGCAATGAGTTCAGTGTGATAATAAGGGATAAATATTGATAGTGTCCGAAACAAAACATCTATTTCATGTTACCCTAGAACATGAATAAGAAAATGAGGCTCGACCACTGACCAAATTCTCTACATGGAACCTCTCTGATAACATCATTTGAAATCCTTCGGAACATTTCCCATGATGATAGGAGAGCACTGAGGCATATCATTCATTACAATAGGGGATCCCTTTGGATGTGAAGGATAATAAAAACCACAAATAAAGGATTATTCATAGTGTGAACAACACCCATGTAGTTTAAGTGTCATGCGTGATGGGTGAAAGGAGTGGTAATATTTAATTAAGTATATGGTGTGGTTATTATAAAACCTACATGAATGAGGACTAAAGAATTACACACCACACTACATACTTTTGGGAGCACCCAGGACATAAGTTACCTGGGAGATGAAAGTGGTTGAGACTGGGCCACAAACAAGAAGTCTGGGCATCACTACATATCCCATAAGAATGGGAATCAAGACACACATAGTTCATGATGGTGGTATGGCATGCAACTAATACTAAAATGGAGTGATATCCTCTTTTAAAGAGGAATATCGTAATTTTTATGCAGCTTAATGTCATGAAAACATGGACAGTAAGAATCTAAGATTAATGTCATAGAGTTCGAACCGTAATGTTCCCAGTTTAATGTCATGTGTGTGGGACATTATCATGTAGTTTATGATCATGTGATATGGAAAATGAAGATAGAGCGATATTTAGGGGGGGTGGTGCGGTGTGGTTATTGAAAATCCAATGTGAATGGGGACAGTGAAGTCCACCGCAAACCACACAATTCGAAAATAATACATCTGATTGAAAGTCATAATGGTCAGAATATATGAATGAATCTCCTAGTTTAAGGACATAGAGTTTTGATCATAAGATGAAGAGAGGTGGGGTGTAGCACCATGGGGTGGATCCAACATGGGTAAGACAGAATAAATCCATACCAGATCAAACATTTCCAAAAAGAAAGGACCCAGACCCAAAACAAGGAGACAGACAAGGTTCAAAAACCTATGGCTAGACCTGAAGGAAAATTTATAGGCATCGCTACATGTCCCACAAGGGTGAGAATCAAGACACACATAGTTCTTAAACGTGGAATAGAAAAGGCCAATGCCATAGGGATAATGACTTCTCAAATGAAGACATCATATGGTTGGGTAGTCATCAACACACAACCTGGATGAAGAATATGTAGTTTAACATCATACGAAAAGGATGTAAGGGATCTCAGTTTATGGTCATAGAGATCAGACCAAAATAGAAATATTCCCAAAGAAAAAATATGTGACATGGTTCCATAAAGTAACCCGGTTTAAATGGGGATAAGATAGTCTCCACCAAACCAAAAATATTCAAAATAATGAACACATTTTAAATTCATGATGCTTAGACTAATGTATCATAACTTCTAGTTTAAGGTCATAGAGTTTGGACTGAAAGGGAATATTGTGTAGGTCTAGCCCATGCACCGAAAGAAGAGGAATTTGATGGATCTTATTTGTTCTTCTGTGTGGGTATGTTTTTTTTGGAGAAAAAAAACTTGGATGAATAATCCAGGAATCGTCGTAGGAATCAATCCATATGTGGGCCTGAAAAAATAGCATGGTGGATGACCGATCCCAAACATGATTCCCTCTCAAGCGAGGATACCACAATGCGATGACATTTTTTCTTCGTGTGTCCCGGATGATAGTGTCGCAGTTTGAGGTCATATGACAGGACCAACCCATGCACTTTAATGTCGTGTGGCAAAGATGCAACAGTTTATAGTCATGTGGGACGAGGAAACATAGTTTAACATCAGATGGATTGGACGCATATGGAATAACGAGGTTCCAAATGGAATGTACATGGCAGGATAAAGTATACCCAACATGAATGAGGAAAAAAGTTCACACCACACCACATGAAATCCCAAGGGGGAACCTCAGGCCAAGGGTCCAGAAAAGATCGAGGGATCAAAGGATGAAAACAAAGATGAAATGTTTGAGAATTTCTATATATCCCATAAGGATGGGAATCAATCCATATGTGGTTCTTGAAATACTGTGCAGTTTAATGTCAAGCAGTAAAGACACAAAAAAGGGGATGGAGAGCTCTATAGAGAGGTACGCGACGTGGTTATTGCAAACCCGACGTGAATGAGGGCATAAGTCCACACCACACCACATACCCCGGGTAGAACTTAATCCGAGAGGCCAAAAGGACGATAAGGTTTCTAAAATCCATGGATGGACCCAAAGATGAAATGTACGAACATTCCTAAATATCCAATAAGGATGGGAATCCAGGCATATGTAGATCTAAAAATGCCATGAAATTTAACTTCATGTGGTAAAAACAAGGGACACGAGGTATCTCAAAGAGGAATGTGTATGGCCTAACAAAAATAACCCATCATGAATGAGGAAATAAGTCCAAATATGCCTCTACATTCACAATTCTAGGAGAGAACTCAGGCCAAGGGGCTGAGAGAAATAATAGATGAATCGGGGTTGGACCCGAGGGAAAAATTTCTGGGCATTCTTATATATCCCATAAATATGGGAATCAATCCATACGTAGTTTTGGAAACACCATATAGTTTAACGTTATGCGGTAAAGACAAGGAATTATGGACTTTCTGGAAGGTGGAGAACATTATACGGGTGTTGTAAACCCGACGTGAATGGGGACTAAATAAGTCCACACCACGATATATACAACCCTAAAAGATAACTAAACATGGGGGGGAGATTTTTTGGGATGGACCAAAAGAAGAAATGTCTGGGCGTTCCAACGTACCCCATAAGGATGGAAATCAGGCCATACATAGTTCGTAAAATTTTGTGTAGTTTAACATCGTGTGATAAGGACATGGAAAATCATAGTTTAAGGTCTTAGATATTGGACCATAGATGCCTAGTTTAATGTCATGTTTGTGGGACAGAAGGGAATAAATAGGTGAATAACTATGCCCCACATTTGGGAGACCATTAGGATGGAAATAAAGAATGAGGATAACTGCTGACCATGTTTTAAAACAGTACCCATCTCCTGTGACCTGGAATGGGAACAAAAAATTGATCATCGACCACTAAACATATTCTCAATTCGGGACTTGTGTCAAATTGTTGTTCAAGATCTTCTGAGATATTGGCCCCAAACGTTAGTTGAAAAAAGGTGGTGTGAGACCAGGCCACTAGGGGGGTCTTTTTGGATGCAAAAGATAATGGAGACCCAAATGATGGGAAGTGTGAAGCATGGTAGTACCCATGCAGTTTAATGTCTTGTTGTATGGATGAGGGAGATCTTATTTTAAGGTCGTAGAGCTCAGACCATAAGGTGTATTCATTGTTCAAATTTTATCGTCCTGTGGGACAAAATGGATCTTAGTTTAGGATCATATATCTTGGACCATTTATAGTTTAATGTCTTTTAGGATGATGATTATCAGTTTAACATCCACCAAGATGAATACTTATTCATGCAAAGTACTTCATGAGGAATTCGGAATTGTTGGGAGGAGTAATACACTATCCATCCATGGTGACCAAAGAGTATGCACCATTAGGGTAAACCTTGTGAATTACATAAGGTCCCTCCCATTTGGGCTCCATCTTTGGTGGATTCCTACCATGTATCATTGGAGTTCTCAGATCCAATACCACATAACCTTATAATAATGAGTAGAGGTGAAATTTATTATTGAAATCCCTAGATATCTTGTTCTGATGCCTCTCTAGATTGTGAAAGGCACGAAGCAAGTTCTCGTCAAGTGCTTCTAGTTCATCCAGAAAGATTTCAGATACTTTGTATGGTGCCTACTAATCGTAGATAGTAATGTGTAATGAGGGTAACCGAATATTGATGGGATGAACTGTTTATGTTCTGTACACCAGATAATATGGAGTCACCTAGGTGGAATTATGAGTAATCGTCCGATAAGCCCAGCGAGTATTGGGGAGTATTTATGGCCAAAGCTTCTTGTTCTGACCAACTATCTTCTGCAGGATGTTAGAGAGGGTTTTTTTAACATCTCTATCTGTCCATTTTTTTCTCATGTTAGTGAGAGGTATTATTAGAATAAATGTGGTACTTAGAGTACAATTTCTTCAGGTCAGCTGCTTGGAAGTTGGTTCCATTATCAGTGAGGAAGACATGAGGAACCCCAAATTGGTGGATGATACTGAAGCTCATGAACTCAATCATAGAATGAGCCTTGAATTCCATGAGCGGAACTACCTCTTCCCACTTGGAATTTTTTTTTTGTAGTGGTTAGTATTAACCTGAACATGTGGGATGTTGCTGGTGGATATGTTCCCATGACATCGATTCCCCATACTGAAAAGGTCCAATAGTACTTGGTAGTATGGAGAGGCTCGACCGGTCGATGAAAAAAATTAGCATGGATATGGCATGCATGGAACCTCTTGGAAAACTAGATACAGTTGTAGATCATGATGGACCAAAAAATCATAATCTTCAGATCTAATGAGAGAGTTTCAGCCCTTCCTGATGAACCCTACTATAACTAACATGAGATTCCTACATAACCTGAAAAATATCAACTCCTTGAATGCTTCATAGGAGAATCCCATCAATCCCACATCTGTAGAGTTTTTTCTCAAGAATGGGACCACTATGGAGGGTGAACTACACTGCGTTATGATAGACTCTCTCATGTTCGGATCAGTCTGTCAGAAGACTATTGTGCTAGAGATACTCGATAAAAGGAGTCATCCAGTCAGGGGTCCCTTCTAATGTTGTGGTAGGGGGGCCTAGAGGCATCGATTTGAAGGAATCAATGGTAATGTAGCTTACCTATGGGATATCATAATCGTCTATAGTGATAGGAGAGATGACTCTTTGATGATCTACATGGATAATAAAATCATCCTCGTCAGGCTCTACAAGAGACCCGGCAAGGTTGGATAAGCCATCAACTTGATTTCTCTACAGTCTAGGGCCATGAGTAACTTTTTTCTGAGAAGGAAACTAGGCCATCATCTAGAGAGTATTCTATAATAGAGTTATGATCTCCATCTTTCTAACAATTTAGTTGTCATTGATTTTATTGATGACTAGATCAGAGTCCCCTTTCACATGTAGGTGAGGAGAATTAATCTCAAGGGCCAGTTTGAGACCAGTGATGAGGGTTTAATACTCTGCCTCATTATTGGTGAAGCCTTCTAAAAACTAGAATAAATAGGGATGAACATATTGTGTTGGCATGATGAAGACAACACCCAGGCCCACTCTGTTGAGTCTGGGATCATTGCGTCTCCTTCTATTAGGGAATCAGGAAGAACCATCTAAGTGAATTTTCCAACCTAGAATGGCTTGATCCACCGAGAGGATTGGATCATCTAGAAAGTCAAGATCTTGAGACTATTCTTCGGGGGATGGATGGGCGGCAAGGAAGTCTGCCATCACATGTCCCTTGATATCCTGTTGGGAGAGAAACCTAATGTAAAACCGTTGCAAGATCACTTCCCACCGATCTATACAGCCCGTTAACAGGGGGTGGTTAAAAAAATAATTCAGTAGATCCACTTGGGACACCATCTATATCTCATGGTGCTAGAAGTAATGTTGAAGTTTCTTCACGGTAAATACCAACGCAAGAAAGCTCTTCTCGATAGAGGAATATCTGGTCTCTGTATCAAGGAGCATACAAATGAGATAATATAAACTATTATCTATTACCTCATTATTCTTCTAGGTGAAAATGGGGCTGAGGGAACATTCTAGAGTAGTCATATAGAGGACCAATGTCTTTCCGGAAATGGGTGACATCAGAACTAGAGGCTGTACAATTTACTACTTGATTTCCTCAAAAGAAGTTTGACACCCCTTATCTCACTAATAATTGGCACCTTTCTTCGTGATCTAGGAAAAAGGCATAGAATTGCCAGTCATATTTACGATGAATCATCATATGTATGCTAAGTGGATTTGAAAGCGTCAGAGCTCCCAAATATTTCTCGGAGGAGACATCTGATCGATGGCCTTGATCTTTTCCAGATCGATCTCAATGCCTCTGTATCGGACAACGAAGCCGATAAACATTCCAAAGGTGACACCAAAGGCACACTTCACGGGGTTTTTCTTCAGATAGTGGGAATAGAGGAAGCTTAAACCTTTCTCAAGAACCTTGGGATGATCCTAACACTGGAGAGATTTAACCACTAGATCATCCACATAGTATTCCACCAATATCCTGAGGATCACCTTGAATATGCCATGCATGGCACGCTGATAGGTGGAACCAGCTTTATTTAGAACAAAAGGAATTAATTGGTAGAAAAAAACACCTTATGAAGCCCTGAAGGTGGTAGAATATTCATCATTGGGGTCTATTTGGATTTTATTATATCTAGAATACCCATCCATGAATGAGAGATCCTAGAACCCAATGGTGGGGTCAATCAATAGTTCTATCACAAGAAGGGGAAAATCATCCTTTGAACAGTGATGGTTGAGATCTTGGAAGTTGATGCAAGACCTGATATGTCAATTATTCTTCCTGACAGGAATAATTTTATCTAACCATATAGGGTATTGTACCTCTTTGAATAAGTTTTCTTTGATGAGATTATCAACCTCAGCCTCAACCATGGCACCATGAGAAGGGTTAATCTTTCTGGGAGGATATTTGATACCACGATGATTTACTAGGATACTGAGATGGTGTAAGGAAACCTAAGTCTATAGCCTTGTAATCTCATCATAACTCAAAGAAAATACATCACAATGCTACCTTAGGAAATCCCCATATCATTTTTTCTCTTCTACAGGTATAACTGCATTGATCAGTGTTGGTTTTGGATCTGACTCGGTAACGAGGTTCACCTATACCAATTCATCAACTGTAGTGGAGAAGAACTCTTCGAATGAGGATAGGGTGTCTTCCAAATCCTCTTCTTCATACATGGTGAGAGGATCATTGGTATGAGGGAGCTCTTCTAAGTTGACAGATCCTGACGAGACGCTGGTGCCAGCCTGAGCGGCAGTGGAAACCTCATCGGGGGACTCCTGCACTACTGAAACCATAGAGAAGAAAGAGGTTGACCCAATCCCATATATCCTTCGACCTAAGGGTCCATGTTTGATAATATAAAAGAAATAGTGGCACATTTTCTTGATCTCGTTTATCCCAACAAGGAAAAACAAGCATGTATGATGTATTTATATTTCCATAGGGAAAACATATCGATACCTTATAAGAGTATGGGTTATTGGATCACCCGAGCCTGATTTGTTTAGGAATACGAGGTGATCTTTCGGTATTTCTTAGACTTGGGAACGCACTTCCCCCTTGTTCTAGAGATAATAAAACATTTCCCCATGTCTAGGGTTGTGGCCTCCAATTAGTGAATCAGGAAAACATAGGCATTATCCAAATCTATCCATGGGTTGATCGCAGCCATAGCATGTTCATCCTCATTAGCCTAAATCTTCTTATCCTTACTCTTGTAGTAGTTGGCATCCAGGTGGCGGGATTCAAAAGAGTTAAAAGGAGATGCATCACCTTGGAGTATTCCTAATCGACCATTAATGGATTTTTTGAGGAATCAGTGATATGAGGAAGGGATTACCACATGTTGGTGGAGCCATGGTCTACACATTAATTCATTGTAAGTGGTGTCCTGTGAGACAACCATGAACTCAGTGCTAGAAACTAGGCCACTGAACTGGGTTTTCATGAGGATATTTCAAACTGTTGTCTACTTCTTCCTGTCATAACCTTGAATCTTTAGGTCAAATAGGCTCATATCTGTTTCAGACAACCAAAACTTGTAGAGTTTCTGGTTTGGGATAAGGTTTATCCTAGAGCTCATGTCGACAAGATAGTGGCAGACCTCCATGCCATTGAACTGGCCAATAATGTATGGTGGGAAGATGTGCCCCTGTATAGGAGAACCTTCATCTTCTCCATAGAAAGAGATGATGGACTGACATTTCACATTCTCGAATGTCTTAGCATGGAAGGCTTTCATGGCTGCTAATTCTGTCTCAAACTAGAGGGGGATTCTTAATACCTCTACAAGGTCTTCACGCATATCTGCTGATAGGAGGAGATCCTCGAGGATAGAGAGACTCATAGTAATGCTGGAAAGATTCTTGAGGACATCATATTTCTATTCCAGGCATACACTTCTACTAACATGCGGTCATTCTGTGGAAGGAGGTATGATGGGAAATGCTGGTTGAACTGGTAGATTCTTGCTGGTGTTGGTAATGTCCTACTTCTCACTAGAAGAACCACATAGATTGACTACTCACTGAGGTCCAGATGATTGAGGTCCATCCATGACAGAACATGACTGATTATAGAATAATCTTGGTGGCTTTGCCTGATCAAGCAGTACAAACAATGGTGGAGGTGGATCTGATGAAATGAGATGAGAAGGATATGCGTGATGAGCTCTGCGCTGGGCCTGTGGTCTGGTCTCGTTGTCATGCATAGCTTGGCTGGAAGCATTGGCCAATACGTTCTCATGATTCAAATACACATGAATCCATTGATGATGGCGTCGACTAGGGATGTTGGGAGGGTCCTCCTAGTTCTCTTCATCATCGGGAACAATGTAAGGGGTTACCAGCATGATGGTATTGACTGAAGAATACCTTTGGTCATTTTTTAAATAATCCTCCATTGTTGGGAAGATTCTGGGAGAAATCCCCATGTATGGGGGGCATTAATTCATTGTGATTATGGGACAAATTTGGCATAGGCGGAGGGATTTTTCTTCCCTTGTGTCTTCGGTGCTTTCTCTCATGAGAGGACGACAATCGAGATATTGATGCAGAGGTAGTAGCCGTAGGTAGCGTAGTGACTTCTAAAGTCTTGGGTTGATTCAAACTTTCATGGATAATACCATGGGAATGGTCGACTACCTTGAGAGCCATCCGGTCATCGTATTTTTGAGACCCATGTTTAGAAACCAGCTTCCATTCACCCTCGCTGTCGCTGTCCGAATTTATAAACATACATTCCACCTATGCCGAGGCTGAACCCAACCTGAATATCTTGTTATCAACCTGGTCATGAAGACAGTCTTTAAAAACATATCACTTCTTGAGGGTGTTCCCAAGGAACTGGTGATAGGGGCAGTAATTGGGGCCATCAGTGAGATATTCCTCTTCAGGCCTCTTGCATTCTGGAAACCACAGGATTCCCTAGTCCAAGGTGCTTCATAAATAACCAGGAACTTGAGCCTCATTAAATGAGTAGGTCTGGTTCCTCCGATCCGGAAAAGGAACTTTAAGAGCCTGGCCTTGATGAGGGGCTGCCGAAGCCTATTGGGGAGGTGGAACCTGATTATATCACCTAAGTGGTGGTGGCATGTTATGTGGGTATAATGTTTCGACCCCAGTTTCCTAAAGTCAGTTTCTTATAAGATTACTTTGGCATGATAATGTGGAATTAAATCCCTAAGGACCAAATAGTTCAGTAGTTTTTGAAAACTAGATACATACATAGGTTTAACATTACAACTTGAAATGAAATACAACATATGGGTTTTATTGGTAACATCCACAAATATAAGTTTATCCCTTCAGGTCATTCATAATAAACTTCTTCATGTCTTGAGAAAATGAAACATAAGAAAGGGCCGAGCTCAGATGCTCAGTAAGGGTAAGAAATAAAGTGAAAGATTTCATACAAAAAATCATTAGGCATGGTGAATAAATAAAAACACATGACTTTAAAAATAAACTTGAACATAATATGGTAGGAAATGAGGTGAGTAAATATTTCAATAATAAAACATAATCCTGGATATTATAGTAGTCAAATAACCTCATGATCTTTTAATTATTTGTTTAATAAAGAGGGAATGCATAATGTAGGACATCATAACCATACCATCAAGGCATTGTGCCAAGACCATAAATAACCATTTTGTCAAGGCCACATGCCACGACCATAGTTTGTCTCATGAGACCTACCGATGCACCAAGGAGATGCAAAGGGACCAACCTGACACTTACTAAGCCCAATGTATTCCTCTTATGAATGAGGATAAACATAAACAATATATACATTCATATTGAAACTAACATATGAAATTTAAATAAGTTTCCCCATACATTAAACATAAACACTAACCATTCAAAGTAAATTGGTGAATGGTATCAAGATAGAACATACACATTGAAACTAATAAAAAACCCATCGATATAATATTGTAGATGATATCATAAGATATAAACCTATATGAAATACAAGATTCATCAATGGATTTTGAAATAAATAAAGTTACTTTTAAATGATACCATTGAGAAATTCTTGAGGAAATAATCCTTAAACTTTCCAAAGTTTCCCATACCACCTTGAAACATTCAAATCATAATCCCTCATAATATCATTAGAATAAGGAAACTCATGATATGATATACCAAGGGGTAGTACATACACCACATGCAATGAATAAGTGGTGAACAAGGCATATATCTCATAAAAGTTAAAGTGGGGTGAGAAAAAATTATTTAACTTTAGAAAAACATTTCTTTTGGAAAATCATTTGTATTTATCATAAATCCAATTTTAAACAAGTATATCAAATAAAAGAAAATAGAAGTACATTGAGATTACATTTTAGGCATAAATTATTTCCCACTGAATTGAAATCATGTAAAAAGTGTTTTTAAAGAAGCTTTAGAATTAAAACATTTTAGTGCGGTTTAAGTAATTCATTAAATAGATTTTAAAGAGAAAATTCATATTTGATTTAATAAAACAAAAAATTAACCAAAATAGATTTTCATGTTAAATTTTTTTATTTTATGAGGATAAATCTGGATTAAGATAGATTATTGAGTGAACTTCAAAATATGTAAGAATTCGATAAGTTTCTTGAATCAGGATTGCATTTTGGAAGAATTTTTGAAAGATTCTTTAAAAACATATAACACGCACAAAATAAAGAAGGATTATGATTGGTAAAAATATATAGAACATTAAAACATAATTTATGAGGATTAAATAATAATAAATAATAATTTTATTGAGGTGAGTATAGAATAAGTGCAACTCGAATGAAAATGGAATTTCAGGTAGAAAATACTGACAACATTGTAATGGATTGAAATGTCTGCCCCAAAACTAATATTAATAAAATTATACATTGAATATAATGAATATAAATATTTTAATGATATTAAACATAAATGGTAAGTATGCATACATGATACAAATGTAATGTTAATGAATACAGAATATCTCACAAAAATGGAAGTGAGATGAAGAAACCCTTACCTTAAGTATGATGGTGTTCTTCTCTTGATATTAATGACCTGAATAATCAAATTTATATTCATTAATTAATAATTAAATAACCTCATCTACATTTAATTGATTTATTATAACCTTATTAAGTTCATTCATGGCCCTTTTGATGGGTTAAGAGTTTAAATTATGTTGTTCGGGTCCGTTAGTTTCAAGATTGGTATACTTATATACATGAACGGAGAATCATGTAAAATGAAGATGGTTGTACAGAATTTAAGTTAAATGTTATCAGTGAACATATAGAAGGATAAACAGTTTGTAAATTTCATTTGGTTAATTTGAGTGAAGATGAAACATTATATAAATTATTTAATGATAATTCTTTGGGTTAATTGGCTACTTTTGAACATAAGGAACTCATTTTTCTTTATAAATCACAACCATGTGTACACAAAGATTCTAGAACCATAGAGGATACATAATAAATATATTATGTTATGGTTAAACAATAAAAATTGTTTCATGACCTGAATTTAATATGGTAATATAAATTTAAGATCCATCATCCTTGAATGTGGAAAATTAGCACATCTCGGATGGTGTTTTTTACTACTAGCATAAAAGAAGGGTAAAAGAGAGATTATAATAAATTATTACATAATAATAACAAAATTAAAGTACATTTAAGGTACTATATTTTTCATAAAAATTGGGTGAGGAGAGGTGAGGATAGAAATGAAAATAATGGAACTTGAAAACAAAGGAAAAGAATTGAAAAGAGGAATTACCTCTTGAACTAATCTTCCTTCAGAGCCTCTTTAGGGGATAGGATTTTGTATTTTTATGAGACCAATGTTGTCAACATGGTCTTCTATGCATGATTTGGAGTATGGTTTGTGTTTTTTGTCAATCCTCAGTGGAAGTTCAGAATGTGTACCAGCAAAGAGATCATACAGTTCAAGCAGACAACAGTATTGAAGGTGACGCCGTTTCCCAGTGTTTTCCAAATTTTTGGGCCTAAAAATAGAGAAATGGAGAAAAGTGTTTTTGTAAAAGAGACTTGCGCACCGTGTGATTGAAGGAGAGGAAACTTGCGTGCCATATGTTTTTCAAGATCAGAACATGGGAAAATGGAAAAGGAATAAGGGCCGCGCAAGTTTTGGGTTGGCCGCGCAAGTGACCTGCGCACCGTGAAGAGACTTGTGCGCCGATGCCTAGGAGGATTGGAATCTTGCGCGTCTATTGTTTTTCAAGATTATAACTTCAAAATATGGCAAAGGAAAGAAGGTTGCGCAAGTATTTGTGTGGTTGCTCAAGTGATTAGCGCGATAGAGGCTATGGAGGATGAGCTGCGTGCCGGAACCTACGCACCGAGGGAAGACTTGCGTGCCACCGCGCAGGGGGTCCTGCTTGCCTATAAATAAAGGACTCCCCCTCCTCATTTGTAACGAAGTTCAAGACTTAGAGATTTTTCGAGCTCTCTTCGTGCAAGTGGTTGAGTCGCGCAAGTGGTTGTTGGGTCGCGCAAGTAGAGGATGCGCGCCAATTGTTGGCTGCGCGACCAAGGCAGTTGGGGAGTTAAAGGAGGAATGTCAAGCAAGTTTGGTGTTGAAGGAGGCAGTGTCGTGCAAGTGGTTTGGTGTCACCTGTGCGCTGTTTTTGTACCGCGCAAGTGACTTGCGCGCCGGGATTGTGACTTGCGCGCCGGGCTTGGATAAGCGTTCCGGGGTTGTTAAAGTTCATCTGTCCTTTTGAAGCTGCACGAAAGCTAGAAGATCGCCCAGTACCATCAGCGCAAAGTGAGATTAATCTTCTGGTGAGAGTTGGACTTCAACAGAGCATCTACATACAACAGAGGATGCATTTTTATGCAATGATGATGAGACCTTCATGTCTATAAACTGATCGTGACTTCACCAACGGAAGTGAGCCAGGGGGAGTCAATGGGAGTGACCCGAGGGATGCAGTGTGCTATCTCTGAACCATTTTGTAAAGGCAGTGAGCCTAGGACAGAGTTACTATTCCCAAAACATTGTAATCCTCAACTAGTGAAGATTAGTGGAATTAGGTACGACCGGCAACCTGTCAGCGTATGCTCCTTGGACATAGCCCTTAGTGGTGAACCAAGTAAAAAGTGTTCTGTCTTCTCTATGCATGTGAATGTTTTCTTTCTGATCATATTCATCATACAGGTTCAACCATTTCCTACCAACGTGGGAACAAGATCCATCACATTAAAAGAAAAATTTGTCACCCTAATTCACCCCTCCCCTCTCAGGGTGTCCCGGGGTCCTTCAACCAAGGGATGATGGACGTGTGAGAGTAGATTATGGAGATATTTTTGTAGAATTTGGACTAGTAACAAGGCTTGAGATGAGTGAAGTGGAGAGGGAGTGAGGGGGGAGGGGTGGTTTAAAGTGGAGGAGAGGAGTATTTTTTGAATATCTTAATCATTATTTTTTTATTTTGATCAAGACCAACAATATTATTGATTATTGTGACCAAGAATAGTAAGATGTTTATTTTAGTTTGAACTAAGTGGTCTAACATCAGACTTACATCACCTATGACTCAATAAACCATGTATTTAGCATTTATCATAAATTATCATATTTTACTATTCACCTAAAATTGAAGTATTTTAGAAAAATACCAAAAATTAACCATAACCATTTTTTGACACTTAGAATAAAAAAATGAATTCAAATTTATCAAAATAATTTTCTAAATATATGAAATTTAATATTTAAATAAAATCATTATTTAATTTAAAAATACAGATTTTAAATTTAAAACTGATTTTTTAATAATTTTAAAATTTAACTCCGGTCTCATAAAATTATACCAAAATAATTGAAAAAAATATTTATTTAGGAACATATTTTCTGAAAATTATTTTTAAATACATTTATTAATTTAAAACTATAGTTAAATATTTATTCACTTGCAAAAATAACAATACTTAGTCAATAATTTATAAAATGTTCTATTTCATTTATAATGTGCCTAATGTTTATTTATAAATCCTTGGGAGAGGTTACTATTAATAAGGGAATATTACTATTCATATGGGTACATTTCTATTCATAAGGGTAAGTCACTATTCGTAATGGTAGGTTTCTATTCACTAAAAATTAAGTTTGTTCTATTAGACTCCAAAAATCACCCTAAACGCAACCGTGCATGTCATATTTTCAAAATTCAAATCACAGAAGTGTAAAATTTATGTTTATTGGATCAGTTATAAAAAAGTGTTGTTTTGTAGAGACTTAGTGTTTTATTCATTCAATATTACATTTATTTGTAAATCCTTGGGGTGTTACATTATCCCCTCCTTACAAAAAAACTTTCCTCATAATTTTGAAATTGAATTTTGAAAGTTAATGGTTGATACTGGAAAATTCCCTTGTTTAAAACCCACATATGGTTAAAATATCCTCTTAATAAAAGGGGAAGGTAAATTAATTAGTTACTAAAAAAAATAGTCATTATAATTGGATAACATGGTCATGGAAGAATAATCAAACCATCATGTTCTGATGGAAAGTGATAAAGAACATGCTCAGATGAAAGATCATTACCAAAAAACCAAAAACTATAGATATGAAAAAAAATAATTATAGGAAAACATTTTTTAAGACTCTTTTACTAGAGTTCAGTAATAATTCCACTCGATTAGAGTATAAATATACATTTTTATTTCATAAAGACAATCTTATCCTTTTTTTTGCACCTTGAACTATCTATACTTCATCTCTTAGCACAGGTTGCATCATGTGATGACATTAAATTCTAAATCCTCATACAACAATCAACATAAACCATTTCATAAATTTTTTAACTTTCCAAAAGATCATGATCCAATACTTAAGAATCATTCCCATATCCATCCTTGATATATCCATATACATAGGGACCCTAACAATCCTTATTTTTTTAGGACTCTACGATCAATCCTACTGAAGGAATCTGCTACCTTATTTTCCTTTAATCAACATGCCCTAAAATTTCATATTCCAAACATGTGAATATGTTCATCATGTTTCCTCTTGAAATATGGTAATAACTCAAATTACCATAAATCCTTATTCAAAATATTCATTCATATTTACACATGCTATTGGATATATTTTGTATATCCAAAAATGTTGTAAACTCTACCAATGATAGCATCAAACACTTATAGATAAGTCAATAATAATTTTTTGAGGTAGTTAGTACTTATCCAAATCAATAATTTCTTCATAATTTTCTTAACCATAAATAATATATTTAGGATTGTCTTTCCCTCAACCATATTCTTTCCCAAGATATTAAATTTCTACTGAGTCACTTATCCTTGGTAAAATTCATCATATGACCTAAAATACTTAATGAAATAGTACTAAAATATGATCCTCATATATTCATTAATTCTTATAAACAGTACATTACTGATAAAATATTCAAATGAAATGATTCTTAATGAGGCATATTAATCCTTGTACTTCATCTGAGGAAATATCATAACATGATCATTATCCTGTAACATCATTTGGGGCATATTCCTTTGACACTTTGGACATTAATTTGTATAGTGTCCCATATCCTTGTAGTTGAATCATTGTACATCTGGAACCTTTTTCTTACCCTTGAAATCTTTAAATTGGTGTCCTTTTTTCCACACTTATAACAAAATCTAAACCCCTTCAATAATTCAACAGGATGATTCCTTCCATAGTTATCACATGTAGGAAAACCCTTCTTTCCCTTCTTCCCTTTATCCATATTTTTTCTTCCATATTATTATTCTTTTTCTTCCCATAAAATCCATACGACTGAGAGAATTATTCACATACCTTGTTAAAACATGACACTATTTCCTCATATGATGAGGACACATCGGAGACTATCTTCCTTTGAAACGATGGATTAAGACCACAAGAGATATGATCCTTATTACTCTTTTCATCACATTAATTGGTGAAGTTCTCATTCCTTCTACTAGGAACCATTTCTAATCAATTCCATATACAAAATTCGATCATAAAATTTTGAACATTATATAACCCCAAATATGGTATTGTACATAACATAAATGTATGCATCAAAAATCATAGAACCGTATACTTTGGATACTTTAGGGGCATAAATCCTTCATAATGGCTTGTAACAAAAATATGAATTATCCTAAGCATATCCCCCAGGAGTGTCAAAACAGGTGCGTAGTAAGGCCCATTTTCATGTACTAGTTTACCCTAGATCAAGCTGAAAACTCCTTGTCAGAGTTGTCACTCCTAGGTAAATCTGTGCCAGAACCATGTCCAGTTGCAGTATCCACACATGGATTTATTTTCTAAAAAGATCCAAATAATATATTCGTTACCAAAATTATAGGTTGTTCTTGTATGTTTATCATTAAGTCTATCTTAGGGTTTTCCCCCTAATCTATATTTTCTAAATCACATTTCCAAGTTTTCTACTAAAATTCCTCTAATACCAACTGTAACACCCCAACCCCAGTTGCCCAAAGTAGGTGTCCTATAGAATTACATTGGAACTATTACAATGAATTAAACCTTGAAGGATAGAGTATTTTAGTAGTTTTGGAAAACCAGATACACACATAGGTTAAACATTACAACTTGAAATGAAATAAAACATATAAGTTTTATTGGGAACATCCACAACTCTATGTTTATTCCTGCAGGTCATTCATAATAAACTTCTTCATGTACTAAGAAAATGAAAAATAAGAAAGTGGTCAGTTTAGATGCTCAGTAAGGATAATAAATACATATAAATATTTCACAAACAAAAAAATTAGGCATGGTGAATAGCTAAAAACACATTCCTTTAAAAATATACTTGAACATAATATGACCGAAATATGAGATGAGTAAATATTTCCATAATAAAACATAATCATGGGTATTCTTCTAGTCTAAAAACCACATAAACATTCAATTACTAGTTTTGTTAATAGGGAATGCATAATTTGGGAAATCATAACCATACTGTCAAGGCCTTGTGCCAAGACCATAAATAGAAATTTTGTCAAGGCCTCATGCCATGACCGTAGTTTGTTTCATGAGACCTACTGATGCACCAAAAGGATATAGTGGGCCCCACATAACACTTAATAAGTCTAATTCATTCCTCTAATGAATGGGGATAAACATAAACAATATATACATTCATATTGAATCGAACATATGAAATGTAAATAACTTTCCCTATACATTAAACATAAACACTAACCATTCGAAGTAAATTGGTGATTGCTATCAACATAGAACATCCACATTCAAACTAATCAAAAACCCATAAAAAAAATATTTTAGATGATATCATAATATATAATGCTCTATGAAATACAATATTCATCCAAGGATGTTGACATAAATAAAGATACTGTTAAATGAGACCATTAAGAAATTCTTTTGTAAATAATCCTTAAACATTAAAAAGTGTCCCATACCACCTTGAAACATTCAAATCATAATTCATTAGAATATCATGAGAATAAGGATACTCTTGATATGATATAGAAAGGGGAAATACATACACCACATGCAATGAATAAGTGGTGAACAAGGCATATATCTCATAAAAGTTAAAGTGAGATGAGAAAAATCTATTTTACATTAGAAAGTAGATTTAGTTTGAAAAACCATTTGTATTTGTCAAAAATATGGTTTTAAACATGTAAATACCAAAAATAAAATTTATGTACATTGAGATTAAATTTGAGGCATTAATTATTTCCCACTAAAGTGAAATCATGTAAAAAGTATTTTTAAAGAAGCTTTATAAATAAAACATTTTAGTGCGGTTTAAGGAATTCTTTAAAGAGATTTTAAAGCGCAAAGGCATGTTTGCTTCCATACCAAAAATTATCCAAAATATCTTTTCATGGTAATTTTTTTGATTTTATAAAGATAAATATTGTGTAAAACAGATTATAGAGTGAACATCAAAATAGGTAAGAATTAGAGAAGTTCATTGAATCAGGCTTTCATTTCGGAATATTTTTTGAAATATTATTTTAAAAAAATTTATATCCCATAAAATAAAGAAGGATTATGATTGGTAAACACATATATAACATTCAAACATAATTTATGATACATAGGAAAAACTAATAATTTCATTGAGGTGAGTATATAATAAGAGCAACCTGAATAAAAATGGACGTTCGGGTAGAAAATACATACAACTTTGTAATAAATGGAATTATATGCCCCGAAATTAATAATCACAAGATGATACATTGAATATCATTAAAATAAATATATTCATGATATGAAACCTTTATGGGTAGTACACATACACGATACACAAGTAATGGAAGTGAATACTGAATATCTCACAAAAATGGAAGTGAGATGAAGAAACCCTTAACTTAAGTCTGATGGTGTTCTTATATTGATCTTATTGACCCGAATAATCAAATTTAGGTTCATTAATTATTAATTAAAGAACCTAATTTACATTTAATTGATTTATTATAACCTTATTAAGTTCATTAATTTTCTTTTGGATGGGTTAAGATGTTCAATTTCATTGTTTGGGTCCGTTTGTTTCATGATCGGTATACTTATACACATGAACAGATAATAGAGTAAAATGAGGATGGTTGTCCAGAATTGAAGTTATATGTTATTAGTGAACATACATAAGGTTAAATGGTTGTAAATTTCATTTGTTTTCTTGTAGTGAATATGAATCATTAAATAAATTATTTAATGATAACTATTTGGGTTAATTGGCTGTTTATGAACACAACGAACTCATTTTGCTTTATAAATAAAAACCATGTATAAAAAAATATTCCAAAGACAGAAATGATACATAATAAAATTATTATATTATGGTTAAACCATAATAATGGTTTTTTGACCAATATTAAAGATGGTAATAGAAATTGAAGACCCATCATCCATAAATGTGGCAAATGAGCACATCTCAGACAAGGTTTTTTACTACTTGCATAAAAGAAGGGTAAAGGAGAGATTCGAATAAATTATTCCATAATCATAAAAAACTTAATGTACATTTAAGGTACTGGAGTTTTAATAAAATTTTGATTAGGACAAGTAAGGATAGAATTGATAATAAAGGAACTTGAAAAGAAAGTAAAACAATTGAAAAGAGGAATTACCTCTTGAATTAATCTTCCTTGAGATCCTATTTATGGGAGAGGATTTGTTCTTTTTATGAGACAAATGGATGATGGAGGTAGGGGAGGAGATTAGGAAGATAGTTTTTCCAAATTTAGACAAGGCACAAGGCTTTAAAGGAGTGAATAGAAGAGGGATTGATGGAGAGTTTTATAGTGGAGGACATGAGTAATTTTTGAATATCTTAATCATTATTTTATTATTTTTATCAAAACCAACAGTATTATTGATTATTGTGACCAAGAATAGTAATATTTTCATGTGAGTTTGAACCAAGTGGTATTACATCATCCTTACATCACCTACGACTCAATAAACCATGTATTCAGCATTTATCGTAAATTATCATATTTTACTATTCACCTAAAATTGAAGTATTTTAGAAAAATCCCCAAAATTCACCATATCCATTTTTTGACATTTAGAATAAAAAAATAAATTTCATTTTAGAAAAATAATTTTTTGAATATGAAAAATTTAATTTTTAAATAAAATAATTATTTAATTGAAATATAAAGATTTTAAATTTTAATTTTATTTTGTAATACTTTCAAAAATTAACTATGGTCTCATAAAATTATACCAAAATAATTAGAAAAAGAAATATTTATTTAGGAACATATTTTATGAAAATTAATTTTAAATCCATTTATTACTTTATAACTTTTATTAAATATTTATCACTCACAAAAATACCAATACTTAATCAATAATTTATAAAATGTTCTATTAAATTTATATTGTACCTAAAGTTTATTTATACATCCATCAGTGAGGTAACTATCCATAATAGTATATTAATATTAATAAGCATATATTAATATTCATAAGTGTAAGTTATTATTCAGAAGGGTAGGTTACTATTCCCCAAAAATTAAGTTTGTTCTATCAGACTCTAAAAATCACCCTGAATGCAACCATGCATGTCAGATTTTCAAAATTCAAATCACATAAGTGGAAAAATTATGTTTATTAGTTTGGTTATTACAATGTTTTGTTTTTTAGAGACTCAATGTTTTATGAATTAGATATTAAATTTATTTGTAAATCCTTTTGGTGTTACAGTGGGGTAACATGTTGATTCGGAGGTAGGTGTTGTTGAGCCAGAGGTTGTGCCTGAGGTGGTGGGCCTTAGTGAAGCTATAGAGGTGTCTATGTCGGTAATAATTCTAGCTGGAAGAGGGACTCTATTTATGATACCATGGAGGTATAGGACTTGGCATATCTTTTTTTGGGAGCTACATGAGGAAATGGACGTGTCATCTTGGCTTGCTGCAAGTCTTCCTCTAAACAATAATCTTTTTTTGAGAAATATCAAAACCCACCTGGGAAGTTCTGAGTGATGAGATAAGGGACCATTTTGGTCTTCACATTTCCCTCAAACATAGTTAGTATCTTCTCTTGGGTTAGTGTCATATAAAGAGAATATGTGAATCCCTTCCACCTGGAGACAATGTAGGTGACGCATTCATCTGGCCTTTGCTTGCATTTGAAGAGGTCAAAAAGTCTTGTCTTTTGGGTCATGGAAATGAACTGGTAGAGAAACTAACTACGAATATCCTCCCCACCAGCTATTTACCCAAAGAATAACTGGATGTACCAGACAAATACAAGCCCTTCTAGTGTATGTATGAAACACTGGAGCTTGGTAGCCTCCTACTACGTTGGAGTTCCCAGTATGGGTCCACACCTTGAAATAAAGTTGGTCAGATGCTGTAGTGGATCGCCCGTCCGATTAAAGGTAGAGAAGGTAAAATTTTCGAAACCTATTGGTTTTGGAATATCATCCACCCATGATGGATATGGCTTTCCCTCAGGCTATATTTCCACCTATCGAGTTTCTAGGGCCTCGAGGAGAGAAATTGGTGCTTCCATCAGATCATCTGGATGAGGATCCTAATCTTGATGAGGGTTCCTAACTACAAATGTGTTAGAAGGTTATTTAATGGGGTAACCAGGCCCAACAGCTCATGGCGACACTGGTTTAATTCCCTGAGGAGATGGATGAATAACCTGTAGAGTGGCCAGTGGGACCTGTGGGGTGGCTGACGGAACCCGAGCTGGGTCCTGAGGATTGTTTTTATGAAATTTAGGTGTATTGGGTAATTCATAATGCAACCTCTTTCCATAAACACTGACATCTATCATGTTTAGTTGGGAAGTATTGTTGATATCACAAAAAGGAAACTCATCAGGAGGAAGTTGTACCTACCACTTCTCTAGTTTCCCCAATTTTATCTTTGCCTTTGACGGGGTCTCGACTGAGAGGAAATGATTCAGAAGGTGCTGGAAGGCCAAGAAATGTTATTTGTTGGAGAGTATGGATACCTGCAATATCTACCAGATGTTGTACTTCCACATTTGGTTGTTCTTATTCTTTAGGCCTTGTTCTATTTTCCCCTTCTAGGTATATCTCAGGAACAACCATGTTCACTATTAAGACACCCGAAGGCATATCCTCGATATCACCAGGTGAAACAGGATGGCACAACATAGGATTGAAACGCAGGGAAGAAAATTTCCCCCAACCATGGATCTGGACATGCAAAAAGCCTCCTTGGTAACTCTGGAAAGCACAATTAAGCTCTGCACACATTTTTGTGGGAGGTCCTGATGATAACCAGGCGACGTAGGGTGCTAAGCATCAGGGAGTGCAGCCAACTTGACCAGGCAACATTGATGGCCAATGTTTTCGTAGTGTTCCCATCTCTTGGGGTAATCTAACCACTGACAATGGAGATGAAATGCATCATCTCTAATGTTCTATAGAGTCACCTAACCTATTCCTCGGTAAGGAACTTCAGAATGTTGAAGTTTTCAATTACAATTGGCCAGAACATCTCTATGAAAGTTTCCGCTGTGAGAATGTCCCACAAACTTCTCAGCTCAGAATCATGACCTGGTCCTCGATTTCCCTACTCTTTGACTAGAGGATGTTGTGGGACCAGTAATGACACTGAATATGACCTTTGTGGTTGTAGACTGGCTGGTGGAGAGTATGGAATGCAGGCTGACAAGCTGCTGCATCTTGGGTTATCTTTCAAAGAATGCACTGATTGCACCACAACATCCCTGTAAAATGGACTAATGACCACTACTTCCCATGTAGTGGTCACTGTCATTGGAGGTAGGTCATGATATTTCTCATCCTCTTTTGGTACCTAGAATAACTCTTCATGATCTCTTGTTGAGGTATATAATGATCATGTTAACGATAAGAAGGATTGCATTACCAAGCCCTGAAAAGGGGCCAAATCTTCCTCTTGTATGTATCTTTGGAGGTATGTCAGGATCTGGTGGACCTCAATTTCTGGAAGGATGAGGTTGATATGCCTTGTTCCTACCCCATCCCCTGACATAGAGGATCGGGGTGAAGGTTCCATCATCAAATCACACTCCGCTTCAGAGTCTGAAAGGCAGACGAGTTTGGTTGTAGTTTGAGGCTTCTCAGGATTCTTCCTCTGGTGGAGATGACCCACCCTCATTCCTTGGGATAGTTCTTCAGGGAAGGGTTTATTTTTTACATGGAAATTACCTCTTCTTTGGCTGGTTCTGAAGTGGGGGAGGGGGGGGGGCTCGTCTTGGAAAAACCACGGTGAGAGGAGCACTTGGGAAAATATCAAAAGGAACATGGGGAGGACCTTCATGATTGAGGGTGTGATATAGGGGAGGGCCTCTACTGAAGCTAGAAATCATATGGGGATAGCCTCCATGATATTCTTCTTTGTCACAGGGAGTACCTTCACATCGAACGGCTCTGGTAGATGTGGTACAATGAAGTCCTTTATTATGACTATACTGGATATGGGAATGACCTTCGTGATGACCATAGGTGAAGAAAGGAGGGCCTCCACTGGAGTAGGTGAGAACATGGGTATATATATAACAGTAAAAAGAAGATCCTCGCATTGAAAACCTGGTAGGGAGGGAAAATTCCCATACCTAAGACAAAGGGCACGGGGAGGACCATCGTGCTGGACGTCAATAGGACGAGGAGAACCTTTGTTCTGAACATCAACAGGATAGGGAGGACCTCTGCCCGAGTTGATAATGGTGTCATGAGGAGGACCTCCATGCTATATGTAAGAGAAGGTAAGACCTCTACTCTGTCTGATGATGGTACAAGGAGGAACTCCGTACTGGATGTCATCATCGCGGATCGGCCTGCGACGACTATTGCTTACATTGGTTACCAGGGAAGTCATCTCAGCCGACTTATGGGGTGGTTGGTGACTCACTATGGACCGGTCATGGAAGCATCCTTACTCTGGGATAGAGAGGTTCCCCTGCTCTGGGACAACAACAAGGGGAAAATATCATGCACCAGTGGTGGCTCGAGCCATTAGATCTGCAGAATATGATTCCCCCTGGTGGGTGTCTTCTTAAGCTTGCACCTGAAGTTGACATCGGGTATGCCGAACTAGGGTAGGAACTATAGGGGTATGGACCACCTGCTCCTCATTCTGTGGGACCAACAGGATATGCTGACACAGCTAGATGGGATCCCTCCTCAGCAGCTCTGTGGCTGAAGTCCTAGCTGGGTGTACTTAGACATCCCTTATTTCATCCTCATAAGGGGGATCATAATAGCACTTTGAGGATAGGCTCCTAGAGCTGCTGAAGTATGAAGTGGGGAGTAGTGGCACCCTACGCAGCCCATGGGGGTAGTAGTGTTGACGGAACATGGAGGATCCCAGGTCTTGATAGTCCATGTTCCTTGTCTGGATAACCCCCTCCATTCATATCGACGGACAAGAGTATTGATCACCCTCCTTTGAACAAATTTAGAGATTGAGATGGGGTGTGAGTAGCCAGTAGCTATGGTCATGGATGTTTTCGCAGAAGAGATGGAGCTGTGAGGGACCACCGTGTTGACATTACCCCAACCCCTATGTCTAGAGGTGGGAGGTGATCAGTTTCTTATAGCTGTAGCTTGGGTCCTCCAAAGAAGGAAAATTCGACCATCTATACAGATAATATGAATGTGACGCCCAGTTTTCCAATTTCATTCAATCTTCCATGGATGGATAGAAATATCTACACTAAAAACATCACAGATCGGGATTCCCAATGATTAATTACCCTAAATCCAAGTGAGTTTCACGCTAGGCCTACTATTTTTTTGGTGGGACCTGGTTCCAAATATATGGATTTGGTAACAGACTTATGTGCTAATGTCTTGAGCTCTACTAATCTCCATATTGAGAAGAAGATATTTACATCAGGTTCACCATTTCTATTTCCAACGCTTTTTTCGGGGTGCACATCCATCTATGGGGATTCTATGACTATTTCCCCACATTACCACTTTACAAAGGTGGGAGACATTAATAACTTCCTAAAATATATTTTATCGTTGATCGAAACAGGATGACGGAATTTATGTCTCTCCTTCCATGGATTCCACCTCAGAATATTTCGCCTAGTCCGAGTCTCCGTTAAAGATTAAGATGTTGTTTGTGAAACTCTTCCTGATGCCATATATTTGTGGACACCGATTAATTACACTACTTATGTTAGAAAATTATAAGGGGTCAAGTCAGGGAAGAAACCTTCGGTTAGGGGAGTAGTCATGTTGGGTATCACTATCATGTCTAGCCGCTGGAACACTGGTACACCTGGATATTCCCCTTATAACATGTCCTCTCAAGGGTGCAAAAGCCTGAGGCATCCCATGCCAAGTGTGGGGAATTGTATGCCTTAGGAATGTATCCAAGGTTTTCCTTGGAAACCTATGTTTAACGTGAGGTATTTCGTGAATTCTACATCTAGAATAGATGGATCGGACAGATTGGAACACTGATGGGAGTAGATTATATGGGTACATCCCTATGAGCGAGCACTTGGGAGGTTTACTATATGGGTGGATCAATATTGCCAATGAGGATGGATTCGAGTTGGTGTGTCCCATAGAGGGAAGATATCAAACCGTGAAGGATGATCCATACACCTCAAAGGGCAGGTCAGAGGATGATCGGGTCCCAACAAAGGGGACACTAATATTTACCATTGGATGGGATTGAACCTTGTGGAGGCCTCCTACATTCCCTATATAAAAGGAAGCGATCAAAACCCATGGAGTTTGAGAGGGTGAATTATGGGTTCCGGGTGTACACAATGGAAAAAAAACCCAAAGACATGATGGGGCTTATGCGTGGTTAGCGGCCTGGGTGCTACAAAGGAGAAATGAGATGAATGGGTCTTACACATGGTTAGCAGCCCGAATGGATGGAATGATTTCACTGGGATGTGGTGGCTTGGGTGGATTCAGAATGGATATGGATGGAATGTTGAATGATGGAATGAGTGGGGATGGAACCGAGGACCAGTGTAAAGGTGAATGTGTTGGTATTGAACCTCAAAGTGGTTTCCTATGTATCCCCATGGTAGGGAATCAAAGTCCACATAGTTCAGGAATGGGGTTTTGAGTCACCTAAGGAGGCAGCTCATGAGAATGGCCGCATGGATGGGGACCCGAAAGGAATAGAGCCAACAGGTTAAGGCATGATCTTTCTGAAACACAAAGGCTCAAGGGAGAGGCCAGGATGTGACATGGGTGATTGTATTGAACCATAGGGAGTCTTCCTACAATCCCCATGGTAGGGAATCAAAGTCTACGTAGTTCAGTATGGGTCATGGAATCAGAGTGTACACAAAGTATAACAACCCAAAGACATGTTGGGGATTATGCAGGGTTAGTATCCCATTATAAGAGGGACACTATTGGTTGAAGGATTATTGGTTGAGTGTAAGGATTATGCATGGTTAGATACTCAGGAACAAGTCTGACACCACTAAGGGTTAGACCAAGGATGTGGGTCCCAGAAAAGGGGATGCCAAAGTTTAATAGTGTTTGGGGCTGAACCTCGGGGTGGCTTCATATATACCCTGTCTTAGTAGACAAGAATCAAAACCCATGTAGTTTGAAGATATAGTTTAACATCACTAGGGAATAGAGGGGAATACAGTTTATCATCATGCAGGATGGGTAGTGAACTAATGTGAAATGGTAAGGACAAAAGGATAATGGGGCTTGAACCTCAAAGAGACTTCCTACATACCTTTCTTAGAAAGAGAAAAGATCAAAGTCCACGTAGTTTGGAGGAGAGGATCATGGAGATTACACACCAAAGAAACCCAAAGAGTATTTCATGGTCAATGATCAATCTAATCCCATGTGAGTCATGCTCGGTGTGAGAAAAAAGAGTCAATAGAGACCAACCGATCACGTTGTGAAAGGTGCGTTTATGAAGAATGGAGTGAGACATATGCATGGTTAGCAGCCTAAAGAGGATACATGGGATTAATTTGAGAGGGAAGCCCGGGTAGGGGTCCATATGTATGAGGAGGATATGGCCACCATACCCAGAACACCCTGTCAAATTGGGTCGGGGCTTACGCAAGGACTACCCAAGTTGCACATGGATACAAAGCTCAGAGGGAGAGGGGAGTGTGAATGCACTAGTGCCCATCCCCTTTATGGTCCTCTCATTACTTTCCACTTATGTGGTTATCAAGGTTTAACGTCATGTGTCAGGGTTGTAGGTGCTTGGAAGTTTCATATCCTAGAGCTCAGACGGTGAGGATTCACTCCCCACCCTAAGAACATATATAAATTGTACCAATCCTCCCTTGAGGGAGGGAAGGAACAAGTAATTCCATGTGGTAATGGGGTTGTGGAGTGATTCATTTAGGGGTCCATGTTAGAATGGATATGCGAAGAAGAAATATCCAATAGCATACTTATGTGAATAAGTATGAGGAAAATAAATTAAAAATGAAGAACCTCCCAAGGGACTTTAAAATCACTTTGTACAATCCTCGAGGGCCTCACGGGAGAGGTATGTACAAGATAGGGGTGTTTCTCATAAGATGGGCTCATACATGGTGCCTTAGGGTAAGGAAAACACATAGAGTGCTCAATAAGGGGCTTGACAATGATTGAAGGATTACACACAAGATGAGGGAATGCACACAAGGATGGATGGTTGCATGAAAAATGAGTGGTTTCACGCAAGAGGGAACTCTTTGTGAAATATTGGAATGATAGAATGAAAATATTTCACACAATAAGAATATTTTGCGTGTAATTTCCTTGGAGTATAAGTATATGGGTGAGTTTCAACCCCTAGTGGGACCTCCCAAAAGAGGACCTGTGGGAAAACATTTCATGTAAGATTTAGTACCTTTAGGCCATGTCTTTTGTGTAGTCACAGAAGGGTTGCCTTTCACATAGCAGAGTGGAAGTTCGTATTCTGTTACTGTCCCCAAAATGATAGTGTACATTTCTATTTATAGCTAAAAACATTGGTTGAGGCATGCTAGGTGGGCTACGCACAAGCGGTATTTGATGTTTCATTGTGCGTGAAAGATCTTGAATGTAATTTCCAATCTTTCTCGCTATCCAAATTTCTGTCATGCTTATGAATTGGCTAATTTTTAGAAGGTTTTCGTGGAAGAATCCATTTAACATCACATTGGGCACGGAATATCTTTCATGCAATTTCCAATCTGGTGTACCAACCTCGAAT
The DNA here is from genome assembly GCA_963277665.1 of Viscum album. Lineage (NCBI taxonomy): Eukaryota > Viridiplantae > Streptophyta > Magnoliopsida > Santalales > Viscaceae > Viscum > Viscum album. Next base: position 1,328,380,568 of record OY728159.1, read on the forward strand.
CTTGTGCAGACCTCCCTTGGGCATCTCAGGATTGTTCACCGATTCAAAATATGCCTTTGGTTTTCTCTAAAATGTCCATTTTTGTTCTTAACTAAAATTCAGCACCAACAATCCTGTTGAACTCATCCGTGTTATAATTTACTATCAGTTGATGAAATGTATTGGCCAAGGATTACATGATAATGTTTGTATTTAGATCTATCCTGAGTGGTCACTCCATTCACTCCAATCCATTTATATTCCAATTCTTATTGACTAAATGATTATAAAAAAGTATCCTACACCATTTTTCACTGAGACAATACTTTAGAAACATTTATCACCTATTTATAGCTTATCATTTATAAAGTATTTTTTGGTTTTCAATAATTCCAAATGTATATATATTCTCATGTTTATTTTATAATTTTTTTATTTATAGAAATAAGCATCAGTTTAGATATTTCAAGAAAGTATTTATTGTTTATACTATGATTATTTTAATTTTTCATGTATAACTTTTTAAATAAGTTCTTAGAGACGTGGTTTCTATATAACAATTGTTTTCTCCTCTTTTTTGAAGATTATTCTAAAATTTTTATACCCATATAAGAAATTATTATAATTTATTCTTTCATTTTCAAGAATTTATTTCATATACAAGTTTAAATATGAATTAATTTTTATTTTATCTATAAAAAAATTCTTATGAATAAAATGTTTAAAAAATATTTAATATGGTATTTTATTTAACATACTTCTACTAAAATAATTATCATGTTTCATGTCAAAACTTGACCTAGTTGGGAATCCATTTGAGTAGTAAAAAAATTGATTTGTAACCCCTGAATCTTTCCTAAAATATGCCATGAGTTGGTGACTAACACCAAGCGTATATCATTACATATATATGAAAGGAATTAGACTTATTAATAGAAAATCTACAAGAAAACTTTATACTTATAGAAAATTATAATGGAAAACAATATTTTCAAAAAGTCTCCCATGTCTACAATTATGATTGTTTGAAACCACCCTCAACTATAACCATATAATCTAAAAAATAGAATATATATAAATATTTGGAGAGAATATAATCAAACTCAATATTTTCTTTCCAAGAACACCCATGTATCCATATAAATTAAGCATACTAATGAACTTTTTAATGAAGTAAAAAATAAGATAATAAAAAAAAATCCTAAAGTCAATCATCAATCCTCATCCACCTCATACCACATAGTCAATACACAAACTATATTATAAAATCACATAATTACCATAATATCAAATCAAAAAATTCTATATTATCAACGAAGTCCTAACAACTTTCATACTAAAATAACCAAACTATAAATTATATTGGATGTGATTTTTTCTCTCATAGGGACTCTCATTATTACATGGCATACACCAATAGGGAATATCCCCACCAAAAACCACTCCATAAAATCATATATTTTATATAATTTTTGTGTAGTTTTTCATTCATAAGTACTCTCATTGTTACTAGATATCCACTCATAGGGACCCTCATTAACTCAATCCATATCCAGTGAAATGTAATTTTGTATGTATACATACACCCAAAAGGCCTATCACTTTTTCTATGTGTCTAAACATATAAAATACCTCTAAAACAACTCAAATTATCATAAAACAATCCCTATTATACATCAAAATCATCACCATAATCACATCATCACTTTATCAAAATGGTTGGGTCACTATCCACCTAGAGGGACTCTACCCACTATACCATGAGTCATCTTAACAACATCATCATTGCATGTCACAAACCACTAAAACATAATTCAAAGAAACACTTTATAACACAACCACAACCCCATAATATATATATTATCAAAATTATCACCATAAAGTAGCATAAATGGATTCAGACCCCCCAATATCCATTATGTCTCACATCTAGGCCAATCACACATATGCATATAAATAAGTCAAATGGTGTAAATAACCATACTATGTATTTATACCCCACTCCCACATTAGTCAACCATAATCTAGTTCTTAAGGATTTAATCATTATATTCCTACCATTCACCATATCCTAGTAATAAACAAGTTTTGTAACCTTATCATGATCCATATCATATTAGGAAACACTATTCATATTTTTTTTGATTAATCCACCACATCCTATCTCATTTAACACTATGACATCACATAACAGGTAATAAGATATCATAAAGATACACAACCCTTTGGATAATATAGCACGAACTCATACTAAAGTGGGGTGTCCCCATGTAAAAACTACACCACCACTATGTAACTCACTTCTTAAAATCCCATTTTTACTTGCATGTGGAGAATCCCTCATGCTACCCTACATAACCCATGTACACCACACTACCACTTCATTTGTTGGTAAAAACATATCTTGGAAAACTTTACAAAAAATAGCATATACCTATACAAAACTATCTCACCACCTTACCAATTTGGAACCTCACTATAATTGACCTTGTGTAAGTATCGGGATTTTTTAGATAAACTTTATAGAAAAGTGTCAAAATCCAAATTCAATTCGGAAAACCACAATAATTTTTTTTTAAAAAAATAAACCTTTCTATAATTTAATAAATTTTACTATATTGGGACTATTTCATGCTCAAAATCATCACTAAAACATAAAAAATGATTATAAAATAATAATAAAAAATCATCAAATATAATTTCATTGTAATAAAAATTCCTAAAAACCACTTATTTATATAATTTCATAAATTTATATCAAAATTATAGATTCCTATATTAATCCTTTACAATTAATGAAAAATAAATCTTTATAACCATATAATATATTTTTTATTTTTATAAAATTTTATCACCACAATTCCCATTTTTTTGTTCTTTAATATTCCATATCACAAATCTTAAATATTTCAAATATTCATATCGATTCACTTAAATTATATTTATATTTTTAGTTAACCAATATTATATTTATATTGAATTGTCCACCCATCAATGAAGAATAAAATAATGAAAAATTAAAATTAATGAAAAATGGATGAGATCATTGAGTCACCTACCTCAATTCCATGATGATCACTGATGCCCAATCAAAAATGATCATTCATCTATTTTCATTCTTTATCAACCCCTCCCACTTTCAATTCACAATGAAACAAAGCTTCTAGTGAACTCTTTATTAATAAAATAGGGAAATTAGGTAAATAGTCCCAATATAAAATGGATAAATATATAGATCCAAAATTTAATTCACCTTATATATCATGAAATTACCATATGTTAATTTTTTCAGAACCTCTATTTAATTTCCCTATTAAAAGCCCCTCATTAATTTATTGATTGGAGATCTAAAAAATTCATAAAATAATTAAAATATGGATACTTAACAACCTCTAATAATTCCATGCTAATAATAATCCCACATCTCAAATATTTTATTTATAAAAATAATTCATTAAAATGAATTACTTAAATAAATAAATTATTCAATCAATTCCATAAAATTACGACATTTACAAAAAATTACTACTATTATAAAAAATTACAGAAATATATCCCTAGGGTAAATATAACATCTTGTATCTAAACTTACACTTATAATTTCATTCTAATATAGGTAAATATATAATATTACTCTTAAAAATAATGAAACCAAAATATTCTAAAAAATTTCACCAAATCCCATATATCATATTTTTTGGTCTGTAAAATTTATATTATATAAATTAGTGGAAAAGAATTCATATTTTACAAAAATATGAGTTCCATTAGTGTTCATCCCATTACATAGCTATTTAAGTAGACTATCATGTCAATTATATCATACAACTCTTTTATGGCTATGTAAATAATAACTTTTCCAAATCTATCACATGGATAATCTCAACACTATTCATCTAGTTACCTAATTTTAGGGCTAACCAGACAAGTATAGCCCAAATATTACATAATTTATAGGAACCTTGACTTTTGAGTCACCCATATTTTTTCCACCTTACATATGAAAAATCCAAGGGAACTTAACTCTTAGGGTCATCCATATAAAATGACCGAGGATTTCATTAATGTTTAATTTAAAGAGAATATAATACTTATAATTTTGAGAGGATTGTATTATATCACAATTTAAATTTATATTAATTTTAAATATATTAAATCAAATTCTTTCCAAGTATTTATGTATGCATGATTTTATTTGATTTACTTTATATATCTTATTTTTATCAGCCACATTAACAAGTTCTAATCATGGTAATGTATACCGGTTTATATAATAAATGATTTCTATCATGTATCCATTGTAAAATATAAATTATAATATTCAAAACATGTCTATATGTATCTCATGAAAATGATATATGAAACTCTGTCATAAAAAGGATTAAAACCAAAAAGAAACTTAAAACATACTCAAGAAGATGTATGGTGTAATAAGTATCCAACCCCATAATTCAAGAATAAATTATATGTTCTAATCCATTGGATGTTTGAAACAAGTATTCATATTTATAAATCATTAATAAAGTGTGATTTAAAGTTCCCACATTGCTTAAACTCGAAATATATAAGAATAATTTATATAAAACATTTAATTTTGGAATTATAACTAAAAACCAGAAACATTGGTTGAAATAAATTAAATATTATATTATACCTTAACATGAAACTTCTTAAATTCATGGTATTCCATTTAATAGAATAAAATAAAACACTTAAACATGACATAAAAACATTAATAATATAAATAGTTTATTTTCATGAATAAGGAAATAAAATAAATGCATGAATGATTAATAATTTTGACAGTAGATATAATGAAAATTTTCTTAAGTTTGAATATGAATAATTTATAATTTATAAATAATTAATGTGTATTATCCATATAATATAAACATAAACACTTTACATTTATATCTGAAATATGCACAGTTTATATGTTTCGTTTACATGTTGTACATATGAACTTCTTCGTATTAAAATATGTGTTTTATAATACATGAATTATTCATATTTTAAATCCATATGAACACATAATATTAATTATTAAAACAATTTTCATTATTTAATATTATATTATTTTTTATATGAACCTTTTATCATATCCACCACAACAACTTTTGGAATGTTTTTTATAATTTTCCATAAAATTCATTAATATAAAAATTTGATATTATTATTTAAACAAATTATATAAAATCAATAAAAAATTATATTTAATTTATTTAATTATTTATATATAATTTATAATTTAATTTATAATATTAAAATTAATAATTTACATTAAAACCAAAAAAATAATACCATGTAAATTATGACACTTAATGTTAACACTTATTATTAAAAATTAATTATTAACTATTTCATAATATTTAATAATTAATTTTGAAAAAATAAAAATTACTTTATAATTCCTGGATTTTTTTAAATTCCTTTTTTTATAATCATAAACAAATTTTAAATTCTAATTTCATTTTAAAAATAAAAAAATAAAATAAAAAAGGCATATTAGAGGTGACGATTCACTTTTGTAACTACCCACAATATATGAAAACCTATATCCTTGGAAAACACATGTTGGGATATATAATATCACAGAAAATCCATTATTTTATAAAACTGATAATTATATCACATATCATAAGCTATTATAGAGAATAAACATTTCTATATAGTTATCACAACCTATTATCACTAGCCACATTTTGATTCACATGTGGTGATATATTTATATCTCTATTAATTTTTGAAACATAAAAAGGGATATACCAATATCACACCTTCTACTTCACTAAAAACATGTGTTTTGAATTATAATTTGGACTATGATATCTTATATTACAAACACAGTGCCCTATTTTTTAGTACATGTGAATAGAATTTATCCCTCATAATTATATATGGTATATTTTTATGTGATACTTAGATTAGTGATCATAATTTTACTATTCCTACCCTTTATATATAATGTATAGTGGTCTCAATATATTTCTACCTATGATATCTATTTTCTTAAAAAAATTCAAATTTAAAAAAACCCAAAACTCCTTTTAAATTTCATAGAAGTGTCTATAATACCATAAAATGGGTTTTAAAGATATATATAATCCCATAAGAAGAGAAAAAACATTAAAAACCATACTCAAAAAGAAATTTTCCCTGATAGGTTTAGAAGAAACCCATAAAATTAATAACATAATTTTATAATGCCAATACATCCTTCAAAAAATAATTTTTGAAGATCATTAAATAGAAACCAACAGGTTCCTATCTCTATTGGTATATATAGATCATGTGAATTGCTAAAATAATTTGGCAGAATCTTATTTTTTCCTTTATATTCTAGTGAATCCTCTTGATAGGGGGATAATAAAGAGGTATTTGATTGTTCATGTCATAAAAATTCATAGCCATCACCTCTAGTTTATCCTTATTTGTATATTCTCCTCTAAGAGGCTCTAAATAATTGAGTTAATGCTTAAGAATTTCAAAAATGATACATGGATTACAACATTTTTAGCATCAACTATTTCATGTAATAATAACCTTTTATGATTGTTTAATGATTAAAAATTCATTTTGATTAATTTTTTATCATATAAATATGATAATATGATATTAATATGAGAATAATATTTTTTTTGTAGAATAATCAAGATGATATTTTTTAAAATACAATATCACATTCATTTCACTCTAAGTGATATTCTTATATCATTCTTAATGATAGACATTACTCAATTATATCACTGCAAATGATTTCCTCATATCATATGAAAAAAAACACTAGATGACATATAATGATATATCCATATCATACCCTATGATATGAATTTATTGTACAAAATATATTTCACTCCCAAAAACATCCAATAGAATCCTATGTCAATAAATATCTAGAAAATATAGGAATGAATAGACATAATGGTATGACCTTGCATGCTTCCCGACATGCGATTAACTTAGGTTAAAGAAGAAGGGTAGAAAGTAGTTTTAAATTTGAGAGATCAAACCTTACCATAAATCCCATGACGATTACATTGATTTCATGTACTGTTCTTCTAAATTTGATCCTCTATATACAGGCTACCTTGGATTCACCATGGACTGATTAATTACCTAAATCTTTCATAATATTAGATAAATGTTACAAGTATTATAAAAAATGGTGTGTCACTATATATAGAGTGAACACAAATTTTTAATAGTTAAACATTAATTATAATGTGGTAAAATTCCCATAACATCATCTAATGATACTAAAACGAATACAATATTTCTTTTAAAAGAAAAAATTAAGTACAAATGTGAATATTCTATATTTTATATATATCACTCCATGAAATATTTTTCACAATACTATATTACTATAAGAGATATAATTATTTCATATGTCACATAACTATCTCATAGATATATATATATATATATATATATCATAGGTTATGATATAACATTAGTGTATAAAAGTTTAAATTCTTTATTAGTAGTTTTCTAAACAAATCTAGGTTATTTTCTCACCACCCATCCTCTATTATTCGTGAAGGGGGAAGGTCTCATTGACCGTATCTCCCCTTAACAACCTTTCCCTTCTCCCTGACATTACCCACATCCATCTTTGACCAAAGGTTCCTCTTAAATTTGGGGACCTAAATCTTCCCCTATACCTCTTGGAATTTTCTTAGACATCATATCTCAACGAGTTCTCCCTAGTACCCTAATTTAGTAAGAGGAACCCAATGCTTGATAGCTTTAAAAGATTCATCAATGGAACTCATCCTCTATTGGATAGATCCATCATTGGGATTTTGGTTCCATATCATATTCTTATTTTCTTCACTAGTGTAGATGATCTCGCCTATTCTTATTCTAAGGGAAAATGTTCATGTGAGGGAATTTGGTTCCTGCATTTTAGATGTGAATATGTATTTTATTAGAAGTGATATCCCTTATCCATGTTCATTTCAGTTAATTTCATGGGAATCCCCCAGCCATTAAAAAAATCCATTGATCTTACAAATTCTTGGTAACCTTGTCGAAATATTTTTGGATTTTGAAGATCAATTAAGCTCCCTGTGTCACCTCATATCTCCCCACATATATGTTAGAGTTTCTAAATCTAGTTCACCAATAGAATCTATATGAATCAATGTGGGTAAAAAAAATTCATATGTTAATAGATAGTGGTGTTAGAGTCTTGTCTCAACTATTTCTCATTGTGATTTTTATTGGTCCACATTTATCATAAGTTTCATCTTTGTTTGAGGAATGGGGGGCCGACATCACACATCTTGGATATTATAAATGAAGGCAATATAAAATATCTCTATATATATTCTTAGAACATCAATAAATTTTTTAGTGAGAATGGGATGAATAATTATATTTTTATGATCAACTATATTGTTGCTAGTGAAAAACATTTTTGTGGTCTAAGGGGAGGAGGATATGGGACAACAACATCCAACAATATATGGGATGAGGTTTAAAAATATGATATAGTGGTCCACCCAACATAGGGTACCTCTCCAGCTTTGGGTGTCGGTTTTGGAGAGTTTTATAAAGATAAAGGAACTAGTAAACAAGATGTAATCCATACAGTGGAGTTCTCTAAGTCGTTCCACTATGGGAAATCTAGTCCTTGAGTGCCTTTATGAAATGTGGTAGTTCTAGGAACAATATCATCCCCTGGTTTCAGTTCTATACAAAAAATAAAAGACATAAGTAATGGTACAAAATAGGTTCTAGATTCTAGGAGGTGAGATATTCGGAAATGTTAATGATGAAGGTTGGGAAAAAACAATGCTTAAAGTGAAAAGTAAGATTGTCCATGTGAAGGGATCATAAGCTATATTCTTAGACCTGTTGCAATATGACCATTGACATTTTAAGGGAAATACTATATTTTAGGGTTTCAAGGGGTATTAGGCTCTATTTTGGTCTCTCATGAGTGTGAAAATGATTCTAAAGAAATAAAAATATTACTTATAGGTGAAAATAATGATATGAAGGGAGGAATGAACTTGGAAGACTACCCGATTAACAAATCCAAGAAAACCTGAAGTACAAAGGACTACTCCTCCCTACCCAAATAAATGGAAACCTAGTCAATGATAAAAAATACAAGACCAAATCTATATGAATATAAACCCATAAAAAGGTGAATTTAGTTTCAGTGAGCATAGAGAGGGTAGTTAACACCAAACACAAAACTCTAAAAATTAAGGAAACCAATTATAAATATACTATGAAGTAGGGTGGTTCATGTTCCCCTATTACTAAGGCCCAATTCTAAATTGGAAAATGAGAGGATATTGGAAATTAATGGGCTTGAGTTATTTCTTCATAATTAGAGTATCTTGTACATTACAAGGAAAATATGGAGTTAGTGTTTATAGAAGTTAACATAATAGAGGGGGAATCTAATAAAATGTATATAAGAATAATTTAGATTAATCTTAATGTCAAGAAATAAATAAGGATCAATACCCAAGAATGAATCCATATTCCAAGCTTCAAAAAAAGAATGATTATTGACATGTTCCTTTCATGGGGTATGGAAAAAACAATTATTTCCTAATTTAAAATGTAGTAAATTTGTTAACCTAGGTTGTCTCTAGAGAGGAGTGCATAACAATCTTGTTTGTCACTTTAAATTTGAGAAATAAAGGGAGGTTGTGTTTGAATTGGGTTGGTTTTGAAAACAATGAAATAGAACAAAATAAAGCAATAAAGTAAAATATTTACAACAAATTGAAAAATAACGTGATTAAAAATAGTGACAATAATTGTGGGATTAGGTTGGGGTCGGCTTTTCAATTGAAATGTTATCATAGTTCCAATTTTATTCAATCCTATTTTGCTAAGTCAGTTTAAGTGACATTTCAAAATCCATCCCTATCACTCCTTTGATAAATGGTGATGGTGAGAGTAAACCCTACCAATATCTTAGCTTTGTATAATCTCATTCCTATGTTTGAAACAAATGTAGAGAACACCCTCAATTAAGTAAGGAATTCCCGACCGGGTCTTGTTTATCCCAAATAGTTAAGAATATTCAATACCCCTGCCACACGTACTAACGATCTCCAAGTACTTCACTACTAATCCCTGATCTATTCCATCGTATATAGAAAAAAACCTATGAATTAAGATTAGGAACATTTAACAAATAAATAATAACAATAGAATATTAAATCAAATACGATCGCACAAGATAATAAAACCGTTTATTAGAATTTGAAACCAACACCACAGAAGAGAGAGAGTTTTTATTTAATCAAATGAAAGAACTAAAAATTTACAAAAGATAAAACCTAACCTTCTCCCATTCACCCAGAATATTTACCCCACCATGGTAAGGGTAATTAGGAAGAAGGGGAAGTAAGAATACATTATAATATTAAGAAGAACAAAAGAAATAGTAGAAAAATAATTCCTCTAGAATATGTCTTCCAGAAGTTGGATTTAGTTCTACCCCCATATGTTCGAATCTTACCATAGTACCTTATTATAAGATGTGAGTAATGGGATTGGAAATATACCCTATCGATGTTATAGAAATTGTAAATGTGTAAATGAAGTTTTTTATGAATTAAATGAGATAATTTTTTTTGGCCACTGAATAATATTCCACCAACCCCAATTTGACCAGTTTAAGGGAGGCCTTAAAGAATAAATTTATCCTTGAAATTTATTTTTAATATTAATCATGAATATTTATTTTGAACCCATCTAGAATCATCTCATTTGATGTTAGCTAGCATGAGATATTCATCTTTGATGAGTCAGGGTTGATTCTGCCGACTAGACTAAGTGCTCACATTGGCCTAATTATTTGGGCATGTGGGAGTTATAATTGGATATTATCCCATAATAATAATTTGTAACCTATGAATATATAAATCCTAAAAAAAGTAATCACATGAATTTGATCAAAATTTTAGGATTTATGATATAAATAAATAGGCAATATAAAACTGATAAATGTCCAGAATTAACCAATTTTCACACTAAAGCTCAAAACTCACCAAAAATCATAAAATGATGAAAATAAGTTCAAATTAATTAAAGTGATGGGACTAAATCATTTAAAAAAGGATGACTAATTATGAAAATATTAACTATATCAATTCCCCAACACATAACACTTGGACTCTTGGTCATGTAAATAATAAAATCAAATCAAAGAAAATTTTAAAACACATGTCCATGAGATCTACCAATTTAACACTAAGAAACAAAATATATCATGCCTCATTAAAAAAACATTTTTTTAAGTTCTCCATTAATTCCATTCAATATATTTCTACTTCATTTATCCTTCCATACACAAAAAACAGTTACCTCACTTTTCATTTTCTCTCATCACACAAATTTCATTTTTTCAGAAATGTATTTCTCATCCAAAAGAATAAAAGGGTCATCATAGACTTAATAAATTCCTAAATATACAATTGATGTGAGTTAATGACATTTTTTTTATCATGAGGACTTTTTAGGGTTTTTCTGTGGCTTTAATTCGGTAGAATTTATATGTGAAAAAATTTTATGCAGAATAAGGAGGGCTTGACTCGTTTTGGAGAAAAATTGAATTATTCTAATTTTCACTCAATTATGGTTTCCTCTTCACTCACCTTAGTATAAAATAATATCATTAATCATGAAAACTAAAGGAATATTCAAATAGTTCTTCATATCTATAGCAAACATTTCAATCTTATTAAAAATAATTTTTCATGAAAACTCTAGAAAATGCATAGATTTCTTCCTCCATTAGATGCTCTAGAAAGGAAAAACATCACTTATCATGAAAGATTTAGAAAAGGAACATATTTAAACATAATAATTTCTTTTCAATAGAATTTACATCTCTTCAACATTTTATTTTTACCCAAATTATCTCTAAATGAGGTATCATAATACAAGATAGCTTCCCCCACACTTAAGTTCAACTATATCATGCAATTTCACTTTAAAAGCAGGTTAGATAGGAAAACATGCCTTTTAATGTGGCTAACCTAATAGTTTGTTCATGGATTATAAGGGATAAAAGGATTAAATGTGTAAGTTAGGACATTAAAAAAGGATTATTATGAAATATGGGCTTTAAAACAAAAGAAATTCCTCAATAATTTATAACACATGTACCTGAAAACTTCATGTTTTGACAGAAATAAATCAAATTTTGGTTAAAACAATCACATTTTGGTTATCTCAAGAAGTTAGGTGAATGAAAATAATATGAAAAATAGGTTTATAAGCCTCATGAGAAATTTATTTCAATGATAAAGACAGCATGATGTGGCATGGGATTAGAAAATCGGAGTACTTATCGTGAAATTTCTAAAGATTTGATCTTGAAACAAAGTCATATTCAGTATTCAATTAAGCTTAGTTTCCTGGGATAAATTGTTTCACTCATAGACATGGGTTTTGAAAATGGATATGAGAATCATTTCTGTTGAAAAATTTAAAAAATCACACAAAAAATAAAAAAAACTAAAAAAGAAACACACAAATGTTTAAATTCTTCTTTTTTTTTGAAGATTAGAAAACAAACAACCAATTTTTGAAAATAAGAAAACAAACCAATAAAAATAATAAACTATTAAGGTTCCCCCCCCCAAAATTAAATGGTGCAGTGTACTCAATGAATTCAATTATATTTAACATGTAATCAATTTTGAAATTAAATCACAGAAAGTAAGAAAGTGTTAAGGAGAAGTATGACCTGATGGATTTATTGATAAATGGGTTAGAGGAGTATGATATCCTCCACTGGCACTTATGGCATGGTCATAAGGAATTTCTTTATCATATTCCCATTAAAAGTGAATTTATTCTTCTCTCCATCCTTCATAATCTACAAATTTCCAAAAGGATATACATGAGTAACAATAAATGGACCTTCCCATCTAGAATGAGGTTTACTTGGAATAAACTTGAGTCTTGAGTTGAATAATATCACTGTCTCCATGAGGGAATTCCTTTGGTTGGATCAGGAGGTCATGATCCACTCTTTTTCTCACTTTATGAATATTGGAATTTTCAAAATCTTTGCTTCTAATTTCTTCCTACTCCTGTAACTTTAATCTTATATCCTTCCCCGCTCTTTCAAGAACCAAATTTAACTTCTTCATATCCCAGTATGACTTATGTTGCAATTCCACAAGTAGGTGAAATATTTTCCCATAAATTACCCTATAGGGACTCATTCCAATCGAAGTTTTATATGTTGTCCTGTAATTCCATAATGTGTCTTCCAACCTTTGGATCCAATCCTTCTTGTTTGGATTAACAGTCTTTTCCAACATTCATTTAATTTCACTATTGGACACTTAAGCTTGACCATTAGTCTTTGGATGATACAGAGTTGATGTTTTCTGATGAAACCCATACTTATTTAGTAACAACTCCATTATCATATTGAAAAAGTGAGTCCCCTAGTCACTGATAATGGCTCTAGACACTCCAAATCTAAAAAATTTGTTTTCCCTAAAAAAATCACAAACAACTTTAGGATTGTCAATATTTGGGATTTTGATTCCACCCATTTGGAAACATAATAAATTAAAATAAAGATATAATAATTTCAAAATGAAATTGGGAAAGGGCCCATAAAATCTATCCCCCAGACATCACAAATTTCATAAAAATTATGTGGTTGTTGGGATATTTCTTGTATATTTGAAATATTTCTAGAAAAATAACATTTTTACACCATTTTAAAATTTTATGAGCATCTTTAAAAAGGGTGGGCCAATAATGTCCAGATTCTAAAACCTTCCTTGTGGTTCTTTTTCGTCCAAAGTGGCCTCCACAAGCTAAAGTGTGACAAAACACAAAGACATAATCAATTTCACTTTCACGCAAACATCTTCTTATTACACGGTCATTGAAAATCTTCCAAAGAAATGGATCATCCCATATATAATATTTAGATTAAAATTTCATCTTTTGAATTTGGTGGGAATTTAAATAATATGGGACCTGAGATATTACTAGATAATAGACTATATTGGTATACCATGAAACTTCATTATTAATGATGTAGAGTTGTTCTCCAGGAAGCTCATCATTAAGTGAGTTTGGGTTTGGAATTTTTGCTTCAGTGGTTTGGGGTACTTGACTTAGATGATTAGCCACCTGATTTTCAATTCCCTTTTTAATCTTTAATTCCCAAATAGAACTCTTTTAAAAGTATCATGAATCTCAACAACCTTGTATTTTCATTATCCTTTTTCATTAAATACCTGAGTACTTCATGATCAGAAAAAACAACAACTTTAGTGCCAAGAAGATATGATCAGAATTTATCTAGTGAAAATACAATTGCAAGGAACTCCTTCTTGGTGGTTGTGTAATTGATTTCTGTGGAATCCATGGTATTCTATGCATTGGATGTGACTTGAGGCTTGCTGTCAATTAATTTTGATAAAGTGGCCCCATTTCTTGGTTGGATGCATCACAAAGCATCTCAAAAGGGTACTCCCAGTTGGGTGGTTTCATTATTGGAGGTGTGATCAACATTTTCTTCTGTTCAAAAAATGACTTCCTACATTCAAAATTAATATTAAAGTAATCTTATTTTAGTAGTAATCTTGAGAGAGGGAGAGAAATATTACTAAAATATTTGATGAATCTTTTGTAAAACCCTCCATGTCCTAAAAAGGATCTAAAATGTTTAAAAAAAGTTGGATATGTAAAGGAATTTATTACTTAAACTTTTGATTTATCATACTCAATCCCTTTTTGTGAAATTATGTGCCCAAAAACTATTCCATTTTAAAACATAAAATGACATTTTTCAAAATTTAAGACAATATTCTTTTCAATTCATGATTTTAAAAACTTTTTCCAAATTTCCTAAGAAATGATCAAATGAATTACCAAAAAATATGAAATCATCAAGAAATACCTCCAAGAAGTCCTTAATATGATTGAGAAAATACTCACCACAAACCGTTAAAATTTACCCGGGGAATTGCATAACCCAAAAGACATTCTTTTGTAAGAGAATGTTCCAAATGGATAGGTAAAAGTTGTCTTCTTCTGGTCTTATGGTGAGATCGGTACCTGAATATATCCTGAGAATCCATCTAAAAAATAGTAATGAGTTTTTTCAAATAACCTTTCTATAATCTTATTGATAAATGGAATGAGAAAGTGGTATTTTTTGGGTAACATTGTTTAGCTTCCAATAATCTATACACACTCTCCAAATATTTTGTATTCTCATGGGGATTAGTTCATTCTATCATTTTTAATAGTGGTTATGAAATTTTTCTTTAGGACTACATGAATGGGTCGGACCCACTGAGAATCATAGATTGGGTAAATGATGTAATTTGCTAGTAATTTCTCTATCTCTTTATTTACAACCTATATGATGGTGGGATTGAGTCTTCTTTGAGGTTGTCGAACTAGTCTGTCATCACTTTCTAAAAATATTCTATAAGGGCAGACCTTGGGATTGATTCATGGTATATCACATAAACTCCATCCTATAACTTGGAAATTTCTTTTGAGTAGGTCAATCATAGTTTTCTATTTTGAATGGGATAGATTATTGGAAATAATTACTAACAATTTCTCTCCCTCCATTAGGTAATAATACTTAAAATCACCTAGAAATGTCTTGAGTTCAAGACATGGTGGTTTTACAAGGGATGATATTGAATTTAGGTTTCCTAATTATAAGGATGTAATCTCTGGTATCATCTCATTTTCTTTGAATAAATCATCGAAAATGTCAAATTTTACCTCCTTCTCTAACATGAGATTAGAATTATCTGGTTTTTAGGAATTGGAATTTTCAAATAAAAAATGTTCTCCAAAAGATAAGAAGTCACGAAGCATACCTGAATCTTCAATTGGTTCGATACCTTCTTCATGGGAAATTTCCTAAAGTGAGTGATTACTGGATGGATGTTTCATTACATCAAGAATTGTAATGGCCCGGACCTCTCCAGCCCATTCCTTTGTCAAAAGAAGGTCACGAAGTGTTCTGGAGGGTAAAATGGACTTTTCCCACACTTTTAAGAATTTTGAAACTACATTCCGTGTAGTGTGAGTACACGCCGTGTACCCCCTTGCTAGGTATACCCCGTGTTGAAGGTCGTGTCCTTGCCGTGTGAAATAAATGGGTACACATTGTGTGTCCAATACTGCACGCCATGTAGTCCCTCCCTGTGTATGCGTTACCCTCAAGCCGTGTGTTGACCAGTCAATGGTCGTGTGCCGTGTTGGAGCTGTGTACTTGCCGTGTGAAATAAATGGGTACACGCCATGTGTCCAATACTACACGCCGTGTAGTCCCTCCCCACGTATGCGTTACCCTCAAGCCGTGTGTTGACCAGTCAACAGCTGTGTGCCGCATTAAAGGCTGTGTTGAAAGCCGCGTGGAGACCGTGTGAAATGGCCGAGTACATGCCATGTACCATAAAGTACATGCTGTGTACTTTTGTTTTTCTCACCTATAAAAGCATGGGTCCCCTCCTCCTTTTTAAATCACTCCTATCCTCCCCATTCCTCTGATCCAAGCTCTCCCAAGAGACTCGAAGGCTCCTTTTCTTCCATAACTTTTTCATCTGAGCTCCAATTTACGATCCGTCAGTAACCACGAGATCATAAAGACGAGGCAGAACTTCTGAGCTTGGATCTGTTGTCTTTCCTTCAGCCTTTCCTTTCCAACTTGCACCTGAGGAGGTTTTTCCAAGACTCGACAGAAGTAACGGACGCCGAAAGACGTCTTCTAAAGTTGATCTAGGGGAGCATTGTGATCAGAACCTATTGATGTAGGGATCTTACCTTCGTCTCTATAAATTGTGCATCATCTGGGGTGGGTATTCTATTTTTTTCATGAGAAACGGTTGAACCAATAAATGAAGATAATAACTGGTTAAAGAATGGGGGTGGGGAAGTTGTTATGTTTATCTTTATATCTTGTGATATTATGTTGTGAATTGAATAGGCTTATGCCTACTGAAAATCACGGTCGTTGGGGGCCTTTTCTTGTGCAATTAAATGTTGCCCTATCTTTCTAGACCATTTTTGTGAATAGAACCTTGTGGAATGTGGAATTTGGTTAATCATATAAAGTTGGATGCTTTAAAATCTAGAACCCTTGTGTGATCACCCCGTTTGAACAAGATGGAATAATAAACATGTGGGTGTTGGGTTGGATACGTGGCATGTGATGGAGGTGTTTTGTGGGTTGTTGTGGACTGGGTGAGCAGCAGGGCTGCGGTTGACTTGGTTGTGGGTTGGTGTGAATGTTATGTTGGTGATGGGAAGAGGGGTTGCGATAAGTGGTATTTAAGGGATAATGATGTACGGGTTTCGGAATGATTGTGGTTATGGTGGTTGGCAGTGGGCCTGCAGGGATGGGCTTGAATGTGAATAAACTATGGGTTGTGAATAATAAATAAAAAGTGGAAGAGTTAATGAATGGTGGGTCATGGTAATGGAACGGGATTAATAATCAATAGGTTGGTTGGTTAATAAGAAGGGATTTTTTATGCTTCTTGTGTTTTCCTAACTTGATTTGTGGATGGCAAGGATATGTTTCACGAACGATTGATATGGTTGGTTGCGGTTGGTTGCCCAGTAGATAAGGAGCTAAATAACTAATTCTGCTAAAACATGAAAACCTAAATGGGTTTGGGGTTTTTTGTTGTATGCATGCTTAGTAGTAGAAAGTGTTGAGGCACATGCTCAGTTTATCTATTTAGAAGCCATAGGTTGGGCTGTGTGTTTGGTATACATATACATATCTGTATCTTTTGTGTTTTATCGCACCCCACCCATGTTGAGCACTCACTGCCGAAAACTCCCATTTCATGGAAGAGGGCGTTTTCCCCTTAGTTACTAGATCCTTCTTGCTCCTTCTTCTCTAGGCTGTGATGTCTTTAGGTGACCTTAAAACCAAGACTCTTTGGGTAGGTTTCTATTGGGGTGGTTTTAGCCCAAGACTCTTCGAGCAGGTTTTACTATTTCCCAAGAACCTTCGGGATGAGGCCCAGGTGTATGTGGGCGGGATACGTGGGGTTGAGGCCCAGGTGTGTGCGGGCCAGATATGTGGTTGTGAGGCCGAGGTGTGTGCGAGTAGGATACATGGTTGTAAGGCCTAGGTGTGTGCGGGCGGGATACATGGTTGTGAGGCCCAGGTGTGTGCGGGTGGGATGTGTGGTTTGTCAGGCCCAGGTGTGTGCGGGCGGGGAGAGTGTGGCAGCGTCAGGACGTTCGCCGTTAGGAAGAGCAGCTAACTAATGGGAAATGGTGCGAGGTACCCAATACTCTTGTTATTATATACTACTACCTATTGTGATTTTGTTTTTGGTGAGTGTGGCTGGTGAGGTTGGGTGGATAGATTTCCCTGCTAGGTTTCTTCTATTGTTCTCACGGGACATTAGGATGTCTCCCTACCTGTACACGAGAGATTTAGGTTTCCCTACTGAGTATAATTGTATGCTCACCCTACGTTTACTTTCAGGTTTCCATGAGGACTACCAGGGCTGTACGGGACCCTACTAGTCGGGAGAATTGGAGTTGTTTCAGTTGTTGTACACTTGTTTCTTTTGGTATTGTACTTTGAGCTTTCTTTTACTTGTACCTTGTTTCAGAACTATTTAAACATGCATGTGGTATTGGTTTGGGTTTATTTATATACACTTGTTCTTTTCCTTTTTGGTGGTTGACTTGTCCTCTTTCCTGATCTTAAATAATAAAAAGGGTAATACCTCCCATATTTGTGAAAACTCATACCCTTGGTGCTATTCGCCACCCCGGGGCCTACTGGAGGCGGGACTCGGGGGTCATTATCTCCCTTCCACCATTGCCATCTCAGGAGGGGAATCTTTAGTGGGAGGGGGTCGTGACATGAATATTGAATTGTACTGTACTATATTCAAGTTTCATTATGATTGTTTCTTCATGGAAATTGATGATAGTCCTCACTGTTTCAGGAAGGCTCTCCCTAGGATGATGTGAGAGTGGTCTGGTGGTTTGTCTTCTTCCATGGTAAGGATATAAAAGTTTGTTGGAAAGATCAATCCTCTTACCCCCATGAGTACATCTTTTACAACTCAAGATAAAAAAACGGTGGATCTGTTTACTAATTGGACCACCACCCAAGTTTCTTTTAGTTCTCTAATCTGCAAGGATGAAAATATCGAGTGAGGCATAACATTTATTGAAGATCCTATATCACATAGTGTGTCTATAAAATTTAAAGACTCAATGGTGTAGGGAATTGAAAATTTCCCTGGATCTTGAAATTTTTGTATTATCGTTGGTGTGATTAGTGTTGAGACACTTCTTCCTAGTCAAATTCTCTCATTTCCATCAAACCGCCTTTTTTTTGTTCACAACTACTTTAGAAATTTTTCATACTTAGGGATTCATTTGTTTACATCTAGTAGTGTATGTTGATTTTAAATTTATGAAAAGTTTCCTGAATTTCCCTTTGAAGTATGTCTTCTTCAACTTTCTTTGATTTAACTAATACAGATGGGAATGGTGCTTGGATATCCCTTTTCTCCCTTTCTTGTTTGTGAAATGGTGTTTCTGGCCTTTATTTCCTAAACCTTGTTCTCTCTCTGTTGTTGTTCTGATCCACTTATTTTGGATGGATGGTTTGAGCCTTTTTAGGTTTATTTGAATCATTATTCTCACTTTGTTCATTTGGTGTTATCACTTTTCTGCTTCTTGTTGTTTTCATGTTTACATTCTCCATTGGGTTGGGGATTGTTTAGGATGGTATTTGACCTTCATTCTTTGTCATAATTTCAATAAAACTTCAAAATTTATGAGTTATCTTGTCTATATTATATTCCAAACCTACAACTTTAGCTCAAAGATATTTCTCTTCAGTAGTTGGTGTACTTGTGGAAGGATTCTCATAAGTCTTTCATTGGAATGGTGGTGGATGAATGTATTATTGTTGTTGGAAGGGTTGTTTATAGGATTGTTGAAATTGAAGGGGGTTCTGGTATTTCTATTGAAAATGTGGTCTATCCAATTTTTTTGGAATCCATATCCTGGTTTGGTTTGGCATTGATGTGGCTAATTTGGTTAAAATTGCCTCTGCTGATAGGTTGCAACCCAAATTTCGATCCCCTGCACTTCTGGACATTGATCAGTGTAATGATAAGTAGAGAAGCATAAACCACATAATTGAGTTTGGACTTGTTGTTCATTTACATGAATCATAGATAGTTGTCTCATAAAACTTATATTTTCTTAAGTGTTGATTCAAGTAAGTGTGAGGAAGAATCAGAAGTACTTAACTCATGGATTCCTCTAGTGCTCATACCTTTAGTTATGAATTCCTGTGTGTTTTGCACAATCTTTTCAATGATACCACTATTATCAGAAGTTGAAGTTTAAATCAGGCATCCTCTAGATGAAGCATCTAGAATATTTTGATAATTTCCTAGCAATCCTTGGTAGAGGAACACAAGTAATTGTTTCTCTTCCTTTTCTTTATGTGGGAATCTTGCACAGAGTTTCTTTAATCGTTCCTAGTATTATTAGAGAGTCTCTTCAGTTGATTGATGTATAATTTAAATCTATTTTTTATTGCAGTGCTCCTGGATTTAGGGACGAATCTATGCAAGAATATTCTTTTGAGATCTTCCCTATCATTTATCTCCCCTAGTTGAACATTGTAAAACCATTCTTTTACTGCTCTGTCAAGTGCAAAGGGGAATTACCATCACTTTACTTGATCTTATGAAACTCCTCGGGGTTTGAAGCTAGAGCAGTCATAGGTGAACTCTTGGATGTGTCTATTTGGGTCTTCACATGCAAGGCTATGAAATTTTGGTAGCACTTGGATCATATTAATGTTCAGTTCAAAATAATTTTCTATGGCAGGGATAGTGAGTTGGTTATTTTGATTAGAAAATTGAGCTGCGCAAAGATCACACAGAGTCTAGTTGACATTTTCAGCCATTATTTAAAGTCTAGAGTGATCACTAAAAGTATCACTTGAAAATGTGAGGTGTATTTCCTCAAAATCTCTTTTAAATTTTTTTCTCAATGGGGTTATTGTTCATTCAATTTTAGGATAAAATTCAACTAAATGGTTATTTGAACTACGGGGCATTAAAAAAAGTTTTTATTAGTTTTTTTGGGTTTTGATGCACTTCCTCCCCAGAAATGGTGCCATGTTTTGACACCTTCCTATCATAGGGTGTGGAAAAAAAATTACTTACTATGTTAAAATTTAGTAAAGTGATTAACCTAGGTCGTCTCCATAGAGGAGTTCACAACAATCACATCTTTCACATTAAATTTGAGAAAGAATTGGAGGTTGTTTTTGAATTAGTTTGGTTTTGAAAACAAAGAAACAAAAAAAAAATAATGAAATAAAGTAAAGGATTTAAAACAAATTAAAAAATAATGTGATTAAAAATAGTGATAATACTTGTGGAATCAGGTTGGGGTTGGTTTTTCAATTTTAATTTTATCATAGTTCCAATTTTATTCAATACTCTTCTACTAAGTAAATTTAAGTGATATTTTACGATTTCTTCCTATCACTCCATTGGTAAATTGTGATTGTGAGAGTAAACCTTACCAATATATCATCTTGTTCTATTATCCTTCATATGTGTGAAACAGATGTAGATAATACCCTCAATTGAGTTTGGAAATTCTTAATCGAGTCTTGTTTATCCCAAACAGTTAAGAATATTCAATACCCCAGCCACACGTACTGACAATCACTATGTACTTCACCACTAATCCATAATCTATTCCATAGTATATAGACCAGAACCTCATGGAGTAAGATTATGAACATTTAAAAAATAAATAATAACAACATAATATTAAATGAAATATAATCACACAAGATAATAAAAACATTTATTTGAATTAGAAACCAACACCGCAGAGGAGATAGAGTTTTTATTCTGTCAAATGAAAGAAATCAAGCATTACAAAAGATAAAACCTAACCTTAACCAATAAATCATAATATTAACCTCATAATTTTAAGGTTAATTCAGAATAAGGGTAAGTAAGAATACATTAAAATATAAATAAGAACAATAGAAAGGAAAGAAAGAATAGAAAAATAAATCCTCAAGAATCTCTCTGCCTGAAGTTGTCTTCAGTTATACCCCCCATATGTTAGAATCATACCATGGTCACTTCTTATAATATGTGAGTAATGGGGTTTTCCATAAACTCTATATATTTAAGATCAATTGTACTTGTGTAAAATAATTTATGGATGAATAAAATGATATGACTTTTTCTAGCTGTCGTACACTATTCCACCAACCCCACTTTTACTGGTTCAAGGGAAGCCTTAATGAATGAATTTATCCTTGAAATTTGTTTTAAATATTATTAATAGAGTTTTATTTCTAACACATCTATAATAATCTCATTTGATGGTTGGTATCCCGATATATGCCGCTTTAAGTGAGGTAATGTTGATTCTGCCGACCAGATTAAGTGTTCACATTGACCTAATGATTTGGGCATGTGGGAGTTAGAATTGGATCTTGTTACAGAATAATAATTTTTATTAAAAGAACATATAAATACTATAAAAAAAGAATCACATTAATTGGATACGAATTTTAGGAGTTATGATTGAAATACATAGGCAACAGAAAACTGCTAAATGTCTAGAATGAAGCAATTTTCACACTTAAGCTCAAAACTCACCCAAAATCATAAAACGATGCAAATAATATCAAATTGGTTAAAGAGTAGTGATTAAATCATTTAAAAACATTTTAATAATTATGAAAATATTAACTCTATCAATTATCATGGAATATCACCTTAATGTGTTATAAAATATAGAAATATACTTTGAGAAAAATGATAAAAACGAACCCGAGAGGGAAGATTATACTTTTGAATAGATCTAAAAAAGGCACATGTCACTAATTTTTTTAAATTATTATATAAAAAAGGGGTGATGTATTATTAACTATAAATTCCTCTATATTTTTTTCAATTTTGGGGTTATCACTCAACCCCTAAATTTGATTTTTAGTAAATGAAATGTGAAATTTTTATTCAATGAGTCTCTCTTTCATGGTTATCATATGTGAATATCCATTTATTTTATAACATCCCCAACCCATTTAACCTAATAATTTTATGATGTAGGAGAACTATGTCACCTCAAATGTCCCTCCCCGTATTCAAAAGGTTACCGACATTCAGTGAGCATTTGTGAATGATGGTTGGGTGAATTTAACCTTGATATCATTAGTATAAAATAATTGGTAAATAACATAAACATCCCTAAAAGAACATCAAACTGTGAATAAATAATTTTTCAGAAATGAACTAACCATAATATGAAAAAATACAATGGAATGAAATATCATAATGAAACCATGATATAACAAGAAAGTAATACTATAATAAATGGATCGATCAACGATTCGATCATATACAAGTATAAAAAAAGAAAAAAATAGTAAACACTAAAAAACATTGATCCATGACCGGATAAAGTCTTCATACCACCATTAAGATACTATAGCATGATCACATATAGATGGGTCTTAGCTTGTACCTACAATCCACACATAAGGGTTTCACATCCATCAAGGTGAACATATAGGGTTTAAGTATAAAAATCTATAGGTAACTAGAAATAGGGACCCAAATATATGCTATAATATATATTGTATGTGAATTTACAATATAGTAATAAAATTATTGACACTCAATACAAAATATAAAATATTCAACTCAATTCATCGAAGGCTAAAAAAGCTAGTATATTGGTCAACCCTACCCACTATAGTCGATTTTGGTGAACCATATAAAAAACTACCCCATGAGTATATTCACTCATCATTTATCTATTTTCATCCAAATTAATTAAGAGATAACAAAAAAATGAGTACCTGGAACCACCAATTAGCTTCTTACATCAAAATCAATTAGTAAAGAACCACTCTATGGGTGACATAGATCATCAGTTATTCCTTTTCATCTGAATCAATTAGAAAATAACCACACTATTGGTATTATGAATCATTAGTAAACCCCTCACATGTAAGTTAATCTTGGATGAAAAAAACTCAGGATCCACAACTAATCAGTTTCCCCTTTCATCTGAATTAATAAAGAAAAAATAAAATCATTGGTATCAAGACTCATCATTTGACCCCTTGTATCTAAATCAATTAGAGATAAATATCACATCTATAACCTACATAAACCACTATAAAGATAAAGAAAAAAAATATAATCCTTCATATAGAATCACACATCCTACTCCTAAAACATGGATAATTATAAATAAATTCATAGATCTCAACTAGTGGACAACACTCTAAGTTCATTTAGTTCCTCAATTATATCACTAATCTTAGTTATCTCTGACACAACACACTATACCCTCTATTATCTCTTAAAAAATAATTATTATAATCTATGACCTGCTATGAAAATCTATAACTCCCATGTCATGAGAAGATAAATCTCCCAACTATTTCATTTTCAAACATGTTAGAACATATCTCTCAACATTATTAGAGCTAAAACAGAGCCTAAATAATAATTATATCAAAATAAAAATAAACTCCATGGAGATACATTTCTAACCATACTCACTCAAACCCAACCAAGAACCAGAAACACAAGAAGATACATTTCCAAATTTCAACCAATAGAATTCTTAGAGAATACGTTTCCACTAGGATTAAACAATACTCATAAATATATTCATTCCAAATTCATTACCCAAATTCTATAATATATCATAAAGGGAAATTTCACATTCTATCGACTATACATACATCCTTTATAGAACAATTCACACATTAAAACCCATACCAAAACAATTATAAATAATCCTATAGACATCAAATCTTAATATATAACATATTAAAGAAAATCCTACTCTACTCTTTTTTCATATCATGATTGGAGGAATAATCTGTGAAAATTTCATGAAACTATTTTTTGTTCCCCATGAAGACATGGCTATCAAGCGATCAAAAAATTAACCAACCATGTATGGGTATTTCAACATAGTATTAATATACCATCTATTTTATCATGTAATTTAGAGTTCTCTATGCCCCTATTCAAGTCCCCCTAAACCAAAATCCCAATCCTACACACTATAATTAACATAAATTATGAAACATATTTTTAAATATGTTAGGTACCACCTATCTCAATTTATTAGGAAATTTTTTATCCATCAGTAGGGATAGATTCATATTTGTTAACATAAAATCTAAGAACCATAAAAACAAACAATTTTGGTATATTAGGGAAGATCAACACTAACATAGATAGAAATATAAAATTAATAAATTTATGAGGTTAGACTTTCCTTTAAGAGATCACATCTACATATGAATTCCCATTCAGAAAACAATTAGAGAGTTGGGAGCTTGAGAATCCAATGGATAAGTGAGGGGTCAATTGCCCTTAGAATATGGGGGGTAAGGGACGATTATCCATACTTTTATAAAATTATATCCCAAAATCCAAATTAAACCCAATTTGAAGTGTGTGTTTATGGGGGTGGGGGGGTCAAGGTAACCCTTGAACTCCTAGTAGCCCCCTCCAAAACTCTAATATGATACCTTATTCTCAGTGGCTTTCCACTGAGATTTTAGGGGCCTATCACCAAGTTACCATTAACTTAAAAGTGTATATAATTCCATTTACATCCCTATTAAACATTTAGTAACCCCCCAATATCATTCTATATGGATGTAATGCTACATATAATAAGATTTTTATTTACCCAATACATAATAACTCAATACATGATTTTTCCTTCTCCTAAACATCTAAAACTTTTATCTAAACACTCTAAACATATTTAAAAATCCACTCCCATAATATAAATATCTAAATTTAAATTACGATGGAATCCATATATATATTACAGTATTGAACATTTAAAAATCACACATATTCGTAATGACCCGGGTCATTAAAAACTCCCAATCATATGACTTCTTATCCTTAGAAATCATCCTTGATATTTTCTTGACTTTTGAGTCTACTATCATAATCCATGGTCACTTATAACTCCCACATTAATAGGATAGATCCATACATTACAAAAATTCAATCCATTCAAACAATAACTTCTCTTAAATTTCCTCATTGAAAAAATTTATACACAAATTTCATTCCCCAAATGATTTATCCAACACTGATTCCATCTCACCATAACTAAGATCTTATGAGTGGCATTAATTATTACTTAATAAAATCATTTCTCCTCTAATACCTCAAAAACATAAAATAGTGTATTACTAAATACATCATATTATTTGTGATGTCTTAACCTTAGTGACAACATGAAATCATACAATAGTAAATGCTAGGCCTTGATGGTCGATGATGATATCACATAATAGATCATTGTTAGCTTTGATAAACACCTGGACATGGAATGATTGTCCACCCCATATTCCAAAACATTTATAGAACTCAATGTATTGTATAATATTACTACTTTGTAAGATCATTATCATAATATGTCCATGAGTACTTAACTACCATAATCCCAAGTCTTTCATATATTACTCATCAAATTCTATACCATGTTAGGGACATGTTTTATCATGTAATTTATTTTAATGGAAATAATTTATCAATCATTTATGATTGTGGCATAGAACATGAGATATGATATGATAAAACCCTATGGAATATATGTGTTGTCAGGTTATACTTGATTGAAAATCATCATATTGTATAGTGATGATATGTTAAGATTGGTATGAGTAAGATCACTTGTATAGATATACAACCGATCAATCAATGGTATTGTGTTAGGGGATACCTTGGGGCTTCATCATTTCATACATCCTTGATTCTTGTACTTGTAAAATTATTTTCTTTGGAATAAAAAAAATAAAATTTCAGTCACTCATAAGATATAAGTTGGGGAACCTATATCCAGATTCATCTTCTGAAATTATACCATATGTATTTTCATATATATGTCACTAGAGTTAC
The DNA here is from genome assembly GCA_963277665.1 of Viscum album. Taxonomy (NCBI): domain Eukaryota; kingdom Viridiplantae; phylum Streptophyta; class Magnoliopsida; order Santalales; family Viscaceae; genus Viscum; species Viscum album. The sequence continues at coordinate 1,328,407,528 of OY728159.1, forward strand.
ATAATTGAACATTTTATATGGATCCTTCAACCTGAGGTTGTAAAATAGGTTTATTTTATTAATATAAGTTAATTGAGTATGGATTCAATCAATTGGATGGATTTAATTAACTATGATAAAGAGTTTCCAATATTATGATAGGTTTTTAAATCATGTACCTTAATTGAGTTTTGAATAAGAATATGTTTATTACCACATAATTACATGATTTTCAATTATATAAGGTTTATTCAACTTAGTAATTAAGAAAAAGAGATAAGTTATATGATATTTAAATTATCCTTGTCTCGTACATAGTCTAAATGTCAATAGAGAAAGAACTTTTCTAATGGTCACTTGGTTTATTAGATCACACCAACCCTCTTTTTAATTTTGGTAGATATGATGTGTTTCTAGATAATTCTCATAGTTTATAATTATGAATGTGATTCATGATTATTTCTAACAATAAAAATGTCCCTTGGGGTCACGCCCAATATAATACCCATTAGGATTCTAGACTTATGTGATTAGTTCTAGAAAAAATATGTTTTCATTTAGTATAAATTACAATAATAATTTTTTTTCACATTTGAAATTTTAAATTAAATAATAGTTATTTAATTAAAAAATAATGTTGTGTTATGATATAAAAAATAAGTTTTTTATATTATTAATACATAAACCTGAGGAAATGGAAAATATCAAATGGGATTTGGTATTGGTTTGATGTTATGGGTTTCAAAGGCCCATTAAATGCAAATATTCATACTCCCACCATGATAGATCATTTAAGAAACTCCTTTGTAGGTTTAAAATGTTTGGAGGGTCATTATTGAACCTCCCAAGATAATTTTGGCCAGAATCCACTTTTGGATAATATTTAACTCTATAAATGGAAGTTTGTGGATATTTATTAAAGAACCTTTGGGGTTTTAAGAATTTTCTTTCCATAGAGGCTATTTAATTCCCATCTCCCTATAAATAACAATGAGGATTTATTTTATAATTCATTTCATTAATTGAAAGAAAAGGTAGTGCTTTGTTTTCTCAATTGTTTCTCTTCCATGAGGTTCTCTATAGAATTTTTTATTCATTCTTTTTTCCTTCATCATAGAGGAGTGACTATAATCACCTGTATAATAAGAGGAAAACACTAAGGAATTAGGGATTAGCATTAATAGTGGATATAGAAGGAGACTTAAATTCATCAATTCAATTATTATCTAAATATTTTGATCATTTTTAAAAGGTTTTGTTATCTTTATTTTTTTATTATCGTGTTTTTCATTTACATGTCATGATTTTTTGGGTTTTATTACTGATTTCCCTTCATAAAAAGCATCCATTACATCAATAAAACCCTTCATTTACCATGTTAACTAAATAAACCTAAATTTCATGAATAAATACTCAAATATAGACCATATTAAGAACTATAAATCATGTATCCTACCCTCACCATATAATTGAAAAATAAAACCCAATCACCACCCATATGGGTTCGTAACACATGTCTACTCATATAGATACAAAAAATACCTAACATGAAGGATACAATAATGGGTGATAAATAGAATTATCCCCACCATAGTATTATCTATTTCATTTTTCATCCAATATTAGTACTTCCAATATTTTAAATATCTCAAAAAATGAACTCACATGTTTTTTCCAGTGTGAACTAAAAACCAACCCAAAAGCCTCAATCTACAATATGAATACAATGTAGTGCTCTATTCCACCATAATCCTATATCATGCGTTATTAGTCAACCTGACCATCAATCCTCCACCATCACTTCAAATCCCATTCAAAAAATACATATACATTTATTAGTCAATGGACTTAACATACCAAAATAACATGTTAGTTTTTCATGGAATACATAAAAAAATTATGACCTCACATCACTAACATATAATGTACATGATTAATTTCATTTAATAATATTACAAAACCTCTATAGATACCACATATCCCCATTGATGATACATTACAATGGTTGAAATGGACATTAATAGTTCACATTTACCATCTATCCACATTGGATGCACTCTAAGTAACACTTTCTCCCAACTATAGAGGTTGTTAACTTCCCCTAAAACTAATAGTAGTTCCATACCATTAATGTTTCAAATCTTTCTTCACCCTCTTCTTATAATGTATCCCACTCCAAGTAATATAAAGAGGTAATATAACCTATACCCCACCACTAGAACTTTACTAACCATGTATGGGTATGTATACAGAAAATAAGTGTCCACACATACCTATAATGAGTAGTTAAGGCCCATCTCAATGTAACACTCATTTATAAACCAATTCACCTTCAAAATAAATAAAAAAATAAATTCTCAAATTTAGTGGCATACTACAATATAAACTTACCATGCTACTAAATCTTAGAATTTACTATCATTAGGTTGAGTCTTTCATATAAAATTGAATTGAACATGATCCAATATACTCCATTGAATTCTCTTTTTATCTTAAGCATGTTCTTCCATTCATAAGATTCACCTTAAAATTTAGTTATTGATAACTACACCCTCATCTCCCTCTGAGTACCAATCAGTCCTAAATTTTTTAAATGTTATTTAACTATTTTTCAGTGTCCCAAAATCCTAGTTACCCACAAAAAATGAGTAAAACTATGATTGTTAGTCATGGATAGCTAGAAAATAAATCACTACATCTTTAGTGAGATGATTTTAAAAGGATTTAAAGACCCAAAAAACTAATTGTGAATGGAATATCTACAAGGGTACTGACGTTAGGGGGATAATTCATTACTTCTGCATGAATCTACCTTTATAAATTTTGATCATACATTATCTTCTGATAACGTAGTTACCAATTAAATGGACATTATAGTAATATTTTTCAGTCTAAAATCCTTAAAAGTATGTTTTTTTAAAAATATATGAAGTAACAACACATTTACATGCAATACACTTTCACATTCACATAATAAGACCCCAATCAATCTTTAGTAATCAATTATTTCCATGTTTCACTCATAATACATATTTCCCCATCATCAATTTTAATCAGGGTTTCCTAGGAGAATATGAGGTTGTACTATCCCAAATTCCTCAAAAACTATATGACACTCACTAACTTACCTCCATGGAAAGAGAGAAAAAACCTACTCATAATCCAAAAACTCATAATTGCCTTGTAGCTAATATAGAAATCTAACTAATCCTTACCTTTAAAAACCACATTATCCATGAATTGATATCAATTATTTGGTTACCACACATACCCAAGGTAATATAAATTCCAACACAACTCACTTGAGGGTATGTACTAAATCATAACTCTTGAATACATTTCTCATTTCAAAAAATAATCAAGAAATCTAATTCTTGTAATCACCATTCTATGAATTATATCATATCACTTGTCTATATAAAAAATATTAAATTAATAACCCAAATAAACCATTGGTTTTAGAAACATAATGTGTCCCCAATATGTTATTTAGAAAAAATTGAATAATTTTTTGTTTATATTTTAATTAATAGAGGCCCATTTTATCTAAAATATATTTCTAAACACATTCATATTACAGAAATAGTTTTTTTCCAAAAAGATTTTCCAAAATATATTTTTTTAATCACAATCAGTAACACACATCTCATGTAAACATATGTGACAATTATGATGAATTTATACATTCCTCTTAAAGACTTAGACCAAGAGTGGTGAAATAAATCATAATAAATAACATGATACTTTATCAATTCATATCAATTATAATATAAAAAATAACAACAATCCCAAATCACTAGTAACATGGGGTTCCTCCATTTATGTGTTAGAAAATCACTTTTCTAGTGTCCATCCCCATTTCTAAATAGATATATCTCATTATACTATGTCCCAATTAAGTGAAATATCCAATGTAATGCTCTAATACCATTTATAATGTCCCCATCCTAGTCCAAAAAAATAGTTCCCAATCTTAGAGTTCTTTTTCACCTCAGGAATGCATCCTCATATACTTGAGGCTACCAACTTGTACATATGGTTTGTGAGTAATTTTAAATATACTACACCCTCAATATCACAAGAATACAATAATAGTTAGAGAATATAAAAATCCATAACCAAGAATCAGTTTATGTACATATAATTTTAATACCGCATGCTAACCATCATAGATAAAAATACACTAGAATGATATATCATAACGAATATATTATCTAATAGGAATAAAATACAACAAATTAATGTATTTACTAAATGGATGATTATATACAAGTATAAAAAATAAAAAGAGAAGTGCAAGGATAAAAAACTACGAAAATTCCTCACCTAACCTCAGTATAATATCCAAACTCACATTAAGATACTCTTTATAGATCACCTATAAAAGGACCTTATCTCATACCCACAATCTATACATAACAACTACACTTACACTATGGTAAACATACATGGGATGAATAGAAAACTTAATATGGTATTTTCATTAAAGACCCTATGAAATCCTTCTATATTTATTGTGAGTGAAATTATAACGTCATAATCAAAGTATTAATAATCATTAAAAAATATATAATAGTCTAGCCAATACATTGTGTGATACCTATAACAGCACACATCTTGATCTAAAATATTTTGTACATTTTAGATAAACTATATCAGAAACCATCATATGGGTACATTTACTTGCTACACATCACCTTGAATCTGAATCAGCATGGAAAGAACCACACTATGGGTTCCATGAGTCATTAGTAAAACCCTTTAATTGGAAATAATTATAAAATTAATACATCAATGGTATTGTGACTCATCAATTAATCCCTTTCATCTAAATGAATATAGAAAGAACCACGCTATGGGTACCATGACTTATAGGAAGACCCCAATTATCTAAATCAATTGGGAAAAAATTTCACCCCCAGAACAATGAATCTCTTATTTAGTGCTTATATTTAAATCAATTAGAAATTATCCACACCATGGGTTCTATAACACATTGATCAATCCCTTGTATCTAAATAAATTTGTGAAAAATTGAATGTGAAACCTACTTCAATTACTATCAAGATAATGTGAAAACAAAAGCATTCATACGGAATCACACAACACACTCTAAACACTCACCTAGTATGATAAATTCCTATCTCTCAATGAGTGTCCAATTCCCTAAGTACTTTTAATTCTAGAGTCACAACAATCTTCATGTTTATCCTGGAAACTTTATACTATAAAAACCGTGATCTCTCAACAACCACTATTCCTATAGGATATAGCATGTTAGGTAAATCTATGAATTCCATATTGTGATAAAATTAATTGATAACTATTTCATTTTAAGACAAGGTAAACCACCTCTCATTATATCATTAGAACTAAAATATTCCTCACTTTTCGTTCTCTCACAACAAGGATCACCTCTATGGTGACACATTATTAGAATGCCTCTCTCAAACCCGACCAGACATTAGAAACATAAGAGAATCCATCCCCAAATGTCAACCCATGAACTGATCTATGAAAACCTCACCAATTTGACACACCAAGCCTCAAAATGTTGTTTTTGATCAACTATATTTTAAAATATCCCCTTAATGGAAATTCCAAGGTATGAAGATCATGCTCACTTCTTTTATAGAAAAACTCACATGAAAAACCCCTCATTGAACTAATTTATGAAAATAAAAAATGCCCTAGAACACACTATCTAACCCATGAGATCTTGAATATCACTTATTATAATCTCGAGGACTGATATAGGGGAATGTGAAATTGTGATTTTTATCTATTTTTTTTAATTTCAAACACAACAGGCAGTGGTGCTCACACATCTAGTTATTGTAAGACATATTTGAATGATTTTGTGTATAATATATCTAGACCATTTGTACTTATGAAAATAAATTAAAATAGTTACAAATATAAACTAGTCTTTTAAAAGGATCAACACACTTTAGGGGTGTCTAATACTTTATGGGTAGTGAAGGATATCCTATTTCTCTTGGTTGATTCCTTCTTTAAACTCAATAACGAATAGAAACAAGGGGATAACCTTGGATATCCATTTATAAGTTTATCATGAAATAAGGTGCATGTGTAGTAATAATAAAAGTTATTAAAGGTGATATATTTAGTATAGGATAACAAAATAGATGCTATACAAAGTACTGAAGCTCCTTCCCTAGATGGCATGATGAAATTCACACCAACTATAATAATAAAATTTATCTCCATGGAATTTCTCTCGAGTGACATATTAACATATCTAAATCAACATTAGTCAAGGGAATAAGTTATATCCTTAATAAATGAACCACTATGAAAATTTAAAAACACTCTTTGGTATTATCTTATATATTTCACATAAATTTATGTTCCAAAACTATCTAAGGATCAAGGTAGGTGAAGGGGGAATCCTAGTCCCACCTTCCATAAAATATTTAGTGAAATCCTCTAATTCATGGGAAAATGATGTCCCATCATATTTAATTATTTTATTATATGGTATTTGTAAATAAATAATGTTTTCTATCATCCCATTTTATCCATACATGAAAGTTATGTATATGTTTTCTCCCCTAAAAATAAAATAATTAGTCATTTGATGATGTGTTGTCTTCAGTGTAACAACATTTATAAAACCACTATCATTTATCCATAATAACTCATTATTGTTTCAAATATGCTGAATAAAAAATTTATAGAATTGTATCAAATTTTTGTAACCTTCGTTATTAATACAAAGAAGCCAAATCATCTATCTTCATATTTCAAAAATTCACTCAGTTCCACATAATAATCCTGTAATCAACTATATTAATGCAAATAGATAAAAAAATTATATAGACACAACTATCAATATAGAAACCATTATTCGTTGATTAAATTCAATATATATATATATAATAAAATTAATTAGATCAGTAGTTTACATGATTATTCCATTTGGAGGTCAAAATAGTCCATTGAATATAAACTATGGAATTTATCCCACATGGACACATTGTTTATGGAACCTCAACTTGATGAATTAATAACATTAAACACATGACTCCAAATGAGCATAAAATTATTATAGATATCAATTAAATATGAAAATATATTCTTTATTTTTATTGATATAGAATATTCTAGGAAATGGAAACTTATTATTGGATATATCAACTATCCTCTACTAGATGAACCAATTCTAACAAAAAACTAAAAATTAGCATAAAACTTGAATCAAATATAATATTATGGTGATTCAAACTTGGTTTTAATGTCTATTTTAATGAATAAAAGTTTATAGATATCTTAAAAGCATGAATCATCCATATTTTGGGATATATAACTCCTATAATATATCTATTTTGTGTGAACATAACATGATTGTTGTAAAAATGCTTCAATACTCTATCATGAGTATCATGGGATGTCATATTTCTTTAACTTCAATTACACAATATGAATGATACATACCATGAAACACTTAAAATATAGTTACAATAACTTTCTGAAAACAAATACATGATGATATTCTCATGACTAAATAACAAGTAAACACAATTAAAGTGAATAATTTGATATCAAATTGTTTACTCTCAAATGGGAGTGACTCTTGACACTTAATCATTTTTTCGTGAAATCACTACTCATATAATAAAATCATGTCAATAATTTTTTTCTATATATTAATATTTATTATTTCACACATAATTATTCAATGAATAGTCTCATTAAATTTTTTACAAACTCTCATGTTGTTCCAATTCATTACTATGCCTTTCTCACCCATTTCACCAATAAACCTATTTTAGCAATAGATTCATGGAATTTTCTATACTTTTGACAAAAATTTTAATGAAAAAATATGGGTTACCATGAAAACTAATTGTTTCCGATGCTTTTACGCCAGGGCGCGCACGTGTTTCCGTCACGCATGGGAGGACGCACGGCTCGCCGCCCCGCATTCCCACTTTCCAAAGGCGGGAGGCATCCGTTCCTTATTCAGGGACGTCTCCTCCTTGATCAAAACCGGGATGATGGGATGTTGGTTCTTCCTTCCATGGATTCCTTCTCAGAGATCATCACCTAATCCGGGTCTCCCTCATAGATTTAAGATGGGTTCGTGAAGCTCATTCCCGGTGCCATATCTACATGGATGCCAGTTAATTACGCTACTTCTGTCAAGACGCTCCAAGGGGTCTTGTCAGGGCAGCAACCCTCGGTGATGAGAAAGATCACATTGGGATGTCGTTGGCATGTCTTGATGCTGGGGATCATCATGTCTGTCTTCTAACCCTTATCACGGGGCTTCTCGAGGGCGTGGAAGCCCGAGGAATCCCACATCAAACGCGGGGAATGTGTACCATCTGAGGTTTTCCTCATCTTCCCATGTTTAACACGGGGTATGTCGTGAGTTTAACGTCTTGCAGAGAAGGATCAGACTGATCGAAACACTGAGAGTGGATCAGATTGAAGGACCCCCCTAGGGGGGAACACCGATGTTGGGGCCAGCACGTGGGCAGCTTCCCGGATACTATGGAGTGGGGTGGAGTGGCATGATCTCACCGGGATGTGGCGGCCCAGGTAAGGATCAGGATGGATGATGGAGTGAGGCATGGGGCTTATGCCCTGAGATGACCCAAGAGGGGGAATACATTTTAACGTCATGCGTGACGAAGGCATACAATTTAACGTCATGCGGGACGAGGAATTTGGGGCTTATGCTCTGAGGCGGCCCATGGTGGGTATGGGGGTTATGCTCTAAGGTGTCCCATGGTGGATATGGGGCTTACGCTCTGAGGTGGCCCATGGTGGGTATGGGTCTTACGCTCTGAGGCGGCCCATGGTGGATATGGGGCTTACGCTCTGAGGCGGACCATGGAGGGTATGGGGCTTACGCTCTGAGGCGGTCCATGGTGGGTATGGGGCTTACGCTCTGAGGTGGCCCATGGTGGGTATGGAACCGATGTGGAGAGGTCGGAACAACCGGGTGGTGGACCTGAACCTCGTGGAGGCTTCCTACGTACCATGTGTTAGCACGGATCAAAGTCCACGTAGTTCACTGGCATGGGGATTATGCTCTGAGGCGGCCCATAGGAGGATGTCATGGTCGATGCGCGCTTTAAGCCTACATGAGTCATGCTCAGTGTGGGAAACAAGAGGCAGTAGGGACCAGACGATCACGTCGCGATGGGTGTGTCCGTGAGAAGCGGAATGGGGCTTACGCGTTGAGCGGTCCAAAGAGGAAACAGGGGCTTACACGTGGTTAGCGGCCCTGGGTGTCGGGGCTTAATCTAGGGTGGAGGCCCATGCTGCGACAAAGCACAGTGGGAGAGGGACTCCACTAGCCTTGGCAGGGGGGGGAAGTACGGAGATTCACGGGTGAAACCTTCCGTAAGAGAGGCTAAGGGCTTACGCTCTGAGGCAGCCCTTCCCCTGTGGAAAATGCCATTCCGACAAGGAGGATCTCATTCCATGCGAGGAAGAGTCCATTCCCGTGGAGACGAGAGGCGTAAAAAATGTCCGAGCTGGGGGACCCTGCGTGCGAAGCACGGGGTCAGACCATAGTTTAACGTCATGTGTTAAGGATGAAGTGCTTAGCAGTTTAACATCCTGCAGCTTGGACAAGGTGGGTTCTCTCCACACCCCTAGGGCTTACATGCCCAACGCCCTCTACCCCTTGTGGGAGGGAAGGAATCGGCAAGACCGTCATGAAGGGGGGTAGTAGGGCGAACCACTGGGGGGTCCACGTTAGCGTGGCTATGCGAAGAAGCAATTTCCGTTAGCGTGACTATGTGGAGAAGCATAAAGCAAAGCAACACAATAGGAAACACCGACCAAGGGACCTTGAGGTTACTTTACACGAGCCTGGAACGCCGTACGGGAAAACAATGCATGGCGCGCAAGCCCGAAAGGGGAGACAATAGGTGCCAGCTCGAAAAGGCAGCCGAGGGGTGTCAAGGTGAAGGGTCCTGGGTTTTGCACGCAAAGAGAAGGTTTGCGCACAAAACACCAGGATGGCGCGCAATTGGATCTAGGGAATTGCACACTGAGAGGGAATATCGCACAGGGTATTGCGCGCATGGAAGGGAATTGTGCGCACTGGACACGGATCGCATGCAAGGAAGGAACCCGGAGGAGGGGAAAATTCACTTAAGTCGGTGGAGTTGCGCGCAAAGGCGAACCCCGGGGTAAAGTTTCGTGAAAAAAAAAATATTACCTGGAAGTCATATTGCCCGCGGGGGGAGTCGAATTGCCTGCCCGAGAGCGGGTCCGAATTACTCAACCCCCAAACCGTCGGGGGTCGCCTTCTATTTATAGGCCCCAACCGGCGTGGAATCCAGGCGGCGCTTGCAATCTTCCGCGCCGGGAGCCATTGACATGCAAAATATCACCGCGCGGAACTGGGGCGCGCAAATATTGCATGCCTCATCGGCTCGATTACACGAATCCCGGGGATACTTCATGCACACAACATTATTTCGCGCGGATCCTCCTTTATTTCGCACACTGCTTCCCAAGCCTCCGGATTGGGCCTCTGACTCCGAATATGACTTCGCTTCGTCACTTCAAAACTTCCTCTAAGAGTTACAAACTTTTTCGGTGTCTACAAATGCCCCCCATGGAATCGGATCGGCGAGAGGTCGCAACGATCAGATTCCAAGAGAAACACCGAAACGCCGAAGCAGGGCCCCACCCGGGCGCATAGCGCGCAAACAACCGACTCGGTGCGCAAAAGGATGGATCCACGCAGAATTTTCTCTTCCGCGCGACACAGAACCCTAGCCTAGCCTATAAAAAGGGGTGTGGGGTCACGAATCTGTATCGAAGCTTTTCCGCGTGATAGGCTAATCGCTCTCATGCGTGAAATTGCTCCCACTGCTGCGCGTAAAAACGATCTGGCAGCGCGGAATCCCTTCTGAATTTTGGCCATCTTTTCATGGCTGATCGGGGTATTCCGCGCCTAGCGTGCCGATTGTGCACCCATCATTAGGATTTCGCGTGACTCCTACAGATTTCGCGCATCACTCTTTGATTCTGCGCACTGCATCCTGATTTCGCGCCACTCCCGAAAAATTCGAGATGGCCACAAACCGAGTTGATGAGGGGGGAGCCGCTGCTCGTAGGAAAAAAATGGTGGCGAATGAGGAGGTTTATGGTGCCAAGGTGATCGTTTCCAACAATCTAACCTTGTTCAATCTGCTGACCCCAGCCCAGAAGACGTATCCGCTGTCTGACAACCACCCGCTCTGGAAATTTGGCATCCTGGAGGAGGTGCCCCTGCCGGGCTTCGAGGTGGACATGTCGTGGTCATGGGTGACCTGGGAGGACGAGCTTCCTCGCTACAACGTTACCAATAATGGCCATCCTTCCAGGGAAACCAAACATATGGACGTATATGTTCTGAACCCGAGGACCAAGACCATTACTGGGGACGAGCCTGTCGTAGAGAATTCTTCGGCCCTCTACGTGAGCACGTTCCGTCAGAGCGTCACGGATGACACGAAGGGCTGGCTGAAAGATTGGGACCTGCGGTCCGGGGGAAACCTCACCAGCGAATGGGCCTGGGCGTTCTGGGTTCACCATACCTGTGACCAGTTCGGGGATGAACTGCGGTATATCAGCCTATTCGAGGTGGTATGGACATCGCAGTTCCACTTCCACCATCAACCTGAACTCGGGCCGGAGCTATTCACCCGATGGTCTCTTGACACCAACACATTCCACCTTCATCACGGGGAAGTCAGCATCAGTCTCTGGGACATTCACTACATCGGGGGTATCCCACCGGAGGGCTACCAATACGACGAGTTCGTTCCACCAAAGAACACCTGGGAAGACAGGTCACAGACGCCCATGCTGATGTGGCACCTGCAGGAGCTGGCCAAAGAGAGGCTGGGGGTTAAGGACTTCCTGAAGGAAATCGCCTACAAGGGCTGGTTCGGCCTGTTTCTTGAAAAGGATCCGGCTGTCAAGATGTCGGGCCGGGGTAAACGGTGCCCAACCGCGGCTCAGAGGAGTAGGGATGGGTCATACTGGAGGACCCTGGAGGCGGGGCAATACCAATCATGGGGCTATTGCGTCATCGAGGCCCGGGACCTGAATGTCTGGTATGCTGGGTTCCTTGCCACCTTATTGAGCGGGTGGCTCCTGCCGGTGCGGGACGCGAGGATGGTCGTCCGTCCAGAAACACTGGTGATGGCGGGCACCATGGCCTCCAACAAACGGTTCAACTTGGGCATCCCCGTACTGGCCAAGCTGTATGCCATCCTGGGACGCATCTCACGAGGGGGGTCACCTCGGAGAGTATGTGGCCCCTTCCAGATTTTCCATGGCTGGGTGGCGGCTGACGAGGAGAGAATATTCAAGGAGTGGGAAGCGGTCCTGGAGGCCACCAGCAAAAGGGTAGCAGCGCTGGAAAGGACGATTCAGTGCGCTGATCCTTAAGGGATTTGTTTTGGCCATCTCATGAACCTCCTGCTTGTACCACTCACCGTCTCAATCCAATATAGGGCCAAATCCATTTATCTTGGTTTAATATTCTCAACCATAATTCCGAAATGACTAACAACCCATCACTAAGCTCAGGTGGGTCGCACCCAACGCGAGAAGCAAAGGATACTCGGGTCATCATCTTGTCCAACTACGGGGCATTGAACAAGCCTCAGGCATCCGAAATTGGGCCTGGATTTCTGAGGAGAATACCTCATACTGATTGATATATCACCTTCCCAATGTGCTCTGACACACGAGCTGGGCAATGCTGGGGCATTGAAATCCATCTAAACATAGGGAGATGGAAAGAAAAGGTGAATCACGCTACCGGAATTTGGAACACTATGGGGCGCAACGATGGAGGATAACTGTTAACCGTGATGGAAACACATCATCCATATCGTGTTGGCCTGGAGTGGGGACAATAAATGAGGGCTGACCACTGACCATGTTTGTAACACGGGGCCTAACTCAAATATCGCCGGTCAGTTTCCCGGAACGTTGGCCTAGGACAGTAGGAGGACTATAGGTCTATCATCCATGTTGCTACAATAGGTGGACCAAAGGTCTGTCATCCATATTGTGGTAGCAGGCGGACCAAAGTCTATCACCCATACTGTTAGGGCATCTCGTCAAACATGACTAGCCCTCCGGAACGTTGGCCCAGGACAGTATGCGGACCATAGGTCTGTCATCCATACTGTTAGGGGGTCCCGTCAGACATGAAAGAGAATAAGGATCTGAATAAAGGAGCACGCAAAGCGTGGAAGGTGGAGTGGTGGTTTGTTCGAACAGATTCCAACACTCCCAAAATTGCGCCACCGCGGCATAGGCGAATCAGGCGGACGTACCAACCTGGTCATGGGTCATCCCAATTTTCAGGAACGACCTCTATGGCGAGATAAATACCGCTTCCCATTACTACCATGGGGCATCCCGAACTTTTTCGGGGTGGATTTTATGATTACACCACTTCCCACAAAGTTAGGCCGAGGGGATGACAATAAGGAGGGACGGGGATTGATAATCCCTCAGGCTGGACCCAAGACGAAATGTCTGGGCATTCCTACGTATCTCATTAGGATGAGAATCAAGACACACGTAGTTCTGAAAAGGCAGTTTAACATCATGCTGAACGAAATATAGTTTAACGTCGTGTGGGACGGGGGACACATCTCATCTGGGGACAGGCACGACACAACGAGTAACACGACATGAATGAGGACATAATCCCGCACCACACCGTACAATCCCACAAGAGAGACCGAGCCAAGCAAAGGATCTTAGTTTTAAGTCTTAGAATTCAGACCAGAAAAGGTTAGCCTGGGCCTGTGGGGAAGTTCCTAGGCGCTCCTACCTATCTCATAAGGATGATAATCAAGCCATACATAGTTCTTGAAAAGGTAGCACGACACGATGGGGCGCCTGCGCAAAGGAGTCGTGTGGGTCTAGCCCTCTCACCAAAAGAAGCAGCATTTGATATATCTTTTTTGTTCTTGAAGGTAAATGGTTTTTCTTTTGTGGGGCAACTGGCCTAGGGTAGAAGTTCCTGGCATCTCCACAATAATCAAGCCATAGCGGGCGTTGACAAGCGGCATGGTAATCAACCAATACCTGGTGTGATGCCCCCCATGGGGAGGTCATCACAATGCACACTACAACAAAACCATCCCCTAGCGGCGGCTTTTTTTCATTTGGCGGCGGTTTAAACCGCCGCTATAGGGTGTGGCGGCGGTTTACAAAAACCGCCGCGAAATTGGGCGTCGGCAATCTATTAGCGGCGTTTTTTACTATTTCGCGGCGGTTTAAGAAAAGCTTCGTAGATGCCTCTTTTCGTGACGGTTTTTGACCATTTAGCGGCGGTTTTATGCGTAGATGACACTTTTTTTCGCAGCGGTTAAAACCGCCACTATATTTTGGCCTTTGATGCGCCTATGTCACGGCGGTGCAAACCGCCGCTAAATTTAAACATAATACATTTAGCGGTGGTTATAACCACTGCTAAATGCCGACCAGTAAGGCATTAGCGGCGGTTATAAACGCCGCTAAATGCTGACCATTAAGGCATTAGCGGCGGTTAAAACCGCCGCTAAATGCTGACCTGGAAAAAACATTAATTCTGCTCCTACCACACCACTGCCCTGAAAAACAAATCAAACCAGAATATTGAACAGGAGACACCATACAAAAAAATAACATGGTAGTATTCATTGAAAAATAGGATATGAGAAAATGTTGCATGTTATGGAGTCCAACCTAAGGAAAGGTATGTATCACAATTTGGTGAGTAACCTATCCATGTGACCCCCAAGATGTATATGTGTTTTTAGATTCTTTAATTTCTTATGTGTTTTAAGAAGGGTTGATTTATATTATATGGATACTAATACTCTATATAATAAATGGTTATGAATTTTGATACAATTTATGTGATCATGCTAACCATGGTGATGTGTAATGATATGTAATTGGTTATGCTCTAAGTTGACTGATATAACATTCATGGGTGGATTGTGATATGGGTTGAGTTTTTTTAACAATGGATTTGTGTTATGGGATAGAACAAATTATGTTTATATGGGTATATAATTTGTTCCAAAGATGGATGTTTGAGTAGTTATAGAATGTATGTTATGGTATGGTTTGTTGTGTGTTTTGGGTTGGTTGTTAATGCCTACTATAGAAAATGGGTAACTTGTGAATTGGCGTGTGTTTTAGGTTGGACAACACGCTAACCATGCATAGTGCTTGAGAGAGTATGGTTTATGATCTTGTAGGTTATACATGATTCCTATTGAGGATTTGAGTTATGTCATTGGATATGAGATAAGAGTTTCATGTATACATCCCAAGTTGGTCATCATGTTGTAGGTTGGATGGGATGCATCATGATATAGTTGTTATTGACTTCGTTAAAGAAAATAGGTTTGAGTTTTTTAAAATTTCAACAACTTATCTAATGTTTTCCTAAATACCTTATTGGTGGAATTATACTTAACCAAACCAAATGATATTGATTTTTCACAATAGTTATTATCATAAGATAATGTCATTAATATATATGTGCATGTATGTGATCTTTATCTTTCAGGGGAAGTATGGTGTGTCGATTTCTAGTTAGGATTAGTAACCTAGATTTCATAGTTGCATTGGGTATGGGATTTGTGATATGAATGGGACTTACACAGTTGGACTACCAAGGTACTTCTATGAATCAGTTATGGTATGAATCGAGCTTACACAATGGGGCTACCCGAATGCTGCTATATAGTAGAAATGGTATGAATATTGGTTACATATATGGTATTCTCATTGGATGTGGTACCAATTCAAACACAGGCCTAAATGGAATGATGTATACCACACTCGAGAAATCAAGACATAAAATGAAACATCATAAATAAATAAAATGCATAGAAGTAAACATGAGAAATCAAAAAAATGTTAGGACATGGAAATGTTTGGTGGCAACTATGTGCCATATACATGTTACATATACAAACCAACCGTTCTCATACTTGTTCAAAACATCAACAACACTACTAATCATCATCTGATGTTGCATCGTCACCCTCTCCACCTTCATCTCCACTACGTGATGCCACCTATAAGAACATTATATTGAAAATTAAATATTTTTGCATATTTATAATTAAACTTAAAACCTATAAAAGTGTGAAAACTAAATGATTTTGATTTTTTTGTGATTTACCTGCTCACCACTAGCCGATGCACTACCACCGGGGGCATATCTGCTCATATGCTGACGTATTTCAAGCAACTCTTTCTGCAAAGCAGATATCAGATCCCCCTGCTGGTGAACTGTGTTTCGTAGAGAAGACATCTCCCTCTGAGTATCTTCAGGTATGAAATGACCAGAACCAGGAGTAGATGTAGCTGAAATCCCCGATGGCCTGCCAAATACCTCAGATGGTACGGGTCCAAAACCCATCCCGTGCACTCTACCAGGATGCTCCTTCCCAAGGACTTTACCAACCGGGTAAACCTGGGAGACTGAGTAGGATTGCTCAGGATTGACATCCCATATTTCTTTAATTTTTACCTATAAATCAAATATCAATATATATTAACACAGTAAAAACTGATAATAAGTTATTATAATAAATAATTGACTTCATACCCCAACTTCTCTGGCAGGTTCATTAACAAAACTTCCATCTGTTTTTTTATGAACATCCACCCACAGTTCTGTTCGAGATGCTTCATGCCCTAAACACTGTGACTGCATTAAACAATGATAAATCAACAATTAAATATGTTAAATAGATAATATTGTCTTATAAATATTTAAACTAATTAAAATATTACCAATGACATTCGGCTTCTAGAAAAGCTTTTTGAGCCTGCAGTGTGCGGGATGACTTGTTTTGCCCGGTTTGATGCATTCTGTCTTGAGAGATCCTGAAATAAATAAAATTAAATTTAACAGTAATGTATTCAATGTCTATCTCCTCTTCATGTACATGTATAAATGTAAAATGAGGATAATATAATAATATATATTTCAATACCATCCACTTCTCATCACGATGGCTATCGACAAAAACTTTCCACTGTTCTTTCGGTACCCCACTGGGTAGCTTCTCATACATCTGCTGCACGGTCAACGAAGTATCATTGGCATCACACCACAACCTCCATTTGAAATCTTTCCATTTTTTTCCAAGATTTTTCAATGTCCACTTCCGTGCTATCACATCAGCAACGGTAAAGTGGAAGAACATCTGTATACAGAAATTCATTTTGAATATCTTAGTAACATGACATTCAATTAAACCATAAAGTAATAAAATTACCTTTATCTGAGAATCAAAAACTTCATTTTTCCAGTTTGGATGCATATGCCTCCAATCATCATATGAAATAGGCAGGGAAATGGGCTCCGCTGCCAGCTGACCTATAATCTGACCAAGTAAACCTGCGGCGTCATCCGTCGGGACCCCATAAGAATCAAATGGCACCACTATCTTCTCTCCATTCATGTTCCAAACATCAGAACTTTTTAAGCTTTTTCCACGGTTGCATTTTTTTCATCTGCAATTAGCAAACAATTACTATAAACAAAATGAAATAAATTAATTTAATTAAAATTTGTACCTATGACTGTGACCCTCCAGAATGTCCGTGATGAACTAGAAGGGGCGTGTCGCTGCCCCGCTGCTGAGGCTCCTGTAGGGGGAGGCGATGACTCATCCTCTAATGAGACATCCACTGACGGTGTTAGAGATGGTGCAGGGGGAGATGATGCAGGGATGTAGGCAGCTGCTGCCTCAGATGCTGTGGGGTCAGACGGATCGTCATCTGTCACAGAAGTAGATGAAATGGTGTACCGCTTCTTCCTTGGCATTCCTGTCATTTAATCAAATAAAATTAAGTTCAGAATATATATTTCAAAAAAATTATGCAAAAAAAAAAATTAAAAATGATAATATATGTCCAGTACTAATAAACAAAATATATAAAACAATGATAATGAATGACTACAGAAATGAAACAAGGGGTTGCTGAATGAATACATAATTGTACATACAATCATTTTCCCCTTCAATCATGTCGGTTTCCTGCTCCATTGCTTCATCCACTTCATTCATCCTTGCTAGACTAATATTTTCAATATCATGATGGACAAATAATTCTGCTTCCTGTTGTTGATGAAATTCAATTGCAGAGGTCAAATCTTCCACTTCATCACCCATATCATACAAATCTATTTGTATTACGTGAGTAACTACACTCCACCCTTCATCAACAACATCATTCAAATAATATACCATTTTTGCCTGTGATGCTAAGATATATGGATCATGCAGTTCACGATCACCAACATCCATCAAGCGAGAGAAGTTTACAGAAGTAAATTGCAAGGAATCTCTTTTAACACCTCTGATAATATCGACCCATTTGCATTTGAATAAAACAACAGAAAAATTCCCGTGGTAGTTTAATTCAATAATATCATGAAACTTTCCATAGTATTCCACTTCAGCAAATGTAAATATAACACTATTCTGTGTTTTCAAACCCATTTCTCGATCGACTGTACGAAATCTAAAACCATTCACATTATAAGCGTCGAACTTTCTAACTTGTTTTATAGGACCTCTAGCAAGAAACTTCAAATCTTCTGACAAGTCTGCTCGAGTATCAGTATTCATGATCTGAAAAATAAAAATATAATTTAATAGATTTGCAAATTGTATGTGTCAAACTAATATTCGTATTTATTGTAATATTTATAAACTTACACGTCGTGCAAACCATTCTACCAGCTCTTTATTCACAGCTTTCGTTATATCTTTTTCATTTTGTGTTCGGCCTCTCATTCGTCTCTTTGTTTGTATCCTAAACTCTTCAATAAATGGATCTGCAATTTCACTATTCAGTATCACATATCTATGTGCCTGTAATAACTCCAATTCTGTCAGTGTCACGTATGAGGTCCTCCCAACTGATCGGCCAATAGCAGGAAATATTTTTGATTTCTGATGCATTTGAGATTGAGTTGATGTGTCGTCAACACGTCCAACTCGATTAAATCTTGTCTCAATATCATCCAAATATCTGGAACAAAAGGTGATACACTCCTCGGCCAAATAGTCTTGAGCAATAGAGCCTTCTGGTTGAGCTTTATTTCTCACATATGCTTTCAAATGCCCAAGATATCTGTGAAAAATAATAATAATATTAGGCATTTATTTAAATTCCA
The DNA here is from genome assembly GCA_963277665.1 of Viscum album. Lineage (NCBI taxonomy): Eukaryota > Viridiplantae > Streptophyta > Magnoliopsida > Santalales > Viscaceae > Viscum > Viscum album. The sequence goes on from OY728159.1 coordinate 1,328,426,714, forward strand.
AATATTGTTTACTTAACTGGAAACATATAAATAAAATACCTCTCAATTGGATACATCCATCGATAATGAACGAGGCCTCCTAATTTAGCTTCGTCAACCAAATGCACAGTTAAATGCATCATGACAGTAAAAAACGATGGAGGAAAGATCATCTCCATTGCACAAAGGGTCAATACAAACCTCTCATGTAGGTTGTCAAGCTGTAAAGGATGTAGAGTTTTCTCACATAATTGCCTGAAAAATGTGCAGAATTGCAGTACAACCGCAGTAACTTTTTCAGGTAATAATGTACGCAATGCCAATGGTAGTAACTGTTGTAACAAAACATGTGAATCGTGACTTTTCAATCCATATAAATTACGATTCTTCAAATCAACACACCTCGAGATGTTACTCGAATACCCATCAGATACTTTCACATTCTTTAAAATTCGAAGGAACGCGTATTTATCCCAATTTTTCATTGAAAAAATGGCAGGAGCATACTTTTCATTCTCATCTGGCCAGAGATCACGTTTTATGTTCATTACTTGTAAGTCTTTGCGTGCATTGAGATGATCCTTCGACTTTCCATGCTCATTAAGTAATGTGAAAATCAAATTATCACATACATTCTTCTCAATATGCATCACATCAAGATTGTGGCGCAAAGAATTAAATCCCCAATACGGAAGTTTGAAGAATATACTTTTTTTCTTCCATTGTTGCATTCTGATTTCACTTGACGATGCACTTCGCACTCGTTTTCCGCTATCAGTCAAATGATGAACCTTCCCAAATTCTGTTTTAACATTTTCAAGCTGTGTCAATATTTCAGAACCGGTTAACAACTTCGGAGGTGGTCTACGATCAATGGAACCATTAAATTTTTATTTGTTCAACCGAAATCTATGAGATGCATCAAGAAATCTTTGATGACACAAGAAGCACCATTTTCTACTGTGAGGTAGCCGTTTGAGCTCGAAATCAAAGTTACAAACAGGACAATCCAAACCCGTATAAGTGTTCCAACCAGATAAATTCCCAAGCCCAGGGAAGTCACTAATGGTCCACATTAAAGCAGCATGCATTTTGAACATTGTTTTAGAAGAAAGATCAAATGTCTCAACACCGTTGCTCCATAACTCCTGCAATTCTTCAATAAAAGGCTGCAGGTATACATCAATATCATTTCCAGGCATTTGTTTTCCAGGAATAATCATCGAAATGATAAAAGATTTTTGTTGCATACACATCCACGGAGGCAGATTATAAGGGATCAAAACAACTGGCCAAATTCTATAACTCGTACTCAAAGTCCCAAATGGGTTGAATCCATCGGCAGCCAATCCCAATCGAACATTCCTAGGATCAGCTGAGAAATCTGGATGTAATGAATCAAATGTCTTCCACGATTGGGAATCTCGTGGATGTCTCATTAACCCATCATTTTTATTATCTACAGAATGCCACTTCATGTGTTCGGCGGTTTTTGATGACCTGAATAATCTTTGCAATCGAGGCTTCAAAGGAAAGTAACGCAAAACTTTTGCAGGTGTGTTCCTTTTCTTCTTCTCCATGAAATTATGTTCAGTCATACTTCCAACATCACCTTTTGACTTCCATCTAGAAGAAGAACATTTCTTACAATTCTGTCTACTTGAATCCTCTCCCCAGTAAAGCATACAATCATTGGGACACACATGTATTTTTGTATAATTCAGACCAAGCTTGTTTACAACTTTTTTCATCTCATAAAACGATTCTGGGATTTTTGCTTCAGGAAATGCATCACGAATCAATTCCAATAACATGGACATTTCCTTATTTGTAATTCCACATAGACATTTGATATGGTACAACTTTAGCAGAAATGAAAGCTTTGAATATTTCAAACACCCACTATACAACCCTTGATTTCCATCGTCAAATAAATCATGAAACGCATTTTCCTCACTGAAGTTTTCCCATACATTTGGCTCCACAGAATCAAGAGGAGGATCCAATGATATGTTACAATCTTGATCTGCTTGTGTTACAGTCTCAAAAACATCACTTGTCACGTTGCAATTTGTACCACCCTCTTCTGGTTGTTCTGATATGTTTTGATGCTCATAGTGGTGTCTTGCAGTTCCAAATGCATCATTTATGAGGTTTTGCATTTCATTTTCCATTGGCGACAAACGTGGGACCTCATTCTGTGGATTAACATCAGTCCTCAATCTTTTTGTATTGTTTGATTCTCCATGCCAAATCCAACACAAATATTGATCAGGGAATTGATTCAGAATTAAATGTTCATAAACTTCATCTCTCTTCAACCATGTTCTAAATTTACATTTAGGACATGGACATCTTATTCTCCCTTCAACGGATCGATTAGAATTTGAAAAATCTAAAAACTCATTCAAACCCTTAACATATTGAGGTGTGTTCCTCGGTAATTTGATCCAGATTTTATCCATGTATATCACAATGTTCCTACACAAAATATACGATAGTGTAAGATTACAGAAACATAATATAATAAAGATGAACCATTGATCATAGAGTATTCATAATATAATAAAGATGGTTCATTGATCACATTTACCACTTCAGACCAACCAAACAAGTCTGGTCCATAAGAGACAGCGTCAACACCTCATTGAGGAGAAATAAGAATATTGGGTTACCCACTTATCATAACACTATCTACCAAAATATTTTTTATGGTTTCCAATGGGATATGTTTACAGAACATGAAGCACCTAATTAATTCATTATCCATGATAAGACATGTCGTTATGGACCAAATTTACACGGGAGAGAAGTCACATTGATAACGAAGTTCGGCTTAATTCCCAAGCCTATGTCTCCGCTCCCAACAAGAACCGTTGAGAGATTAATACGTCAGCTTGCTTTTTAATGGTTGTAGTAAGAAACCCACTAGCCGTTTTAAGGTAGGCCAGAACACCTTCGTACAGCTTGCTTTTTTATTATGGTTGTAGCAAGAAACCCAATTGAAAGAAAGAAGGGAAATGAGAGGTTTGTTTTAATCCAAACCCAATGAAGAACTAAACAAATAAAATAATACAAACACACGGAAGCCTTGAGCGCCAAAAGTGTGAGAGAAGCTGATGGAGAGGGAGCTCAAGCTTCAAGGATGGCAATGGATCACAAGAGGCCTTGGAGATTTGTCGTTAGAGCGTCAAGACATAAAAATATAATACGGTTGTGTTCCCAGCATCCATGGTTTCTTATTTATAGGAGAAATACCCATAAACACTTCAATATGGCCGTTGGAGGGCTTCCGGAGCCGTTGGGGGTCAAAAGTACAAGTCTGGTCAAAGCCCAACGACTAGTTTGACTGGGCACATCGGCTGGCCGGTGGTGTCTCACCAGCTGGCTGGTGGCCCACCGGCTGGCCGGTGCTGAGCTCCGGGCTCGCCGGTGGTCCAGATAGAGCAGGCTTTCTGTCTAAGTTCCACCGGCTGGCCGGTGGGCAAGAACCGGTTGGCCGGTGCCCATACCGGCTGGCCGGTGGGAATCCGCCGGTTGGCCGGTGGCACTAGGAAGTGGGCAAGCCTACTTCCTGGGTTCTTCGGCTGGCCGGTGGGCAAGAACCGGTCGGCCGGTGTGCTAGCAACGGCTGACCGGTGGCTCTGGAAGAAAGTAATGCTTCTTCCAGAGACCACCGGCTGGCCGGTGGGAATCCACCGGTTGGCCGGTGGACTCAGAGAGTCCACTATCAGCCTTCTTGGGCCAACTCCTGGGCAACCTTTTTCCTAGCATCAAAACACTTGAAAACAAGTTAGAACACGATGAGAGTGATTGTGATCATTAAAATCCAAGAGAGAGGGGTACAACAAAAGTGATGGTCAAGGTTTCTATAATGACATGAACTTTATTATAAGTTTCAAGACCCATTTACTAAAACTCATTCCTCCATATCAACATAAATCTTAACATCACATTGGAGGCCTCATTATTGACCTTATAATGCATCCTTGGCTTTGGTCAAATAAGAATAGGTGTAGATGTCAATATATTTTTTAGCTCATAAAATGAATCTTTTTATTTATCATCCCACTAAAAATTCACTCCATTCCAAGTCAATACTATATTTTTAATGAATATGTGAGAAAACTCCAAGATAATGCAAGAATAAGAAACCACATAACCAATGAAAATATGATTCTCAACAATATTAGTATGAATCTATTAAGAAATTATAGATTCTACTTTCTCAATATCCCCTAATATCCTAGATTTAGAGAACTCACGACCAAAAAATGTCACCTATTGATTATAGAAATAACATTTCAATATATTGGCATATAAATGATGACATCTCAATGTGTCTAAGAACATAACCAACTATTCTTCATGCTCCTCATAGGATCATGATCATACCGATATATCATTGATAAATATATCCCCGAATGAAAAGAAAGGATAAAAAATGGTTTATCAAAGTTATAAATACATATGGTTTCTCCATTACCCTAAATAGAATTACCAAAAACACAAAATTACTATATAGTGTTTGAAATTCTATCTTGGACACACCTTTAGCTCAAACCTTTAACCGCTGATAACCTAATCGATGAACAATCTTCAAAATCCATAAGGAATATCTAAACTGATTGAATAAATCATAAATTCATAGAAAAGGATACCAATTATTAAGAGTAACATGATTTAATTTATAATAGATAATATAAAATCAATAACTCACTCTTGCAATATTGGTAAAAAGAAATGGATAACCCTATGTAGACACACTCAGATTAATAAATCCATTGGATTAAAGATCTCCCAACTAAATATTTATCTATCTAATAAATCACCCAAATAGAACCTCCATGTTTCCCCTAAAAAATCCAAGATCCAACCAACCACCGGATAGCTACACCTCCTTTATAGATCCACATATGATACTATGATTCACAACATGTAAAGAAGGAGGTATTTTATTTACATTTTTGTGTTGTATATAATCTAAATGTTGACCAATATGGGAATATAGGGGATATTAAAGGAAAAAAGTAGGATATCCCTCAAAAATATCATGTACCCCATATAAATGATAAACCAAAAACATTAAATTAATTTTATAAAACATTACCTAAACCCATGGCATTTTCCTAAAACAAAATATAGATATTAAAAATTAAATAAATAATTAATATTTTCCATTAACTGTTTCCAAATATATAAACATTTCCATTTTTATAAAAAAACACCATAAAAACCCTTCTATTTTTAAAAAAGACTAAGGGATCCCTTATAAAATGATTTCAACCATGAGTACTTCTTACCCTTTAGTAGACCAACTACCCAACCATTTCTATAAACCCTACCAAATGAGATGACGCACCAATGGTTAATCTAGATTTATGTCATCCTAGTCTAACCAAATAAGGATCCCACACTAAAGTTTGAATCTTAAATAATGTCTAAGACCTCACCTATAGCATCCCGCCTTTTTATCACATAAACTTTCATTACATTACACAAAACTGAGGATCTTTAAGGTTTAGTGTCTTGGAAACCAGGAACTTAAAACATGAAAACATAAAACAATCTTCTTAAACACTTGAAAGGATTCTCCTCATGTTCATCCTAGGTTCATTACTGCATCTCATAACCTGGGGACATACATCAAATGAAAGGGTGAGCAGAAGGCCCAGTAAGGGAAACAAGGGAAACATTTAACATGTGAACTTGAGATACATCAACTATGTCATGAACAAGAACTTTAAGGCATGACAAAAAAAATCATGTGGCATATCATAATAAAAATAACAATTTTCATAACTTTAATATGTGGCTACATCATTTAACATAGACAATCATGAACATATCACCAAGGTCCATCCCCAAGGTGTCATTTGAAAATTACCAAGGTTATTCACCAAGGTATCATGAAAATTGTAATCTCTAGTGGTTACATCATTACCCAATGCATTGGAGCGCTATCAGGGCGCACCCTTAAATTTGCCTTTATTATCATGTGAGCCACATATATCATCATCAAGCATCTCATAAATAACCCACATAGCATAAAATAAATGGGTTTCATTTCATAATCATAACGTTTTAAAAACTGCTTTAAAGACATGATCTTTACGTCACTTTAAACCCACAGAAAGGGAAAGAGGGTTTCATGTATGTAAATCCCAGAATTTAAAATATAAAATTTTGATATATATGTGAATACCCCTGTAGAAATAAGAGCTTTGAGTATTCACTTTATAACATAAAATAATTTTTAGAAAAGAGAGAGAGGCACTTTGAGACGAAAATTCTGCAGCATAACGGCTATGTTACAAGGTTTTAGAAAACATTGAGAAGAGAGGGGACATGGGTCAAACATTCATAAATGACCCATAAAACAGTAGAGGGAAAAAATATAAGGGATTTAAGAACATGGTAATGAAATTTGAAAATATACCATATGAAATTAAGAACACGAAAGGAAGAAAAAAACAAGATTTCTCTTGTGAAAATTCGGCAGCCTAACGGCGTCACTTAAACTTCAACAAAATTGAATTGACAAGGTCAAATAGGGTCTCTCATCATATGAACATAAGAGTCCAGTATGATAGATATAGAGATCATACCCCAACATAATAGAAAGGAACTTGAAAGAATTGACATGAAAGTAGAACTTCAAAACGAGAAGGGTGAAGAACAACTTAAAAATTCGGCAGCCTAACGGTGCCACTTAAAACATCAAAATAGTGAATTGAAGAGATCAAATGGGGTCTCTCATCATATGATCATAAAAGATCAGTATGATAAATTTAGAGATCATACCCCAACATAATAAAAAGGTACTTGAAAGAATTGACATGGAAGTAGAACTTCAAAACGAGAAGGGTGAAGAACCACTTAAAAATTCGGCAGCCTAACAGCGCCACTTAAAACATCAAAATACTGAATTGAAGAGATAAAATGGGGTCTCTCATCATTTGATCATAAAAGATCAGTATGATAAATTTAGAGATCATACCCCAACATAATAAAAATGAACTTGAAATACTTGACATGAAAGTAGAACTTTGAAAAAGAGAAAGGTGAATGAATCCCTTGAAAATTCGGCAGCCTAACGGCGCCACTTAAACCTTCTTAAAACGATGTGATGAGAGTATGAGGGGGTCTCTCATCATATGAACATAAAAAGGGAAGTAAGAGGAGTATAAAAGAACATCCTCCAACATAAGAACATGGAGCATAAAAGGAATGACATAAAAGAGATCACTTGAAAATAAAGAGAGGGTTCAGATCCCTTACCTTAAAATGTAACTCTTAAACCTCAAAGGTTGGGACCTTGAGGGCTTGGGGGCACCTTGGGAGGACTCCTTGGGAGGTAATAAGACCATAAATTCGTTGGGGAAGAGTGGGGAGTCGAATGGATGATAGGATGGCTTGGTATTTATAGGGAAAGTGAGGGGACAAGGCATTAATGGCAAAGGGACACCTCATTAGTGGTTTTGGCAAAACCATGGGCTTGCCCATGGTATTTGCCCATGGTATTGGCCACTTGGGACACCTCATACCTTATCTTACTATTCATAATTCGAACATATTGATTACAAACTTAATACATCATTTAATGATGTCATTAAACACCCGTAACTTAAAAACTGTATTTTCACTATTCATCGAAAATTCAACTTTCTCAGAATAATCCCAAAATTTCACCTTAACCAAATATCAACGCTCTGATTACAAATATGAACTCCATTTTATAAAAATAATTTTCTAAATATTTTTAAATTAATTTTTAAATAAAAACACTATTCACCGAAAATTCATTTTTTTCAGAAAAAACCCAAAAAATTTCCATAGCATGATATCGGTGCTCCGAGTTCAAAAATGAAATTCGTTTTATAAAAATAATTATCTAAATATTTTTAATTAAATTTTTAATTAAAAACACTATTCACCCGAAAAAACTAATACTTGAATAATAATTTATGAAACCGTTATTTAACCATTTTATTGAATCACATTACTTAATCAAGGTGCCTAGATTATATTAATACTTTCTTTAAGTGAGATTACTAATCCATTTGGACACATTACTAATCCTAATCATAAAATCACTATTCATAATTTACTATTCATCAAAAATTAAGTTGATCTTGTTAGACTCTAAATTTCGTACTGAACATAATTGTAGAAGACCATTTTTCGAAAATCATTACACATTTTTAATTATTTAAGGTTTACACAACCATTTTTAAAATATCCTTTTTCTAAAATTCATCAAAAATATGCATACAATATTTATCTGGTCATTTGAAAATTCATAAACATCATCATAAGAAGAAATCGAAATTTTTCTTTAAAACAAGGATTACATAAGGCAATTACGGTCTCGTTACATAGCCCATTATAATACCAGCATAGGACCTAAGAGTAAGGTGGGCTAGGGTGATAGAATCTTGGGGCGGCTCGGTCAACATTGCCCGAGTAGTAATTTCTATCAGTTTGAACTTCTCGCGAAGGAGATTCCGTTCTAGCTTCACATGATGAAGTTCGGCTTGGGTTTGGTCCAGAGCAAAGGCCAATGGTGCTACCTCCTTCCCAAGCTCTGTTAGATGGGCTTTGATCGGTCCAAGACTACTAGGTGAGGCCATCGAATCTTCTTTCTATATTAATTAACCAAGATTACTTGTATTTAGAGACAATAATCGAAACATTTTGTTCACAGCGGTCATACTGACCGATGGTCATATAACAGTCAGAACCCAATGGTCTCATTTTAATTATAATCATGTTTATCAAATAAAACATTTATGTTGAGTATAAAAATAAAATAAAATAACACATGAAATCAGGAAACAAGATTTATTAAAAAATTTCGGTCTGTTACAATCTTCCCCCCTTAAGAAATTGCGTCCTCGCAAATTGGGTTTTGAAATTTCATTGAAAGTCCCACATCGGAAAAAGAGTCAGTAACACCATTACTTTAAAAGAAAGAAAAGGAAGTTCAAAGGCCACCCGAGTTTACTCATACTAGGATTCCATGTAGGAAACATGGACATGGAGGAGAAAACAAAGGGTAACGTTCTAAAGGAGAGTGATAGAAAACATGTTTAGGAGGAATTTAACCACCAGAAAATCCCAATATTATGATGTGTGTGAGCGGACTTTGATTACCCAGTAGGAAACATAAACCAACAACGTTTTTGTTTTACGTTCCTTTTCATAACTTTGAGGAATTAATTTACAACATAGATAAAAAACATAAGGAAATATATCTACCTTCATGTAGAGTTTCATACTTTAATAAGTTTCTACAAAAACTAATCTTTTCTCCAAACGATGAGCATTCAAAACTACTTGGTCTCATCAAAACACAAGAATAATCTTCTAGAGAATCACATAATCCACAAAAGATCAACTATATATTTCTTCTATCTTTAAGCATTATCCCAAAATTATAAAGGGTAAGGTAAAACAACTCTTCAAAAAGAATCCCATAGGAATGGAAACTACTTTTAAATATTAAAAGTTCCATGGTAATACCCAAAGTTCATCATAGACCATTCCATAAATAACAGTCCTTAAAATTCCTCAAAATAAACAAAACTAAGATTGAAACCCAAATACAAGAAGGATTTGATAACATAGTCTTCCAAAATAAACTTTATTGTTCATCTCCAAACAACATCAACCACTCCTAACATCTTATAACAAAAGTAGCTAACCTAAACATATTTAACCCAAGATAGGTTAATCATTCCCGTAAGTAACCTAAATTACTATAAGTCCACCTTAAATTCATTGATTCTTCAAAATATAAGTCAACCTTACTCCTCAATGAAAATACCGTAGTAATCTATTTACCTCGATCATATAGGGTCCCTAAAATAGTGAACGTATTCCAAAATAATAATCATCTTTTAATCCTCTAATCACCTCTATCATATTAATACGACAATCGTAGAATTTCCTATCACATTGTTTTTTGGGACATGTTCTTCCATTTCCCGCCATTAACTAAGAAAAGAAACTATTATTAGGGGCTTATTTACTTAGCTAATAATCATGAAAAGGAAACTTTAAGCATAAAAGGATAAACATGTAGAATAAAAGTATATCCTAACTTGTGATCCCCTAGGTTCCAATCTAGGTTATCCATGATCATATATTCTTATGTGAATCTTTATTTTGTTTTATCCTTGCTCCTTTAATAATGGTTCATACTAAGCTTATGAATTTACCAAAGCATATCCCCCGGGAGTGTCGTAACCAAGAGTGCAGCAAGGCCTGTTGTCGTGTACCAGTTCCCGTTCGAGTCTAGCTCAAAGCGGTGTTTTCAGGTTTTACCCCTATGTACATCTGTGCCAGAGCCACCTCTACCTGCTCGTATCCAGATAGGGATGTATTTTCTTGGAAACCCCTTACTCAATACTCATCAAAATACCAGGAAGATTTCCTATATTTAAACTTTTCTATAGGGTTCTTCTAAGATTTTTCATATCCTAATTTCCACAAATAACTAAACCATCCTTTGATACCAACTATAGCATCCCGCCTTTTTATCACATAAACTTTCATTACATTACACAAAACTGAGGATCTTTAAGGTTTAGTGTCTTGGAAACCAGGAACTTAAAACATGAAAACATAAAACAATCTTCTTAAACACTTGAAAGGCTTCTCCTCATGTTCATCCTAGGTTCATTACTGCATCTCATAACCTGGGGACATACATCAAATGAAAGGGTGAGCAGAAGGCCCAGTAAGGGAAACAAGGGAAACATTTAACATGTGAACTTGAGATACATCAACTATGTCATGAACAAGAACTTTAAGGCATGATAAAAAAAATCATGTGGAATATCATAATAAAAATAACATTTTTCATAACTTTAATATGTGGCGACATCATTTAACATAGACAATCATGAACATATCACCAAGGTCCATCCCCAAGGTGTCATTTGAAAATTACCAAGGTTATTCACCAAGGTATCATGAAAATTGTAATCTCTAGTGGTTACATCATTACCCAATGCATTGGAGCGCTATCAGGGCGCACCCTTAAATTTGCCTTTATTATCATGTGAGCCACATATATCATCATCAAGCATCTCATAAATAACCCACATAGCATAAAATAAATGGGTTTCATTTCATAATCATAACGTTTTAAAAACTGCTTTAAAGACATGATCTTTACGTCACTTTAAACCCACAGAAAGGGAAAGAGGGTTTCATGTATGTAAATCCCAGAATTTAAAATAGAAAATTTTGATATATATGTGAATACCCCTGTAGAAATAAGAGCTTTGAGTATTCACTTTATAACATAAAATAATTTTTAGAAAAGAGAGAGAGGCACTTTGAGACGAAAATTCTGCAGCATAACGGCTATGTTACAAGGTTTTAGAAAACATTGAGAAGAGAGGGGACATGGGTCAAACATTCATAAATGACCCATAAAACAGTAGAGGGACAAAATATAAGGGATTTAAGAACATGGTAATGAAATTTGAAAATATACCATATGAAATGAAGAACACGAAAGGAAGAAAAAAACAAGATTTCTCTTGTGAAAATTCGGCAGCCTAACGGCGTCACTTAAACTTCAACAAAATTGAATTGACAAGGTCAAATAGGGTCTCTCATCATATGAACATAAGAGTCCAGTATGATAGATATAGAGATCATACCCCAAAATAATAGAAAGGAACTTGAAAGAATTGACATGAAAGTAGAACTTCAAAACGAGAAGGGTGAAGAACAACTTAAAAATTCGGCAGCCTAACGGTGCCACTTAAAACATCAAAATAGTGAATTGAAGAGATCAAATGGGGTCTCTCATCATATGATCATAAAAAATCAGTATGATAAATTTAGAGATCATACCCCAACATAATAAAAAGGAACTTGAAAGAATTGACATGGAAGTAGAACTTCAAAACGAGAAGGGTGAAGAACCACTTAAAAATTCAGCAGCCTAACAGCGCCACTTAAAACATCAAAATACTGAATTGAAGAGATAAAATGGGGTCTCTCATCATATGATCATAAAATATCAGTATGATAAATTTAGAGATCATACCCCAACATAATAAAAATGAACTTGAAATACTTGACATGAAAGTAGAACTTTGAAAAAGAGAAAGGTGAATGAATCCCTTGAAAATTCGGCAGCCTAACGGCGCCACTTAAACCTTCTTAAAACGATGTGATGAGAGTATGAGGGGGTATCTCATCATATGAACATAAAAAGTGAAGTAAGAGGAGTATAAAAGAACATCCTCCAACATAAGAACATGGAGCATAAAAGGAATGACATAAAAGAGATCACTTGAAAAGAAAGAGAGGGTTCGGATCCCTTACCTTAAAATGTAACTCTTAAACCTCAAAGGTTGGGACCTTGAGGGCTTGGGGGCACCTTGGGAGGACTCCTTGGGAGGTAATGAGACCATAAATTCGTTGGGGAAGAGTGGGGAGTCGAATGGATGATAGGATGGCTTGGTATTTATAGGGAAAGTGAGGGGACAAGGCATTAATGGCAAAGGGACACCTCATTAGTGGTTTTGGCAAAACCATGGGCTTGCCCATGGTATTTGCCCATGGTATTGGCCACTTGGGACACCTCATACCTTATCTTACTATTCATAATTCGAACATATTGATTACAAACTTAATACATCATTTAATGATGTCATTAAACACCCGTAACTTAAAAACTGTATTTTCACTATTCATCGAAAATTCAACTTTCTCAGAATAATCCCAAAATTTCACCTTAACCAAATATCAACGCTCTGATTACAAATATGAACTCCATTTTATAAAAATAATTTTCTAAATATTTTTAATTTAATTTTTAAATAAAAACACTATTCACCGAAAATTCATTTTTTTCAGAAAAAACCCAAAAAATTTCCATAGCATGATATCGGTGCTCCGAGTTCAAAAATGAAATTCGTTTTATAAAAATAATTATCTAAATATTTTTAATTAAATTTTTAATTAAAAACACTATTCACCCGGAAAAAACTAATACTTGAATAATAATTTATGAAACCGTTATTTAACCATTTTATTGAATCACATTACTTAATCAAGGTGCCTAGATTATATTAATACTTTCTTTAAGTGAGATTACTAATCCATTTGGACACATTACTAATCCTAATCATAAAATCACTATTCATAATTTACTATTCATCAAAAATTAAGTTGATCTTGTTAGACTCTAAATTTCGTACTGAACATAATTGTAGAAGACCATTTTTCGAAAATCATTACACATTTTTAATTATTTAAGGTTTACACAACCATTTTTAAAATATCCTTTATCTAAAATTCATCAAAAATATGCATACAATATTTATCTGGTCATTTGAAAATTCATAAACATCATCATAAGAAGAAATCGAAATTTTTCTTTAAAACAAGGATTACATAAGGCAATTACGGTCTCGTTACATAGCCCATTATAATACCAGCATAGGACCTAAGAGTAAGGTGGGCTAGGGTGATAGAATCTTGGGGCGGCTCGGTCAACATTGCCCGAGTAGTAATTTCTATCAGTTTGAACTTCTCGCGAAGGAGATTCCGTTCTAGCTTCACATGATGAAGTTCGGCTTGGGTTTGGTCCAGAGCAAAGGCCAATGGTGCTACCTCCTTCCCAAGCTCTGTTAGATGGGCTTTGATCGGTCCAAGACTACTAGGTGAGGCCATCGAATCTTCTTTCTATATTAATTAACCAAGATTACTTGTATTTAGAGACAATAATCGAAACATTTTGTTCACAGCGGTCATATTGACCGATGGTCATATAACAGTCAGAACCCAATGGTCTCATTTTAATTATAATCATGTTTATCAAATAAAACATTTATGTTGAGTATAAAAATAAAATAAAATAACACATGAAATCAGGAAACAAGATTTATTAAAAAATTTCGTTCTGTTACATCACCCAAAATCATCACATCAATATTATCAACCATATAAAACTTCATAGAAATCTATAAATTCAACTTTTTATGAAAATAAAATAATAAAAACATATAATGGAAAAATCAGGGGGGTATAAAGAAGTATATCCCAAGTGAATGAGAAAGATCTCATGGGGATCCCCCCACACCTTCCTATCATTTTATTACATCTATATATATAATCTATAATTACTATACAAATATCAAATGCGATCTTGGTACATAATATCTCTTAATTACCTAGGCTGTAATACTATTTTTTTCTTGAACCAACTTTGGGTCACCAATGACCTGGGCACTAGAGTTGGCCCATGACATACCCAAGGCACACTCTTAATATCATTAGTCTAGATACTAGTTCTAAGGAATCATATAGGAACTCATGGGAATTGGTTTTCAAAATAAATAATATTAAGACTTAAGACTTCCACACAAAAATATAAAATAACCACTCAATAAATCAGAGGTCCATGTTTCCGTGGAATGAGACAAAAAAAAAACAAATATGCAGTACCTAATTAAGCATGATGAATATACAGGGAAAATAGATCAATGGTTAAGAATTAAACTAAAAACAATAATATATATTCGAGGGGTCACCGGTGGTCGAGGGGGGGCACAGGGGGGTGCGGGTTTCACCGGAGGGCTTCGCCAGAGGGCGCGGGGAGTGCGGGTTTTGCCGGAGGGCGCGGGGAGTGCGGGGGTCGCCAGAGGGTTCGCGGGGCACAGTGGTCGCCAAGGCCGGGGGGGGGGATCGGGGAGGGTTTGGGGAACACAGTCGGGGAGGGGTAAAGGGTCGCAGTGTTTCTGAGAAAACATGGGTTTCGCGGCGGTTTATGAAAAACCGCCGCGAAACCTTCACCGAAAATTTTTAGCGGCAGTTTTGTGAACCGCCACCACAAAACTGCCGCTAAACCCAGTTTTTTTTGTAGTGGCAGGGCCATTTTTCGTCATGCGGCTAGGATGACATCATCACAGTTTATGGTTGTATGGTTTGGACCCACATCATAGTTTAAGTTCGTATGGTTTGGACTGACAACACATTTTAAGGTCATATGTTTGGACTGACAACATAGTTTAAGGTCTTATGGTTTGGACCAACAACATAGTTTAAGTTCATATGGTTTGTACCGACAACACAGTTTAAGGTCTTAAGGTTTGGACCAGCAACACAGTTTAAGGTCATATGGTTTGGACCAGCAACACAGTTTAAGGTCTTATGGTTTGGACCGACAACACAGTTTAAGGTCATATGGTTTGGACCGACAACACAGTTTAAGGTCATATGGTTTGGACCGACAGCACAGTTTAAGGTCATATGGTTTGGACTGAAAACACAGTTTAAGTTCTTAAGGTTTGGACCAACATCACAGTTTAAGGTCATATGGTTTGGACCAACAACACAGTTTAAGGTCATATGGGTTGGACTGAAAACAAAGTTTAAGGTCATATGGTTTGGACCGACTGCACAGTTTAAGGTCATATGGTTTGGACCAACAACACAGTTTAAGGTCGTATGGTTTGGACCAACAACATAGTTTAAGGTCCTATGGTTTGAACCAACAACATAGTTTAAGGTCATATGGTTTGGACTAACAGGAATACGCGCGATGCGATACAACATACCTAATACTGGTGGGGGCATAATCCCATACCATCACCGTGTGCGGTTCCGAGAGAGGAGCCACGGGCCAAAGGGGCCTACGAGGGTTCAACAATCAGGGAGGGACAAGAGTTGCTAGGTCCCAGCTATGCTGGGCCCGAAACGCAATGTCTGGGCGACTCCTCATTCCCCATGGGGATGAGGGTCAAGCTGCACGCAACCTATAGAGAAGAAACCCAAGCACATACTCTGGCGCTCAGATCGTGGGAGCCCCGAGAGACACCGTTACGCAGCTCGGTCTCTCTGATGTGAGGGGGTGTACTGAGGGTTAGTACAAGGAGTGTCGGGATTCCACCTTGACACTGTGGGGCGGAACATAGTGTGAACCATTCCACCAATATTCAAGGCCCAAGGAAACTGGCGTGACGACCGAGGATTACTGCTGACCATGTTCGCAACACAGCATCCTATCGCATTAGCCTAGAAGCAGGGGCAAACAAATGAGCATCAACCACTGACCATATTCGCAACACGGGATTTGTATCAATTTTTCGCCCAAAACCCTCAGGGGCGTTGGCCCATGATGGTAGGAGAGCCCTTAGGCGTTGTATCCAGGATGTTCTTGGGGGTCCCTCCGGGTGTGAAGGATGGTGGGGCCTGAATGAAGGGGAACACGAAGCTTGACAAGTGGAAGAAAACTTGTCTATGTCGAACTTGACACTCCCGGTCCTAGGCCAGAGTACTCTGAACACATTATCAGACCACCGAAAAGGGTCAAAGGGCTCAGTCTGAGAGCAGCCAAAAGACGGCGGGTCCCCGGGAAAAAGAGGGGGGCTTAATGCCAAACACCCTGGCAACCGGGAGATCGTGGGATCTCTTAAGAGGTGGGGTAGGACCTAACATCTAGGTGTTCAGGCGGTCCTACTTATCCCATAAGTATGGGAATCAAGCCATACTTAGTTCTAGACGTTGCCTTTTAATGTCATGGGGAACATGACATAGGAGGGCTAATACTGAGGACAGGGTGCGCGTGGTGCAACTATTGCAAACCCGACGCGAATGAGGACATAATTCCATACCACGCCACGCGATCCTGTGGTCAAGGTCCCAAATGCAAGACAGACGCGATAGCGGACCTCAAGCTGGACCCAAAGACGAAAGGTCTGGGCGCTCCTACGTATCCCATAAGGATGGGAATCAAGCTAGACGTAGTTCTTAGAATCACGGTTTAACGTCATGTAGGATGAAATACAGATCTTAGTTTTAGGTCTTAGAACTCGGACCCTGAAAAGGACGAAATTTGGTAATTCATGGGGATGGACCCAAAACGAAATGTTCGGGCATTCCTACATATCTCATTAGAATGAGAATCAAGCTGCACATAGTTCTTAAAAGGCAGTTTAAAGTCATGATGGACGAAATACGGATCTTAGTTTTAGGTCTTAGAACTCGGACACAGGAGCCCAGATGTAAGGAAAAAATGCAGTTTAAGGTCATGTTGGACCAGGTGCAGTTTAAGGTCATGCAGGACCATACAGTTTAAGGTCATGCAGGACCATACAGTTTAAGGTCATGCTGGACCCGATGCAATTTAAGGTCATGCAGGACCATACAGTTTAAGGTCATGCTGGACCTGGTGCAGTTTAAGGTCATGTAGGACCATACAGTTTAAGGTCATGCTGGACCTGGTGTAGTTTAAGGTCATGCAGGACCATACAGTTTAAGGTCATGCTGGACCTGGTGCAGTTTAAGGTCATGCAGTACCATACAGTTTAAGGTCATGCTGGACCTGGTGCAGTTTAAGGTCATGCAGGACCATACAGTTTAAGGTCATGCTGGACCAGGTGCAGGCTTAGGCAAAGTACTTCTTGAGGAACATGGCGTTGGTGGGAGGAGTTACACGCTCACCATCCACAATCACCAGGTAATAGGCGCCATTGGGATAGACCTTATGGACAATAAAAGGCCCCTCCCACTTAGGCTCTAACTTGGGTGGTTTCCTGTCGGGAATCATTGGCGCTCTAAGAGCCAGCACTAGATCACCTTGATGGAAGGAGCAGAGGCGAACCTTCTTATTGAAAGCTCGAGCCATCCTGCTCTGATGCCTTTTCAAGTTATGTAAATCACGAATCCTACTTTTGTCCAGCGCTTCCAATTCGGATAGATGGATTTCGACAACTCTATCCGACACTTTCTGGTCGTAGAACGCCGTGCATAATGAGGGAAACTGGATCTCGATGGGCAGGACGACCTCAGCTCTATACACCAGGGAATAAGGAGTCACCTGGGTGGAGTTATGAGTCGTCGTCCTATAGGCCCAGAGGGCGTTGGGGAGCTTTTCTGGCCAACTTTTCTTGTTCTGACCAACCATTTTTTGCATAATGTTAGAGAGAGTTTTGTTAAACACCTCAATCTGTCCATTCGCCTGCGCATGATAGCAGGAGGTATGGTTAGAGAGAATGTTGTACTTGGCGTACAATTTCTTTAGCTCGGCTGCTCGGAATTTGGTTCCGTTATCCGTGAGGATAGCGTGAGGTACTCCAAACCGGTAGATGATATTGGAGCTCACGAAGTCAGCGATAGAACAAGTCTTGACTTCCCCGAGCGGGATTTCCTCTGCCCACTTTGAGAAGAAATCCGTAGTGGTCAAGATGAACCGGCACTGGCGGGCTGTCGCGGGCGGGTAAGGCCCTACGACATCCAACCCCCAGACTGCAAAGGGTCAAGAATACTTGGTAGTATAGAGAGGCTCCAGTGGCCGATGCACAAAGTTATCATTAAATTGGCACGCATGACACCTCCTGGCATACTCGATGCAGTCGTGGATCATGGAGGGCCATAAGTATCCCAGCCTCTGAATCTGGTGGGACAACTTTGACCTGGCCTAGTGGGCACCACAGGAACCAGTGTGCACTTCTTGCATGACCTGGGGGATCTCGACTCCTTGAAGACAATGGAGGAGAACACCATCAAATCCGCACCTGTAAAGGAGCTTCTCAGGGCTGGGACCGCTTTGAAGGGTGAACTGCGGTGTGCGGCGTTAGATTCGTTCTCTCTCTTCTCGGTCCAGTGGAAGATTGCCGTGCCGGAGATATTCAACCAAGGGCGTCCTCCAGTCAGGAACTGTCTCGATCACAACGCCTAAAGCCCTTGAGGGTCCTAACGTAGGGGCGCCAGCGGTGAGATGGTTCACTCGCAGGCCACGATCACCCTCTGGAATAACAGGATCAATGACTCTCCGGTGTGCCATGTGGATGATTAGGTCATCCTGTTCGGGCTCCGCGAGTGATGCGGCCAGGCTGGCAAAAGCATCTGCTCGACTGTTCTGCGACCGGGGATTGTGAACAACCTCTGGCCGGGAGGGGAACTTAGCCATTAGACGGAGGGTTCACTCCAGCAATGGAACGAGCTCTGGCTTCCTGATAGCATAGTCACCATTGACCTGCTTGGTGACTAGCTCAAAGTCCCGTTTTACATAGAGATGGAGTACATTTACCTCCAGAGCCAACTCGAGGCCAGTGATGAGGGCATGATACTCTACCTCATTATTGGTGAAGCCTTCTGACAACATGAATGTATATGACAGAACAGCTTGCTCCGGGGTGATGAAGACGATACCCAGTCCCACTCTGTTAAGACTAGGATCGTTGAGCCTTCTACCGGTAGGGATTCGGGAGGCGCCGTCAAAGTGCATATGCCATCATGGGATGGCATGATCGACTGAGAGGATTGCATCATCAGGAAAGCCTAGATCCAGTGGCTAGTCTGTAGAGGTTGGGTGGGCAGCTAAGAAGTCTGCCAACGCCTATCCTTTGATGGCCTTCTAAGGTACGAACCTAATGTCGAACTGCTGGAGGATCACCGCCCAGTGTGCCGATTGGCCGGTCAACATAGGTCGGTTTAAGATGTATTTCAACGGGTCTACCCAAGAGACCAACTGTACCTCGTGGTGCTGCAAGTAGTGCCGCAATTTTTTCATGGAAAAAACGAGCGCCAGATAGCTCTTCTCGATGGGGGAATATTTAATTTCTACGTCGAGGAGCATGCGGCTGAGGTAGTAGAGGCTATTATTTGTTCCCTCATTGTTCTTCTGGGCGAGAAGTGCACCAAGGGATAGCTCCAGGGCGGTCACGTAAAGGACCAACAGATTTCCGGAAACAGGTGGAATCAATACCGGAGGGTGAAGCAGATACTTCTTGATTTCCTCAAAAGCAATCTGACACCCTTCGTCCCATTCGTAGGCGGCACCCTTCTTCATGAGACAGGAAAAGGGCTTACACTTGCCGGCCAGATTCGCAATGAATCGGCGTATATAGGCTAAGTGGCCTTGAATGCCTCAAAGATCCCAAATATTACTCGGGGGAGGCATCTGACTGATGGCCTTGATCTTCTCTGGGTCGATCTCAATGCCTCGATACCTAACAAAGAAGCCTAGAAACTTTCCGGAGGTGACCCCGAAGACACACTTCAATGGGTTCATCTTCAGGTGGCGAGAACGGAGGAAGTCGAACACTTTATCAAGGTCTTTGAGATGGTCCTAGAGCTGATGAGATTTAACCACCAGATCATCCACGTAACACTCCACCAGCATCCCGAGAATCGTCATGAATATGCGGTGCATGACCCATTGATAGGTGGCACCTGCATTATTTAGGCCGAAGGGAATAACCCGGTAGCAGAAAGTACCCTGGGGGCCCTGAAGGCAGTGAACTCTTCATCCTCAGGGGCCATCTGGATCTGGTTGTATCCGGAGTACCCATCCATGAAGGAGAGGGCTTGGAACCCGTCTGTTACATCGATCAGCAGCTCCGTCACGGGAAGGGGAAATTCATCCTTCGGACAGTGGCAATTGAGATCGCGGAAGTCGATACAGACCCTGATCTGCCCGTTGTTTTTCCTGACTGGAACAATGTTGGATAGCCACCTGGGGTACTGGACTTCCTTGATGACGTTGGCCTTGATGAGCTTATCAACTACGGCCTCAACCATGGCACCGTGAGAGGGGTGCATCTTTCTGGGAGGCTGCTTGAACCCGCGATGGTTTGCTGGGAGGCCAAGGCGGTGGATGGCTACCTGGGGATCTAGTCCCGGCATCTCATCATAACTCCAAGCAAACACATCATGGTGCTATCTGAGGAAGTCTATGTACTGTTTCCGTTCCTCGGGGGGCATAGCGGTGCTGACCAACGTGGGTCTCGGGTCCGCCTCGCTACCGAGGTTCACCTACACTAACTCGTCGACCGTGGTGTAGATTCCCTCCTCAAAGGCAGTAGGAGCATCTTCCATGTCCTCATCTCCGCTCGGGGAAGTTTTATCCATGGGGGGAGCCGTTTTAGGGCTGCCAGACCCTGATGGGGAGCTGGCGCTGGCTTGGGCAGCGGAGGTCATCAAGACTGGAGACTCACGCGCTGCAGAGACCATGGAGACGAAGGCAGTTGATCCAATACCATATGGCCTTTGGCCTAAGGGGCCACGCTTTACAACCTCAAAGAAGTAGTGACGCATTGGCTTGAGCCGGTCAATTCTGGCCCGGCGAAACAGACACATATGACGTACTACCGTTGCCATGAGCCCAAAGTCCCGATATCGTACAAGGGTAGGAGGCTCGAGGATCACCTGAGCCTGGTTGGTGTAAGAGTACGAGGTGATTTATCTCCGTCACTTAGACCCGGAAATATGCCTTCCTCCAGTACCCGAGACAACAAGGCACTCTCCCATATCGAGGGTCGTGTCCTCCAACCGATGGATTGGGAAGACATACGTGTCATCCAAACCTGCCCAAGGATCACTTGTGACAACGGCAGGCTCGACCTCACCTGCCAGGATCTGCTTGTCCTTACTCTTGTAATAGTCAGCGTCCAGGTAACAGGCTTCACAAGAGGAAAACAGAGACGCATCTCCATGGAGCATGCCCACTCGACCCTTAAGGGAGTATTTGAGGCATTGATGGTATGATGAGGGAACTGCTGCGTGAAGGTGGATCCATGGCCTGCCCATCAACGTGTTGTAGGCGGTGTCTTGAGAGACAACCATGAATTTAGTATTGGCAATTAGGTCGTCGAACTGGGTCTTCAGACGAATCTTGCCGAGTGGGGTTTGCTCGGTCTTTTCATACCCCTGGATCCTGAGGTCGGAGGGAGTTAAATCATCCCCAGACAACCCCAGTTTCCGTAGTGTTCGAGTTGGGATCAAGTTAATCATGAAACCCGTGTCGACAAGACAGTGATGGACTTCCACGCCATTGAACTGGCTGGTGATGTATAGTGGGCGGATGTGCCCCTATATGGGAAGGTCTTCATCTTCACCGGAAAACGAGATAATCGCCTGACATTCGGCGTCCTCAATCACCTCGGTGTGGAATGCTTCTGCGGCCGCTACCTCCGTTTCAAACTGGAGGGGGTTCCTTAGAGCCTCGGCGAGTGCCTCACGCATTTCAGATGACAGGCGAAGGGCCTCAAGGATAGAAAGCCTTACTGGAATGCCGGCCAGGTGCTTCAGAACATCATACTTTCGAGCCAAATGCGAGCTTCTGCTTACAGGAGGCCACTCTGCAATCAGAGGTATGACGGGTCCCGCCGGCGGGACCGGTGACTGACTGGTACTAGGCACGTCTCTCCGTTCACTAGTCGAAGCCCGGGAGGTGGTTGCCGCGTTAGGACCAGAAGGCTGTAGGTGGCCGACGACAGGGCAGGGCTGGCTGCGACACGGACGAGGTGGTCCCGCCTGATCCAAAAACACAAACAGTGGTGGAGGCGAACCTGTTGACACCGGGTGAGGGAGCCGCGTGTGCTGCTCTCTGTACCGGGCCTACTGCCTGGTCTCGGTAGTTTGCACGACCTGACTAGAGGTGACGACTACTGTGCCCCGGTTATTCACGTAGCCACGGATCCACCGACGTTGGCGATGGCTGGGGACATTGGGGGAGTCCACCTGGCGTTCCTCATCGTCAGGAGCCAAAAAGGGATTTACCAACTCTACGGTGTTAACTGAAGCATACCCCGGGCTTTCACTCGAGGAGTCATCCACTACCAGACGAGGTCTCGGAGGGATCCCCATTTATAGGGGAATGAAATCTCCAAGCGTGCGGGAATATGATGGCACTGGCAGGGCGCGTTCTTTCTTCTTTCACCGCCGCCTGCTCTCTTGGGCAGAGGTAGGCTAGGACGACGATGCCAAAGCGGCGCTTGCAGACTCCGAGGGCTCTAGCTGACTCAGGCGGGCACGGATAATGCCATGGGTATGGGCGACCGTCCTACGGGCCATCCAGTCGTTATATTTCCAGGACCCACGGTCGGAAACCTGTTCCCACTCATCCCCGTTGTCACTACTACCATCTAATCTCCCGAAGACACCTACCACCTGTGCTAGGGATGGTCCCAACATGACTATATTGTTATCAATCTGGTCTTGGATCCAGTCCTTGAACACATAGTATCGATGGATGGTGTGTCCCAGGATCCGGTGATAAGGGCAGTAGTTAGGGTGATTAGTGAGACACGCCTCTTCTGGCTTCCGACACTCAGGCAGTCGCACGGTCCTCTTCCCCAAGGAGCTACGGAAATAACTGGGGACATGAGCCTCACCAAATGAGTAAGTCTGATTCCTTCTGTCTGGAAAGGGGGCCCTTGGGGGATGACCATGACCAGGGGCCGGAGGAGCTGTCCGAGGAGGCAGAGCCGGATTATCTCACCTGGGTGGCGGCAACGCGTTATGCTGAGGCGCCTTACGATTTTGAGGCGGTCGCTGCTGGGCTGGAGGGTGCGCCCGTGGGGGTGGACCTCTATGAGCCTGCTGAGTTGGCCTTACTGGCAGCAGCTCCAACTGTCTAGGGGCCTCTATCTGGGCTACAACAGTAGGCTCGGCCCTAGTGGATCTCCTTGTAGGGATTACAGGAGGCAGCGGGCGTGACTGACTGGCCTGTTGTAGGGCTTCTTCGAGGCGTTGAGCCTTGTCTGAGAAATCCCGGAACCCCCCAGGGTAATTCTGAGTGATCAGAGGAGGAACCATCTCTGCCATGACATTCCCTACACACATCATCAGTAATTTCTCCTGAGTCAGCGGCATGTCAAGGGAGTACGTGAGCCCCTTACACCGGGCGACGAAGTCCACGACTCGCTCGTCGGTCCTTTGTTTGCTCCTGAAGAGGTCTGCAATGTTTGTCTTTCGGGTTGTGGAACTGAACTGGTAGAGGAATTGCCGGCGAAGGTCCTCCCAACTAGTCAAAGATCCAACAGGGAGCTGGCTGTACCAGACGAATGCCAGTCCTTCCAGTGTCTGAACAAAGCAACGGAGTTTGGAAGCCTCTTGCTGCGCTGGAGTCCCTAACATAGGCCCGCACCTCGAGTTGAAGTGGGCCAAGTGTTGTGGTGGGTCTTCGGTCCCGTTAAAGGGGGCGAAAGTGGGGTTTTCAAATCCCGGCGTGGCCGACATATCATCCACCCATGCTGGTTATGGCTTGCCGTCCGGTGGGATTGCCACCAGCAGAGTTTCCAGGGCCTCCAAGCGGGCGATGAGTACATCCATAAGATCATCCGGATGAGGATTCCTGTCCTGATGGGGATCTCTAACCACAAGCGCATTGTCAGGCTCTCCAATCTGGTAGTCAAGCTCAGTAGCTCGCGGGGCGGCTGGAAGAGCGACTCTCGGGGCAGCGGGAGGAAACGGAGCATGGTCCACCAGGTGATTCCGCCGCTCGGGAGGGTTCGGCGAGACATATCGTGCCCTATTGCCATGGGCACTGGCCTCTCCCCTTTCGATGAACACGACATGGTTGCGGTTTACCGGGGGAATCTCGACAAGGGGTAGGTGCTCCTACCCCTGCTATCCTGACCTGGGATTACCATAGTCAGGCCGCCGCTCTGCAATGCGTTCATCCAAGAGCTCATCAACCATCCTCTTTTTCTCAGAAAGTTGTTAGTGTAGCGTGGCCCTCTCGGGATCTTCCTCTACCTTCTGCACCGAGGCAGATGGGTCGGAGGGCTTATCAGACCCGACGGGCTATTTACCCTTGCCGATGTTTCGGCTCAGTGTCAGTTCCTCTGTGGGTACAGGGAGACCTAGGAGGCTCCTCTGGTGGCGAGTGATCCTCCCAGACGGGTCTAGTGACGGCTTGTCCCCAGGGGGTGAGTCCCCATCGAGTAGTTCCACACCGTTTCCCTCATCTGAAAGGTCAGCCATGTTGACCACCACTGCCTTTGGTGACATTCCCTCAGGGCCGCCCAGTGAATCGGGCTGTCGGCGAATCGCGCAAAAAAGAAGAGCAGCATACTGCCCCCATCCGCAGACGTGCGCATGGGGGTGGCTTCCTCAATAACTTTGTGGAGTACTTGAAAACTTTGGACGCATTGTTATTGGAGGGCCCTGTGGTGGCCTAATGAATCGGGGTGCCGAACCGTAGGGAGCGCTGCTAGGTTGACCCGATGGAACTACTCACTGATATCCTCGAGATGCGCTTGGCTCCCGGGATAAAGGGATAGCTGATGGCGAAGGCGGGAGTGAGTCACTCGAAGAGTCTGGAAGAAGCATTCAAACTCTCCCGGGGTGAGTGCCTCTGGAACATCAAAATCCTGTTCTGCGACCGGCCAAAACTTCTCGGGGAAGTGGCCTGATGAAAGAACGGTCCAGAAGCTCCATGACTCCAGTTCGGGGTCTGGACCTTGCTGCCTCTTCTTGTTCACCGAGGATGGTTGGGGAACTCGCAATGGAACCGAGGTAGGCCGCCGGGCCGGTGAGCTGGCCGGCGGGGAATCGTCGATCCCTGAGTATTCCTCCAAGGGCTTCAGTGCCCTGGCTGCCACATCGCGATAGGATGGGCCAGAAAATGGGCTTCCTGTCACAGCGTTAGTGCTCGCCGAGGGTGTGTCGTCTTGTGACTCTTCCATCAGTCCCCAGAAAAGTTCCCCACCCTCCCTGACAAGGGCGGAAGGTGCTTCTAGGGAGGCCAGTGGCAACTGCGGGTTTGACAACTGGGGGTACGCCAAGTCCTCATCCTTTTGGATATACCTTCAGAGGGAGGAGGGAATCATGCATATATCGCATTCGGGGAGTACGAGACTGATGCGCCGTGTCCCCATCCCTGCCCTCAACTCGAAGGGTTGGGGGGAAGCTTTTGTCGTCGAGTCGTACTCTGCCTCAGAATCCGAGAAACGGACTAGTCTAATTCCCGTCTGGACTCCCCTGACATTCCTCTTATGGTGACGACGCCCGGCCTTCTTTCCCCTGGGTGGCTTCTCAGGGTAAGGATGATTTCCATCAAGGAGTACCCTGGCTGCAACAGAACTGGGGCAGAGTGGACTGAAGGCCGGGGTGCGAGAAGCACCGGGACAGATGTAGAAAGGGACATGGGGAGGACCTCCATGTGAGTGAGCGACTGGATACACAACGGATCCATACTCTCGGCCGGCAGTAGGGGGAGTGACCTCATACCCAATGGAGTGGGTGCTGGAAAGAGTCATACCTGGAGCATAGTCGTTGCGAAGAAGCCTTCGGCTTTCCAGGTCAGTGGCACGGAATGAGCCTTCATGATGGGTGGCACTACCGTGGATTGGTCCACAGTGTCCATTGCCAGTGCCCGTAACCGGGAGATTCGACCCAACTTTCCTGCAGGGAGGTCGGGGTTTCGATCCCAGTCGGGCATCTAGCTGCCCCTGCTCAACATGTGCGGGGATCTAGTAGGAGGCGTCAGCAGTGGGTCAGGCCACAGTGACTGCTGGGATTGGTGCCCCAGGACGGGAATTCTCTTCTGCTCGCGCCCGACGCTGGCGTCGGGTCGGGTGGGTTGGAGCCGGTGGTGCGGGCATAGATATTGCCTGGTCCTCGGCCCGGGGAGCCGGGCGATGACGTCGACGCAGCCTGGTGGGGGTTCTTGCCATTAACCCCTGGGACGGGTCTCCGATCGGGTGGACCCGGACATCCCCCACCTCAATGGCATAGGGGAGGGATGTGTCAAGGCACTCCGAGGATAGGCTCTCGAAACGGTTGAACATTAGAGTGGGGAGCGACGGTTCCCTGCGCGGCTCTCGGGGGCGGCGACGATAGTGGGGCGCAACCGCCTCTAGATCCAAACGGGCCAGGCCCCTAGTGGGGATGATCCCTTCCTCGTTGTACCTACGAACCAAGTCGTGGATCACCCTTCGATGGATGATTTATGAAGGGGAGAGGGGGTGTGAGCGCCCGACAGTCGAGGAAATTGGAGCCTGAGCGACTGTGGAAAATACGGGACCACGCGGGGTAGCCGCGTCAGTACTGCCCTAGCCCTTGCGTCGGTGGGAAGGTGACGAACGAGCTCCGGATGCAGTGATCTGATTCCTGGAAGCAGGGAGATGAACCCATTAGTTCTAACAGGAAAAGAAATCGACAACCAATAGCCCAGCGTCGTTCCGTATTCCGTGGTCGACAAGAGGGATCCACGCTGACGACGTCGCAGAATGGAGTGCACAACATCCGAACTACCTTGACCCCTGGCAGGTTTCACATCCCGGTGATAGGTACCCGGACTTGGTGACATGATGATCTTCCGACATCCCAAATGCTAACTGTCCCCATATCGAGGAGAAGAGCTTCACTTCGGGTTCACCATTTTCACGTCGGGTTCACCATTTTCTATTTCCGACACTTTTACATTGGGACACGCGCGCGCGCCTGTCACGCATGGGAGGACGTGTAGCTAGCAGCCCCGCATTCCTGCTTTCCAAAGGCGAGCGACATCCGTTCCTTTTTCCGAGACTTCTGATCCTTGATCGAAACCGGGATGATGGGATGTTGGTTCTTCCTTCCGTGGATTCCTCCTCAAAGATCGTCACCTAATCCAGGTCTCCCTCATATATTTAAGACGGGTTCGCAAAGCTCATTCCTGGCGCCATATCTACATGGACGCCAGTTAATTACGCTGCTTCCTTCAAGACGCTCCAAGGGGTCTTTTCGGGGAAGCAACCTTCGGTGAGGAGAAAGGTCATGTTGGGATGTCGTTGGCATGTCTTGACGCTGGGGATCAACATGTCTGTCTTCTGACCCTTATCAAGGGGATTCTCGAGGGCGAGGAATCTCAAGGCATCCCACATCAAACGCGGGGAATGTGTACCGTCTGAGGTTTTCCTCAGCTTCCCATGTTTAACACGGGGTATGTCGCGAGTTTAACGTCTTGCGGAGATGGATCGGACTGATCGAAACACTGAGAGTGGATCAGATTGAAGGACCCCCTAGGGGGGAACACCGATGTTGGGGCTAGCACGTGGGAGGCTTCCAGATACTATGGAGTGGGGTGGAGTGGCATGATCTCACCGAGATGTGACGGCCTGGGTAAGGATCAGGATGGATGATGGAGTGAGGCATGGGGCTTATGCCCTGAGACGGCCCAAGAGGGGGAATACAGTTTAACGTCATGCGGGATGAAGGCATACAGTTTAACATCATGCGGGATGAGGAATTTGGGGCTTACGCTCTGAGGCGGCCCATGGTCGGTATGGGGGTTACACTCTGAGGCGGCCCATGGTGGATATGGGGCTTACGCTCTGAGGCGGACCATGGTGGGTATCGGGCTTACGCTCTGAGGCGGCCCATGGTGGCTATGGGGCTTACACT
Organism: Viscum album; assembly: GCA_963277665.1. Lineage (NCBI taxonomy): Eukaryota > Viridiplantae > Streptophyta > Magnoliopsida > Santalales > Viscaceae > Viscum > Viscum album. The sequence goes on from OY728159.1 coordinate 1,328,454,839, forward strand.
CTGAGGTGGCCCATGGTGGGTATGGGGCTTACGCTATGAGGCGGCCCATGGTGGGTATGGGGCTTACGCTCTGAGGCGGCCCATGGTGGGTATGGAACCGACGTGGAGAGGTCGGAACAACCAGGTGGTGAGATTGAACCTCATGGAGGGTTCCTACGTACCATGCATTAGCACGGATCAAAGTCCACGTAGTTCGCTGGCATGGGGCTTACGCTCTGAGGCGGCCCATAGGCGGATTTCATGGTCGATGCGCGCTCTAAGCCCACATGATTCATGCTCGGTGTGGGAAACAAGAGGCAGTAGGGACCAGACGATCACGTCATGATGGGTGCGTCCGTGAGAAGCGGAATGGGGCTTACGCGTTGAGCGGACCAAAGAGGAAACAGTGGATTACGCGTGGTTAATGGCCCAGGGTGCCGGGTCTTACTCCAGGGTGGAGGCCCGTGGTGCGAAAAAGCACAGTGGGAAAGGGACTCCACTGGCCTTGGCAGGGGGGGAAGTATGGAGATACACGAGTGCAACCTTCCGTAAGAGAGGCTAGGGGCTTATGCTCTGAGGCAGCCCTTCCCCCGTGGACAAACGCCACTCTGACAAGGAGGATCTCATTCCATGCGAGGAAGAGTCCATTCCCATGGATACGAGAGGCGTAAAAAATGTCCAAGCTGGGGGGACTCTGCGTGCGAAGCACAGGGTTAGACCACAGTTTAACGTCATTTGTTAAGGACGAAGTGCTTAGCAGTTTAACATCCTGCAGCTTGGATGAGGTGGGTTCGCTGCACACCCCTAAGGTTTACATGCCCAACGCCCTCTACCCCTTGTGGGAGGGAAGGCATCGGAAAGGCCGTCATGAAGGGGGGCCGCAGGGCGAACCACTGGGGGGTCCAAGTTAGCATGGATATGCGAAAAAGAAATAGCCGTTAGCGTGCCTATGCAGAGAAGCATAAGGCAAAGCAACACAACGAGAAACACCGCCCAAGGGACCTTGAGGTTACTTCGCACGAGCCTGGAAGGCCGTATCGAAAAAAAACGCATGGCGCGCATGTCCGGTAGGGGAGAAATCAGGTGCCGGCACAGAAAGGCATCCAAGGGGTGTCAAGGTGAAGGGTCCTGGGTTTTACGCTCAAAGAGAAGGTTTGCGGGCAAAACACCAGGATGGTGTGCAATTGAAGCTAGGGAATTGCGCGTGGAGAGGGAATAGCGCACAGGGTATTGCATGCATGGAAGGTAATTGCGCGCACTGGACACGGATTTCACGCAAGGAAGGAACCCAGAGGAAGGGGCAAATTCACTTAAGCCGGTGGAGTTGCATGCAAAGGCGAACCCCAGGGAAAAGTTGCATGAAAAAAAGAGATTACCTGGAAGTCATATTGCGCGCGGGGGGAGTCGAATTGCGCACCCGAGAGCGGATACGAATTCCTCAACCCCCAAACCGTCAGGGGTCACCATCTATTTATAGGCCCTAGCCGGCGCAGAATCTAGGCGGTGCGCGCAATCTTCCGTGCTGGGAGCCGTCGGCGCACAAAATCTCGCCGCGCGGATCCGGGGCGCACAAATATTGCGCGCCTCATTAGCTCGATTACACGAATCTCGGGGATACTTCGCGCGCACAACATTATTTCGCGTGGATCCTCCTTTATTTCGCGCACCACTTCCCAGGCCTCCGGATCGGGCCTCTGACTCGGAATATGACTTCGCTTCGTCACTTCGAAACTTCTTCCGGGAGTTACGGACTTTTTCTGTGTCTACACTAATACATACAGATATTTTTTGGGGGTACAACCCCCAATATGAACTTCAAATGAGTGAAAGTGTCTTTGGATAATGACATCATCAAGATTTCATTTAAGTGATTCTTGTTAAAATAATACTCTATTATCAACTCTCTATAATTCAACTTGTCATTTATAAAATGTTAATTGATATAAATGTGTTTTGACCATGATTTTTACCCTATGTTATTATAAAAGTACATAGTTCTTTGTCTATCACACCTGATCGTTAAATTAAAATCCATCTCCACAAACATATACTCTAATTTAGACTTGATCTAAAATAATTTTTTTGCTAACTTGAGCCACTACCCTATTCTCAGCTTTCATTATAGTCAATTTCACTTATGTTTCTTATTATAAGGACAATAATTTCATTATCCTCTAAGGAAGAAATCATATAAATAATCAGATTTACAATCTTAAACATTGTTGACCAAACCTACATTGGTGTATACATATATCTAATGTTCTCCATCATGATCATAATTTAACATATAGTCAAGTGTTCCCTTCACATTTTGTAGAATCCTATAGGCTACCATAGATTTTGAATCTTTCAAAATTATTTTTAATCTTTCATAAAGTGTTACCATGAACATTATGTATTATTTGGAATCTATTAGGTAGGTTAAAATTACTATAATTATTATTAATTCCCAATAATCTATGAACTTTTCATCACAATACTTACTTTATTATTCACTCATTGAGATATGAGTAGGCACTTCCTTTTATATTTCTATGTCAAAGTATTGTAATTTTTATTTCATTCAGGAAATAAAATCTTTATAGTCCTGATATTTATCTCTAGAAAATATAATATCATTCAGGAAATAAAATCTTTGTGTAAATTTATTTATGACATAAAGTTATTTCTCTAACTTACAAACATGAATTCCATCATCATCAAATATAAATCCCTCTTGTTATTCGATACAACCCTCTTCCTTAAGGTCACCATTGAGAAAAGTAGACATCACATACATTAAAAACAAAATTTACTTCCTTTGGAATATAATATAATGGAAAATAAAAATAGTTTATATCCATTAAATGGGTTTAAACATTTACTCCAAACCAATTACTTCTACATTTTAATAGACTTTCCATATAATCCTTACCTTTTTCTAAGTAACTTCACCATTATCATTTTATTTTTTATGAAATAACCATATCATGGAAATCATGTTCTTCCTTTTTGATATTATAATAAACTCACAAGTGTTTTCTCTCTTAATTTTATTAATCTCCATATCCCTGAAAACAATCCACTACATGTGCCGAAGTGCTTTCTACACAACATTAAGTTCCATCATGGACAAAAAAAATAGTATGAATTATTGTACTCATCTTCCAAGTGTTTTCAAACCTTCATGAATGTCACCAATTATATTCCCTACCTACATATAATTTTAATTACTTCTATAATTCAATCCTAATTTTCCCACATCTTAATTTTAATTGTTTTAGGATAAATATTCATCAGCATCTTATCATTTAACATGATTTTTTAAATTTGATGCCTATTTTCTAGAATTAATAGCTTTATTACCTTTAATAATGATAATTATTTGGGGTTTTTTTTGAATTCTTGAATCATACTTAATGAATATGATATCAATTTTGTTATTAATTCTTACTGAATGCTTTTTTAAAGAATCAATAACTTATTTTTTTGGGTGTGTACCTAAGTAAGACACCTTCATCAGACCAATAATCAAATTTTAAAATGTTTTTCCTTTTACCTTGATCATAATTTAGTTTTCAAAAACCCTTAAGTGTTTCATGTTCTTTCTTTTGGTACCAAATATTATAAAATATAATGTCTTGATGATTCTTGAAAACATAATGTTTTTATATATGCAATGAATTCAAAGTGGATTTCATCCAAAAGTATCAAGATGATTTATACTCCACAAACATAGTTTAACCAATGTTAATAATTCCTGTATTATTCCATTAAAAAAATCTATTTTTTATGGTGTGTATGGTGAGTTAACTCATGTTTGATAAAATTATTCTCTAAGAAAGCAAAAAATTATTAATTATTATACTTGGTATCATTTTCAATTTGAAGCTTTTTAATCACATATGCAGGTTTATTTTTATCTAACCTATAGTATCTCTGGAATATATTCAATATTTATGACTTAATTATCATGAACATCACAGAAGTCATCTTTGATAAATCTTTCAAAAATTTAATGAAGTACTTATGTCACACCCATAGTGTGATTATCAGGTATTTTTCATTTATTTTTTTCTTGATTTTATTTTATAGATTTTATAACTATTTTTCAAGAAAAAAGTGGGTTTTATGAACAATTAGTTTTAAGTTTATTGCCCTGACCCCATTCACCTAGAGTCGGTGCATTATTACATAATACTGGCATGATACAAGGAATCATGTCACGAAAGACCGATCAGTTTAGTATCCTTGGAAGTACTAGATACATTCATAAGTTTTACATTACATCATGGAACAAAAAAATCAACAATATTTTTTCCCCTTTGAACACACTTATATCATTATCCTATCCCGGCAGGTCAACCATAAAGTACTTCTTCACATCCTTATAAAAATTAATAATAGAAATGGGTGAGCTTAGATGCTAAGTAAGGATAACAATATAGTGGAAACATTCATAAATAAGCATAAAAATTTAAGGCAATGAATGAGACTAAAAAACCTTATGAACTTAAACTTCATCATAATATGGAAAATATACAATCAAATAATTAAATTTACTTATTCACATGGATATTCTACTAGTCAAATAATCACATCCAATATCAATATCCACTTTCATAATGATGGAATGAATAATTCCAAACTTCATAACCACATAATCATGGCCTTGTGCCAAGACTACAAATAATATTTTTGTCAAGGAATTGTTCCAAGACACTATTTTGTCTCATGAGACCTACTGATGCCTAGAAAAGCTATATCGGGCTCCACCCGTCACTTACTAAGTCCAATGCATTCCACATATGAAAAGTTTGAAACATAACATAAACATTTGTATTAAAACTAGTATACAAATTTTCAATACTTTAACTATAAACCATGAATGGTATAAAAAAACACATCCACATTCAAACATATCACAACTCATTAAATACAATATTGAAGATTTTATTTATAATAAATCAACCTCAATCAAGAATAATATTTAAAAAGGATGTTTACATAGTTGAAAATGATTTTTAAAACTCTTTGAGAGAGATATCAATTTTTCAGGAAAAAATTGAAAAGACAAACAATTTAGAAAGGAATACGTCTAAAATATATTTTTGAAAAAAACTGTCCCATACCACTTTGAAACTTTTTAATGGAATTAACATTTTAAAACATTCATGTCCATATAAATAAATCCTTAAAATCATTTTGAAAACATGGACATTAATGAGAAAGATTTAGAGGAATAAATATTTAAATCATTTAGAATGATGTTTTAGTTAAAGAGTCCCTTAAAAATAATCTTTTTGAAAACTCTTTTATGAAACATGGACATGGATAATAAATATTTCCCAGTAAAAACTTACACATAAACAATCTCGAATAATAATGAGATTGAGGAATTAACCCTTATCTTGTACTTTCCTTTAGTTGAGGGTACGTTTAACCTCATGTATAAATACTATAGTATGTTATTAAATTATACCAAAACCATTTTCATATTTTTCATATCATACATGATTCATTTATGACTTTATACTAGCCATTTAATAATGATTTCCATGTTAAATTATCATTTTGGGTAATAATCGCTTTCTTTATCGTACATGTTTTAACTTGTTATTTTTGATCGTATCACTTAGATCATGATTTAAATAATTATATAATATAAAACATGATTTATATATAATATATATTTATAATATAAATATGTATAACAGATAGATATATGAAATGATAAATACCATTTATGGAGAAGATAGGTCGTACGTACACATAAATGTTGTTTCCGTTTTCACATCGCATTGAACGAAACTAAGTGAATAAGATATATTTAAATACATATATATATTAATTAGAATTATTATGTAAAATTTTACATACATATTAATAATATATATTTTTATAATCATCATTGAACAATGAATGTGGAAATGAATCTCATCGAGTCACGGAGACGGTAATCCGTACGTATGCACGAGCTACAATTTCATTATATTGATGGTGAAATCATATATAATTGTATGGTATATAATATATATAGAATAATTAAAATGTTATATTTATTATTTACATTAGTTATACTCATTATTATACCCATCCAAATAATGAATTGTTTGAATAAAAAACTACACCACGACGTAGAGACAGTAAGTCGTACGTACGCACGTATGGTGACTTGGTCATTTATAGGATGGATAGAATAAAAAATATGGTTGTACCATATTTATAATAAAATAATGGTATGTAGGAGGTAATAGAGTTATTTTTTTCTTATGGAAAGTAAAAAGAAATAATAAGTGGAAGAAGAAAATAATTTAAATGTGGGTGGTGAAATTATTACCCCTTCTTCGGGTGTTTCCTTTTGAGTTGATCAAAAGGGATCCTTAGGTTGGATTTATGATCAAAGTAAGGACTCTAGGTTGATTTTAGGGAAGTTTTAAAGATATTTTTCCCTGATTTGGCTGATCCAAATGGCTTTTGAGGTATTAAATTAAGAGAGGAGGAAGTACCCTTTTATAAGAGAGGTGGGGATCACTTTAGGAAGAGCTTGAAATATTATTTTATAATAAAATCCATTTCGTTTTCTAATGGCTCCAAAATGATTTATTTAGTGTATAAGGTGGGGATAGGTCTAAATAATCTCAAACAAAAGGTTTTAGAATGTTTTATATAACCATATTAACCTTATATTTTATATTTAACTCTTAGTTAAATAGTTTACCTTTTACCATGTATTCTTGTATTATTATAATAGATGGTTAATAAACATACTATAAAATTCCAAGAGAATCCCAAGTGGTTAATTAATGTCATATATATTATTATATATGTATTTTTTCCAAACATTATATTTTTAAGACTATTATAACATTTAATAATATAGTATTTGTTTTAAAAGTCATTTATGTCAATTTTGACATTATTTAGTTTTTGGTTTTTGAGAAAGTTATAAATACTTTATTACTTAGAAAAAAATAAATTTAATAAATAATAACATGTAATATTAACCTAAAAAATTATTTAATGGCATAAAAACTTTCAAATTATATTTATTTTAATTTTTATAGTATCATTTATATGATTCTTTCATTAATAAAGAAAATACTGCATCATTATTCTGTTATATATAAATATATGTATTTTATGTATAAAAATAAAAAAAATATCATGATTTAGGAAATATTTTTATCTTTTTAATTAATATTTATAGTTCAATAGATAAATTATATAACTTCATATAAATTTTTTTTTACTAAAAGATATATGCTTTTGTTATTTTTGTCTTTACTTTCGATTATTTAATATAAAATGACATTATAAATCTAAAGTGGTTCTATGGGGTCCCAAAATCAACCCAAGGATTCCCATGGTCTAACATGTATCATCTAATCGGAATAGGACACATTTTAGGGTAATTTAATATTATTATTATAATATTTTTTACCCTTATTTACCAGATTTACCCTTTAACCATGGTAAATAAAATATTTACTGAAGTAAATATTCATAATGACTAAAAATAAAATTTACCTATTTACACAATTTATACCTCCTGATTCTATAACGACCCACACTTTACATACATTGTTAATACTTCAAAATTGAAGCACACTTATTACAACATATGACAAAACCACAAAGGACTGTATAGGTATAGTGTCTTTAGAAACTGGGAAACATAAACAACTGGTTCATAAATCTTCTATAGTGTCTCCCATTTATTTCATCATATCTAGGGTCCCTTTTAGCATATTCTACTTAATATCCATCTTCCTGACCTGGGGAAAAGAAAACATAAAAGGGTGAGCTCAAATGCTCAGCAAGGGCAAATAAAGGAAATAAAAATCATATCATATCTTTATGAAAATCAAAACCTGCAAAAGAGATCATAATATCTTAACATGGAATAAATCATAGAAGTGAAAATGAGATCCCCAAAATCATAACATAAAACTTGAAACTTTGTGGCATGCACACATAATCATGGAGATCATTTCTTGTTAGTCATGACTCATTGCCAAGACTATCTTAGTGGACAAAGTCCCTTTCTGAACCGAGTTCACTCCTCGTTTCAGTCCTGTATCACTGAACCGAAATAACCTTCCGTTCCAGCCATGTCTATCTCATGAGATATAAAATCATTACCCAATGCATTGGAGGGAGATATAGGTCCCACCCATCTTATAATGAATCCTTTCTTATGTGTGCCACATAATCATAAAACATACATCATCGCATAACACATATAACAAAAATGGGATTCTTGAAACATCATGACATCATAAATAAATTCATAAATGATAAAGGAATTCATAAACATAATTCCATCACAACATAGTCAAACCAATGTAAAAATATGGATAGAAACAGAACCCTTTATTATCTTAGATGGAAAATAATTTTGATAAAACACTTGAATTGAATTCTTGAGGAAAATATCCTTTCTTCTTCAAAAACATTTTTCCTTTCATAACATGTCATAAAACTTTAAAATAAAGAAGTTGATTAAAAAATAAACTTGAAAACTTGTAAAGGATGCTTCTTTGAAGTAATGTTTTAAAAATCCATTCATGCCGTATAAGTTAAAAAAAACATTCTTCGTACTTTTGTCGGAAAAGTTAAAAAGTACCTCGTACGGAAAAACAACAAAAGATTCCTTTCATATTCTTTACTAAAAACTCACCTAAGGGTAAAATTGGATTTAAACTATTTCAAGTGGATGGAAACAATATTACATATTGAGGGAACATGGATGTGGATGATAAAATACACCCCAGTAAATACTTACGAATAAACAATCTCGGATAAAAATGAGATTGTGATATTTCCCTTACCTTAGGTCCGATTAGCTTTGTACGTGTCCGAAGCTCCTGTATAATGGTTTAAATAATGTTATTGACTTATTCCAGAATCATACATATTGATATGAGATCATATATGGTCATATTATTAGCTTCTTGTTAGTAATATTTCATTGTTACTTGTTACTCGGGTCTTTATAACTTTTTGTTCTTATGCGTGTTTTGTCGAATAAATTCTTATTCTTATATTTAGGTTATAGATAATTCATTTCCAGAATGGTATTAGTGTAGTATATACCATATTCATTCATTCAATTCATTTATACAATCATTATGAAATGAAGATCATGTAGAACGAGTCGCATCACATCGTGGAGACGGTATTCCGTACGTACGCACGAGTGATGATATCGTTCCTATGATCGTGGAATTGTATTGGAGTTTATATATATATTATTTCAGTATCAATATTACTTAATAATAATCATATATAGTTACTCATTACACCATTATACCCATCCTTGTAAGGTGATGGTGGAAAATAGATTACACCACGGCGTGGAGACGGTATTCCGTACGTACGCACGCGCGGTGATTTCATTTTTTCCGTAGGATGGATAGAAGGTGAATTAGGGTTGTTTCATATTTATAATAACATATCAGTATGTAAGTAATACTGATGTTATTACTTTATCATGAAACAACTAAAGAAGAAGAAGTTGAAGAAGAAAGAAATTGAAAAGATCGGTAATGGATATTACCTCTTCTTTGGAACGCCTTTTTGAATCCTCCACTTAAGGAACTAAGATTGGTCTTTGGAGAAGACCAGGACCTCTAGGATTATTCTAGGGAAGTGGAGAATGGAAAATGGCAGGGGTTGGCCGAGCTTGAGTGCTCAAATTGGTGTGAGGAGGAGGGGGAGGAGGTGCCCTTTTATAAGGGAGGAGAGGGGCACCTTAGGAATATCTCAAAATATTATTTTATATTAAAGTCAAAAATCGGTTTATAATGGTTCCAAAGGGTCTTATTTAGAAGCTAAAGTGGGGATGGGTCGAAATCCTATCAACCAATAGAATTTAGACAAGTTTAGGATATTATTTTAACCTTATCAATTAAATTTAACTCTAAGTTAAATAATTTAACTTTTACCATGTCTTTTTGTTTTCTTTCACTATATGGTTAATACACTTACTATAACATGCCAAACGAACCCCAAATTGTTTATTATTAATATATATATCCTTATCTAAGTCATTTGGCCGAACCTTAGATTTTTAGGAAGAAAATAACAATTAATAATATAATATTTGATTTAAAAACTATTTTGTGTCAATTTTGACACTATTTGATATATGATTTGTTTGAAAGTCATAACAGAATTATATGTTCGAACCAAGTTGATTAAATCAACAATAATATATCATAGTAACCTAGAAAATTAGTGTAATTCATAAAAAGTCTCAAATTACATTTATTTTGGTATTTATATTATCAATTTTGTCAATATTTCATTAATAAGATAATTACTGCATCATCTTTGTGTCATAAATAAATTAAATTATTTGATGTCTAAAAATTACAAATAAAATACCATCATGTAGGAAATCTTCTTAGCTTTCTAATGAATATTTACAATTGAATTTATATTATGTATAACCCCATATTAAAAATTATTTACTTATTAAACTTTGATTTTAACTATTTTAACCCTTCTTTAAATAAATTAATAATAAATGTCCTATTCTAATCCAAGTGGGCCTAAATGGTCATATTTTATTCCTAAGTTTGTTTTTGGTCGAATTACACTTGTCCAATAGAATTAGGACATGTGTTAGGGTAATATTGATATCATATTTACCCTTAGTTACCCTATTTACTATTAACCGCGGTAAAAATAGTAAAAAGTTACTATTCACCAAAAAATTATTTTCATCTCATTGAACCACATTTTAGTCCTTGATATTAACCGTGTCTCTCGGATTTTTGAAATTCCATTCACAGAAGCGGTAAAATTATGTTTTATGCAAAATTCAGTTTTTTATCCTACCACTTAGTGGTTTCACTATTCATCAAAAATTGAAAGTTTTCAGAAAAATACCAAAATTTCACCCTAGGCTAATTTCGATATTCTGAGTCCGAAAATGAAGTCCATTTTGAAAAATAAAATTTATAAAATTTCAAAAAGTGGTTATTACTATTCATAACGACTAGTTTTAATAGCATATTGTTGTTTAGTGAAACTCGGTATTGCGTACGACGCAAGCTATCGAGGAAGGTTGCGATTGCGTGTAAAGCAAGCCAAGCAAGTGTTGTGTAGAAAAAGATTCCTTTGATGATTTATATAACATAAAAGTCTCGGGTGTTACATTCTACCCCCCTTAAAAAGAATTTCGCCCTCGAAATTCGTCACTTTGCAACAAACAAATGAGGATACTTCTCCCTCATCATATCCTCAAGCTCCCATGTAGCTTCTTCAAGTTGGTGGTTTCTCCATAAAACTTTCACCAAGCGAGTGGTCTTGTTTCGTAGGACTTTTTCGCTACGATCCAGAATCTCTATCGGCTGTTCTTCATAAGAAAGATCTTGCTCCAGCGGTACAACTTCTGAGCTGAGTACATGTGAAGGATCTGGTATGTACTTTCTCAGGAGAGATACATGGAACACATCGTGAACTTGAGAGAGATTCGGTGGAAGCGCCAATCGGTAAGCTACCTTCCCAACACGATCCAGTATTTCAAAAGGACCGATATATCTAGGGCTCAACTTCCCCTTCTTTCCAAATCTCATAACCCTCTTCCAGGGAGATATTCGTAAGAACACTTTATCACCCACTTCAAACTCTAGGTCTCTTCTTCGATTGTCGGCATAACTTTTCTGTCGACTCTGAGCTGCTCTTATGTGTTGTTGAATAGATCTGACCTTTTCTGCCATTTCATCAACGAGATCAGGTCCTAATAGCTTTCTTTCCCCAACTTCATCCCAACAAGTTGGAGTCCTGCATTTCTTTCCATAGAGAGCTTCATAAGGAGCCATTTGAATACTGGAGTGAAAGCTATTATTATAAGAAAATTCCACCAAAGGTAGGTGTTGATCCCAACCTACTTTGAAATCCATAGAGCAAGCTCTCAACATATCTTCTAGGGTTTGAATTGTTCTCTCAGACTGACCGTCTGTCTGGGGATGATAAGCAGTGCTGAAACTCAACTCTGTATCCAGAGTATGCTGAAGACTTCGCCAGAACTTCGAGGTAAATCTCGGATCCCGATCAGATATAATAGAAAGTGGTACTCCATGTAATCTTACCACTTCCTTTACATATATCCTGGCAAGCTGATCTAGAGAGAAATCCTCTCTAATAGGAATGAAGTGTGCAGACTTTGTGAGACGATCAACTATGACCCAGATAGCATTATTGCCTTTGGATGTTTTAGGAAGTCCTGTGACAAAGTCCATAGTGATGTTTTCCCATTTCCATTCGGGTATGGGTAATGGTTGTAACATCCCCTTAGACTTCTGTCTCTCAGCTTTAACTTGTTGACAAACCAAGCATCGAGAGACATATTCAGCAACATCTCTTTTCATGCCATCCCACCAGAAGTACTCTTTCAGGTCCCTATACATCTTCGTGCTTCCAGGATGAATAGAGAATGAAGAACTATGAGCCTCATCCAGCAGCTCTTTCTTTAATTCGGGGATGGGAGGAACACAAACCCGATTCCTGAACTTTATTATCCCATCACAATCAAGGTTGAATTCAGGAACATTTCTCACCTTCTTTTGTAACTCGACATCTTCTTTCTGTGCCTCTTTAATCTTCACATGTATAGATGGTTGAACATTCATTTGAGAAAGATAAGATTTTTCCCCTTCCATTATAATTCCAAGATCCATCCTTTGTAAATCCATAAATATTGGATCTTTTGTGATCCTCATCATGGATAAACTAGCATGGTCTTGTCGACTTAATGCATCTGCCACCTTGTTTGCTTTCCCAGGGTGGTAATGGATTGAGCAGTCATAATCCTTAATCAGCTCCAACCATCTTCTTTGACGCATATTCAACTCCTTTTGTGTGAAAATATACTTTAAACTTTTATGATCAGTATAAATATCACACCTTTCACCATAAAGGTAATGCCTCCAAATCTTTAATGCAAAGATTACCGCAGCCAACTCCAAATCATGTGTTGGGTAATTTTGCTCATGGATTTTCAACTGTCGTGAGGCATAAGCTATCACCATATCATTTTGCATAAGAACACACCCCAATCCCTTCTTGGATGCATCACTGTAGATCACAAACCTTTCTCCACTACAAGGCAGTGTGAGCACAGGTGCACTGGATAACCTTCTTTTCAACTCCTTGAAATTCTCTTCACATTCCTCTGTCCAGACAAACTTAACTCCTTTCCGAGTCAACTTGGTGAGTGGATTAGATAATCGTGAAAAATCTTTTACAAAACGTCGATAATATCCAGCCAAAACAAGAAAACTTCGGATCTCAGTTACTGTGGTTGGTCTCGACCATCTTTCGATAACCTCTGTTTTTGCTGGATCCACAGATATCCCCTCTTTTGAGATTATATGACCCAAAAATGCAACTTTTTGAAGCCAAAATTCACACTTGGTAAATTTGGCATAAAGCTTCTCCTTTCTCAGGGTCTTCAATATAATTCTCAAGTGATCTTCATGCTCTTCCTTGCTCTTTGAATAGACAAGAATATCGTCTATAAAGACTACCACAAATTGATCAAGATAGTCTCTAAAGACTCTATTCATTAGATCCATGAAGATAGCAGGGGCATTAGTAAGACCAAATGGCATCACTATAAATTCATAGTGTCCATACCTTGTACGGAAAGCCGTCTTTGGTATATCCTCCCTTTTGACCCTTAATTGATGATACCCTGAACGAAGATCAATTTTGGAAAAGTATTGAGCTCCGCGTAGTTGGTCAAATAAGTCATCAATGCGTGGGAGAGGATATTTGTTCTTGATAGTGATCTTGTTAAGTTCTCGATAATCAATGCAGAGTCTCATTGATCCATCTTTCTTCTTAACAAATAGAACAGGTGCTCCCCAAGGTGACGCACTAGGGCGTATGAATCCCTTATCAAGATTCTCTTGGAGTTGCTTCTTCAATTCCTGCAACTCAATTGGGGCCATTCTATAAGGTGTCTTTGAAATAGGCAAAGCACCCGGTACGAGTTCTATTGAAAACTCAACTTCACGATTTGGTGGAAGACCCGGCAATTCCTCCGGAAAGACATCATCAAACTCCCGTACAATGGGCATATTCTTAATCGTGAGTTTCTCACCAACCATTTGAGATAAATAACCTTCATTTAGTGGAATCAATACCCATAAGATGGAAGAAATTTCCACTGGAAGGTTATGTTCATCCTTGCATTGGTATACGATCGTAGATTGATCTGGAATATGAAATGTGACTTCCCTTCTTTGGCAATTGATATGAGCTCCATGTAGAGAAAGCCAATCCATGCCAAGAATCACATCAAATTCCACTAAAGGAAGGATCACAAGATTTGCAGGAAGCACTTTCCCACAAACTTCGATCGGAGAAGAATTATAAACTTTTGATGCGATTGATGTGCCATTAGGTGTTGTCACGGCTAACTCAACATCTAATTGTTGAGGTAATACGGTGATACCCTTAGAAAAGTCTTCAGAAATAAAAGAGTGGGTGGATCCAGAATCAAATAAAACATTTGCTACTTTAGAATGGATGGTAAGTGTACCTTTCACCACATCGTTATCGTACTCCACATCGCTGATAGAAATTGCATGTGACTTTCCTTTGTCTTTAGCCTTAAGATTTTGTTGACGTCGACCATCATCATCAACCCTTGGATTTGGGCATTGATTGGCATAATGCCCCATCTCCTTGCACTTGAAACATTGAAGTGTAGCAGGTTCATTCTGTGTATCCCTTCCTTTGTTTTCATCATTAGACATCTTCTTCCCATTATCACGGCATTCAAATGCCCGATGACCTTCCTTTCCACATTTAAAACATTTACTTGTCCCTTTAAGACAACTCCCTCCATGTTTCTTTCCACACTTTGAGCATAAGGGAAAGTTCATCTTCTTTTCCGTGTGCTCTTTAGATTTTTCTTTGAATTCCATCTTCCTCTTCTTATCAAACCCATGTGACTGATGGGTTACTCCAATCTCCATCTCGACTTTGAGAGCACATCGAACGATTTCCTCGTAGCTATTGAAGTCCCTTATGGCTAACGCCCTTCGAAGACTTGGTTTTAAGCCACTAAAGAATCGATCGATCTTACTCTCAGGTTGGATAATAATACCAGAAGCGTACCTTGCAAGTCTTGTAAAATTTGCTTCATAGGTACTAACAGATTCATCATCCCTTTGCTTCAGTTCAAGGAACTCTTTCTCCATCTTTGTTCGGAGAATACGAGGGAAGTACTTATTGAAAAATAAGTTCTTGAACTCGTCCCATTCCATAGACTCAATTTCATCTCTTTGCCTCGTATTCTTAACAAGATTCCACCATTGATCCGCATCTCCTTCCAAACGATACACTGCTAGGATGACTTTATCATGCTCAGAACATTGAAGAACTGAAAATATCTTTTCAGTAGTACTAATCCATTGTTCAGCAACTAATGGATCAGTAGACCCGCTGAAAGATGGTGGACGCTGCCTCATGAAGGATTCAACAGAATGTTGCTCCCTCCTTTGTTCGTTTGGAAATCCTGCATGATTCATAGCTTGAGAAAGTTGCGTGAGCATGGCTAAAAGATTTTGCATTCCAGCTCCCATATCGTTTGGTTGCTCAGGGGGACAATCATTGCATTGCCCATCGCATTCCGCATTAACACGGTTCCTTCGGGTTCCAGCCATTGACTAAAACCAAGAAGAATAGTGTGAGCAGCACTAATTATAATAGGAAACCACATAATTCAAGAATAAAATTTTCATGCTTATGGTCTTATCCTAGGTTATTCAAGGCCATTTCTAAAACACTAAGATTGTGTTCTATGCTTAGACTTATCCTTAGGGTTCTTACTAAGGCTTTCACATCCTAGTTTCCAAAGGTTGACTATACCTTTCCTCTGATACCAACTATAACGACCCACACTTTACATACATTGTTAATACTTCAAAATTGAAGCACACTTATTACAACATATGACAAAACCACAAAGGACCGTATAGGTATAGTGTCTTTAGAAACTGGGAAACATAAACAACTGGTTCATAAATCTTCTACAGTGTCTCCCATTTATTTCATCATATCTAGGGTCCCTTTTAGCATATTCTACTTAATATCCATCTTCCTGACCTGGGGAAAAGAAAACATAAAAGGGTGAGCTCAAATGCTCAGCAAGGGCAAATAAAGGAAATAAAAATCATATCATATCTTTATGAAAATCAAAACCTGCAAAAGAGATCATAATATCTTAACATGGAATAAATCATAGAAGTGAAAATGAGATCCCCAAAATCATAACATAAAACTTGAAACTTTGTGGCATGCACACATAATCATGGAGATCATTTCTTGTTAGTCATGACTCATTGCCAAGACTATCTTAGTGGACAAAGTCCCTTTCTGAACCGAGTTCACTCCTCGTTTCAGTCCTGTATCACTGAACCGAAATAACCTTCCGTTCCAGCCATGTCTATCTCATGAGATATAAAATCATTACCCAATGCATTGGAGGGAGATATAGGTCCCACCCATCTTATAATGAATCCTTTCTTATGTGTGCCACATAATCATAAAACATACATCATCGCATAACACATATAACAAAAATGGGATTCTTGAAACATCATGACATCATAAATAAATTCATAAATGATAAAGGAATTCATAAACATAATTCCATCACAACATAGTCAAACCAATGTAAAAATATGGATAGAAACAGAACCCTTTATTATCTTAGATGGAAAATAATTTTGATAAAACACTTGAATTGAATTCTTGAGGAAAGTATCCTTTCTTCTTCAAAAACATTTTTCCTTTCATAACATGTCATAAAACTTTAAAATAAAGAAGTTGATTAAAAAATAAACTTGAAAACTTGTAAAGGATGCTTCTTTGAAGTAATGTTTTAAAAATCCATTCATGCCGTATAAGTTAAAAAAAACATTCTTCGTACTTTTGTCGGAAAAGTTAAAAAGTACCTCGTACGGAAAAACAACAAAAGATTCCTTTCATATTCTTTACTAAAAACTCACCTAAGGGTAAAATTGGATTTAAACTATTTCAAGTGGATGGAAACAATATTACATATTGAGGGAACATGGATGTGGATGATAAAATACACCCCAGTAAATACTTACGAATAAACAATCTCGGATAAAAATGAGATTGTGATATTTCCCTTACCTTAGGTCCGATTAGCTTTGTACGTGTCCGAAGCTCCTGTATAATGGTTTAAATAATGTTATTGACTTATTCCAGAATCATACATATTGATATGAGATCATATATGGTCATATTATTAGCTTCTTGTTAGTAATATTTCATTGTTACTTGTTACTCGGGTCTTTATAACTTTTTGTTCTTATGCGTGTTTTGTCGAATAAATTCTTATTCTTATATTTAGGTTATAGATAATTCATTTCCAGAATGGTATTAGTGTAGTATATACCATATTCATTCATTCAATTCATTTATACAATCATTATGAAATGAAGATCATGTAGAACGAGTCGCATCACATCGTGGAGACGGTATTCCGTACGTACGCACGAGTGATGATATCGTTCCTATGATCGTGGAATTGTATTGGAGTTTATATATATATTATTTCAGTATCAATATTACTTAATAATAATCATATATAGTTACTCATTACACCATTATACCCATCCTTGTAAGGTGATGGTGGAAAATAGATTACACCACGGCGTGGAGACGGTATTCCGTACGTACGCACGCGCGGTGATTTCATTTTTTCCGTAGGATGGATAGAAGGTGAATTAGGGTTGTTTCATATTTATAATAACATATCAGTATGTAAGTAATACTGATGTTATTACTTTATCATGAAACAACTAAAGAAGAAGAAGTTGAAGAAGAAAGAAATTGAAAAGATCGGTAATGGATATTACCTCTTCTTTGGAACGCCTTTTTGAATCCTCCACTTAAGGAACTAAGATTGGTCTTTGGAGAAGACCAGGACCTCTAGGATTATTCTAGGGAAGTGGAGAATGGAAAATGGCAGGGGTTGGCCGAGCTTGAGTGCTCAAATTGGTGTGAGGAGGAGGGGGAGGAGGTGCCCTTTTATAAGGGAGGAGAGGGGCACCTTAGGAATATCTCAAAATATTATTTTATATTAAAGTCAAAAATCGGTTTATAATGGTTCCAAAGGGTCTTATTTAGAAGCTAAAGTGGGGATGGGTCGAAATCCTATCAACCAATAGAATTTAGACAAGTTTAGGATATTATTTTAACCTTATCAATTAAATTTAACTCTAAGTTAAATAATTTAACTTTTACCATGTCTTTTTGTTTTCTTTCACTATATGGTTAATACACTTACTATAACATGCCAAACGAACCCCAAATTGTTTATTATTAATATATATATCCTTATCTAAGTCATTTGGCCGAACCTTAGATTTTTAGGAAGAAAATAACAATTAATAATATAATATTTGATTTAAAAACTATTTTGTGTCAATTTTGACACTATTTGATATATGATTTGTTTGAAAGTCATAACAGAATTATATGTTCGAACCAAGTTGATTAAATCAACAATAATATATCATAGTAACCTAGAAAATTAGTGTAATTCATAAAAAGTCTCAAATTACATTTATTTTGGTATTTATATTATCAATTTTGTCAATATTTCATTAATAAGATAATTACTGCATCATCTTTGTGTCATAAATAAATTAAATTATTTGATGTCTAAAAATTACAAATAAAATACCATCATGTAGGAAATCTTCTTAGCTTTCTAATGAATATTTACAATTGAATTTATATTATGTATAACCCCATATTAAAAATTATTTACTTATTAAACTTTGATTTTAACTATTTTAACCCTTCTTTAAATAAATTAATAATAAATGTCCTATTCTAATCCAAGTGGGCCTAAATGGTCATATTTTATTCCTAAGTTTGTTTTTGGTCGAATTACACTTGTCCAATAGAATTAGGACATGTGTTAGGGTAATATTGATATCATATTTACCCTTAGTTACCCTATTTACTATTAACCGCGGTAAAAATAGTAAAAAGTTACTATTCACCAAAAAATTATTTTCATCTCATTGAACCACATTTTAGTCCTTGATATTAACCGTGTCTCTCGGATTTTTGAAATTCCATTCACAGAAGCGGTAAAATTAAGTTTTATGCAAAATTCAGTTTTTTATCCTACCACTTAGTGGTTTCACTATTCATCAAAAATTGAAAGTTTTCAGAAAAATACCAAAATTTCACCCTAGGCTAATTTCGATATTCTGAGTCCGAAAATGAAGTCCATTTTGAAAAATAAAATTTATAAAATTTCAAAAAGTGGTTATTACTATTCATAACGACTAGTTTTAATAGCATATTGTTGTTTAGTGAAACTCGGTATTGCGTACGACGCAAGCTATCGAGGAAGGTTGCGATTGCGTGTAAAGCAAGCCAAGCAAGTGTTGTGTAGAAAAAGATTCCTTTGATGATTTATATAACATAAAAGTCTCGGGTGTTACATTCTACCCCCCTTAAAAAGAATTTCGCCCTCGAAATTCGTCACTTTGCAACAAACAAATGAGGATACTTCTCCCTCATCATATCCTCAAGCTCCCATGTAGCTTCTTCAAGTTGGTGGTTTCTCCATAAAACTTTCACCAAGCGAGTGGTCTTGTTTCGTAGGACTTTTTCGCTACGATCCAGAATCTCTATCGGCTGTTCTTCATAAGAAAGATCTTGCTCCAGCGGTACAACTTCTGAGCTGAGTACATGTGAAGGATCTGGTATGTACTTTCTCAGGAGAGATACATGGAACACATCGTGAACTTGAGAGAGATTCGGTGGAAGCGCCAATCGGTAAGCTACCTTCCCAACACGATCCAGTATTTCAAAAGGACCGATATATCTAGGGCTCAACTTCCCCTTCTTTCCAAATCTCATAACCCTCTTCCAGGGAGATATTCGTAAGAACACTTTATCACCCACTTCAAACTCTAGGTCTCTTCTTCGATTGTCGGCATAACTTTTCTGTCGACTCTGAGCTGCTCTTATGTGTTGTTGAATAGATCTGACCTTTTCTGCCATTTCATCAACGAGATCAGGTCCTAATAGCTTTCTTTCCCCAACTTCATCCCAACAAGTTGGAGTCCTGCATTTCTTTCCATAGAGAGCTTCATAAGGAGCCATTTGAATACTGGAGTGAAAGCTATTATTATAAGAAAATTCCACCAAAGGTAGGTGTTGATCCCAACCTCCTTTGAAATCCATAGAGCAAGATCTCAACATATCTTCTAGGGTTTGAATTGTTCTCTCAGACTGACCGTCTGTCTGGGGATGATAAGCAGTGCTGAAACTCAACTCTGTATCCAGAGTATGCTGAAGACTTCGCCAGAACTTCGAGGTAAATCTCGGATCCCGATCAGATATAATAGAAAGTGGTACTCCATGTAATCTTACCACTTCCTTTACATATATCCTGGCAAGATGATCTAGAGAGAAATCCTCTCTAATAGGAATGAAGTGTGCAGACTTTGTGAGACGATCAACTATGACCCAGATAGCATTATTGCCTTTGGATGTTTTAGGAAGTCCTGTGACAAAGTCCATAGTGATGTTTTCCCATTTCCATTCGGGTATGGGTAATGGTTGTAACATCCCCTTAGACTTCTGTCTCTCAGCTTTAACTTGTTGACAAACCAAGCATCGAGAGACATATTCAGCAACATCTCTTTTCATGCCATCCCACCAGAAGTACTCTTTCAGGTCCCTATACATCTTCGTGCTTCCA
Source organism: Viscum album (assembly GCA_963277665.1). NCBI lineage: Eukaryota > Viridiplantae > Streptophyta > Magnoliopsida > Santalales > Viscaceae > Viscum > Viscum album. The sequence continues at coordinate 1,328,475,585 of OY728159.1, forward strand.
GGATGAATAGAGAATGAAGAACTATGAGCCTCATCCAGCAGCTCTTTCTTTAATTCGGGGATGGGAGGAACACAAACCCGATTCCTGAACTTTATTATCCCATCACAATCAAGGTTGAATTCAGGAACATTTCTCACCTTCTTTTGTAACTCGACATCTTCTTTCTGTGCCTCTTTAATCTTCACATGTATAGATGGTTGAACATTCATTTGAGAAAGATAAGATTTTTCCCCTTCCATTATAATTCCAAGATCCATCCTTTGTAAATCCATAAATATTGGATCTTTTGTGATCCTCATCATGGATAAACTAGCATGGTCTTGTCGACTTAATGCATCTGCCACCTTGTTTGCTTTCCCAGGGTGGTAATGGATTGAGCAGTCATAATCCTTAATCAGCTCCAACCATCTTCTTTGACGCATATTCAACTCCTTTTGTGTGAAAATATACTTTAAACTTTTATGATCAGTATAAATATCACACCTTTCACCATAAAGGTAATGCCTCCAAATCTTTAATGCAAAGATTACCGCAGCCAACTCCAAATCATGTGTTGGGTAATTTTGCTCATGGATTTTCAACTGTCGTGAGGCATAAGCTATCACCATATCATTTTGCATAAGAACACACCCCAATCCCTTCTTGGATGCATCACTGTAGATCACAAACCTTTCTCCACTACAAGGCAGTGTGAGCACAGGTGCACTGGATAACCTTCTTTTCAACTCCTTGAAATTCTCTTCACATTCCTCTGTCCAGACAAACTTAACTCCTTTCCGAGTCAACTCGGTGAGTGGATTAGATAATCGTGAAAAATCTTTTACAAAACGTCGATAATATCCAGCCAAAACAAGAAAACTTCGGATCTCAGTTACTGTGGTTGGTCTCGACCATCTTTCGATAACCTCTGTTTTTGCTGGATCCACAGATATCCCCTCTTTTGAGATTATATGACCCAAAAATGCAACTTTTTGAAGCCAAAATTCACACTTGGTAAATTTGGCATAAAGCTTCTCCTTTCTCAGGATCTTCAATATAATTCTCAAGTGATCTTCATGCTCTTCCTTGCTCTTTGAATAGACAAGAATATCGTCTATAAAGACTACCACAAATTGATCAAGATAGTCTCTAAAGACTCTATTCATTAGATCCATGAAGATAGCAGGGGCATTAGTAAGACCAAATGGCATCACTATAAATTCATAGTGTCCATACCTTGTACGGAAAGCCGTCTTTGGTATATCCTCCCTTTTGACCCTTAATTGATGATACCCTGAACGAAGATCAATTTTGGAAAAGTATTGAGCTCCGCGTAGTTGGTCAAATAAGTCATCAATGCGTGGGAGAGGATATTTGTTCTTGATAGTGATCTTGTTAAGTTCTCGATAATCAATGCAGAGTCTCATTGATCCATCTTTCTTCTTAACAAATAGAACAGGTGCTCCCCAAGGTGACGCACTAGGGCGTATGAATCCCTTATCAAGATTCTCTTGGAGTTGCTTCTTCAATTCCTGCAACTCAATTGGGGCCATTCTATAAGGTGTCTTTGAAATAGGCAAAGCACCCGGTACGAGTTCTATTGAAAACTCAACTTCACGATTTGGTGGAAGACCCGGCAATTCCTCCGGAAAGACATCATCAAACTCCCGTACAATGGGCATATTCTTAATCGTGAGTTTCTCACCAACCATTTGAGATAAATAACCTTCATTTAGTGGAATCAATACCCATAAGATGGAAGAAATTTCCACTGGAAGGTTATGTTCATCCTTGCATTGGTATACGATCGTAGATTGATCTGGAATATGAAATGTGACTTCCCTTCTTTGGCAATTGATATGAGCTCCATGTAGAGAAAGCCAATCCATGCCAAGAATCACATCAAATTCCACTAAAGGAAGGATCACAAGATTTGCAGGAAGCACTTTCCCACAAACTTCGATCGGAGAAGAATTATAAACTTTTGATGCGATTGATGTGCCATTAGGTGTTGTCACGGCTAACTCAACATCTAATTGTTGAGGTAATACGGTGATACCCTTAGAAAAGTCTTCAGAAATAAAAGAGTGGGTGGATCCAGAATCAAATAAAACATTTGCTACTTTAGAATGGATGGTAAGTGTACCTTTCACCACATCGTTATCGTACTCCACATCGCTGATAGAAATTGCATGTGACTTTCCTTTGTCTTTAGCCTTAAGATTTTGTTGACGTCGACCATCATCATCAACCCTTGGATTTGGGCATTGATTGGCATAATGCCCCATCTCCTTGCACTTGAAACATTGAAGTGTAGCAGGTTCATTCTGTGTATCCCTTCCTTTGTTTTCATCATTAGACATCTTCTTCCCATTATCACGGCATTCAAATGCCCGATGACCTTCCTTTCCACATTTAAAACATTTACTTGTCCCTTTAAGACAACTCCCTCCATGTTTCTTTCCACACTTTGAGCATAAGGGAAAGTTCATCTTCTTTTCCGTGTGCTCTTTAGATTTTTCTTTGAATTCCATCTTCCTCTTCTTATCAAACCCATGTGACTGATGGGTTACTCCAATCTCCATCTCGACTTTGAGAGCACATCGAACGATTTCCTCGTAGCTATTGAAGTCCCTTATGGCTAACGCCCTTCGAAGACTTGGTTTTAAGCCACTAAAGAATCGATCGATCTTACTCTCAGGTTGGATAATAATACCAGAAGCGTACCTTGCAAGTCTTGTAAAATTTGCTTCATAGGTACTAACAGATTCATCATCCCTTTGCTTCAGTTCAAGGAACTCTTTCTCCATCTTTGTTCGGAGAATACGAGGGAAGTACTTATTGAAAAATAAGTTCTTGAACTCGTCCCATTCCATAGACTCAATTTCATCTCTTTGCCTCGTATTCTTAACAAGATTCCACCATTGATCCGCATCTCCTTCCAAACGATACACTGCTAGGATGACTTTATCATGCTCAGAACATTGAAGAACTGAAAATATCTTTTCAGTAGTACTAATCCATTGTTCAGCAACTAATGGATCAGTAGACCCGCTGAAAGATGGTGGACGCTGCCTCATGAAGGATTCAACAGAATGTTGCTCCCTCCTTTGTTCGTTTGGAAATCCTGCATGATTCATAGCTTGAGAAAGTTGCGTGAGCATGGCTAAAAGATTTTGCATTCCAGCTCCCATATCGTTTGGTTGCTCAGGGGGACAATCATTGCATTGCCCATCGCATTCCGCATTAACACGGTTCCTTCGGGTTCCAGCCATTGACTAAAACCAAGAAGAATAGTGTGAGCAGCACTAATTATAATAGGAAACCACATAATTCAAGAATAAAATTTTCATACTTATGGTCTTATCCTAGGTTATTCAAGGCCATTTCTAAAACACTAAGATTGTGTTCTATGCTTAGACTTATCCTTAGGGTTCTTACTAAGGCTTTCACATCCTAGTTTCCAAAGGTTGACTATACCTTTCCTCTGATACCAACTATAACGACCCACACTTTACATACATTGTTAATACTTCAAAATTGAAGCACACTTATTACAACATATGACAAAACCACAAAGGACCGTATAGGTATAGTGTCTTTAGAAACTGGGAAACATAAACAACTGGTTCATAAATCTTCTACAGTGTCTCCCATTTATTTCATCATATCTAGGGTCCCTTTTAGCATATTCTACTTAATATCCATCTTCCTGACCTGGGGAAAAGAAAACATAAAAGGGTGAGCTCAAATGCTCAGCAAGGGCAAATAAAGGAAATAAAAATCATATCATATCTTTATGAAAATCAAAACCTGCAAAAGAGATCATAATATCTTAACATGGAATAAATCATAGAAGTGAAAATGAGATCCCCAAAATCATAACATAAAACTTGAAACTTTGTGGCATGCACACATAATCATGGAGATCATTTCTTGTTAGTCATGACTCATTGCCAAGACTATCTTAGTGGACAAAGTCCCTTTCTGAACCGAGTTCACTCCTCGTTTCAGTCCTGTATCACTGAACCGAAATAACCTTCCGTTCCAGCCATGTCTATCTCATGAGATATAAAATCATTACCCAATGCATTGGAGGGAGATATAGGTCCCACCCATCTTATAATGAATCCTTTCTTATGTGTGCCACATAATCATAAAACATACATCATCGCATAACACATATAACAAAAATGGGATTCTTGAAACATCATGACATCATAAATAAATTCATAAATGATAAAGGAATTCATAAACATAATTCCATCACAACATAGTCAAACCAATGTAAAAATATGGATAGAAACAGAACCCTTTATTATCTTAGATGGAAAATAATTTTGATAAAACACTTGAATTGAATTCTTGAGGAAAATATCCTTTCTTCTTCAAAAACATTTTTCCTTTCATAACATGTCATAAAACTTTAAAATAAAGAAGTTGATTAAAAAATAAACTTGAAAACTTGTAAAGGATGCTTCTTTGAAGTAATGTTTTAAAAATCCATTCATGCCGTATAAGTTAAAAAAAACATTCTTCGTACTTTTGTCGGAAAAGTTAAAAAGTACCTCGTACGGAAAAACAACAAAAGATTCCTTTCATATTCTTTACTAAAAACTCACCTAAGGGTAAAATTGGATTTAAACTATTTCAAGTGGATGGAAACAATATTACATATTGAGGGAACATGGATGTGGATGATAAAATACACCCCAGTAAATACTTACGAATAAACAATCTCGGATAAAAATGAGATTGTGATATTTCCCTTACCTTAGGTCCGATTAGCTTTGTACGTGTCCGAAGCTCCTGTATAATGGTTTAAATAATGTTATTGACTTATTCCAGAATCATACATATTGATATGAGATCATATATGGTCATATTATTAGCTTCTTGTTAGTAATATTTCATTGTTACTTGTTACTCGGGTCTTTATAACTTTTTGTTCTTATGCGTGTTTTGTCGAATAAATTCTTATTCTTATATTTAGGTTATAGATAATTCATTTCTAGAATGGTATTAGTGTAGTATATACCATATTCATTCATTCAATTCATTTATACAATCATTATGAAATGAAGATCATGTAGAACGAGTCGCATCACATCGTGGAGACGGTATTCCGTACGTACGCACGAGTGATGATATCGTTCCTATGATCGTGGAATTGTATTGGAGTTTATATATATATTATTTCAGTATCAATATTACTTAATAATAATCATATATAGTTACTCATTACACCATTATACCCATCCTTGTAAGGTGATGGTGGAAAATAGATTACACCACGGCGTGGAGACGGTATTCCGTACGTACGCACGCGCGGTGATTTCATTTTTTCCGTAGGATGGATAGAAGGTGAATTAGGGTTGTTTCATATTTATAATAACATATCAGTATGTAAGTAATACTGATGTTATTACTTTATCATGAAACAACTAAAGAAGAAGAAGTTGAAGAAGAAAGAAATTGAAAAGATCGGTAATGGATATTACCTCTTCTTTGGAACGCCTTTTTGAATCCTCCACTTAAGGAACTAAGATTGGTCTTTGGAGAAGACCAGGACCTCTAGGATTATTCTAGGGAAGTGGAGAATGGAAAATGGCAGGGGTTGGCCGAGCTTGAGTGCTCAAATTGGTGTGAGGAGGAGGGGGAGGAGGTGCCCTTTTATAAGGGAGGAGAGGGGCACCTTAGGAATATCTCAAAATATTATTTTATATTAAAGTCAAAAATCGGTTTATAATGGTTCCAAAGGGTCTTATTTAGAAGCTAAAGTGGGGATGGGTCGAAATCCTATCAACCAATAGAATTTAGACAAGTTTAGGATATTATTTTAACCTTATCAATTAAATTTAACTCTAAGTTAAATAATTTAACTTTTACCATGTCTTTTTGTTTTCTTTCACTATATGGTTAATCCACTTACTATAACATGCCAAACGAACCCCAAATTGTTTATTATTAATATATATATCCTTATCTAAGTCATTTGGCCGAACCTTAGATTTTTAGGAATAAAATAACAATTAATAATATAATATTTGATTTAAAAACTATTTTGTGTCAATTTTGACACTATTTGATATATGATTTGTTTGAAAGTCATAACAGAATTATATGTTCGAACCAAGTTGATTAAATCAACAATAATATATCATAGTAACCTAGAAAATTAGTGTAATTCATAAAAAGTCTCAAATTACATTTATTTTGGTATTTATATTATCAATTTTGTCAATATTTCATTAATAAGATAATTACTGCATCATCTTTGTGTCATAAATAAATTAAATTATTTGATGTCTAAAAATTACAAATAAAATACCATCATGTAGGAAATCTTCTTAGCTTTCTAATGAATATTTACAATTGAATTTATATTATGTATAACCCCATATTAAAAATTATTTACTTATTAAACTTTGATTTTAACTATTTTAACCCTTCTTTAAATAAATTAATAATAAATGTCCTATTCTAATCCAAGTGGGCCTAAATGGTCATATTTTATTCCTAAGTTTGTTTTTGGTCGAATTACACTTGTCCAATAGAATTAGGACATGTGTTAGGGTAATATTGATATCATATTTACCCTTAGTTACCCTATTTACTATTAACCGCGGTAAAAATAGTAAAAAGTTACTATTCACCAAAAAATTATTTTCATCTCATTGAACCACATTTTAGTCCTTGATATTAACCGTGTCTCTCGGATTTTTGAAATTCCATTCACAGAAGCGGTAAAATTAAGTTTTATGCAAAATTCAGTTTTTTATCCTACCACTTAGTGGTTTCACTATTCATCAAAAATTGAAAGTTTTCAGAAAAATACCAAAATTTCACCCTAGGCTAATTTCGATATTCTGAGTCCGAAAATGAAGTCCATTTTGAAAAATAAAATTTATAAAATTTCAAAAAGTGGTTATTACTATTCATAACGACTAGTTTTAATAGCATATTGTTGTTTAGTGAAACTCGGTATTGCGTACGACGCAAGCTATCGAGGAAGGTTGTGATTGCGTGTAAAGCAAGCCAAGCAAGTGTTGTGTAGAAAAAGATTCCTTTGATGATTTATATAACATAAAAGTCTCGGGTGTTACAGATTCCAAATATGGAATCCATTTTTCCAAATTCAAAACACATAAGTGGAATAAATTAATTTAAAATTAATTCCTGTTGTCAAAACAAAAAGCGTGTTTTTAAGAAATAATAACTATCAAAAGATTAACACTTTTATATGTCCAATTTAAATGTGAAATTACATCCAATGACCTAAATTTTATTAAAGGATAATAATATAATCTAATTATACTTTAAAACCACTCAAATTTATAACTTAACATTATAAATTATTTCGATTAAAAAAGTTGTTTTTAATTAAAATTTAGTATTTTTCACTATTCATCAAAATCTGAAAGTTATCAGAAGAGTAACAAAAGTTTATCCAAAATAAATTTTTATGTCCCAATTCTAAAGAATAATATAATTTCATTAAATTTAATATATAAAAGTGTCAAATATTGGTTTTAATAAAGGTTCCCTATTAAAATGCGGTAAAATTGCATTTTTTGAAAAATACTTCTTTTATCTAAAAAATGAATTTGTTCTTATATTATGTCTAATAAAAACATAATATGGATTCTAAAATTATATGGAGCACATAAAATTAAAAATTCAGTTAATACTATTCATAACAACTTTTTTAACGGCTAGTTTGGTAAGTCGTGGTGCGCTCGAACTCGGTGATGCATGTAACACAAGCAATTGAATCACTTTAATGAGATAATGTACTATGAAATATTGGGGTGTTAAATTCTACCCTACTTAAATAAATTTCTTCCTTGCAATTTGAAATTGTTTTTAAAATATAAAAGGTTAAAAATAGAAAAATACCTTTTTGGAAAACCCACATAAAAAATTGGGTTAATAAAATTTAGTCTTAATAAGAGGGAAATGGAAATGAAAAGGTCACCACCAACTTATGATCTCGATTTGGAGAACATTTGTGGAAATTAGAGACATATAATTTGAAAGAAAACATAAATATTTATAGGGAGGGATTGAGTTCATCAATCACAAACAAGTATAAAATTGAGGGCCTCAAATCCATTAATCTATGGTGATTTAAAGTTTCGTCGGTTCAACAAAACATAAGGTATTAGGATAACACATTTTTGGTTTTAATATCCCTTCCCTAAAGTTTTATAATTAATTTATTCATAGAATAAGAGGAAAAAAATATACTTGACAAGTAGAGTTTCATCCTTCAATTAATTCCTACCACAAACTCACCTTTCACTACTAAAGATAATATAATTCAAAAATATTCTATTTATCGTAATCATACAGGGTTCCAAAAATAATGAATTTATAATTCATTTGTAAGACTATTTAAAAAAACTACATTACAAAAACCAGGAAATCACGTAGGCCAGTGGTAGGTGATGTACCCTTGTCGCCCTTCAGTTGTGGGTTTATGTCTCGCGCCGTTGTCGGACGTGACGGGTTGTTGCTCAACCTCCAGGTTGTCCTTTTTATAAAAATACAAAAATAATATTAAGAATTTCTTTAACCTTATTAATAGTATCCAACATCAAATATAATCCATTCCAACCTTTAGACTTATCCAAAATACTTTTGTCCAAACTTAAAGTCCAAAATTTATAAAGAAGGTAAACACAATGAAGATCCTTTTTGTCACGTAATAAAATGTGAATACCTTCATCATGTATTCTTTTAAAACACGGTAACACACCGAATTACCATAAAAAATTATTTATTACATTCATGCTTCCTTATTCCTTATAGAATACTTGATATACTCCTTATATCCAAAAATGTTGTAAACTCCAATAATGATGGAATATATAAATCATTAATCAGTTTCAAGGTACTCAAGAATTTCCAATATAATTTATCCAAATAAATAATATCTTATTCCAAAATCACTACCTTAGTATCAGAACCATAATAAATTTTATCTTTCTCCCAACCATATATTTTCCAAAAAATGTAACATGCTATTGAGTCACTTTTCTTGGTTCACATAATCTTAAGTCTGTAATGAAATAGTACTACAGTACAATCCTTATATACTCTATAGTTCTTATAACATGTACATAATTAATAAAATACTCAAATGAAATAATAATTTAATAACAACATAAGAAATCTAATCATTCCTCTTCATCTTCAGTAGTATCATAACTTGCTTATTATCCAATATCATCATTTGGGGTATACTCCGATTATTTGGACATTGATTCACGTAGTGTCCCAACTCCTTATGGATGAAGCATTGTACATTTGGAACCTTTTTATTACCCTTGAAATCAAGTACTTGGTGTCCTTTTTCTCCACACGTATAAAAAATTCACATTCCCTTCAAGCATTTACTAAGGTGATTCTTTCCACAGTTATCAAATATGGGAGAAATCCTTCTTTCCCCTCTTCCCTTTATCCATATTTCTCTCTCCCATCCTTTTCTTCCATTGCTTCCATTCAAATCCATTAGACTCAGAGAATTATTTACTTATCTTATTAACAAATGATAGTATTTCTTTATATTATGAGAATATGTGGGAGACTATTTCCCTTATAAATTTTAGCTTAATACCATGAAAGATATGACCCTTATTAATCTCTGGATCATACATATTGATGGATTTCTCATTCATTCTTCAAGGCACCATTTCTAAACAATGGAATACACTAGGTTAGTTTATGAATTGCAATACACAATTCCAAACTTGTAAAATACCTGACGTAAGTTGAAAAGATTATGCATATAATCTATAATCATAACATGTTTTCTTTGAGGATGTGTTTACTTCTAAATCATTCATAATGTCTTTTAATGAAGATGTGAATTATCATAAGCATATCCCCCTGGAGTGTCGTAACCAAGAGTGCAACAAGGCCCGTTGTTGTGTACCAGGATACCTCGGGTCAAGCCCGAAACTCCTTGTCAGAGTTCTCACTCCTAGGTACATCTGTACTAAAGCCGCCTCAACCTGCTTGTATCTAGACATAGATGTATTTCTTGGAAAATACACAAAATATCTACATTACCAAAATTCGGGGAAGTTCTTCTATACTAATCCTCCAAGTCTATCTTAGGGTAATGTTCTAAAATCAGATTTTTTCTAAATCAAGTTTCTAAGGTATGTACTAAACTTCCTCTAATACCAATTGTAATGCCCCGAACCCAGTCACCTAGATTCGGTGAATTATTACATAATATTAGAATGATATAAGAAATCATTTCCCAGATGACCGGTCAGTTTAGTAGCCTTGGAAGTACTAGAAACATTCATAAGTTTTACATTACATCATGGAATAAAAACATCAACAAAATTTTTCCCCTTTGAACACACTTATATCCTTTGCATATCCATTTAGGTCAACCATAAAATACTTCTTCACATCCTGGGGAAAATAAAACATAGGAACGGGTGATCTCAGATGCTCAGTAAGGATAACAATATAGGGGAAACATTCATAAATAATCATAAAAATTTAAGGCAATGTATAAGTCTAAAAAAAAGCCTTTTAAACATAAAGTTTAGTATAATATGACAAAGATTCAATAAAATAATTCCATTTACTTATTCACATGGATATTATACTAGTCGAATAATCACATTCAATATCAATATCCACTTTCATAATGATGGAATGCATAATTCCAGATTTCATAACCACATAGTCAAAGCCTTGTACCAAGACTACAAATAAGATTTTTGTCAAGGCCTTGTTCCAAGACACTAGTTTGTCTCATGAGACCTACCAATGCATAGAGAAGCTATCGTGGGCTCCACCCATCACTTACTAAGTCCAATGCATTTTTCATATGAAAAGGTTGAAACACAACATAAACATTTGTATTAAAACTAGCATACGAAATGTCAATACATTAACCATAAACCATGAATGATATAAAAATAGCACATCCATAGTCGAACATATCATAACTCATTCAATACAATTTTGAAGACTGTATTTATAATAAATCCATCTCAATCAAGAATACTATTTAAAAGGCATGTTGACATAGTTGAAAATAATTAGTAAAACTCTATGAGAGAAATATCCCTTTTTCATGAAAAAATTTAAAAGTTACACAATTTAAAAAGGAAGAAATTTAAAATAAATTTTGAATAAAAGTGTCCTATACAACTTCGAAACTTTTTAAAGGAATTAACATTTTAAAACATTCATGTCCATATAAATAAATCCTTAAAATCATTTTGAAAACATGGCCATTAATGAGAAATATTTAGAAAAATAAATCTTTAAAACATTTAAAATGATGTTTGAGTTAAAGAGTCCCTTAAAAATAATCCTCTTGAAAACTCTTTTATGAAACATGTACATGGATAATAAATATTTCCCAGTAAAAACTTGAACATAAACAATCTCAGATAATAATGAAATTGATGAATTAACCCTTGTCTTCTACTTTCCTTTAGTCAAGGGTACGTTTAAACTCATGTATAAAGACCATAGTATGTTATTAAATTATAACAGAACCATTTTCATATTTATTATATCATAAATTATTCATTTTTGACTTTATACTGTCCATTTAATAATTATTTCCATGTTAAATTAACATTTCAGGTAATAATCACTTTCTTTATCGTACGTGTTTTAACTTGTTATTATTGATCGTATCACTTAGATCGCGACTTAAATACTTCTAGAATATAAAAAATTATTTATATATAATATATATTTATAATATAAATATGTATAAAAGATAGATATATGAAATGAAAAACACCATTTATGGAGACGGTAGGCCGTACGTACGCATAAATGATGTTTCCATTTTCATATCGTATTGAATACAACTAAGTGAATAAGATATATTTAAATACATATATATATATATATATTAAGTATCCTTATTATGTAATATATTACATACATATTAATAATATATATTTTTATAATTATCATTGAATGGTGAATGTGGAAATAAATCTAATCACATCGTGGAGACGGTAATCTGTACGTACGCACGAGCGACAATATCATTATATTGGTTGTGAAATCGTATGTAATTAGATGGTATATCATATAGAAATAATAATTAACATGTTATATTCATTATTTACATCAGTTATTATCTTTATTATACCCATCCAAATAATGAAGTGTTTGAATAACAAACTACACCACGACGTGGAGACGGTAAGTCGTACGTACGCACGTATGGTGACTTTGTCAATTATAGGATGGATAGAATAAAAAATATGGTTGTACCATATTTATAATAACATAAAATTATGTAGTATGTACTGTATTTATCAGTTTGATATGGAAACAACAATGAAGGAGTAAGTGGAAGAAGAAAAGAATTTGAAAGAGGGTGATGAAATTATTACGTCTTCTTCAGGTGTTTCCTTTTGATTTGATCAAAAGGAATCCTTAAGTTGGATTTCTGATCAATGTAAGGACTCTAGGTTGATGTGAGAGAATTTGGGAACATATTTGGTCTGGGGTTGGCCCAGCCAAATGGCTTTGGAGTTGTGAAATTAAGAGAAGGGTAAGTACCCTTTTAAAAGAGAGGTGAGTGTCACTTTAGGAAAAGTTCGAAATATTATTTTATAATAAAATAATTTTCTGTTTCTAATGGATCAAAAATGATTTATTTCATGTAGAAGGTGGGTATGGGTTTATTTCCATTCAACCAAAAGGTTTTAGACATTTTTATGTCACCATATTAACCTTATCGTTTATATTTAACTCTTAGTTAAATAGTTTAACTTTTACCATGTATTAATGTATTATTATAATAAATGGTTAATAAACTTACTATAAAATTCCAAGAGAACCCCAATTGGTTAATTAATGTAATATATATGATTAGATATGTCTCTTTTCCAAACATTATATTTTTAGGACTATTATATTATTTAATAATGTAGTATTTGTTTTAAAAACTCATTTATGCCATTTTTTGACATTATTTAGTTTTCAGTTTTTGTGAAAGTTATAAAAACATTATTACTTAAAAAAAATACATTTAATCAATAATAACATGTAATATTACCTATAAAACTATTTTATGGCATCAAAACTTTCAAATTATATTTATTTTAATATTTATAATAGCATTTATTTGATTGTTTCATTAATAATGAAAAATATTACATCAGTATTGTGTCATATATAAATATATATATATTTTATTTATAAAAATTATAAATAAAATATAATTATGTATTAAATATTTTATCACTATAATTAATATTTATATTAGAATAGATAAATTGTATAACCTCATATGAAAATTGTTTTACTAAAAGATATATGCTTTTGTTATTTTTGTCATTACTTTAGATTATTTAATATAAAATGTCATTATCAATCTCAAGTGGCTCAATGGGGTCCCAAAATCGACCAAAGGATGCCCATGGTCGGAAATGTATCATCCAATAGGAATAGTACACATTTTAGGGTAATTTAATATTATTATAATAATATTTTTTTACCCTTATTTACCAGATTTACCCTTTAACCATGGTAAATAAAATATTTACTGAAGTAAATATTCATAATGACTAAAAATAAAAGTCACCAATTTACACCATTTGGACCTCCTTATTCTAAATATGAAATCCATTTTTCCAAATTCAAAACATATAAGTGGAAAAAATTAATTTAAAATTAATTTCCGTTGTCAAAACAAAAAGCGTGTTCTTAAGAAATAATAACTATCAAAAGATTAACACTTGTTTATGTCCAGTTTAAATGTGAAATTACATCCAATGGCCTAAGTTATAATAAATGATAAAATTATAATCTAATTATACTTTAAAACAACTTAAATTTATAATTAAACACTATAAATTATTTTGATTGAAAATTTTGTTTTTAATTAAAATTCAGTATTTTCACTATTCATCAAAATATGAAAGTTATCTAAAAAGATCCAAAAATTTATCCAAAACAATATTTTAATGTCCCAATTATAAATAATAATTTAATTTTATTAAATTTAATATATAAAAGTGTCAAATATTGTTTTTAAAAAAGGTTCACATTAAAAGGCGGTAAAATTGCATTTTTTGAAAAATACTTATTTTATCTGAAAAAAATGAATTTGTTCTTATATTATGTCTAAGAAACAGATAATATGGATTCTAAAATTATATGGAGTATATAAAATTCAACATTCAGTTAATACTATTCATAACCACTTTTTGAACGGCTAGTTTGGTAAGTCATGGTGCGCTCGAACTCGGTGTTGCATGTAACACAAGTTATTGAATCACTTTAATGAGATAAAGTACTATGAAATATTGGGGTGTTACATTACTACTATTTTATGATCCCCATAAAACAATTTAGATCAACCCCTTTGGGACAGAGGCACTTGCACAATTAGAACATTCTCTGATAGATCGAGCAGCCAAATCACATGGCCTACCAAGGTTTTAATTTTTTTATTTTCTAGAATTTATCCTCTTGATTTTTAATCCATTCCACCTCTATTATACCCTCATTAAACCTACACATCCCTGGGAAGGCCTCCCCATTTTCTTCTCACACTTTTTACTATAATATTGAGTTAATTTGAGCTTGGTTCTTCTAGATTTCTCTAAGTGAGTTCTTCCTCTTATCTTCTCTTGGTCTTTGTCCTTTATTTTGTGGGTTTTCTTCTCTCTGGTGGTTATGGTGACCTAATGTGGGTTCAATTTTTTTTCTTGGGTCTTTATGTTTGTGGTATTTTATTTATTTCATAGTATCTCCCCTTTCTTTGGATTGTGGTTTTTACACTGTTGTTGGAGATTTAAATAATAAAGTTTTGTAGATTCATATGGTGCTATTATTTGATGAGCTAAATTTTCATGACTTTATTTAAATTGTTTTTTTAAATGATTGTTTTTAAAAATGGTTGGTTTTAATGGTTTTGTGTGTGTGAAACTCTTGAAATGTCTTATCCCTTTGCTAGTGGTTATAAATGGTTTATATTGGCATATGATGAGTTGGTATGATGAAAAGGGATTTAAATGGTTTGGAATGGTTTTGGAAATGGAATGAAGCACTTGAGAACCCTAGGTACCTGTGGGACTTGAATAAGGAATAGTAAGCAAGGAGATATGAAAGGGAGTTCACCTGATCTTCCTAGTATGGCTGCACTTCAACACTAATTAAATAATATGATGACAATGATACAATGGGTACCTCTAGAACATTAGATATAACATTTCTAGTGGATCATGAATGAGGGTATTTATTGTGATAACTAATCACCAAGGGTAAGAGGATACTAAAACCCCATTAAAATTATATTTTTAGTTAATTCCCAAGGATCTATTTTCATGTTTACCTACATTCAGTTATTTTCACACTATTTATCTTTATTTCAAAACCAAAACATGTTTTAAATACTGATTTTTTTACTTTCTTTGAAAATTATAATTTTATTTGTCTTATAATGGATATTAATGGAACACCTGGTGTGTTACAATAAGGAAAGAGTTATCACACCGTACATATACCCAATGTGTATATGCAGATATTTTTTTCCTGATTCATGTACAGTAAAGGCCCTGTTTGTGGGCAGTGGATACTCAAGCTGGTTGCTTCTCTTTTGGGGATAGGTGATGGTGGTGGAATGGTGGAGAATGGTCCTCATTTTATGTGGAGGTTTTATTTATTTTTTTCAATCCCCATTCCTCTTTTTTGGTTCCTTTGGTTTTGGTTTAGAAATATATAATTTTGAACTTTGTAGATGTACTAATCTCTTTTTTATAGCTTTGTTACAGATGTTTGGTTGTGATTTTTATGATCATGTTGTTTTTATATTGTTTAAATGGATGAGTTATGATATTTACATGTATGTTGAATATTTCTCAAGATATAATTTCTACCAGATAGTTTTTTCAATCCCCAAGCACTAGTTTTTAGACCGTTAGTATCAAGAGTGCCCTTCATATCACGTCACTGGCCTATTTGGGTGTCTAGTTGGATTAAATCTTGGAATGGATAATGAAATTGGTATCAGGGTAGATTTTTTCCTTTATTGGGTCTTGTTATTTGGGAAATTTTGGATATAAATGAGCTATCATTTTTTGGGCATGAGGATTTTGGTTGCGAGTGGGGTGTTTGGCCAACACACCTAGTGATAGGCCTTGGGTTACCATGGTATGTTAGGAATCTCGTTTGACTCCTCCATTAGGTGTAATACATAAGTAGTAGACTCTACAAGTAAATATTGGTTTGTTGGATTGATTTGATTTAGGTATTGGGTTATTTTGGGCTGAGTTTCTATGATTTGACTTGATTTATGTGGGTATTTCATCAGGTTAGTTGTTGATTCTCTATCTATTGATGTATTGATGGTTCATTTATTTTGTTTGTTAGCATGTATATAATAATTCCTCCCTTGATACCTCTAGTGAAACCATAAGATGCTGACATAGAGAGTTATAACTCACCAGTTTACAAGATATTAGTTGTGGTAGTAATTTGGGATGTTTGATCTATAGGAAAAAGAGTGGTTTTATGTCCTTCTCAAGTGGGTGAATTCAAACAAAGGCCAAGAAATGATCATTTTTAAGAGTTTCTGAAGCATAAAACCAATTATTCACAAGTAATTATAGACCCCTAGTATTAATAATATTTGATGGAAAATATTGGTATGCTCTTTGAGTTCCCTGGGACTCCTAATGTTGTTAAAGGTAAACATGCAACATTTCTGTTGGAAGGCCCCATTCGAAGGTGGTGAGAGAGTTGGGATAGAGGGAATTTAAACCCATATTCAAAGAGGAGTAAATCCTTGAGACTTAATAATTTACTAAGACCAAATAATACTTGGACCTCCACTAGGTAGAACTTTTAGTGTTGGAGTATACCAACCACTCAATGGAGATGGTTCACTTTTCTCTTAAGGTAGTTTCTAATGAACAGTAAAAAAGATGAATAGTTTGAAATTGGGTAGAATTTATATATTTAATCTCATGTATTCTTGACTAAGTTTAAGACATATGATATGGTGTTTGAGTGATCTCTGAGGGTGGAGATTGATCGGGCTGGTAATTCAGGCTTGTTTGGGATGCTTCCAGTACTGAGCCAAAGTGGGGATGACTCATATGAGAAGATGAGAAAGTGCAAGGAGTAGGAAAACAATAGTGGTATCAATTATGGATAACCAATATGACTACTATTTATATCTATTGTGGTAGGTGGATATTTTTTATACTATTATTTTAGAAAATATAGGTATGTGCAATCCATATTTTTTCTCCACCTAGGCTAAGCCATCAGTGCTGACACATGGGCCACTTGAAAAAGTTTTGTAGAAGTATTTTCCAGTCTCAAAGACGTTCATAATCTATAGTTCCTAGAGAAAATAAAACTCCATATGATGAATCTAGAGATATTGGGTCTCATTATGGTGGACATGGTGGAAAGGTTGTATATTATTTTCGGAAAAGTCAACTTAATGAATAGCCACAGGTTAGTAGTTGACCACATACATAGATAGATATGATGTATTTTCATTCTATGGATCATGATCCAATTGAGTCATATCCAGGTTCTATAATATTTTGAGATATTATTCTAGTTTCATCATACATGGTAATTACTTTGTTCAATATAGACTCTTCTAACTCGTTTGTTTCTATTCACCTTATGAATTTGTTGAAACTCCCAACAAACCTTATGTCATATGCTATGGAGATGGTTATGCCTCTTGGAAGGAGAAAATATCAAGGTTTTAGATGCCTATATAGTGTTATATTTTTATTAGAGGTTGATCTGAAATGGGATTTACTTGTTCTATAAATAGACCTCTTTGATGTGATCTTAGGGATGAAACGGATGACATTATTCAATGCCCACACCGACTTCTATCATCAGTGGGTTACATTCAAATCCCAAAATGGAAGAAATTTAGTTTTTTAGGGAGAATGGTATCTACAGTAAAGTCAATTTAGAATTATAATTCTGGATCTTGGTAGGATTTATTGTAATGTGTCTTCCCTCTTATTGTAGTATGGTGACAAAGTCTTGGATAGTGGATTTACTTCAATTTTGGAGGAGTTTTTTTGGTATTTCTAGAGGAATTTTTTGGATTAACTCTGATATGGGATGTGGGGTTCCCCATAAATTTGGTGTTGGGGACACAATCAATATATCTCCCCTTATATCATATGGCCCCACAGAGTTGAGAGAATAAAATACAAAACTAGACTATTTGGAATCCAAAGGGTTAATTCTCCCAAGTGTCTCTCATTGGATTTCTCCAGTGCTTTTAGATAAAAAGTCTGATGGATATCTTCAGTTGTGTAGTGATTATTGGAAGATAAATAGGGTCATGATCAAGAATAAATAACCTTTATCTATATCAATGATATATTTGACCAACTCAAGGGGGAATGGTGATTATCTAATATTGATGTCCTTTCGGGGTATCACTAGGTCAGGGTGAGAGAAGAAAATGTTTCCAATGATACCTTATGAAGTAGGTATGGCCATTTTGAGTATCTAGAAATGCCGTTTGTATTGAATAATAATCTTGTGGTTTTCATATCCCTGATGAATAGGGTATTTCATGTCTACCTCAACTCTTTGTCATGTTTTTTATGAATGACATTCTGGTCTTATCATGGGAAGAAGAGGACCTCCATTAGTATATGGGAATTATCTTGGGAACATTCTGAGACAAAAATATTTTCATTAAGTTTCAAAATTGTAGTATATAGATCTTGGAAGGTATGTTTCAAAGACTTGTGATCTCAAAACATGGGTTTTTAGTTTACCCGAAGAAGTTTAAGGTAGTGATGTCATAGTATGAGCTAAGGATTTTCTTCACGATCAGGAGTTTTCTAGGCCTAGTATGGTATTACATGCGGTTTTCCAAATAATTCTCTCAACAGTCCTCTATAATGAAATATCTCATTTGGAAAGGGGTGATGTTATTGTGGATTCCATAATCCCAAGAATCTCTTGAGAATCTTAATCATATATTGAAAGCTTCCCTTATCCCCATTTTACTTGAGGATTATTAGGGTTATGTGGTTTATTGTGATTTTTCAAGTTCTGGTTTGGGGTGCATACTAATTCATGGTGACCATGTGGTGGAATATGGATCACACCAACTCTAAAAACATGAGAATAATTAAAAAAGTATGACATTAATTTGGTGATGTTGATGAATTCCCTTAAATACTACTGCCATTCTTTATTTCGGGAGAAGTTTATGGTATTTTCATACCACAAAATATTGAGCTTCATATTATCCTAGAGAGATCTAAAACAGAGGTAGGGATAATGGATCAAGTACCTTCTATGGTTTCACTATGATATTATCTACACCCTAGGTAAGTGAAATGTGGTTGTAGATTCTCTGAGTAAGAAATTTCTATCCCAGACTCTAAAAGATTCTAATGATGAGTGAATTCTAATGGATATTTTGGCTTGGATTCACCAAGAATCTAAATAAGAGGGTGGTTGTATATTCTTAGATAGTATGAATTTTATTCCTTCTCTACTAAAGATGATTTAGGATGATAAACCAAGGGATAAGTTATTCCACTATTTTACTCAGTTTCTAAATGGTGAGCAGGATCCTAGTGAATAGTCATTTTATCCGAAGGGTGTTCTTTTCTTCCAGGTCCATTAAATTGTGTCTTCATCTATGAGGAAGGCGGTGATGAAATAATTCCATCACTCTCAGTAGTGTGTCCATACTGGTTATCCCAAGATTCTTTATGATATGTGATGCAGGTTCTGGGTCTAGGTTTGAGATGTGATATAGTGGACTTTTCATCTTGATGCTATAATTGTTAGAAGATCAAAGTAGATAACTTGATACCCTCACTTTTGCTTTAACTACTCCCCATTCCTACCTTGAATTGGGATGATGTATCCATGGGTTTCGTTATTGATTTACCCTATACACCTCGGGGAAGGAACATGATTTGGGTGGTTATTATACATCTGACCAAGTTCCGCATTTATTTCCGATCAAGGACTTGAATAAAATGGAGGAATTAGGTAGGTTGTATGCTTAGGATACTGTGAGGATACATAGTGTTTTTTATAATATTTTTTCTTACAAGGACCCCCATTTTACTTCACATTTCTCGGAATTACTTCAGAAGTAAATGAGGTCACATGTCAAAATTAGCATGACATACCATACACAAATTGATGGTCAGAAAAAGTGGGTGAACTGAATATTAGAAGACATTATTTTTCATTTAATCTTAGTCTTCATAGGCTCTTGGGAAAACCATATTTGGTTGGTATAATTTTTTACAATAATAAATACTAATCATTAACCATTATGGCTCCCTTTGAAGCATTGTATGGTCGACCATGTCGATCTCCTCTATGCTGGATGGAAGTAGCTGACACATCCTTGCTGGGACTGAGCATTAGAATTGAGATGATTAGTAAAGTTCATATGATCATGCAATGTTTGTTTACATATTAGAGTGAATATAAATACTATGTTGATGAAAAGTTATAATCTTTGGATAAATTATTAACTGACCTATTATTTATGAAAATAATACCACACTTTGGTTATCACCATATTGGTAAGAAGGGGATGCTTACACTGAGGTATATTAGCCCTTTTGAGATCACCGAGAGGATCAGTAAGGTGGTGTACCATATATTTTTTCCTACTTAGCTGACATCGGTTCATGACATTTTTTATATCCCATAGTTGAAGATATATAATCCAGACCCTTCTCATGTTCCAATATGGAAATATCTCGATCTCGACCAAATCTATCAATGACTGAAAAACTAGTAGAGATTATGGATTATTTGGTGAAATTTCATTAAGGGAAATCAATTCCACTATTCTGAGTCCTATGGATGTATTATAATGAATATCATCAGACTTGTGAGAATAATTATTGGTTCGAGGAGCGATACCCTCACTTGTTATCTGATCGGGCTATAGATTGACTATTCTAAGAAAGAAAGTTCTATGGTGGGAAGAATTATCATAACCATGGTATTATTATCAGGTATTCTTCATTTTTTATAATTATTTGATTCCATTGATTTTTCAAGTTTTTTTCAAGAAGAATTTTTGTTTTTGGAGGGACAGAGTGTGGTGAACAGTTGGAACATGGTTAGTAGAAACCATTCAACAACCCCTACAAAATGTAAGACCCGGATAGAGACACTAGGAAGCTGAACAGTTAGACACACGACCATGATGCAATCCCCAAAAAAACATGTGGCCTCCACCCCCTTGGGAAAAAGGAACCAATATGGTTGGTTCATAGTCTAATAAACCATGTGTCCAAACCATGCGACCTATCCATGATTTAAAAAA
Organism: Viscum album; assembly: GCA_963277665.1. Taxonomy (NCBI): domain Eukaryota; kingdom Viridiplantae; phylum Streptophyta; class Magnoliopsida; order Santalales; family Viscaceae; genus Viscum; species Viscum album. Next base: position 1,328,496,892 of record OY728159.1, read on the forward strand.
TTTTCTTTTAAAAATTCCCCTTAAAACTTTCTACCAATATTCTTCCCCCATTTGACCCCCACATCCCTAGGAACTCCATACCATTCCTAATCTCCCTTTTGGCTTCAATATTGTGTATATTTGAGATTGGTTATTCAAGATTTATCGGAGTAAGTTTCACATCTTATCTTCTCTTTTTCTCTTCTCCTTTATTTCCTGGGTTGTATTTTCTTTGGTGGTCATAGTGACCTAGAGTGGGAAAAATATCGTTTCGTTGGATTGGGCATTGATGACTGTGGTGTTTTCTTTCTTCCGTAATATCTCCTCTAGTTTTTCTTGTGGATCTTAACCGATTGGTGGTGATTTCTAAAAGAAAGGTAAGTAGTTTTGTGTTATGATATTATTTGAGGAGTTAAATGTAATTTTCTTTATTTAAATTATTTTGTGTAAAAAAGTTGTTTTAAATGGTTTTGGTTTGTGTGAAACTCTTCATATGTTTTATCCCTTTTCTAATGAATGGGAAACATATATTGTTTCATGTGATGAGTTGGTATGATGAAAAGGGATTGGAATGGTTTGGAATGGTTTTGGAAATAGAATGAAGCACTTGGGAACTCTGGGTACCTAGAAAGGTGGACTAAGTAATAGTATAATGGGATTGATGGAAGGTTATCACCCTGGTCTTCATAGTATGGATATGCTTCAACACTAACTAAATGATATGATTATGATGATTCAATGGGTACCGTAATAACTATAGTGACGACCTCTCTAGAGTCTCATACATAAGGGGAGCTATTGTGATGAATGATCACTGAGGGTAAAAGGATCCAAGTACCTCATTAAACCTATATACTTATGGGATTACTAAGGTATTATTTCTATGTTTACCTACTTCAGTAATTCTTTCACTGTTTATCATTCTTTCAAAAGAAAATAATGGTTTAAAAACTAACTATTTTATTTATTTGAAAATGGAATTTTGATTTGTCTTATAATGGATATTCATGGAACACCAAGTGGGATACAACTAGGAAAATGATATCACATCCTATACATACCCATTGGGTATATGTAGATCTTGTGATATTGGGTTCAAGTAATGGGAAGAACCTATTTGGGGCGGTAGATACTCAAGTTAGTTGCTTCTCTCTTGAGAACATGTGATGGTGGTGGCATGGTGGAGGATGATCCTCATTCTATGTGGGGGGTTTGTTTATTTGTAGTCCCCATTTACCGTTTTTTGGTTCCTTATATTTTGGTTTAGAAATGTGAAATGTTAAAATTAGAATATGTACTCATATCTTTTTTTATATCCTTGTTATAGATGTTGGTTGTTATAATTATTCACATGTTGTTTTTTTGTTGTGTATAAGAATGTGTTATGATATGTGACATGGATTTTGAGTGTTTTTTAAGGGAAAATAATTCCCATGGAGTTTTTTTAATGACTAGGCACTATTTTCTAGCCAAAAGGGATCCAGAACACCCTTCAAGCCAATTTGGGTGTCAATTTGGATGGTAACCTAAACCGATTCATGAAAAATTGCCACCATTGGTTGATTTATTCATTATTAATCCACACAAATCATTATGTACAATTTAATATGGTCTTTTTATAATAATTTAAACTCCCTTATAATGATTTTTATTCATTTTAACCCTATTATATAAATCACATTATGAAACTAATTCATGTTTTAGCTTAAATCCATTTCAGATTGTATTGTTTTGAATCAATAATTTCATTTTTTAGTCTTAATGGACAAACCATTGATTATATATATTATTATAATTCTTAATACTCATTTAGCATGAATTCTATTCATTTCCAAATTGAGATAAATTATCATTTATTCATTGAAAATTTGATATAATTTATTAATATCTAAGTATCTTCACCACACACTAGTTCTTCTAAAAAATTACATTGTTTCCACTATAATAGTTTTGAGATAAGCTTGATAAATTGGATTTTATAACTTTAAAAAATATCGCATTATTTGGTTCGATGTCTGTATATCCAATGTATGTCAATCTAATTCCTTTAATCATTAGCGATCCATCATTCCCAAATGTGATAGAATATATATCATATTATTCATTCATTTTATAAGTTTTTTATCACCCTTCATGTGTGACAAACTCCTAATGTAAAATATATTTGGATTCTCAAGCTTCAAAGTATTATAGGAACCCCCACCACAATGGAGTTTTTACTATCCATTTAATTCATTTATGTCTATTTATGGATTTTTGATGCTTCAATTTCTATTTGATTGTTATGATAAGTTCATTCTTTATGTGACCTTGTTGGTCACACATCCCATAGATCTATCTAAGAGAATAACAATTATTATTTATTTTAATCTTAAACCATATTGTTCGAGGGGAAAATTTAATTGATAATTATGGATACTCCCTGTAATAATAAACTATTATTACTATTTTATAACACATATTATACCATCATAAGAAGGATTTTTGGTCTCAACTCCACAACACCAATAATGACCTTCAAAAAACATCTTTGTTGAATCCTCAAACTATCTTACATGCATACCCTATCTCTTTGGTCCACATTCAGCTCCACACATGGAATATTTTTCTAAGACACCCCATTAATAGATAATTACATTAGACTTGTTGAAAATGGTGTCTTTTTTTTGAATTTTTCTCCATTTAAATGGAAACATATTTTAGTTTTTTATTTAATATTAAAAAAGAGTAAAATAAATTTTTGTATTTATTAGACTAATGAACTCAACTTTATTCATATATAATTAGATATTTTATGTAGTGAATGTATCATATTCGTTAAGATCCTATGTAATAATCCCTTTATTGGTTCAATAAATACTCAAAATTATTTTATGAAAAAATTACTTCTTATTACATTTAGATGTTTCTCCGGTAACATCTAAAAATAATTTATAATCAAACTAGAACTATTTCAAAAAAATATTTTAGTAAATTATATTTGGTTGAATAACACACACTTCTTCATCCTTTTTAATTAATATGTAGTTCATGTAAACAATGACCATACTATATTCCATAAGAAAGATATTTAATTCATTTATTTTTTTTCACAAGATCATCTTATTTTTTCTTGAATTGTTACTCCACCTCACTTATGTAATGCCCCTACCCTAGTTACATAGAGTCGACACATTATTATATAACATTGGAATGATCATAAGAGATCAAGTCTATAAAGGCCGATTAGATTAGTAGCCTTGGAAGTACTAGATACATACATAGGATTTACATTACCTCATGAAATAAAAAAAACATTGTGTCCCCTTTGAACACACTCATATCCTTTGGTTTATCCCTGTAGGTTTATCATAATATAATTCTTCACATCCTAGGAAAAAGAAAACATAAGAAATGGGTGAGATCAGATGCTCAGTGAGGATAAAAATATAGCGGAAACTATCATAAATAAGAATAAACATTTAAGGAATTATATAAGACTAAAACACAAGACTTTTAAACTTAAACATTGGAATAATTTGGAAAAGATAAATCAAATAATTCTATTTACTTATTCACATATATATTCTACTAGTCAAATAATCCCATGTAATATAAATAGCTAATTTCATAATGATGTAATTCATAATGTTGGACATTATAACCACATAGTCAAGGCCTCGTGCCAAGAATACAAATAAGATTTTGTCAAGGAATTGTTCCAAGAAACTAGTTTCTCTCTTGAGACCTACCGATTCATCTAAGAGCTATAGCGGGCTCCACTCGTCACTTATTAAGTCCAATACATTCCTCATATGAAAAGGTTTAAATATAACATAAACATTTTTATTAAAACTAGCATACGAAATGTTAATACTATAACCATAAACCACGAATGGTATAAAAATAAAACATCCATAATCAAACATATCACGAAACCTTCAATACATTATGAAATATTGTATCATAATAAATCAACTTCAAACAAGTTTAAAATCCATCAAAGGATGTTGACATAGATGAAATCAAAACAATTTGAGGGAAATATATATTTCTAGTTTTAAATCATTTAAAAGTCACATAATTATAAAAGAGAAAATTTATTTTTAAAATATTATTATAAGCTTGTAAGATAAGATTTTAAGGTGTTATAACTTCATAAAATAGCCACACCCACCGTATAAGTTAAAAATAACATTCTTACCTTAATTTTTTAAAAAGGTCATAAAGTACATTGTTTGGAAAATGAAGGAAAGATTCCTTTCAAAACATTTTATAAAAATTCAAAAAAGGGTATAAATGAATTTAACCCATATTTTAGGAAATAGTAAAAATGATTTGAAATACATTTTTAAGAAACAGATATGAGGATGATAAATAAGTCTTAATAGATACTTTCGTAAAAACAACATTGGATAATAAAGAGATTTTAAAATTAACTCTTACCTTGTACTTTTACTTGGTAGAGGGTATATTAAAATCTTTTATAATAGTTAAATCATTGTTATTAAATTATACAAGAATCATATACATAAATATTATATCATATATGATCTTCTAATATTTCTTTGTTAATAATATTTAGTATTTCAGTAGTATCATTGTTTTGGGTGTTAATTGACACATTTTCCTTTATATGATTTATTATGTAAGTAATGTTTGTTATGGATATTATGTATTTGATTCATATAAATAATTATATTAAGTTCTTAAACCTTATTTTAAATCATAAAATGAAACTTATTCTGATATGGTTACGATGAGAATGAATCTCATCACGTTCATGGAGACGGTAATCTATACATACACACGAGTGACAATATCATTCTATTGATGGTAAACTCGTATGTAATTGGATGTTATATCGTATATAAATAATCATTATAATTTTATATTTATTATTTAAATAAATTATACTTTTTATTATACCCATACAAATAATTAAGTGTTGAATAACAAATTACACCACGACGTGGAGATGGAAAGTCGTACGTATGCACGTATGGTGAGTTTTTCATTAATAGGACGGATAGAATAATGAATATGGTTGTAACAAATTTATTATAACATCAAATTATGTATAAGGTACTAGATTTATTACTTTGGTAAGGAGACAAGAAATAAAGAGGAAGTGGTAGAAGAAAATAGCATTGAAAGAGGTGATGAAATTATTACCTCTTCTTCAGGTGCTTTCTTTTGATTTGATCAAAAGGGCTCCTTAAGATGTATTTATGATAAAAGTAAGGACTATAGGTCGAAGTGAGGGTAGTTTTAAGGATATTTTAGTAGGTTTTGTCCGAGTCAAATGGATTTGGAGGTGTGATTTTGAGAGAAGGGTAAGAACCCTTTTATAAGAGAGGTGAGAGTCACTTTAGGAAAAGATTGAAATATTATTTTATTATAAAATCATTTTTGGTTTATAATGGCTCCAAAAGGATTTATTTAGAGTATAAGGTAGGTATGGGTAGGAAAACACTCAACAAATATGTTTTATACAGGTTTAGGTTACCATATTATCTTATCTTTTAGATTTAATTCTTAGTTAAATAGTTTAACTTTTACAATATCTTCATCTATTATTATAATAAATTGTTAATAAACTTACTATAAAGATACAAGATAAACCCAATTTCTTAATTAATGACATATATATCATTATATAAGTCCTTTGGGTGAAACATATATTTTTAGGAAAATTATATAACTTAATAAAATAGTATTTGTTTTAAAAACTCATTTATGTCAATTTTTACACTATTTGGTATTTGGTTTTTGTGCAAGTCATAACTACTTTATCACTTCAAAAAAAATTATTTAATAAACCTTAACATGTAATATTAACCCATGAAGCTTTTGTAATGCATCAAAAGACTCAATTTACATTTATTTTGATATTTATAGTATCAATTATTTTAATCTTTCATTAATAAGGTAATTACTGCATCATAATTGTGTCATAAATAAATTTAATTATTTAATGTATAAAAATTATAAATAAAATAAAATTATGTAGGAAGTATTTTTATCTTTATAATGAGTATTTATAGACGAATATATCTTATTTATAACCCTATATTAAAAATTTTTAGATATTAAAATTTGAATTGAACACTTTTAACCCTTCTTTAAATAAAATAATAAAAAATGTCCTAATCTAATCCAAGTGGATCACATAAGATCATATTTTCTTCCTAAGATTTATTTTAATTAAAATTAACTTATCCAATAGAATTATGACAAGTGTTAGGGTAATTATAATATCATTATTAACTTTAATTACCTTATTTACTTTTAGTCGTGGTAAATAAAATTCAAAAGTTACTATTGACCAAAAATATTATTTTTATCCTATTGATTATTATCCAATAATATCATTTGTAGTATACTCTAATGATTGGTAAATTGATTCGTGTAGTGTCCTAACTCCTTGCAGATGAAGCATTGTACATTTGAAAACTTTTTATTACCCTTGCAATCACGTACTTTGTGTCCTTTTTCTCCACACTTACAAAAAACTCCCATTACTTTCAAGAATTTACCATGGTGATTCTTTCCATAGTTATCATATATATGAAAATCCTTCTTTCCCTTCTTCCCTTTATCCATGTTTCTCTCTACCATCTTTTTCTTCTCTGGTTTCTCTTCAAAGACATATGACTTAGATAATTCTTTAATTATCTTATTAACACATGATATTATTTCTCTATATGATGAGAATATGTGGGAGACTATTTCCCTTCTAAAGTTTTTCTTAAGACCATGAAATATATGATCCTTATTACTCTTTTAATCATGCATATTGTTGGAGTTTTCGTTCCATATACTAGGCACAATTTCTAAACAATGGAATACACTATGTTAGTTTATGAATCGTAATGAAAAATTATAAACTTGTAAAATACCTAACGTAAATTGAATAGTTTATGCATATAATCCAAAATCATTATAAAATGTTTTATTTGAGGAAGTATTTACTCATAAATCCTTCATAATGGTTTGTAAAGAAAATGTGAATTATCCTAATCATATCCCCTGAGAGTGTCATAAACCAAGAGTGCAACAAGTGTTTTTTTCATGTACCAGGATACCCCAAGTCAAGCCCAAAACTCCTTGTCATAGTTTTCACTCCTCGGTACATTTGTGCGAGAGCCGCCTCTACCTGATCATTTCTAGATAGAGATTTATTTCTTAGATAACTCACAAAATCTCTACATTACCAAATTATAGGAAGTTCTTATATACAAATCCTCAAAGTTTATCTTAGGGTATTGTTCTCTAATAAATGTTTTTCTAAATCTAGTTTCCAAGGTTTGTACTAAACTTCTTCTAATACCAACTCTAATGCCCCGACCCTAGTTACCCAGAGTCTGTGCATTATTACATAACATTGGAAAGATCAAAAGAGATCAAGTCTCAAAAGACCGATTAGTTTAGTAACCTTGGAAGTACTAGATACATACATAAGTTTTACATTACATCATGAAATAAAAAAACAACATTGTTTCCCCTTTGAACACATTCATATCCTTTGGCCTATCCATGCAGGTTAATCATATTATACTTCTTCACATCTTGAAAAAAATAAAACATAAGAAAGGGGTGATCTCAGATGCTCAGTAAGGATAACAATATAGCAGAAACTATCATAAATAAGCATAAACATTTAAGGCAATGTATAAGACTAAAATAAAATCGATTTAAACGTAAAATTTGGCATAATATAGAAAAGATAAATCAAATAATTCCATTTACTTATTCACATGGATATTATACTAGTAGAATAATCACATGTAATATCAATAGCTAATTTCATAATGATGGAATGCATAATGTCGTACATAATAACCACATAGTCAAGGCCTTGTTCCAAGTATACAAATAAGATTTTTTCAAGGACTTGTTCCAAGACACTAGTTTGTCTCATGAGACCTACTGATATATCGATGAGCTATAGCGGGCTCCACCCATCACTTAGTATGTCCAATGCATTCCTCATATGAAAAGTTTGAAATATAACATTAACATTTGTATTAAAACTAGCATATGAAATGTTAATACTTTAACCATAAACCATGAATAGTATAAAAATAACACATACACAATCAAACATATCACAAAACCTTCAATATAATATGGAAGATTGTATCATAATAAATTAACTTCAAACAAGTGTAAAATCCATCAAAGGATGTTGAAATAGGTGAAATCAAAACTATTTGAGAGAAATATCTCTTTCTATTTTGAAATCATTTAAAATAAAAATAATTATAAAAGAAAAAAATTATTTTGAAAATATTCTTATAAACTTGTAAGGGAAGCTTCGAAGGTGTTATAACGGCAGAAAATAGTTGCACCCTCCATATAAGTTAAAAATAACATTCGTACCTTAATTTGTCGAAAAGGTCACAAAGTACCTTGTTTGGAAAATGATAGAAAGATTCCTTTAAAAACATTTTATAAAAAGTCAAAAAAGGGTATAAATGACTTTAACCCATATTCTAGGAAATAGTAAAAATGTTCTGAAATACATTTTTATGAAACACGGGTGTTGATGATAAAGAAGTCCTAGTATATATTTTCATAAAAACAACCTCGAATAATAAAGAGATTGTAAAATTAACTCTTAACTTGTACTTTTCCTTGGTTGATGGTATGTTAAAATACTATATAATAGTTAAATCATTGTTATCAAGTTATACAAGAACCACATACATAAATATGATATCATATATGATCTTCTAATATTTCTTTGTTAATAATATTTAATATTTCAGTAGTATCATTGTTTTGGGTGTTAACTGACTCATTTTCCTTTATATATTTTGTTACATAAGTCATGTTTGTTATGGATAGGATGTATTTGATTCATATACAGAAATATATTAAGTTCTTAAACATTATTTTAAATCATAAAATGAAAATTATTCTTGGATGGTTAGGATGGGAATGAATCTCATCATGTTTGTGGAGATGGTAATCCATACGTACGCACGAGCGACAACATCATTATATTGATTATAAAATAATATGTAATTGAATGTTATATCTTATATACATAATCATTAAAATTTTATTTTTATTATTTACATCAATTATACTTATTATTATACCCATCCAAATAATGAAGTGTTTGAATAACAAACTACACCACAACGTGGAGACGGTATGTCGTACGTACGCACATATAGTGACTTTTCCATTGATAAGATGAATAGAATAATCAATATGTTTGTACCATATTTATACTAAAATAACAGAATGTATAAGTTACTGGATTTATTACTTTGGTATGGAAACAAAAAATAAATAGGAAGTGGAAGAAGAAAATAACTTTGAAAGAGGTGATGAAATTATTACCTCTTCTTCAGATGCTTACTTTTGATTTGATCAAAAGGGATCCATAGGTTGACTTTCTGATAAAAGTAAGGCCTCTAGATTTAATTGAGTGTAGTTGGGAGGATATTTGAGTAGGGTTTTTTCGATCCAAATGGATTTTGAGGTGTGATTTTGAGAGAAGGGGAAGTACCCTTTTGTAAGAGATGTGAGGGTCACATTAGGAAATGCTTGAAATATTATTTTCTTATAAAATAATTTTAGGTTTCTAATGGTTTAAAAGGGATTTATTTAGATGATAAGGTGGTTATGGGTCTAAAAACTTTCAACCAATAAGTTTTAGACAAGTTTAGGTCCCCATATTAAACTTATCTTTTAGATTTAACTCTTAGTTTAATAGTTTAACTTTTATAATGTCTTCTTGTATTATTATAATAAATGGTTAATAAACATACTATAAATATCCAAGAGAACCAAAAGTGGTTAATTAATGAAATATATATCATTATATAATTACTTTGTCCGAACCTTATATTTTTAGGACTATTATATAATTTAATAAAATAGTATTTGTTTTAAAAACTCATTTATGTCAATTTTGACACTATTTGGTATTTGGTTTTTGTGAAAGTGATAACTACTTTATCACTTCGAAAAAAGTTTATTTAATAAACCCTAATATGTTATATTAACCTATAAAATTCGTGGAATACATCAAAAGTCTCAATTTACATTTATTTTGTTATCTATAATATCAATTATTTTAATATTTCATTAATAATGTAATTACTACATCATCATTGTGTCATAAATAAATTTAATTATTTAATGTCTAAAAAATATTAATAAAATACCATTATGTAGGAAATATTTTCATATTTCTAATTAATATTTATAGTCTAATTTATCTTATGTATAACCCTATATTAAAAATTTTTTATTTATTAAAATTTGAATTTAACACTTTTAACTCTTCTTTAAATAAAATAATAATAAATGTCATAATCTACTACAAGTGGATCAAAGAAGATCATATTTTATTCTTAAGGTTGATTTTGGTCGAAATAAACTTTTCAAATAGAATTAGGACATGTGTTATGGAAATTATAATATCATTTTTACCTTTAATTACCCAATTTACTTTTAACCGTGGTAATTAAAATTCAAAAGTTACTATTCACAAAAAATATTTTTATCCTATTGAACCAAATTTTAATTACTGATGTCAACTATGCCTCTTGTATTTTTGAAATTCAATTCAAAGAAGCGGTAAAATTAAGTTTTATGAAAATTTACAAATGTGTCTAAAAGGTGGGTAAAAGACGTTAAATTTTTTTATAATATTTTATATATTTAATCTTTTTATAAAATGACTCTAATAAATTACATTGGACTAATATAAGTATTATGTATCTATTTTGACATTAAAATAAATTTAAATAAAAATAATAATTATTTAAATAAAAACAAATTTTTTATATACTATGTAGTATTTTTCACTATTTATCAAAAATTGAAAGTTTTCAGAAAAATACCAAAAATTCACCCTAAGAAAATTTTGATATTCCGAATCTAAAAATGAATTATATTTTACCAAATTAAATTTTTGGGAGTGTATAATATTAATTTTATTATTGCTCACAAAAGGACATAAAAAGTAGGTCTTTAAAGAAAATAGTTTTTCTAAATATATAACTATTTTAACAAAACATATAAATTTCATTATAAATATGTTTTATTTATGTGAAAAAATTATAAATAAAAATAAAAATTTATTTGTTACTATTCATATCACAGTATTTAATTGATAAATAAATATATCATTTAAATAATTATAATACCAATGTGTTGTTTCGTAAAAACTCAATATTGCGTATAACACAAGCCAAGTAGGAGTTGCATGCAGTATAAGCTATTGACTTAGTTTAAAGATATAACTTACTATGAAATATCAGGGTGTTACAACTTATATCACATGAATTCTTTAGTGATTCATTTTATTAATCAAAATTTTAAATACTTTTGAAATATTTTTTATTTCAAATCACAAAATATATTCTTATTTAGATTATTCATCTTCACCATTCCCATCCAATTCACATGAGATATGTTATTTTTCTTTCATATGATTCATGTATACACATTAACCCTCATATTCAGAACTATTTTGGTTAATTTAACTATCCTCACTATAATATTCATCATCCTCCATGGATAAAAATATTCTTCTTTTAGTTTTAGAGTATGTCTTGGCATTTATATTTTGTATACCAAACTCCTTTTTTAGTGAAAAAACTTGTTTCCCGTCATATTAGAATAGGTTTTAGGAGTATATTATTCATATTCATCCAGATGAGGTTGTACTAGATAAATAACCACAATTATTCCAACCCTCCAACTATTGAATCAATTGAATGAGACCTTTCCCTTTTACGTTAATTTTTCTTTCTAGATGCCTATTAAAGGAAATGATATGATCACCTTATGATTAAATATTTATTACACATATTTAGATTCCACATGGTGATCCTCCATGTGATCATACATTTTTATCCCCTTGAATTCAATTTAAAAAATATTTTTTAGTTTTATTATTTTTCTTTAGGGATGGCCCTCTTCTCACCTCATGGGCAATCAAAATTTAATGAAGTTATTCCAATTATATTCTTTATAAATACCTATCCTTTAATACTAAAATATTTTCATCTAATTTATCAATAATAACTAATTGAAACTTATTTACAACCATTGAGTCATATAATTTCTATTTTTATCCCCATATAGTTCTCATAATACCATTTACTTAGGTGGAGTACTCATCAATTGACTTTTTGTCTGCAATCTATATATTCATAAGTTGAGACCAAAACAATTTGATTGGTAATTATTTGACCTTCATTTCACCTCCATTTATGGATTATAGTTCATACCAATATTATTTAGTATACTTGTATCCAAATAGCATTGTTAATTCTATCTTAGATAATAAAGATAATAATACATTTCCAGCCCTTCTATCAGCATCACTATTATTTTAGTCGGTTTAAGATAGAGATAAAATTTTATTAGTGGTTTAAATCTAGTGAGTGTAATATTATAAAAATCAAGACCAAAATAAAAAAGAAATATAATAATTTTATCTTTTCATGAGTTAAATTTCATACCATCAAACATTATTATACCATTATTGTTGAAAATGTTCTTGCTCTCTATGGAGAATGAAGAACTAACCATTCAATGAATATTGTGGTTGTATCCTCAATATTTAACCCCACTCTATTCCAAATTATATATCACTTAGGATCATATAAAGTGATGATATCTATGTTCTTTATCAACTTTTTATTTTAAACACCATTAAAAAACAATATTCTCAATGTCAGTTAGTGATAGATGAATCTGAATGATGGTTCATGTTTTTTATCCAAACCATTTATAATTATACAACTAAAATAAAAATAGTTTTTAATTCACACTATGTTTCTGAAAGGTTCACCATTATTTTAGGGGAATATAATACTTAGTTAAGAGTGGGTAATATCTCACTTGTCAAAATTGATTCCTTCATCAAACATAATAAATAATGGAAGTATGTGGATTTCCTTAGACATCCATTTATAATAATTTCTTTAAGAAGGTGCATTTATAATGCCAACAAAAATTATAAATAATTATGTATTTATTGGTGGAGGAAAAAATTGATGATATACCAATTATTGAATTTTCTTACTCTAATGCTAAGAGTAAATTCAAAGTCAATAACACAAACAAACTCCTCAACCTAGACTTTCTCTTAAGTGCCTTGTAAACTTATCTTGATCAACACGAGTCATGTAAAAAAGCTCTAACTTTCACAAAGGAACTTATATATGTATTTTTTGTAAAATATTATGTACTCTCTATTATATTCCATAGATAATTCATAACTAAAAAAATCCATGGATCAAGGTAGGATATGGGGAGAACTTGGACCCACATTCTATTGAATATTTTGTAAAATATTATAGTTAATGGCTCAATGGTCACCACACACAATTTATTAGTGAATTATGTGGAATTTAGTTCTGAAGAATATTATTTTTTAAACTATTTTTTCACCTGATATAAGTTAGTTTTTTATAATCCATAATACAATAATACAACCCACTTGATTATTTGTTGTCTTTACTATAACAACCTATGTAAAACCACTCCATTTTTAACATAACACACACAATATTAATCGAAATTATTTGATTCATAATTATTTGATTTTTTTTAGAAAAATGAACTTTATTTAGTTATACTAAGAAATCAAATATATCTTATTCATAGATTAAAAATTCACTCAAGTAATGATAGAAATTTTTCAACATGTTGCAACACTCTTAAGAGATAACAACATTAATTGGACATGAAATTCCAAACAGGAACATTAATTGGGTTATTAGAATACAAATATATATATAAAATCATGAAATAAATTTAATTAGATGACCATTTGACTTGATTCTTATATTTTGGAGTTCCAAATAGTTACATGAAAATATACATTCAATCAAGTCCCATATTACTACATTGTTTCTGGAATATTAACTTTTAACATCAATATCATTGATCACATTCCTAAAAATGAGATAAAAATACTTTTATATGTCAATTAAATATTATAATACATCCCAAAATTTAATTAATATATAATATTCAGGTAAATGAAGGTTTATAAAATGATTCACTTGGTGTACTATGCTATATGAACCAATTTTGACCATCAAATTTATAGAGTAATAACATTTGTCTTAGACATCAGATTGAGGTGATTTGAATTGGATTAGAAAGAATATTTAAGTGAATTAAAGTATATTATTATCTAGAAAACCTAAATTAACTATATTTGTGGACATGTTACTCATTAAATATATATTATGTGTAAAATTAGAATATATTTGGTGTACAAAGTCTTTAACCCACCATCATGAGTATCATGGGATGTTATATTACATCAAATATAATAACTCCATATGAGTGGAGAATACCCAAATACACGTAAAATATAATATCAATTAAAATTTGATAATAAATAAATGATGAAATTTTCAAGTGAATATAACATGTTAACATAATTAAAGATAATTATACGACATTCACTTGTTTATTCTAAAATGGGAGAGACTATTGACACATGGTCATAAGTTCATGTGACCATTTTAATAAGTATCTATATTACAATGAAAATAAATATTTCACAATTGTAATGAAACAATATAACTCAAACATGATTTTTTCAGATCCCATAATTGGACTCACATTATTTATCTTATTTCTCGATGGACCATATTGCATATTTTTTATAAAACTAGTTTACATTCCCCATTGTGAAGTAGTAACATGGATATTGAAAAATTCCCCAACTTAGTGTAGGTAATTTTTCACAATATCAATAGGATGTACCTATTTTATGTCTTAGTTATGAGTTCTCTTGGCCCTAGATCTAATTAATATTAATTAAACTCCATAGCCCACACACTATAATTAATATGATTGACAGAACATATTTATATATATATAAGGGGTCACCAAACTCAATGTATCAGGATTTAACTCATCCATTATCATGGATCAATTTTTCTTCATTCAACAAAAATTAAAGAACCAAGTAATAATAACCATGAAACACATCCATATTTTTGTGAAATATATTTTTTTCTTTGATTTCATTCATTACACACAACACCAGATTAGTTTGCATTACATGCAACATTGAGTTTCTACAAAACATCTTTTGTTATTGTAATTATTTAAACCAGACAATTATCACCTAAAAATTATAATATAGGATATTAAAATTATTAATTCTATTATAAAATTATTTTTTACACATGTATATATAATTATTTTACCAATTAGTTATAAATAAATGTAAAACCCTTTTTAAAATAAAATGAAATGTTGTTTCTGAAAAAACTATGCACATGTTTGTTTTATAAAAATAAATAAAAAAATAAATCATGTTTCATTATATTAATTAAATATATATATATATATATAATATGTTCAATATATTTTTTAACATTCATCTTATGTGTTTTACAGATAGTATATGAGAGCGAATCCAATTTTATGCATAAAAGAAGTATTTTTCAAAAAAGTAGTTTTGTCACCTTTTGATGGAGCACTTGTTTTAAATCTAGTTTTGACACTTTTATAAATTATATTTGAAAAAATAAACTTCTTATTTTAAATTGGAATATCAAAATTTAATTTTGTTGAATTTTTGGTATTTTTTGATAAGTTTCATGTTTTGATGTATAGTGGAAAATACTGAATTTTTATTGAAAACACATTTTTCATATAAATAATTAATAGATTTAAATAATATTTTTTATTTTATTTAAAGTATAATTATATATTTTTTTATCATATAATCAAATATAGGTCATTTTATTAAATTTCACATTGAAATTACTTATAAAAACATTCAAAAATTTGGAACGTTTTTACTTTAAAAACTCGTTGTTTCGTCCCGTCAACGGGATTAGTTTTTATTTAATTTTTTCAAAATATGTTATTTTAATTTGAAAAAATGGATTCCATATTTGAAATAATAATTTCCAAATTTATTAAATAGTTTTTTTTTATTTTTGGATAATATTAATATTAAATTTATTAATTTTTATTACAACGGTTAAGCATTAATCGGGTAATTTAGGTTAAAAATAACATTATAAATATTATAAATCTACAATAAAGCTTTCTTCAATATTATTGTATGAATTTAATTCTACCATTAACACATAATTTTCTAAATTTAATAATTTATTGGACACGTTTCTATGAAAATCAACGGGATATTGTTAAAATCAAAGAGAGTGAAAAATGTCTCACTCTTACTTTTAATAAGTATAATATTTTTAATATGTGAATAAATAGAATATATTCTTGACTATGTAGATTATTAATAAATATAAAAGTTTTATAAAAATCATGTAAATTTATTTTTTATTTTTAGTGAATAAATAATTACCATAAATAATTACACAATGATGATGCGGTAATTATTCAATTAATGAGAATCTCAAGTAAGTGATATTAAAAATATTTAAAACAATATATATATATATATATTAAGGTTGTAGATGAATTTTATAGTTTAATATGACATATTAGGTGTGTATTAAATAATTTTTTTCGATGTTATATTTCTGTATTTATTTTCTTAAAGATAATTTATTGAATTCTATCAAAATTTATAGTAATAATATTTTTTGAAAACAATATTTTATTAATTTTTTTAAAAATCATAAAAATTATATATAAGTAAAAAAAGATAAATAATGGTAAAAAAGATCACAGATTTACCATTCATTGTTCAATTTTAATTTTATAAGTAAAAACCTCCAAATTTTAATATAGAAAATATTGTTACTGTAGTTAAAATTAAAATAGGATAACGAAGGGTTAAAAAAATTAAGGTTTAAAATTACAAAAAAACTATTACAAAATATAATTTTTGATGGGATTAAACACCATCCCACATTATATTCTAATTCATTTCTATTTGGATGTATTTTTATTGATATTTAATTTATTATAATTAATCTTTTGAGAAATTCCAAAAGTGACCCTCACCTTCATTATAAAAGGACACCTCCTCCATCATTTCATTTCACCAATTTGAGTATTATATATTGAGAAAAATATATAAAATTAACTTCTCTAATTCCTTATACACGTTATAGAGGTTCTGGTATTTCCAAAATACCAACAATAGAGTCCTTTAATAGAGGTCTAAATGAGCCGTTTCAAAGAATAGGTAATCGCTCTAACCGATCACTCTCTTTTTATACTCGTATATAACTCTTATAAATCTATGGTATATATAAAAATAATAATAAATTCATCATAATAAATATGATTAAATGTTATTATAATTATGAACTCAACATTATAAAATCATTTTCCCCTCAAACAAGAAATGAAAGTATCGCTCCTACGTTTGTACGGCTTACCGTCTCCATATAGCGATACAATTTATTTTCTATCACCGTATTTTATGATTGAAAATTATGATGGGTTTATTTTTTATATTATATATTTATGAAATTATTATACATATTAAATTGTAATACGATACCTACCTTTTACCACATAATATTTTGGGAAATGATAACATCACTTGTGAGTACGTATGGCTTACTATTTCCACAATGCGTTGTGATTAGTTTTTCATCTATATTTCACATGGGTGGTAATAAGGATAAATGTTATAAATATATATGATATATATATATAACATAAATATTATTATAAAATTTTAAAATATCATATAATTTTATTTCTTTTAATATACATGAAAATGAAAATAACGTTCATGCGTACGTACGACCTACCATCTCCATGAATTGAGTATTTTATTTTCTACCTCTAAATTTTATGAATTTCCATGAATAAATATATACTTAACTTATATATGTTATTTTTATCATTTTTATCATTATAGATATTATTAACTCATGATATATGTAACGTGACCAAGGATAATAAGTCAAAACATGTATAAAAACAAAGTGTTAATTACCTAAAACATAACTTTAACATGGATTTGTTAATAAGAGAGTAATATAATTTCATAAGAAAATCATATATTGTATTATATATATGAATATGAATCTATGATATATGTATAATAAATGTATATTTATTATATAGGAGGTATTAATGAGTACAAAATGAGTCAATATATAAGGTAAGGGTTTTCTCATCTCACTTTTATTTGTGTGGGATATATGCATATATTCACCACTTATTCTTGTTGTGCGGTGTAAATAAACTATCAAATGTTATATCATTAATTTAATTTATTTCATGATATTCTATGTTTGAAATGATTTTATTCTTTTATGGATCTCATGATTCAAAATTTACTCTAGTAGTAAGGGATTTTTTCTCACTTTTATTTTTGTAGGACAGATGCCTTATACACTAGTTGTTTATTTTTTGTGGTGTACATACTACCAATGAATTTATTTTATGAGTATTATTATGAATATTATGATATTTTCACATCCATATTTTTTTTATTTCATGGGGAAAACTATTCTACTAATTATAAAGTGACCAGTTATTATTTTACAATCTCATTAATAATTGGGATTGTTTCGTTTTAAATCATCATTGTGGAATATTTATCTTTCACGTTCATGTTTTCTAAAAATGTTTTTAAAATGTTTTTACTATTATACTATGAATATTTAAATATATTTTTTCACATTTTTGACTTTTTATGAACTGGATTTAAAAGAATATTTTCTTCATTTTCTAAACAAGTCTCTTTGTGACTTTATCAAAACAAATATACAAAAGGAAGGTTTTTTAGATTATACAGAATGAATGGAATCTTACACTATCATAAGTACATAATTATTTAAATATTACATTACAATCATACAAGGTTATCTTCAAAGAAAATTATTTCTTTTAAAATTTCATGGTATTTTAATAAATGATAATTGTTTCAATGTAGAAAGGATGTTTTTCTAAAGAATTATTTCCAAGTGATCCCTCAAAATTGTTTTCCATCTATGATAACATTATCTAATTTTAAATATGCTTTAATGGGTATATTTTTCAAGGATATTATCCCTATTATTTCTATGTATGTTCTATTTTTATGATGAAATGATGTTTATGAATTCCATTTCTTCTCAATGAGTTTTGTTATGATGAAATGTTTACAGAACCCATTTATTTTCAATGGGTTATGATTTATGTTAATGTGGAACACATATTTATGGTTTTCATTATGTGATGAGTGGGGATTATATATCACTCTAATTCATTGGGTAAATATTTATATGTCATTAGATAATTATGGAGAACATGTCGATGGTCTTCATCTACTATGGAAGATGGGGAAACCCGATCCACTATTGAAATATGGGGAAGCTCGATCCACTATGGGAAGATGGGGAAACCCAATACCTTAAAAGGAATGGAATATGACTAGGGATGGTGGTATATCTTTCCCAATAGTCATAGAACCCATGAAGTTCCCTGATAAGTTTTGGAAATGTGCCTTGACTTATAGGGAATGATATTACTTGTTTATGTGTCTTCCATAATTTCTTGCTTTATTCTTATGTTATTCTTTCATGGATTATGCACATGATTTCCTCATGATTTATTTATAATCAATATCCAATATTTATACCATGACTTATGAATATAATATTTAATATGCAGTGTATGTTCTTAAAGTGTTATTCTTATGTTCCCATACCCTTTTGTTAATATTATGCTTATATATTTCCCTTGTTTACCATTATTGAGAATCTAATCTCCCCTTTATTATGTTTAAATTCCCTTGGTTATAAAGAAAGGTATTAAATATAAGTACTAAGGGGGAATATATTTATAGAAGATTTTGAAGATATTTCACCAAATTAGAAGTTTATTTTTTGGGTTTCCAAAGGCACTAAACTATTACAGTCATCCGGAATGTATTTTTCAATGTAATGAAAATTCATATAAAAATATATAATATCTATGTTTAAAAATACTTGGTTGTTATTGTTTATATTAGAGAAAAGTTTCAGTAAATATTTGTAAACTCAGATGAGAAAATATTATTGAGATCCCTAGAGATATTTCTTAGGATATATATAGGGATGTCTCTAAGGATAAGTCTTTGTATAGGTTAAAATACCAAAGTTTTTTTAATAATCATGAATAAATTAGGATTAAAATGAAGGTGTCATAGATTAAAAGAGGTGTCCTAATTTAGACATTATATAAGTGAATTTTCATATTTATGTAGTTTACCACTATGATAAGTGTTTCTCAAATAATTATTTCTGGTTTTAGTCAATTGATAGAACCAGAAGGAACTAGGTTAATGTTTAATGTGAAGAAAAATTTTCTAACATGCAGTTAAAAGGTATGATCACTAAAGTGATGGACGTTGTAATCATGCATAATAATTTTTTATGGAACGTGATTAAAAACATATACCTTAACCAAATATCAGACTCAACTATGAAGATAAGTAAAGAGTTTTTAGTGAATTTTGGTAATGGATACCATTAAAGTGAGAATATTCAGTTTTATTTATGTCAATAATGGGGTAATAAACACCCAAATGTATGTCTTAGAGGAACAAGAAGAAATTTTTACTATGGAAAAGGACACAAATCATGAAACAACAAATGTAAAATAAAAATATTAGTTAATGAAATGGATAAGAATATTGGCCTTCCTAAGGTACTATCGATTGATGAATGATTTAAATATGGAAAGAATAAGAATTATGCATATCAATGTCCTAAGTGGGAGAATAAAAAATAAATCGGCAAGGTGGTACAAGTAATGGTTATATTTATACTGATAATAAGACTATATTAAAAATCTAAAATAAAAGGTATTAAGTAAAATAATGATGCAAAAATATTATTGGATTAAGTGTGAAGTGAAATAATAGAAGTGTTTATGTATTTGGATTCAAAAAATATATGAAATAAATAAGGATTTTTCAATTTATGATTTTGTGTAAGGATTTACTATAATATGTTGAATGATTCCAATGAACTAGAAAACTTATTTAATGGAATGGTTGTATTCATAGGAAACACATGATTAAGGGAAATATAATAATTGATATGTTCTTTATTTTAAGATAATGTTGTTCGGATAGAGTAAATTGAATGTTATTTATTACCTTGGAATTGATTAAATAATTGTTGAAAGATTGGATTATTCTATCATTGATGAAGTTAACAATATTTTTTGGTTTAAGGAATATATCCAATAATATTTTTAATAAAGAAGTATGCATGTTTTCAATAAGGATTTATAGTAATTCAGGTTACTATCATGTTTCAAGAGAATACATGATGAAGGTATTAACATGTTTGGTATGTTAAAAACAAGACCAACTTTATGATATATGGGGGATCAATGTCAAGAATATTTTGAGAAATTTATTGAACATTTTTCTAAAGTTTTGTACTTTCATATTTTATAAGGGTTACAAGGTTAACCATTTATGAAATTATTTATGTTAAACTTTGAATGAGGTTTTAGAAATTTCATTATTATGTCACCATATGAGGATTTATATTTGATAAATTTTTATAACCATTTCTTTATAAAGATAGTTGGAATGACATATCATTCTCTTTATGGATCTCATTATCTGATAATACAATAGGAATTAAAAATTCCTTTATTTCATAGAATAAGTGATGATGTGAAAATTGATCAAGGCAAAAAAATAGTGAGATTATGCTG
The DNA here is from genome assembly GCA_963277665.1 of Viscum album. Taxonomy (NCBI): domain Eukaryota; kingdom Viridiplantae; phylum Streptophyta; class Magnoliopsida; order Santalales; family Viscaceae; genus Viscum; species Viscum album. The sequence goes on from OY728159.1 coordinate 1,328,518,447, forward strand.
AAATCATGTAAGTTTATCTTCTCAATAAATATATTTAACTTTAGGAAAAGGGTCTTGAAATAAAATTTTGTCTTGTTATCACCATTTTGATGATATCAATGAACTTTTTCAAGCTAATTTTGGTTATGGATTTGTGATTCTTAACTTTCTCTTAACCATGTTCTATATCCCTCTACATTAGAACATGATAGTTATATTTCTCTTCCATGTCCATGTTTTCACTTTCCAACTATGTTCTCCCATGTGGAAACCTATTGATGAGTAACTTTGGTAATTTTTATTTTTCCAACATTCCTTTTTAAAAGAGAGTTTTAGTATTCATTTTTATGATGTGGGTTTCTATGAAAAGAACTTTCACCTTTGATAACCTAGATGAATTTTGAGGAAAAAATTCATTTTAACGAGGGTAGAATGTAACACTCAGAGATTTTTATGAAATCTATTTTTTTCTTTTATGTATTTTATTAAATGAAACACTGTCTTAGCTTGAGTTATATGAAATACTAAGTTTATTCGAAACATCTTTTATTATTGTAATTATTTAAAAAAGAAAATTATAACCTAGACGTTAAAATGTTGGGAATGAAAGAGATTATCTATAGTATGAAACTATGGTTTAAACATATATATAATTCTTTGACCAATTAATTATAAATTAATTTAAAACCCTTTTTAAAATAAAAGGAAATTGTTTTCTTACAAAACTATGCACAAGAATGTTATGTACAAATAAATAAAAAATCACTTATGTTGTATTATATTAATGAAATATATATATATATATATATATATTATATTTTCAATATAAATTTTAACATCCTTCTTATGTATTTTCTATATATGATATAGGAACAAATCCAACTTTACACCAAAAAGAAGTATTTTTATAAAAAGGAAGTTTTGTCGCCTTTTAATGGTGCACTTGTTTTAAATATAGTTTTAGAAACTTTTATAAATAATATTTTACAAAATTAACTTCTTATTTAAAATATGATTATAAAATTTTACTTTGGTTTAATTTTTGGTATTTTTCTAATAAGTTTCATGTTTTGATGAATAGTGAAAAATACTGAATTTTAATTGAAAATAGTTTTTTCATCTAAATAATTTATAGTGTTAAATTATATTTTTGATTGGTTTTAAAGTATAATTAGATTTAATTATTATCATTTAATCCATTTTAGGTCATTTTAATCAATTTTACATTGAAATTGTATAAAAAAACATTCAAAACATTTGAACGTTTTTACTTTAAAAACTGGTTGTTTCTTCTCGTCCGCGGGATTAATTTTTAATTAATTTCTGAAAATTATATTAATTGAATTTAAAAAAAATGATTCCATATTTGAAATATTAAGGTCCAAATTTATTAAATATTTCAATTTTATTTTTTGACAATATGAATAGTAACTTTAGGAATTTTCATTAGCACGATTAAGTGTAAATCAGGTAATTGAGGGTAAACATAATATTATAAATATTATAAAACCACCCTAACACCTTAATAAATGTTATTATATTAATTAAATTATATCATTATCACATAATGATCTAAATTTAATAATTTAATGGACACTTTTCCAAGAAAATGACTTGGATATTATTCAAATCAAAGAGAGTGAAAAAATGTCACACTCTTACTTTTAATAAGCATAATATTTTTAATATGTTGTTAAATATAATATATTATTAAACATGTATATTATTCTGAAATATAAAATTTTTATCCATATCATATAAATTTGTTTTTAATTTTTTGTAAATAAATAATTATCATTAATAATTACACAATGATGAGGCAATAATTATTCAATTAATGAGAAACTCTATTAAGTGATATTAAGAATATAGAATATAAATATAATATGAATTAAATAAAGTTCGACGTGAAATTTATAGGTGAATAGGACATATTAAGTGAGTATTAAATTTTTTTTTGGAAGTTACCTTGATGTATTGATTTTCTTAAAGTCAATGTATTGAATAGTGTCAAAATTGACACTATTGATATTTTATGAAAATAATATTTTATTAAATTAGTTAAAAATTATAACAATAATAAATAAGTAAAATTGGGACAAATTATGGTATAAATTATCATTAATTTAACATTTATGGTTCAATTTAAATCTTATAAGTAAGAAATCTCCACCTTTTAATATTGAAAATGTTGTTACTATAGTTAAAATTAAAATAGGATAACTAGGTGCTAATAAAAAAGATAAGATTTAAATTTTTTTAAAAAAATATATGAAATATATTTTTTGATGGTATTGAAACATATCCCACGTTATAATTTACTTCCTTACCATTTGGTGGTATTTTTATTGAGATTTAATTTATTATTAATTAATAATTTGATAAATTCTAAAAGGTACCATCACCTTCATTATAAAAGGACAGCTCATGCCTCATCAAATTTCACCTATTTAAGTCTTATAGATCCACAAAACTCTAAAAAATTATATTCTAAACATCCCTATCCACATTTTATATGTTATCGTCTTCCCAAAAGACCAACTCCAGAGTCTTTTAGAGGAGATCTAAAGGATCCTTTTTGAAGAAGAGGTAGTCACTCTAACCAATCACTCTCTTTTTATACTCTTCTATACCTCCTATAAATCTATGATATATATCGTAAAATAATAATTCCATAATCCCAAATATGATTAAATTTTATTATGATTATGAATACACAATTATTCTACCCCATTACCGTCGAACAAGAAGTGAAAGCATCACTCGTGCGTACGTATGGCTTATCGTCTCCACGTAGCGATGAAATTCATTGTCCATCACCATATTTTATGAGTGGTAATTATGATGGATTTAATATTTTTATGTGATATTTATGAAATTATTATACTTATATAATGATAATATCATATCTTCCATATTACCACCTAATCTTTTGGGAAATGATAACGTCGCTCGTGCGTACGTATGGCTTACCATCTCCATGATGTGATGTGATTTGTTTTTCATATATATTTCAAATGGGTGGTAATAAGGATGAATTCTATAAATATATATGATATATATAACATAAAAATGTTTTATAAATTATAATATATCATATCATTTTCTTTATTTTAATATCACAATAAAATAAAAACAGGGTTCATGCGTACATACGGTCTACCATTTCCATGAACGCTGTATTTTATTTTCTAACTCTAAATTTTATTAATATCTATGAATATATTTATTTATATAGTGAACATTTATTTGATATTAATATAATTTTTACCATTATGGGTATTATTAAATCATTATCTATGTAATAGGACCAAAGATAACAAATCAAAACATGTATGAAAAACAAAGTGGTTATTACCCGATACATAACTTTAACATGGATTTTTTAATAAGAGATTAATATAAATTCATAAGTAAATCACATATGGTATTACATATATGAATATGGTTCTATTTTATATGTATAATAAACCTATATTTATTATATAAGATCTTTGAACGCGTACGATGTGAGTCAAGTCATAAGGTAAGAGTTTTCTCATCTCACTTTTATTTATGTGAGATATATTCTATATTCATAACTTTTTATTATTATATAGTGTATATATAGACCTATGAAAAGTTATATCATGAATTTATATAATTTAATTATATTATCTGTTTCAAATAATTTTATTATTTCCTGGATCTCGTGATTCAATAGTTACTCAAGTAGTAACGGGATTTTTCTCACTTTTATTTTTGTGGGACACATGCATTATACACTAATTTTTTCTTTTGTGTGGTGTTTATACCACCATTTACTGTATTTTATGAGTGTTATTCTGAATATTATAGTATTTTCAAATCCATATTATTTTTTTCTTTCACGGGGTATACGATTTTATTGATTATAAAGTGATAAGTGATTAATTCACAATCTCATCAATAATCGGGATTGTTTCATTTTTAATCACTATTGTGAAATATTTATCTTCCACGTTCATTTTTTCTAAAAATGTTTTAAATTTTTTTACTATTATCTTATTAATATATAATTTTATTTATAAACATGTTTTACTTTTAATGAAATGTTTTTCAAAGAATATTTTTTTTTCATTTTCTAAACAAGGCTCTTCGTGACTTTACTAACAAAAAATATACAGAAGAAGTGTATTTTTAACTTATATAACATTAATGGAATCCTCTTCCATAAAGAAGACCTAATTATTTGAAGTTTACTTTAAAATCATATAATTTTATTTTCAAATAATTTTTTTTCTTTTAAAATTTTGTGGCATTTTATGAAAAGAAAACATGTTAAAGTAGAAATGATATTTTCCTCAAGAATTATTTTCAAGTGATCTATCAAAATTATTTTCTAGGTATGATAACGTTTTTTAATAATACTTATTCTTTAATGGGAACATTTTTCAAGGATAATATACCTATTATTACTATGTTTGTTCTATGTTTATGATGGAATTATGTTTATTAATTCCATTTCATCTCAATGAGTTATGTGCTGATGAAATGTTTATAAAACCCATTTATTTTCCACGGGTTATGATTTATGTTAATGTGTCACGTATATGTATGATTTTCATTATGTGATGTTTGGGACATATATCTCTCTCCAATAGATCGGTTAAATATTTAAATATCATGATATAATTATGGGAAACAAGTCGATGGGATTAATCAACTATGGAAGATGGGGAAACCCAGCCCACTATGGGAAGATGGAGAAACTCAATCCACTTTGGGAATATGGGGAAACCGGATCATTTACAAGGATAGTACAATGACTGGGGATGGTGGTGTTTCCCTCCAAGTTTTTATAGTTCTCATGAAGTTCCATGATAATTTTTGTCAATGCACCTTGACTTATAGAGAATGATATTACATGTTTATGTGTCTGCAAAAATTTCATGTATTATTTTTATATTATGATTTCATAGATTATGCTCTTGATTTACTCATGATTCATGTCTTACAAACATACAATATTCAGTCCATGACTTATGCATATGATCTTTAATATGCATGGTATGATCTTCAAGTGTTTTCTTATGTTCTCATACCCTTATATTAATTTTATGCTTATGTATCTCTCTTGTTTACCCTTACAAAGCACATTAGATCACCATTTCTTATGTTTTATTTCCACGTATTATGAAAAAAGTTTTTAAGTAGGATTACTAAAGGGTAATATCTTTACATGATATTTTGAATATTGTTCACCAGATTAAAAGTTTATTTTCCATTTTTCCAAATAGAATAAACTATTACAGTCCTTAGGAATGTGTTTGTGAAATGAAATGAATATTAATATAAAAATAAGTAATATCCATGTATGAAAATCTTGGGTTATTATACACCATCTTAGGAATATTAGGGTGTAAAACACTAATAGTAAGATAAATCACATATTAATGGTGGTGTGAGGTTAACCTTACCTTCAATAGTATAGGTTTTCACTTGAGGGTGACTTTACCTTTGATAATAATTTTAAAATTCCTCAGTATCATGGTATTATCTTGCACCCATTTTTATTATATATGGTTATTTATAGGTAAGTTGGCCTATACAATATGTTTTCTATAGGAATATTAATTTTTGATTAAAAATATAAAATAGTACATTCCTCTAAAAAAATGAGTCAAATTGTTAAAAAAATCATAATAATAAGTCCAAAATTATTTTTTCACCATTGGGTGATTTTTTTGTAATTTTTAAGTAACTTTTAGTTGGTGTAAAGTGGAAATGAAACATTTTTAGTGAGTTATTAATATGAATACCAATTCATTATATAATTCTTGACCTAGACTCTCCCAAATTTATTAAACACTTAGAGAAAATAAGGATTTAGATAGGGTTCATGGAAATGGTAGCTACCATATTAGGATCCACTATATTAAAAGAGATTGGTTGGAGATCATTGGATCATTGGAAAAGAGGTATGGTTCCTTGATTATGAACCCTCATTTATATTATTAAATAATATCTTATGGTTATGTGTTTTATTCTTCAAATATAGAGTTTAAATTATAATATGTTGTTCTTATATGATTAAACTTTCTAATGGAACATGAATCATTGGATTTTGATGCATGTATTGCAATAAATTTTAGAGAGAAGTTTTATGGTCTAAAAATTATCTCTATAATTTTAGGACATTAATATTTAAATTTGGACCAACACTTTTGGAAACCTATTTTATATCATTAAAGGATTGTAATTCAATGGTAATCATTAAAATCTAATTCATGTATTTTGAGAAAACCTAGAGATAAATTTTAGGGATTATTTTGATAATTGATGCATAATTTACCAATATAAATAAATATTGTGATCTACCATATATCATTAGAATGATCTCCATGAGACGGATACACTACGTTTGGAATAACTATGATTTGAGTTGCAGAATGGGATATATATTAGAGATAATTTTCTAAAACATTCACATTATCTCAATAGTTTTAGGCATATAGATTTTGAATAAAAATGAATAGAGGATGGATCTAGAATCAAGTTGATGAAATTCACCAACCCATAAATTTTTATGTTCATTGAAAAAATTAAACGGTGGTAAAACCACCATGTTTGGTGGAAGACAGTGGCTAATGATGAGGATCATGGGTCAGACTGAGGTTTTTCGGGTTGGAGATTAAATGATCCATGTTTTTCATGTATGATATAAAAATATCAAGGTTTTGAATAAATATGGTGGATCAATTGTGATTCAAATGGTCATCCAATTATCTGATCAAACAATGAATCATTTACCACATCATTCCTATCTGTGGGTGACTATAAGAACCAGTGTCCATATGAGTGTTGAATTTCAGTGTGAATTTAGATTTTATATTGTTTGGGGGATAAATTTTGAACTGGGTTCAGAAAGGAATTACAAGCATTTGAAAACCTCACATAGGTGTTTTTGGTAATTAAATGAAGATTAGATGGTGGGCCAAAGGTTTGGGTGAAGAATAGAAGAATGTTGGGGCTACCAAGGTTATAACTGCAACCACCATCTAGCTAGTGGGACTCTTATGGGGAAGAATTATAATTCAACCCCTTGGGTTTTAGATGGACAATTCCCTCTTCCCCTCTAGTTTTGGCACTCATAACACCCCATATTCCCCCCTTTCTCTATAAAACCCCCTTGAATTTGGGGTGTTTTCATAGCAATTTGTGATGATTAAAATTAAGATATATCATTCATTTTCCTCCTTTAATCACCTACATTATATTATAATTTTTTTTTCTGTCGATTAGGGTTCTTTTATTATTCCACCGAGGCAAGGTGAAATCATCCCAATTTTATGGGTCTTTCACTTATCTATCACAAAGGACATCCTAACATGACATAAAACTACCTCTGCTCATTAAATCGATGAAGGTATGTTGTTTTAGGAATTTTATATGGGTTTTTATTAGAATAAAATTAATTAAATGATTTAAATGGTAGTGTATATTGTATATTTGGATTGGTGTGGGTTTGAGGGTGTTTTACGGATGGTTAAACCCTACTTCTCGATGATATCATTCGACACCAATGAGTTAATTTGAATTTTGTCTATTTTAATATAATATGTTTATTATTATTATTTTAAGTTTTTGTGATGTATTAGACTAAGGAAGGATCTTGAGACCTGGGTTTGGAATTTTGTGATTATGGAAAATCTTTGTCTACAAATTTTGGTAAAAGGAGTTAAATGGAATCAACTTTGGTTTGAGGTTGGTGGTCTTGGTACTTTCCCTATAGATTTTTTCTTTTGTTAGGGTGAATGTGGATGTTCAGACTCGCCTCTAAGGTTGAGATATTCGTTTTTAATAATTTAATTTTTGAAATTAATTGTAATTTTTTAATTTATATGTAAATAATTAAACACATATGAGGTATTATGGATCTCAAAAAGTGTGAAGGGGAATAATGTACCCTTGAGAACCAGCTTACTTTCCATAACCACTGATGACCAAGGCCATGAATATTTTTTTGATTTCTTTTTACATCCATACCCCTTTATGGATATGATCAAAGTGCATGTGTCTTAATGGAACTCATATATGATACTCTCAAGAGAACTTGGCAGAGGTTCAATGACGTACAAGGGTTTGTCCTTGTGAGACATAAATGACCCTAGTAATACCATGAAGCCCTTATACATAATGAACTGAAATTGGTGTGAGTATCCATCCCTCTTGATATTTAACTAACCATACGAGTATTCCATGGGTATATTATTTATTTATAGGGTGTGTGGACCGACCTACTATGGCCGAGAACATTTAGGTGGACCATGATCCATCTCTCTATACTCTTACAAATGTGGAATGCCTTTGAGATTTGTAAGGATATTCCATTTATGTTATTTTTGAGGGATGTGATTACTTATTATCATGGGAATTGATCCAAAACTCAAGACCAATAATAAGGACCCAAAGTGGGGTACCTTCTCTTTTACTTTGACCTAGTGGGCCCGAGGGGTGTTCCAAGAGTTACCTAGCCCTGATCAGGTTTGTAGTGATTTATAGAGATGACTGTGAGTGTATACTTAGAACCCGAATCAATGGTGTGTGGCTGTGTTGGTGGTAATGTTTGGGGTTTGAATCATGGGTGATGACCCCATTTATGCATGTTAGTTTTTGGTCATTCAACCAACCCTCATTTACTTTATATTTGTAAATGATATAGAAAAGTCCATATGAGGTGGCTTTGGAGGTGGTGGTTATAACTCTGTTAGAATATTATATAGAGTTGGTTATGATGTGATATGGATTATTCCCTTATATATGTTTTGTTATTACATGTATATAAAATTCCTTGGTAGAAGTGTTATGTTTGAATTGGAAGACATCCCCACAGTGGTGTTTATTTTGTTTGATATGGAATCATGTTATTGTCCAAGACAATCCATCCCTAGAAAAAATAATTATAGATGATCAGGGTCATAGACCTGAGGATAAATGGAGGTTAATTTATTTAGTTTTAGTAGATATTTATTTATTTAGATAATTTCACATGAAAATATCACTAAGTTATCGATGTGTATAGGACTGTGTTGGTGGTTCCCTACTGAGTTTTTTTCTCACACCATTTTTAGTCCACCATTGAAATTGGTTACCTGGGAATACTTCCACTTGGTTGTAGGTATAGGTTGGGTAGGGCCTGGATTGTTCTTGATCAAGCAGAATAGCTCAGGGTCTAGATATAGGAAGGAGGTGAGTCTTAGAGTCGGGTTTCATGCCTCACTTGTATTTTATTTTTATTTTTATTTTTTTGCATGTGTGATTATCTCATTGGAAAATCCTTAATGTATTTTTTTGACTGCTCAAGTATGTTATGTTGTATTCCATTTTTTATATCTTTCCCCCTTTTATTACTTATATTTACACTATTCCACATTGTGTATGATACTTTTAAATTTATTTTATGATTATGAACTCTATTATTGTGGTATAGTCTCCTAATGAAACCCACTTGTACCCATGATACTAGTTATAAACCTTTAGCATACAATGAGGAATGGCTGAGGCCATGTATAACTATCAAGATAGTTAATTTTCCTAGTGATATGGGTCAGGATGTTACAAATAGGTATCAAATTTTTTTGTATTACTATTTTAGATATGGTAGCTTGGAACTATAGGAATGTGTCAAAGCCTATGATGGATATCAGATAGGTGTGTCATGAAAACCTTTTCCAGTAATATTTATAGGTAACCCAAGTACTGGTATTTCTTTTCTTGGTGGGAATTTTCATAGTTATATGATTTTAAATGTTTGTTTGGCACAATATTTTTGAGAATTATGAGTTATTTTAGATTTGGATCTTGGATGGTAAAGGTAAAAGGTGTCTCATACTTCAAGATTAGACACATATGATTCACATGACATATATAAACCTAATAGTGTTATTATTATCACTAATTATAGAGGTTTTTCTATTTAAAGTTTCAAAAATATCTCATAAGATGTTTTCCTGTATATGTTCTTGGTGGAATTCTATTCTGTTAGAATAATATTCATAAATTCCCTTCTAATGGAAGGTTATGTGGATTTATAGTGTGGCACACATTCCCAATAAAGACATAGTACCATGATTTATGGGACATGGGGAAACCCTTGTGGGTTCATACAAGAATTTAATGACTTAATATTGGACCTAATGTGAGTTTTTATTTCATAGGAAAATTATTTAAAGTGCTTATAACAACCTATATGGCATTTTTCTTTTATACCATGGAATGAAACTCTATCTAACCAAACCTCATGATTATGGATCTCTAATGTGGTTTGTATAGAAAAAAAAATTATATATCTACATACCATGACTGATGAGAATGTGATCCTCAAGGCAGTTACTCACATTAATAGAGGCCTGGTGAGGGCCAGTCTGAATTTGGTTTTTCTTGAGGGAAAAATTCCATAAATATATGCTTGGTGAGAATAATTTCTAAGTGGGATCATATTTTTGTCCTTATATGGAATTATATATGCATGTGAGATTCTATAGTGGGTGTTTGGAACATTATTTTACATAGTATGGACCCCTATGAATTTTGGAACTGTGAGGTGTTGTCATGAGTTTTTAACTTTGTATGTTTTAGTTTATGATATAAGTGGGAGGAACTGTGACCTTTTGTTGTGACTCAATGTTTTAGTGATTCATTTCCTAGATATTATTGTGGTGGTAACCACAATATGTGTTATCGTTGTTTGTGAGAGCCTTAGAGTTAGGAATCATCATTAAATGCTTTGAGTTATGGGTTTAATGCTCATTAAGTATTATCGAGTGCATGGTAATAGAATGGTTATAACTTGGGTTTCCATGGGAAAAACATCTTGAGTGCTAGAGCTATATTTTGAGGCCAGATTTAAAGGATATGATCAGTTAGATTCCTGAATCTATTTATTTCGGGTGTTCTTAGGTAGTATGATGAGAGAAAGTATAGATGATCGTGGTTATGAAACAACATCATTGAATGAAATAATTTTTATAAATTATTCTTGGATAAAGTTGTCGATTGTGAAAAGGAAAACTTAGGGTTCTCTTGTTTGGTCAAAAATGACATGAAGTTAGAGAATTTTTAGATATTTTTGGTGGTTATCCAGGAAATATTTTTTATGATAATCCTTCCTTGGACGAAGCATCAAGGATTCCTCGATCTTGAAAAGTTTGATATGATTTAGGGCATGGGTAGCCTAGTTTTGTTAGAATGATACTCATGAAGAATAGATATATGATTTTTTAGTCACATGAGAGTGTGAAACCCCTAGTGTTTCAAATTAAAGCGATGTAACACACACATTTTTGTATGGGTTCAGTTGAGATTAAAATCGATGGTGGTCGTGTAGCGGTCTGGAATTACTTCCAGTGGACTATAATTGATACCTATCAGGGCACTCCATGGGCGGCTACACCCCCTGGGCGGGACACACCACCATCCCCATTGGCATCCATTTCCTCATGAAGCCCTTGGGCGGAGAGCCATGCTTCGTCCAACGCTCACATGTGAGAGTTCCCAAGGATCGAATACATTCCTACCTCCTTTGCCTCTGATACCAACTTTAGAGACCCAAAGCCTGACGTACATGGAAATTACATTACTTTTTCAGAATACTTATTACATAACAAAAAAACACACACACAAGGATCGTAATAGTTTAGTGTCTTTGGAAACTCGGAATATAATCTTCTAATCGTGGTGAAAGATCTTCAAAATCTCCCATAAAGATCTTCCTTCTTTCTTTTTTTACCTAAAACCTTACTTTATATCCTGGGGAAAAGAAAACATAAAAGGGTGAGCTCAAATGCTCAGTAAGGGTAAACAAAAGAAATATCAATCACATCATATACATAAGCACATAACTTTTGGAAATCTTAACCTGCAAACGAGATCATAATTTCATAACATGGGGTAAATCATGGCAGTGAAATGTAATCACAATAATCATAACTTAAAACATGAAACTTTGTGTCATTAACACATAATCATAGAGAATCATTTCTTGTTAGTCAAGACTCATTGCCAAGACTATCTTAGTGGACAAAGTCCCTTTCTGAATCGAGTAACCCTCGTTTCAGTCCTGTTTCACTGAACCGGTACAACCTACCGTTCCAGCCCTGTCTATCTCATGAGATATAAAATCTTTACCCAATGCATTGGAGGGAGATATAGGTCCCACCCATCTCATAATTATACCATTGTTATGTGTGCCACAAAATCATAAATCATACATCATTGCATAACCCATGTAATACAAATGGGAATCTTAAACATCATGACATCATAAAACAATTCATAAAGGAATTCATAAAAATAATTCCATCACAACATAATCAAATCAATGTAATAATAGGGATAAAAACAGAACCCTTTATTATCTTAGATGGAAAATAATTTTGATAAAACACTTGAACTCCATTCTTGAGGAAAATATCCTTTCTTCTTTAAAAACACTTTTCCTTTCTTAACATGTCGTACAATTATAAACTAAAAGAAGTTGATTAAAAATAAACTTGAAAACTTGTAAAGGATTCTTCTTGGAAATAATGTTTTAAAAATCCATTCATGCCTTATAAGTTAAAAAAACATTCTTCTCGTACTTTTGTCGGAAAAGTCAAAAAGTACCTCGTACGAAAAAAAAACAAAAGATTCCTTTCATATCTTTTACTAAATACTCACCGAAGGGTAAAATTGGATTTAAAAAATTTTAGGTGGATGGAAATAACATTACATATCGATGAAACATGGATGTGGATGATAAAATACACCCCAGTAAATTTCAAAGTATAAACAATCTCAGATAAAAATGAGATTGTGATATTTCCCTTACCTTAGGTCCGATTTGCTTTGTACATGTCTGAAGCTCCTGTATAATGATTTAAATCATGTTATTGACTTATTCCAGAATCATATTCATTGTTATTGTATCATATATGGTCCACTTATGACTTCATATTACCCGTTCTTTTGTAAATTCATGTTAAAGTAGCGTTTTGGGTAAAATCGTCTCATTTGTCGTTCGTGTTTTTAGCTTGTAATTATTCATATGATTACTTAGATCATGATTACTTAATTCCAGAATATAAAACATGATTTTTATATATATATTCAGAATATACATATATAATAAATTAGTAAATGGAAAGAAATACACCGTTCATGGAGACGGTAGTCCGTACGTACGCATGAACGTTGTTTTCGTTTCCTTATTGAATTGAATGGAATTAAGTAGATGACATACATATAAATAATTCCAGTATCATTATTACGTAATATATTTCATTATTACTTATTATATATACTTTATAATCATTCATGAATGGTTAATCATTGAGAATGAATCTCATCGCGTCGTGGAGACGGTAGTCCGTACGTACGCACGAGCGACGATATCGTTCCCATGGTCATGGAATTGTGTTGAAGTGTATGTATACTATTTCAGTATCAATATAACTTTATAATAATCATATATAGTTACTCATTACACCTTTATACCAATCCAATTAAGGTGGTTGCGGAAAATAGATTACACCACGGCGTGGAGACGGTATTCCGTACGTACGCACGCGCGGTGATTTCCTTTTTCCGTAGGATGGATAGAAGGTTAATTAGAGTTGTTTCATATTTATAATAACATATCAGTATATAAGAAATACTGATGTTATTACTTTATCATGAAACAACTAAAGAAGAAGAAGTTGAAGAAGAAAGAAATTGAAAAGATCGGTAATGGATATTACCTCTTCTTTGGAACGCTTCTTTGAATCCTCTACTTAGGGAACTAAGATTGGTCTTTGCAGAAGACCAGGACCTCTAGGATTATTCTAGGGAAGTGGAGAAGGGATTTTGGCAGGGGTTGGCCGAGCTTGAGTGCTCAAATTGGTGTGAGGAGGAGGGGGAGGAGGTACCCTTTTATAAGGGAGGAGAGGGGCACCTTAGGAATACCTCAAAATATTATTTTATATTAATGTCAAAATCGGTTTATAATGGTTCCAAAGGGTATTATTTCGAAGCTAAAGTGGGTATGGGTCGAAATCCTATCAACCAATAGGATTTAGACAAGTTTAGGGTATTATTGTAACCTTATCAATTAGATTTAACTCTAAGTTAAATAATTTAACTTTTACCGTGTCTTTTTGTTTTCTTTCACTATATGGTTAATACACTTACTATAACATGCCAAACGAACCCCAAATTGTTTATTATTAATATATATATCCTTATCTAAGTCATTTGGAAGAAACCTTAGATTTTTAGGAAAAAAATAACAATTAATAATATAATATTTGATTTAAAAACTATTTTGTGTCAATTTTGACACTATTTGATATATGATTTTTGTGAAAGTCATAACAGAATTATATGTTCGAACCAAGTTGATTAAATCAACAATAATATATCATATTAACCTAGAAAATTAGTGTAATTCATAAAAAGTCTCAAATTACATTTATTTTGGTGTTTATAACATCAATTATGTCAATATTTCATATATAAGATAATTATTGCATCATTTTTGTGTCATAAATAAATTAACTTATTTGATGTCTAAAAATTACAAATAAAATACCATTATGTAGGAAATCTTTTTATATTTCTAATGAATATTTACAATCGAATTTATCTTATGTAAAACCCTATATAAAAAAATGTTTTAGTAAATAAACTTTGATTTTAACTCTTTTAACTCTTCTTTGAATTAAATAATAATAAATGTCCTAATCTAATCCAAGTGGGCCTAAATGATAATATTTTACACTTAAGGTTGTTTTTGGTCGAGATACACTTGTCCAATAGAATTAGGACATGTGTTAGGGTAATATTAATATCATTTTTACCCTTAATTACCCTATTTACTTTTAACCGTGGTAAATAAAAGTAAAAAGTTACTATTCACCAAAAATTATTTTCATCTCATTGAACCACATTTTACTTACTGACATCAACCGTGTCTCTCGGATTTTTTAAATTCCATTCACAGAAGCGGTAAAATTAAGTTTTATGAAAAATTCAGTTTTTTTAACTACCACTTAGTAGTTTCACTATTCATCAAAAATTGATGTTTTTCAGAACAATGCCAAAATTTCATCCTAAGATATATTTCATATTCCGAATTCAAAAATGAAGTCTATTTTACCAAATTTATAACATAGAAGTTGCATTAATTAATTTTATAATTAAATCCCGCTGTTAAAACAAATAGCGTGTTTTTAGGAAACAATATCTACCAAAAGATTGACATTGGATTATGTCTGGTTTAAATGTGAAATTACAACCAATGACCAACATTGTATTAAATTGTAAAAATATATTATAAATATAATTTAAAACCACTCAAATTAATAATTTATCACTATTAATTATTTCGATTAAAAAGTTGTTTTTAATTATAATTTAGTAATTTTCACTATTCATCAGATTATGAAAGTTATCTGAAAAGAACCAAAATTTCACCTTAGGCTAAATTCGATACTCCGAATCCAAAAATGAAGTCCATTTTGAGAGATAAAATTTATAAAATTTAAAAAGTGGTTATTACTATTCATAACGGCTAGTTTTAATAATATTTTAATATCATATCGTTGTTTAGTGAAACTCAGTATTGCGTACTACACACGCTATCGAGGAAGGTCGTGATTGCGTGTAATGCAAGGCAAGTCAAGGATGCGTGTTGTGCGAGCTCCTTTTGGTGTAGCGTACAACACAAGACAATAGTGAAATAAAAAAGAATATTTTTCATAAAATCTCGGGCTGTTACATTCTACCCCCCTTAAAATGAATTTCGCCCTCGAAATTCGTTGGGGTTATAAATGGTTTACTATTAGAAAGTTTCTTTAATAGAAACCCACATCGTAAAAAGGAATACCAAAACTTGGCTTTAAAAACTAAAGTATGAAATGTAACGATTACCCAAATAAACTAATCACTGGGTTTCCACATAGGTGAAAATATGGATATGGAAGAGAAATCTAACCATCATGTTCTGATGGAGAGTGGTAGAGAACATGGCTATGGAAAATCCAGTAATCACAAATCCATAAATTTGTGACGATCTAAGGTACCATCTGATTCATCAGGTATAAGATCACTAGGACAACATTTTTGGTTTTTAAGATCATTCCCCTAAAGTTGAAAATTTGAATTAGAATAAATACTTTCTTTATTTTGGTAGAATCTCACTGTTGTTCATGCCTTGAACAATTTCCACTTCATCTCTTAAATAAATGAAGTTGAATTTGTTATTCGCGAAGTGTTAGTATGACAGGTCATTCCATCTGTCTCAAACAAAAGGTTAGCAAAAATTATAAGTCGATCTATAGTGAGATTAATCACATATGGTTCCTAAAATGGACTTATACTTCATATATCATACTGCTTAATATAATAAAACTAGTTTCTACTAAACAAGGACTTCCTGTAGGCCAGTGGTAGGCGATAAAGGCCAGTCTCACTTCGGTTGTGGGTTCGATTCCCACAGCCTTGTCCGAAGCGATGGGCTGTCGCCCGTCCTGCAGGTTGTATTTTTTTTCTAATACTACATTACTATAACATCCCATCAATAATACTAACTTATGTCCAACATAATCCATTCCAATATTTAGGTTTATCCACAATACTGCAGTCCACTCTCATAACATAGTGAAAACGATTACCAGAGATTTAATACCATCGTTGATCCCCATATATCATAAGATATATCTTGTTGGTCACATTCCAAACATTCAAAGGCCTTAATCATGTATTCTCTTGAAGAATGAATACCCATTGAACCTTAGTGAAATCATGAATACTGTTAAAAGTTAACACCTTCCACATACCAAAATCCTCAAAATTCTATATATTGAAACCATGATATTACTTAGGCCTTATACCAATCATGAGCTCATGAATACTATTAAACATTTCATTTTCTCATTTTCCCTTCATTATGCGCATATCGTCTTATTTCCAAAAATATCTCAATCACTTTGAATAACACATTAGACCAATACATAAATATTCCAATACTTTATGATACCACATTATTTTGGAATCCCATTACATAAACACTTAATCATTCCACCACATCGTTGTCATATTCAACATCTCCAATAGTGATCGCATGTGACTTCCCTTTGTCCTTTTCCTTAAGCGGTTGCTCATGTTGATCATCACTAACCCTTGGATTAGGGCATTTATTAGCATAATGCCCCATTTCCTTGCACTTGAAGCATTGAAGTGTTGGTGGTGCGTTCTCTATAGTGTTTGCTTTATTCACATCATTAGAAACCCTCTTTCCATTACTTCGACACTCAGCCGCTTGATGACCTTCTTTTCCACACTTAAAACATTTTCTAGTCCCTTTAAGACAATCTCCACCATGCTTCTTTCCACACTTTGTGCATAAGGAAACATTCATTTTCTTTTCACCATTATTCTGAGATTTCTCATTGAACTCCATCTTTCGTTTCTTTTCAAAACCATGAGATGGTATTGTAACACCAACTTCTATTTCTTCCTTCATAGCACAACGCACAATTTTTTCATAGCTACTAAAGTCTCGTATAGCTAATGCCCTTCGAAGACTTGGTTTTAAGACACTGAAAAATCGATCAACTTTACTTTCAGGTTGGATGATAATGCCAGATGCATACCTTGCAAGTCTTGTAAAATTCGCTTCGTATATACCAACAGATTCATCATCCTTCTGCTTCAGCTCAAGAAACTCCTTCTCCATATTTGTTCGAAGAATACGAGGTAAGTACTTACTGAAAAACAGGTTCTTGAACTCGTCCCATTCCATGGACTCAATTTCATCTCTTGGCCTCGTATTCTTGATAAGATTCCACCATTGATCAGCATCACCTTCCAAACGTTATACTGCTAAGATGACTTTATCATGTTCAGAACATTGAAGAACTGAAAATATCTTTTCAGTGGTACTGATCCATTGTTCAGCAACAAGTGGATCGGAAGTCCCACTGAAAGAAGGTGGACGTTGCCTCATGAAGGACTCAATAAAATACTGTTCCTTTCTCTGCTCATTTGGAAGTCCAGAATGATTCAAAGTTTGTGTAAGGACAGCAATAAGATTTTGCACTCCATCTCCCATAACATTTGCTTGTTCAGGAGGACAATCATTGCATTGTCCATTGCATTGATCAACACGGTTCCTTCGGGTTCCAGCCATCGTCTAAAACCCAAAAAGAATAGTGTGAGAGGAAAAATCATGCTAAGGAAAACAACATTATAAAGGGGGAGTATCCTCCATATCTAACTTCTTAGGATAAATTCTAATATTGTTACCATAGTTATAGGACTGTATCCTATACGTATACTTATCCTTAGGGACATCCCTAGACAAACCTTATAAATATCTCTAGGGATCTCACTAAAGTTCTCGCATCCTAGTTTCCAAAGGTTGACTAAACCTCCCTCTGATACCAACTGTAGCGGTCTGGAATTACTTCCAGTGGACTATAATTGATACCTATCAGGGCACTCCATGGGCGGCTACACCCCCTGGGCGGGACACACCACCATCCCCAGTGGCAGCCATTTCCTCATGAAGCCCTTGGGCGGACAGCCATGCTTCGTCCAACGCTCACATGTGAGAGTTCCCAAGGATCGGATACATTCCTACCTCCTTTGCCTCTGATACCAACTGTAGAGACCCGAAGCCTGACGTACATGGACATTACATTACTTTTGCGGAATACTTAGTACATAACAAAAAACACACACACAAGGATCGTAATAGTTTAGTGTCTTTGGAAACTCGGAATATAATCTTCTAATCGTGGTGAAAGATCTTCAAAATCTCCCATAAAGATCTTCCTTCTTTCTTTTTTTTACCTAAAACCTTACTTTATATCCTGGGGAAAAGAAAACATAAAAGGGTGAGCTCAAATGCTCAGTAAGGGTAAACAAAAGAAATATCAATCACATCATATATATAAGCACATAACTTTTGGAAATCTTAACCTGCAAACGAGATCATAATTTCATAACATGGGGTAAATCATGGCAGTGAAATGTAATCACAATAATCATAACTTAAAACATGAAACTTTGTGGCATTCACACATAATCATAGAGAATCATTTCTTGTTAGTCAAGACTCCTTGCCAAGACTATCTTAGTGGACAAAGTCCCTTTCTGAATCGAGTAACCCTCGTTTCAGTCCTGTTTCACTGAACCGGTATAACCTATCGTTCCAGCCCTGTCTATCTCATGAGATATAAAATCTTTACCCAATGCATTGGAGGGAGATATAGGTCCCACCCATCTCATAATGATACCATTGTTATGTGTGCCACAAAATCATAAATCATACATCATTGCATAACCCATGTAATACAAATGGGAATCTTAAACATCATGACATCATAAAACAATTCATAAAGGAATTCATAAAAATAATTCCATCACAACATAATCAAATTAATGTAATAATAGGGATAAAAACAGAACCCTTTATTATCTTAGATGGAAAATAATTTTGATAAAACACTTGAACTCCATTCTTGAGGAAAATATCCTTTCTTCTTTAAAAACACTTTTCCTTTCTTAACATGTCGTACAATTATAAACTAAAAGAAGTTGATTAAAAATAAACTTGAAAACTTGTAAAGGATTCTTCTTGGAAATAATTTTTTAAAAATCCATTCATGCCGTATAAGTTAAAAAAAACATTCTACTCGTACTTTTGTCGGAAAAGTCAAAAAGTACCTCGTACGAAAAAAAAACAAAAGATTCCTTTCATATCTTTTACTAAATACTCACCGAAGGGTAAAATTGGATTTAAAAAATTTCAGGTGGATGGAAATAACATTAAATATTGATGAAACATGGATGTGGATGATAAAATACACCCCAGTAAATTTCAAAGTATAAACAATCTCAGATAAAAATGAGATTGTGATATTTCCCTTACCTTAGGTCTGATTTGCTTTGTACGTGTCCGAAGCTCCTGTATAATGATGTAAATCATGTTATTGACTTATTCCAGAATCATATTCATTTTTATTGTATCATATATGGTCCACTTATGAATTCATATTACCCGTTCTTTTGTAAATTCATGTTAAAGTAGCGTTTTGGGTAAAATCGTCTCATTTGCCGTTCGTGTTTTTAGCTTGTAATTATTCATATGATTACTTAGATCATGATTACTTAATTCCAGAATATAAAACATGATATATATATATATATTCAGAATATACATATATAATAAATTAGTAAATGGAAATAAATACACCGTTCATGGAGACGGTAGTCCGTACGTACGCATGAACGCTGTTTTCGTTTCCTTATTGAATTGAATGGAATTAATTAGATGACATACATATAAATAATTCCAGTATCATTATTACGTCATATATTTCATTATTACTTATTATATATAATTTATAATCATTCATGAATGGTTAATCATTGAGAATGAATCTCATCGCGTCGTGGAGACGGTAGTCCGTACGTACGCACGAGCGACGATATCGTTCCCATGGTCATGGAATTGTGTTGAAGTCTATGTATACTATTTCAGTATCAATATAACTTTATAATAATCATATATAGTTACTCATTAAACCTTTATACCCATCCAATTAAGGTGGTGGCGGAAAATAGATTACACCACGGCGTGGAGACGGTATTCCGTACGTACGCACGCGCGGTGATTTCCTTTTTCCGTAGGATGGATAGAAGGTTAATTAGAGTTGTTTCATATTTATAATAACATATCAGTATATAAGAAATACTGATGTTATTACTTTATCATGAAACAACTAAAGAAGAAGAAGTTGAAGAAGAAATAAATTGAAAATATCGGTAATGGATATTACCTCTTCTTTGGAACGCTTCTTTGAATCCTCTACTTAGGGAACTAAGATTGGACATTGAAGAAGACCAGGACCTCTAGGATTATTCTAGGGAAGTGGAGAATGGATTTTGGCAGGGGTTAGCCGAGCTTGAGTGGTCAAATTGGTGTGAGGAGGAGGGGGAGGAGGTACCCTTTTATAAGGGAGGAGAGGGGCACCTTAGGAATACCTCAAAATATTATTTTATATTAATGTCAAAATCGGTTTATAATGGCTCCAAAGGGTATTATTTAGAAGCTAAAGTGGGGATGGGTCGAAATCCTATCAACCAATAGGATTTAGACATGTTTAGGGTATTATTTTAACCTTATCAATTAGATTTTACTCTAAGTTAAATAATTTAACTTTTACCGTGTCTTTTTGTTTTCTTTCACTATATGGTTAATACACTTACTATAACATGCCAAACGAACCCCAAATTGTTTATTATTAATATATATATATATCTAATTAATTTGGCCGAACCTTAGATTTTTAGGAATAAAATAACAATTAATAATATAATATTTGATTTAAAAACTATTTTGTGTCAATTTTGACACTATTTGATATATGATTTTTGTGAAAGTCATAACAGAATTATATGTTCGAACCAAGTTGATTAAATCAACACTAATATATCATATTAACCTATAAAATTAGTGTAATTCATAAAATGTCTAAAATTACATTTATTTTGGTGTTTATAACATCAATTATGTCAATATTTCATAAATAAGATAATTACTGCATCATCTTTGTGTCATAAATAAATTAACTTATTTGATGTCTAAAAATTACAAATAAAATACCATTATGTATGAAATCTTTTTAGATTTATAATTAATATTTACAATCGAATTTATCTTATGTAAAACCCTATATAAAAAAATGTTTTAGTAAATAAACTTTGATTTTAACTCTTTTAACTCTTCTTTGAATTAAATAATAATAAATGTCCTAATCTAATCCAAGTGGGCCTAAATGATAATATTTTACACTTAAGGTTGTTTTTGGTCGAGATACACTTGTCCAATAGAATTAGGACATGTGTTAGGGTAATATTAATATCATTTTTACCCTTAATTACCCTATTTACTTTTAACCGTGGTAAATAAAAGTAAAAAGTTACTATTCACCAAAATTTATTTTCATCTCATTGAACCACATTTTACTTACTGACATCAACCGTGTCTCTCGGATTTTTGAAATTCCATTCACAGAAGCGGTAAAATTAAGTTTTATGAAAAATTCAGTTTTTTTAACTACCACTTAGTAGTTTCACTATTCATCAAAAATTGATGTTTTTCAGAACAATGCCAAAATTTCATCCTAAGATATATTTCATATTCCGAATTCAAAAATGAAGTCTATTTTACCAAATTCATAACATAGAAGTTGCATTAATTAATTTTATAATTAAATCCCGCTGTTAAAACAAATAGCGTGTTTTTAGGAAACAATATCTATCAAAAGATTGGCATTGGATTATGTCTGGTTTAAATGTGAAATTACAACCAATGACCAACATTGTATTAAATTGTAAAAATATATTCTAAATATAATTTAAAACCACTCAAATTAATAATTTATCACTATTAATTATTTCGATTAAAAAGTTGTTTTTAATTATAATTTAGTAATTTTCACTATTCATCAGATTATGAAAGTTATCCAAAAAGAACCAAAATTTCACCTTAGGCTAAATTCGATACTCCGAATCCAAAAATGAAGTCCATTTTGAGAGCTAAAATTTCTAAAATTTAAAAAGTGGTTATTACTATTCATAACGGCTAGTTTTAATAATATTTTAATAGCATATCGTTGTTTAGTGAAACTCGGTATTGCGTACTACACACGCTATCGAGGAAGGTAGCGATTGCGTGTAATGTAAGGCAAGTCAAGGATGCGTGTTGTGCGAGCTCCTTTTGGTGTAGCATACAACACAAGACAATAGTGAAATAAAAAAGAATATTTTTCATAAAATCTCGGGCTGTTACAGTTGTGTGTGAGATAAGGGCTAATTGTTTCTGATGGGATGCATTGACTGTGGATTAGGATGAGAAACACCCATATAATTATGATTAAACCTAATTATGTTGATCCCATAGAGAGGTTATATATAGTGACCATTTTTGTTAATGGGGTTTTTATGGATGTCATGGGTATCATTCCTGTGAACATGGAATAGGCGATAAAGTGATGTTTTGTGCTATCACTCATTAGGAATGTCTTAGTCATGTCCATCCACCATGTTTAGTGATGGATGAATTGTGGTCTATAAAGGTTAGTATGTGGTTCAAAAAATTTATGATGAGGATGTTCCCATTATGGGGATCATGATATCATTCATCGATGTGTGACCATCATTCTAGAGGTGTGGTTAATGGGTAGGAATAATTAGTGGGCAGTCATTAAAGAACTAGAAGGAAAATATGTGGTTAATCTGATAAGATATATATTCCATAGGGAATTCCATATACAAATTTATAGGTTATGATGGATTGAGACCAAGCATTGGGTTTAGGCTTGGGGTTTTTTGAGAGGGACTGAATGTGATCAGTACATAGGTATGTTGGTGCTCTTAGTGTGCTAGAGGATGAAGAATTTTTTTTAAGTTGATGATTAAACCATGAAATTTCACCAAAATATGGGTATGAACTATAGTGTGCATATCAAATTATCATAGGATGACTCCAAGGATAAAGGAATCATGATCGGGTAATTTAAAAGTGTGTCATTGGAAGATGCCGAGAATTTTTTAGACAAGCCAGCTAGAAGAGGTTTGAATGGTGGTTTTGAATGTAATTGGATGTGATTAGCTTGAAACTGCATTGGTTTATTTGTTTTGGATATGACATGTACATTTCAAGAATTGGTTGGGGATTTTTGAGTAGAGGAAGATGTTTCCATATTATTCTTATAAGACCAAAGAACATTCATTTTGGATTTGAATATTTGAAACATGGAATAGTACAACCATTCAACATCCATTATTGTGGGTTCTAGGTGTGGTTAGTTATGAACTACACTGAGTGGGTTAGTGGGCCATGAGAATGGTGTTTGGTAAAGGAAATTCCTATAGTGGAAAGAACCATGTTAGGAAATTGGTTGTTATAGGTTGATATCTATAGAGAGGAGCACCATAAACTTGATAATCAATTGTATGAGAACACATCCCGTGTCTTGGGATATATGGGCATTTGATAACTTCATCTTGGTTCTCTAGTGATAATGAAAAGTATTTTCTTGGTGTTTTGGAATCTTGTTCTTTGTGTTCAGAGTTGTGCATTAGAGGTGTGTGTATTTTTAAATAATACAACATAGTTTTTTTTGAATTAAATATTATTGTAGTTCGATATGTATAGTTATATAACCATCATAACTTCTACAAGATGATATGTATTATTTTGGGGAGGTTGTAATAACCAATGCTTTGTGAGTCTTGAATTTCATTGAGAATTAAAATTTTCTATTGGTTGAGGGGATGAATTTTGAACTATAGTTAAAAAAGGGATTGGGGGGGGTTAATACCTCAAAAAAGTGTTTTTATCCATGAAATAATGCTTATATAGTGTCTTGGAGGATTTAGATGGCACCTGAGTGCTCTCAGGGTTGTAGCTGCAGCCACCAGCATGTCAGTGGGTGGCTAGTGTCACGTACATACTATAGGTGGCCACCAGATAGTCAATAGGACTTTTAATTTATAGAATAAAAATTCTGCCCCTTGGATTTTTATAGGGGGAAAACCTCATCCGGTCTTATTTTGGCACTCATAACATCCTTTCTTCTCCCTTTTAACTCCTTAAAACTCCCTTGTTTTTGAGATGTTTTCATGGAAATTTATGATAATTAAATTTAAGATATAGTCTTTATTTTTCTCCTTTGATCACCCCATTATTTATTCTACAATTTATAATTCACATAGTTTAGGGTTATTAGATGATTCCACCCAAGCATATAGGAATCATCCTGATTTGATTGGTCTTCTTCTAAGCCCTTATAGAGGACATCCAATAATGATGTCCACCTATTGCACACATTTATTCAAAAAAGGTGGATCATTCAATAAATTTGTCTATAGTTTATATTAACTTTAAATTTAATTAATGATATAAATGATAGTGTATGTTTTTTATTTGGATATTTGTAGGATCAAGAGTGTTCTTGGGATGGTCAAAACCCCACTGCTCGATGATTCAGTGATCGTTAGATTCTGGTGAGTTAATTTGAATTATGGCTATTTTAATCTAAATTTTTAATTAATATTAATTGTTTAGTTTAATGTTCTAAGATTTCTTAGATGAGATAGGATCTAAATACCTAAGTATGATCTTTCATGATCATTGATAATCTTGGGTAGTATCTACTAATACATGGAGTTAAATGGAATCAACTTCAGTTTGATGTAGGTGGTCCTGGTGCTTTTCTTATGGATTTATACTTTTTTAGGGTGTATGTGGTTGATTGGTATCTCTATTGTGTTCAACAAATCCCTTTTTCATAATGTAAGTTAATGATTTAATTTTTCTAAATTTTTTCAATCACTTATAATGTTTTAGGGACTGATAAATGCCTTATGGTCCACGATGAACCTTGAGAACCAACTTACTTGACTTAGCCATTAATGGATGAGACTATGAATATTTTGGTGCTTCCCTATGACATCCAGACCCCCTGAGTGTAGTGTTTAGAGTGAGTTTGAATTAATGACCCTCATCTAGAAGACCCTTGAGAACACTTGTAATATGTCCATTAACCAATAAGGTTTGGCCTTATAGGCTATACATGACCCTCATGCGACCTTGGATCCCTTAGACTCATTGAAATAAACTTGGGGTGAGTTAATATCCAGATTGGGATGAAACTACCAGTGTGGGTAGACCTTGGGTTGATTATATAAATGTTGGGTGTGTGGAACAACTTATCAAGACTCTTAAAATTGAGGTGGTATACGATCCATGTCTTCATACCATTACTTATTTGGAATTCCCTTGATACATGCAAGGTCATTACTGAGGTGACTCGAACCATACATTCATAAATATTAAATCATATTAGATGAATTTTCATTACATGTCAATATGATCTACACAATAACCATAATGTTTTAGTGTATTTAGAATCATGGATACATGAAAAATAGATACATAAATGATATACATCATCTCCCATGATTTTATTTAAAACTAGAATCCTTATTAGACATAAAATACTTAAAAACTTTCTTCATATCCTAGGGAAAAGAAAACATAATAAAGGTTGATGTCCGATGGTTAGTAAGGAAAACAAGGGAGTTAACAATCAATGATCATATATAAACATATCATGAGAATAATGGTATGATAACATCATATTAATATAAAAAATTAACACCCAATAATTTATAGATCATAATCCAAATTCATGGCATAAATCATGGTCATTTATAAGATATGAATCATAAAATTGTGAAATAAGTTGTGGTATAATCATAATCATAGAAATATTATGCCAAATCTACCCACCAATACATTTATAACATGATAGGATTGGACTAACCACATTTTTGCTTACTTTTAGTCTTGGGGTAACCTCTTGTGTACCCTAGTTGTTCATTATCTAACCACTGATATTCTTTATAAATCCCAATCCTTTAATTCTAAAATATTTTCATCTAATTTATCAATAATAACTAATTGAAACTTATTTACAACCATTGAGTCATATAATTACTATTTTTATCCCCCTATAGTGCTCATAATACCATTTACTTAGGTGGAGTACTCATCAATTGACTTTTTGTCTTCAATCCTTATATTCATAAGTTGAGACCAAAAAAATTTCATTGGTAATTATTTGACCTTAATTTAACCCCCATTTATAGAGTATAGTTCATACCAATATTATTTAGTATACTTGTATCCAAATAGCATTGTTAATTCTATCTTAGATAATAAAGATAATAATACATTTCCAGCCCTTCTATCAACATCACTATTATTTAAGTCGGTTTAAGATAGAGATAAATTTTTTTAATGGTTTAAATCTAGTGAGTGTAATATTATAAAAATCAAGACCAAAATAAATAAGATATATAATAATTTTATCTTTTCATGAGTGAAATTTCATACCATCAAACATTCTTATACCAGTATTGTTGAAAATGTTCTTTCTCTTTATGGAGAATGAAGAACTAACCATTCAATGAATATTATGGTTGTATCCTCACGATTTAACCCCACTCTATTCCAAATTATATATCACTTAGGGTCATATAAAGTGCTGATATCTATGTTCTTTATCAACTTTTTATTTTAAACACCATTTAAAACAATATTCTCAATGTCAGTTAGTGATAGATGAATATGAATGATGGTTCATGTTTTTTATCCAAACCATTTATAATTATACAACTAAAATAAAAATAGTTTGTAATTCACACTATGTTTCTAAAAGGTTCACCATCATTTTAGGGGAATATAATACTTAGTTAAGAGTGGGTAATATCTCACTTGTCAAAATTTATTCCTTCATCAAACATAATAAATAATGGAAGTATGTGTCTTTCCTTAGACATCCATTTATAATAATTTCTTGAAGAAGGTGAATTTATAATTCCAACAAAAATTATAAATAATTATGTATTTATTAGTGGAGGAAAAAATTGACGATATACCAATTATTGAATTTTCTTACTCTAATGCTAAGAGTAAATTCAAATTCAATAACACAAACAAACTTCTCACCATAGACTTTCTCTTAAGTGCCTTGTTAACTTATCTTGATCAACATGAGTCATGTAAAAAAGCTCTAACTTTCACAAAGGAACTTATATATGTATTTATTGTAAAATATTATGTACTCTCTATTATATTCCATAGAGAATTCATAACTAAAAAATCCATGGATCAAGGTAGGATACGGGGAGAACTTGGACCCACATTCTATTGAATATTTTGTAAAATATTATAGTTAATGGCTCAATGGTCACCACACACACTTTATTAGTGAATTATGTGGAATTTAGTTGTGAAGAATATTATTTATTAAACTATTTTTTCACCTGATATAAGTCAGTTTTTTATAATCCATAATACAATAATACAACCCACTTGATGATTTGTTGTCTTTACTATAACAACCTATGTAAAACCACTCCATTTTTAACATAACACACACAATATTAATCGAAATTATTTGATTCATAATTATTTGATTTTATTTAAAAAAATGAACTTTATTTAGTTATACTAAGAAATCAAATATTTATTATTCATAGATTAAAAATTCACTCAAGTAATGATATAAATTTTTCAACATGTTGCAACACTCTTAAGAGATAACAACATTAATTGGACATGAAATTCCAAACAGGAACCTTAATTGGGTTATTAGAATAAAAATATATATATATAATCATGAAATAAAATTAATTAGAAGACCATTGGACTTGATTCTTATATTTTGGAGTTCCAAATAGTTACATGAAAATATACATTCAATCAAGTCCCACATTACTACATTGTTTCTGGAATATTAACTTTTAACATCAATATCATTGATCACATTCCTAAAAATGAGATAAAAATACTTTTATATGTCAATTAAATATTATAATACATCCCAAAATTTAATTTATATATAATATTTAGGTAAATGAAGGTTTATAAAATGTTTCACTTGGTGTACTATGCTATATGAACCAATTTTGACCATCAAATTTATAGAGTAATAACATTTGTCTTAGACATCAGATTTAGGTGATTTGAATTTGATTAGAAAGAATATTTAAGTGAATTAAAGTATATTATTATCTAGAAAACCTAAATTAACTATATTTGTGGACATGTTACTCATTAAATATATATTATGTGTAAAATTAGAATATATTTGGTGTACAAAGACTTTAACCCACAATCATGAGTATCATGGGATGTTATATTACATCAAATATAATAACTTCATATGAATGGAGAATACCCAAATACACATAAAATTTAATATCAATTAAAATTTGATAATAAATAAATGATGAAATTTTCAAGTGAATATAACATGTTAACATAATTAAAGTTAATTATACAATATTCACTTGTTTATTCTAAAATGGGAAAGACTATTGACACATGGTCATAAATTCATGTGACCATTTTAATAAGTATCTATATTACAATGAAAATAAATATTTCACAATTTTAATGAAACAATATAACTCAAACATGATTTTTTCAGATCCCATAATTGGACTCCCATTATTTATCTTATTTCTCGATGGACCATATTGCATCTTTTTCATAAAACTAGTTTACATTCCCCATTGTGAAGTAGTAACATGGATATTGAAAAATTCCCCAACTTAGTGTAGGTAATTTTTCACAATATCAATAGGATCTACCTATTTTATCTCTTAGTTATGAGTTTCTTGGCCCTAGTTCTAATTAATATTAATTAAACTCCATAGCCCACACACTATAATTAAAATGATTGACAGAACATATTTATATATATATATAAGGGGTCACCAAACTCAATGTATCAGGATTTAACTCATCCATTATCACGGATCAATTTTTCTTTATTCAATAAAAATTAAATAACCAAGTAAGAATAACCATGAAACACCTCCATATTTTTGTGAAATTTATTTTTTTCTTTGATTTCATTCATTACACACAACACCATATTTGTTTGTGTTACATGCAACACTGAGTTTCTACAAAACATCTTTTGTTATTGTAATTATTTAAACCAGACAATTATCACCTAAAAATTATAATAGAGGATATTAAAATTATTAATTTTATTATAAAATTATTTTTTACACATGTATATATAATTATTTTACCAATTAATTATAAATAAATGTAAAAACCTTTTTAAAATAAAATGAAATGTTGTTTCTGAAAAAACTATCCACAAGTTTGTTTTATACAAAAAAATAAAAAAATAAATCATGTTTTATTATATTAATTAAATATATATATATATATATAATATGTTCAACATATTTTTTAACATTCATCTTATGTTTTTTACAGATAGTATATGAGAACGAATCCAATTTTATGCATAAAAGAAGTATTTTTCAAAAAAGGCAGTTTTGTCACCTTTTGATGGAGCACTTGTTTTAAATCTAGTTTTTTACACTTTTATAAATTATATTTGAAAAAATAAACTTCTTATTTAAAATTGGAATATCAAATTTTTTTTTTTGAGTTTTTGGTATTTTTTGATAAGTTTCATGTTTTGATGTATAGTGGAAAATACTGAATTTTTATTGAAAACACATTTTTCATATAAATAATTAATAGATTTAAATAATATTTTTATTTTATTTAAAATATAATTATATAGTTTTTTATCATTTAATCAAATATAGGTTATTTTATTAAATTTCACATTGAAATTACTTATAAAAACATTCAAAAATTTGGAACGTTTTTACTTTAAAAACTCATTGTTTCGTCCCATCAACGGGATTAGTTTTTAATTAATGTTTCCAAATTATGTTATTTTAATTTGAAAAAATGGATTAAATATTTGAAATACTAATTTCCAAATATATTAAATACTTTTGTTTTATTTTTGGATAATATTAATATTAAATTTATTAATTTTTATTACAACGGTTAAGCATTAATCGGGTAATTTAGGTTAAAAATAACGTTATAAATATTATAAATATACAATAAAGCTTTCCTAAATATAATTTTATGAATTTAATTCTACCATTAACACATAATTTTCTAAATTTAATAATTTATTGGACACGTTTCTATGAAAATCACTGGGATATTGTTAAAATCAAAGAGAGTGAAAAATGTCTCCCTCTTACTTTTAATAAGTATAGTATTTTTAATATGTGAATAAATAGAATATATTCTTGACCATGTATATTATTCTTAAATATAAAAGTTTTATAAAAATCATGTAAATTTATTTTTAATTATTATTGAATAAATAATTATCATAAATAATTACACAATGATGATGCAGTAATTATTAAATTAATGAGAATCTCAAGTAAGTGATATTAAAAATATTTAAAACAATATATATATATATATATTAAGGTTATAGATGAATTTTATAGTTTAATATGACATATTAGGTGTGTATTAAATAACTTTTTTCGATGTTATCTTTCTGTATTTATTTTATTAAAGTTAATTTATTGAATTCTATCAAAATTGATTGTAATAATATTTTATGAAAATAATATTTTATTAATTTTTTTAAAAATCATAAAAATTATAAATAAGTAAAAAAAGAAAAATAATGGTAGAAAAGATCACAGATTTACCATTCATTGTTCAATTTCAATTTTATAATTAAGAACCTCCAACTTTTAATATAGAAAATGTTGTTACCGTAGTTAAAATTAAAATAGGATAATGAAGGGTTAAAAAAAATAAGGTTTAAAATTACAACAAAACTATTACAAAATATATTTTTTGATGGGACTAAACCCCATCCCACATTATCTTCTAATTCATTTCTATTTGGATGTATTTTTATTGATATTTAATTTATTATAAATTAATCTTTTGAGAAATTCCAAAAGTGACCCTCACCTTCATTATAAAAGGACACCTCCTCCATTGTTTAATTTCACCAATTTGAGTATTCTATCTTGAAAAAAATATAAAAAATTAACTTCTCCAATTCCTTATACACGTTATAGAGGTTCTGGTATTTCCAAAATACCAACTCTAGAGTCCTTTAACAGAGGTATAAATGAGCCATTTCAAAGAATAGGAAATCGATCTAACCGATCTATCTCTTTTTATACTCTTATATAACTCTTATAAATCTATGGTATATATAAAAAAATAATAAATTCATCATAATAAATATGATGAAATGTTATTATGATTATGAACTCAACATTATACAATCCATTTCCCCTCAAACAAGAAATGAAAGTATCGCTCGTACGTTTGTACTGCTTACCGTCTCCATATAGCGATACAATTTATTTTCTATCACTATATTTTATGATTGAAAATTATGATGGGTTTATTTTTTATATTATATACTTATGAAATTATTATACATATTAAATTGTAATACGATACCTACCTTTTACCACCTAATATTTTTGGAAATGATAACATCACTTGTGAGTACGTATGGCTTACTATTTCCATAATGCGTTGTGATTCGTTTTTCATCTATATTTCACATGGGTGGTAATAAGGATAAATGTTATAAATATATATGATATATATATATAACATAAATATAATTATAAAATTTTAAAATATCATATAATTTTATTTCTTTTAATATACATGAAAATTAAAATAACGTTCATGCGTACGTACGACCTACCATCTCCATGAATTGAGTATTTTATTTTCTACCTCTAAATTTTATGAATATCCATGAATAAATATATACATAACTTATATATGTTATTTTTACCATTTTTATCATTATACATATTATGAACTCATGATATATGTAACGTGACCAAGGATAATAAGTCAAAACATGTATAAAAACAAAGTGGTAATTACCTAAAACATAACTTTAACATGGAGTTGTTAATAAGAGAGTAATATAATTTCATAAGAAAATCATATATTATATTATATATATGAATATGAATATATGATATATGTATAATAAATGTATATTTATTATATAGGAGGTCTTAATGAGTACAAAATGAGTCAATATATAAGGTAAGGGTTTTCTCATCTCACTTTTATTTGTGTGGGATATATGCATATATTCACCACTTATTCTTGTTGTGCGGTGTAAATAAACTGTCAAATGTTATATCATTAATTTAATTTATTTCATGATATTCTATGTTTGAAATGATTTTATTCTTTTATGGATCTCATGATTAAAAAGTTACTCTAGTAGTAAGGGATTTTGTCTCAATTTTATTTTTGTAGGACACATGCCTTATACACTAGTTGTTTATTTTTTGTGGTGTACATACTAACAATGAATGTATTTTATGAGTATTATTATGAATATTATGATATTTTCACATCCATATTTTTTTTAATTCATGGGGAAAACTATTCTAATTATTATAAAGTGACCAGTTATTATTTTACAATCTCATTAATAATTGGGATTGTTTTGTTTTAAATCGTCATTGTGGAATATTTATCTTTCATGTTCATGTTTTCTATAAATGTTTTTAAAATCTTTCTACTATTATACTATGAATATTTAAATATATTTTTTCACATGTTTAACTTTTTATGAACTGGATTTAAAATAATATTTTTTTTCCATTTTATAAACAAGGCTCTTTGTGACTTTATCAAAAAAATATACAAAAGGAAGGTTTTTAGCTTATATAGAATGAATGGAATCTTACACTATCATAAGTACATAATTATTTAAATAGTAAATTACAAGAATACAAGGTTATCTTCAAAGAAAATGATTTCTTTTAAAATTGCATGGTATTTTAATAAATGATAATTGTTTCAATGTAGAAAGTATGTTTTTCTAAATAATTATTTCCAAGTGATCCCTCAAAATTGTTTTCCATCTATGATAACATTCTCTAATTTTAAATATGCTTTAATGGGGATATTTTTCAAGTATATTATCCCTATTATTCCTATGTATGGTCTATTTTTATGATGAAATGATGTTTATGAATTCCATTTCATCTCAATGAGTTTTGTTATGATGAAATGTTTACAAAACCCATTTATTTTCAATGGGTTATGATTTATGTTAATGTGGAAAACATATTTATGGATTTCATTATGTGATGAGTGGGGATTATATATCACTATAATTCATTGGGTAAAGATTTATATGTCATTAGATAATTATGGAGAACATGTCGATGGTCTTTATCTACTACGGAAGATGGGGAAACCCGATCCACTATTGAAATATGGGGAAGCTCGATCCACTATGGGAATATGGGGAAACCCAATACCTTAAAAGGAAAGTAATATGACTAGGGATGGTGGTATATCTTTCCCAATAGTCATAGAACCCATGAAGTTCCCTGATAAGTTTTGTCAATGTGCCTTGACTTATATGGAATGATATTACTTGTTTATGTGTCTTCCATAATTTCTTGCTTTATTCCTATGTTATTCTTTCATGGATTATGCACATGATTTCCTCATGATTTATTTATAATGAATATCCAATATATATACCATGACTTATGAATATAATATTTAATATGCAGTTTATGATCTTCAAGTTTTATTCTTATGTTCCCATACCCTTATGTTAATATTATGCTTATATATTTTCCTTGTTTACCCTTGTTAAGAATCTAATTTCCCCTTTATTATGTTTACTTTTCCTTGGTTATAAAGAAAGGTATTAAATAGAAGTACTAAGGGGGAATATATTTATAGAAGATTTTGAAGATATTTCACCAAATTAGAAGTTTATTTTTCGGGTTTCCAAAGGCACTAAACTATTACAGTCATTCGGAATGTATTTTTCAATGTAATGAAAATTCATATAAAAATATATAATATCTATGTTTAAAAATACTTGGTTGTTATAGTTGATATTAGAGAAACGTTTTAGTAAATATTTGGAAACTCAGATGAGAAAATATTATTGAGATCCCTAGAGATATTTCATAGGATATATATAGGGAAGTATCTAAGGATAAGTCTTTGTATAGGTTACAATACCAAAGTTTTTTTAATAATCATGAATAACTTAGGATTAAAATGAAGGTGTCATAGATTAAAAGAGGTGTCCTAATTTAGACATTATATAAGTGAATTTTTATATTTATGTAGTTTACCACTATGATAAGTGTTTATCAAATTATTCTTTCTGGTTTTAGTCAATTGAGGGAACTAGAAGGAACTAGGTTAATGTTTAATGTGAATAAAAAGTATCTAACATGCAGTCAAAAGGTATGATCACTAAAGTTATGGACGTTGTAATCATGCATAATAATTTTTTATGGAACATGATTAACAACATATACCTTAACCAAATATTAGACTCAAATATGAAGATAAGGAAAGAGTTTGCAGAGAATTTTGGTAATGGATACCATTAAGTAAAGAAGATTCAGTTTTATTTATGTCAGTAATGGGGTAATAAACACCCAAATGTATATCTTAGAGGAACAAGAAGAAATTTTTAATATGGAAAAGAAGGACACAAATCATGAAACTGCAAATGTAAAATAAAAATATTATTTAATGAAATGGATAAGAATATTGGCCTCCCTAAGGTACTATCGATTGATGAATGATTTAAATATGGAATGAATAGGAATTACACATATCGATGTCCTAAGTGGAAGAATAAAAAATAAATCGGCAAGCTGGTACAAGTAATGGTTATATTTATACTGATAATGAGACTATATTAAAAATATAAAATAAAAAAAGGTATTAAGTAAAATGATGATGGAAAAATATTATTGGATTAAGTGTGAAGTGAAATAATATAAGTGTTTATGTATTTGGATTCAAAAAATATATGAAATAAATAAGGATTTTTCAATTTATGATTTTGTATAAGGATTTACTATAATATGTTGAATGATTCCAATAAACTAGAAAACTTATTTAATGGAATTGTTATATTCATAGGAAACACATGATTAAGGGAAATATAATACTTGATATGTTCTTTATTTTAAGATAATGGTGTTTGGATAGAGTAAATTGAATGTTATTTATTACCTTGGAATTGAATAAATAATTGTCAAAAGATTGGATTATTCTATCATTGATGAAGTTTACAATATTTTTTGGTTTAAGGAATATAACCAATAATATTTTTAATAAATAAGTATGCATGTTTTCAATAAGGATTTATAGTAATTCAGGTTACGATCATGTTTCAAGAGAATACCTGATGAAGGTATTAACCTGTTTGGTGTGTGACAAACAAGACCAACTTTATTATATATGGGGGATCAATGTCAAGAATATTTTGAGAAATTTATTGAACGTTTCTCTAAAGTTTTGTACTTTCATATTTTATAAGGGTTACAAGGTTAACCATTTATGAAATTATTTATGTTAAACTTTGAATGAGGTTTTAGAGATTTCATTATTATCTCACCATATGAGGATTTATATTGGATCAATTTTTATAACCATTTCTTTATAAAGATAGTTGGAATGACATATCATTCTCTTTATGGATCTCATGATCTGATAATACAATAGGAATTAAAAATTCCTTTATTTCATAGAATAAGTGATGATGTGGAAATTGATCAAGGCAAAAAAATAGTGAGATTATGCTGAAATCATGTAAGTTTATCTTCTCAATAAATTTATTTAACTTTAGGAAAAGGGTCATGAAATAAAATTTTGTCTTTTTATCACCATTTTGATGATATCAATGAACTTTCTCAAGCTAATTTTGGTTATGGATTTGTGATTGTTAACTTTCTCTTAACCATGTTCTATATCCCTCTACATTAGAACATGATAGTTATATTTCTCTTCCATGTCCATGTTTTCACTTTCCAACTATCTTCTCCCATGTGGAAACCTATTGATGAGTAACTTCGGTAATTTTCATGTTTCCAACATTCCTTTTTTAAAGAGAGTTTTAGTATTCATTTTTATGATGTGGGTTTCTATGAAAGGAACTTTCACCTTTGATAACCTAGATGAATTTTGAGGGAAAATTCATTTTAACGAGGGTAGAATGTAACACTCATAGATTTTTATGAAATCTATTTTTTTCTTTTATGTATTTTATTAAATGAAACACTGTCTTAGCTTGAGTTATATGTAATACTAAGTTTATTCGAAACATCTTTTATTATTGTAATTATTTAAAAAAGAAAATTATAACCTAGACATTAAAATGCTGGGAATGAAAGAGATTATCTATAGTATGAAATTATGGTTTACACATATATATAATTCTTTTACCAATTAATTATAAATTAATTTAAAACCCTTTTTAAAATAAAAGGAAATGTTTTTCTTAAAAAACTATGCACAACAATGTTATGTACAAAGAAATAGAAAATCACTTATGTTGCATTATATTAATGAAATATATATATATTTATATTATATTTTCAATATAAATTTTAACATATTTCTTATGTATTTTCTATATATGATATAGGAACAAATCCAACTTTACACCAAAAAGAAGTATTTTTATAAAAAGGAAGTTTTGTCGCCTTTTGATGGTGCACTTGTTTTAAATATAGTTTTAGACACTTTTATAAATAATATTTTACAAAATGAACTTCTTATTTAAAATATTAATATAAAATTTTACTTTGGTTTAATTTTTGGTATTTTTCTAATAAGTTTCATGTTTTGATGAATAGTGAAAAATACTGAATTTTAATTAAAAATAGTTTTTTCATCTAAATAATTTATAGTGTTAAATTATATTTTTGATTGGTTTTAAAGTATAATTAGATTTAATTATTATCATTTAATCCATTTAGGTCATTTTAATCAATTTTACATTGAAATTGTATAAAAAACATTCAAAACATTTGAACGTTTTTACTTTAAAAACCTGTTGTTTCTTCTCGTCCGCGGGATTAATTTTTAATTAATTTCTGAAAATTATATTAATTGAATTTAAAAAAATTAATTCCATATTTGAAATATTAAGGTCCAAATTTATTAAATATTTCACTTTTATTTTTTGGCAATATGAATAGTAACTTTAGTAATTTTTATTAGCATGATTAAGTGTAAATCAGGTAATTGAGGGTAAACATAATATTATAAATATTATAAAACCACCCTAAAACCTTAATAAATGTTATTATATTAATTAAATTAGATCACTATCACATAATGATCTAAATTTATTAATTTAATGGACACTTTTCCAAGAAAATGACTTGGATATTATTAAAATCAAAGAGAGTGAAAAAATGTCACACTCTTACTTTTAATAAGCATAATATTTTTAATTTGTTGTTAAATATAATATATGATTAACCATGTATATTATTCTGAAATATAAAATTTTTATCCATATCATATAAATTTGTTTTTAATTTTTAGTAAATAAATAATTATCATTAATAATTACACAATGATGAGGCAATAATTATTCAATTAATTAGAAACTCTATTAAGTGATATTAAAAATATAGAATATAAATATAATATGAATTGAATAATGTTCTATATAAAATTTATAGGTTAATAGGACATATTAAGTGAGTATTAATTTTTTTTAGAAGTTACCTTGATGTATTGATTTTCTTAAAGTCAATGTATTGAATAGTGTCAAAATTGACACTAATGATATTTTATGAAAATAATATTTTATTAAATTAGTTAAAAATTATAAAAATAATAAATAAGTAAAAATGGGAAAAATTATGGTATAAATTATCATTAATTTAACATTTATGGTTCAATTTAAATCTTATAAGTAAGAAATCTCCACCTTTTAATATTGAAAATGTTGTTACTATAGTTAAAATTAAAATAGGATAACTAGGTGTTAATAAAAAAGATAAGGTTTAAATTTTTTTTAAAAAAAATTATGAAATATATTTGTTGATGGTATTGAAACATATCCCACATTAT
The DNA here is from genome assembly GCA_963277665.1 of Viscum album. Classification (NCBI taxonomy): domain Eukaryota; kingdom Viridiplantae; phylum Streptophyta; class Magnoliopsida; order Santalales; family Viscaceae; genus Viscum; species Viscum album. The sequence goes on from OY728159.1 coordinate 1,328,556,767, forward strand.
CATTTACTTACTTACCATTTGGTGGTATTTTTATTGAGATTTAATTTATTATTAATTAATATATTGTAAAATTCCAAAAGGTACCCTCACCTTCATTATAAAAGGACACCTCATGCCTCATCTAATTTCACCTATTTAAGTCTTATAGTTCCACAAAACTATGAAAAATTATATTCTAAACATCCCTATCCACATTTTATATGTTATGGTCTTCCCAAAAGACCAACTCTAGAGTCTTTTAGAGGAGATCTAAAGGATCCTTTTTAAAGAAGAGGTAGTCACTCTAACCAATCACTCTTTTTTTCTACTCTTCTATACCTCCTATAAATCTATGATATATATCATAAAATAATAATTCCATAATCCCAAATATGATTAAGTTTTATTATGATTATGAATACATTATTATTCTACCCCATTACCGTCGAACAAGAAGTTAAAGCAGCACTCGTGCGTACGTATAGCTTATCGTCTCCACGTAGCGATGAAATTCATTTTACATCACCATATTTTATGAGTGGTAATTATGATGGATTTAATATTTATATGTGATATTTATGAAATTATTATACTTATGTAATGATAATATCATATCTTCCATATTACCACCTAATCTTTTGGAAAATGATAACGTCGCTCGTGCATACGTATGGCTTACCATCTCCATGATGTGATGTGATTTGTTTTTCATATATATTTCAAATGGGTGGTAATAAGGATGAATTTTATAAATATATATGATATATATAACATAAAAATGTTTTATAAATTATAATATATCATATAATTTTCTTTATTTTAATATCACAATAAAATAAAAACAGGGTTCATGCGTACATACGGTCTACCATTTCCATGAACGTTGTATTTTATTTTCTAACTCTAAATTTTATTAATCTCTATGAATATATTTATATATATAATGAACATTTATTTTATATTAATATCATTTTTACCATTATGGATATTATTAAATCATTATCTATGTAATAGGACCAAAGATAAAAAATCAAAACATGTATGAAAAACAAAGTGGTTATTACCCGAAACATAACTTTAACATGGATTTTTTAATAAAATATTAATTTAAATTCATAAGTAAATCACATATGGTATTACATATATGAATATGGTTCTATTTTATATGTATAATAAACCTATATTTATTATATAGGATCTTTGAACGTGTACGATGTGAGTCAAGTCATAAGGTAAAAGTTTTATCATCTCACTTTTATTTATGTGATATATATTCTATATTCACAACTTTTTCTTATTATATAGTGTATATAAATACCTATGAAAAGTTATATCATGAATTTCTATAATTTAATTATATTATCTGTTTCAAATAATTTTATTATTTCATGGATCTTGTGATTCAATAGTTACTCAAGTAGTAAGGGGATTTTTTCTCACTTTTATTTTTGTGGGACACATGCATTATACACTAATTGTTTCTTTTGTGTGGTGTTTATACCACCATTTACTATATTTTATGAGTGTTATTCTGAATATTATAGTATTTTCAAATCCATATTATTTTCTTTCTTTCACGGGGTATACGATTGTATTGATTATAAAGTGGTAAGTGATTAATTCACAATCTCATCAATAATCAGGATTGTTTCATTTTTAATCACTATTGTGAAATATTTATCTTCCACGTTCATTTTTTCAAAAAATGTTTTAAATTTTTTTACTATTATCTTATTAATATATAATGTTATTTATAAACATGTTTTACTTTTAATGAAATGTTTTGCAAAGAATATTTTTTTTCATTTTCTAAACAAGGCTCTTCGTGACTTTACTAACAAAAAATATACAGAAGGAGTGTATTTTTAACTTATATAACATTAATGGAATACTCTTCCATCAAGAAGACCTAATTATTTGAAGTTTAATTTAAAATCATATAATTTTTTTTTCAAATTTTTTTTTCTTTTAAAATTTTGGGGCATTTTATGAAAATAAAACATGTTAAAGTATAAAGGATATTTTCCTCAAGAATTATTTTCAAGTGATCTATCAAAATTATTTTCTAGGTATGATAACGTTTTTTAATAATACTTATTCTTTAATGGGAACATTTTCAAGTATAATATCCCTATTATTCCTATGTTTGTTCTATGTTTATGATGGAATTATTTTTATTAATTCCATTTCATCTCAATGAGTTATGTTGTGATGAGTTGATTATGAAACCCATTTCTTTTCCACGGGTTATGATTTATGTTAATGTGTCACGTATATGTATGATTTTCATTATGTGATGTTTGGGACCTATATCTCTCTCCAATAGATTGGTTAAATATTTAAATAACATGATATAATCATGGGAAACAAGTCAATGGGATTAATCAACTATGGAAGATGGGGAAACCCAGTCCACTATGGGAAGATGGAGAAACTCAATCCACTTTGGGAATATGGGGAAACCAAATAACTTACAAGGATAGGACAATGACTGGGGATGGTGGTGTTTCCCTCCAAGAGGTTATAGTTCTCATGAAGTACCCTAATAATTTTTGTTAATGCCCCTTGACTTATAGGGAATGATATTACATGTTTATGTGTCTGCCAAAATTTCATGTATTATTTTTATATTATGATTTCATAGATTATGCTCTTGGTTTACTCATGATTCATGTCTTACAAACATACAATATTTATTCCATGACTTATACATATGATCTTTAATATGCATGGTATGATCTTTAAGTGTTTTATTATTTTCTCATACCCTTATATTCATTTTATGCTTATGTATCTCTCTTATTTACCCTTACAAAGCACATTAGATCATCCTTTCTTATGTTTTATTTCCCTGTATTACGAAAAAAGGTTTTAAGTAGGATTACTAAAGGGTAATATCTTTACAGGAGATTTTGAATATAGTTCACTAGATTAAAAGTTTATTTTCCATGTTTCCAAATGGACTAAACTATTATAGTCCTCAGAAATGTGTTTGTGAAATGTAATGAATATTAATATAAAAATAAGTAATATCCATGTATGAAAATCTTTGGTTATTATACACCGTCTTGGGAATATTAGGGTGGAAAACACTAATAGTAAGATAAATCACATATTAATGGTGGTGTGAGGTTATCCTTACCTGCAATAGTATAGGTTTTCACTTGAGGGTGACTTTACCTTTGATAAGAATTTTAAAATTCCTTAATTGCATGGTATTATCTAGCACTCATTTTTATTATATATGGTTATTTAGAGGTTAGTTAGCCTATAAAATATGTTTTATATAGGAATATTAATTTTTGATTAAAAATATAAAATAGTACATTCTTCTAAAAAAATGAGTCAAATTGATAAAAAAATCATAATAATAAGTCCAAAATTATTTTTTTTACCATTGGGTGATTTTTTAGTAATTTTTAAGTAACTTTTAGTTGGTGTAAAGTGGAAACGAATCATTTTTAGTGAGTTATTAATATGAATACCAATTCATTAAATAATTCTTGACTTAGACTCTCCAATATTTATTAAACACTTAGTGAAAATAAGGATTTAGCTAGGGTTTATAGAAATGGTAGCTACCATATTAGGATCCACTATATTAAAAGGGATTGGTTGGAGATCATTGGATCATTGGAAAAGAGGTATGGTTCCTTGATTATGAACCCTAATTTATATTATAAAATAATATCTTATGGTTATGTGTTTTATTCTTCAAATATAGGGTTTAAATTATAATATGTTGTTCTTATATGATTAAACTTTCTAATGGAACATGAATCATTGGATTTTGATGCATGTATTGCAATAAATTTTAGAGAGAAGTTTTATGGTCTCAAAATTATCTCTATAATTTTAGGGGATTAATATTTAAATTTGGCCCAACACTTTTGGAAAACTATTTTATATCATTAAAGGATTGTAATTCAATGGTAATCATTAAAATCTAATTCATGTATTTTGAGAAAACCTAGAGATAAATTTTAGGGATTATTTTGATAATCGATGCATAATTTACCAATATAAATAAATATTGTGACCTACCATATATCATTAGAATGATCTCCATGAGATGGATACACTAAATTTGGAATAACTATGATTTGAGTTGCAGAATGGGATATATATTAGATATAAGTTTCTAAAACATTCACATTATCTCAATAGTTTTAGGCATATAGATTTTGAATAAAAATGAATAGAGGATGGATCCAGAATCAAGTTGTTGAAATTCACCAACCCATAAATTTTTATGTTCATTGAAAAAACTAAACGGTGGTAAAACCACCATGTTTGGTGGAAGACAATGGCTAATGATGAGGATCATGGGTTAGACTGAGGTTTTTCAGGTCGGAGATTAAATGATCCATGTTTTCATGTAATTTATAAAAATATCAAGGTTTTGAATAAATATGGTGGATCAATTGTGATTCAAATAGCCATCCAATCATCTGATCAAACAATGAAGAGTTTACCACATCATTCCTATCTTTGGGTGACTATAAGAACTTGTGTCCATATGAGTGTTGAATTTCAGTGTGAATTTAGATTTTATATTATTTGGGGGATATATTTTGAACTGGGTTCAGAAAGTAATTACAAGCATTTGAAAACCTCACATAGGTGTTTTTAGTAATGAAATGAAGATTAGATGGTGGGCCAAAGGTTTGGGTGAAGAATAGAGGAATGTTGGGGCTACCAAGGTTGTAGATGCAACCACCATCTAGCCATTGGGACTCTTATGGGGAAGAATTATAATTTAACCCCTTGGGTTTTAGATGGACAATTCCCTCTTCCCCTCTGGTTTTGGCACTCAGAAGACCCCCTCTTCCCCCCTTTCTCTGTAAAACCCCCTTCAATTTGGGTTGTTTTCATAGAAATTTTTTATGATTAAAATTAAGATATATCATTCATTTTCCTCCTTTAATCACCTACTTTATATTATAATTTTTTCTTTCTGTGGATTAGGGTTCTTTTATTATTATACTGAGGCAAGGTGAAATCATCCCAATTTTATGGGTCTTTAACTTATCTCTCACAAAGGACATCCTGACAAGACATAAACCTACCTCTGCTCATTAAATCGATGAAGGAATGTTGTTTCATGAATTTTATATGGGTTTTTATTAGAATAAAATTAATTAAATGATGTAAATGGTAGTGTATATTGGATATTTGGATTGGTGTGGGTTTGAGGGTGTTTTACGGATGGTTAAACCCCACTTCTCGATGATATCATTGGACACCAATGAGTTAATTTGAATTTTGTCTATTTTAATATAATATGTTAATTATTATTATTTTAAGTTTTTGTGATGTATTAGACTAAGGAATGATCTTGAGACCTGGTTTTAGGATTTTGTGATTATGGAAAAGATTTATATACAAATTTTGGTAAAAGGAGTTAAATGGAATCAACTTTGGTTTGAGGTTGGTGGTCTTGGTACTTTCCCTATAGATTTTTTCTTTTGTTAGGGTGAATGTGGATGTTCAGACTCGCCTTTAAGGTTGAGATATTCATTTTTAATAATTTAATTTTCAAATTAACTTTAATTGTTTAATTTATATGTAAATAATTAAACACATATGAAGTATCATGGATCTCAAAAAGTGCAAAGGGAAATAATGTACCCTTAAGAACCAGCTTACTTTCCATAACCACTGATGACCAAGGCCATGAATATTTTTGTGATTTCCTTTTACATCCATGCCCCTTTATGGATATGATCAAAGTGAATGTGTCTTAATGGAACTCATATATGATACTCTCAATAGAACTTGGCGGAGGTTCAATGACCTAAAAGGGTTTGTCCTTATGAGACATAAATGACCCTAGTAATACCATGAAGCCCTTATACATAATTAACTGAAATTGGTGTGAGTATCCATACCTCTTGAGATTTAACTAACCATACGGGTATTCCATGGGTATATTATTTATTTATAGGGTGTGTGGACTGACCTACTATGGTCGAGGACATTTAGGTGGACCATGATCCATCTCTCTATACTCTTACAAATGTGGAATGCCTTTGAGATTTGTAAGGATATTCCATTTATGTTATTTTTGAGGGATGTGATTACTTATTATTATGGGAATTGATCCAAAACTCAAGACCAATAATAAGGACCCAAAGTGGGGTACCTTCTCTTTTACTTTGACCTAGTGGGCCCGAGGGGTGTTCCAAGAGTTACCTAGACCTGATCAGGTTTGTAGTGATTTATAGAGATGACTGTGAGTGTATCCTTAGAACCCGAGTCAATGGTGTGCGGCTGTGTTGGTGGTAATGTTTGGGGTTTGAATCCTGAGTGATGACCCCATTTATGCATGTTAGTTTTTGGTCATTCAACCAACCCTCATTTACTTTATATTTGTAAATGATATAGAAAAGTCCATATGAGGTGGCTTTGGAGGTGGTGGTTATAACTCTGTTAGAATATTCTCTAGAGTTGGTTATGATGTGATATGGATTATTCCCTTATATATGTTTTGTTATTACATGTATATAAAATTCCTTGGTAGAAGTGTTATATTTGAATTGGAAGACATCCCCACAGTGGTGTTTATTTTGTTTGATATGGAATCATGTTATTGTCCAAGACACTCTATCCCTAGAAAAAATAACTATAGACGATCAGGGTCATGGACCTGAGGATCAATGGTGGTTAATTTATCTAGTTTTAGTAGATATTTATTTATTTATATAATTTCACATGAACATATCACTAACTTATCGATGTGTATAGGACTGCGTTGGTGGTTCCCTACAGAGTTTTGTTCTCACACCATTTTTAGTCCACCATTGAAATTGGTTACCTAGGAATAATTCCACTTGGTTGTAGGTATAGGTTGGGTAGGGCCTGGATTTTTCTTGATCAAGAAGAATAGATCAGGGTCTGAAGATAGGAAGGAAGTGAGGCTTAGAGTTGGGTTTCATGCCTCACTTGTATTTTATTTTTATTTTTTTTTGTTTTGCATATGTGATTATCCCATTGGAAAATCCTTAATGTATTTTTTTGACTGGTCAAGTATTTTATGTTGTATTCCATTTGTTATATCTTTCCCCCTTTTATTACTTATGTTTACACTATTCCACATTGTGTATGATACTTTTAAATTTCTTTTGTGATTATGAACTCTATTATAGGGGTATAGTCTCCCAATGGAACCTACTTGTACCCATGATACTAGTTATAAACCTTTAGCATAAAATGAGGAATGGCTGAGGCCATGTATAACTGTCAAGATAGTTAATTTTCCTAGTGATATGGGTCAGGATGTTACAAATAGGTATCAAATTTTTTTTGTATTACTATTTTAGATATGGTAGCTTGGAAATATAGGAATGTGTCAAAGCCTATTATGGATATCAGATAGGTGTGTCATGAAAACCTTTTCCAGTAATATTTATAGGTAACCCAAGTATTGTTATTTATTTTCTTGGTGTGAATTTTTATAGTTATATGATTTTAAATGTTTGTTTGCCACAATATTTTTGAGAATTATGGGTTATTTTAGATTTGGATCTTGGATGGTAAAGGTAAAAGGTGTCTCATACTTCAAGATTAGACGCATATGATTCACATGACATATATAAACCTAATAGTGTTATTATTATCACTAATTATAGAGTTTTTTCTATTTAAAGTTTCAAAAATATCTCATAATATGTTTTCCTGTATATGTTCTAGGTGGAATTCTATTATGTTATACCAATATTCATAAATTCCCTTCTAATGAAAGGTCATGTGGATTTATAGTGTGGTACACATTCCCAATAAAGACATAGTACCATGATTTATGGGACATGGGGAAACCCTAGTGGGTTAGTACAAGAATTTAATGACTTAATATTGGACCTAATGTGGGTTTTTATTTCATAGGAAAATTATTTAAAGTGCTTATAAAAACTTATATGGCGTTTTTCTTTTATACCATGGAATAAAACTATATCTAACCAAAACTCATGATTATGGATCTCTAACGTGGTTTGTATAGAAAAAACAATTATATATCTATATACCATGACTGATGATAATGTGATCCTCAAGGCGGTTACCCACATTAATAGAGGCCCGGTGAGGGCCAGTCTGAATTTGGTATTTCTCGAGGGAAAAATTCCATAAATTTATGCTTGGTGAGAATAATTTCTAAGTGGGATCATATTTTTGTCCTTATATGGAATTATATATGCTTGTGAGATTCTATAATGGGTGTTTGGAACATTATTTTACATAGTTTGGACCCCTATGAATTTTGGAACTGTGAGGTGTTGTCATGAGTTTTTAACTTTGTATGTTTTAGTTTATGATATAGGTGGGAGGAACTGTGACCTTTTGTTGTGACTCAATGTTTTAGTGATTAATTTCCTAGTTATTATTGTGGTGGTAACCACAATATGTGTTATCTTTGTTTGTGAGAGCCTTATAGTTAGGAATCATCATTAAATGCTTTGAGTTATGGGGTTAATGCTCATTAAGTATTACCAAGTGCATGGTAACAGAATCGTTATAACTTGGGTTTCCATGGGAAAAACATCTTGAGTGCTAGAGCTATATTTTGAGGCCAGATTTAAAGGATATGATCAGTTAGATTTCTGAATCTGTTTATTTCGGTTGTTCTTAGGTAGTATGATGAGAGAAAGTATAGATGCTCGTGGTTACGAAACAACATCATTGACTGAAATAATTTTTATAAATTATGTTTGGATAAAGTTGTCAATTGTGAAAAGGAAAACTTAGGGTTCTCTTGGTTGGTCAAAAATGACATGAAGTTAGAGAATTTTTAGATATTTTTGGTGGTTATCCAGGAAATATGTTTTATGATAATCATTCCATGGACGAATCATCAAGGATTCCTCGATCTTGAAAAGTTTGATATGATTTAGGGAATGGGTAGCCTAGTTTTGTTGGAATGATACTCATGAAGCATAGATCTATGATTTTTTTAGTCACAAGAGAGTGTGAAACCCCAATGGTTTTAAGTTAAATCGATGTAACACACACATTTTTGTACGGGTTCAGTTGAGATTGGAATCGATGGTGGTTGTGTGTGAGATAACGGCTAATTGTTTCTGATGGGATACATTGACTGTGGATTAGGATGAGTAACACCCATATAATTATGATTAAACCTAATGATGTTGATCTCATAGAGAGGTTATATATAGTGACCATTTTTGTTGATGGGGTTTTTATGGATGTCATGGGTATCATTCCTGTGGACATGGAATAGGCGATAAAGTGATGTTTTGTGCTATCACTCATTATGAATGGCTTAGTCATGTCCATCCACCATGTTTAGTGATGGATGAATTGTGGTCCATAAAGTTTAGGATGTGGTTTAAAAAAGTTATGATGATGATGTTCCCATTATGGGGATCATGATATCATTCATCGATGTGTGACCATCATTCTAGAGGTGTGGTTAATGTGTAGGAATAATCAGTGGGCAGTCATTAAAGAACTAGAAGGAAAATATGTGGTTAATCTGATAAGATATATATTCCATAGGAAATTCCAAATACAAATTTATAGGTTATGATGGATTGAGACCAAGCATTGGGTTTAGGCTTGGGGTTTTTTGAGAGGGACTGAATGTGATCACTACATAGGTATGTTGGTGCTCTTAGTGTGCTAGAGGATGAAGACATTTTTTTAAGTTGATGATTAAACCATTCTATTTCCCCAAAAGATGGGTACGAACTATAGTGTTCATATCAAATTATCATAGGATGACTCCAAGGATAAAAGAATCATGATCGGGTAATTTAAAAGTGTGTCATTGGAAGATGCCGAGAATTTTTTAGACAAGTCAGCTAGAAGAGGTTTGAATGGTGATTTTGAATGTAATTGGATGTGGTGAGCTTGAAACTGCATTGGTTTATTTATTTTGGACACTACATGTACATTTCAAGAATTGGTTGGGGATTTTTGAGTAGAGGAAGATGTGTCTGTATTATTCTTATAAGACCAAAGAACATTCATTTTGGATTTGAATATTTGAAACATGGAATAGTACAACCATTCAACATCCATTCTTGTGGGTTCTAGGTGTGTTCAGTTATGAACTATACTGAGTGGGTTAGTGGGCCATGAGAATGGTGTTTGGTAAAGGCAATTCCTATGGTGGAAAGAACCATGTTAGGAAATTGGTTGTTATAGGTTGATATCTATAGAGAGGAGCACCATAAACTTGATAATCAATTGTATGAGTACACATCCCGTGTCTTGGGATATATGGGCATTTGATAACATCATCTTGGTTCTCTAGTGATAATGAAAAGTATTTTCTTGGGGTTTTGGAATCTTGTTTTTTGTGTTCAGATTTGTGCATTAGAGGTGTGTGTATTTTTAAATAATACAACATAGTTTTTTTTAATTAAATACTATTTTAGTTCAATATGTATAGTTATATAACCATCATAACTTCTCCAAGATGATATGTATTATTTTGGGGAGGTTGTAAGAACCAATGCTTTTGTGAGTCTTGAATTTCATTGAGAATTAAAATTTTATATTGGTTGAGGTGATGAATTTTGAACTATAGTTAAAAAAGGGATTGGGGGGTTTAATACCTCAAACAAGTGTTTTTATCCATGAAATAATGATTATATAGTGGGTTGGAGGATTTAGATGGAACCTGAGGGCTCTCAGGGTTGTATCTGCAGCCACCAGCATGTTAGTGGGTGGCTAGTGTCACGTACATACTATAGGTGGCCACCAGCTAGTCAATAGGACTTTTAATTTATAGAATAAAAATTCTGCCCCTTGGATTTTTATAGGGGAAAAACCTCATCCGATCTTATTTTGGCACTCATAACATCCCTTCTTCTCCCTTTTAACTCCTTAAAACTCCCTTGTTTTTGAGATGTTTTCATGGAAATTTATGGTAATTAAATTTAAGATATAGTCTTTATTTTTCTCCTTTGATCACCCCATTATTTATTCTACAATTTCTAATTCACATAGGTTAGGGTTATTAGATGATTCCACCAAATCTTATAGGAATCATCCTGATTTGATTGGTCTTCTTCTAAGCCCTTATAGAGGACATCCAATAATGATGTCCACCTATTGCACACATTGATTCAAAAAATCTGGATCATTCAATAAAATTTTCTATGGTTTATATTAAATTTAAATTCAATTAATGATGTAAATGATAGTGTATGTTTTTTATTTGGATATTTGAAGGATCAAAAGTGTTCTAGGGATGGTCGAAACCCCGCTGCTCGATGATTTAGTGATCGTTAGATTTTGGTGAGTTAATTTGAATTATGGATATTTTAATTTAAATTTTTAATTAATATTAATTGTTTAGTTTAATGTTCTAATATTTCTTAAATGAGATAGGATCTCAAGACCTGATTATGATCCTTCATGTTCATTGATAATCTTGGGTAGTATCTACTGATCCATGGAGTTAAATGGAATCAACTTCAGTTTGATGTAGGTGGTCCTGGTGCTTTTCTTATGAATTTATACTTTTTTAGGGTGTATGTGGTTGATTGGTATCTCTATTGTGTTCAAAAAATCCTTTTTTCATAATTGAATTTAATGGATTAATTTTTCTAAATTTTTTGAATCACTTACAATGTTTTAGGGACTGATAAATGCCTTAAGGTCCACAATGAACCTTGAGAACCAACTTACTTGACTTAGCCATCAATGGATGAGACTATGAATATTTTGGTGCTTCCCTATGACATCCAGACCCCCTGAGTGGAGTGTTCAGAGTGAGTTTGAATTAATGACCCTCATCTAGGAGACCCTTGAGAACACTTGGAATATGCCCATTAACCAATAAGGTTTGGCCTTATAGGCTATACATGACCCTCATGTGACCTTGGACCCCTTAGACTCATTGAAATAAACTTGGGATGAGTTAATATCCATATTGGGGTGAAACTACCAGTGTGGGTAGACCTTGGGTTGATTATATAAATGTTGGGTGTGTGGACCAACCTATCAAGACTCTTTACATTGAGGTGGTATATGAGCCATGTCTCCATACCATTACTTATTTGGAATGCCCTTGAGACATGCAAGGTCATTACTGAGGTGACTCGAACCATACATACATAAATATGAAATCATATTAGATGAATTTTCATTACATGTCAATATGATCTACACTATAACCATAATGTTTTAGTGTATTTAGAATCATGGATATGTGAAAAATAGATACATAAATGATATACATCATCTCCCATGATTTTATTTACAACTAGAAACCTTATTAAACATAAAATACTTAAAAACTTTCTTCGTATCCTAGGGAAAAGAAAACATAATAAAGGTTGATGCCAGATGGTTAGTAAGGAAAACAAGGGAGTTAACAATAAATGATCATATATGAACATATCATGAGAATAATGGTATGATAACATCATATTAATATAAAAAATTCACACCCAATAATTTAAAGATCATAATCCAAATTCATGGCATAAATCATGGTCATTTATAAGATATGAATCATAAAATAGTGAAATAAGTTGTGGTATAATCATAATCATAGAAATATTATGCCAAATCTACCCACCAATACATTTATAACATGATAGGATTGGACTAACCACATTTGTGCCTACTTTTAGTCTTGGGGTAACCTCTTGTGTACCCTAGTTGTTCATTATCTAACCACTCATATACCCTCTTTTGGGATTAGGACAACATTTCATGTAACATTTGATCACATAAAACATTAATATTTACCTAATGTATAGTAGGGATATAAAAAACCCCCCAATCACATAAAAATAATTCATTCATATGTATGAAAAAAGATCATGTAAACATTTATCACATCATAATATCTTAACCCATGTAAAATAAAACGAGTTTCATTGATATTTCATCATCATAATCATTAACCATCCAAATAAACAATAAATATTGTGACATTGGATTAGATACTCATTAAATCATAAGAAATATTAAAGGATGATGTTATATATGAAAATACCTTTAAAATATTAGTGAAACATTTCTTGAGGAAAATACCTTTTTCATGTTGAAATCACTTTCTTAAAGTAGTAAAATTTATAAATTAGTAAAGAAGGTATTTTAATAAAAAAGATCCATTAGACCTTGTAAAAGAAGATTCAATGAAAATTGTAGTCATGATGGTGGAAAAATCCATTCATGCAATGTGCATTAAAATACAAATTCCCTTTATATTTTCACTAAAAAGGAAAAAATATCTTGTTTGGAAAAGGACAAGAAGATTAATTTTAAAAAAATATATAAAAAGTAAAACATGGGAAGAAATAACTTGATATAATCATTTGGAAAAATTTAAATGTTATGAAATATTAAATATGAATATCATAATTATGATAACTCGCATTCCAAGTAAACCCCTTTGTGTTCCCAACCTTTCATATGCCATCTTTTGGAATTATTTGTACACTATAAATACATGGGAATGATTAATAAAAGGTGATAGTTTTGGAGGGCTATATATTGTGTTCTTTAATTTTTTATTTATCTTGTATTTGTATTTTTATCTGTCATAATCATCATCATACACAAATTTGATACTCACTTTCTTAACAATGTTCTTCACCTACGATCGATCTTACATTTCCAATTTCGAAATGCCTCACAGTTTAAATAGTCATTCGATCAATTTTACAACACATTATCAGCATGATCTTCTACTCTGCATTGGATATTGTGACATTGATACCTTCATCCCCATCATCGACATACGAGAAATCTTATAATAAAAATATATGTCACATGTTTTTATATACATTCTTCTTTTGACATACTCTTTCATATGTGCATTGACTTCACTCATTTAGAAATATATATCAAAATATGAATCTTATTTTACATGTAAGATATTGTTATATTTATTTTTACACTATTGAAAAATATGAAAATAATATATCATTTTCTTAGTATTTTGTTGAAAGAAAAATAATGAGATCCTGAAGAGCTGTAATGACTCACAGTTGGTAAATTTCACTATATTCCTAGAAGATAATGTGTTTGATTAATAACTGATGTGGTAAATGTCGATAAAAATATCATTCATCAAATGAAATAATATCCACACCACTAGAAGTGGATGAATGTTAAACATTGTGTACCTATCGTATGTCGATCCAGAGTATGTTGATCATCGTGTACCCATCGCACATCAAGCCGATATTTGATAAACATTGCTTACCTATCGTACATCAAGCCAAAGTTTGATAATCATCACATACCCATCGTATATCAATCCGAAGTTTGATGAACATTGTGTATCTGTCGTATGTCAAGAAAAGGTTTTTTGATCATCATGTACCTTTCGTGCATCGATCCAAAGTTCACTAATCATTCCATAAACCAATAAATTTCATATCTATCATTTCTTTTTCACCATGAAGGTATCGAGTTTGATTATGTTGTATAATGGTTCATGATGGAGATGACATTTACTTTGAATATCTGTAAATATCATATTGTTTTATTTCTTTTCATTTTCATTTTATTTCTCATAAAATGCTTGATATAAATTAAATGTTCATAATGAAAAAGCATAAATATATTTTATATATATCTATCCCTCATAGTAGATAAAATTAATGAAATTTCTAAACTGAATGTACATGCTATTTGTCTTTAAGACATTATAAAACTCACAAATAATTTTATTATGTTCCATGGAGTGAATGAGAATATTTATTGAAAATTATTTATTTCATTCCCCAAAGTGAATTTAAATATACATGATCTAATTTTTAATTAATTTTGAAGTGAATATGATGTTTTGAGAATGATCATTGGGTTGTATTTATTTATTACAAATAATAATAATATAACCACCAGAATTGGTTTGATGAAAATAAATTTTTAGAGAGCACAATAAATTTTGTGAATATTTATAAAATAATTCATCCCTAAAGGATGATATGAAAATAATATCCTTTGACATTATATTAAAGAATATCTTCATTTTTTATTTATTGTTCCCTCAGCCACAATGTCAAGGGAAAAATTATTATTTATCATATTCTTATGGATTAACAATATCATCTCATGTAATTCATCTATACCCAGAAGTGGTTGTTTTTGTTCATATAATTAATAAATGAAATGATTGAAGTATATAGTTTTGATAATCAAATATATATTATGAAAATGATTTTACCACCTGAAGTGGTAAAATCAATGATCATCATTATCATTAAAATTTATATTTTATGCAAGATGATCATTATTGATAAATAATAAATTATCATTCATGGATCATGAAATTTGATGAATGAATGAATTCCCCAATGTGAATGTAGTATTAATTACTATATCTCATTCCTTTAAGAGAATGAAATTATTCATGATTTTTTTATATGATTTTTTATATCATGAATTTTTGAGAGTTGATGAGGTTTGATTAAATGATTTATCCTTCATTTGATAAAGTGAATTTTTTTTATAAATTATAATTTTGGATGGAGATAAGGTGTGTGTTGTGAATAAAGAATATTCTTCAACATTGGTTCTCACTACCACATTCACCAGCTTCAAAAGATGTGGGGGATCCTATCCCAGGTAGATGTATTGTAAAATAATATTATGGTTCAAAGTTCCAAAATATTTTGTCCAGAGGTTCTAAAATATACAATAATATACTTGGTGATGAACCTAAACTGTTACGATTATATTATGAATTCATCAACCACCATAAGTGGAGATTATAATGACAAATATGACTTTTCATAATGAAAGATCCTAGAGATCTTATATGCATCGATCTTGAATAAAAATATTTATAAATATTATTTTCATTAAATGATTTGAAAGAAATAATATATGCATTTTTATATGCTCATATAAGTACATTTATCGGTAGAGAAAATTAATTAATGATTCCAGAAGAGTGAATATATTTCTACCAGGTAGTAAAAATTCATAATTCTTTATTATGTCTGAAGTCTCAATGAGATATATGAATGGTATTATTGAAAATGAATATCATATAGAGACATTTGAGAAAAGAGGTACCACGATATATAACAAGAATTCAAAAAAGTGATTTTAAATAATTTGTTATGTACAATCGAATCAGTAATGGTAAACTAGAAGTTTACCGATCCTGGAACTTCAAATATATGACACGATGATTTAGGACATTTGGGATCGATTATAATGAAATATATTGATTCATGTATAGATGAGAATCAATTTTTTTGATAACATAGTATACATGCATCAGTGGAAGAATGTTGATTCATTTAATCGATGCATGTCTACTAAATTATCAATGAATTCATTATCATTATATTATTATGAATTCCCCTTGTATAATAATTTACCATGAGGTGCCCATTTTTGAGGTAAATCATTTATATCATTAGCAACTATTATGGAAATAAATTTCCCATATACTTATGAAGAAGTATATATGGGCACGCCCACCTACCATGTGATCTATCTATATGAAAGATGCATCCACTAAATGATCACATGTGTTATTTTCTATAGGTGTGTACACATTTCATGATATTAATGTTGATTAAAAGAAATAATGAGTATCATATATTATATGGTCCTGCAGAACCATTGAAAAGATTCTCACAACACTTACATGAATGTAAAGTGTTGGAAATCAATAGTCTGATTATACACACTAAAGTGTGGTTGAATTGATTATATAAAATAATTTTTTATCATGATTAGAAAGAAATAAATATATTTTCCTTTGAAGAGGAAAATAAATATATCGACAAAATTATATATTTTTAGATATTTTCTCTGAAGTGACACTAGAACAAGAAAAATTATGAAATCTCAATCAAATTTTGTTGATGATATATTTTCTATGAATTCTTTTAAAACTCATTGATGGAAATGGATTTTGACAGATGTCGACATCATAATAGTTTGACAAAATTATTAAATGAACTTATGAAATTTTCAACATATAATGCTCTGGATGGATTATCCAAACTATCAAGAATATTAAATATCAATGAACTTATTATAAGAAATATTTTTCCTTGTATATTTTGAAATTTATATATGAATCTCATAAGGGTTTGAAATGCCTAAAGTATTTTCAAAATTAGAAAAGTTTTACCCAATCTGATAAATTATGGGGTGAAATAAATAATATGTATCCATATTAAGTTAATGAAGAATGTAAATTGAATTTATCATCCCATAGTTTGTATGAATCATCGTATGCGTTATATTATTATGGTGTTTTGAAAAGCATCTAAAATCTTGAAGAGTTTTCTAAAATCAATGTATTATTTGATCATGAAATTACATGGAATGTCCTTGTATTTTGAATTAATCATCCAAAATATGAAATGTTAAACTTTGAATGGTTTTACCCTTAATGAATAATTAAATCTCTTTCTTCCAAGAGTGGTAGATTTCAAACATAAGGGGTTTATGAGGAATATTCTTGTCCCAGAAGTATTAAATATAGATGCACATTTTATTAATCCTTAAAGGATATACATGTACATGTGCATATGTACTTTGAAAATAAATATAAATCATATTATGATGCAAGGTAATGCTCTTACCTATTCATTTAAATCTAAATGATATACGTTATTATTTTTCCAAAATTCAAAACTAAATGTTTTGGTTATGAATTGATCATGGATATTCTATGAATTAAATTATGATCATTATGAATGGGAGATGTAACTGTTGTACTGTTTTTTACATTGGGTTTTCATGATATTTATTTTAATGAAGCAACACTCTAGGGGCTTGATGTTATTGTACACGTTTTCCCTAATCAATTGTTTTCCCCTAAAGGGTTTTACCTTAATGAAGTTTTTAATGAGGAAATCATACATCATAACAGATATCCAAGGGAATGTTATAAACTATTATGGATATCTATAATTAATGGAATTTTTTGGTCTTCACCATGAGTTATAATTTTCAATGAGAACATTAATTATTACCTTTGCTCTTCTTCTCATGTCTCGATGACATAATTATATAATAATATTAATTGATGTCTTCCCCATGAGTTATAATTTTCAATGAGATGATTCATTATTACCTTTGGTCTTCCTCCCATGTCTCAAAAATATAATTATATAATTATAGTAATTTATTTCTTAGAGACATAATTAAATGATATAATTAGGGGGAGTTGGGAACACTACACATTATTTCCCTTCATCAGGATTTTTCCACTAGTTTTTTCTTGTATGGTTTTTAATGTTGTAGCATGACATGAAATTCAATTACTTTGGCTTCCCCTATTTTTCCCACAGGGGTTTTTTAAGTGAAGATTATATAAGATTCCAAGAAATTATGGAATTAAAGGGGGAGTGTTATGAAATATTAAATATGAATGTCATAATTATGATAAATCCAATTCCTAATAAACCCCTTCATGTGCCCCACCTTTCATATGCCAACTTTTGGCATTTTTTGTACACTATAAATACATGGGAATGATTAATAAAAGGTGATGTTTTTTTGTGTCTCAACATTGTGTTCTTTACTTCTGTATTTATATTGTATTTTTATTTCCATATTTCATTATCATCTTCATATAAAAATTCGACACTCGCTTTCTTAACGATGCGCTTCACCTATGATCGATCTTACATTTTTGGTTTTGAAACACTTGGCGGTTTTGATCGGCGTTCGACCAACTGTACAATAGTAAAAACATTATTGAAAACATTTTAAATAAAATATGAAAAATGGAAGGAAAATATTCTCAACCAAAGAGAGAAATAAAGTTAGTTTTTCCTAAAAACATTATTACAGTATCTTGAGTATTTAAATATGTAAAAATAAAAGAAAAAATGTAATCTAAATAAATATATATATAATAATAAAACATATAATATTTTGGAGTGATAAATCATATAATTTCATCATCATAAATTTAAGCATAAACAATCCCACTAAAAAATGATATTTTAATGTAAAACCATTACTTCAAGTTAAAATTGATTAATAAGTGTTCTAATATCATATATAATAAAATAGAATTTATTATATTATATACCAAAACCATATTCATATTTATTATACCACAAATGATTTATTTATAATATTTAAACATCTAATTGTTAATAATTTTTTATTAAAATCATCATTTTGGGGAGTTAACTATTTTTTTATGTTTGTTTCAGTTCAGTAGTTATGGTCATTGCTCTTTTATCATGGTTCCATAATCTAAATTGCCACAAACCAACCCGGGTCGACCCAGAACCGGTCACCCGAGTCGGCCCACGACATGGCCTCAAGCGTGTCTCCCCTTACACTGGAGGCTACCGACTAGCGGCGAGGGTGTAAGGTAAGTTAGGGGGAGACTATACCCTATTATAAAAGTGAAGAGAAACGAAAAAATACAGCAACAGTGGAAGCAGTTTATATAATAAGAAAGCAGTAGAAAGCATTTTCATTCACAAGGTTTGAACAAAATTTTCCAATGTCTGTTTATATAGAAGGTGCATGCACGACATGCGAATGATACAATGGAAGCAGAAAACAATGCAACATACTTACACATCAATGCAAGAAGTAAATAAAAAAAGACTCAAACCCGAGGAAGATCTTCATAATCATCTTAAGACTTATCTTAGTCCTTTGCTCCTAACTCGAAGTACAAGAAATAGTAACGGCAAGGTCCTACAACCAAATAGAATCTACTCGGGTACCCCAGTGAAATGGAGGCCCGAGTAGGGTGTGACATATAATTCTCAATAGGACAGAACCACTGGGGTCTAGCCCACTCTAGACAATGAAATATAAATAAACAGTGTGCTGGTATTTTCAAACAATAACAATACAATACAAACGATAAACGCCCATCTAGTTTCCAAAAAGGACACCTGACGGCAATACCTGCCTCGGCCCATAGCCAGAATAAGAACCTTCTTAAAACAACACACATACATTTGGTTCAAGCTTAGAGATACTTTTTATCATTTTTCTCACTTACTCTATCTGTTCACTTATCATTTCCACTCAGGTTTTAATCACATCTATCCTTCTTTTCATAAATCATTGTTATCATTCATTTGTTTTTGAACGCCATGTCAAGCACCCCAATTCTGATTTGGTGTAGATCACCATGTCTAACACCCCAAATCACATTTGGTGCAGATCGCCATGTCTAACACCTAGATAGTTATTCGGTGTAGATCGTCATGTCTAACACCCCGAATCACATTTGACGTAGATCGTCATGTCTAACACCTAGATAATTATTCACTATAGATCGCCATGTATAACACCCTATATCACAATCTTGTATAACCATTGAGGAGGAACACCATGTCCAAACCCAACTTTTAAATTGGTCTAGAACAACATGTCTAGGACCAAAATCTCATTCATTTATTACCATTTATCAACTAATTAATCAGTCAACACAGTTCCCATTTCATAATTAATTTTTCACATTTAATCATCCAAATCGGTTCTCAACTTTTCCTAACTAATTATCATAATTAGTTATCTTTGATCAGCATTCTGGGACTTGCATGAGAAATACAAGGTAAACAAAAGCGTAAGGCATCAACAAGCCTCAATGATAGATTATTAATGACATTAAATGTTACAAGCGAACAACTTGTTTAAGAAAGGTATTCAGTTCAAACTATGGCATTACATTTATAACATAAAGAACAAGGAAAAAAGGGTCATCTAGGGAGGGCACACCCAAGGGGGTGTCCAAGAGGCAAGGCGAGCACCCAGGATGGGATTAACCATAAACTAAGGCCACAATGGACATGATCGAACCACCCAAGCATTTAATATGATATAATGATGCATCATCGATAGGTTGCAATAAGCAGAACAAGACGTGGCATGACATAAGTGTCGAATTAAAGGGAAAAGGGTAGACGCCCTACACAAAAAGTTCTAATTACATGCAAAGACATGAATTTAGGAAGTGTCTTGGCTCATTTATTATTTTTGAAAAAGCAATATAATTTTGAGGTAACTGGTAAAGTACATGTACAAGCATGTCATTTATCAAGTATAATGTCAAGCGTAAAGAGTCATAAGAAATTTAAGAAGGAAAGCATAAAAATATACTACTGCATTTTTATCTTGAAGACATCTCACCTCTATTGGAGAAGTTTTATTTGAAAACATGTCATTACTTTATCAAACAATTCATTTGGTGATATCTAACATTCATTTTAACACTCGTTCCACACTTAACAAAATTAAGAGGCCAAGCAAAAAAGAAGGAAAACATTAAAAGCTATCACTACATTTTTAGATTGAAGGAAAAGCACCTTGTAAGAGGGGTTTTATTATAAAACCATGACCTTTATTATGAGACAAGATTTTATTACCCTTACTACTTCTAATATATGATTACTTTAAGGACATAACTACATTAATTTAAACAACAATTAATTTAAAGACTTAGTTGCATTAATTAAAATATAATAAGAGTGCAGTGAGCAGTAAATTAATGAATTCATTAAATTTAATGGGAAAAAGATAGGGATCCTACATCAAGTTGAACTAGGCCATCCGCACCAGCTATAAATGCTTTCTAACTATGAGAAGCTGCTCAATCGTTGCATACACTGCGAAACTATAACTACACCCTTGGATGAAGACAATGCACCGAAACCGCCTCTCCTTTGGTGGTGATTTCCGGAACACACACCAACGGGTCTTGAGTGGATCTTTGCACAAGCTCCGAAGTCCAAAGAGGAGCCGACGCATCGAGAGGGACTCGAAGGGGGGGCTGGCCGGGTCACTGGCGCTGGCACAAAAGAGCTGTGGCCGGACAGCGGTCCGAAGCGGACCGGACTGCCAGCAAGGAGAAAGGGGCAACGAGATAGAGAGGGGGCGGCTTCACCGGACTGGGGAAGGGGATGGCGCGGCTTCTCCGGACCGGGGGAGAGGAGGTTGTGGTGAATGGAGGGCGACCGGAGGGCGAGGCGTTCGGGGACGCAGGGTCACGAAGGGCGACCGAGATGGGTGAGTCGGCCGGGGATGTGGGCTCACGGAGGGTGACCAGGGCGGGTGAGCCGGCCGGGGACATGGGGTCGCAGATGTTCTGGGCGAACCGGCGGAGGGAAGCGTAGGGTCACGGAGGTGTTGGGAGAGCTGGCGGAGGGGAGAGCAGGGAAGACCCGATGAAGACCTAGGCAGCGCGACCTAGAAAATGGGGGGGGGGGCTTTGGGTAGATTTAGGGTTTCCTCCCTTTTTTATTAACCTATAATAATAATAATAATATTATTATTATTATTATAAATTATTGTTATTATTATCATTAAACACTTTATAAAATTTTTTTTAATTTAATTCAACCTACTTTACATCATTTATTTATTATTTTAATTTTCTAATTTAATTCATTCATTAAATTTTATTATTTATCTAAATAGTTGGGAAACCACGCACTCACCAGGTCTAAACGCATGATCGCTTCTAGCGGTGCGGTGACCACGCACCCACTCGGACCGAATGCGCGGTGACCGCTAGCAATGCGGTGACTGCGCACTTTCCCGAGATCCACTGAAAACATCAAATCTTCAAAAATTCAAACTCAGATCCAAACCCAACTATGCCCAAAAGCGTGGGACTGAGAAAAAAATAAAAATATAGGCATCTGTGGTTGGGGTGTGATAATTATCCCCACCACAGACACTTTCTTCCCCCAGAAAGTCACCAAGCCAATAGTTGACACGACTTGAGTTCATGATGAGACAAAATCATATAGAATCGAGAGACTCAGGGTGGCCATTCCCCACAAACATCACACCCGACCAAATAAAATTCCACTGCCTGAATTTTTGGGGAGAACATGAGAGGGTTCTCCCCACAAGAATTCACTAATACAAAAACCCTTGAAATCTGAACAACCCCCCCCCCCCCCCCCCCCCGGGAGAAAAATGGGAACTCCCAAACCAAACTCATCCCACCTTATCAACGCTAACAAAAACAACTCCACCACTATAATTTAAAACCATCACGGGGAAAACAAACAAACAAGGGCACCAGGACGGAGGAATCTCCTACAAAACCGAATCACACTAAAGGAAAACACATGGAGAGGTGCCTAAACTAAAGAGGGGCCTAGAAACACCAACCATTAATTCATGAAACCAAAAATTCCCCTGAAGAATGCAATTGATACCAAATCAGAATTAGAACGGGCCCTCTATTCACGGGACAAACACCCTTGACGGAATACAAATATTTTAAATGCCACATTTAGAGCGGATGAGGCCGCTTGGATTGCGGTAAAATGATCTCATCACACCACAACAACGAGGATGAGTTTACAAAGGTGACAATAATTGAAGAAGAAAACCTTGGATATTTCCATTTGATGTAGAAAACATGATCTGAACTGATATTCCACACACCCTCGACAACTCCTGACTATGCGCAAGCTTCACCTCGAGACCTATGGTTGGGGCCCTGATGGATGAAGCATCTCTTGCCTCACAGTCAAGCATTTTCATCCTCTAGTCCCTAACTCCTTCCCCACGAATGAAACTTCTTTCAGAACTCTCACTAGTGGCCCAAATAGCCGCTCGGTAGTAAGACTTCATAGGGATGTGACAAGGCAAATTAGAATGCCTAAACTGGCCACGTTAGTGGCATGCATGAGAGTGGTCCAACAAACTAGGAATTGAAACAGACGAAGGTCCTTTCCAGACAAGGAACCTTCACAAGAGCCGACCCCCACTAACTACACCCAGACTCTAACAACGATGAGACATCCCACCTTTACTAGTCCAAAACTGAACCCTCAACTAACTCTGGGATGGTACAAACCTTAACTACCCCGGGAGTTCCCAACAACCCGAAGACACACTATCTTTCTAAACTACACAACGGCCTCTAATAGACCTCGATTACCTATATAAGCAAGAAACACACAAAATGAACTGGGAACTGGTTGTAACTCATTAATAACTTTTAGAGGCTTTCTAGGCAGCATACTCAAAACAACAAGAAAAACAACATTGAAACCATCATCAAGACAAAACTCAATAAAATCAACAACACCAGCCAATGAAACAGGCCCATAAGCCAATCATATACAGACACAAGCAAAAATCACTTTTCCAAAACCGTTATTCCTTTAAAATTTTAAAAAACTCACATATGGTGCCTTATAAACCATCACATGTGAATTCATTCAATCTCACTCACATAAACTACAAACAAGTTCCCCCACGCACTTTTCGCACATACTCACGCATGTGTGACCCTCCATAAGGAGTGCCAAGGTTCAAAAACTTCTTTTCCTTACCAAATTCAAACACATACCAAGTTGTTTTTCAAACTAATTCACTTTATATTTAAAAACCCACTTTACTAATTTCAAAAAACAATTTTGAAGAAACCTATTTTTTCTTTTAGAAATCACTTTCATTTCCAACACACACTCACATTGACCGAGTTCAAAATGAAACACAAAACACTATAATCCATCGGAATGAGGAATTAGTTTCTATGCCTAACCCACTTACATGGTGGTGAGTCATGCCCCAAGTAAGTCATAACATTAAGAGGACCTTAAACCGGGCACTTTGACACCACATGGGTCACCACCCCATGTGAGGCCACAACGTAAACTAATTCTCCCCCATTTTCATCCCTCAATCCAAAACAACCAAAGACAAAAACTCAAATCCCGAACTACCCCTGGTAAATCATGTCTCGTCACAAGCGGTGTTGATCAGGTACCAACTCATAACCTACCTCATGATCCCCCACAGTCCTAATCTCCTTCTACCAGACACCCGAAATAATAAGAACCTCCTCTGATACCATTTTGTCACGAACCAACCCAGGTCGACCCTGAATTGGTCACTCGAGTCGGCCCGCGACATGGCCTCAAGCTCGTCTCCCCTTACTCTAGAGGATGCCGACTAGCGGAAAGGGTGTAAGGTAAGTCAAGGGGAGACTATACCCTCTTATCAAAGTGATGAAAAAGGAAAAAATACAGCAATAGTGGAAGTAGTTTGTATAATAAGAAAGCAGAAAAAAACATTTTCATTTACAAGGTTTGAACAAAATTGGTGAACGCCTATTTATATAGAAGATACATGCATGACATGGTAATGATACAATGGAAGAAGAAAACAATGCAACATACTTACACATCAATGCAAGAAGTAAATAAACAAAAGACTCAAGCCCGAGGAAGATCTCCATAAGCATCCTGAGCCTTATCTCGGTCCTTTTCTCCTAACTCTAATTATAAGAAAAAGCAACGACAAGGTCCTACAACCAAATAGAATCTACTCGGGTACCCCAGTGCAATGGCGGCCTAAGTAGGGTGTGAGATATAAATCTCAGTAGGCCGGAACAACCAGGGTCTAGCCCACTCTAGACAATGAAATATAAATAAATAGTGTGTTGGTATTTCCAAACAATAACAAAATAATACAAATGATAAACGCTCGTCCAGGTTCCAAAAAGGACACCTGATGGTAGTACCTACCTCGGCCCATAGCTGGAATAAGAACTTGCTTAAAACAACACAAGTACATTTGGTTCAAGCATAAAGATAATTTTTCTCATTTTTCTCACTTACTCTATTTTTTCTCTTATCATTTCAACTTAGGTTTTAATCACATCTCTCATTCTTTTCATAAATCATTTTTATCATTCGTTTGGTGTTGAAGGACATGTCAAGCACCCCAATTCTCATTTGGTGTAGATCTCCATGTCTAACACCCCGAATCACATTTGGTGTAGATCTACATGTCTAACACCTAGATAATTATTCGGTGTAGATTTCCATGTCTAACACCCCAAATCAAATTTGGTGTAGATCTCCATGTCTAACACCTAGATAATTATTTGGTGTAGATTTCCATGTCTAACACCCTATATCACAAGCTTGGATAACCATTAGGGAAGAACGCCATTTCCAAACCCAACTTTTAAATCGGTACAGAACACCATGCCTAGGACTCAAAGTCTCATTCATTTTTTATCATTTATCAACTAATTAATCAGTCAACATAGTTCCCATTTCATAATTAATTCTTCACATTTAATCATCCAAATCCGTTCTAAACTTTTCCTAATTAATTCTCATAATTAATTATCTTTAATCATCATTCCGGAACTTGCATGAGAAATAAAAGGTAAAAAAAGTGTAAGGCTTCAACATGCCTCAATGATAACTTATTAATGACATTAAATGGTACAAGAAAACAACTTTTTCAAGAAAGGTATTCAGTTCAAACTATCATGTTACATTTATAACTTAAAGAACAAGGAAAAAGGGGCATTTAGGCAGGGCACACCCAAGGGGGTGGCCAAGAGACAAGGCGAGCACCCAGGATGGGCTTCACCATAAATGATGGCCATAATGGACATGAGCGAACCACCCAAGAATTTTAATACGAGATAATGAGACATCACCGAAAGGTTGCGACAAGCGGCACAAGACGTGGCATGACATAAGCGCCGAAGTAAAGGGAAAAGGGAAGATGACCTACACTAAAGGCTCTAATTACATGTTATTCCATGAACTTAGGAGGTGTCTTAGATCATTTATTATTTTTCAAGAGGAAACATAATTTTGAGGTAACTAGTATGGTACATGTACAAGCATGTCATTTATCAAGTATAATGTCAAGTATAAAGCGTCATAGGACATTTAAGAAGGCAAGCATAAAAATTTACTACTACATTTTTATCTTAAAGACAGCTCACCAACATTGGAGGATTTTTATTAGAAAACATGTCATTACTTTATCAAACAATTTATTTGGTGATATTTAACATTCATTTTAACACTCGTTATACACTTAACTAAATTAAGAGGCCAAGAAATAAGGAAGGAAAACATGAAACACTATCACTACATTTTTAGATTTAAGGCAGTGCACCTCGGAAGAGGGGTTTTATTATAAAACCATGACCTTTATTATGAGAAAATATTTTATTACCCTTACCACTTGTAATCTATGTTAATTTAAGGACATAACTGCATTAATTTAAAAAAAATAATTTAAAGACTTAGTTTCATTAATTAAAATATAATAAGAGTGTAGTGAGCAGTAAATTAATGCATTATTTAAATTAAATGGGAAAAAGAGAGGGATCCTGCCTCAAGTGGAACTAGGTCGTCACCACTGTCTATCAAATCTTTCTAACTAAGAGCAGTTTCTTGCTTGCGGTACGCACCAGGAAACTATCACCACACCCTTGGATGACGATAATGCATCAAAACCACCTTGCCTTTGGCGGTGATTTCTGGAACACACACCAACAGGTCGTGAGTGGAACTTTGCACAAGCTCAGAAGTCTGAAGAGGAGCCGAATCACAGAGGGGAACTCAGAGGGGGGCTGGCCAGGGCACTGGTGCAAAAGATCTACGCCCGAACTGTGGTCAGAAGCGGACTGGACTGCCGGCAAGGAGAAAGGGGCCACGAGACGGAGAGGGGGTGGCTTCACCAGACTAGGGAAGGGGAGGGCGCGGCTTCACCGGACTAGGGAAGAGGAGGTCGCGGAGAACGGAGGGTGACCGGAGGGCGAGTCAGACGGGGAAATGAGGTCGCGGGGTCGTAGAGGGTGACCGGGATGGGCGAGCCGGCCGGGGATGCGGGGTCACGGAGGGAGACCGTGGTGGGCGAGCCCGCCGGGTACGCGAGGTCACGGAGGTGCTGGGTGAGCAAGTGGAGGGGAGTTCAGGGTCACAGAGGTGATGGGCGAGCAAGTGGAGGGGAGCGTAGGAAATACACGGAGAAGACCCATGCGGCATGACCAATAAAACGGGGGGGGGGGCTTCGGGTAGATTTTGGGTTTCCTCCCTTCTTTTATTAACCTATAATAATAATAATAATAAAAATATTATAAATTATTGTTATTATTATTATTAAACACTTTATAATGTTCTTTTTAATTTAATTCAACCTATTTTACATCATTTATTTATTATTATTATTTTCCAATTTAATTAATTCCTCTAATTTTATTATTTATCTAAATGGTTGGGCAACCACGCACTCACCAGGTCCAAACGCACGATTTCTTCTAGCGGCATGGTGACCTCGCACCCACCCGGACCGAATGCGCAGTGACTTCTAGCAATTTGGTGACTACGCACTTGCCTGAGACCCACCAGAAACCTCAAAGCTTCAAAAATTCAAACTCAGATCCAAACCCAACTCTTACTAAAGGCGCAGGACCGAGAAAAGAATAAAACAATAGGTGCCCATGGTGGGGGTGTGACATAAATAATCTTAATCATTTCATAATAATAATATTTAATCATTTTATAGACTTTTATAACCACTCATATAAATAAGTGATGAAAAAATAATTACATCACTTCCTGGAGATGGTAGTCTGTACATACACACTAGTGATGTTTTCCCCTTTTCTATAGATGGAATTAAAGAAATGGAAATAATAATTCACATTTATAGATTAATTATTATATATTAAATCTCATATATATATATATATATATTAAATCTCATATATATACGTACATTAAATCCATCATAATAACCAACCATGGAATATGGTAATGGAAAATGAATCATATCACTACACAGAGGTGATAGTCCACACATATACACGAATGATACATTCATTCCCCATTTGAAAGAAAATATATAAGGAATGGTTATGATATCATTGTAATAGAATATCAATATATTTTTGATAAAATATTAATAACGTTTTTATGGATACAATAGATTAGATAAGTTGGATAAAAAATAATATTGAAAGAGCTTTGTTAATATTTATACATCATCTTTGAGAGACCCCCCTTTGGCATAAATTTTAAGCCTTGAAATATTGGACGTAGGAGGAGACTAGGGATTCAAGGATTAAATGAAGGAATATAGGAATGATTTGGATAATATATTGGCATATATAAAATTCTCATATTTTGTGAATAAGGGAGGTGAATTGGTTCCCTTTTATAAGTGTGGGGAGATACACACATGGAATTACTTAAAATATTTCTATAATATGAGGTCTCTTTCATGTGAAATTTTCACTAAATGGTCACGAATTTTGATTTAATAAAATATATAATTTAAATATATTAAACCAATAAGAATTATACAGGTTTTTCTGGCATTCCTGCTCTTATCCGTTAGTTTATCCCCCCCAGTAAACCCGTTTTAACCTTAAATATTATAACAAAAATTTACTATTTTTATTATTAGTTATAAAAAAAGAATTTAAACCAGTTAAATTAATTAATTTTCATTATTACATATTTAGAATAAATTTTATGAGATTCCATTTCTATAATTTGCATATTTTAATTTTAAAAAAGTATGGAAAATGTAAAACCCCTGGTTTGAGGTATGTGGACTTTTTTTATGCATTTTTATGTGTTTAAAGTGCATGAGATGAGTTGGGAAGAGGTTAGCAGAGTTTGGAATGGTTTTGGATGAGTTTGGGGGCTTTTAAAGGGGTGTACGAATTGAGCACGGTTAGTGGAAACCGTGTGGGTTCTCCAGGAAACCATGTAGGGGAGACAGTATGCTTCGCACAGCCTACGCACAGTTTTCCAAACCTTGCGAGGAAACCGTTCAGACCCTTGCTCCCAAGGCAGTAGAGTGTGCATGGTTAGCGCATGGTTTTCCAAACTATACAGGCTAACCGTGCGACCACTTAAAATTAGGGTTATAAAACCCGGGCTCACTTGGGATTGCCTCATTTCACTCCATTCTTCCTCCCACTCGAGCCTCACTTGGTATTTTGGGTTCTTAGGGGTTAAGGGTTATCTCCCACTCTATTTGGAAGCATTTCAAAGGGGTTTCAAGGCGGTTTGAAGGTGGTTTCTCCCGGGTAAGTCTCTCCTCTTGTTTATCTTGTGTTTTACTCTAGATCTACTTCCCTCTCTTTCCTGGTTTTCTAGATCTACACTTGTTGTGTATAGATCTAGTGTTGGTTTTTCCTTTGATGTTAATATTAAGGCTTTTGGATGTAAGGGAAAGTGATCTAGAGAGGTTTTGGTGGTGCGTTCTCCGGATTTGAGGTGCGGTGGCTTGTGGGTCGATTTCTCGGGAACCCTAAAGGTAGGTGGCTTCTCTCTCGAATCCACTTGGTTAGAACTAGTGGTTAAATGTTAAAATTAATTTGGGGTGATTGAATTTAATTGTATTATGATGTGTGATTTTGGTTGGAAATCCATTTGGGGGTTTTTGGGAAAAAGGGGGTTTCATGGTGAAATGTTATTGTTGTGGATTTTAAAATGGAGATTTTAAAATGGGTTGTTGAGATTGATTTGGGAAAATTGTTGATGAAAAAAATGGTTTTGAATAAAGAGGTTGTTTTATTGAAATGGGGTTTTGGCATGGAAAATTATTTTCAATAAATAGTTGATTTATTGAAGTGGATTGATATGCAATGGAATTGCCTGATTGCATGTTGTTGTGACCTTGGTGGTTTTATTCTTGGTTTGGTTTGATTGAAATGTTGTGTGGAAGTGGGTGGGAAGTATCACTATAAAAAGGGGATGGATAGTGGTCGAATGAACCACCATATGAGTAGTGGTCGGAAAGTACCGCTAGTTGTGAATGGGTGAACGGGTTGGGTGGAAGTCCCACCGTTTTGGTTGTTTTGGTGTGAATGGGTAAAAAGGTTGGGCAGAAGTCCCACTATTTTGGTTGCTTGTTCTGAATTGCTTTGGAAGATGGAATTATTATTCTGATGTGTAAATGTTGGGATGATTGTGGCTTGTTTGGTTGGCTTTCCCTTGGTTTCTTGTGTTGGATGTGATGGCTTGGTAAGGACATGTTTGGCTTATGAAAATGGTTGCACTTGTGATTCATTTTATATAAACTGTTTTATATAATGTGCTAATGGTTTTATCCTACTGGAATGCGTAGAGAAGTAATTTGGGGAAAATCTACTGAGTTTTAGTACTCACCCCCTGCTTTGTAACATTGGTGTCTTTGCAGATGTCGTGTACCGTGATGTGGGCAAAGGTAAGGCATCGGCCTCCTTTGGTGGAGCTTTGTGATTCCTTGTTGGAGCTTGGAGCTTAGTGTTGAGCTGTGGTGGTGTCATGGCTCATGGTTTTTCCTATTGAGTGTTCCGCATTGTACTATGATGATGTATTGGGTTGTGTTGGCATGTGAGATCGGTATGGATTATCTGGTTGTCTTTGGTAATGTATGAGTTTGGTTTTGTTGACATGCATCATATAGTTGTGGTCTGTTGGTTGGTTTTGTTTTAAAGGAAATTCATTCCCCACTGTTCCTTGAATCCCTCGGCCTTTATTTTCAGCCTTTAGCACCTTGGGAACATTGCTTAAGGCCAAGTAACCTTCACCGCCTCCTCAAGCCAATGAGGTAGGGGTGGGGTGTTACAAGCAGTATCAGTTTGTTCGGTCCTTTGGAGTTGATTCTCAAATTTGGTGTTGACATTCTTTTTGTTACATTCCTTGAGTCGGGATGGTAGCAAGGCGTAGGATTTTCGGAACATGGAATGTATATCATAAAAGAATGTAGCTAACCCTTTTATGCTGAAATTCATGTTACCAGGGAGTTGGGTACATAAGTGTTTTGGAGACACTTATAGGCATTGGAAATCTCATTGTCATGGGTGTAACCAATGAGATGAGCATGGCATGCATGGTAGAAATTACTTCCCACTAGGATTCATATTTCATTGAGGTATAATGATTTATGATGTGATATGAATGTGTTAAATTTTAATGTGAATAAATTAGTATTTTGAAAATGGTTTGGTATTCAAAATGGTGAAACATGGCACATGTGGAAAATGTGAACTGGTGGAAAGCTTTGTTGTGATAGTGTTGTGTAATGTAATTTGAAATGGGAATTCGTGATGTCTATGGAAGTGAGACTCATGGTTGTTTGTTTTATGTTTATAGAAATGGAACCAGGTAGGTATCGTAGAGACCAACCAGAGGAGGCTGCTGAGAATGTGGTAGGACCTGAGCCTCAGGTGAACCAGCAGCTAGTGCAAGCTTTCCAAGCTATAAAAAGTGGAAATAAAACGGATAAACAAAGGCATGTGGATCATGTGGTTCAGTTTCAAAAGCAGAATCCACCAATATTCAGGGGTGATTCAGAGCTAGAAAGGTAAGAAGCATGGTTGAATAGAATGAATAATATCTTCGAGTGCTTGGGAATGTCGGTAGAGATGAAAGTGAAGTTGGCCACATATATGTTGGAAGATCTTGCCCTTCAGTGGTGGGAGTTGATATTCCATGGGGGGACGGACTAGGGGATGATGTGGGAAGGATTTGAGGAATTTTTTAATAAACAATTCTACCCACATACATTCAGAATTCAGCGTACAACTGATTTCTTCAGTTTGAACCAAGAGCTTATGTTGGTGACGGAGTATGCAGCTAAGTTTATGAACTTAGTGCGGTTTTCACCCAAGGTGGCGGGTAGCACGTCGTTGAAGTCAAGGATCTTTGAAACAAGGTTAAGGTAAGAAATCCGTTCAAAGATAGCGTTGTTGTGTATAGATGATTACACAGAGATGGTGAATAGAGCCTCGATGGCTGAGCGGGGTCTGTTGGGAGCTTCGGGTGGAGGAAGCATGGTGGTACCCATAGGGAATAATGGGAATTCTAACGCTGGGTTCAAGAAGAAGAGGGACACTTATTCCCAGGGCGGGAATATGGCATATAATCTGATGGCAGGATCGGTGAATCTTCCTCCAAATCCCCAGAGCATGCATGAATGTTTTCAGTGTGGTTCTATGAGCCACATCGAGCGTGATTATGCGACACAACCTCGAGCATGTCATAATTGTAAGCATATGGGGCATCTGCAACGTTATTGTCATAATTCTCCAAGGTCGGGTGCGCATGACACTCCTCAGGGATTGTAGACGTCGTATGCTTCGACGGGACGGGGACAACAGCACACCCCTCGACAGTAGAGTAAAGTGGGTCATGGTGATTCTCGGAATACCACGACGCCTCAACAGAGCAATAAAGAGCATAGTGTGGCAAGAAAACATGTGTTCAGAGCTGGGTAGGTTGTAGTGGATGATCAGTTGGGACCATCCACGGTGTGAGGTACTATTCTTTTAAATTCTACCTTGATGCAAGTGCTGTTTGATATGGGTGCTTCACACTCTTTTATTGTTTCATGTATCGTTCATTTGATGGGTTTAAGGGTCGAAATGATTC
Organism: Viscum album; assembly: GCA_963277665.1. Classification (NCBI taxonomy): domain Eukaryota; kingdom Viridiplantae; phylum Streptophyta; class Magnoliopsida; order Santalales; family Viscaceae; genus Viscum; species Viscum album. Next base: position 1,328,589,844 of record OY728159.1, read on the forward strand.
CCTCCATTTTGAAACTTCAAACTATTCTGGGATGAAGAGAGTTTCGATCCTTCTTGTGTATAGAATTGTTGTACCCCACACTCTTTGATTTTCATGATCACAATCACTTTAATATGTGTTTAACATTGTGTTTAAGTGTTGTGGATGATAGGCACAAGGTTGCCAAGAAGTTGGCCCAAGAATGGACATCAAGTGGACTGAAATTCAGTCCACCGGCCAACCGGTGTGATAGCACCGGCCAGCCGGTGGACCTGGCAGAGGCATTGCCCACTGCCAGGCTCCACCGGTCAGCCGGTGGCTTGACCACCGGCCAGCCGATGGCACCCAGACAGAGAGTCCAGCCACTGCCTCATCACCGGCCAACCGGTGGCCAAGCACCGGCCGACCAGTGGCACCCTCTCCAAATAGTGTCAGCTACTGCCTCACCACCGGCCAGCCGGTGGCTATGGCACCGGTCGACCGGTGGCCCCTGGACAGGAATCCAATGACTTTTTGCAAACACCGGCCAGCCGGTGGCCCTGCACCGGCCAGCCGGTAGACCAGTCAAACTAGCCGTTGGCTTTGACCAGTCAACTCCTTTTTGGCCTCCAACGGCTCCGAGGCCTTTTCCAACGGCTCCAAAGCCCTCCAACGGATACTTGAAGGTTCCTAGCCTATAAATAAAGGCCTAGGAAGCCCCGGAACGTAACTCAAGTCACCGGACACATTGTTGATCATCTTGGCGAACCTCCGGCGGATTTCCTCAAGGAACCCAACGTGCTCCAATCCAATTCCACAACCAAGAGCACCTTCAAAGAAGCTTGGAAGCGGCCTTCAACATCTCCAATCATTCAAAGGCGCCCAAGGCTTCTCCAATTACGGGTTTTATTGTTTTATTTTTTATTGAGCTTTAAATTTGGGTTTGTGCCTACAAACCCCAAACTTTTCTCATCCCCTCTTTCTTTTGGGTTTCACACCACCATTAAGGTGTGAAGAGGTTTCTTCAAGCCTTTCCTTTTAAAAGGCTTGAGTTGTCGGTGAGCTAGCCTTCACCCGTTAAAAAGGCTAGTGGGTTCTTTCTATTCCATCAAAAGCAAGTGGGTTCTTGCTAAACCACAAAAAGAAAGCTGTAATAGGTTCTAGTGCTACCTCAAAGCCTAGTGGGTTTCTTGCTAAAACCATTGAAAAGCAAGCGGTAGGAATCTCTCAACGGTTGAGTTGGGAGCAGAGACGTAGGTCGGGTTTTGGCCGAACTCCGTTATCAATTTTGTGTGTCTTGCCTCTTTACTTTCCGCTGCATTTCAACTTTGATTTTTAATTTGTTAATCAATTTTTTAAAAAGGCAATTCACCCCCCTCTTGCCATCATTCCCCGTTTGTTCCGACCCAACAAGAATGTTGTATCTTTGTGGGCAAGGTTGATATAACCTAGAATTTCTTAGTGCTTGAGATGGATGAGTGTGATGTAATCCTGGAAATGGAATGGCTGGTGGCTTTTAAAGTAACACCCCGAGATTTTATGAAAAATATTCTTTTAATTTCATTAATTTCTTGTGTTTTATTCTACACCAAGATTACCTTGCGCTATACGCAACACCGTATTAGCTTGCAGTATACACAACACTATTTTTGGATCGTGTTACACACAATTTTGATAATAGTTATTCTACGCAACATTGAGTATATATATATATATATTCAATGTATAAATGAAATATGGTTGGATTCTGTTATATGAAACAACGAAGGATTCTTTCACAACACGCAACCCTGACTTGGCTTGCATTACACGAAATCGCGACCTTCCTCGATAGCATGTGTTGTACGCAATAACAGGTTTTAATAAACAACGATATATTATTATAATATTGTCATGAACTAGCTGTTATGAATAGTATTAACTAAATTTTAAATTTTATAACATTATTATTCATCTTACACATTTTCTAGAACATGGTATAAGAACAAAATAAAATTTTCAGGTAAAATAAGTATTTTTCAAAAAATGCAGTTTTGCCGCCTTTTGATGGCGCACCCACTTTAAATCTAGTTTTTGACATGTTTATATGTTCAATTTGACAAAATAAAATTCTTATTTTGAATCAGGATATAAAAATTTACATTAGATAATGTTTTGATATTTTTCCGATAACTTTCATATTTTAATGAATAGTAAAAACATGCTATATTTTAATTAAAAACAACTTTTTTCATCGTAATATATTTTGTGGGTAAATTATAATATTGAATAGTTTTAAAGTGTAAATAGATTATATTTTTACCATTTAATATAATATATGTCATTAGCATTGATTTTACCTTGAATTTGTAGGTTAAAACAATTCAATCTTTTGCAATGTTTTAAAGAAAAACCTGTTTTCCTTCGACAACGGGATTAATTTTAATTTAATTTCTGCATATTTTGTGTATTGAATTTGGAAAAATGGATTCCATATTTGTAATCAGTGGGTCCAAATTATGTTAATAAGATACTTTTTATTTTTGGGCATTGTGAATAGTAACTACGGTAAATTTTATTTACTATAGTTAAAGGTAAATCGGGTAATTAAGGGTAAATATAAGATTATAAAATTATCCTAACACTTGGAAAAATCCTATTGGATGGCTAAAAGTAGACCAATATAACCTAAGGGTAGGATTAGATTCATTTTATGGACTTTTTTCCATGAAAATAATTTAATTATTATTAAAACCAAAGAATGTGACAACATGTCACTTTCTTAAATCTTATAAGTATAATAACTTTAATTTAGTGATAAACTTCATGAAACTTCGAACATGAATAGTATCCAGAAAGATAATACAATTATATACATCATAGGAATTTATTTATAATTTTTAGGGATTAAATAATTATCATTTATTATGACACAAAGATGATGCAGTAATTGTCTTATTAATGAAATATTGACATAATTGATGTTATAAATGCACAAATAAATGTAATTTGAGACTTTTTATGACTTACATTAATTTTATAGGTTAATATGACATGTTATTGTTGATATAAGTAACTTGGTTTGAACTTATCATTCTGTTATGAATTTCATAAAAATCATGTACCAAATAGTGTCAAAATTGACATAAATTAGTTTTTAAAACAAATAATATATTATTCATTGTTATTTAATTCCTAAAAATATAAGTTTCGGACAAATGACTTAGATAAGGATATATATATTAATAATAAACAACTTGGGGTTCTTTTGGCTTGTTATGGTAAGTTTATTAACCATATAGTGTAAGAAAACAAAAAGACACGGTAAAAGTTAAATTATTTAACTTAGAGTTAAATCTAATTGGTAAGGTTAAAATAATAACCTAAACTTGTATAAATCTTATTGGATGGGAGGATTTCGACCCATCCCCACTTTATCTTCGAAATAAGACCCTTTTGAACCATTATAAACCGAATTTTACCTTAATAGAAAATAATATTTTGAGATTATCCTAAGGTACCCCTCTCCTCCCTTATAAAAGGGCACCTCCTCCCCCTTTTCCTCACACCACTTTGAGCCTTCAAGCTCAGCCAAACCCTGCCAAAATATCTTCTCCACTTCCCTAGTATCATCCTATAGGTCCTAGTCTTCTTCAAAGAACATCCTTAGTTCTTTAAGTGGAGGTTAAGAAAAGGCGCGTCAAAAAGAGGAGGTACGGATATGTACAAAGCATATTGGACATAAGGTAATGGAAATATCACAATCTCATTTTTATCCGAGATTGTTTATACTTTATTATTTACTGGGGTGTATTTTATCATCCACATCCATGTTTCCTCAATATTTAATATTATTTCCATCCACCTAAAATTATTTAAATCCAATTTTACCCTTCGGTGAGTTTTTAGTAAAAGATATGAAAGGAATCTTTTGTCGTTTTTCGTACGAGGTACTTTTTGACTTTTCCGACAAAAGTTCGAGAAGAATGTTTTTTTAACTTATACAGCATGAATTGATTTTTAAAACATTATTTCCAAGAAGCTTCCTTTAAAAGTTTTCAAGTTTATTTTTAATCAACTTCTTTTTGTTTAAAATTGTATGACATGTTAAGAAAGGAAAAATGTTTTTGAATTATAAAGGATGTTTTCCTCAAGAATGGAGTTCAAGTGTTTTATCAAAAATATTTTCCATCTAAGAAAATAAAGGGTTATGTTTTTATCCCTATTCTTACATTGATTTTATTAGGTTGTGATGGAATTATTTTTATGAATTCCTTTATATTATATGAATTGTTTTATGATGTCACGATGTTTAAGATTCCCATTTTTACTACATGGGTTATGAAATGATGTATGATTTATGATTTTGTGGCACACATAAGAATGGTATCATTATGAGATGGATGGGACCTATATCTCCCTCCAATGCATTGGGTAAAGATTTTATATCTCATGCGATAGACATGGTTGGAACGGTAGGTTATACCTGTTCAGTGAAACAGGACTGAAACGAGGAATGAACTCGGTTCAGAAAGGGACTCTTTCCACTAAGATAGTCTTGGAAATGAGTCTTGACTAACAAGAAATGATTCTCTATTATTATGTGGGTATGCCACAAAGTTTCATGTTTTAAGTTATGATTATTGGGATTACATTTCACTACTAAGATTTATCCCATGTTATGAAATTATGATCTCTTTTGTAGGTTAATATTTCCAAAAGATATGTTCTTATGAATATGACGTGATTGATATTTATTTTGTTTACCCTTACTGAGCATTTGATCTCACCCTTTTATGTTTTTTTCCAGGATATAAATAAAGGAATTAGGTTTAAAAAAAGGAGATCTTTATGGGAGATGTTGAAGATCTTTCACCACGATTAGAAGATTATATTCTGAGTTTCCAAAGACACTAAACTATTACGGTCCTTGTGTGTGTGTTTTTGTTATGTACTAAGTATTCCGCAAAAGTAATGTAATGTCCATGTATGTCGGGCTTCGGGTCTCTACAGTTGGTATCAGAGGAAAGGTTTAGTCAACCTTTGGAAACTAGGATGCGAAAACTTTAGTGAGATCCCTAGAGATATTTCTAAGGTATGTCTAGGTATGTCCCTAAGGATAAGTATACGTATAGGATATAGTCCTAAAACTACGGTAACGATCTTAGAATTTAACCTAAGATGTTAGATATTGAGGGTTCTCCCCCTTTACTATGTTGTTTTACCTAGCATGATTTTTGCCTCTCACACTATTCTTTTTGGGTTTTAGATGATGGCTGGAACCCGAAGGAACCGTGTTGATCACTGTAATGGACAATGCAATGATTTTCCTCCTGAACAAACAAATGTTATGGGAGATGGAGTGAAAAATCTTATTGGTATACTTACACAAGCTATGAATCATTCTGGACTTCCAAATGAGCAGAGAAGGGAACAATATTCTATTGAGTCTTTCATAAGGAAACGTCCACCTTCTTTCAGTGGGTCTTCCGGTCCACTTGTTGCTGAACAATGGATCAGTACCACTGAAAAGATATTTTCAGTTCTTCAATGTTCTGAATATGATAAAGTCATCTTAGAAGTATATCGTTTGGAAGGTGAAACTGATCAATGGTGGAATCTTATCAAGAATACGAGGCAAAGAGATGAAATTGAGTCCATGGAATGGGACGAGTTCAAAAACTTATTTTTCAATAAGTACTTTCCTCGTATTCTTCGAACAAATATGAATAAGGAGTTTCTTGAACTAAAGAAAAAGGATGATGAATCTGTTGGTATATACGAAGCGAATTTTACAAGGCTTGCAAGGTATGCATCTGGATTTATCATCCAACCTGAAAGTAAAGTTGATCGATTCTTCAGTGGCTTAAAAGAAAGTCTTCGAAGAGCATTAGCTATAAGAGACTTCAGTAGCTATGAAGAAATTGTGTGTTGTGCTATCAATGTAGAAATGGAATTTGGTGTTACATGTCTATCTCATGGTTTTGACAAGAAACGAAAGATGGAGTTCAAGGAGAAATCTCAGAATAATGGTGAAAAGAAGATGAATGTTTCCTTATGCACAAAGTGTGGAAAGAAGCATGGTGGAGATTGTCTTAAAGGGACTAGAAAATGTTTTAAGAGTGGAAAAGAAGGTCATCGAGCAGCTGAGTGTCGAAGTAATGGAAAAAGGGTTTTTAATGATGTGAATAAAGAAAAAACTGCAGAGAACGCACCACCAACACTTCAATGCTTCAAGTGCAAGGAAATGGGGCATTATGCTAATAAATTCCCTAATCCAAGGGTTAGTGATGATCGACATAACCAACCGCTTAAGGCAAAGGACAAAGGGAATTCACATGCGATCACTATTGGCGATGTTGAATATGACAACAATGTGGTGGAATGATTAAGTGTTTATGTAATGGGATTTCAAAATAGTATCATGGAATCTCATTTATGGTATTGTGGAATTTTGGAATATCTATGTATTGGTTTTCAATAATTATATGATACTGGTAACCAGGAGAAAAAAGTGATTGAAATATTTTTGGAAAGTAGATGATATGCGCATAATGAAGGGACAAGAAGATAATGAGATGTTTGATTGTATTCATGAGATCATGATTGATATAAGGACTAAGTATATAGAATTTTGAGGATTTTGGTATGTGGAAAGAGTTATATTTTGACAGCACTCATGTTTTCACTAAGATTCAATCTGTATTCATTTTTCAATAGATTACATGATTATGATATTCACATGACTGGAATGTGACGAACAAGATATATGAGTGATAAATGATGGCATTCACGCGATCATTTTCTCTATACTATGAGCTTGGACCGAAGTATTTTCGATAATCCTAAAGATTGGAACGGATTATGTTGGACATAAGTTAGTATTGTTTAAGGATAAAACTTTTTTTGATATTGTTGATGGGATGTTATAATAATGTAGTTTTAGAAAAAGGACAACCTGCAGGATGTGCGACAACCGATCGCGTCGGCCAAGGCTGTGGGAATCGAACCCACAACTAAAGTGCGACGGGCCTTTATCGCATACCACTGGCCTACAGAAAGTCCTTGGTTAGTAGAAACTAGTTTTATTTTATTAAGCGGTATGATATATGAAGTATAAGTTCATTTTTGGAATCATATATGATTAACCTCACCAAAGGTGGACTTATGTATATTTGATAACTGTTGCTAAACATTTGTTTGAAACAGATGGAATGACCCATCATTCTATCACATGATCTGTTAACACTTCAGGAATAACAAATTCAACTTCATTTCTTTAAGAGATGAAGTGTAAATTGTTCAAATCATGAACAACAGTGAGATTGTACCAAAATCAAGTAAGTATTTCTTTTAATTCAAATTTTTCAACTTTAGGGAAATGATATTGAAAACCAAAAATTTTGTCCTAGTGATCTTATATATGATGAATCAGATGGTACCCTAGATCATCACAAATTTATGGCTTTGCGATTGTTGGCTTTTTCATAGCCATGTTCTCTACCACTCTCCATCAGAACTTGATGGTTAGATTTTTCTTCCATATCCATATTTTCACCTATGTTCTCCAACGTGGAAACCCAGTGATGAGTTAATTTGGGTAACCATTGCATTTCATACTTTAGTTTTTAAAGCCATGTTTTGGTATTCCTTTTTACGATGTGGGTTTCTATTAAACAAACTTTCGAGTAGTAAATCATTTGTAACCCCGATGAATTTCGAGGGCGAAATTCATTTTAAGGGGGGTAGAATGTAACACCCAGAGATTTTATGAAAAATATTATTTTAATTTCATTAATGTCTTGTGTTGTATTCTACACCAAGATTACCTTGCGCTATATGCAACACCGTATTAGCTTGCAGTATACGCAACACTATTCTTGGATCGTGTTACACACAATTTTGATAATAGTTATTCTACGCAAAATTGAGTATATATATATATATATATATATTCAATGTATAAATGAAATATGGTTGGATTCTGTTATACGAAACAACGAAGGATTCTTTCACAACACGCAACCCTGGCTTGGCTTGCATTACACGTAATCGCGACCTTCCTCAATAGCGTGTGTTGTACGCAATACCGGGTTTTAATAAACAACGATATATTATTATAATATTGTCATGAACTAGCCGTTATGAATAGTATTAACTAAATTTTGAATTTTATAACATTATTGTTCATCTTACACATTTTCTAGAACATGGTATAAGAACAAAATAATTTTTTCAGGTAAAATAAGTATTTTTCAAAAAATGCAGTTTTGCAGCCTTTTGATGGCGCACCCACTTTAAATCTAGTTTTTGACATTTTTATATGTTCAATTTGACAAAATAAAATTCTTCTTTTGAATCAGGATATAAAAATTTACATTAGATAATGTTTTGATATTTTTTCGATAACTTTCATATTTTAATGAATAGTAAAAACACGCTATATTTTAATTAAAAACAACTTTTTTCATCGTAATATATTATGTGGTTAAATTATAATATTCAATGGTTTTAAAGTATAAATAGAATATATTTTTACCATTTAATATAATGTATGTCATTAGCATTGATTTTACCTTGAATTCGTAGGTTAAAACAATTCAATCTTTTGTAATGTTTTAAAGAAAAACCCGTTTTCTTTCGACAACGGGATTAATTTTAATTTAATTTATTCATATTTTGTGTATTGAATTTGGAAAAATGCATTCCATATTTGGAATCATTGGGTCCAAATTATGTTAATAAGCTACTTTTTATTTTTGGGCATTGTGAATAGTAACTACGGTAAATTTTATTTACTATAGTTAAAGGTAAATCGGGTAATTAAGGGTAAATATAAGATTATAAAATTACCCTAACACTTGGAAAAATCCTATTGGATGGCTAAAAGTAGACCCATATAACCTAAGGGTTGCATTAGATTCATTTTATGGACTTTTTTCAATGAAAATAATTTAATTATTATTAAAACCAAAGAATGTGACAACATGTCACTTTCTTAAATCTTATAAGTATAATAATTTTAATTTAGTGATAAACTTCATGAAACCTAGAACATGAATAGTCTCCAGAAATATAATACAATTATCTACATCATAGGAATTTATTTACAATTTTTAGGGATTAAATAATTATCATTTATTATGACACAAAGATGATGCAGTAATTGTCTTATTAATGAAATATTGACATAATTGATGTTATAAATGACCAAATAAATGTAATTTGATACTTTTTATGACTTACATTAATTTTCTAGGTTAATATGACATGTTATTGCGGATATAAGTAACTTGGTTCGAACTTATCATTCTGTTATGAATTTAATAAAAATCTTGTACCAAATATTGTCAAAATTGACATAAATTAGTTTTTAAAACAAATAATATATTATTAATTGTTATTTAATTCCTAAGAATCTAAGGTTCGGCCAAATGACTTAGATAAGGATAGATATATTAATAATAAACAACTTGGGGTTCGTTTGGCTTGTTATTGTAGGTTTATTAACCATATAGTGTAAGAAAACAAAAAGACATGGTAAAAGTTAAATTATTTAACTTAGAGTTAAATCTAATTGATAATGTTAAAATAATAACATAAACTTGTCTAAATCCTATTGGATGAGAGGATTTCGACCCATAACCACTTTATCTTCTAAATAAGACCCTTTGGAACCATTATAAACCGAATTTGACCTTAATATAAAATAATATTTTGAGATTTTCCTAAGGTGCCCCTCTCCTCCCTTATAAAAGGGCACCTCCTCCCCCTTTTCCTCACACCACTTTGAGCCTTCAAGCTCGGACAAACCCTGCCAAAATCTCTTCTCCACTTCCCTAGTATCATCCTAGAGGTCCTAGTATTCTTCAAAGACCATCCTTAGTTCTTTAAGTGGAGGTTAAGAAAAGGCGCGTCAAAAAGAGGAGGTTCGGATACATACAAAGCATATCAGACATAAGGTAAGGGAAATATCACAATCTCATTTTTTATCCGAGATTGTTTATTCTTTAGTATTTACTGGGGTGTATTTTATCATCCACATCCATGTTTCCTCAATATGTAATATTATTTCCATCCACCAAAAATTATTTAAATCCAATTTTACCCTTCGGTGAGTTTTTAGTAAAAGATATGAAAGGAATCTTTTGTCATTTTTTGTACGAGGTACTTTTTGACTTTTCCGACAAAAGTATGAGAAGAATGTTTTTTTTAACTTATACGGCATGAATGGATTTTTAAAACATTATTTCCAAGAATCTTCCATTTAAAGTTTTCAAGTTTATTTTTAATCAACTTCTTTTAGTTTAAAATTGTATGACATGTTAAGAAAGGAAAAAAAAATTTGAAGTAGAAAGGATGTTTTCCTCAAGAATGGAGTTCAAGTGTTTTATAAAAATTATTTTCCATCTAAGAAAATAAAGGGTTATGTTTTTATCCCTATTCTTACATTGATTTGATTAGGTTGTGATGGAATTATTTTTATGAATTCCTTTATATTTTATGAATTGTTTTAGGATGCCACGATGTTTAAGATTCCCATTTTTACTACATGGGTTATGCAATGATGTATGATTTATGATTTTGTGGCACACATAAGAATGGTATAATTATGAGATGGGTGGGACCTATATCTCCCTCCAATGCATTGGGTAAATATTTTATATCTCATGAGATAGACATGGCTGGAACGGTAGGTTATACCGGTTCAGTGAAACAGGACTGAAACGAGGAATGAACTCAGTTCATAAAGGGACTTTGTTCACTATGATAGTCTTGGAAATGAGTCTTGACTAACAAGAAATGATTCTATATGATTATGTGTGTATTCCACAATGTTTCATGTTTTATGTTATGATTATTGGGATTACATTTCACTACTAAGATTTATCCCATGTTATGAAATTATGATCTCTTTTGCGGGTTAAGATTTCCGAAAGATATGTTCTTATGAATATGATGTGATTGATATTTATTTTGTTTACCCTTACTGAGAATTTGAGCTCACCCTTTTATGTTTTTTTTATAGGACATAAATAAAGGAATTAGGTTTTAAAAAAAAGAGATCTTTATGGGATATGTTGAAGATCTTTCACCACGATTAGAAGATTATATTCCGAGTTTCCAAAGACACTAAACTATTACGGTCCTTGTGTGTGTGTTTTTGTTATGTACTAAGTATTCCACAAAAGTAATGTAATGTCCATGTATGTCAGGCTTCGGGTCTCTACATTTAAGTCCTACATCGATTGTGATGCGCGAACAATGTATTTTACGACACACGATGGCGTTAGACATCTATTTAGAGGAGAGAAGCATGAAAGGTAGGGTGCAATAGGTTTGTGTGCACCAGCAGTGGGTATGTTATCGTATGAGTTGGCGACATTGTCATTAGAATCAGTAGATGGTGTTGAGCAGAGTGTTCTTCCGATAGTGGTAGATCAGTTCATGGATGTTTTTTCTAAAGAATTATCAGGGTTACCTCCCGTAAGAGAAGTGGAGTTTACGATTGATATTCTTCAGGGGACCAGTCCTATCTCACTTCCATCTTATCGGATGGCACCTACTGAATTGCAGGAATTGAAAATCCAGTTGGAAGAGTTATAAAACAAAGGGTTTATCCGGACTAGCACGTCTTTGTGGGCAGTGCTGGTGTTGTTTGTGAAAAAGGAGGATGGAATATTGAGTCTATGTGTTGATTATCGTAGACTTAACCAAGTTACGATAAAGAATAGATATCCACTTCTATGAATTGATGTTTTTTTCGATCAGTTGAGGGGAGCCCAGTGGTTCTCCAAGATCGACCTGAGGTCAGAATATCATCAATTGCGGGTGAGGAAAGAGGATATTTCTAAAATAGCTTTCAGAAGTAGATATGGCCATTATGAATTTGTGGTTATGCCCTTCGGTCTAACGAATGTGCTAGCGGTGTTTATGGAATTGATGAATCAGATATTTCAGAGATATCTAGATTCATTTGTGGTGGTGTTTGTAGATGATATTCTGGTGTATTCAAAGACAAGGGTGGATCATGAGCATCACTTGGCGATAGTGCTAGGGATCTTGAGGGATCATCGATTGTATTCCAAATTGTTAAAGTGTGACTTTTGGATACAGGAGGTTCGTTTTCTTGTCCATGTGATTTCTGAAAGGGGTGTTTCAGTGGATCTGGAAAAGATAGAGGCTATTGTCTCATGGAAACCACCAAAGAATGTGTTTGATATACAGAGTTTTCTTGGTCTATCTGGGTATTATCGGCATTTTGTTCATGATTTTTCACTTTTGGATTCACCAATGACAGCTTTGACAAGAAAGGATGTTCCATTCCAGTGTAATGAACAGTTTCAGCAGTGTTTCGAAGAGCTAAAGGTTTGTCTCACATCAGCACCAATATTGGTTTTTCTAAAACTAGGAAAAGGGTACGTCATGTATTGTGATGCATCGAGATCAGGGTTGGGGTGTGTTCTCATGCAAGGGAATCATGTGGTTGCATATGTCTCACGGAAGTTCAGAGTGCATGAGAAGAACTACCCAATTCATGATTTGAAGTTGGCAGTAGTGGTCCATGCTTTGAAAGTGTGGTGTCATTATCTCTTCGGTGAGAAATTCACAGTATATACAGATCATAAGACCTTGAAGCACATTTTCTCACAAAGGTATTTGAACTTGAGGCAAAGGAGATGGATGAAATATCTCCAGATGTTTGATTTTGACTTAATGTACACACCGGGTAAGGGAAATTTGGTGGCGGATGCATTAAGTAGAAAATCATATGCTCAGGTGGTAAAACAGGCATCAGACCGGTGGCAGTTGATGTCGGTTATAGCTGATATGCGGTTGGAATGTGAGGAGTAGGGAGATAAAGATGTCTTCTTTCCAATTTTGTTGATTACTAACTTGGTTGGTCTGGTTAAAGAGGCCTAGATATCTGATTCTGAGTGTGTGACCATGGGGTCGAGACTCAATGGTTGGGAGACCATTGAGGGTTGGAAACTGAATGAAGATTCAGTTTTGTGTTTTTGGAATCAGATGGTTGTACTAGTTGCTTGTCAGGAGGATCTTCTTAGGGAATATCCTCATTCCAGGTGGGATGTTCATCCTGGAATTCAGAAAATGGATAAATCCTTGAAAGCGCATTTCTAGTGGGCTAGTATGAAAAGAAGTGTGGATGAGTTTGTTTCAAGATGCTTGACTTGTCAGCAGGTCAAGGCAGAGCATCAAAGGCCACCAAAAATGTTGCAGTCTTTACCAATCCCTATTTGGAAGTGGGAGCAGATAGCGATGGATTTTGTCACAGGTCTCCCAAGAACGGTCAGAAAGCATGATGCCATCTGGGTGATAGTGGATCGGCTAACGAAGTCATCCCATTTCATCCTGATTCGTGAATCTCATACGGTGGAGGATCTGTCCAAAATCTATATCTGGGAGGTGGTAAATAGGCATGGTGTTCCAGTTTCTATTGTATCAGATAGAGATCCGAGGTTTACATCTCGTTTCTGGAAATCCTTACAGTAAGCCCTTGGGACGTTGTTGACGATGAGAACAGTGTATCACCCTCAGACGAATGGTCAATCCAAGAGGATGATACAAACTCTGGAGGATATGTTTAGGGCTTGTGTCATGGATTTTTGTAGCTCATGGGAGGAGCACATGTCATTGGTTGAGTTCTCATACAATAATAGCTATCAGGCATCCATATAGATGGCTCTGTATGAAGCATTGTATGGGCGCCCATGTCATTCTCCACTATGTTGGGTGGAAATGGGTGAGTCCTCGATGGTTGGACCGAGTCTTGTCTAGGAGACAACGGAGAAGATCTGGTTGATCACGAAGAGAATGGACACGGATCAGATTCGTCAGAAATTGTATGTGGATCATCGTCGATGGCCGTTGTCGTTCGAGGTGAGTGATCACGTGTTCTTGAGGATCTCTCCTAGGTTGGGACATCTTCGGTTTGGGAATCAGGGAAAGTTATCTCCAAGGTATATTAGGGCATTTTGAGATTCTTGAGCGGGTTGGTGAGGTGGATTATCATTTGGTTTTTCCACCTAGGTTCTGTGCGGTGCATAATGTGTTTCATGTGTCGCAGTTGAAAAAGTATCAGCCAGATCATGACCATGTGATTCGATGGGATCATGTTGAGCTAGAACCGGATGCTTCGTTGGTGCACATGCCAGTGCGGTTTGTGGATAGGCAAGAGAAAGTCTTGCGTGGTAAAAGAATCAGTCTAGTTCATGTTTTGTGGAAACGTGGTCAGATTCAAGAGGAGACTTGGGAGCAGGATAAAGAGATGGTCGAGCAGTGGCCCGAGCTCTTTCGGCAAAGGGTGGGTTCACTACCTTCCGAGGATGGAAAGTCCAATGGTGGGGAGAATGTAGCACCCCTGGTTTGAGGTATGTGGCCTTTGTTTATTAATTTTTATGTGTTTAAATTGCATGAGATGAGTTCGGAAGAGTTTGGAAGAGTTTGGAATGGTTTTGGATGAGTTTGGAGGATTTTAAAGGGGTGCATGGTTTGAGCACGGTTAGTGGAAACTGTTCAGGTTCTACAAGAAACCGTGCAGAACCTTGCTCCAAAGGCAGTAGAGTGCGCACAGTTAGTGCACAGTTTTCCAAACCATGCGTGTTAACCGTGCGACCACTTAAAATTAGGGTTATAAAACCCGAGATCACTCGGGATTGCCTCATTTCACTCCAATCTTCCTCCCACTCAAGCCTCACTCGGGATTTTGGGTTATCAGGGGTTAAGGGTGCTCTCCCACTCGATTTGGAAGCATTTCAAAGGGGTTTCAAGGCGGTTTGAAGGTGGTTTCTCTCGGGTAAGTCTCTACTCCTGTTTCTCTTGTGTTTTCCTCTAGATCTACTTCCCTATATTTCGTGGTTTTAAAGATCTAAAATTGTTGTGTGTAGATCTAGGGTGGGGTTTCCCTTGGATGTTAATATTAAGGCTTGTGTATGTTAGGGAATGTGATCTAGAGAGGTTTCGGTAGTGCGTTCGCCGGATTTGAGGTGCGGTGGCTTGTGGGTCGATTTCTCGGGAACCCTAAGGTAGGTGGCTTCTCTCTCAACTCCACTTGGTTAAAACTAGTGGTTACATGTTAAAATTAATTTTTGGTGATTGAAATTAAGTGTATGATGATGTGTGATTTTCGTTGGAAATCCATTTGGGGGTTTTTGGGAAAAAGGGGGTTTCATGGTGAAATGTTATTGTTGTGGATTTTAAAATAGAGATTTTAAAATGGGTTGTGAGATTGATTTGGGAAACTGGTTGATGAAAAAAATGGTTTTCAATAAAGAGGTTGTTTTATTGAAATGGGGTTTTGGCATGGAAAATGATTTTCAATAAATGGTTGATTTATTGAAGTGGATTGATATGCAATGGAATTGGTTGATTGTATGTTGTTGTGACCTTGGTGGGTTTATGCTTGGATTGGTTTGATTGAAATGTTGTGTGGAAGTGGGCGGGAATTCCCACTATAAAAAGGGGATGGATAGTGTTCGGAAGAACCACCATATGAGTAGTGGTCGGTAAGTACCGCTAGTTGTGAATGGGTGAATGGGTTGGGCGGAAGTCCCACCGTTTTGGTTTCTTGTTGTGAATTTCTTTGCAAGATGGAATTTTTGTGCTAATGTGTAAATGTTGGGATGATTGTGGTTTGTTTGGTAGGCTTTCCCTTGGTTGCTTGGGTTGGATGTGATGGCTTGGTAAGGACATGTTTGGCTTATGAAAATGGTTGCACTTGTGATTCATTTTATATAAAATATTTTATATAATGTGCTAATGGTTTTATCCTAGTGGCGTGTGTAGGGAATTAATTTGGGGAAAACCTACTAAGTTTTAGTACTCACCCCTGCTTTCTCGCATTGGTGTCTTTGTTGATGTCGTGTACCGTGATGTGGGAAAAGGTAAGGCATCGACCTCCTTTGATGGGGCTTTGTGATTCCTTTTTGGAGCTTGGAGCTTGGTGTGGAGCTATGGTGGTGTCATGGCTCGTCGTGTTTCTTGTTGAGTCTTCCGCATTGTACTCTGATGATGTATTGGATTATGTTGGCATGTGAGATCATTATGGATTATCTGGTTGTCTTTGGTAACGTATGAGTTTGGTTTTGTTGACATGCATCATATAGTTGTGGTCTATTGGTTGGTTTTGTTTTAAGGGAAAATCGTTCCCCACTATTCCTTGAATCCCTCGGCATTTATTTCCAGCCTTTGGCACCTTGGTAATGTCTTTTAAGGCCAATTAACCCTCACCGCCTCCTCAAGCTAGTGAGGTTGGGACAGGGTGTTACAGAAAACGCATCGAAAACCTATTTTTAGAAAAATAAATTTTATGAATAAAACTGAATTTACCTCTATTACTTACCTTTTAAAAACCATAAAAACAAATGTTAAAATAATATCTTTAATATATAATTTATAAATTTCATTAAAAACATTAATAATTAGATATTAATTTAAAATTTTAAGATAAAAACGCATTATGTGCATAAAAATAGATGTTCGGAGAATTTGTTTCTTATTCCCAAAAATGAATAAATATAAAAATAAAGTATAATGTTTATTAGAATTTAATAATTTAGATTATTTATAATCAAATTAGACTTATGATAATTTAATATAAAATTCTGAACAAAATGGTACTTTTATATTACTTGATTTAATGAAAGTAAATGACGATTTTATAGTAATTAGGTTTTTTCACTATTCACTAGAAAATAAATCTTCTTTAAAAATACAAAGAATTAACCCCAAGATAATATTTAAATTATGATTTAAAAAATTATATTAATTCCCTAAAATTAAATTTCTAAAAATATCAGATGTCAATTATAATGTCTTCATTCAAAAATAAATAAAAACCATTTTTGAAGAAAACATATTCTTAAAGAATAAAATTACTTTACTAAAATTGAGTAATTATTTATTATGAATTAATCAATAAATTTAAATTATTTAAAAGATTTATACATATTTTTATAATTTGTTTATTAACATTCATACCTTCCTATTTAACAACTAGGTTATAAAGGATTTTTATATCACTATTCATTTAAACTCGGGGTTGCGTATAAATCTAGCTACCGAATACCTCAAGTTTATTTAAATAGAAATAAATATAAAATATTTTTTTGTTATATTATAAACCCATTATTATTATTTTAAAACTTAAAATTTAATCACATTGATAAAAAATATTAAATATATCTTTGTTTTATAACATCCTTAGGTACCCATGTAGCTTCCTTGAATTTCTGATTCCTCTAAGGAAATTCTACTAGGTTAGTATTATTGTTTCATAGAACATTATAAATACAATAAAATATTTATACCAGTTATTATTTATAATAAATATCATGTTTTAGTGTTACAAACTTTTATTTTAGTAAAAAAAGGATTGGGATGTACATCCTCAAAAGAGATATATATAACACATTGTGAACTTGAGAGAGGTTTAGTGGAAGTTACAAGCGGTGAGCTATAGTATTTACTCGATAAATAATATTTAAGGAACCAATATAAAGAGGGATTATATTACCCTTAGTTATTAATATCATAACCATCTTCCATAGATAAATTTTTAGGAATACCTTCTCACTAAGTTTGAATTTCATACCTCACTGATGATTAGCATCATAAATCTTATGTTGATTCTGTGTTTCTTTGATGTTTTATTGTATGTATATAAAATTGAATGAAATTTCCTAGTCTTTATCAAGTCCCAATAAATTTATTTCTATAACTTTATCTAAACATTTCATAGTTCTGTACTTATTTCTAGAGTAGGATTCATAAGGAGGCACCTGAATGCTTGAGTGAAAACTATTATTGTAAAAAAATTGACTAGTAGAAGATGTTGGTACCAAGAACCTTTTAAATAAAAATAACAATTCTCAACATATCCCCTAGGGTTTTAATGGACCTATAATACTGACCATCTATTTTATCATTATAAACAGTCATAAAACAGAACTCTGTTTCCAAATCTTGCAGACGACTTCATCACAAATTCAAGGTAAACCTTAGATCTCGATTAGTCACAATAGAATGTGGTACTCCATAGAAACTTAGCACTTAATTAATATATATACTTGAAATATTATTAAAATATAATTTTTTCTGATATCAATGAATTAACTAACTTTTTATGTTGATCTAATATAACCCAAATATCATTATAGACTTCTGACATTTTGGGGAGTCTGATAACAAAATTCATTGTGATGTTTTACCACTTACATTTTGGTATGGGTAATGGTTATAACATCCCCTTATACTTATATTACTTATCTTTAACTTGCTTACATACCATGTAATGATATGAATACTACAAAATATATCTCTACATTTTGTCCCACCATAAATACTCTTTCATATATGTTTATATCTCTATACATTCAGGATGAATAAAAAATGATAATTTATGAGCTTCTTCCAATAACTCTTTATTAATTTATGTAATTAAAGGGAAAAATACTCATTTCATGAACATTATTATTCCATTATAATCAATGGTAAACATAGGAACAATTCTCATCATCTATTTCATCTCTACACCCTCTTTTTATACTTATATGATTATCACATAGATTGATGGTTGAACACTCACTTCATCGTGATAAGATTTCCCCCCTTACTTAAATATTTCAAGGTACATCATCTTTAAATACTTAAATATTTAATATTTTTTTATCTTCATCATAGATAATTTATAACTTTCATTTCAGCTCAAAGCATCAGACACCTTGTTTAATTTCCCAAGGTGGTAATGTATTGATCTCTCATAATCTTTAACCAACTCCAACCATCTTCCATGGAATATATTCAACTCCTTTTGTGTGAATATATACTTTAAAATTTTATGATAAGTATATCTGTCACATCTTTCACTATAAATATATTTCCCCCATACCTTTAATGTAATGATTATCTCTGCTAACTCAAAATCATGAGTCCATTAATTTTCCTCATGAACATTAAATTAGATCAAGGAATAAGATATAACCATATCATAATGAATAAAAATACTTCCCATCCCTTTATTTTGTTAATATATATAAATCATAAACCATTATTTATTGTATTGTAGTGTGAACGTAGTTACACTGACCAATATTCTCTCTAATTCTTAAAATTTTCATCACATTTATTAGTCAAAAGGAAATTGAATCCCTTATGAGTTAACATGGTGAGTGTATTATATAAACCGAATACTTCCTTCACACAACATTGATAATAACTATAAAATCTATGAAAATTATGGATCTTAGTCAAAAATGTTTCTGTTGTCCAATTTTTAATAACTTTTAACTTTGATTCCTCCACCAATAGACCCTATCTTGCGATTATATGACCCAAAAATAAAACTTTCTATAACCATGTCTCACACTTAGTAAATTTTTCATACAACTTTTCATTCCTTAGGGTATTCAGTGCAATACTCAAGTGATCTTTATGCTCTTCTTTACTCTTGGAATATATATTAATATCATTCATAAATAACACTATAAACTAGTCATGTTAACATATAAAAACTCTCTTAATTAAATTCATTAATATAACATGGTATTTAATAAGACTAAATGGAATCACTATAAATTCATAGTGTAAATACCTCAAAAGGATAGATGCATTTTTTATTTCTTCACTTTTGAGACTCAGATAATAGTATCCAGATAAACAATCACTCTTTGAAAAATACTAATATCCCTATAATTAATATAAAAAACATCAATACGAGGTAGAAGATACCTATTATAGAGTGTGATCATTCTCACTTCCTGATAATCAATTAAGAGTCTCATTAATCCATCTTTATTATAAAAAAATAAAAATAATAGATGCACCTTAAGGTGACACACTTGGATAAATGAATCTGATATCAATATTTTCTTATAGTTTCTTCTTTAATTCGTGAAACTCAATTAGGTCCATTCTATATGGAGTCTTTGAAATAGGTGTGGAATCAAGTATTAGTAATATTTAAAACTCTACTACATAATTTCTAACAATATTAGGAAAATAATTTGGAAATACATTAAAAAAAATCCCATACAATTGGAATATCATCAAATTTGAGTTTCTCCCAAACCAACTAATAAAAATACCCCATTTTAATAGGTATAAAGTACCATTAAATGGATTTAGTTTCTATTAGAAGTTCATTTTTATGTTCACACTAATATAACATCATAGGTTGACTTAGAATATCAAATATGACTTCCCTTCATAAAAAATTGATATGTGATTTATATAAATAAATAAAACTAATCCCCAAAATCTCATCAAATTAAATTGTAGGGAGAATAACAAGATTTATAAGAATCACATTCCCAAAAAATTCAATCAGAGAAGAATCATAGACTTGATATTATATCATCATACCATTAGTAATTTTTACTCATAATTCAACATTTAATCATCGAGGATGTAAATTTACATTCCTATAGACTATTAATGATCTAAATAAATTCACATGGATAAGATCAAAAAAGGTTCTTCAATATTTTAGAATACCTATCACTTCCTCAACTTATTAATTATATCCTCAAAATATTACTAAAAATATGGTTTATATGACAAAAAAACATCATTAATCATAGTGATTAATCATATAATCTTGAAAATAATTTATAGGATATCTAAATATTGATATATTATTTTAAATATATGAAACATTAGGCTTAACCTAAGTCATACATGGTTATTATCTATTCAAATATTTTATAATTATTCATAAAGAATATGTGAATTAACCTAATAATATTCCCTAGGAGTGTCAATATAGATGTGTAATCCTAAGCCCAATTATTATGCATCGGTAATGGTCAAGTTAATAGTTAATACACTCCATTCAGATTTATTAAACCTACGTGAACATATTCCCGAACTAAACCTACTTTATAGTATCTAGAAATGGATATATTTTCTATGAAAACCACAATCATTTCTTTATAATAACATAGAATGTTCTCTTGTGCTTAGGCTTATCCTAAGGGTCCTTGATAAAAATTTATAATCCTAATTTAAAAAAATAACTAAACCTTTATATGATACCAATAGAGGTAACCCAAACCTTACATATATATATATATATTACATATAATTAGATTAATATTCAATACATACCATTATGATCCTTGCTAGAACTAAAACGTTTTAGTGTCTTTCGAATCGTGGATACATAAACAACTGGTTCATACACAATCAACATCATCTTTTATTAAGTTCATAATTAGTATGACCCTTCTTAGACATATCATATTTAAAATCATTCTTCATATCCCAAGGAAATAGAAAGATAAGAAAGTGTGACCTCAGATACTCAGTAAGTGTAAACATGGGAGGTATCAATCAATGATCATATGCAAGTATATCATGATCATAAGTGTATCATAATATGATCCTAACATTCAAAATATACACACAACAATTCATTAGTCATAATTTTGAGTCATGGAATAAAGTTTGGTCATTCAAAATACATGAATCAGAAATGAATCAAAGAACATGATTCATGAGAGAATACCATTGGTATAATATCCTTTCATAAAATATTGGAATAAAATATAAAATAATCATATGAATATGAATATTATATCAATTCTACCCAAAATTATATTCATCACATGTTAGGATTATTATAACCTCCCATGTTCATGATTTGGGATAGAGATAAACTTATGTGCACCCTTGTTGGGCTTGGGCTTACCACTAGTGTGCCCTCTTCTGGGCTTGTGATAACCTCCCATGTAACCATTGGTATCATAAAACATTAAACATTACCCAACTAATTGGAGGTATATAATGTAACCACATGTCATATAAACATAATCTATTCATATATATTCCATAATATTAGGAAAACATATTTCACTTCACCATATCTTAACCCATAGAAAAAAAAATATTGTCATTAATATTTTATCATAAAAATAATAAACCATATAGATAAATAATAAATATGGTAACATTTCATCATATACCTCGTAAATTATAATAAGCATCAAATGATATTGTTATAGATTAAAATACCTTCAAATGATCACTGAAACATTTATTGTGGAAAAATGTCCTTTTAATTTTGAAAGTAGTTATTTAAAATATAAAATTTTCCAAAATACTAAGGAAAATATTTTCTTTGAAAATAATCATGAAATTTTTCTAAATAAGATTCATATAAATTATTATTCATGATGGTGGGAAAACTCATTAATTTGATGCATGTTAAATCCAAAAATACTTTCACATTTTTGGTAAAAAGTCAGAATTACCTCATTAATAAAACAACAAGAATATTCATTTTAAATTTTTTATAGAAAGTAAAAAATGGATAAAAATAAATTCATAAAATCATTTGGTTATTTTAAAAACATTCTTGAAAAAAATTTAAATAAAATATGGATATAGAATAATAATATTCCCAACCAAAGAAAGAAATAAAGTCATTTTTCATTAAAATAATTATTTCAGTTTATTGATTAATTTAAGATTGGAAAATGAAATGAAAACATTTTTTTATATAAATAAATATTTTTTAAGAAACTACATGGTATTTTTGAGAGATAGACCATATAATTCCATCATTAGAAATTAAAGCATAAATAATCCCAGTAAAAAATGACATTGCAACATAAAACCCTTTCATAATGTTTGAATTGCTTCTTAAGCACCCTAACATCCTAAATAATAAATTTAAATTTATTATACTAATATAAAATAACAATATTAATTCTTATTATATAATAAATTTTTTAATTATAACATTCAACATCAATTTTCTTGTAATTCCTTATTAAAATCATTGTTTTCATGTATTAACTATTTTGTTTTTCATGTATGTTTTGGTTAAGAATCTATACTCCTTGAACGTTGATTATGGTTAAATAATATAAATAATATTAAAAAAAATATAATTATATTATCTAATAATTATATTCACTCTTATGACCATTCATATAAAATAGTGATGAAAACTTAATTACATCCCTTCGTGGAGATGGTATTCTGTATGTAAACAAAAGTGATCTTTTCCACTTTTCGATTAATGGAACAAAAAAAGGTAAATATTAATTCACCTTTATAAAATAATTATGATATAATAAAAATAATATATATATATATATATATATATATTAAATCCATAATAATAACTAACCATGAATGATGGTGTTGGAAAATGAATTATATCACTATGTAGAGGCAGTAGTCTGCATGTACACAAGAGCGATGCTTTCATTTCCCATTTTATAGAGAATATGTGGGATATGGTTTTAAAATCATCATAATAATATCTCAATATATTTATGATACTATATTAATCATGTTTTTATGGATATAATAGGCTTTTTTAATGTTTAATAAGATATACAATTGAAATTTCTTGGTTAATATTTATACAACTTCTTTGAGAGACCTCCTTTGGATTACACCTTTATTCTTGAAAGATTAGTTTTAGGAGAGAACTAAAATATCAATTATTAATTTAAATAATATATTAATTTTTTTTTGAAGGTATTTTATTAGATATAAGGCTCCAATATTCTTAATATGGGAGGATAATATGTTCCCTTTTATAAGTGAGGGGAGGTACACACATGGAATTACATAAAAGATATCAATATTATAAAGACAATTTCATCTTCTATTGTATCCAAATGGACATGAATTTTAATGTATGATAAGATAATGTTAAAATATATTCAAAATAATAATAATTATACAAATTTATGTGGCATTAATTCTCGTATCTCTTAGTTTAGTCCCTAGTAAACATGTTTTAACCTTAACCATGGAAACAAATTTTTGCTTTCTTAAATATTCATTATGACCAAAAATCTAAGTTCATTATGTTATATAATATATATTATTATAATTAAAATCATGGAAACAATTTTACCATATTACATTCTTATAATTGGAATATTTTAATTTTAACTAAATACATAAAACATAATAAAACCCCATTTTTAAACAAATGCATTTTAAGTATAAAACTGAATTCAGTTCCATTCCATTCATTGTAAAAACAATAAAATTAATGTTAAAATATTTTATTAAAAATTAAATTTATAAATTTAATTAAAAACATTAATCAATAGAGATTAATTTCATTTATTTTGATAATACACATTGTGCACATGAAAATAGTTTTTAGAAAAATGTGTTTTAAGCCCAAAATTGAATTTATACCAAGAAAAGTTATAATATTGATTTATATTTAATTAATTAGATTATTTAAAATTCAATTAAAATTACTTAAATTTAATATTAAATTCAAAAAAAATAATGAGACTTTATTTAATTAAATGAAATGATAGTTTTACAAAAAATCAGTATTTTTTTATTATCTAATGAAAAATAAATATTATTTGAAAAACCCTAAAAAAAACATTATAAAATATTTATAGGTTGATTAGAAAATTATATTAATTCCATAATATAAAATTTATAATAATAGTATACTATAATTATAATTTACATATGTTTAGTAAACACCATTTTTCAAGAAAACATATTTTTGAAGCATAAAATAATGACAGTGAAAATTAAGTATTTATTTATTATGAATTAATCAATAAATTTTTATTATATAAAAAATTTATAAATAATTTTTATAATTTTTTATTACTATTCATTCTTGGGAATTTAACAGCTTGTTTATAAAGGATTTCTATATCACAATCATTTAGACTCGTGGTTCTGTGTAAAGAAAGTTATCAAGTACCTCATGTTTATTTCTAATAAAATCCATAAAAAATGTTAGGTTGTAATAATTCCATGAATGGTACTACTGATGGATATGTTTCCCTTCTATTATGGGTGTTTATCCAAAACAATTATCGAGACCAAGGACCCCAAGTGGTGTGCCTTGGATTTTATTTTGACCTAGGGGACCCAAGGGGTACCTTGAGAGTTACATGACCCTGAGAAAGTATGTGGGGATTAGTGGAGATGAATTAGGGTCACCTTAGAACTAAAAATTCTTTTTTGGGAAAACATTGGTAGTAATTTTTAGGATCACAAACATGGGGCCCTACTTTTTCTTGTGTATGTCAGTTTTAAGCATGTGGACAACCCTCATTTTCTTTATTTTAAAAAATGATATAGAAAACTCCTCATAAAGAAGTATTTAATATTTTATAATAATCCTTGGAGGAGGTTAGGATTTGATATGTATTATTCCCCTATAGAGGTTTTATTATCGAATGTATAGAATCTGCCTTTGGGATAGTGTTATGTTCAAAATAGAAAACACCCTTGGGGAAGTTTTTATTTAATTTGAAAAGGAAAAATCCTATGAGGTTGTCTAGAAAACTCCCCTATTAGGGAGTTATGAGATTGTAACACCATGATATTTTTATGATATATATATATATTTGATGTCTTACATCACACGCATCAAAGGATTATCTTACATTACATGCAACACTGCGTTTCTATGAAACATCTTTTATTATTATATTTATATAAAAAGAAATTATAACCTAGACATTATAATGGTGGGTATGAACAAGATTAAATGAATTATGAAATTATGGTTTACACATTTATATATAATTCATTTACTAATTAATTATAAATTAATGTAAAACCCTACTCAAAATAAAAGAAAACATTTTTGTAAAAAAAACTATGCACAAGTGTATTTTCTACCAATAAATAAACAAATCACTCATGTTAGATTGTATTCATGAATTATATATATATATATATATAATATTTTCAACATAATTTTTAACATTCATATCATGTGTTTTCTAGATAGAATTTAAGAATAAATCCAATTTTACACATAAAAGATGTATTTTTCTAAAAAGGAAGTTTTGCCACATTTTGATCGAACAATTATTTTAAATATAGTTTTTGACACTTATATAAATTATATTTGAAGAAAAATTATGATTTGAAATTTTAATATCAAATTTTACTTTGGTTTATTATTTGGTATTTTTTTGATAAGTTTCATGTTTTGATGAATATTGAAAAATACTAAATTTTAATTGAAATCAAATTTTCATCGAAATATTTTATAGTGTTAAATTATATTTTGGATTAATTTTAAAGTATAATTATATCAAATTTTTATTATTTAATCCAATATAGGTAATTGGAATCAATTTCACATTGAAATTATATATAAAAACATCCAAACCTTTTGAATGGTTTTACTTTAAAAACTCATTGTTTCATCCCATACAGTATTAATTTTTAATTAATTTCTGAAAATTATGTGAATTGAATTTTTAAAAATGGATTCTATATTTTTAATCTGAGGGTCCAAGTTTATTAAATATTTACCTTATTTTTGGAAAATATGGATAGTAACTTTAGTAATTTTTATTACCACGATTAAGTGTAAATCAAGTAATTGAGTGTAAAAATAATGTTATAAATATTATAAAAATACCCTAACACTTTTAAAAATGTTATTGGATTTTTCTAATTCAACCTTTAATATATAAAGATCCAAATTGAATAATATAATGGACACTTGGCCAGGAAAATGACTTGGATACTTTTAAAATCAAAGAGAGAGACAAAATGTCACAGTCTTACATTTATTAAGTATAATGTTCTAAATATGTATTTAAATATAAATATGATCAACTATGTATGTTATTATGAAATTTGAATGTTTATCTACATCATTTAAATTTATTTTTAATTTTTAGTTAGTAAATAATTATCATACATAATTACACAATGATGATGTAATAATTTTTTAATTAATAAGAAACTCAATTAAGTGATATTAAAAAAATTAAAAATATATAATATAAATTTCCTAAGGATATATCTTAATTTTATAGTTTCATATGATATATTATGTGTTTATTAAATGAGTTTTTTCAAATTTATCTTGCAGGATTGATTTTCTTAAAGCCAATGTAATGAATAGTGTCAAAAGTGACACTAATGATATTTTATGAAAATAATATTTTATTAAATTAGATTAAAATCATAAAAACAATAAATAAGTAAAAAAGGGACAAATAATGGTTTAAAATATCATAAAGTGACCATTTATGGTTCAATTTACAACTTATATGTAAAAATATACACCTTTTAATATTGAAACTTTTGTTATTCTAGTTAAAATTAAAATAGGATAGCTAAGGGTTAATAAGATAGATAAAGTTTAAAATTACAAAAAAAAACATGTATAAAATATACTTTTTTATGTTATTACACCATATACCACATTATATTCTAATTATATTCCATTTGACGGTATTTGGATTGTGATTTAATTTATTACAAATTAATCTTTAGAGAAATTTGAAAAGTGCCATTCACCTTCATTATAAATGGACACCTCCTCACTAATCTCATTTCACATATTTGAGTCTTATAGCTAGACCAAAATCTTAAAAATTATACTATAAACTTCCCTATCCACATTCTTGAGGTTCTGGTCTTCCCAAAAGACCAACTCTAGAATCCTTTAGAATACATCTAAAGGATCTGTTTCAAAGAAGATGAAATCACTCTAACCGATCACTCTCTTTTTATACTCTTCTATACCTCCAATGTATATAGGATGTATATCATAAAATAATAAAATATTAATAATAAATATTCTTAAATTTTATTATCATTATGAATAAACCATTATACTTCCACTTTCCCATAGAATATGAAGTGAAAGTATCACTCGTGTGTACGTACGGCTTTCCGTCTCCACATAGAGATGTAATTGATTTTCCATAACCATATTTTATGTGTGGGAAATATGATGGGTTTAATGTTTATATGTTATATTTATGAAATTATTATACTTCTGTAAATATAATATCATATCTATCTATTTTCCACCTAATATTTTGGGAAATGATAACGTTGCTTGTGCGTATATATGACTTACCATCTCCATGATGCGATGTGGTTTGTTTTTCATCTATATTTTACATGCATGGTAATAAGGATGAATTTTATGAATATATTACATATATATAATAATTTTTTTCTGAAATTATAATATATCATATATGTTTCTTTCTATTAATATGATAATAAAATGAAAATATCCTTCATGTGTACGTACGACCTACCGTCTCCATAAACAGTGTATTTTATTTTCTATCTCTAAATTTTATGAATCTCATTAATATATATATACTGGACATGTATATGATATATATATCATTTTAATCATTATATATATGATCAAATCATGATCTATGTAAGAGTACCAAGGATAAAAAGTTAAAAAGTGTATGAAAAATAAAGCGGTTATTACCCAAAACACAACATTAACATGGAGTTTTTAAGAAGATAGAAATATAAATTCATAATTAAATCACATATGGTATTATATATATAGATATGTTTTTATGTTATATGTATAATAAACAAATATTTATTATATAGGAGGTTTTAATGAGTATGAAGTGATTCAAGACATAAGGTAAGGGTTTTCTCATCTCACTTTTATTTTTGTGGGATATATGTTATATTCACCACTAATTATTGTTTTGTGGTGTATATACTGACCAATGACATGTTATATCATGAATTTATTTTATATAATGTTATTATATATTTCAAATAATTTTATTCTTTCATGTATCTCATGATTCAAAAGTTACTCAATTAGTAAGGGATTTTGGGATCACTTTTATTTCAGTGAGACATGTGCCTCATACTCTACCTGTTTCTATTGTGTGGTTTATATAACACAGATGAATGTATTTTATTTTTATTATTTTGAATATTATGGTATTTTCAAATTTATATAATTTTCTTTCTTTCATGGTGCAAATTATTCTACTAATTATAAAGTGATAATTTATTATTTCAAAATCTCATCAATGATTGGGATTGTCTTGTTTTAAATCACCCTTATGAAATATTAATATTATACGTTCTAGTTTTCAAAAATGTTTTAAAAAATATTTTTAATATTATCCAATTAAAATTTAATGTTATTTTTACCCACTATTGAATTTTTATTAAATGTGTTGAAAAGAAAATTTTCGCCTTTTTCTAAACAAAACTCATTGTTACTTTACCAAAAAAATATATTGAAGGAATAGTTTTTTAACTTCTATAACATGAATAGAATCATCCACCATCATGATGACATAATTATTTTAAGATTAATTAACAATAATAATTTTTTTTCAAATAAATTTTTTTCTTTTAAAATTGTGCGTCATTTTAATAAAATAAAATGTATTCAAAGAAGAAAAGATATTTTCCTCAGAAATTATTTTCATGTGATCTCTCAAAATTATTTTCCATACGTGATAAAATTATTTAATGTTACTTATTCTTTAATGGTTATATTTTCAAAGGATACTATACCTATTATTGTAACGGTTGGTCTATATTGTGATGGAATGATGTTTTTGAATTCCATCTCAATGAGTTATGTTATAATGAAATGATTGTGAAACCAATTTATTTTCAATGGGTTATGATTTATTTCAATGTGAAACAAAAATTAATGGTTTTCATTATGTGACAGGAGGGAATTATATCTCTCTTATATTCACTAGGTAAATATTTATATCTCATGTGATAATGATGGGAAACAAGTTGATGGACTTGATCCACTATTGAAGATGGAAAAAACCGATCCCTTACAAGGAAACGACTTCAATTGAGGATGGTGGTGTGTCCCTAATAGTAGGCATAGTCCCCATGAAGTTCCCCGATAAGTTTTAATAGCACATATTGACTTATAGGAAATGATATTACATGTTTATGTGTCTGCCACAATTTTATATCTTATTCAGATGTAATGGTTTCCAAGATTATGATTTTGATTTTTTCATCGTTCATGTCTAGTGAATAGAAAATATTTATTCAATGACTTGTGTATATGATCTTTAATAAGTTGGGTATAATCTTTCGGTGTCATTATTATGTTCTCATACCCATATATTCATGTTATTCTTACATATCTCCCTTTTTTACCCTTACTGAACATATGAGCTCACCATTTCTTATATTTCCTTTCCCCAAGTAATGAATAAAGGATTTAATTAGGAGTACTAAGGGGGATGTTCTTTATGGGATATGTTGAAGATATTTCTACAAATTAGAAGTATATTTTTCATTTTTCAAAAGACACTAAACTGTTACAGTTCTAGTGTATGTTTTTTAGCAGTGTAATGAATATTCATTTAAAAATATGTAACATCCATGTATGAAAAGAATAGTTTGTTATAGTTTGTATCAGATAAAAGGTTTAGTTAACCTTTGGAAACTCAGATGGGAAAAACCTAGTGATACACCTAGATATATTTCTAAGTATATTTCTGGCGATGTCTCTAAGGCTATGTCCAATTATTGGTTATAATCCTAGATTTTTCTCAATAATCAAGAATAATGTAGGATTAAACTTAAAGTGTCATATATTAAAAGAGGTGTCATAATTTATACATCCTATAAATGACTTTTCATAGTTATCTGGTTTTCCCACTATGATAAATGTTTCCCACACTATTATTTCTAGTTTTAATAAATTGAGGTAACTAGAAGGAACTGGTTTAACATTGAATGTGATTAACATTTATTGATGATCAGTCAAAAGGGATGATCATTAGAGTGAAGGGCTTTATGATCAAGATTAACCTATTTTCATAAAAAACGATAAACAATATATACCATAACAAAATCTTAGACTCGCCTAGGAAGATAAGGAAATATTTTTCTGAGAATTTTGGTAATGGATACCATGAAGGAAATAAGAAACAATTTTCTTGTGTTCCAATAATGTGGGAATAAACACCCAAATGTATATCTTAAAGCAATAAGAATATGTTATGACTCTAGAAAATAAGTACAAAAAAAAGGTATGTGCAAAGGGGAAATGAAAATATTAGTTAATGAAATTTATGAGAATATTGTCCTACCTAAGGAACTATCAACTGATAAATGCTTTAAATGTATAATGTAACATCCAGAGTTTTAAAAAAAGAAATACTATGTTCAATAGCGTACATGATATTCTACAATGAGCTTAAGTGAACAACTTAGAATTATTATTTAAATGTTACAATTATAACATAGTCATTATAATGGAAGTATTAATTTAATTATGAAAATATGTTTTACACAAGTATATATAATTATTTCTTTGACAAATTAATTATAAATCAATGTAAACCCCTTTGTAAAATAAAATAAAATGTTTTTCTAAAAAAATATTTAAATGTGCACAAGTGTGTTTTATACCAATAAATTAATAAATTACCCATGTTGGATTATATTAATGAAATATATATATATATATATATATATAATATTTACTTTAATTTTTAACATTCATCTTATGTGTTTTCTAGAGATTATATAAGAACAAATCCAATTTTAAAAATAAAATAAGTATTTTTCAAAAAAGGATGTTTTCCAACCTTTTGATGACACACCTGTTTTAAATCTAGTTTTTGTGACTTTTATAAGTTAAATTTGAAAAAATAAACTTCTTATTTTAAATTTGAGTATCAAAATTTACTTTGATTGGATTTTTTTTATTTTTATGATAAGTTTCATGTTTTGGTGATTAATGAAAAAATAAGGGATTTTAATTGAAAACTTAATTTTATAAAATTTATTCATAGTTAAATTATATTAGTGAATGTTTTTAAAGTATAATTATATTTTTTTATCATTTAATTAAATTTAGGTCATTAGAATCAATTTCACACTAAAATTAGATATAAAAACTTCGTGAACTTTTGAATTTTTTTACTTTAAAATCTCATTTTCTCATTCTGTCAACACGATTAAATATTAATTAATTTGTGTGATTTATGTTTTTTGAATTTTTTAAAATAGATTCCATATTTTTTAATCATAGTTTCTAAATTGAGTAAATATATCCCTTTTATTTTTTGAAAAAATATGAATTGTAAATTTAGTAATTTTTTATAAACATAGTTAAAGGTAAATCACAGAAATAAGGGTAAAAATAATATTATAATATTATAAAATTACTCTAAAAATTGTCTTAATTTTATTGTATTACTATTTTTCAACAAAAAAAATCTTAGGGACTAAATTATTACCTCTTTAATCCACTTGGGTGAGAGTATGGAGTTTATAATATTATATTCAAAGGAAAGTCAATTTTGTCACACTTTGGTTTTTAAAAAGTGAAATATTTTTAATATGGGATTATATAAGGGGTATTTTAGACTATAATTATTATTTATAAATTTAAAATGTTTTTCTAAATCATGGTAATTTATTTATAAATTTTAAGAAAAAATAATCAAATTAAATAGTGACACAATGATGACGTATCAATTATTTAATTAATGGGACAGTCAAATAATTGATATTAAAAATATTAAAATTAATATAATTTGATATAATTTTTCAATAAAATAATCTCATGGACGAATTTTGAATATTATGTATTATTTAATAGAGTTTTTTAATGATACAATGTTGTTATGATGTTTGTAAAAGGCCAAATAATGAATTGTGTCAAAATTGGAATTAATAATTTTTTTAAAAAAATAATATTTTATTAAATGATATAAAATTCAACAAAAAAATTAAAAATATCCAAATAATTTTTTTAAAACCTAAAAGTCCATAAATGACTCATGTATTGGTCGTTTTGAAAGTTATAGTAATTATATTAACCTATAAAGTGTAAATTACATGATATGGGGCTAAGAATTAATAAGGGTTAAACAAAAAATATAAGGATTTAAAAATAGTCAAAACATATATAATTTTCATTTGATGAAATTTATTCAAAACAATATAATAATATATTCTAAATAAATCACTTTGTACAATTTGGAATAGAAAAGTAATTTATATTAAATTAATATTTTGAAATATTCCAAGAGTGCTCATCCCATCTTCTATAAAAGGGAACCCATTATTATCTTTTATTCACATCTAAAAACCTTTTTGGTTCAGCTAATATATTTAAAAAAATACCTTACTATAATCCCTAAACACATTCTATAGGACTTATTTTATGCATATCACCCTCCTTAGAGGTGACATGGTGTTAATTAAAGGAGATCTTTCGAAGAAGAGGTATCATTTTTAATTAAGTGTTTCTATTTTATTTCTTCTTCATATTCCTTAAAATATTATTCCTCCATGGTGAAATAATAAATATAGTATCATAAATATAATTAGATTTTATCATGTTAATATCACCACCTAAATCCATCTCCAATTCCATCAAACGGAAAAAGAATTAACCGTTCGTGCGTGCGTGTAAACTATCACCTCCACGAACCAATATAATTCGTTTCCATCACCATATCCCAAGACCAATTATAATGATTGAATTGATATTTATATATTATATTAATTAAATATTTATCATTATAATATAATAATATATCAACTTCATTCTTACTTTCGATGCACATAAAAATGATAACATCATTTGTGCGTACGTGTGAACTATCACCTCCACTAAGTGATTTGATTCGTTTCTCATCACCAAATGACATGGATTATATATATAATAATATTTAAATTATTAATATTATATTTTTTATATTATGATAATTATTTAAATAAAAACTAATCCTTACCTTCTTCCCATAATGATCATTGAAAAATGGAAATGTTACTCATGCGTACATACGACATACCGTCTCCATGATTATAAAGTTGTTCATTTTTCATAGCCATACATAAATGGTTTTATTTAAAATTATAATTGATATATAAAAATTATTATTATTTTATGAATATTATTCTATAGAATATGGATTTATCATGACTTTGACTATTTACATCACACCAAATTCATTTTGGACTCAAGTACCAAATATCATCAAAACATCCAACATGAACTTAAATAATTTATTAATTGTTATAACATGATAATAAGTAATATAAAAGGAATAATAAACTTAAAAAAGTTTATAAATAAAGTAAATAATTAACATAAGTTTATTATTCATGAATTTAAAGGACATATGTGATTAATCATACTCAAGGTAAGGGATTTTGTCTCAATCTCCTTTCATTGAGGCATATCTTAATGTTATGCACCATTATTATCATATAAAGTGTATTTAAAACCATTATGAAATGTTATATAATTAATTACTATAATATAATATTTTTTTAATGTTTTTTCAATTTTATTATTTATTTATTATTATTCAAGTGTTTCTCAACTGGTAAATGACTTTTTAACCAAAAACCTCAATTTAAATATTTTAAAGATTTATTCTTATGAATCTTTATATTTAATGTAAATTTTTTCAAAATGGTTTTTATGGTTTTATTTGTATTTAAATTAATGTTTTTAAATGGTAAATTTTAAATTTCTCTCAAATGTTTTAATAAAGGAATCTTTTTAAGGTACTTTGTTATAAAAACATATTTTTAGTGTTTATTTTTCAACTCTTTTTACAAATAATAAAAGGAATGTTTTTTAACAAATAAAACATGAGTGGTTTCTCCTTAGGTCATGGAAAATTGTTAATTTAATGTTTTATTTATAATTTTTCATAGATATTTTTGAACATAAGGATTTCTTTATTATGTGCACATTTTTAATATTTAAAAATTTATTTTTACAAGATAAGGGTATGTTGACATCTAAAAGTGTTTTTCTCATGGGTTTAGAAAAGTTTTCAAGGGTTATATTAATGATTTTGTCCTCAGATATTATATTTTCATGTTTTATCCCCATTATATCTCATAGGTGATCCCAATATAACTTATTCAAAGGGTTTATCTCCACTATAGCTCATGAGAAATGGGTGAGCCCGAAATAGCTTATATGACGGGTGAGCCCCATTATAGTTGTCCAATGCATTGGGTACATAAAAGATAGAGGTTTATAGTATGGTAATTCCATTTGTAAGGGTGAATTTAAGAGTGATATGATAATGATGTCCCAAGGAACCTATGCAATTTTTCTATGCATACTATTGAATTTTCAAGAAAGGGTTTTGTAATGGGTTTTCATGTTTTCACTAAACTAATTATTTACTTTCTCTATATTCCATACTGAGTTTTTAGTGTTCATACCAAGTTTTAAATTGTTTTCACAGGGTTTAATTAATATTGGGTTCAATGATGATATAAAGGGAAAATTTTGAATTTTCTTCTTGAAAATAAATTTAAATGGGTTTCCTTCAGTGGAAAAATTTGATATTGAGTACATGAGTCCACTAGTAATTTAAGAGTTTACTTTGTAAGAGTTTTTTCAAATTATATAAATCTATAAACAAAAAAAACATCTAATGTCAATTATAAATCAAAAACTCTATAATTAGTTATGTATAAGGTTGAGAACTTACAAGGAAAGAATGGGCGTTATACAGATCAATGTTCTAAGTGGAAAGCTCTTGATGATAATCATCAAGGTGTTAAAACTAATGGTTATAATATTGATGATGATGATATTATAAGAAACATTTTATAGGAAATAGGTATTCAGTAATAGTACGAGGTATCCTTATGAATGGGTTAAGGATGAAATGAAATAATCAAAGTGTTTATGTATTTGGATTTAACAATTATGTGAAATATATAAGGATTGTTCAGTTTATGTTTTTCACTAAGGGTTTAAAAGAATACGTTGAATGATTCCAATGGATTAGAAAAGTGATTTAATGGAAAGGTGATATTCATAGGGAACACATGATTAATGGAAATATAACCCTTAATATGTTCCTAATGTTAATATATTGATGTTTGGATAAAGTAAATTGAATGTTACTGATTACCTTGAAATTTATTAATGACTTATTCAATGAGTGGATTATGCTATCATTGATGAAGTTTACAACATTTTTAGATTTAATTAATATATCCAATAATACTTGGAATATGTAATTACACATGCTTTCAATAATTATTTATGGTAATTCAGGTTATTTTATGTTTCAAGATAATACATGGTGAAGGTATTCACATGTTTGGTATGTGACAAACAAGAGGTACTGTATGATATGTGGGGGATCAATGTTAAGATGATTCTGAAAACATTAGTGACATTTTTTGAATGTTTTAAACATTCATACTTCAGATGGGTTATAAGGTTAACCATTTATGAAATTATTTATATTAAAATTCGAATGAGGTTTTACATATTAAAGTATTATCCTACCATATAAGGAT
This sequence comes from Viscum album, assembly GCA_963277665.1. Lineage (NCBI taxonomy): Eukaryota > Viridiplantae > Streptophyta > Magnoliopsida > Santalales > Viscaceae > Viscum > Viscum album. The sequence continues at coordinate 1,328,625,856 of OY728159.1, forward strand.
TAATTCATATTGGATAAATTTTTTTAACAAATTTATTTTGATAAAGACAGATGGAGTGACATATCATTCTCTTTATGGATCTCATGATCTGCTAATACTTTAAGAATAAAATTCACCACCATTTATTATAATGCGAGATTAAGTGGAAATTGACTAACGCACAATGAATGGTGAGATTTTTTATAAAACAAATAAGTTTATATTCTCACGAAATTTCTTCAGCTTTAGGAAAAAGGGTCTTGAAATAAAATTTTGTCCCATTATCATCATTTTTTATGATATCAATGACCCTTTTCAAGAATATTTCGGTTATGGAATTATGGTCCTTAAATTTCTCATAGCCATGTTCTATGTCACTCTCTATCAGAACATGATAGTTAGATTTCTCATCCATTTCCATTTTTTCACTTTCCACATATGTTCTCTTGAGTGGAAACCTAGTGATGAGTTATTTTGGTAACCTTTAGGTTTCCAACATTATTTTTTAGATGGAGGTTTATTATTAATATTTATGATGTGGGTTTATATGAAAGGAACTTTCACCTTTGATAACCCAGACAAATTTGGAGGGCGAAATTCATTTTAAAGGGGATAGAATGTAACAAACTGATATTTTTGTGAAATAGATGTTTTTTTCTTTGATGTCTTTCAATACATGCAACAATATCTTATCTTGCATTACACACAACACTAAGGTTCTATAAAACATCATTTATTATTGTAATTATTTAAACAAGAAAATTATAAACTAGACGTTAGAATAATGGGTATGAATAGGATTGACTTTATTATGAAATTATGGTTTACACATTTATATATACTTATTTTATCAATTAATTATAAATTAATGTAAAATCCTTTTTAAAATAAATGGAAATGTTTTTCTGAAAAACTCTTCACAAGTGTGTTTTATACCTATAAATATTCAAATCACTCATGTTGGATTATTTTAATTAAATATATATATATATAACATGTTTAATATAGTTTTTAACATTCATCTTATGTGTTTTCTAGATAGGATATAACAAAAAATCCAATTTTACGTATAAAAGAAGTATTTTTCAAAAAAGGCAGTTTTACCACCTTTTGAGGATGCACTTATTTTAAATATAGTTTTTTAAAAATTTATAAATTATATTTTAAAAAATAAACTTTTTATTTAAAACATAAACATTAAAATTATTTTGGTTGAATGTTTTCTATTTTTATAACAAGTTTCTTATTTTGATGAATAGTGAAAAAATACAGAAATTTAATTGAAAATAGTTTTTTAATAAAAATAATTCACAGTGTTAAATTATAATTTTGATTGGTTTTAAAAAATAATTAGATAAAGTTTTACATATAATCCAATTTAGGTTATTGGAATTAATTTTAGAATGAATTTGTAAAAAAACATTCCAAACCTTTGAATGTTTTTACTTTTAAAACTCATTTTTCATCTCATCTGTGAGTTTAATTTTTAATTTATTTATGAAAATTATGTGAATTAAATTTATAAGAATTTATTCCATATTTTGAATCTGAAGTTTTAAATTTATTTAATTGGTTTCTTTTATTTTTGGACAATATGAACATTAACTTTATTAGTTTTTATTACCACGGTTAAACGTAAATCGGGTAATCAATGGTAGAAGTAATATTATAAATATTATAAAACTACCTTGATATTTTATAAAATGTTATTTTATCAATTTAATTCGACCCTTAAAACATAAGGATATAAATTGAATAATTTAATGGACACATGTCCATAAAAATGACTTGGATATTATTAAAATCAAAGAGTGTGTAAAAATGTCACACTCTCTTAATAAGTATATTATTTTTAATATGTTGTTAAATAGAAGAAATTATTGACTACATATATTATTATAAGATATAAAAGTTTTATCTACATCATGTATTTTCTTTATATTTAGTGAATAAATAATTATCAAAAATAATTACACAATAATGGTGTAGTCATTATTCAATTAATGAGAAACTCAATTAAGTGATAATAAAAATATTAAAATTATATATAATTTGATTTTCTTAAGGTTATCCACTAATTTTATAGGTGAATATGGAATATTAGGTGTGTATTAAATTAATTGGTTCTATGTTAACTTGCTGTATTGATTTTATTAATGTCAATGCAATGAATGGTGTCAGAATTGATATTAATGATATTTTATGAAAATGATATTTTATTAAATTAGTTTAAAATATTATAAATCCAAAATAATTACAAAGGGGATAAAATATATTATGAAATATAATAAATTCACCATTTATGGTTCAACTGACAACTTATAAGTAAAAATATCCACCTTTTAATATTGAAAACATTGTTACCGTAGTTAACATTAAAAAAAGGATAACAAAGGTTAATAAGAAGTTATGATTTAAAATAATATAAAAACATGTATAATATATATTAGTTGATGGTATTAAACCCTATACCACATTATATTTGAATTATATACCATTTGGATGTATTTTTATTTAGATTTAATTTATTATAAATTAATCTTTATTTAAATTACAAAAGTACCCCTCACCTTCACTATAAAATGACACCTCCTCCCTCATATCATTTAACCTATTTGATTATTATAGCTCAAAAAAACTCTAAAACATTATCTTATACACTTTCCTAGACAAATTATATAGGTTTTGTTCTTCTCAAAACAACAACTCTATAGTCATTTAGAGGGTATCTAAAGGAGCCGTTTCAAAGAAGAGGTAATCACTCTAACCAATCACTCTCCTTTTATACTCTTCTATACCTCATAAAATTATATTATATATATCATAAAATAATAAATTAATCATCCTATATATTTATAAATTTTATTATTATTATTAACTCACCATTATATATCCCATTTCCCATCGAACAAGAAGTGAATGTATCAATCATGTGTATGTATGGATAACTGTCTCCATGTAGCAATACAATTCATTTTTTATCACCGTATTTTATGAGTGGTAATTATGATGGGTTTAATTTTTATATGTTATATTTATGAAATTATTATACTTATGAAATTATAATATAATATCTACCTATTTACCACCTAATCTTTTGGGAAATTATATTGTTTCCTGTCTGTACGTGTGGCTTACCATTTCCATGGTGCGGTGTGATTCGTTTTTTATATATATTTAACATAGTTGGTGATAAGGATGAACTTTATGAATATATATGATATATATATAACGTAAAAATTATTCTTAAATGATAATATATCATAAAATTTTCTTTTTTTAATATGATAGGACAACGAAAACAGTGTTCATGCGTATGTATGACCTACCATCTCCATGAACGGTGTATTTTATTTTATACCTATAACTTTTATGAATATCCATGAATACATATATACTAAAAAATATATGATATTTATATCATTTTTATCATTATTTAGATTATTAAAACATGATCTATGTAATCAGACCAATGATAACAAGTCAAAACATGTTCAAAAAACAAAGTGGTTATTACCCAAAACAAAAAATTCAACATGGAGTTGTTAATAAGAGAGAAATGTAAAGTTATAAGTAAATAATATATGATATTTTATATATTAATATGGCTCTATATTATATTTATAATAAAATTACATTTATTATAATGGATGTTTGAACGAGTATGATGTGATTTAAGACATAAGGTAAGGGTGTTCTTATCTCACTTTTATTTCTATGGGATATATAGTATATTAACCACATATTCATGTTGTTTTGATTATATACTAACCTATTAAATGTTATATCATAAATTATTTTTGACATTATGTTAGAGGATTCAAATTATTTTATTCTTTTATGGATCTCATGGTTTAATAGTTACTAAAGTAGTAAGGTATTTTTGTCTCACTTTTATTTCTGTGGGACACATGCCTTATACACTAATTTTTTCTTTTGTGTGGTGAATATACCACCCATTAACGTATTTTGAAATTAATATTCTTAGTATTATTGTATTTTCACATCAATATAATTTTTATTATTTCATGGGGCATGTTATCTTACTAATTCTAAAGTGATAAGTGATTATTTCATACTCTCATCAATAATCAGGATTGTTTCTTTTTAAATCACCACTGTGAAATATTTATCTTCCACATTATTTTTTTATAAAAAAAATTAATTTTTTATTATTATTATCCTATGAATATTTAAAATTATTTTTAAACATGTTTTACTTTTTACTAAATGGCTTGAAAAGAATATTTTTGTCGTTTTCTAAACAAGGCTCTTTGTGAATTTATCGAAAAACTATATACAGAATAAATGTTTTTTCTAAATTATACAGCATGAATGGAATATTCCATATTCATTTAGCCATAATTATTTGAATATTAATTTAAAATAATACAATTTTATCTTCTAATAAAACGTTTTCTCTTAAAATTTCATGTCATTTTAAGAAAAGAAAATGTTTTCAAATAAGAAAGGATATTTTCTTCAAGAATTATTTAAAAGTGATCTCTCAAAATTATTTTCCATATATGATTGCATTATTTTATGTTACTTATTATTTAATGTGGTTTTTTTCAAGGATACAATCCTAATTATTTCTATGGTTGGTCTATATTTATTATGGAATGATGTTTATTAATTCCATTTCTTCTTTATGAGTTATGTTATGATGAAATGTTTATGAAACCCATTTAATTTTCATGGGTTATTATTTATGTTATTATATAAAAAAATTTATGGTTTTAATTATGTGATGTGTAAGGCCTAGAAATCCCTCCATTTACTTAGGTAAATATTTTTATATCATGGGATAATGATGGGAAACAAGTCGGTGGGATTTATCCACTATGGAAGATAGGGAAACCCGATCCACTATGGGAAGATAGGGAGACCTGATCCATCACAAAGAAAAGACTATTAAAAGGGATGGTGGAATGTCCTGATTAGTAGGAATACTCCCCATGAATTTCCCTAATATGTTTTTCAAATTTTTCTTGACTTATAGGGAATGATATTACATATTTCTGTGTGTACCACAATTTTATATCTTATTCATATATTATAATTTCATGGATTATGCACTTTATTTCCTCATGATTGAGGTTTAATGAAAAGACAATATTTATTCCATGACTTATGTATATGATCTTTAAAATGTAGGGTATGAGCTTCAAGTGTTATGCTTATGTTATCATACACTTATGTTCATGTTATGTTTATATATCTCCCTTGTTTATCCCTACTAGGAATATAAGCTCACCCTTAATTATGTTTCCATTCCCCAGGTCATGTAGAAAAGTTTTTAAGTAGGATTACTAAAGGGAGATCTTTTTATGGAATATTTTGATGATCTTTCACCAGATTAGAAATATATTTTTCAAGTTTCAAAATTCACTAAACTATTATGGTTTGTGGGTAAGTGTTTATGAAATTTAATGAATATTCCTCTAAAAATATGTAATATCCATGTAGGAAAATATTAGGTTATTATAGTGATCATAGTGGTAGGGATTCCATGGATTGGTATATTGAATTATATTGGTTCTTGTCATATAATAGGTCCTTACACATTATATCTATCAGGGGATTATGGGGCCTTTATTGGGCATGGTCAAGTCTTCCACACTACTAGAGCTCTAATATTGAGAACCATTATAAACTAGTCTGGAGAATTACCCAACTTTTTATTCTATGATATAGCATTCCCCTAGTCATTATATTGTATACTGGGGTGGATCAAGCCCCTGGGTCATCATCTGCATACCGGGGTGAAATACCACCAGATAAGTATTATGGTTGGAAAAATCATTGTAATGTGCTCAAGGAAACTTTGGAACTAGTCAAAGAAGTTATGATCGACCAGGGTCATTGACCTAAGGATCTATGATGAATTATTTATTTATTTTTAGTGGTTTTTTATTTATTCAAAGAATTTCCAAAGAACATATCACTTTTTTAGTAGTATATACTTAATCACGTTGGTGGTTGCCTACTAAGTTTTGTACTCACACCCACTATAGACATATTTCACTTGGGAACCTAAGTAGACACTAACTTGGTTGTGTGCATAAGTTGGGATGGTGACTGAGTTTTTCATGATCGGGTATGATAGCTTGAGGACTACAGACTTTTAGGATGTGAGGTTAAGATTTTGGTTCAAGGCCTCACTGTTATATTATTTACTTTATTTATTATACATTTTTATTGACCCAATGGGTGATACTATCAGTATTTTACATAACTTATTAGATCTTTTCTCTGGAATTTCATTTATTATAGCTTATTCCCTATTATTACTTATGATTGCAATGTTCAATATTGTTTATGATACAAGGGTATTTCTTTTATGACTATATAATCTGATATAGGGGTTATATTCTCCCAAAGGTACCTCTTTAGACCCCTCTTATAGTTTGTTTCCACTATAATACATGGAGTCATTACTAAGACCACATATCACAACCGGTCCAATTGCTATTCATAGTGAGTTGGGTAGGGAAGTTATAGCGGCACGGGTGAGTGAAGAGACCCATCATGGACTATTTTATTCTGAGATCAAATGGTCAGGGGAGAGGGTGACACATCACACATGATAGATGTATAATCCATGTAATTTATAGGTAAAATGATTATGAATCAACCATGATGAGGGGAGTCATGGGGTGAAAGTATTCCACGTGTGGGGATGCCACGTGGTACCCCAAAATTGAATAGGGATTTTGGATTAACTAGGGGAATGTGCCAGATCCATTTTAAGCCTTTTAAATTTCAATTGTCTTCCTATGACGTCCCAACCCAATGGAAACATGTTGAGGTTATTTTGTAAATGTTTGATATGTGAATTGTGTCATTGAAATTTAATTAAATGGGGATAATTATTATTATTGTAAGATAATAATTTTATTTTTAAAAATTATGTGTGTTCAATCGTCACCCATAAACCATTAAATAATAGACGATTTATTATAATGAGTTTATTGGAAGTCAGTTGAAATCATAAATTATGGTACTCAATAATTTCAATGATTTGATCTTGATGATCCAAAAAAGTGGGTTTTGATATTTTTATATAATAAACTAAAATGATAAATGAAATTAAAGTGAATGAAATTTTTTACATTAATAAAGTATTAGAATAAAGGATAAGTGGTTAATACTAATGGCATCAATCATTGAAAAAGATCTTGTCAAATTAACATTCATAATTTTATATGCGATGGATCAAGTTTATATAATGTTTTATCTATAATTTAAGCCTCAAATCAAGATTCAATCCATGAACACATATTTTTTATGAAAGATTCAATAATACATGAAATGTTATATTCTAATAGATCAAATAATCCATGAAACCCTTAAAATATAAAATATTACAATAGTCCAGGACATCTATAATAGAGCCACAAAATATCGATTTAACAATCATGAAGAAAGGTTTATCATAATCAATCCATCATTCATATCATAGGAATCACACTAAAAATTTTCTAATAATAAATATAAATGGTAATTAATGTGCATATGGATTTACATTATTGAGGAAAATTGAAATTAAAATATAATGGACATGGAAGTATCTAAACTAACCAAAATCATGCACACAAACAGAAAAGAAAACGCATATGCTTGATAAAGAATAAAAATTGTTTTTAGGAGAGGGATTCCAAATGAATTTAAACTAATTTAGTAATATAAAATCAACTCCAGATAAGGTTATTCAAGTTAATAAATGATGAAAAATATTTCATTAACAAAAAACTTCAAATTGAAAAAAATTATGATATTACAAAAATATGAAGAAGAAAATGACGAATAAATAAGAGATATGAATGGGGTTATATTGTTATGGATAGATTGTTTAGTATAGTCAAGCCCTATATCAAAGTGTGGAATTTAAAAATATACTTCCTTAAATTTTGTAAAATTCTAAAATCATGGCTAGAAGTGGAGGTACATATTTATTAGTAAGAGGGGTGGTTGGTTTCACTCTAAATTTATCCTTTAAAAGTCAGCACTTCTTTAAGATATGAGATAACAAAATCATGGAAACATATCATCAAAAAATTGTTTAGTATCCCTATTATTGATATGCCCATAAAATTTCAATTCGATTAGGAATATGCATCCAAATTTATCTATGAAATATTATAGTACCATTTTATGGCCTAACAGACTCTTCACATTCAAATATTCCATATTCTCATACATTTATAACAATAAACATGAAGTGATATTAGTATAATTAAGTTAATAAATTTGTTCTATATAATCTTTTATATCTTTACAAAAATTTTAATCTCATTTTGACAACTGATATTCGAGATAGGGTCCCAACACCAATAGGGGTCCAAACTATTGAAAATTTTATAAGAATTAATTTAATGATTTATTTGGGAAACTTTATGGTTGAATTGAATGATGATTATTTTACACTATTTATGGAAACTTTTTTTCATTAAATTCATAGAGTATATAGGAATTTGGGCTTGTCTATTTTTCATAGTAATAAAAAACATCACAACTTTTCCAAGATGTATGATAGAAAAATTGGGTCATTATCCATGATCAAAATATTCCAAGAATCCTAAAAAAATAATATCATTAATTGGACAAGAACATAAAACTTTGTGGTCAAAATATAAAACTATAATAAAAACATATGGATTCAAAAAATCCTCTTAAATTTTATTTGACGTAAATATAATAACATTCAATAAAAATGTGCATATTTTATGATAAAATAACTATAGAAAGTTATTCCAAAATCATAAAAAAAATAAATTATCAATAAAAAAATTATTAGACTAACTATTTCTATTATTAACTATAGATTAGGTAAATAGAGGGAATTAACTCAATGAGATAATAATTAACAAAGAGTAAACACAAATTTGTTGTTTTATTAAATGAAAAATATATTATTTTTAGATGATAATAATATATTTAAAGAAATATTTTTTTTAATTTTACAATAAATCTTGATTAATCAATTGTTAATGTTTCTTAACCCTTTTAGGTGGTGTTTAGGCTATGTTGATGACCCAATAGTTAAGATATGTTTTATAGAAAAATAAATATAATCATTATATTTATAATTATTTGTCATAAATATGTTGGAAAAGCTTATATAGATTTAAAATTTCAAAAAATGAGTTTAAAAAGATGATTATATGCGATCAGAATGGATTAAATCAATGTGAAGAATTAAGAAGATGAAGGACTTGGGAACACCATGAGAGTGGATGAGAGAATTTGGGTGTCAAAACTTTCTTCTAAAGTGACAGATCTTATTCCCCCATTTGAAGGACTGCATTAAACATGTTTGATGGGAATGTATAGAAAAAAATAGTCATATGAAAAGAGACAACACAAAAAAATTACTTTGTTCACCACTAAGGGATAGTCCAATGAGCATACGCCGATAATGTATTGGTAATACCTAAATCCACTGATCATTACTATTTTTGGAATAAAAAAGTTCAAAAATAGTTACTCTAGGCTTGGAACACTGCCATAACAATATTTTAGGGATAGAACACTACATCCCTCAGAACACTTCCATCAACTCCCCCTAGCTCACTGCCTTGGGTGAGGTCTTACTGAGTTTATTTACTTGAAGGGACCTTCAATATATTAGCATTAAATTCATTTTACCTGACTATCATGAGACATTTTTTTCAATGCGTACCCAAGTTGATGCACTTTAAACACACTATTCACTTAAAACTGATGTTCAAAACTACTATTTGTGGAGCTCCTCTGTGAATCTCACAACCTTCATGAAGTAAACTACCTTGGTAGAACAAACTGACTTCGTGAAACACAATGAGTCGTCATAGAATTCTCAGTGATTGAAAATAACTCATTACTCATAAGCATTGTCATCAGTCAAGACCTAACTAGTCTTTTCACGATGCTCAACCTCACATAGAAATCTAGATTCACAGATCTACGAACCTTCATGAAATCAATGATATTTAGGATTTTATCTGATTATTTTTATGTCAGAATAAATTAGGGTAGCCTCATATATATAGGCTCATCAATTTTTGAAGCTCCCATTCCTTAATTCATTTTCCATTTACCTTCAAAAACATATTTTGAAGCTTATCCACACACAAATCTCCAGTTATATTTGTCGTAGTCATAGAGATTACTGTAAATGCATCACACATTCATGATGATCCACTTTTCATTGTCGTGGATAAAATTGTAAACTCATCATGCATTCTCCAAGATCCCCTTTCCAAAATCTAGTCTTCAAAAAAACCCATTCCATTACCATTTTTATGAGGATTTTATTCCCAAAAAAACCTTCACAATTCTAGCCTCTTCTTCCAAATTTTGAGCCCAAATTTTTTTTAAACACTAGGAAATGCCACCACCTTAAATATATCAGTCATATTATACTGTAATATCACATTAATTGCATAATCCTTTATCATCCAAGTGTGTATTGAAAACAAAAACAAACCAAAATCCATTTCTAGCAAAGAACAGACTTGGTTCCAATAATCTCCACCTTTGGTTTTGTTGGAAATCTTTAAATAAATTCAATAAAAAACCATCCAATTATCAAAACCTTAAATGAGAGAGACAAGTCACCCAATAGTCTAAGTCTATGTGATAAAATATCAATGTAGAAAATAGGAGGGTAAGAATGAATTGGGTTATCATGTTTTGAATTCTTAAATATGTCCAAGAAAAGATCAAACTGCTTACTCGTAACAATGAATTCTCATTGCATTACAGAATCATTTCTTAGTTTTTCAAAAACCGAAAACCATAATACCATAAACATATGGAATTTTATTATTCTTCCCCTTTATAATGTTGAATTTATCTATTATAACCCTTTGTAAATAAACCCAAAGAACCTTTATTTTTACTTTTATAGCTCAAAAACACAATCCACCTAGATTATATCTCCCCCATAAACCTACATCACATCAATAAATAGATTAAAATAGTTAACACAGATGGGTATAGGGGAATATCTAAAACCTCCTTCTACACTGGTAGGTACCAGAGCACCGAAGCTCAACCTATGTTTCTAGAAGATATGTGCAGTAAATGGCTTCACCAAAATGTTATCCACTTGGTTATCAGTTCAAACATACTCTGTTTTTATCACACTATGTTTAAATTTTTCTTTGATGAAGTGATATCTGATCTCAATATGTTTTGTATGAGAGTGAAGAAATGGATTCATTTTAAGATCAATCATGCTCTTATTGTCACATTGAATCATCATCAACTATTTCACCTCATCACCAATATTAGTCAGTAGTTTCTTTATCCACAATAGTTGAGTGAAATCCTTTTTAGCATAAATATACTCTACTTCATTCGTACTAAGACAAGTGCTTTACTATTTCTTTATTAACCATATCACACATTTATTTCCTTTAAATAATGCTCCACCACTTGTGGACTTTCTATCCAGTACAATAAACATCATAATATGCTGATGATTCATTATATCTTCTTGTAGAAACATTTAATACAAAATTGATTGAATCTTGAATATACCAGATGATTCATTTAACTACAATAAAATGATATTACATCTCATTACTTTATAAGAGGGAATCTAATCATGTTACAATGAGAATATTTGGTTGTATTTTAGTAAAGTATAATTGGCTTCCAATGATTCTCTTATGCATGGAGGGATCCCAAAATGTCTCAACCTCATGATTTCCATGTTTTTTCCCAATCACAATTGGAGTCACAATTGGTTTAGAGTCATGCATATTGAATTATTTCAGAAACTCTCTTGAATTATTTTCATGAGAAATGAAAGTGTAATCCCTCTTCTAAATCACCTCATCCCCAAGAAGTATATGACTTCACCAATCATAGATATTTTAAATTTTTATTTCATGTGATTAGAAAATTCTTCAACTGATCTTTGCCTACTTCTGCCAAAAATAATATCATCCACATACACTAGCACCATAAATTTATCTTCATTGTAATTCTTCATATAGAGATTATTTTCAAATCCTCCCATTTTAAATTTTATTTTCTTAAAATAGGAATCTATATGATAATACCAAGCTTGTGGTGCCTAATTTTGACCATAGAGGGCCTTGTTTAATCTACAAACCTTTGTTTCATCATTTCCAATCATAAATCCTATTAGTTGTTCTATGTAAACTTATTCATAAATAAATATATTAAATAAAGTTGTTTTAAAATCCATCTTAGACACTTTGCATCCTCTTTGAATTTCTATATCAAGGAAAATCATGATTGACTCTAATATTTCTACTAAGGAAAATGTTTCATCAACATCAACAAGTTAAATATGTGTATAGTCTTTATATACTAATCATACCTTATTTATGATCACATTTCCAAGCTCATAGAACTTGTTTTAAATAATAAACTTTGGTCTAATCACAATGTGATATTCAAGTCTCTTAACTAGATCCCATGTTTGATTCTTATCAATCTGATTTAATTCTTCAATCATGGACTTAACCCATGATTAATCCCTCATATATTCTTCAACTGAGGTTGTTTCTACAATATATAGAAGTCATAATTTGTTTAAATCCTAATTCTCCTTGTCTTTTTGGGTGTTGTCCAATCCCCAATGATGTTGGATGGATCATTTTATGCTCTTTTATTTCTCTTGTGATGTTCAGAAGAATTTTAATTAGCCATGGTATCCTTTTCTGATTGTTCTTCTAAATCATTACCATTTTGTATCCTTGAATGTTTTTCATCCCTTCCTCTACTTCTGCATTTTCATATGTTCCATGTCCACTTTTTCCTCATCTTCAATCAAAATAGTATATGAATTACTCAAGGTATTTGTGGTTTTATCTTCAATGATCTTGTCATAAACTCTTTAAAAAAGTCTTCCAAGATTATTATTGAAACATTTTTATGCTTTAATCTTCAATATCCAAGGAATATTCCCTCATCACCAGTATCACCATACTTTACTTGATTTCCTTCTTTATTTTGGATGAAACATTTACTTACAAAAACCCAAAAGTACTTCAAAGAGGGATTCCTTCCATGACACAAATCATATGGTGTCTTGGTTTCTCCCATATAAATACCTATTCAATTCTGATTATACAATTCTCCTTGAATAGGATCTTTCTAATAATTATGAGAGATACGACTATCAATCATCATAGTTCTAGCCATATTGTTCACCTGTTTATTTCTTCCCACAATAACTCCATTTATTTATGGATTTCTCACTATAACCACTTCATTATTTATTCCATTTTTATCTAGGTAATTTTAAAACTCAAAGGATGTGTATTCCCCTCCATTTTAATATCATAGAACTTTGATTATACGGCTAGTATCATTATCAGCTATTGAATGATAAATTTACATGCAATCAAGAACTTGATATTTCCTATGTATAATAATAATGCAGTAAATTATTCTACAATAATAAATAAAAATAATTAAGTACCTCTATCCATATGTTCCATCCATATTTATCAAACTACATAAATATGTGTGGATGAGATCAAGAAGGTTTGAATCCCTTTTCTTCTTTGGTCAATATAAACTGTAGACTAACATTCCTTATATGAAAGCATCACAAGTTTTTTACTATTAATGATTCATATTGGGGATATCCAAGACTATATTCATTTTATTTATCTTTTCCATGTATTTTTTTTAATTTTATTGAACCTCAAAAGCTACATGATGTTTTCTTCTTCAACTATCAAATAGAAAATGTTCTCTCTACTTCCAACCTGATATAAGTTTCCATCTATTCTGTATCATTTTCATGAGAGATTTATATGTATTTATTTTTATTATGAAGCAATTTTTATTAAATGTTACTATTAGTCTGAAGTCACATTGTTGACTCACACTCATAATATTGTGACACCGGCCATCCACATAGAGAACTTTAGTTTTCTTTAGCTCGTCATTTACCAATTCGGTACTTTCAGTGCATTTGATATTTAAAGAAGAATGATTGTTAAACCTTATAGTTCCATAAATAAATTTCTTAACATTATTCAATAAATATGAATTTCCCTTCATATGGGATGAGAATATGGTATCAAGAATCCAGTTGATACTATTCTTTGTAGCTTTGAGATATATGTTTGTTAGGTTGGATTTCTCGATTTAATTCTTTTCCTTCCATGAAATATTTGATTTAGTAGAGGATAATTATTGTCTTTTCAATGACATTTCTATGTGCATTTTTTATTAATACTCATATTATTCTTCCAAATAATAATACCTATTTTCAAGTAAAACTCTACCTGGTTGGTAGGTATTGAATTTTATGTGAGTTCAATAGCTAATACTTCTGCCTTTCTTTTGCCTGTAATCAATATCTTTATGACCATAGTTGGAGTAGTGAAAAAAATATCCATAAAAACTATTTCTTCTATAAGTTATAGGATATAAATTCATTATCATATGTTTACTTCCTAGATGTTACCCCATTCAAATAGCTCATTACCTCTTCATAGTATGGCATGGTATGGCTTGGATAGCTATAGAATTGCCATTTCATAATAGGAGATGTCTTATCACTTTTATTCCTCCTCATACCCCCTTCCTTAGGAAATTAGTTTGACTATTTATCTTTTTTGGATACTTTTGGATAGTTTTTAGTTCTCATTTTAATTTTATTTGAGGCTTTCTTTGTTTGGACTTTAGGTGAATTTGCGATATTTCCAACATTCATCTTCCCTTTATTTTATCTCATTTTATTTTTAACCTTCTATATTTCATCATCACAACCAATCCCACTGTTTCCCATGCATGTGGATATTTGGTCACTAGAAACCTTCACTACTCCTTAAAAACCAAGCTTTTCTCTCTCTAATAGCTCTACATTTGAGAAAATTACATATTTAATTTTCTTCTTTGTTTCCCTTGAATTTGATTTAGATTCATGTTTACTCAGATTAAAAAGATATTCTTCTAGACCCTCAATGGTCTTGGGATTCTCCTCCAGTCTAGATGTAAGTTAATTGATGACCATTTTCTATTATTCAATCCTCAATTTCAATTATACTTCATTTTTTGAGAATTAAATATTTTTTGAATGTTATTTTACAACTTCTTCCAGTCGATAAATTTCATCTTCAAGACGATCAACATATTCTAATTAATCTTCCAGAACTAATCTCCACTTTTATTTATTTATTTGATTATCAATATTTATATGATTATACTCAAGATATAACATAAGATCAATATCAGTAATTAACTGATTTTTAATAGCACTACCTTTTGATGGTTTTTATTTTTTAACAGTAGCCATCATGGAAGCTTGGGTTCCAGATTTAAACTCTGGTTCTTAATCTTCAAAATATTCATTATCGTATTCTTCTTATTTACAGGAAAAAAATATTTCTCTATAATTTATTTCTAGAACTAAAGTATCCCTTTTGGGGAAACCATTTTTATGTCTTGTGTATGTTTTCACCTTAACTTTCTTCATTATCGAACTTCCTCGAGTATTGAGAGGAAATATGCCTAACTCTATCACAATGAAAACATGTCAGAGGTAGATTTCCTTCAAATATCTCTTTTCCTATCTTTAATTTCTTGGAAAAGAGATAAATAATTTCATCTTCCCCATTATCTTCATAAATACTATCACTGGAAACCTCATGTTTTTTCATTTCCTTTAATTCATTTCCTTTCCAACTCAATTTGTTTCATCATCTGGTTTGGATCTCATTTCATAATCCAACAAAATACTCAACATATCATCCAAAGAAAGTTGATATAGATCCCTTTCCACACAGGATGGAACTTTTGTATTGTAGAGAGTTGTAAGCCTTCTCAAAATTTTCTTAATAATGTCAATGTCATTGATTTCTTGAGGAAGTACTCGTATTTCTACAACAACTTTAGTAATTCGACTAAAAAAGGTATATGTATTTTCATTTGGAAGCATTTTTTAACCTATTATGAAAAACTTGGATTTTTTCTTCCTTCACTTTGTTTTCAAATTCATATATATTTTCTAGTTTTTCCAACATTGACTTGGTAGAAGTGAAACTAATCACCTTTAGATAGATTGTATTAAATAAAGTTGTGTTAAGGACATTATGTTCTTTGGCATCTGTATCAATCATTTTATTTTCAGTTTTAGTCATAGATAGTCATATTTCATCAGTTACTTGTATCCCTTGTGTAGTGGAAAACATTACTTCCATTAAAAGAGATATTAGGTGAGATCTCATCCTATTATTACAAATCTAGAATTCTCACCCACCAAAGAAGGGGAATCCCCTGAAATTGTCTGAATTCTCCATGACAACAAATGAGGATAGATTTAACTTCAGTAACCTATATACTCAGATACCACTTGAAGGACCCTGGAACACTTTGAGAGGGGAGGGGTGAATCAAGGTGAAAATTTTTTATTATAAAGTGATAGATCATATTCCCACATTGGTAAGAACCTATTAAACTTATCTAATGGGAATGTGTAGAAAAAATAGTCACATGCCAAGAGACAACTTTACACTTTTACTTGGTTCACCACTAAGGTTTAATCCAAGGAGAATACGCCGATAGTGTGTTAGTAATACTTAAATACACTAATCCTTATAATTTTTCTAATATATATGTTAATAAATAGTCACTATATTCTAGGCACGCTTCCTTTACAATATTTTAGGGATAACACACTGCAACCCTCAGAACTCTTCTGTCGACTCCCCCTAGATCACTACCTTGGGTGAGGTCTTAATATGCTTATCGACGTGAAGGTGTCTTCAGTAGATTAGAATTAAAGTCTCTTCCATGAATATCATGAAACTCTTCTTACATCATTGACCTAATTTGATGAACTTTAAAAAAATTGTTCACCTAAACCTTATGTTCAGAACTACTGTTCGTGGAGATCCTTCTTAAAGAAAACTGGATTCGTGGAACAAACTATCATCACGAAGCTCACTGAGTCATCATGGAATTCCTAGTCATCATGAAGCACCCATTACTTAAAATCATTAGTATCAGTCAAGACATTACTAGTATTTTTTTGATGCTTAAGATCACATAAAAATCCATATTCATAGAGCACCCAAACCTCAGGAAATCAGAGAGATTTCATATTTTAATTGATTATTTTCATGTCAAATGAAGTGGGGTACCCTCATAAATATAGTCTCATCCATTTAAAAAGCTTCTATTCCTCCAAAATATTTTCCATTAACCTTCAAAAACATATTCACAAAGATCCTCCATTCATGAAGCTCTAGTGAGATTTGTCCTAGTCGCAGAGATTACCGTCAACACATCATGTATTCGTAATGCTTCACCACTCATATTCACAAATAACATAATCACCTCATCTATAATTCATGAAGACCCTCTTCATGAAATTTAGTCTTTATAAATCCCACACCTTTACCAGGTGTATGAATATTTTATTCCAAAAAATAACATTTCTCAATGCTAGTCACTTCTTCTAGATTTTGAGCCCAGAAATTTTTCCAACACTAGGAAACGATTCCACATCCAATACAATAGGTAGCTTGTACTATAAGATCACTATTTTTGGAAACTCCCTGATATTCCATGTGTGGATTGACAACAAATAAAAACTAAAATTTATTTCCAGCAAAGAACATTCTTGGTTCCAATAGAAGAATCATGCATATTAATGGAAATAAATGGGGATTTTACATAGGGTTAAATAAATTTGAATGATATAACAAAATGAATAAAATTTAATGTCATACTTCCAACAATTGGATATTTCATGGGATTGTTTTTAGGAATGAACTCATATGTGTTGACTATATGATATAAATATGATCATTTTTATCAAATCATGAAATTCATTATAAGAAATAAATGTGGATAAAGGATTTGAGTGGTAATGGTTGGATATGATGACTGATCACGAATAGAGATAAATTCATGGTATATCACTAATGATGGGTAGTTTCCACTAATGATGAAACACCTACACAAAAGGGACTAGGAGACCCGAATTAATTCTAAGATTGATGGGTAGAGAATGAGGAATAATGATGGGGACCTTAATGAATAAAGTAAGGGAATATTTATGGTAAGGATTCAAATAACCTATAATTTACTAGGGAATATAGTGATAGTATATGAAGTTAATTATGATAACACAAAAATATATTTTGATGATTAAAGTGATATAGACCAAGTAGTGATGAGAATAGTTGAATAATCCAATAACTAACATTTATCTACTATTTTATTTTCCTTAACACCTAACAAGCTTGGGTTGAACCCATTGAGGATGTTGGAATATACAATAATGATCATGTAGGGATACTTGTGTGATTGATAGAGTTTCCTTGTTGGTGATTAAGGTAATTTATTATGTGTACTTAACTCTCTGGTGATGTGATGCATCTAGTGATTGATGGATATAGATAGTTACAAGATATAATGATGGATCTCCCTTACACTCACCCTCACTCTAGAGATAAATTGTGATGATAGTTGAAATAATTTTATTTCCCACTCATATGGGTAGATACAGATGATGGATCATCAATATGTCTGACCTTTACTCGTCCACTACTCTGGGTTGTGATAGATCAGATATTTTTAGGAGATAGGTGAAGATGGGAAATTCAAATAGTATATCTGAGGTGAGATAAATGGATATGGGTAGTTCTTGCAACATCTTATATATAAAATAAATGTATATGGGAATTTCCACTAATGTCTTGGATATGAGATCATGATAAATAATGGGTCACCTGAGTAGTGATAATCCTTATCTTTCTTAGCATTAGGATCAAGGTATATAATGATTCACTATATATTATATCTCTTCTTACCCATATATTAATGATTTAGGAGGAATACATATACAACTAAAATGCTTCGGATGTGTATTTATTATAGTATCCTGATATGCACGTATATCCCTGGAGTTTTGTAATTCCTCTAGTGTCTCTACATGTATTTAGATACTATATTTAGAGAATTTTTTACTCCATTATTTTAAAGATAGGTGGAGATGTTTATTTCCACTAACATATCATGATTAAATAATCTAGTTTTAACTACCAGTTGAGAAACTCTATGAACGGTTGCATGATTTTTTTGTTCCTTTATAAGGAAACATTATTATTTAGTGAGTGTGATGAAAGTGAGAAATGGAAATTTAGATCATGATTGAACTCAGTTGTTATCATGTCAATTATTTACATAGAGCGACATTGGATTGTCAACACATTATTTATTGTTGATGAATTTTTACATTTGATTCTTTCTAAGGTTAGGTTAATACTTCTGATGAAAATATTGGGTATTATTATGCCCACCCATTCATGTTAACTTTCACATTATTCTTCTTATGTCCATGACGATTAAATGATTTGGAGGATGGATGATCATGGATTATAGATATGGAAGGATGATATGAATTATTGGTGGATAATAGATCGCATTATGACGACCACCCTTGTGTCATCAATGGTTACATAGAATATGTTCGAAATGTAATGGTTGTACTTAGTGATTACATTTGATGTGATAACACTATATCCTAGAGAATTTATTATATACACACATCTATTATATTTTTCAGTATATATTTCATGAAAATCTTAGTCATTGTTGATATATGATAATAGGTGAACTGTTTTTTAGAGGTAATGAATCCCATAATTGAGTAGAAACCTCAGCATTGCTCACTAGCACTAGGCCTAATGGAGTTGGGATTGGGGAGTTCACCTACTGCTATGCTGGGACATTACCTATTTTTAGTTGAGTTCTAGGATAGAGTTCAGAGCTATACACATGTGAGGTTTGGTTAGGTTTTTCTAGACCGAGTCATACTATGGATCTCTAGTATGTTTAGTTATAATAGAGTACCTTGAAAAGGTTGTGGTAGAAAAATCAATCTAGAGCATGAAACTTATTTATGACACATGATTGAGATCATAATGTTTGAACTATGAATGTAAAGGGGGATCATGGATCATGTAGACACATTTCATAATCTTACTATTTCATGAGTTCTTTTATTTATTTGTGAATAGTCTATGTAAGATAGACTAGTAATAGATCTATCAACATGATCATCATTTCCTATAAGTTTGATATGTTTTATAGGAGGGATTTATAATTTCCTGAGTTTTCCAATGAGTCATGGATATTTTTAATTTTAATTTAAATCCTTGGGTTTGAACTATTGTGAGTACCAAATGAGGTCATGAGAGTTTTGGGGGTGTTTGAAGCTTGTTCGGAGCCTGGAGGCCTAGTTTTTTGAAAAGGCAGTTGGGCCATATGGTTAGGGGAAACCATGTGACCCAGAACACATGATTTGAGGAAAATGTGTTGGGAATTTTTCAAGGTAGCTGGGGGAACACAGTTTTCCTTACCTATACACCAAAGGCCACATGCCCTTGTGTGGCCACCTTCAATTTTTAGAAGATGCCAAACACACAATTGAGGAAGAGTTTGTTAAACTATGATCCATGACCATGTGATGGGTGATAGAGGATAGTTTATTATGGTACAATTTACACTTATTTTTTCAAACCACGCACATGAAATGCACGAGTTCCCTAGAGAGGTAGTGTGGGGCGCACGGTTGGTGCACAATTTGGGAAACTGTGCGACCCAGTTAAAATGTGGTAAATTATCATTTTCTATTAAAATTTATTAAAACCTAAATCTATTATACCTCCTATTTTAGTGGACATACTTAGTATTTGGGAGCTCCCTTTTATCTGAAATCATCAGCTTGGCTCCCGTTTCATCATCTAATTCTCAATCTGAACACTGTTTGTCTTTTTGGATCTTCACTGGGTATTCATCCATTCTTTGTTTTCCTTCAATATAGACCGAATAAGAGTTCAATACTGGACACGTTTTCTACCATGGTTATAAAATTGGTGTTATATACCTTTTACCTTGTGGTTTGATTGTTTTATAGCTTTTTGTATTGTGTTTCATGCTTTACTTTCTAGTGCTGCCTCTAAAATTGATCAAATGTTTTTAATAAATTATTTATAACTTGTTAGTTTGTCCATGAGTACCATTTATATAGTTATAAGTCGTTCACCTCAACCCATTCTACCTTTGTGGTGTACTTTTTTATCTTCTCAATGTTATACCACCCCTTTGGGTGCATTTGAGCTCACCAATTTTAGTGGGAGCCTCAATGAGAATTTCAATGGTTTGTTTAAAGTTGTGAACACATTTTTTTACTTGTTAATTTGTAAATTAATGGAATGAATTAAATTAAATTGAGAAGAGATGTTTGGTTACTCCTTTACATGTGGTTGCATATGATTAAAATGGTTAAATGATTTATATTAAAAATATTGAATAGTTTGGAAGAACTCATTGATTATGAAATGATTAAATAATAGATTCATAAATTGATAATGGTAGTGGATTACATGGATGAGCTACTTGGATCCAAATTCCATTGGATGTTAGGGAAATTTCTACTCCATGGATGCATATTTATTATGGTAGTGGATACCTTATACATTTCTACTCCTTGGATCATGATTCCATAAGATGCTAAGGGAAATGCTACCCCTTGGACCCAGATTGCTTGGAATCACTCTAAACATGCTCTATGGACATGCTCTGTGGACATGATCCTTGGACACCACCCATTTCTTTATCGAGTTTCCATCAAGATTCTACAGGGAGTCGATGTGGATGACTAGGTCTTCTATACCTTTGATTCAATCCTTTGTGGTCTGATACTGGATTACATGACATAGTCTGTTGTGGATGTTATAAAATTGATTACATGGCATGGCCATTGTGTAATTTTTTTTGATGATTACAGATAGCCCTAGAATGGGTATCTATTTTCAGTTGTTAGACTGGAAAGTATCACACATATTTTATTTCTTATTTATAGTTTCCATTTTTTTAGAGATTGACTATTATTTATAGGAATCCATGTTTCAATGGACATGATCACATTTTTATTTTGACACTTTACTTTAAATATTGTTATACCTGTGATATATTTCCCAATACTTATGTTCATATTACATAGACTGGACTTATAATAGAAACTGTTGATGGTGGACTACTAAGTGTTATCTCACACTCTATTCAATACGGAGTCGGGTACCTAGAAAGACTTCATGGATGTATGTAGGGACTAGGGAATTAACTCGTTGCACGATGATTGATTGTTTTATGATTTGGAGTGTGCGAGAAAAAGACTGAGCTAGGATCATGACATTATTTGGAGATACTTATTTTTGGTATTTTTTGTATTTTTATACATTTATTATATTTATTACCTATTTCCATGTATTACCTTCCATTTTTTAGAGAGAAATGACATGATCATCGTATTTTAAATGACACTGCTTTTGGGATTATTTACTATTATAGTCTTCTAGATGTTTATCTTTTGTCATTGATTTATTATATTCTTTCGTTTATTTGTTATGATAAAATTTTTTATTTACAATTTTACATGAGGGAATAGTTTCCCCATAGACACACCCAAGGACCTTGCTACTGGTCAGTAGCCTCTGGTGTATGGGGAGGTGTGCTTGAGGTCATGGGACCCACTGGCTTGGGAACTATTCAATGGATTCGGGTTCAGGTTGTTACAAAGTGGTATCAGATATTTTTCCTTTTCTTGGATTTAATATTTTGAGATAATAGATAGGAGATTATGAAGGTATTGGAATTTGGTAATGATCTATTCTAGGTAGTAGCTTACCCAGGTGAAAAAAAACAAAATATCTTGGAACAGAAATCAATATTTTCTATATTTTTCATATTATAGTTTATTTGAATCCACCGTTTGGGGAAAAATGTTGGGTTTGATGTTTATTATGATTATATATTTATATATTTAGCCTGATGAGATGATGGAATTACATGGCATGCATTATTTTATGCGCCTATTATAATTCATATGCCATGCATTATGCCATGCCATATAGGATCCATTTCACGACTCAATGAAATTATTATGTGTTTATTATGTGATACAATTAGAACTTTCTTAACATTTTGTGAAAGTAATTGAGAAAAAAAATTGGTACTTACAGTTCTTATCACAACATAAATAGTGTTTTCTGATATAGGGTACATTAGAAACCATAAGCATCCAATTATGGAATGTTGATTCATGGAGCATTGGTCACATGGACTGGAATGTGTTATGATTGGGATTAAATTGATGCCACATTTTAGTTTATAAGTTGTATTAAACCTTATATATTAGAAGTGGTGATCCTTTTGATTCAACCATTTTAATATAATTGTTATGTAAATATGAATCCAAAATGACTTAAATTGAGAAACATATAACTTAACCTAGATTTGGATTTAGAGTGGAAAGTAGGATGTGTCTATAGTACTTTTTACTGTTGATCATGTTACCCAACACTAGATTTAGAAGTAGGTATAGGGGTGAGACATGTTTATAGGAATTATTTGACATGTCCATTGTTTTTATATGTGATCTTCACGTTGTTAATCTTTTCTAAGGCATGTGTTTGGAATTGTAGAGAAATTACACCATAAAGACCTTCATTGGTGTGCTAGGAGGGTTAAGATGACCATGCTTTGGAGGTATTAGGCCATGATATTTTAGTAGAACCAATTATAGTGTTAGCTACGGAACTTCCTTTTGTATCAGATATAGGTGTTGATGCCCAGTTCTGTGGGGGTTTCCTACAATTTATATATACCATTCATGGATCCCTACATCCTTTCATGACTATGGTAGAGATGATGTGTGTGTTCCAGTAAATTCATCCTCCCACATTTCTAGGGGATTGTTGTCCACATGCTACTATGTTATGGTTTGGGACTACCTTAACTATTTTTGAGCATCTGGTTACACATTTTGTGATGTGAGTGAAGCTCATGAAATATATGCTTTAGAGAGAAGCTAGGAGTTGGTGGGATGTTTTCAACTAGGATTATGTGCTTCGGGATGTGGTTTAGAGGGATTTTCAATCTAGGTAATATGATTAAATTTTTACTAAGACCCTACGAGTTAAAAGGTATATTTAGTTTATGCATCTGGAGTAGGGCGTAATGACCATTTTGGAGTATTCAACAAGCTTTACATAGCTTTAGTTTTTTTCATCGATTTATCTTGCTGATGATCCATTGAGGAAGATATTATTTGAGGAGGGTATCAAGAATTTCTTTTGATATCAATTTAACATGTTTTGGTTGAATAATATTACTGAGATAGTTAATAAAGAACTTATTAATAAACAAAACACAAGGAAAGTTGGGGGAACATAGTAGGGATGTTCGGCCTCTCAACCTAGAGATTCAGTATTAAGTGGTAGGAAGCACTGCTTTGAGGCTTCTCATGAGGGGAGTACCAACCAAGATATTAGTGTGGGCAGTTATGTCTTTTTTGTCAGTTTTGGAGATGGGGACATATGAGTAACTACTGTGATGGTGACCTAGTCGAGTGTCGAGCATGCAGTGGGATAGTCCAAGTACAATGTTTTTGAAGCACCTTCCCTCCAGAAGTTATTATAAGGGGATATAATATGAATCTATTATTAGTATTAGGATTCACTGCTTCTTATTAGGCTAGAATATGGATTATTTTTGGTCATTTAGGATACGGTGGTGGTCATAGATGAGGAAATTGGGCACCAGTTGTACCATGAAAACTGATTGGTCTTGATCCAAGTAGTGAGGTTGTTTCACAGGGTTGTGGTTCAGGCTTGATATATTCTCTATATCCTACACCTAAGAAGTAGAAAATCATGATGTCTATGATGATATGTATGATCTTAGTATCCTCTACTGAAGTATCTACTCTTTTTATACAAGAACATATCATAGTTTCATATTTTTACCTGTTGTGGAGTATCTTGGTCTCGTTGTTCAGTTTTTTGATGGACTTATGAATTTGGATACTCTATTGGTGATAAAAATGAAGGTTGTTCACCAAGGTAGAGAGTTCCCCTTGATATTGGTGGGTGTCACTTCATATGGGATATTTTTTACTTTGAGATGACTGGGTTTGATTTCATACTTGTGATTGAAGGACTAGTTTATTATCATGACCATGTTTATTTTTTTCACTGATGGGTGACCTTTACTTCACCAAATGGAGGGATTTTATTTAAAATGGTGAATGGTATGTACATGTAGGTAGAGATGGACCAGAGTATCTTGGGCTAGAAAGGATGAAATCCTAGGTAATTATTTTGTATCTGGATGACTAGGTAATAAATATAAAATATTTCCCTCTAATGGTTGATCATTTTAGAGATGTTTTTTGGAAGGAATTTTATGGTTTACCTCCTGAGAGAGAGAGAGGTGGAGTTTTTCATCGAGCGAGTTCTCAGAGCTACACTGATATCCATTCCTCTTTACAAGATGGATACTATAGAGTTGTATAATATTAAGAGGCACTACTAGAAAACTATACTATACCAACTGTTTTAAACTATTGGGATAGGCCCCAAAACCGTTGGGGTGTACGGTGTTGTGATAGCCCTATACCAATGGTACATGTTGAACTGTTGGTATAGGGATCCTAAAATTGATATATCCCAATTATTCAAGTTGAACAGTTGGTTAATCCCTATCCCAGTAGTTGGAAACCATTGGGACAGATTTATACCAATGGTATTCAACCGTTGGTATACCTTTATCCCAATAGTTTTGAACCATTACATGGAACAATTCCAATAGTTTTGCTTCAACCGTTGAAAAAACATGCATTCTTACATACATAATACCAATGGTTCAGTTGAACTGTTGGTATACATACACTGACATACATGATACCAACAGTTCAGTTGAACCATTGGTACGCACACATAGCAGGCTTCGACTAATCAGTAGAAAGTAGCAAGCAAGAAGGCACCAGTAGCAGGCCTTCCTTCCAGCCAGATAGTAGCAAGCAGCTCACTCACCAGTAGCAGGCCTTCCTTCCAGTAACATGCCTTCCTTCTAGCCAGTAGAAAGCACCTCACTCACCATCCAATAGCAGGCCTTCCTTCTAGCCAGTATTAAGCATCTCACTCACCATCTAGTAGCTCGCAGCTCACATGGAAGCATATGAAGGGAAAACACCTTACCAGTATAACAAAATGAAGAGAATCACAATATAAGATCTATTGAAATGAAAAAATAGGATGAAGATACTTGTGGACTTAAATGAAGAAATACATAATATGGGTACCATGATGAAATAAAAATTTTACATACTTCACGAAAGTACCCACCAAGTAAAAAAATAGATATTTATTGAGAAAGAATTGATGAAAATTATTTTCTCTCTCAAAATAGAGCAACAATAGAGAATATTACTAGAAATGAAGTGTGAACAAAATTAAAGTAGATAGAAAATCATCTAAAAGAGAATGATCAAAATTTTAGGGAGATTAATATAAATTTTGATCTATCAAAGGTAAAGGAGAAGGTGAAAATTCTCTATATGGAATCAACAATAAGTAGAGAATTCTAGGCTCCAAATCTAAAAATATAAAATAAAGGAAATAGCTATATAATATCTAGAAGAATAGAATCTAAAAGAAATTTTCAAAAAAATAATACATTTTGGGATGATTTTGGCACTTCATTCCCACATGTGTTTAAGATCAAAATCTCAATATTGGAAGGAAAATCAATATGTATACATCTTTATAGATTTGTTACTATATAAGGTATAAATTTCATAGAAAAAGATATATATATTCTAATATCATTCATATGAAAAGAAATTGGGAATAATATCCTTACTAGTATGGAGGTAAAAGAGCCTTACCAGTACAATGGATAGAAAGTTCTAATCATGCCAAATGAAGAGAATCACAATCAATCACAATGGAAAAAAGGAAGAACTTTTAAAAAAATAAATGAAATTTATCTAGACTAATTGATAAAAAGGGAATGGTTAGGCATGAGGAGAGGCTCCCCCCCCCCCCTTGGAGAGGTTCCCCCCCTTGGATCGGGGGTGGATGCACAAGTGTGTGAGGTTGGGTAGGAGGAGAGGAGCCCCCCTTGGATGTTGATTCTGCCAGGTAGTCGGACCCCTCTAGTCCTACCTTTCAAGTTGGTGTGCGCAAGGACACCCCAAGTGCTAGAGGGAATCCTTATAGTGAGGGTTGGGAAGAAAAATAAGAAACCACAGTATATGGGTCGTAGATTTGAGTAAATTAGAAGTTAATATTTTCTCGAGCAGGTCATTTAGGACAATTCATTCTATACTGATAAGGTGATGTTTGGTGGAAAGGCTACCCGATCTCTTAATCATTTCATAGTGTTAGAAGATGAAGATCGCCATGTTGTTGAGGAAGGGGTTTAAGTGGAGGCTACTCAAGGTGAGATCATTCCTTTACAACTAGTGGTTTCTCAGGAGGATAGGGATTCTGATTCGGATTCCCCTATCAAAACCAAGTAAGTATAACTTGTAAAGGATTATATCAGAGTCTCTTAAATGAAAGTAAAAAACACCATCATTGACTCAGAGGGGTTCGTCAAGCAATCTTGGAGGCCGCGAAAGGAAAAAAGACTACTCCTCCTTACCTTGACCTCCTATCACTAGATTCTCAAGCGATGGGAAGATCCCTCAAAAGGTTCCCAAGAAGGTGGTGACAAATTATGCAAAGGAGCTTCATCCACTAGAAGGAAAATCATTTGTCACTATCCTGGAGAATGATGGAAATGAGAAGATTGTATTATATATCCACCAGATAAGGAAAGAATTGATGGAATGTGATGAGTGGGAAACCATCATCGATTGCAACGAAGAATTATCAAACAAGGGATTATAGGTCATCACTACACAAGATAATTTTGACAGCATGGTAGGGAGGAGTTTCCAGACCAACCTTACTAAGGATCAGGTGGTCTGGGCCCAAAAACAACTTGTCATTCTAGAATGTGGATTCATCCGGCCGAAGATTATGGTGGAAGATCTCGTACAAACTTATTAAAATATGGTTTGCAATATTGAAAACATCTTCAATGATTATTTTGATGAAAAGGGTACCATTCTCCAATGGCGTCTCCTTAGATGTAAGGTCTCTAATAGGATCAAATTTAAACTCATTGATTCGTCTATTTCATATCATATTGATTGACTATCTATCTATATACTCTTTTGGTTTATCACTTTTGTTTTCGACACTTTTACATCGGGGCGCACGCGCGTCCGTCACGCAGGGGAGGACGCACGGCTTGTTACCCTGCATTCTCACTTTCCAAAGGCGGGCGAAATTCATTCCTTGTTCAGGGACGTTTGCTCCTTGATCGAAACCAGGATGATGGGGTGTCAGTTCTTCCTTCTATGGATTCCTCCTCATAGCTCATCACCTAGTTCAGGTCTCCCTCATAGATTTAAGATAGGTTCGTGAAGCTCGTTCCAGGCGCCATATCTGCATTGATGCCAATTATTTACGCTACTTCCGTCGAGACGCTCCAAAGGGTATGGTCGGGGAAGCAACCTTCGGTGAGGAGAATGGTCATGTTGGGGTGTCGTTGGTGTGCCTTGACGTTGGGGGATTGGCATTTATGTCTTCCGTCCCTTATTATAGGGCTTCTCGAGGGCACGGAAGCCCGAGGCATCCCACATCGAACGCAGGGAATTGTGTACCATCTGAGGTTTTCCTCAGCTTCCCATGTTTAACACGGGGTATGCCGCGAGTTTAACGTCTGTCAGAGACAGATCAGACTGATCAAAACACTGAGTGGATCATATTGAAGGACCTCTTAGGGGGAACACCAATGTTGGGACCATCACATGGGCGGCTTCCTGGATACTGTGGAGTGGAATGAGGTGGCATGATCCCACCGGGATGTGGCGCCCCGGGTAAGGATCAAGATGGGTGATGGAGTGATGGGATTGAACCTCATAGAGGCTTCCTACGTATCCCCATGGTAGGGAATCAAAATCCGCATAGTTCAGTGATACAGTGGGACACCTGAAGAGGCGGCCCGTGAGAATGAACGCATTGATTGGATCCTAGAGGAAGAAAGATCTCCGGGATAGGGCATGAGCTTCCCGAGGCACGTGGGCTCGAGGGAGAGGTCGGGATGAGATGTGGGTGTGAGGTATGGGGATTACGCTCTGAGGCGGCCCATAATGGTGGTTTTGAACCGACGCGGAGGGGTCGGAACAACTGAGTAATGGGATTGAACCTCATGGAGGATTCCTACGTTCCATGTGTTAGCACAGATCAAAGTCCACGTAGTTTAGGGCATATAGTTTAACGTCATGCGGGATGAGGTCATACAGTTTAACCTCATGTGGGACGAGGGCATACATTTTAACGTCATGCGGGATGAGGAATTTGGGGCTTACACTCTGAGGCAGCCCAAAGTGTTGGAGAACCGACGTGAAGAAGTCGGAACGACCGAGTGGTGGGCTTGAACATCGTGGAGGCTTCCTACGTACAATGTGTTAGCACAGATCAAATCCTCGTAGTTCGCTAGGATAGGGATTATACTCTGAGGTGGCCCATATGAGGATTTCATGGTCGATTCTTACTCTATGCCCACGTAATTCATGCTCGGTTTGAGAAACAAGAGACAGCAGGGACAAGACGATCATGTCGCAAAGGGTGCATCCGTGAGAAGCGGAAAGGGGATTACGCATTGAGAAGTCCAAAGAGTAAATAGGGGCTTACACGTGGTTAGAAGCCCTTAGTTTCGGGGCTTACTCCAGGATGGAGGCCCGTGGTGCGACAAAGAAAAGTGGGAAAGGGACTCCACTAGCCTTGGTAGTGGGGAAGTACGGAGGTGCATGAGTGCAACCTTCTACAAGAGAGGCTAGGGGCTTACACTCTAAGGTATCCCTTCCCTCATGGAAAAACGCCACTCCAAAAGGAGGATCTCATTCCATGTGAGAAATAATCCATCCCGTGGAGATGAGAGGCTTAAAGAATGTTCGATCCGGGGGGACCCTGCGTGCGAGGCACGGGGTCAGACCACAGTTTAACGTCATGTGTTAAGGACGATGTGCTTAGCAGTTTAACGTCCTGCAGCTTGGATGAGGTGGGTTCACTCCACACCCCTAGGGCTTACATGCCCATGACCCTCTACCCCTTGTGGGAGGGAAGGCATCGGCAAGGCCGTAGTGAAGGGGGGCCACAGGGCGAACCATTGAGGGGTCCACGTTAGCGTGGCTATGCGAAGAAGCAATAGCCGTTAGCGTGCCTATGGGAAGAAGCATAAGGAAAAGCAATGCAATGGTAAACACTGCCCAAGGGACCTTGAGGTTACTTCGTACTAGCCTGGAAGGTCGTACGGGAAAACAACGCATGGCGTGGATGCCCGGCATGGAAGACATCGGGCACCGGCGCAGAGAGGCAACCAAAGGGCGTCAAGGTGAGGGGTCTTGGGTTGTGCACACAAAGAGAAGGTTTGCGTGCAAAACACCGGGATGGCGCACAATTGGGTTAGAGGATTGTGTGCGGATAGGAGATTGCACGCAACGGGCCTCGATTGCGCGTGGGGGCATGAGCTGATCCCTAAGTAATGTAAAAACCTACCAGAGGGATTGCGCACACTTTGGATGGTATTGCGCGCAGTTGGAGGGGATTGCGCCCATGGGGCAAGGATTAGGTGCATAGGACGAACCTGGAGGAGTTGGAAAATTCACTTAATCCAGTGGGGTTGTACGCAAAGGCGAACCCTGGGGAAAGGTTGCACGAAAAGGGGAATTACCTAGAAGTCATCTTGTGCGTGCGGGAGTCCGAATTGCGCGCACGGGATCTGGTCCAAATTTATCAACCTCGAAACGGTTGGGGTCGCCTTCTATTTATAGGCATCTGCCGGCGCAGAATCCCGGCGGCGCGCGAAATATTCCACGTCAGGACCAGTCGGCATGCAGAGCCTCACCGCATGGAACCGGGCGTGAAAATTTGTGGGCCACACCGGTTATTTTTCATGAATCCAGGGAGTCCTTCGTGCGAACATCATTTTTTCATGCCAGTCCGTTTTAATTTCACACACCACTTCCAAGTCCTCCGGATCGGGTCTTTGAGTCTGAATATGACTTCGCTCCGTCCATCCAAAACTTCCTATGAGAGTTATAGACTTTTTTAGCGTTTAAAAAATCCCCCCCTCAGAATTGGATCGACGATAGTTCGCAACGATCGGATTCCGAGGGAAATGCCGAAACGCCAAATCAGTGCATCTCCTGGGCATTTTGCGTGAAAAAATCCGATGGGGCGCGCAAAATGACGGATCAGCGCGGAATTCACTTTCCGCATGGCACGGAACCCTGGACGCACCTATAAAAAGTGGAATTGGGTCCCAAGTTCCGTACTCAATTTTTTCCGCGTGATAGGCATAACTCTCTCGTGTGCGAAATTGCTTCTGTGGCTGTGCGTAAAAACTCTTTGGTAGCGCGTAATTCCTTCTGAATTTTAGCCGCATTTGCACACCTACTCGGGATATTCCACACCTAGTGTGCCGATTGCGCTCCCAACGCCTGGATTTCACGCCGCATCTTTAGACTTCGTGCAACTCTCTCCGATTCCGTGCACTTAATCCTGATTTCGCGCAACTCCCAAAATATTTGAGATGGCTGCAAACCAAGTTGATGAGGGGGAAGCTGCCGCTTGTAGAGCCGAAATGGCGGCGAATGAGGAGTTTTATGGCACCAATGTGATCATTTCCGACAACCTAAACTTGTTCAACCTGCTGAAACCCTCCCAAAACGAATATCCCTTATCTGAAAACCTCCCGCTCTAGAACTTTGGCATCGTGGAGGAGGTTCCCCTGCCGGTCTTCGAAGTGGACACACCGCGGTCATGGTTGACCCGGGAGGACGAGCTTCCTCGCTACAACGTCACCAACAACGGCCATCCTTCCAGGGAAACCAGGCACATGGATGTATATGTCCTGAACCCGAGGACCAGGACCATTACCGGGGATGAACATGCCGTAGAGGATTCTCCGGCCCTCTATGCAAGCACGTTCCGCTAGAGCGTCACAGATGACACTAAAGGATGGATGAAAGACTGGGACCTGAGGTCCAGGGGAAACTTCACCAGTGAGTGGGCCTGGGCATTCTAGGTCCACCATACTTGCGAGCAGTTTGGGGCCGAGCTGTGGCATACTGGCATGTTCGAGGCGGTATGGACGTGGCAGTTCCACTTCCATCGTCAACCTGATCTCGGGCCGGAGCTATTCACCTGGTGGTCCCCTGATACCAACACATTCCACCTTCACCATGGGAAAGTTGGCATCAGCCTCTAGGACGTTCACTGCATCAGAGGTATCCCACTGGAGGGCTACCAATACGATGAGTTCGTTCCTCCAAAGAACACCTGGGAAGACTGGTCACGGACCCCCATTCTGACGTGGCACCTGCTGGAGCTGTCCGAAGAGAGGCTGGGGTTCAAGGACTTCCTTAAGGACATTTCCTACAAGGGCTGGTTCAGATAGTTCCTAGAGAAGGACCCGGAAATCAAGATGTTGGGATGGGGAAAACGGATCCTGACCGCGGCTTAGAGGAGCAAGGATGGGTCGTATTGGAGGACCCTGGAGGCAGGGTAATACGAATCGTGGGGCTACCGCATCATTGAGGCCCGGGTCCTGAACGTCTGTTACGTCGGGTTCCTTGTCACCTTCCTGAGCGGGTGGCTCCTGTCGGTGCGGGAAGCGAGGATGGGCATCCATCCAGCAACATTGGTGATGGAGGGAACCAGGGCCGCCAACAAAAGGTTCAACTTGGGGGGTCCCCGTTCTGGCCAAGTTGTATGCCATCCTGAGAAGCATCTCATGAGGGGGGTCACCTCGGAGGGTATGTGGCCCCTCCTAGATCTTTAACGGCCGGGTAGCGGCTCATCTCGGCAGGTAAACTTTCCCAAACGCCATCCGTCCTCCAGGCAACGGCCTGCGACCATCCCTGCTGAACATCACCGGGGTGGCGCCGATGACACTCAATGAGGAGGGCGTGAGGATCCGCATTGGTAACCACACCAACATCAACTTCAGCCCGTTCCCCACCCTGATAGTCCAGATGGTGGACAATGGGCGAGGCTCGCTGGAATAGCAGGAGTATTTTCAGAGCATCCGGGGCGGGGTGCTCGTGGATCAGATCGATGGGAAGGTGATCTGTGAGCCTTACGTGCCATCCCAATTCACCAAGAAATTTGGGTGCCTCCAAAGAATACCGAAGAAGGTATTCACGGCTACCTGGGAGGAGAATAATCCATGCATTCTGCGCCAGATGTTGTTGATGTTCACCACTTTCGGCTCCGGCAATGTCATTACTCTTCCTCCCGCTGGGGTCGATGTTGGCCTAGCAACTGGGTATGCTGAGCACTGGACCATTGTGTACCCTGAGGGGATTTTACTCAAGCGAGTCTGGAAACTCGAGACTACTCATGTGGAAACCAGGCGATGGGGGAGAAGGAAAGGTGCTGCTATAAGGGGGGAACCCGGGGCACGACAGGCAGCGAGGCCTGCCCAGGTCGGGACCTCAGCAGCGGGGACATCACACGATGCCTCCGCGACCTCGTTGCCCAGAGGGGGTCACACAAGGCGGCCAGAAAACTTCCCAGGAAGCAGATAAGATACCTACTCAAACCTTCCCAAGATGCGATTTTCCCGACACTATGGTCATCTTGGATGACCCTGCGGCAATCACTAGGCGTTGAAGCCGTCTGGCAGAAGATAACGCAGAATGGGATCCAGCTGCCGGAGGTCGGGCTCATTCGAGTTACCGAAAGAGTGAACTTCCATTGGTGGCATGCTTATCTGACGACCCTAGGCACATACGCACACCAAAGGGGTCGGCGTTCGGAGCCAGCATTCCTAGTGAAAGTGATGCTCGGCCAAGAGCATGATCCAGACGTGATGTCGCCGGGAGAAGGCGACAGTGACGATGAATCAGAGCCCGATGAGGAGACCGGAGAAGATGAAGGAGAAGGAGAACCTGAAGGTGAGGGGTCGCAGGGGTAATCCTACCAAGGGAGTCTCCGGGAGAGTGGCGAGATTGTCAGCTCGGATCTCGACATAACCGAGATACTCGAGGTTTGTCTCTATCCTTAATCATCTTCCTTCTTCGTCCATTCTCTTCTGCAATTTCTAATTCATCTCTCTATCTCACTCAGGAGCACCTAGGTGCTGATCAGGCGTCCCCAATAGAGGGAGAAGAGGAACCGGTGGGACAGGATGGGGATCTAATGCCCATCATTGAACTAACAAGCGTTGTGGGGTCTCCTGTCGTGGCATCTGCTATAGCGTCCAAAACACTGGAGGCCGACGCTCTGGGTTCTTGTAAGTCCCATGCTTCACTACTGGTGCTTGTTATAAAAATATCCCAACTAATCAGGGTATGCCTTGTGCAGTGATCTCAACATTGGTGGCTCGTCGGCCTACTGAGCCTGGGCCGTCCGTGAGCGGCCCAGTGGAAGACATACCACCTCATTGAGAACATGCTCCCTGCATTGAGTCATCCCCGAAAATTGGTGAGCAGGGGGCAGCAGACATCAGCGGCGCTATCCTTGAGGTGAGGCTGGAAGCTGACAGAGGCACCGTCTCTATTGGGGTAAGAGAGGAAGGTCGCCCGGATGTCAAGGATCATATTCCTCATGAAGACATCCCTGAGGTAGATCCTACTGCCGGCCTGCTGGCTGCCTTTCCTGTGTATCAGCCTGTTAATCTAGAAAAGGTAGACGACTCAGACTCAGAAGAGTCCAAGGAGATCTGGGTGACATGGCGCAAAGGGTGGAAGTGTATCCAGTGCTTTCTCCAGCAACCCTAGTCGGATTGGCTGAGGCGGATGGGGTCACTCCAGACATGGCGGTGTTTCCTGTGCGCCGGAGGGGCTGACACTCAGCTCCTTCATCTGAAGTTCTATGATTACATGGCCAAAAAGATACGCGAGATCATACGGCGCACCGACGTTGCCCAGTGTCAGGATAGATCGGCGAGTACCCGAGCATTTATGAGGGCGGAGCGGGAGGTCAGGTGCCTCGAAGGGCATGCGGAAGAGAAGGAGGCCTTCATTGCAATGTGCTCTGAGCTCGTGGAAAAACTGATGGCCCAACTGGCCGACGCCCAAGAACAAATAATGGAAGTGAGTCACCAGATGGTTGTACTTCAAACCGAGCGGGCGCAGGCACAGGCCAGGGTTGGCAAGCAGCGCTCTACGGCTGCTGATGAAGATAGAGTCTTCAAGGAGAAAGAAGTAGTCCTGGAGGCTACCAGCCAAAGGGTAATAGTGTTGGAAAGATCGATCCAACACGCTGATCCTTAAGGGATTTGTTTTGTCCATCTCATGAACTTTTTGCTTTTACTGCTCACCATTTTGACCCATGTATGGACCAATCTATTTATCTTTGCCTTTGGTCTAATATGCTCACCATAATTCTGAAATGAATAACAACTCACCCCTAAGATCCTATGGGTTCCACCCAACGCGAGAAGTAAAGGATGCTCATGTTATCATTTCTTCCAACTGTGGGGCATTAACCAAGCATCAGGCATCCGAACTTGGGCCTAGATTTCTGAGGAGTAGAGGGAGGTCCAGCCGACGGGAGGGGACCTCAGACCGATCAATGTATCGTATCCTCCATGTGCCCTAACACACGAGCTGGGTAATGTCGGGGGCATTGAAATTCATCTGAACATAGGGAGATGAAAAAGGTTAATCACGTTACCCGAATTCGAAACACAATGGGGCGCAAATATGGAGGATAAATGTTAAACGTGGCGAAAACACAGCATCCATATCACATTGGCCTAAAATGGGGACAATAAATGAGGGCTGACCGCTGACCATGTTCGCAACACGGAGCCTAACTCAAATATCGACGATCAGTCTTCTGGAACGTTGGCCCAGGACAGAAGGCGGACTATAGATCTATCATCCATATTGCTACAATAGGAGTACCAATGGTCTATCATCCATATTGTGGCAGCAGGCAGACCAAAGTCTATCATCCATACTGTTAGGGGGTCCCATCAAACATGACCAGTCCTCTGGGATATTGGCCCAGGACAGTAGGCGGACCGTAGGTCTATCATCCATACTGTAAGGGGGTCCCATCGAACATGAAATAGGATGAGGATATGAATAAAGGGTCATGCAAACCGTGGAAATTGGAGTGGTGGTTTGTTCGAATAGAGTCCAACACTCCCGAAATTGCACCACTATAGAGGAGGTGCATTAGGCGGACGTACCAACCTGATCACGGATCGTCCCAATTTTCAGAAATGACCTCTCTGGTGAGAGAAATCTCTCTTCCCACCATCACTATGGGGTATCCCAAACTTATTCGGGGTAGATGTCGCAACTACACTACTCCCCAAGAAGTCATGCTGAGGGACCGATAGTAAGGAGGGATGGGATTTGGTAATCCCTGGGGTTGGACCCAAGACAAAATGTCCAGGAGTTCCTACGTATCTCATAAGGATGAGAATCAAGCCACACGTAGTTCTAGAAGCACAGTTTAATGTCGTGTAGGACGAAAGGACGAGAAAGTTAATTCTTTAGAATGGGGTGCATGGGGTACAGTCGTCGTAACCCGACGTGAATGAGGACATGATCCCGCAATACGCCACGTAGTCCTGTGGTTGGGGTCCCGAAGGTGGGACCGAAGAGACAAATTAGCTATACTCGAGCTAGACCCAAGGACAGGAGGTCTGGGCATTTCTACGTATCCCATTAAGATAGGAATCAAGCTATATGTAGTTCTTATGAGATCTTAGTTTATGGTCTTAGATCTCGGACCAAAGGGTCCCAAATATAAGGAAAAATGCAGTTTAGGGTCATGTAGGACTGCGAAAGGATCTTAGTTTTAGGCCTTAGAACTCAGACCAATGTATAAGGGGAATGGGAGACACACGGTAAAGCGGTTCTGAAACCCGCAGTGAATGAGGGCGAGGCCCTGCTTACTTTGTGCTCCTGGGGACATGTTTAGGCCGAGGGATCGAACACAAAAAGTTAGGTCGGGCCCATGGGGAAGTGCCCAGGCACTCCTACATATCTCATAAGGATAAAAATCAATCCATACGTAGTTCTTGATTGGTGGCGTGGCACGACATGGCTCCTGCGCAAAGGATGAGGGAGACGTGCGGGTCTAGCCCTCGCACCAAAAGAAGCGGCATTTGATATATCTTGTTTTTATTTGATGGTGAATGGTTTTTCTTTTGTGGGGTGACCAGACTGGGGCAGGAATTCACTGGCGTTGCCACAATAATCAAGTCATAACAGGTGTTGACAAGTGGTATGGAAATTGACCAATACCCAACGTGATGTCCCCTTTGGGGAGGTCACCACAATGCAGTTTCATTTCTTGTCGTACGGCCAGGACGATATCATCATAGTTTATGGTCATGTGGTGGGACCAAAAAACATAGTTTAAGGTCGTATGGCTTGGACCTGGGGAATACGCACGATGCGGTGAGGCGTACCTAGTGTGGATGAGGGCATATCCTCATATCATCACTGCGGGCGATTCTGGGAGAGGGGTCTCGGGCCAAAGGGGCCTACGAGGGTCCAACAATCAGGGGGAAAGAGATGCTAGCTCCCAGCTATGTTGGGCCCAAAATGAAATGTCTGGGAGACTCCTAGTTTCCCATGGGAATGAGGGTCAAGATGCACGCAATCCTTAAAGAAAAAACCCAAGCATATACTCTAGCGCTCAGACCGCAGGAGCCCCAAGAGACACTGTTACGCAACTTGGTCCATATGACGTGTGGGGGTGCACTGAGGGTTAGTGCAAGGAGTGCCGAGATTCTACCTTGACACAATGGGGTGGAACATAATGTGAATCATGCAACCAGCATTCAGGGCCCGAATAATCCGGTGTGACGACTGTGGATTACTGCTGACCATGTTCGCAACATAGCATCCTGTCATGCTAGCCTAGAGATATGGGAAAACAAATGAGCATCAACCGCTGACCACATTCGCAATGTGGGATTTTTATCAATTTATTGCACAAAACCCTCGGGGGCGTTGGCCCGTGATGGTAGGAAATCCCTTAGGCATTGTATCCAGGCCGTTCTTGGGGGTCCCTCCAGGTGTGAAAGATAATGGGGCCCAAATGAAGGGGATCATGAAGCTTGACAAGTCGACAAAAACTTTCCTAAGTCGAATCTAACACTCCAGGTCCTAGACCAGAGTACTCTGAACACATTATAAGACCATTGGAAAGGGTCGAAGGGCTCAGTCTAAAAGCGGCCAAAAGATGGAGGATTCCCAGGGGAAGGGGGTGTAGTGCCAAAAACCATGTACCACACCTATATGTCCCCCCGTGGGGAGGGATAGGCCAAAGGACCGAGGCGACCAGGATATCATGGGATCTCCTAAGAGATGGGGCTGGACCTGAAATCTAGGTGTTCAGGCTGTCCTATGTATCCCATAAGGATGGGAATTAAGACGCACGTAGTTCTTGAAGCACAGTTTAACGTCATGCAAGATGATATGGGGAACTTCTTCCAAGGGGTCTGCATGGTGCAGCTGATAAACCGTCGCGAATGAGGACCTAATCCTATACTGCACCGTACACACTGAGTGAAGGCTGGGGATGAGAGGCCCGAGAAGTCCAAGTGGCATGAGGTTGGGACTTAGTCAGGGATGCCTAACCGGCTTGCAGTTTAACGTCTTGTAGTGAGGACGAGCATGCGGTTTAAGGTCATGCTAGACCATAAGGGTCTTAGTTTAAGGTCTTAGAACTTGTACTGGAGGGGCCCAGATGTAGGAAAAAATGTAGTTTAATGTTAGGCTAGACCATGTAAGGATCTTAGTTTTAGGTCTTAGAACTCGAACCCAAGGGGCTCAGGCAAAATATCGTTTGAGGAACTTAGCGTTGGTGGGAGGAGTGACATGCTCACCATCCATAGTCACCAGGGAATACACACCATTGGGATAGACCTTATGGATGATGAAAGGCCCCTCCCATTTGGGCTCCAACTTGGGTGGTTTCCTGCCGAGAATCATTGGTGCTCTGAGAGCCAGCACCAGGTCACCTTGTATGAAGGAGAGGAGGTGAACCTTCTTATTGAAATCTTGAGCCATCCTGCTCTGATGCCTTTCCATTTTATGTAAAGCGTGAAGCCTATTTTCATCCAGCGCTTCCAATTCAGCTAGACGGATATTGGAAATTCTATCTGGTTCTTGCTGGTCGTAGACCGTCATGCACAATGAGGGAAAATGAATCTCGATGGGCGGACGGCCTCAGCTCTGTACACCAGGGAATACGGATTCACCTGGGTAGAATTGTGATTCGTCGTCCGATAATCCCAGAGGGTGTTGGGGAGCTTGTCCGGCCAACTTTTCTTGTTCTGACCAACTATTTTTTTGCAGAATGTTAGAGAGGGTTTTGTTAAATTCCTCGATCTGTACATTCTCTTGCGCATGATATCGGGAGGTGTGGTTAGAGCGAATGTTGTACTTAGCGTACAATTTCTTCAGCTCGGCTTCTCGGATGTTGGTTCCGTTATCCGCGAGGATAGCGTGAGGGACTCCAAATTGATAGATGATATTGGAGCTCACAAAGTCAGTGATATAATGGGCTTTGACATCCTTGAGCGGAATTGCCACTGCCCACTTGGAAAATAAATCTGTAGCAGTCAGAATGAACCGGCACTGGTGGGTCGTCACCGGCGGGTAAGGTCCTACGACATCCAACCCCCAGACTGCAAAGGACCAAGAATACTTGGTAGTGTGGAGAGGCTCTGGTGGCTGATGCACAAAGTTGTCATGAACTTGGAACTCATGATACCTCTTGGAAAACTCGATGCAGTCATGGATCATGGATGGCCAAAAGTACCCCAGCCTCTGAATATGGTGAGACAACTTCGACCCGGACTGATGGGCGCTACAGGAACCAGCATGCACTTCTTGCATGACCTGTGGGATCACGAATCCTTGAAGGCAACAGAGGAGAACACCATCGAATTTGCATATGTAAAGGATTTTCTCAAGGCTGGGACCGCTCTGAAGGGTAAACTGAGGCGCGCGGCGTCGGGTTCACTCATGCTCGGCTCGGTCCAATGGAAGATTGTCGTGTTGGAGGTATTCAACCAAGGGCATCCTCCAGTCAGGAACTGTCTCAATTACCACATCTGAAGTCCCCTGGGATCCTAATGTAGGGGCACTGGTGGTGAGATGGTTCACCCACGGGACACGATCATCCTCTGGGATGACCGGATCAATGACTCACCGGCGTGCTACGTGGATAATCAGGTCATTCTGTTCAGGCTCTGCAAGTGATGCGGCCAGGCTGGCCAAAGAATCTGCTCAACAGTTCTGCGACCGGGGGATATAAACGACCTCTGTCTAAGAGGGGAACTTAGCCATTAGACAGAGGGTGCACTCCAGTAATGGAACGAGTTCTGGCTTTCTGAAAACATGGTCACTATTGACCTTCTTGAAAACCAGCTCGGAGTCCCCTTTCACATGCAGATGGGGTACGTCAATCTCGAGAGCCATCTTGAGGCTAGTGATGAGGGTGTGATATTCTTCCTCATTGTTAGTGCAGCCTTCTGAAAATAGGAATGAATACGGTAGAACAGCTTGCTCTGGGGTGATGAAGATGACACCCAGGCCCACTCTGTTAAGCCTAGGATCATTGAGCCTTCTACCGTTGGGGCTCCGGGAGGCACCATCAAATTACACCTTCCAGCAAGGGATGTCATGATCGACTGAGAGGATTACCTCATCAAGAAATCCTAGATCCAGTGGCTGATCTGCGGAGGTTGGATGAGTAGCTAAGAAGTCTGCCAACACCTGTCCTTTGATAGCCTTCTGAGGTACGAACCAGATGTAGAACTTCTGGAGGATCACCGCCCAGCGCGCCAATCGGCCGGTCAACATAGGTCGGTTCAGGATGTATTTCAATGGGTCTACCCGAGAGACCAGCTATACCTCGTGGTGCTGCAAGTAGT
The DNA here is from genome assembly GCA_963277665.1 of Viscum album. Lineage (NCBI taxonomy): Eukaryota > Viridiplantae > Streptophyta > Magnoliopsida > Santalales > Viscaceae > Viscum > Viscum album. The sequence continues at coordinate 1,328,666,647 of OY728159.1, forward strand.
GTCGTAATTTATGCACGGAAAATATGAGTGCCAGGAAACACTTCTCGATGGGAGAATATATAATTTCTATATCGAGGAGCATGCGGCTAAGGTAGTAGAGGCTATTATCTATTCCATCGCTATTCTTCTAGGCAAGAAGTGCACCAAGGGATCATTCCTGGGCGGTCACGTAAAGGATCAGCGGCATTCCGGAAATGGGTGGCATCAAGACCGGAGGTTGAAGAAAATACTGCTTGATTTCCTCAAAGGAAGTCTGACACTCTTTATCCCACTCGTAGGTGGCACCTTTCTTCATGATCCAGGAAAAGGTCTTAAACTTTCCGGACAGATTCGCAATGAATCGGTGTATATAGGCTAAGTGGCCTTGGAGGCCTCTGAGCTCCCGAATATTACTCGGGGGAGGCATATGGCTGGTGGCCTTGATCTTCTCCGAGTCGATCTCGATGCCACAGTATCTGACAAAAAAGCCAAGAAACTTTCCAGAGGTGACCCCGAAGGCACAATTTAACGGGTTCATCCTCAGGTGGCGAGAATGGAGGAATCCGAACACTTTCTCAAGGTCTTTGAGATAGTCCTAGCATTGGAGAGATTTAACCACTAGGTCATCCACGTAGCATTCCACCAGTGTCCTGAGAATCAGCTTGAATATGCGATGCATGGCTCGTTGATAGGTGGCACCTTCATTTTTCAGGCCGAAGGGCATAAACTGGTAGCAGAAAGTACCTTGGGGGCCCTGAAGGCGGTGAAATCTTCATCCTCGGGGGCCATCCGGATCTGTATGTACCCAGAGTACCCATCCATGAAGGAGAGGGCTTGGAACCCGGTTGTGGCATCGATCAACAACTTTGTAATTGGAAGGAGAAAATCATCCTTCGGATAACGGCGATTGAGATCACGGAAGTCGATACAGACCCTGATCTATCTGTTCTTCTTCCTGACTGGCACAATGCTGGCTAGCCACCGGGGGTAATGAACTTCTTTGACGAAGTTGGATTTGATGAGCTTATCAACTTCGGCCTCAACCATGGCACCGTGAGAGGGGAGCATATTTCTGGGAGGCTGTTTGAACCCGTGATGGTTTGCCGGAAGTCTAAGGAGGTGGACGGCTACCTGGGGATCTAGTCCTGGCATCTCGTCATAACTCCAAGAGAACACATCACAGTGTTGTCTAAGAAAGTCTACGTACTGTTGTCATTACTTGGGGGGCATAGTGGCACTGACCAATGTGGGTCTTGGGACCGCCTCACTACTGAGGTTCACCTACACTAACTCGTCGACCGTGGTGGAGACGCCCTCCTCAAAGGTAGGTGGAGAATCTTCCATCTCCTCCTCTCCACCTGTGGAGGGATCATCCACGGGGGGAGCCATTTCGGGGCTACCAGACCCTGATGGGAAGCTGGTGTCGGCTTGGGCGGTAGAGGACGTCACGTCAGGAGACTCATGCACTATGGAGACCATGGCAATAAAGGAGGTTGATTCAATCCCATCTGGCCTTCAGCCCAAGGGGCCACGCTTTATGACATCAAAGTAGTAGTGTCGCTTTGGCTTGATCTGGTCAATTCCGGCCCTGAGAAATAGATACGTATGACATACTGCCGTTGCCATGAGCCTAACGTCCTGATATCGTACAGGGGTAGGAGGCTCGGGGATCACCTGAGCCTGGTTGGTGTAGGAGTATGAGGTGATTTTCCGCTGTCGCTTGGACCCGGAAATATACCTTCCTCTGGTACCTGAAACAACAAAGCATTGCCCCATTTTGGGGGTTGTGGCCTCCAGCTGATGGATTGGGAAGACATAATCATCATCCAAACCTGCCCAGGGATCACTTGTGACAGTGGCAGGCTCAACCTCACCTGCCAGGATCTTCTTGTCCTTGCTCTTGTAATAGTCTGCGTCCAGATAACGGGCTTCACAAGAGGAAAAATGACACGCATCTCCTTGGAGCACGCCTACTCGACCCTTAAGGTAGTATTTGAGGCACTGGTGATACGATGAGGGGACCGCTGTTTGAAGGTGGAGCCATGGCCTGCCCATCAATGCGTTGTAGGCGGTGTCCTGAGAGACAACCATGAATTCGGTATTGGCAATTAGGCCGCCGAACTGGGTCTTCAAGCAAATCTTTCCAAGTGTATTTTTCTCGGTCCTGTCATACCCCTGGATCCTGAGGTTGGAGGGGGATAAATCATCCTCAAACAACCCCAGCTTCGGTAGTGTCCGAGTTGGGATTAGGTTAATCCTGGAACCCGTGTCAACAAGACAGCGTCGGACATCCATGCCATTGAACTGGACAGTGATGTACAGTGGGTGAATGTTCCCCTATATGGGGGGGGGTCATCATCTTCACCTGAGAATGATATAACCGCCTGACATTCGGCATTCTCGATCACCTCGGCGTGGAAGGCTTCTGCAGCCGCTACCTCCGTCTCAAACTGGCGGGGGGATCCTTAGGGCCTCAGCGAGTGCCTCACGCATTTCGGATGACAGGCGAAGAGCCTCAAGGATAGAGAGTCTTGCTGGAATACTGGCCAGGTGCTTCAAGACATCATACTTTCTGGCCAAATGCAAGATTCTGCTTACAGGAGGCCGCTCTACGACTGGAGGCATGACGGGCCCGGTCGGCTAGACCGGTGGCTGACTGGTACTAGGCACATCTGGCTATTCACTAGTCGAAGCCCGGAGATCGGCTGTCGGATTAGGACCAGAAGCCTAGGGTCGGCTAGTGGCAGGGCAGAGCTGGTCGCTGCACGGCCAAGGTGGTTCTGCCTGATCCAGCAACACAAACGGTGGTATAGGCGAACCTGTCAACACCAGATGAAGGGGCCACGTGTGCTGAGCTCTGTACTGGACTTGCTTCCTGGTCTCAATGGCGTGCACGGCCTGGCTAGATGTACCAATTGCTGTGCCCCAGCGATTCACGTAGCTGCGTGTCCACCAATGTTGGCGACGGCTGGGGAAATTGGGAAGGTCCACCTGGCGTTCCTTATCGTCGGGAGTCAAAAAGGGATTTACCAACTCTACAGTGTGAATCGAAGCGTACCCCGAACCGTCACTCGAGGAGTCATCCACTACCGGATAGAGTCTCGTAGGGATCCCCATTTCTGGGGGAATAAAATCGCCAAGATTGCGGGTTAATGATGGTATTGGCATGGCGCATTCTTTCTTCTTGCACTGCCGCTTGCTCTTGTGGGAAGAGGTAGGTTGGGACGACGATGACAAGGTACCACTCACAGATTCTGAAAGCTCTCGCTGATTCAGGTGGGCACGGATGATGCCATGGGTGTGAGCGACCGTCCTACAGGCCATCCAGTCATTATACTTCTAGGACCCACAGTCGTAAACCTTTTTCCACTCATCCTTGTTTCCACTACATCCATCTGATCTCACGAATACACCTGCCACTTGTGTCGGGGCTGGGCCCAACCTGACTATGTTGTTGTCAATCTGGTCATGGAGCCAGTCCCTGAACACATAGCATCGCTAGATGGTGTTCACGAGGGTCCGGTGATAAGGGCAGTAGTTGGGGTGATCAGTGAGACATGCCTCTTCCGGCTTCTGGCACTCAGGTATCCACACGATCCTATGCTCCAAGGCACTACAGAAATAACCGGGGACCTGGGCCTCGTCAAACGAGTAAGTCTGATTCCCTCTGTCTGGAAAGGGGGATCTTGAAGGCTGGCCATGACCAGGGGTCAGAGGATCATGCCGAGGAGGCGGAGCCTGATTATATCGCCTAGGTGGTGGTGGTGCGTTACGCAGAGGCGCCTGCCAATTTTGAGGCGGTCGCTTCTGGGCCGGAGGCTGTGCCTGTGGGGGTGGACCCCTATGGGGCTACAGAGCTGGCCTCACTGGTAGCAACTCTATCTTCTTGGGGGCCTCTATCTGGGCCACAGTAGTGGGCTCAGCTCTGGCAGCTCTCCTTGCAGGGATTACAGGAGGTAGCAGGCATGCCTGACTGGCCTGTTGCATGGCTTCTTCAAGGCGCTGAGCCTTGTATGAGAAGTCCTGGAACCCTCCGAGGTAATTCTGAGTGATCAGAGAAGGAACCATCTCTGCCTTGATGTTCCCTATGCACATTTTCAGTAATTTCTCCTGAGTTAGTGGCATGTCAAGGGAGTACATGAGCCCCTTCCACCGGGCGACGAATTCCATGACTCGCTCATCGGGCCTTTGTTTGCACCTGAAGAGGTCTGCGATGTTCGTCTTCCGGGTTGTGGAACTAAACTGGTAGAGGAATTTCCTACGAAGGTACTCCCAGCTAGTCATAGATCTGACATGGAGCTAGCTATACCAGACGAATGCTGGTCCTTCTAGCATCTGAACGAAGCAACAGAGCTTGGTGGCCTCCTGCTATGCCGGAGTCCCTAACATAGGCGCGCACCTCTAGTTGAAGTGGTCCAGGTTCTGTGGTGGGTCTCCGGTCTCATTAAAGGGGGTGAAAGTGGGGTTCCCAAATCCTGGTGGGGCCAGCATGTCATACACCCATGCTGGGTATGGCTTACCATCCGGTGGGATTGCCACCTACCTTGTTTCCAGGGCCTCTAAGAGGGCGATGAGTGTTTACATTAGATCGTTCGGACGTTGGTTCCTATCCTGACGGGGATCTCTAACCACAAGAGCATTGTCGGGCTCTTCAATATGGTAGTCAAGCTCAGCAACTTGCAGGGCGGCTGGTGGAGCGACTCTCGGGGCAGTGGGAGGAAACCAAGCAGGGTCCCTTAGGTGATAACGCCGCTCAGGAGGGTTCGGCGAAACGTATTGTGCCCGCTTGCCCTGGTCTTCGGCCTCTCCCCTGTCGCCGAATGCAGCATAGTCGCAGTTTCCCGGGGGAATCTCGTCAAGGGGTGGGTGCTCCTGCCCTTACTGTCCTGGCCTAGGATTACCATAGTCAGGTCGCCGATCTACAATGCGTTCAGCCAAGAGCTCATAACCAGCCTCTTTGTAGAGACCCGTATCTTGACGTACATGGACATTACATTACATTTGCGGAATACTTAGTACATAACAAAAACACACACACAAGGACCGTAATAGTTTAGTGTCTTTGGAAGCTCGGAATATAATCTTCTAATCATGGTGAAAGATCTTCAACATCTCCCATAAAGATCTTCTTTTTTTTATACCTAAAACCTTTCTTTATATCCTGGGGAAAAGAAAACATAAAAGGGTGAGCTCAAATGCTCAGTAAGGGTAAACAAAAGAAATATCAATCACATCATATACATAAGCACATAACTTTTGGAAATCTTAACCAGCAAAAGAGATCATAATTTCATAACATGGGGTAAATCATGGCAGTGAAATGTAATCACAATAATCATAACATAAAACATGAAACTTTGTGGCATTCACACATAATCATAGAGAATCATTTCTTGTTAGTCAAGACTCATTGCCAAGACTATCTTAGTGGACAAAGTCCCTTTCTGAATCGAGTAACCCTCGTTTCAGTCCTGTTTCACTGAACCGGTATAACCTACCATTCCAGCCATGTCTATCTCATGAGATATAAAATCATTACCCAATGCATTGGAGGGAGATATAGGTCCCACCCATCTCATAATGAATCCTTTATTATGTGTGCCACATAATCATAAACCATACATCATAGCGTAACCCATGTAATAAAAATGGGATTCTTAAACAACGTGACATCATAAAACCATTCATATAAGATAAAGGAATTCATAAACATAATTCCATCATAACATAGTCAAATCAATGTAAAAATATGGATAGAAACAGAACCCTTTATTATCTTAGATGGAAAATAATTTTGATAAAACACTTGAATTGAATTCTTGAGGAAAATATCCTTTCTTCTTCAAAAACAATTCCTTTTCACAAAACATCATGCAATTTTAAAAGAAAGAGATTTTATTGAAAATAGTCATGAAATATTATGGAGGAAGGTTCATGAAAATAAGGCTTTATAAAACCGTAAAAATCCGTTCGTTCCATATAAGTTAAAAAAAACATTCTTCCCGTACTTTTGTCGGAAAAGTCAAAAAGTACCTCGTATGAAAAATGACAAAAGATTCCTTTCATATCTTTTACTAAAAACTTACTGAAGGGTAAAATTTGATTTAAACAATTGTAGGTGGATGGAAATAATATTACATATTGAGGAAACATGGATGTGGATGATAAAATACACCCCAGTAAATACTTACGAATAAACAATCTCAGATAAAAATGAGATTGTGATATTTCCCTTACCTTAGGTCCGATTTGCTTTGTACGTGTCCGAAGCTCCTGTATAATGGTTTAAATAATGTCATTGACTTATTACAGAATCATATTCATTGTTATGATATCATATATGGTTCACTTATGACATTATATTACCCGTTCTTTTGTAAATTCCATGTTAAAGAAGCGTTTTGGGTAAAATCGTTTCATTTATCGTAGGTGTTTTGACTTGTTGTTCTTGACATTATTATTACTTATATCATGATTTACTTACTTCCAGAATATAAAATATTATTTATATATCATATATATTCAGTATATATATATATATAATAGATAGATAAATGACATGAAAACACCATTCATGGAGACGGTAGTCCGTACGTACGCATGAACGCTGTTTTCCTTTCCTTATTGTCTTGAATGGAAGTAAGTAGATGACATACATATATATATATATACATAAATCCAGTAGCTTTATAATGTCATATATTTCATTATTATTTCTTATATATACTTTATAATCATTCTTAAATGGTTAACATGGAGAATGAATCTCATCGCGTCGTGGAGACGGTAGTCCGTACGTACGCACGAGCGATGATATCATTTCCATAAATATTGAATTGAATTGGAGTGGATTATACAATATATCACAATCAATATGATGTTGTAATAACTATGTATAGTTATTCTTTACACCCTTATACCCATCCATGTAAGGTGGTGGTGGAAAATAGATTACACCACGGCGTGGAGACGGTATTCCGTACGTACGCACGCGCGGTGATTTCTTTTTCCGTAGGATGGATAGATGGTGAAATAGGGTTGTTTCATACTTATAATAACATATCAGTATATGAGTGATACTGATGTTATTACTTCATAATGAAACAACCTAAGAAGAAGAAGTGGAAGAAGAAATAAAGATGAAAGAATTGGTAACGGTAATTACCTCTTCTTTGAAGCGCCTTTTGGAGACCTCCTCTTAGGGAACTAAAATTGGTCTTTGAGGAAGACCAGAACCTCTAGGATGTTGCTAGGGAAGTGGAGAAGATATTTTGGCAGGGGTTGGCCGAGCTTGAGTTCTCAAATTGGTGTGAGGAGGAGGAGGAGGAGGTGTCCTTTTATAAGGGAGGAGAGGGGCACCTTAGGAATACCTCATAATATTATTTTATATTAAAGTCAAAATCGGTTTATAATGGTTCCAAAGGGTCTTATTTTGAAGCTAAAGTGGGGATGGGTCGAAATCCTATCAACCAATAGGATTTAGACAAGTTTAGGGTATTATTTTAACCTTATCAATTAGATTTAACTCTAAGTTAATTAATTTAACTTTTACCGTGTCTTTTTGTTTTCTTTCACTATATGGTTAATACACTTACTATAACATGCCAAACGAACCCCAAATTGTTTATAATTAATATATATATCCTTATCTAAGTCATTTGGCCGAACCTTAGATTTTTAGGAATACAATAACAATTAATAATATAATATTTGATTTAAAAACTATTTTGTGTCAATTTTGACACTATTTGATATATGATTTTTGTGAAAGTCATAACAGAATTATATGTTCGAACCAAGTTGATTAAATCAGCATTAATATATCATAGTAACCTAGAAAATTAGTGTAATTCATAAAAAGTCTTAAATTACATTTATTTTGGTATTTATATTATCAATTATGTCAATATTTCATTAATAAGATAATTACTGCATCATCTTTGTGTCATAAATAAATTATATTATTTGATGTCTAAAAATTACAAATAAAATACCATCATGTAGGAAATCTTTTTAGCTTTCTAATTAATATTTACAATCGAATATATCTTATGTATAAACCCATATTAAAAATGATTTACTTATTAAACTTTGATTTTAACTATTTTAACTATTCATTAAATAATATAATATTAAATGTCATAATCTAATCCAAGTGGACCTAAATGGTCATATTATATTCATAAGGTTGTTTTTGGTCGAATTACACTTATCCAATAGAATTAGGACATGTGTTAGGGTAATAGTAATATCATATTTACCCTTAGTTACCCTATTTACTATTAACCGTGGTAAAAAAAAGTAAAAAGTTACTATTCACCAAAAATTATTTTCATCTCATTGAACCACATTTTACTTACTGACATCAACCGTGTCTCTCGGATTTTTGAAATTCCATTCACAGAAGTGGTAAAATTAAGATTTATGAAGAAATTAATTTTTTTAACTACCACTTAGTAGTTTCACTATTCATCAAAAATTGATGTTTTTCAGAACAATGCCAAAATTTCATCCTAAGCTATATTTCATATTCCGAATTCAAAAATGAAGTCTATTTTACCAAATTCATATCATATAATTTTCATTAATTAATTTTATAATTAAATCCCGCTGTTAAAACAAATAGCGTGTTTTTAAGAAACAATATCTATCAAAAGATTGACACTTGATTATGTCTGGTTTAAATGTGAAATTACATCCAATGACCAACATTGTATTAAATTGTAAAAATATTTTCTAAATATACTTTAAAACCACTCAAATTAATAATTTATCACTATTAATTATTTCGATTAAAAAAGTTGTTTTTAATTATAATTTAGTAATTTTCACTATTCATCAGAATATGAAAGTTATCCGAAAAGTACCAAAATTTCACCTTAGGCTAAATTCGATACTCCGAATCCAAAAATGAAGTTCATTTTGAAAAATAAGATTTACAGAGTTTTAAAAAGTGGTTATTACTATTCATAACGGCTAGTTTTAATAATATTTTAATAGCACATCGTTGTTTAGTGAAACTCGGTATTGCGTATTACACACGCTATCGAGGAAGGTCGTGATTGCGTGTAATGCAAGGAAAGTCAAGGATGCGTGTTGTGCAAGCTCCTTTTGGTGTAGCGTACAACACAAGACTTTAATAAAATTAAAAAGAATATTTCTTTATAAAATCTTGGGGTGTTACATTCTACCCCCCTTAAAATGAATTTCGCCCTCGAAATTCGTCGGGGTTATAAATGGTTTACTATTCGAAAGTTTCTTTAATAGAAACCCACATCGTAAAAAGGAATATCAAAACCAATCTTTAAAAACAAAAGTATGAAACGTAACGGTTACCCAAATAAACTAATCATTGGGTTTCCACATAGGTGAAAATATGGATATGGAAGAGAAATCTAACCATCATGTTCTGATGGAGAGTGGTAGAGAACATGGCTATGGAAAATCCAGTAATCACAAATCCATAGATTTGTGATGATATAAGGTACCATCCGATTCATCAGGTATAAGATCACTAGGACAACATTTTTGGTTTTCAAGATCATTTCCCTAAAGTTGAAAATTTGAATTGGAATAAATACTTTCTTTATTTTGGTACAATCTCATTATTGTTCGTGCCTAGAACAATTTCCACTTCATCTCTTAAATAGTTGAATTTTTTATTCGTGAAGTGTTAGCAGATCATGTGATAGAATGACGGGTCATTCCATCTGTCTCAAACAAAAGGTTAGCAAAATTTTATATACATAAGTCGATCTATAGTGAGATTAATCATATATAGTTCCTAAAATGGACTTATACTTCATATATCATACTGATTAATATAATAAAACTAGTTTCTACTAAACAGGGACTTCCTGTAGGCCAGTGGTAGGCGATAAAGGCCAGTCGCACTTCGGTTGTGGGTTCGATTCCCACAGCCTTGTCCGAAGCGATGGGTTGTCGCCCGTCCTGCAGGTTGTCCTTTTTCTAAAACTACATTACTATAACATCCCATCAATAATATCGAAAAAAAACTTCTATCCTTAAACAATACTCACTTATGTCCAACATAATCCATTCCAATCTTTTAGGCTTATCCATAATACTGCAGTCCACTCTCATAACATAGTGAAAATGATTACCAGAGATTTAATACCATCGTTGATCCCCATATATCATAAGATATGTTTTGTTGGTCACATTCCAAACATTCAAAGTCCTTAATCATGTATTCTCTTGAATACCTTAGTGAAAACATGAATGCAGTTAAAAGTTAACACCTTCCACATACTAAAATCCTCAAAATTCTATATACTCAAACCATGATATCACTTAGTCCTTATATCAATCATGAGCTCATGAATACTTTTAAACATTTAATTTTCTCGTTTTCCCTTCATTATGCGCATAATATCTCAATCACTTTGAATACCACATTAGACCAATACATAAATATTCCAATATTCCAAGATACAACTTTATTTTGGAATCCCATTACATAATCACTTAATCATTCCACCACATCGTTGTCATATTCAACATTGCCAATAGTGATCGCATGTGACTTTCCTTTGTCCTTTGCCTTAAGCGGTTGCTCATGTCGATCATCACTAACCCTTGGATTAGGGCATTTATTATCATAATGCCCCATTTCCTTGCACTTGAAGCATTGAAGTGTTGGTTGTACGTTCTCTGCAGTGTTTGCTTTATTCACTTCATTAGAATCCCATTTTCCATTACTTCGACACTCAGCTGCTCGATGACCTTCTTTTCCACACTTAAAACATTTTCTAGTCCCTTTAAGACAATCTCCACCATGCTTCTTTCCACACTTTGTGCATAAGGAAACATTCATCTTCTTTTCACCATTATTCTGAGTTTTCTCCTTGAACTCCATCTTTCGTTTATTGTCAAACCCATGAGATGGATATGTAACACCAACTTCCATTTCTACCTTGATAGCACAACGCACAATTTCTTCATAGCTACTGAAGTCTCTTATAGCTAATGCCCTTCGAAGACTTGGTTTTAAGCCACTGAAAAATCGATCAACTTTACTTTCAGGTTGGATGATAATACCAGAAGCGTACCTTGCAAGTCTTGTAAAATTCGCTTCATAGGTACCAACAGATTCATCATCCCTTTACTTCAGTTCAAGAAACTCTTTCTCTATCTTTGTTCGGAGAATACGAGGGAAGTACTTATTGAAAAATAAGTTCTTGAACTCGTCCCATTCCATAGACTCAATTTCATCCCTTTGCCTCGTATTCTTAATAAGATTCCACCATTGATCAGCATCTCCTTCCAAACGATACACTACTAGGATGACTTTATCATGTTCAGAACATTGAAGAACTGAAAATATCTTTTCAGTAGTACTAATCCATTGTTCAGCAACTAATGGATCAGTAGACCCACTGAAAGAAGGTGGACGCTGCCTCATGAAGGATTCAACAGAATGTTGCTCCTTCCTTTGCTCGTTTGGAAGTCCTGCATGATTCATAGCTTGAGAAAGTTGTGTGAGCATGGATACAAGATTTTGCATTCCGGCTCCCATATCGTTTGGTTGCTCAGGGGGACAATCATTGCATTGCCCATCACATTCCGCATTAACACGGTTCCTTCGGGTTCCAGCCATCATCTAAAACCCCAAAAGAATAGTATGAGAGGCAAAAATCATGCTAGGGAAAACAACATAATAAAGGGGTAGTACCCTCAATATCTAACATCTTAGGTTAAATTCGAAGATCGTTAGCGCAATTCTAGGACTATAACCTATACGTATACTTAACCTTAGAGACATCCCTAGACATACCTTAGAAATATCTCTAGGGATCTCACTAACGTTTTCGCATCCTAGTTTCCAAAGGTTGACTAAACCTTTCCTCTGATACCAACTGTAGAGACCCGTATCTTGACGTACATGGAAATTACATTACATTTGCGGAATACTTAGTACATAACAAAAACAGACACACAAGGACCGTAATAGTTTAGTGTCTTTGGAAACTCGGAATATAATCTTCTAATCGTGGTGAAAGATCTTCAACATCTCCCATAAAGATCTTATTTTTTTTATACCTAAAACCTTTCTTTATATCCTGGGGAAAAGAAAACATAAAAGGGTGAGCTCAAATTCTCAGTAAGGGTAAACAAAAGAAATATCAATCACATCATATACATAAGCACATAACTTTTGGAAATCTTAACCTGCAAAAGAGATCATAATTTCATAACATGGGGTAAATCATGGCAGTGAAATGTAATCACAATAATCATAACATAAAACATGAAACTTTGTGGAATTCACACATAATCATAGAGAATCATTTCTTGTTAGTCAAGACTCATTGCCAAGACTATCTTAGTGGACAAAGTCCCTTTCTGAATCGAGTAACCCTCGTTTCAGTCCTGTTTCACTGAACCGGTATAACCTACCATTCCAGCCATGTCTATCTCATGAGATATAAAATCATTACCCAATGCATTGGAGGGAGATATAGGTCCCACCCATCTCATAATGAATCCTTTCTTATGTGTGCCACATAATCATAAACCATACATCATAGCGTAACCCATGTAAAAAAAATGGGATTCTTAAACAACGTGACATCATAAAACCATTCATATAAGATAAAGGAATTCATAAACATAATTCCATCATAACATAGTCAAATCAATGTAAAAATATGGATATAAACAGAACCCTTTATTATCTTAGATGGAAAATAATTTTGATAAAACACTTGAATTGAATTCTTGAGGAAAATATCCTTTCTTCTTCAAAAACAATTCCTTTTCACAAAACATCATGCAATTTTAAAAGAAAGAGATTTTATTGAAAATAGTCATGAAATATTTTGGTGGAAGGTTCATGAAAATAAGGCTTTATAAAACCGTAAAAATCCGTTCGTGCCATATAAGTTAAAAAAAACATTCTTCCCGTACTTTTGTCGGAAAAGTCAAAAAGTACCTCGTATGAAAAATGACAAAAGATTCCTTTCATATCTTTTACTAAAAACTTACTGAAGGGTAAAATTTGATTTAAACAATTGTAGGTTGATGGAAATAATATTACATATTGAGGAAACATGGATGTGGATGATAAAATACACCCCAGTAAATACTTACGAATAAACAATCTCGGATAAAAATGAGATTGTGATATTTCCCTTACCTTAGGTCCGATTTGCTTTGTACGTGTCCGAAGCTCCTGTATAATGGTTTAAATAATGTCATTGACTTATTACAAAATCATATTCATTGTTATTATATCATATATGGTTCACTTATGACATTATATTACCCGTTCTTTTGTAAATTCCATGTTAAAGAAGCGTTTTGGGTAAAATCGTTTCATTTATCGTAGGTGTTTTGACTTGTTGTTCTTGACATTATTATTACTTATATCATGATTTACTTACTTCCAGAATATAAAATATTATTTATATATCATATATATTCAGTATATATATATATATAATAGATAGATAAATGACATGAAAACACCATTCATGGAGACGGTAGTCCGTACGTACGCATGAACGCTGTTTTCCTTTCCTTATTGTCTTGAATGGAAGTAAGTAGATGACATACATATATATATATACATAAATCCAGTAGCTTTATAATGTCATATATTTCATTATTATTTCTTATATATACTTTATAATCATTCTTAAATGGTTAACATGGAGAATGAATCTCATCGCGTCGTGGAGACGGTAGTCCGTACGTACGCACGAGCGATGATATCATTTCCATAAATATTGAATTGAATTGGAGTGGATTATACAATATATCAGAATCAATATGATGTTGTAATAACTATGTATAGTTATTCTTTACACCCTTATACCCATCCATGTAAGGTGGTGGTGGAAAATAGATTACACCACGGCGTGAAGACGGTATTCCGTACGTACGCACGCGCGGTGATTTCTTTTTCCGTAGGATGGATAGATGGTGAAATAGGGTTGTTTCATACTTATAATAACATATCAGTATATGAGTGATACTTATGTTATTACTTCATAATGAAACAACCTAATAATAAGAAGTGGAAGAAGAAATAAAGATGAAAGAATTGGTAACGGTAATTACCTCTTCTTTGAAGCGCCTTTTGGAGACCTCCTCTTAGGGAACTAAAATTGGTCTTTGAGGAAGACCAGAACCTCTAGGATGTTGCTAGGGAAGTGGAGAAGATATTTTGGCAGGGGTTGGCCGAGCTTGAGTGCTCAAATTGGTGTGAGGAGGAGGGGGAGGAGTTGTCCTTTTATAAGGGAGGAGAGGGGCACCTTAGGAATACCTCATAATATTATTTTATATTAAAGTCAAAATCGGTTTATAATGGTTCAAAAGGGTCTTATTTCGAAGCTAAAGTGGGGATGGGTCGAAATCCTATCAACCAATAGGATTTAGACAAGTTTAGGGTATTATTTTAACCTTATCAATTAGATTTAACTCTAAGTTAATTAATTTAACTTTTACCGTGTCTTTTTGTTTTCTTTCACTATATGGTTAATACACTTACTATAACATGCCAAAAGAACCCCAAATTGTTTATTATTAATATATATATCCTTATCTAAGTCATTTGGCTGAACCTTATATTTTTAGGAATACAATAACAATTAATAATATAATATTTGATTTAAAAACTATTTTGTGTCAATTTTGACACTATTTGATATATGATTTTTGTGAAAGTCATAACAGAATTATATGTTCGAACCAAGTTGATTAAATCAACGTTAATATATCATAGTAACCTAGAAAATTAGTGGAATTCATAAAAAGTCTTAAATTACATTTATTTTGGTATTTATATTATCAATTATGTCAATATTTCATTAATAAGATAATTACTGCATCATCTTTGTGTCATAAATAAATTATATTATTTGATGTCTAAAAATTACAAATAAAATACCATCATGTAGGAAATCTTTTTATATTTCTAATGAATATTTACAATCGAATTTATCTTATGTATAACCCCATATTAAAAATGATTTACTTATTAAACTTTGATTTTAACTATTTTAACTATTCATTAAATTATATAATATTAAATGTCATAATCTAATCCAAGTGGACCTAAATGGTCATATTATATTCATAAGGTTGTTTTTGGTCGAATTACACTTATCCAATAGAATTAGGACATGTGTTAGGGTAATAGTAATATCATATTTACCCTTAGTTACCCTATTTACTATTAACCGTGGTAAAAAAAATAAAAAGTTATTATTCACCAAAAATTATTTTCATCTCATTGAACCACATTTTTCTTACTGACATCAACCGTGTCTCTCGGATTTTTGAAATTCCATTCACAGAAGCGGTAAAATTAAGATTTATGAAGAAATTAATTTTTTTAACTACCACTTAGTAGTTTCACTATTCATCAAAAATTGATGTTTTTCAGAACAATGCCAAAATTTCATCCTAAGCTATATTTCATATTCCGAATTCAAAAATGAAGTCTATTTTACCAAATTCATATCATAGAATTTGCATTAATTAATTTTATAATTAAATCCCGCTGTTAAAACAAATAGAGTGTTTTTAAGAAACAATATCTATCAAAAGATTGACACTTGATTATGTCTGGTTTAAATGTGAAATTACATCCAATGACCAACATTGTATTAAATTGTAAAAATATATTCTAAATATACTTTAAAACCACTCAAATTAATAATTTATCACTATTAATTATTTCGATTAAAAAAGTTGTTTTTAATTATAATTTAGTAATTTTCACTATTCATCAGAATATGAAAGTTATCCGAAAAGTACCAAAATTTCACCTTAGGCTAAATTCGATACTCCGAATCCAAAAATGAAGTTCATTTTGAAAAATAAGATTTACAGAGTTTTAAAAAGTGGTTATTACTATTCATAACGACTAGTTTTAATAATATTTTAATAGCATATCGTTGTTTAGTGAAACTCGGTATTGCGTATTACACACGCTATCGAGGAAGGTCGTGATTGCGTGTAATGCAAGGCAAGTCAAGGATGTGTGTTGTGCAAGCTCCTTTTGGTGTAGCGTACAACCAAGACTTTAATAAAATTAAAAAGAATATTTCTTTATAAAATCTTGGGGTGTTACACTCTTTTTCTCAGCAAGATGTTGGAGCAGCGAGGCCTTCTTGGGATCTTCCTCTGCCTTCTGTATCGAGGTAGATGGGTCGGTGAGCTTGACAGCCCCGATGTGCTCTTTACCCTTGCCGATGTTTTGGCTTAGTGTTAATGCCTCAGTAGGAGTGGGAAGACCTAGGAGGCTCCTCTATTGGCGAGTAATCCTCCCAGATGGTTCCAGTAGAATATTTTCCGCAGGGGGTGAGTCCCCATCGAGGAGTTCCACACTATTTCCCTCACCCGAAAGGTTGGCCATGTTGACCGCCACTGCCCTTGGGGACATTCCCTCAGATCCGCCTAGTGAGTCGGGTTGTCGGCGAATCGCACAGAAAAGAAAGGGAAGCATATTGCCCCCATCCGCGGACGTGTGCATGGGGGGTTCCATCCTTGATAACTTTTTGGAGTAATTGAAAACTCTGGACGCATTGTTGCTGGAGGGACTTGTGGTGGCCAAGTGACTCGGGGTGCTGAACCGCGGGGAGCGCAGCCAGATCGACTCGATGGCACTGCTCGCCGATATCCTCGAGATGTGCTTGACTCTCAGGATGAGGCGCTAGCTGGTGGAGAAGACGGGAGTGAGTCACCCGGAGAGTCTGTCGGAAACATTCAAAATCTCCTGGGGTGAGCGACTCTGGCATATCAAAATCTGATCCTGCGACCGGGAAAAACTTCTCGGGGAAGTGGCCTACTACGAGGACGGTCCAGAAGCTCCATGACTCTGGTTCATGATCCGGCCCTTGTTTTCCCTTCTCATCAACCGAGAATGGCCAGGGAACTGGCAGCGGTGCCGAGGCAGGCCGCTGGGTTGGTGGGCTAGCCGGCGGAGAATACGATGAGTAGGCCGATTGGTCGCCGAATCCTAAGTCGTCCACCAAGGGTTGCAGTGTCCTGGATTCCACATCGCGATAGGATGGGCCGGCGAATGGGCCTCCTGTCATAGTTTCGGTGCTTTCCGAGGGTGTGTCATGTCATGACTCTTCCGTCGGTCCCCAAACAAGTTCTCCCCCCTCTCTGACTGAGGTGGAAGGTGCTTCCGGGGAGGCCAGTGGTAACTGGAAGTTTGACCCCTGGAAGTGTGCCAAGTTCTCGTCCTCCTGGATATACCTCTGGAGGGAGGCAGGGATCATACGGATCTCGCATTCGGGGAGTACGAGGCTGACGCGCCGCATCCCCACCATTTCCCTTGACTCATAGGACCGGGGGTAGGGCTCCGTCGTCGAGTCGTACTCCGCCTCAGAGTCCGAGAAACGGACTAGTTTGATTTCCGTCTGGACTTCCCCGACATTCCTCTTATGGCGACGACGTCCCTCCTTCCTGCCCCTGGGTGGCGCCTCAGGGCAAGGATGATTTCCGTTAACGAGTCCCCTGGCTGAAATAGTTTTGGGGCAGAGAGGACTGAAGTCTGGGGTGCGATAAGCATCGGGAAAGATGTAGAAAGGGACATGGGGATGACCTCCATGTGGGTGAGTGACCAGATATGCAACGACTCCATACTCGCGGCCAGCGGTAGGGTAAGTGACCTCATACCCAGTGTAGTGAGCACTGGAAAAATCCATACCCAGAGCATAGATTTCGCGGAGAAGCCTTCTTCTTTCCAGAACAGTGGCACGGAATGGGCCTTCATGGTGGGTGGCACTACCGCGGATTGGTCCGCGGTGGCCATTGCATGTGTATGTGACCGGGAGAGTCAACCCAACCTGCATGTAGGGCGGTCAGGGCCTCGATCCGAGTCGGGCATGTGACTTCCCCTGCTCAACGTGTGCGGGGGTCTGGTAACAGGAGTCAGCGGTGGCTCGGGCCATAGTGGTTGCTAATGTTGGTGCCCTAGGGCGGGAATTCTCTTCCAATCGCGCCCGATGCTGGCGTCGGGTCAGATGGGTTGTAGCCAGTGGTGCGGGCATAAAGATTTCCTGCTCCTCGGCCCAGGGATTCGGGCGGTGGCATCGACACAGCCTGGTGGGGGCTCTTGCTGTGAACCCCTGGGACGGGTCTCCGATCAGGCGGACCCAGACATCCCCCACCTTATTGGCGTAGGGGAGGGAGGTGTCAAGGCGCTCCTGGGATAGGCTCCCGAAGCGTTTGAATGTCGGAGTTGGAAGAAATGGATCCCAGAGTGGCCCTTGGGGCGGCGATGGTGGTGAGGCGCAACTGCCTCTAGATCCAAATGGGCCATGCCCCTAGTGGGGATGACCCCTTCCTCCTCGTACCTACGAACCAGGTTGTTGATCACCCTTTTTTGGATGATCTTTGACGGGGAGAGGGGGCGTGAGCATTCGAAAGTCGCGGAAGTTGGAGTTGGAGCAGCTGTGAAAAAGGTGGGGCCACGTTGGGTGGCCGCGTCGGTACTGCCCCTGCCCCTGCGCCGGTGGGAAGGTGGCGATTGAGCTCCGGATGCAGCGATCTGATTCTGGGAAGCAAGGAGATGAACCCATTAGTAATAACAGGAAAAGAAATCAACAACCAATAGCCCAACTCCATTCCATCTTCCGTGGTCGGTAAGAGGGATCCACGCTGACGACGTCGCAGAACGGAGTGCTCAACGTCCTGACTGCCTCAACCCCTGGCGGGTTTCACTTCCCGGTGCTAGGTGCCCAGACCTGGTGACATGCTAATATTCCGACACCCTGAACGCTACTAGTCCCCATATTGAGGAGAAGAGTTTCACATAGGGTTGACCATTTTCAGTTTCTGATGCTTTTACACAGGGGGGCGCATGTCTGTCACGTGGGGGAGGACGCACGGCTTGTTTCCCCGAATTCCCGCTTTCCAAAGGCAGGCGGCATTCATTCCTTTTTCAGGGACGTTTTCTCCTTGATCGAAACTGGGATGATGGGATTTCGGTTCTTCCTTCCATGGATTCCTCCTCAGAGATCGTCACCTAGTCCGGGTCTCCCTCATAGGTTTAAGATGGGTTCGTGAAGCTCATTCCTGGCACCATATCTGCATGGACTCCAGTTTATTACACTGCTTCCGTCGAGACGCTCCAAGGGGTCTGGTCGGGGCAGCAACCTTTGATGAGGAGAATGGTCACACTGGGGTCTCGTTGGAACGCCTTGACACTGGGGGATTGGTATGTCTGTCTTCTGTCCCTTATTATAGGGCTTCTTGAGGGCGTGGAAGCCCGAGGCATCCCACATCGAACGCGGGGAATTGTGTACCATCTGAGGTTTTCCTCAGCTTCCTATGTTTAACACGGGGTATGTCGTGAGTTTAACATATAGCGGAGATGGATCAGACTGATCGAAACACTAAGTGGATCAGATTGAAGGACCCCCTAGGGAGAACACTGATGTTGGGGCCAGCACGTGGGCGGCTTCTCGGATACTGTGGAGTAGAATGAGGTGGCATGATCCCACCGGGATGTGGTGGTCTGGGTAAGGATCAGGATAGGTGATGGAGTGATAGGATTGAACCTCATGGAGGATTCCTACATATCCCCATGGCAGGGAATCAATGTCCGTGTAGTTTGGTGATACGGTGGGACACCTGAAGAGGCGGCCCGTGAGAATGAACGCATGGATTGGAGCCTGGAGGAAGTAAGATCTCCGGGATAGGGAATGAGCTTCCCGAGGCACGTGGGCTCGAGGGAGAGGTTAGGATGAGACGTGGGTGTGAGGTATGGGGCTTACGCTCTGAGGCGGTCCATAACGGTGGTTGTGAACTGACGCGGAGGGGTTGGAACAACTAAGTGATAGGCTTGAACCTCATGGAGGCTTCCTACGTACCATGCGTTAGCACTGATCAAAGTCCACGTAGTTCGGGGCATATAGTTTAACGTCATGCGAGATGAGTAATTTGGGGCTTACACTATGAGGAAGTCCAAAGTGTTGGTGAACTGACGTGAAGAAGTCAGAATGACTGAGTGGTGGGGTTGAACCTCGTGGAGGCTTCCTACATACCATGCGTTAGCACGGATCAAAGTCCTCGTAGGTCGCTGGGATGGGGCTTACACTCTGAGGCATCCCATAGGAGGATGTCATGGTCGATGCTTACTCTAATCCCATTTGAGTCATCCTCGTTGTGAGAAACAAGAGACAACAGGGACTAGACGATCACGTCGCAAAGGGTGCGTCCGTGAGAAGCGGAAAGGGGCTTACGCGTTGAGCGGCCCAAAGTGGAAACAAGGGCTTACGCATGGTTAGCATCCCTTAGTGTCGTGGCTTACTCCAGGATGGAGGCCCGTGGTGCGACAAAGCATAGTGGGAAAGGGGCTCCACTGGCCTTGGCAGTGGGGAAGTACGGAGGTGCATGGGTGCAACCTTCCACAAGAGAGGCTAGGGGCCTACGATCTGAGGCAGCCCTTCCCCCGTGGACAAACTCCACTAAAAAGGAGGATCTTATTCCATGTGAGGAAGAATCCATTCTCGTGGAGACAAGAGGCGTAAAGAATGTCGGAGCCGGGGGGACCCTGCGTGCGAGGCACGGGGTCGGACCACAGTTTAACGTCATGTGTTAAGGACAAGGTTCTTAGCAGTTTAACATCCTGCAGCTTGGATGAGGTGGGTTCGCTCCACACCCCTAGGGCTTATATTCCCAACACCCTCTACCCCTTGTGGGAGGGGAGGCATCGGCAAGGCCGTAGTGAAGGGGGGTCGTAGGGCGAACCATCGAGGGGTCCATGTTAGCGTGGCTATGCGAAGAAGCAATAGTCGTTAGCGTGCCTATGCAAAGAAGCGTAAGGCAAAACAATGCAATGGGAAACACATCCCAATCGACCTTGAGGTTACTTCATACGAACCTAGAAGGCCGTACGGGAAAACAACGCATGGCATGCATGCCCAGCATGGAAGGCATCGGGCGCCGGCGCAAAGAGGCAACCAAGGGGCGTCAAGGTGAAGTGTCCTGGGTTCTGCGCGCAAAGAGAAGGTTTGTGCGCAAAACACCGGGATGGCACGCAATTGGGTTAGAGGATTGCACGCGGAAAGGGGATGGCACGCAACGGGCCTCGATTGCGTGCGGGGGCACGAGCCGATTCCTAAGGAATGGAAAAACCTACCAGAGGGATTGAACGCAATTTGGAAGGGATTGCACGCAGTTGGAGGGGATTGTGCGCATGGGGAAAGGATTGCGCGCAAAGGACGAACCCTGAGGAGTTGTAAAATTCACTTAAGCTAGTGGGGTTGCGTACAAAGGCGAACCCGTGGCAAGGTTGCGCAAAAATGGGAATTACCTAGAATTCATCTTGTGCGTGCGGGAGTCTGAATTGTGCGCATGGGAGTTGGTCCAAATTTCTCAACCTCGAAATGGTTGGGGTCTACTTCTATTTATAGACATCCGCCGACACGAAATCCTGGCGGCGCGCGAAATATTTCGCGCCAGGACCAGTCGGTGCGCAAAGCCTCACCGTACGGAACCAGGCGCGCAAATTTGTGCACCATGCCGGATCTTTTTCACAAATCCTGGGAGTCCTTCACGTGAACATCATTTTTTCATGCCAGTCCTCCTTAATTTCACGCACCAATTCCAGGTCCTCTAGACCAGGTCTATTAGTCCGAATATGACTTCGCTCCATCCGTCCAAAACTTCCTCTGGGAGTTTCAGACTTTTTTGGCGTCTACAAATTTTCCTTAAAATTGTTCTCTTAATTAAAAACATATAATTGCGGCATGTTTCCCATTCAATAAAGTCATCCTAAAACTATAGGAATTAAAGGCATGTTTTTTTAGTTACATGTTATGATTAGGATCAAAATGAAAAAAATTATCATAGTGGATTTGTTCATACACACAATGCACTGAGTTTCTAGAAATAATCACTTTTAAAATATCTTGAATGATAAAAAAACTAATCACATGAAAAAAATAGAAAGTACACTCCCATCTTGGGAAGGGAGAACACTCTTAATGGTGGAATGACGTATGATTTGTGAAATAGGTAGAACTATTATTGAAGGACTAGAAATTTTGTTACAAAGATGTTTTCTCTTCAACAAGTGGTCTTGAGAGCTCTTATGATACTAATAAAACATGGTATCTGAGTTAGTGTGGTGGTGAGGACTTATAATTATTGGCAGACTAGGATTCAAGGAAAGTTACAAGAATATCATATAGTATTTGATGTCATCATGAGGTAATTATTTCTTTTTTGGTTATGAGACTGATTTGAGTCTCAAGGAATCTAGTGGATTACCTAGTGTATGAAATAAGAGTACCAAGAGGACTAAATTTTTTAACTTGGATGGTGATACATTTTTTAGATGGGGGTATAGGTCCTGAGTGACTAGAACCTTATACCTATCTGGTGATCTATGATATGGACCAAATTCCCTTGTTGTTATTTCATACACATGTTGGGTGAAAATTCTAACAATTATAGTGATATATCTTAAGGAATGACTACACCTTGAGTGATAAGGTGTTGGAAGGACCCTTACTTGAGTGATAATGAAGTTATCATATTATAACATGATATCTAACCATACCATGATTGATAAGGTAGTGGTAAAGATAATGGAATAACCTTGAGTGATATGGTTCTAGATGAACCCGACTATGAGTGATAATGGATTGTTTGGAACCTGATATTAGACCTACCATGGTTAGTATGGTATTATTTTCAAAAAAGGATTTACATTGATTATAATGTATTAAAATGGATGTTTGTTGAATGAGAAGGTTTGTGTGTGATATATATTGGTATGAGACACTACCATTAGTAGTTTGGTAGATGTTTGGAGTTGAGTGATGACCTATATTGAGTGATAAGTATTAGTCTAGGGCTTGGATACATGACTATATCCTACACATCTAGGTTGTAGTTGAGTAATCATTGATACTCTCTATTTAGAGTATTTGGGTATAGGATGGGTTTCATGTATGATGGTACAACGATGCAAGTTTTTTTTTCAGAAAAATGTATTTATGGTTGGGTATCATGGAAACCTATTTATCACACAATGACCTAATACACATGGAGTCTTGGTGTCCTAGTTGGAACATGACATCTGACACAATATGTGTGTCTATTTATTTTTTTTAACATTTACTTCACTCAGGTATACATATATATGTAAAAATATTTTAGTGTCTCTCTATGAGATTCTAATGTCATATATTTCTAACACCTAGCATGATCAACCTGGTATGTATGTAGATCTTATGATAGTTTTACTGATCTAAGAAAATATTATGTACGAGATTGGGATAGAGTAGATCAACAGGGATTGAAGGTGATGATATTAGGTGGTGATCGAGGATGGAAATAGAGCCTATTTTGTATTTTTTTTATTTGGTTCATATTGGTGGGAAATTAGTTGATGTATGATTGTATTCATCCACATGGTTTATTGTTATAAAATTATTATTTTTAGATGAGAATACCACTAAAAGTGAGATATGTGTGTGTGTGTGTGTGCTGGCTGTTTTCATGCACAACTATGAATGGTGTGGATCACACCAGGATTCTATATCAATATATAGGAACTAGATGTTGCAATATTGCATAGGTATCTCCCTTTATCATAACGGACTCATGCAATATATATATTGTATGTGTGTGTGCTGGAAATTTTCTTGAACAACTATGAACAGTGTGGATCACACCAGGCTTCTATAATCTTCTCTTTTTTCTCGAAGTGTCCATGAAAAGAACATGTTTTTGAATTCAAATAAATATACTAAATAAGACTCTAAGAACATTCACAATAGTTTTCCATTAACTTCTTCATGTTTTCAATCATCATCCATTGAAAAATATTAACTATCAATCCACATAATCTGTATATATCTCCTTTTAAATACACCACTTAAAATATCTGAATATCTTGAGAGAATACCTTCATTTTAATTCTCCACATTATCCATAACATTGGAAAGATTTTAAACGTACAACTGAATATCTATGGTATAAAAAATAATTCAAAATTTCCTTTCAAAATCATGAACCTCGTGACATAGAAACTGGTTATTGAATAATGTTTCCAAACAAAATGCATTTGACCTTCACACCAAGGCATTAAATAACACTTCTTTATGAAATATTCCTTTCAAAACGTCAGACACCATAACCACTTGGAAATTTTTCTCCACTAAAAAATCCAAATACACCAAAACACATAGCTTTCCAAAAATGCTCTGGGAAATGACATAGGGATCTCTCCATTATCTTTCTATACTTCACTATACACAAGTCTACCACAATGAGAAGAATTCCTATAGTGATTGTCACCCATATAATTCTTCTCATTAGAACATGGGAGAAATGTTTCAATATGAATATTCAAAGGAGGTGGAACTAAATCATATGAATTGGTGGTGGTAAGATGAAGCTTATGGTGGGGAGCACCATAACCCTGATAGGTGTTAAACAATGACACCATCAGTGTTTTTAGATATATGGAATTAGGTAAACCCCCAAAGGGTGTCCAAGATTCTAGGAAAACACCCCAAATGGGTTTATCCATAAGATAAGGTCACAATAGACATGATATAACAAATAAACTATTTAATATGTTATACCAAGGGATCATCAGAAGGTTGTAGTGAGAGGCGTAATGACGCAACATCTAAAGGGCAACAAAATGACAGAAAAGAATCTTACACCCTACACAAACCATTTACAAATTCACCACTTTGCCTAAAAATGGAAATTTCATTTATAATATTCAAATGGTGAAAAGGAAAGTGTCATGGTCAGGGCATATTCCTACTCCGTAAATTTCATTTGAGCTAAATGAGTATGATAATCTAATTTATATTATTCAAAGAAAAAGACTAACTAGCCATAATACAAACCCCAATAAGAGACGTATGGAAAGCTCAAACCAAATATTGACATGATACAAATAACTATCACTACTCATTGGTTTAGAAGAAAATGAACCTCCATTGAAGATGTTTTATTATAAAACCATGGAATATCTTTATCACACAATTCATTTAATTATATTTAACATTTATTCTAAAACTCATTCCGCACAAATCAAACGTAATAATTTAAGAAACTATATCAACATAACTATCACTGTGAGTTTTTTCAGATAGCGCACCTTCATTGGAGGGGTTTTATTATAAAAACATAAATTTATTTATCAAATGAAACAACTATATTAAAGAAAACTTATTCAAGTTATGAAATTAAATATAATTAAGAATAATTAAGGAAGAAGATAAATTCAATTTAAAGAATTCTTGAATTAAAGAGACTAAGAGAAGGACCCAACCTCAAGGAGTAACCAGGTCATCCACTTCGGCTCTTAGAGATTTCCAACTAAAAGCCTTTACCCCCCCCCCACTGGGTATATGCACCCTCACACACATGGAAGGACACATCGACCCTATGCACACACCCACATGGCCATGATCATGTGCAAGGGGATCCTTGAACAAATGCTTATATGCATATACCAATCTCCACTCACATGTGTATGCATTTATATATATATATATATATATATATATATATATATATATATGGGAACACCTATCCCCATATGTGCATAATCACTTCCATGGTTGAATATACATGTAATGGGGGAACCCACATACATATACTTACTTACCTATGAACACGCAGGACAGTTGCCATTGACTTGGTTCCATGAAACCAATGAGCGGGGATCAACGCACTACAAAAAAGGATATTAGGAACCTTAAAACAAATAAAGGATGCTACATAACTAGTGAGAAACCAACCAAATACATTAAATTCACAACTCAATTGGTAGCAGAGAACCAAATACATCCAAGACAACATGAAATGATCCAACACCCTACCAAAATCATAATATGGAATCAAAAACACTGAAATCCCCAAATACATGAGGTGTGATACAAGTAGTAACCATAGAATCTTACCTCAGATCAAATCTGGTGGACTAAATCAATCTGAACCACTTCTAGCCCCCTTCGCAGAATATAACTACCCTCTGTCCATAGAAAGCAGTAAAAGACCTAAGTAGCCAATGAGATGGAGAAAATAAAATAAAAACAAAACTAAAACATACTTATCTTTTGTGACTATACATGTCACCACCCAACATATAAGAACCAAAACTCCCCATGGGTCCAATCATATTCCTGCAAGTAAGGGAGAAACATATCCATGTTTCAAAATGATACTATAAAATAGTACATTCCTATTAATTAAAAATTACTCTTCCTATTAGTGGTATATAATCAGTTTGGATCAAGTTTTATCTTAGTTTGGTTTTGTTCGATACAAGTTTTTTTGGGAAAATTCCATTAGATTTAGTTTGTATTGTTTTTGTTTATATTATCTTGGACTATTTCATTCATTTGGGTTCTAGTCGATCATGGAATTAATAATAATCAGTTAATATATATTAATAATAAAATCCATTGGTTTCATATTTGGACTAAGAAATACATATAAATGAATGATATCATATAAGGAAAATCATAAGAGGGGCATCTGAGACCTTTCTCTCCCCTTTTACCTAGAGGAATTGAAATTTAAATCACACAATGCATGGAATCAATAAAATGATTTATCATGTAGATAATATATGTCTAAATAATATAATTAGTTAAAATATTTTCAAATAAAACAGTATATATTAATGAATAAATATTAATTGTACCTCTCATTATTGTTGGACCTACATCATCTATCATTGGATTATCATATACCATGTGATGAAATTGCATTCCTAATTCAGGTGTATAGAACTTCAAAATTCATCCTCAAGACTGTGTTAAAGAAATTGAGTCAGTTATTGAGAATCTAGAATGGGTCACCCATACATTGGACATCCATGAAACCTCAAATAAATAGAAGTAAAGAAATATAAATAACCCAAATGAGATTAACATAATTAAAATCAATTCAAATTTAAAAAATGAATCATAAAAATAAGATTCAATGAAAGTAGAATCAAACATAGACTAGGCCAAGTTGTTAAATAAAAGATAACATATCATAACAGGATAAAAAACAATTATACCCATACATCCATTGTATAATATCATGTTTCTCGCCATATTCCAACTCACCCATGGATAAAAAACATTGTATGATTATACAAAGGATGGATCTTGAATATATACACATAATATGAGCTATAAACATGCACAAATAGATATGCGGAATGTAAATTAGTCGTATTCATGCAATTCATACCTAATATATATTTTTCATGGGCACATAAATCACCAAAATCCCCAAATTAAATTGTTTCAAACAAAGAGGGAAGAATAAACCAACCGTAAATGGTGGAAAATGGTGGCAGATGAACCAAGATGATCCAACTGCTTTTACTTCGACATCGTATGATAAATAATTTCTGAGGTGGACCTGAGAGAACCATGATATTCCCTATAAACAAGGATAAAAGTTAGATAAGTGGAAATTATATAATCTTAGAAGAGTAGTATAAAGTCATTGTGAATATCAAGGATTTTCTACTACATGTGAAAACTAAAATGGTGAAATATCTTTATAGTTTACTACAATAGATTAAAAAGATTCATAAATAAAAAAATTATAATATTAAGATATATTAAAATTATTTGAGGTTAATAAATATTCCCACATTATGAATTTCTTATATCTTGGACCAAAACTCAAAGAATCTAGAATCAACCCATGATGAACCTTCCCAAAGAACTAAGATGAAAATTATAACCACTCAAATAACATTAAATATTTTATACTAAAAATAGATTTATACTAGTAAAAAATAAATCTTTAGAAAATTTGGAGATTCCTACACTTCATCCTCATGGAATAATGCATCCCACTACCCTTGTAAATTTATAATTTCTAATTCTTTTTTATTTGTAAGTGTTGTAAAAATATCAAAGTCTCTATAAAATCTAGTGATATAAAATATAAAGAAACTCGCAAATAAATTAATGGTGGATGTGAGTATATGCATGGAGATTATTTCTCCAAACAAATCCCAAAATTATGCTGAATATATCCAAAGACATCAATGAAATAAATATAGAAAAAAAACTCAATAGAGAAAGAAATAATATTTTTTGTAAAATATTGGTCTTGTTGGAAGTTAGGGAACACAAAAATTGATTGCTTGTGTAATATATATACTCATACAAGTGGAATAAGAGAATAATAAAATGATATCATAGTTAAAACTAAGAAGAAAACTATTGTGGAAAATTAGTTTTCACGTATGAAGATAAATTTATCTCTTAGAAATATATTTAAAATCCTTGATAAATTTTGTGAATATTGAAATGTATATAGATACTTTTATGAGAAATTTTGGTATGTATAAATTCAAAATGAGGCATATGTTAATGAAAAGAGGATTCCAAGATTGAATAAGTAGGAAAAATGAAAAAAAGTCAACCTTGTGTAAACTGACGAAAAAAGTAGAAAAAGACACTCTTAAGTGGTCATTGAAGATATATTATCATTATGGGGTTTTAGTATGGAGAATATGCTTCTATTATGGTAGGAAAGGCTATATCATAGACTATTTAAATATTTGTGAGGGTGTGACTTGATGTTGAAGGATGTTTATGTTGGTTCTCACTTACCCTT
The DNA here is from genome assembly GCA_963277665.1 of Viscum album. Classification (NCBI taxonomy): domain Eukaryota; kingdom Viridiplantae; phylum Streptophyta; class Magnoliopsida; order Santalales; family Viscaceae; genus Viscum; species Viscum album. Next base: position 1,328,695,225 of record OY728159.1, read on the forward strand.
AAAGTGGATTTTCAATAAAATAAGAAATGGATTGTGGATAGACTATTTAAAAATAGAAATAATTATCTACAAATTTTATGATAGAAAATTTGAACTAAAAATGGAAACCATACAAGAAATGTATAGTAGAATTGGATTATTAGTGGACATTTTTGAAGAAGATCCTAAGAGATTTCGTAAGGAAAATAAAAAGTAGTTGAAGAAGTTTTTTGATGGTTTGATTATGTTGGTCATGGAGCTATCATATGTATGAATTTGATTCCTACTAAAAATAATTTGATTAGTGGTAAGGGAAAATATCCAATGTTATAAAGTTCAAAATCCGTTGCTACAAATGGATCCACACCTATGAAGAAGGTTGACCGTGATAAGAAATAATGTTTGATCATATGGTCTGATGAGTTATAAACGGATGAACTAAAAAAACTAAAAACATTGAGAGTTCTCAAATTTCGCAAGTGAATATGAAATTTTTAAACAATAATAAACATGTGAAAAAAGATAAAACCATGTTTCTTCAACAAAAAACCTTGTTTACAATGTGAGAAATAAGAAATTGAAAAGAAAATAAAAAACTTTTTAACTACAAATAAAAGAGCTCTAGTGTTGAGAAAAAAACCTCTGTCAGTGTTATAACTTAGAAGTTGATAAACACACCTTATTACCATACTTTTTGATATAAAAAAACTCAAATGGAAATTTCACATAACACACACTTCACAAATATGTTTTTTTGTAAAGGAAAATAATTTTAAAAAATGAATCCTTGATATAGTGTTGTTATTCTGCTATGTACTCCCAATGCATCCATGAATATCAGTGGCACAAAGCCCTGATTTAAAATTAATATTCAATAACTAATAAAATTTATTTTGGGAAAAACCCCTTAGAAGAATATAAAATATTGAATACCTCAAGGGATCGATGTGAAAAAATAGGAAGGCATGATCTTGGGTTCCCCTATTCATAATTATATAAAAATATATATCATAAATGATTGATTTAACCATACTTTAGTGAAATTGATGAATAAACCTAGAACAGACACTTCTGAAATCAGAAATTTCCTAAGAGAAAAGTGATGGAGGGAGGTGTAATACCTTTGTGCACATCTTATAGATGACATGTGGAGTGATGATTTTGTGGGGGATGGGTGAGAGACGGCTGTTAGGGATAGAGATGGGAGGAGGGGAGAGGCGAGCGGGGAGTGGAAAGTAGTGAGGGGAAGTTGGAATGGGAGGAGGGGAGCACGAGGGGGATGAGAGAGGTAGAGAGGGGAATTCTGGATGGGAGCAGTGGTGAGGAGGATTCAGGATGGAGTGGAATAGTGCTGTAGGGATATATAAGTGGGGTGCGATGTGAGGGGAAGTCAGGAAGAGAGGAGGGTCGCGAGCAAAGGAATTTTAGCTAGGTCTATCCCAACGGTTCTTATGAACCGTTGTAATTGAGCCTCTTTATCCAATGGTCCACAAAAACCATTGGGAAAACCAACTTATATTAGCCTATACCAACAGTTTCACAGAACTATTGGTATAGGTTATTTATCCCAAAATTTTTTCCAAATTGTTGGGAAAGAACTGTTGGTATATGTGGGATTTCCACTAGTGAGGCAACTAGATGATTTGGAAGTAAAGGGGTTTATAGATGCATTACTTCTTTTTGTGGGGTGGGGGGTTCACTGGTCTTGTTTTAAAAAAAGTTGATGGAACCCTTAGCCTATGTGTGGATTAGCGATAATTGAACCATTTGACGATTAATAATTGATATCCTTTTCCACAGAGATATGATCTCTTAGACCATCTCTGAGGAGCTTGGGTTTTATCGAAGATATATTTGAGGTCAAGTTATCATCTGGTATGTGTTCAACCATAATACATACCTCTTACTTTTTTTTATAGAAGTTATATTATATATGAGTATTTGGTTATATAGTTTGTTCTCATGAAAACACCAATAGTTTTTATGCTACTGATGAACCATGTTTTCTATCCTTATATAGATTCACTTTTGGTGGTATATTTGGATGATATCTTGGTGTATTCTCACAATATGCATGACCATTCCAAACATCATGAGATCATTTTGGATACAATGAGATACAATCATTTATATTCTATTCTCACAAAGTACCACTTATAGATGGACAAGATTCACTTCCTAGGTTATATTATCTTAGATACAAGAGTATCAGTAGACCCAGAGAAGGTGGGAGTTGTAGTTTCCTAGGATCATCCCAAGAACATCTTTGAAAAATAAAGTTTCTTGGGGATATATTGGTATTACAGGTGTTTCATATAGGACTTATCGCACCAATAAGTACCTATAATGGTATTTAATAACAATAGCGTGAAGTTTTTATATTTAGATACATATGAGACATCCTTTCAAAAGCATAAAGGGAGACTAACTTCAGTATCGGTCCTAATTCTTGCAGAGCTGAGTAGATGCTATATAGTATATTATGATGTATGAGGTATCGAGTTAGGGATAGTTTTGATACATGAGGAGTGATTCATGGAATATGAGTCTCATCAGTTGAGTCCACATGAGAGGAACTACCCAACACATAATCTTGAGTTAGCCATTTTTGTACATGTCTTGCACTGTTGGATATATTATTTACTAGGAGTGAAATTTTTGGTGCACACGGATGACAAAATCCTCAAGTATATTTTTAAATAGTATGATATGAACTTCATAAAATGATGGTGGGTTGAAAACCTATGATATTTTGACTTAGATATTTCTTATACATATGGAAAGGAAACACAATGACTGATGTACTATGTAAGTGGACTCAAATACAGGCAGTTTAAGAGGCCAGTAGTGAATGGTAACTTATATCATTGTTTTCATAGATGCACTTAGAGGTATAATACGGACAATTTTATAATTTTCTCTCATCCTTGCTAGTGACTTCCGCTCTTTTTGGTATAGCGAGGATGGGATAGTTATTTAATGTTGAGAGCCTAGTCCTACGGGAGAGTGTGGTAGGTGAGGACCAACCTCCTTCTTGGACTATGGGTGGGGATGAAATTATGCATATTAATTATTTTGTTTAGGTTATAGTAGACAAATGTGAGGATCTGGGGCTAGAGTTTCATGACTTGTCTTGGGTAGTTCATCTTGGAATTATCAAGATGTACTGATATCTACGTCGCTAGTATTGGTGGATGAGGATGAAAATAGAGGTAGATGGTTTTTTTATGAGGTATTCCACCTATCAGTAGGTGAAGGAGAAACACTAGCCACCATATGGTATTTTACAGTAGTTACCTATTCCCTAGTGGAAATGGGATGTTGTTGCAATGGAGTTTGTGACATGTTTCCGATTTTTTCTTTGAGGTAGTGTTGTTGTATGGGTTTTTGTTGATAGAATCACAAATGTCACTCATTTCCTACTGACTAGGGAGACCTTCTTAGTAGATTATCTTGATAGATTTTATATCTATGAGATTTTTCAACTTCATAGGGTTCATTATAAAATTGTATCATATAGGTATTCTCGGTTTACATCTCTTTTATGATAAATTTTGGAGAGGTTGTTGGGTACATAGTTTATTTTGAGCCCAAAATACCACATTCAGGCCGATGTCCAGTTGGAACATACAATTCAAGTGCTGGAGAAAATTCTTAGAGCATGTGTCCTAGAATTTGGGGGTTCTTGGGAGAGTTGTATACCCCTGATTTAGTTCTCCTACAATAATAGCTATCAAGAAACTATATATAAGTAACCTTATGATACTTTGTATGGTATGATATGATGATCACCCTAGTATTGGCTAGAGGTAAGATAGGTAAGATAGGAAATGTTTCTTGGACCTCGTATCATGTAGGAGACTTTGGAATAGGTTCACCTTATTAGAAATCATATTCCTACTACAAAGTCTAGACATAAATCTTATGTTGATATCCATTGACAACATAGAGTTCAAGGTTGGGGATTTGGTATTTTTATGTATCTCACTAAGGCTCGGACCCAAATGTATTAGGAGAAAGGGTAAGATTTCCCTATGATATGTCAGTATATTAATGATTCTATAGAGATTTGTTCTAGTATCCTATCATTTTTAGTTACCTCAGAGGTATTGATCCATGCACGTCGTCTTCCATGTATCTCAGTTGTGTTGTTATCACCCAGAATCATCTCATGTTCTGCAGTCAGATGAGGTTAAGTGATATATAGTTGCTTCATTTGAAGATAATCCTATTCGGATCATTGAAATGTGCATGAAAGTTCTCTAAGGATGGTCAATTCCTATATTATGGGTGTTATGGTAGCCCAACTATTTACCATATGAGACTTGGGAGTGGGAGACCGATGTGTATGCCCAGTGGATAGAGTTAATCTCAGGTATTTCTTGACCACCCTTGGAAGGGAAATTTAGGGGAGAGTTTCTTTAAGGGGGGAATATTATATGATTTTGGGTTTTACTATATGTTTTGAATCTTTTTAATTTTAGTTTAACTCTTTGTTTTTTACCAATTTTGAGTACCTAATGATATTACAAGAGTTTTTGAGGTGCCCAAAGCTTGTTCAGAGTCTAGAAGCCTAATTTTTGGAAAAGGTATCTAGGCTGCATGGTTAGGGGAAACCCTCCAACCCAGGTCACATTTTTTTAGGAAACTATGCAGGAAATTTTTCAATGTTGAAGGGGGCACACAGTTTTCCCTACCCATGCACCCAGGTCTGCACACCCATGTGTGGCCACTAAACTTTTATAGTAGATTCCAAACACACATTCAATTGAGGGGTTTTCTAATCATGGTCCATGACCATATGAGAGGAGGTAGGGTAAAATGGTTTATGTATTGATTTTTCAAATCATGCACATCAACCATTTAGGTTACCTATAGAGGTAGTGAAGGGAACATGTTTGGTGCATAGTTTGACCAATCGTGCAGCCAAACCTTGTGACCCAGTAAAAATTTGTTAAATTACCATTTTCTCTTAAAATTTATTAAAACCTAAATATATTACTCCTACTCTTAAAATAAGATATAATTGGAATTGTTTATCACCCTTTGAATCTCAAATCATAGGCTTGGATCTTGCTTCTTCATCTAACACCTGATTTTAACACTATTTGTCTCATTGGATACATGTTGGATATTAATCTATTCTTTGTTTATATTATGATCTGGAACGAATCAGAGGTCAATACTAGATGAGTGTTCTACCATAGGTATACAGTAGGTGTTTTATATATTTTCCCTTATGTTCTGGTTGTTTTATATCTTTTCATAGATGCTCCACATTCCCGAATTTATAGTGTTTCCCCTAAAATTTATTAAATGTTTTGAATAAATTATTTGTATCCTTTTAGGTTCACCATAATAAACATTTATATAGTTGGAGTACATTAACCTAAAACCATTCCACATTTGTGGAGTGTCTTTGTATCTTCCCTAGGTTATACCACTTTGTTGGGTGTGTGTGATCTCGACAATTTTATCAGGAACCTTAATGAGAATTTCAATTATTTTTTTATGGTTATAAACACCTTGTTTTACCTATGCATTTGTAAATGAAGGGAATGAATTGAATTGAGTTGTTAAGAGAATGTTGTAGCCTCATTTTCATGTGGTTTCATATGATAAAAATGGTAAAATGGTTTATATGTAAAATATTGAATGGTTTGTAAGAAATCATTTATTATGAAATGGATAAATAATTGATTAGTAAATAGATAATGGTAGTGGATGCCATGGACAAGATCCTTAGATTTGGATTCCATGGATATTTCTACTCAATGGATCCTTATTGATTATGTTAGTGGATTCCTTGGACATTTTTACACCTTGGATCCTGATTTTATATGATTCCAAGGGAATTGTTAACCCTTTGATCTGAATTTCTTGGAATTGCTTTGGACATGCTCTCTTGACGTGCTCATTGGACTCCAGCCAATTCTTTACCAAGTTTCCATTGAGATACTCATGGTACTCGATGTGGATGCATTGGTATTGTGTACCTTGGATATTACCCTTCATGGTCTGATAATGGATTACATGACATAGGGTTTTGTTGGTATTATATACTTGATTACATGGCATGGTAGTTGTGGATATTTTTTTATGCTTACAGATATCACTAGTATGAGCATCTTATTTCAGTTGTTAGACTGGAAAGTATCACACCAATTTTATTTCTACTTTATAGTTTCCCTTGTTTTTGGGATCTTGATTACTGTTTATAGGAATATATGTTTGGATAGACATGATGACGTTTTTATTTTGACACTTTAATTTTAGTATTATTGAACCTATGATATATTGCACACTATTTCTGTTTAGATTACAGGGACTTGACTTATTATAGACATTTTTGGTGGTGGCCTAAGTATTATCTCACACCCTTTTTGGGCCACCGTTGGGTACCCATAAATACTTCACAGATATAGTTAGGGACCGAGGTAGGCACTCATTGTATTATGCTTGTTTATTTTATGATTAGGAGCAAGGGAACACAGGACTGAGATAGGCTCATGATGTTATGTGGAGATAGAGCATTTTAGTATTTTTATATTTTGGTACATGAATTGTATAGGTTTCCTATTTCCATTTATTAAATTCCGTTTTGTAGAGAGACATTAAATGATCATCATGTTGTATATGACACAACTTTTGGGCTTATTTACTATTACAGTCTTATGGATGTTTTCCTTCTATTAGTGATTTATTATATTCTTACACTTGTTTTTTTATTACACCTTTGTGTTACACTCTTACATGAGGGAATAGTCTCACCACAGACACACCCTAGGCTCTCGCTTCTATTCAGATTCTTATAATGTATGGGGAGGTACACTTGAGGCCATGGGACCCACTTGAAAGGGGCTCCATTCAGTGGACTCCAGGTCGAGATTTTACATGAGTTGGAATGGAATTATTTTATTTGTATAATTCATTTTTAATTAGTGGTTGTGATGAAAATAAAAAATATTTTAAATATATTATATTATGTGTCATATCCTAGGATAAGTACTTTTATAGGACCCAAACAGATGTAGATAATAGTCTTGTTTCATGGTGGTATGAATTTCCTATATAATGATGTAGAAATTCATATTTGTTTTCAGAATTTATCTCCATTTTAATATGAGTTGAGTGATCTATAAACTCTTTATTGAGAGATATTTAATACTTGATGAACTTCTATATGAATATAAAATTTATTCCACTGAAATTTAAACAACTAAAGTTACATCAGTGGTTTTTTTTATGTTTTGGATGTTTATGATTAGAGTAACATAATGGACATGTGGTGAAATCTAGGAGATCACTAGAAGTGATGGAGACACTCATGGAAATATTTACTATACTATAATTATATATGATTAATTTACATTTATAATTTTGTCAATGGAAGTATATAATTAATTTATTCTCAGTTTACAAACATAGGGACTCTACATGAGAGTGTACTGTGAAACTTATCATTGATTCTGAGACCATCTGTTGGTTTTGTATTTGTATAATTATTTAGAATTCACTATGGAAATTAGTGAATGGATTTTAAAAGTATTTATATTATTCCATTTCATAGCATCATCATTATCACTATATTCTAGTTAGGTGTTATGTTTAGATCTATGAATATGTGATATCTTATACCAAAAGTGTCATCCTATTATGGGATGAATGTTAAACGAGATAAATTTCAAAAACCTGTTTTTAAGAGATTATAAAATTAAATACTGAACTATATAGTATGGGCTTGTAGGCCAGATGTGCTAGCCCATATTTTTACCAAATTCTAAAAATATAAAATTTAATAATAAATAAAATAAAAACTTGAAATTCAAATTATAGTCACATGAAATGATTTATGAAGTAGTGATCATAGGAGGTGACGATGGTCCTCCAATTTATTATTTATGTAGTATTTTTAAAATATTATTTAAATTAATTAATGTCATCAATAACTCCTTTTTTAGTTTTCTTGAGTCCAGATACTCACTTTTAATTTTACTTATGGACATCTTTCATCCCCTAAATAGTCAAGGGTAAGGTAGTGGTAGATGAGTGGGAGGATAAATCCCGCTAAACACAATAGATAAAGAGGGGAGGGAGTGGGTTTAAAGGTATGTAAAAGTAAGACCTCATACTGGATTAATTATCAACTCAACAGCTTCTATCTCTATATTCTAGTTTTATTTGAGTTTTATTTATGAGGAATATCCCACAACTTATTCAAGAGAGAAAATTAAGAGGTTATTCTCATTATAATAGTGAGAGAGAGTTTATATCCACTTTTATCCATATCAATCCTCATATTTTCTCACCCCCCTCTTCATTTGGTGGGTTTTCCATGTTATATCTAGTGTCTATTTTTCCTATGTTTTTATAATTTATTTGTATCTCACATTTATCACTACACTAGTGATATAATCATTTTTATCCCAATAAGTGGCATTACAACATGGTTCTAGCATGATGTTATTTTTTTGTGTATTAATAATAATCATTAATTTTAGTATTCACTATGATTGAATTTATGTTTGATATTTCAAATAAAAAAGAATTTTGAGATTATTAAATACACTATTGTGATTCATATGAGGTTTTGGAATGATATCATGTCTAGATGATAGTGAAAATTGAGGTTATAAATTTCAACATGAATATTTTTTCATTATGAAAAAACAAGATACAAGTGGTGATATGAAATTATAATTGTCTACTGGATATTGGAGAAATACTAACTGGTGTGGTCGAGAGGAAATGGATTAACCAGGATGAGAATTTTATTTCCAACATCTATTTTTCTTTGGTATATGGGGTCCCTTAAATCATTTTAGATAAAAATTATGAAGGGAATTTGGGATACTCTGATGAATATATATGATTCCAAGTCATTTCATAAAAAATTTCATAAAGAGATAAGTATAGACTCTTAAAATGGATGAGTCATAATTAATAACTAACCACATCAAAACCCTTATTTACCTATTCAATCATCTGATATCATTGGGCTATAAATACGAGATACTAAATGTGTAGAAATTTTTCTTTGAAGTTTTATAATTTCATATTAATTACTCATCATCAACCTTAAAAAAAATATCTTGATGGATATGTTTATCTTAAATGATATTGTAGTTTTTGTTTATGAAGAATAAATTTGGCATAAGAACAAGAAGGATAAAAAGAGAACTTCAAACATTGTAGAGAATCTATCAATAGAGAGAGGATAGATGATGGAGTGTAGTTATTGGGGAATCTAAAATCATGGAAGGCCCAAATCAAGTTGTAATAAGAAGAATGTCTCATGTTACAATTATGGAAATAAGGGGAATGAAAAAAATATGGTTCAAACAAGAATAGTGTTGAAAAGAACTCTCAAGAAAATATGGTGATTACTTATAGAAATTGATACATGATAGTCAGTGAAGCATTGGTGACTATTGGAGGAAATGATGCATGGATAATCAACTTGTAAGAAACATGGCACATGATGTCTCAAAGGGAACAATTTGATAATTATAAACCTATACTAGAAGGAATTTTGTACATGGGGAATAGTTACGCCATGAAGATCATTTGAGTTGGTACCATAAAATCAGATATGTATGATGGTATTGTTCGAAACAACAAAGAAGTATGCCATGTGAAGGTCCTAGAGATGAAAATATTGTCATTGTGATAATTTGATGAAATGGGGTTCAAGACTTATATTGATAATGGAGTTATTAAAATTGTGAATGGAGTGATTGTGGTGATGAAGGTGGGGAAGATATCAAAAAACCTATACATTCTTATCAGTGAAATGTATAAGGAGGCCGAGATAGTTGACACATCAACTACCTCAATGAAAGATTTGAAAATTCCAGGCACCCTAAACATATACATATATCTAAATTAGGCCTGAATATTTTTATTTATGAGAAGTTTCTACCTGGTCCTACAAAGGTATATTTAATATTTTGTGAGTATTATTTTTTGATCAAGGAATGAGGATTGATGTTTTGGACTTAAATTATTAATATTATATAGAAAGTAGAGTTTACCCATTATAATTTTTGGAAAGTAACAATTATATCCCATGGAAGATAAATATATATTAAATCAATTATTACTGATTTTTTCAATAAAGTTAAAGGAATATGTTTTTGAAGCCTTCAAAATATTCAATTCCATGTAAGAATATAGAATTTGGAAAAAAGGATCAAGTGTTTGAGGATTTAAAATGTCGTAGAATATATAAGTGTGGAGTTTGATTCTATTTGTCAATAGGAAAGAATCATTTAAAGTTTCATATTGGTGACACTCCTCGAAAGAATAAAGTGAAATAGAGGATGAACATAACCCTATTGAATAGAATAAGGGTGTTTTTAATGAATGTAGGATTTTTAAAAACTTTTTGGGTATTGGTAGTGAAGACTTTATTTTATATAATCAATCAACCTCCTTTAGTGCAAGTTGATATGAAAACACTAATGAATATTTGGATAGGTAAACTTCTAGTCTATTCCTAGTTACCTATTTTTGGAGTTCTAGTGTATGCATTGTTTAATGACCATTAAAGATCAAATAAGGATTCAATATATAAGAAATACATTTTCTTTGGATACAGTGATGGTGTGAAGTGGTGTCATTTATGGGAACCCACTAACCAGAAACTTATCATCATAGGTGTTTTTATTTTTATATAAGACATGTGTAAATGATTATTTATAGAGATTTAGACAAATAGAACCCTAACACTATAATACTCAATGTGGAGTAAAAATAGAAGGAAGAATATATTTCTTATGAAGCATTACTGGATCACAATGATCAAGAACCAGTTGAGTCTTGACCACGATAGTAAACTCGAGAAAAAATAGAACAATTATGGCACTCATACTAGATCACTGAGAGAAAGATTTAATACTATTTTTTGATGGAGGATAACTATCCATATTATTTTATAGAGGAAACCTAGAGTCTGTATGTATCCTCATGGATGTTGTAAATGAAATTGGAAATTGAATCCCTATATAAGAAATAGTTTTGAGATCTTATCTAATTACCTCATGGAAGGAAGTATATCCAAAATAAATGGGTATTTGAGATAAAGTAGGATATAATGTAATATGTGTAAAGATATAATGAGATACCAAGGTATAAAGGTTATACTCATAAAGAAGGTATTGATTTCAAAAAAATCATTTTTTGTAAGGCTGATGACTATTTGGGTAGTTCTCGAAATGTGTGATGTATATAGTTTACATGTAGAAAGGATTGATTTGAATGTATCGTTTTATAAATTTTGATATTTATGAATAGATCTCTATGATCTAGGAATAATGTTTTTCAAAAGAAGAAAAATCTAACTTGGTTTTTTGGTTGAATAAATATATGTTCGATCTCAAGTAGGTGATGAGGTGTTTGTACAAGTTTTTTATTTCCTATACAATGAGCCTTGAATACAACAAGATTAATTTAGATCCTTATGAATATTTCAAGGGTTTATATGGTAATTAATTTATCATTCTTATATTGGATGACATGTTGGTTTCAGGACCCAAAAATAATCAAATCCATGAGAAAAATGTGTAGTTTTCTAGGAATATTAATATGAAGCACTTGTGACCAACAACTAAGATTCTTGGGATATAATTTAATAAGATAGATATAATAGAAATATTTAGATGTCACTTAATAATTACTTGAGGAAAGTATTAAGACTCTTTAATAAAAGATACTATAAGAAAATCTCTTCCCCTCTTATTATTAATTTTAATTTATCCTCTGACAATTCCTAGTAGTGATTTATAAAAGATGAAAAAATCTCTTATAATGTATGCATCAAAAATTAGAAGTCCGATATTCACTATAGTTTATACTAGACCAAACATTTCACATGTAGTGGGATAAGTCATTTTATACATGGAGATTCTAGTATGAGATAATTAGAATAAAATAAAGATGATCCTGAGATATTTTAAGGAGACCTTATATGTTGTATCATATTATAAAGGATCTTATTTCACTATATTAGGCAATATTGATTCAGATTTTGTAGATGTTTTTTTATCAGATCTTATTCACTACTGGTTATTTTTTTACTCTTACATATGGTGTTGTGTGTAGGATTTCAAATTTATAACTAATTTTGGTTTTATCCATGGTTTAGGAATAGTATATGGAAGCTACATTGTCTTGAAAATAGGTGATTTAGATGAAAAGGTTGTTAGAGGATATTGGGATAGGTAATAGTAGATTCCATTGTTTTGTGATATTCATAGCATCATGCACATTAAAAGGAATCTATCTTTTTATTCCAGGAAAATGTACATAGGGTGTATAGTATCACTTCTTTCAAGATGTGTTGGAGGAAGTAAGTGTGTAATGTATATAATTTACACTAAATAAAATCTAAAAAAAATTCCTAATAAAGGCGATTAGCATTGATAAGTTTAGATGGTACAAATCCTTGAGTGGCCTCATTGACACATGAGCATCATTTTTGGAAAATAAAAAGGTTGTATGAAGATATGATTTGTTCCTAATAAAATCTCCAAGTGGGATATATGTTGGAAAGAAATACCTTTAATTTTTTAAGGATTCCACCTTCTCACATTTACTTTTCCTCACAGATGGGTTCTAACCCATCCCCCTAAATTTTCAAGGGGGAGGTGGTGGTAGATAGGTAGGTGGCCAAATACCACCAAATAATCCTAGTAATATAGGAGTGGGAGTGGGTGGAGTGGCCTATAAAATGAATACCTCCCAGTGGATTCATCATCAACTCAAGTTTCCTTCATTTATGATTTATATATTATTTTAGAAGTATTTGAGAGTTGTATTTATCCACTTCTTCAAGATAGAAACTTATGAAGGTATTCTCTTTATAATATTTAGAAAGAGTCTATATCTACTGTTACCAATATCGATCCTTTTATTTTCCCAAGGTTTTTTACCCAACTTTATTGGGGGGGGGGGGGGTTTCCCCATTACCTATGGTGTTCATTATTCCAAAAAATTTACACTTAATTTTAATATCAAATTTATCATCACACCAACAATAAAATAATTTTAAATCATGACAATAAAGATTAATATATATTTTTGAAATTGAATTCATTAAAAAAATGGGAGTTCGAGGGGAAACATTGTTTTTGATGGACAATGAATCATAAGTCTTTAAGGGGTAGTTCTAGATTATCACAAAGATACAAAAAATCTAGTAATAGGATGATAAAATTTCATTAAAGAGTTTTCATAAGGAAAACATTTCTTGATCGATCCATCTTATAATTAGAATACATAGAGTTTAAATAGGGCTTGTAGTGCAAGTGTTTTTTCAATAAGATCATAATGTAACTCGAAATAAATATAGAAGAGAGTGGTTGTGATAAAATGGAAGAGGAGATAACTAGGAGTACTAAATTTTTAGGTTTTATATAAATCACCATATTTGATAGAGTTGGATACTTTTCATATAAGATACAAGTATTCTATAGGATCTGAGACAAACAATGAGCGAGAATTTGAGAACTGGGCCATGCTACATGCATGATTTGAGAAATAAAAATAATCCTTGTGTATTAATTCAATATATCGTATGCCTAACTAGAGAAATTAATTTCAGGAAAAAAATTAAGGTTCTTTGTAATTTGAAGCAAAAAAATTATGTATATTGGATGTTAGGGTGCAGCCAATTAGGATAATGTATAATTGATGCATGATGTGAAAAAATTATGGTAATCACTTATTATGTGCAATAATTAGCATGATGAAAATTTTAAGTAACTCATAAATGTTTAGTTATTTTAATTTCAAAAAAAAATTAATATAAAAATACAATTTTTACCATAGATCACATAAGCTATCCCATGTGATTTATGAGATTATATGTTTAATTCTGATGGGCTTGTTTTATATAAATCATTATATTATAAACACCATATTATAATTTTTATAAGATAAATGGGTCAACTTGTTGGTTCTAACCTGTATTCCTATCTATAATTATTTTAGGTACTAGATAAAACCATTTGGGATCATTTGTCCATTTGAAGGATCATTCACTTCAAATATGGAAACATGAGTTCTGATAACTGTTCACCCATTATGTTACATGGTTTGGGGTGAAATATGTTAATGAGAAACCTTATTAGTAGCAGTTTCCATAGTATAGTGATGATAATATGACTGTAAATTCCTTTGGTTATTGAGAAAATACTGATTTTCATAATTAAAATGTGAATAAATTCTACAGAAGTTAAAATAGATTATGTAATATCAAAATCATGGCCATTAAGTTCTAATGTGGTAATAATAAAAAAGAGTGGTGGTCATTGTTTTATCCTAAAGGATAATTTAAATATGTGGTATGACCATATTTCCTAGTGGGATAATGTATATAAGTGGAAATAAGGGAAAAAATTTCCATGTTGGGTGATGCATGAGCATTATGACTTAAGGTTATCAGCAGTGGGTGGTAATAATTTCCAAGGGATAGAAATCCATGTGTGATGAGATTTTTTTATATTTTTGGGAAATTTCTCATAAGCTTTCATGAGATTTGATAACATGTTTTCATTATCTTGATTGATAAGCCATACTGTAAAGAGATCCTTTCATTCAGTTAAGTGTTTTCAATGAGATAATTAAAGTGAATGTTTGTGATTATATTGTTAATCATTTCTATCTTGAATTGAATTATTCCATTATTATTTTTTTGACTTTGATAAGTGGTTTCATCATAATGTGGGTAATATATTTATTTTTTTCATGGTTTGACCCTTGGAGGCACCCTTGGCTATCCTTGGAGTATAATTTTAAGAGAGAATGGAAGATTGGTGTGATTCTTTAACGGTATTTGGGATAGTGTTGATATACTATCAACATGTTTTAAAATTTCAATTAGTGGTCATATTGAACATTTTAAGATGTATTTTTAGGAGGGATTATCAATAGCCCTATGAGCTCTTATATTGTTTAAAATATGATGAAACGTAAATGCATTCTTTGTAGAGTGTTGATGATCTTTTAATTATGTTTTTAAATAATGGGCAGTGGTTGTAGAGAATATTAGTTATGATCAAATGTATTTTCATAGAAACCTTGAGCCTTTATCTAAATTTTGGGATCTTGACACTCTTAAAGATATAAGTAGAAAATTTTAGTGAGATATAAATGAATTTTTTAGTGATACTCACACCTTCGAGTGATGATAACCTGAGTATAATAATTTTTGATTGTTGAATAGTTATGTAAGTGGCTACTTTAATCGATTATTTAGTGTAATAATATAGTTAATACTTGTGATGTATATTTCCTATTAATGGAATGTATTTTGGAAATGTTGTATTAATTTAAACTTAAGTTGGACAGTTTAGTTTTTATTGACAGGGATTATTAGGCACATTTTTTATATGTTCTTCTAATATTTTGGAGAGTTTTTCAGTAGTTTTGGTGGACTGCATGGTTACTTATTTCTTTCCATTTTCTATTTAGTATTTTTATATATGGTTCCTTCATATAGGATGTAAATTATATGGATATATTATTTAGTTTATTTATATTTTTTTTCATTTTAAGGATGAAAAATTTTAAGGTTGTAAGGATGTAATTGTATGAGTTTTCATTCGAGGGTGAGCTTACAGGAACTTAAATTTTGACACTGTTTTGGTACCATGGAAATCTATAACACTCATTTTCATTTAATGAGGTGATTTAAAGGCATACCCAATTTTCATATGATGTTTTTAGTTGTATTATTAAATTTTTTTATTAAAATGATCAAAATAATAAATTCCACTCAAATGGGGTGTTAGATTAAGAAAAAAAGTATGTTGTCAATTCCATAATGGAGTATTTAGATCAGGATAATATTATGATAATTTTTGGGAGATGTTGAGTTGGTGTGTAATAGTTTCGATCATTTTTATGAAGATATTAAAATAATAAACAATTCATTAAGTACATATTAACCCATCATTATACATATTTATTCATAATATAAAGGAAATGTGGATATATCTAGGGTTCAAGGAGGAGGTATCCACTATGGATAGAGCCATTATATCTTGGATGTTGACTCTATATCATCATATCATCTCAAAATATATATAGTTCTTTGATTTAGATTCATCATTTTTTACCTTAAATTCTCTCTTTGTGATTTAGGGTTTAAATTTCATACCTCTATACTAATTTTAGTATGTTGATCTCCCCCGTATCCCATTTCTAATGGAATGAGAATAATGGTATTTTTATACATGAATTATGTAAAATAATATGGAGAAATTTTAAAATATAAACCTTTTCTCTATAATTCAGGGGAAATACTCTTTTAATTTGGAAAAGTAGTTCTAAACCACTATTTTATATCATTAAATGATTCCAATGGCCATGATATCATCAAAATACAATGAATTTATTTTGAGATAACTTAGAGATAAGTGTTATGGAATATTTGGATAATATATAAAAAAATTATCTACATTAACCATTCATAAATTCTTCCACATATCACTAGAATGGTCTCAATGAGATAGATCAAATTTATTTAAAATATCTCCAAACAGACTTATAGATGTAGTGACATCTTAGAGAGAATTTTTTATCCCTTTTATATTTTCTCTAGAGTTTATATAACTTAAATTATGAATAAATATAAATGTATTTCATATATATAATCATGGGTTTAAGATCTATTAGCCTTTAAATTTTAGTGTTTATTGAATAAAGTCAACATTTGTCAAAACCAGCATCGGTGGCAGTGGCATGTGGCTGATGAAAAGGGACATGGTGTTTGGATAAGGGCCATATGATTCAAGATCATATAACACATACTTGGTCATCCCAGCCCTAAAAAATATATCATGAATGAAATAAGGATGAGTGGCTAGTATTTACTCATTTTTCTAATTATTTCATTAAATTATGATTAGTGCATCATCTCATCCCTAGTCAATGAAAACATGGGTGCATGATTTGGGCCATCATGGGTTGTTTGATTATGAGATAAAATAGATAGGGGATAGGGTGAATCAGTGGACGTGAGAATTATTCGATCTATAGAATGCATGGACTAGATGGTTGTAAAGTAATTGAGATGACAGGAGTTGTGGGTTGTGTGTGTCCCATGCTCATGGATTCCATATGGCACCCCATTAATAGAAGAGGCTATTTGTTAAATTTGGTGTCTTGTTATATATTTATTATATGCTTCGAAAATCCCATTTGACTCTTTGTGACATCCCATACCTAATGTAACCATATTGGGGTCATATAGGATATGTTTGATAGGTGGATTCTATGAATTATGTTTAATTTAATGGGAAAAAGTATTATTATTAAAAAATAAGAATTTTAGGTTAGATAAATAGGTAATTAGGTTAATGATTATCAATTTTCTCTGATAATGGGTGATTTTGTTGGAATATTATGAAGAGTCTTGATTAATAAAATGGAAAATTTTATTAACCATGGTATTTGGTGATTGGTATATGTTAATGACCCATTAATTGTAATAAATAAATCAAAACAAAGGAAATATAATCATTAACTTTAAAATAATATCTCCTAATTATGTTGGAAAATTTTATAAAGATAATGAATTCATTATTGAATAATTAATTTAAGGCGATGATCATATGCAACTTAAATGGTTTAAAATAAAGTAAATATGTATGAAGAATAATTTGTATTAAAGGAAATTCAAGGGTACTATTATAGGGTTAAATTATTGTGATAAATATAAGAAAACTAATAAAATATAAGGAAATGTTTTTGAAATTATAGAATTCATGAGAGTCTTTTTAGGAAGGAACTCATCAAAGTGTTTTGAATGATATAAATGTGATAATTTATATGAAATCAGGACATTTATTATAACAAATCGATGTTGATAAAGAAGTTGAATGGTAAGGGTTGGATGTGACGATTGATTACTAATATAGATAAAGTGATGCCATATCACTGATGATGATTTGTTTCCTTTAATGATGAAACAACTTCAAGAAATTGACTTGGATTTTTGAATGAATTTTATGATTATTGAGAAGCAAATAGGGAATAGTGGTGTGGACATTAAAGAATATAGAAGTGGAAAATTTATGATAAAGATTAAAATTTCATTCTATTTATTAAAGAACATTGTGGATGTACCTTGAGTTACTTTCAATAAAATTAACATGGATTCTAATGAGGAATGTGATATCATCCAGGTTATGAAAAAATTAGATAAATAATTCAATTTCTACCATTAATATATTATTTAATTTTCATTATCACTTGATGATATTGGGTAGAAAACATTGAGGATATTGGGACTTTTAATGATGATCATGTGGTGAGACTAGTTGGATTGATAGGTAGTTTCTTATTTTTGATTAAGTTGATTGATTATGTGTAATTACCTCTTTAGTGATGTGATGTAGACAATGAAAAATCGATAACTATGAATACAGGATACTGTGATGGATATCTATTACACCCACTCTCTAGCCAGGGTTAGATTTGGATGAAAATTAATATATCTTTTTTCCCATTGATCTTAGTAGATATATATAATGATTCATGCATATACCTATCAACTACTCACCCACTATTCTAGGTTTTGGTATATTGGATATTTTTTAGAGATAGGTAGAGATAAGTAATTCCTACAACATGTAATGATGTGGATTTTTTCATTAAAATCTTCTTAAAATTTTCGAGTTAAAAAGTTTCTTTTTATCATTGTGAGATAGATTGTATCATGATTTTTATCCCAACATCATAGTGTTGTAGATTATAGTTTAAATTTTTATAGAGATTTTGGGTTAATCATACATAGGAGGCACTTCACCATGATGGTAGATGTTTTTTTTACTATTTTTGGGGTTTAGGGAGGATTCATGAGGTTTCTAGTGTGATAATAGATATTTAAGGATTTCATCATGAAACCTTACATTACACTACAATGTGGTCGAGTTGAGTAAAGTAAATGATAGTTAATATATTTTAATAGAGAGTTATGTGGGGAAATTATCATGCCATGGTTTTCTTTTATTAGTTGATTGAGGACCATAATAATATTTTAGTCCATATTTTACCACAGGTTTGGTCTATATTTAGGGTATTTTTCAAAAAAGAGTATGTCTCTTCATGAAAATAATAGACTATATTTACTTTATAAATATAAATTTAAAATTTTTATCTATTGTATTTTCTCCCATATATTAAATGTCATATCAATAGGTGGTGGGATCATGGATTTCCATAAGGCCCAGATGGATCCTCAACCATCATTGATCACATGGTGATCCCTTGTCACATTTTAAGATAGGTTTTATTCAATGATGATGCATAGTTTTTGATGTAGGAAACTTTTATTATTTTATACTCTGATATTACATGATATTTTTATGATATTTTAAGGAATCTCATTTACTATCTCTTCATTGTGTTCCTTATAATTTTATCACTGTGGAGTTATATCAATTTCTACAAAAACTGGCCCTTTTAAAATCAAATACTTCTATCCTTTTGTTATATTGTGTAATAAACCTCATTGTCAATATTCTATTTTTAATTATCTTATTTATATTTATTGGTTCAATCGAATTAAAGTCTTCAACCTAATGATAGAGGACAAGGATGATGATTCATGGTAGTAGAGGCATGATATGGTGATGATAGTATTTTACAATGGTAAAAATTATAGTTATATTACACTATAAAGTCATGTTACACCATGAAAAGGCATGTCACACCCCAACATGAATCATTAGAAAATTAATCTTTTTTATATAAGGAGGATCATGACCCAACACATTAAGTTGTGTCATGATTACCCCATCCAGGTGATAAATATGATTAGTTTAGAGGATTATTCCATTTAGAATGAGTTTTTCTATAACTTTGGTTCTTGAAGACTACCACATGACACTGAGATGCAGTGTTAGGGTGTTAAATGTTACATTATGAATATGAATGTATAAGGATGGTTGTAGTAGGTAAGAATCATCTATAGTGTGGGATTTTTCATTGTGGTGTGGGATTAATGAGTTATGTGTTGCAACATGATAATATGAATTATTCCACAATCGGGTTGAATCCTCAAAAGATTCATAACCTAACATGATCCCTTCATAATAATTTCCACATTGGTTTGTTTGTGTATTGGTTTTGATAAAATAAAACACCTATCCTTAGTGTTTTTTCCTATAGATCACAATGGTGTAATCCATTCAATTATATAAGACTCTTTATGAGGATATATAAGATGATTTGAAATATTTCAATGTGGGATTGACATTGAGGTTTTTACATGATGAGTGGAGTATACCCCAATGCTTTATATTACCTTATATAAGAGTTGATGATAGGGCATGGTTCCACTATAGGTTTACAGAGTTTGGTATTCCTTCATATACTCTGGTTACAATTCCTCTACAATTCATACATGGTTTTAATATTCCCGTGTACCTAGAAAGGTGTTGATCCCCCGCAATGTTGATAGAGATAGGTACTCCCTTTATCGATGTGAAATGATTTTATGGGGGTTTATATCATCTATATATAGATTTAGACACTCTCTTATTCGATATGATTTCTTAATGAGGTATGGGTCCACCATTAGGGTTTGGTACTCCCTCAACTGACATGAATGTTTCATTGAGGTGTGGGTCCACCACTATAGTTAGTGAGATGACATGGGTTTTCTAAATTGGGTACCTTGTATTCATGGTTTTCTTAATGTGTTTGATTCTTATATATATGGTTTGTGTAGAGTGAGAATATCTTTTATGTCTTGGGTTATTTACCATTAAATCATATCTGGGTTTTTCTTGGCTTAATGGTTATGAGATGACTAGTATTCCTATTTATCCTTTTTTTTACCAGGGAATCCTACATGGTATGTATATACTCATCCCTATATGGGAATATCACCCACACATTAAATGTCTTATACATATAATGTGAAGTTTGGTAGTGATCTTGGTCTATATGGATTTGGTGGAGTGGGAGTTTACTGGTATATACGGGGTGACAGACATAAGAAAGGTTCATGTTTTGGAGCCATGCATCAGGAAGACTTCTTTATCTTCTAGTTTTTTTAGGTCAGTTCTACCTTTGGGATGTTGATCCCTTACTTTCCCCTTTACATTGTTTCACGCTATCATAATCTGTTGATGATTATTATATCTTTCATGCATCTTAAATATTATAGTTGATACATTTTTTCATTGTTTATTATATCTTATGTGGAGACATGTGATTGTGTAAAGATGCATTAGGCTAAGTAATCCTATATTTCACCCTCACCTAGATGAATGGAGGTGCTCTTAGAGTGACATAGTTAGATTACTGCAAGCCCAGCCAGGGTCTTAGTGGGTTGGGTCATGTCAGAGTGGAATAAAAGTCAGTATGTTTGAGGGATGGATTTTTGGATTTAGGCATAATGTGAGGATTGGTTTTGTACTTGAGGATAATAGATTCAATGGGTATTGAGTTCTAATTTAATACTATGGAATCCATTATCGGTTCATAGACTGAAATCTTCATTCACCGGGACTCCAATACCCTTCTTTTAAACTGAGGAGATTTGATGAACCGATTGTAGGGAATAAGAAAATGGTGCGTACAATATGTAGTAATTGGACATATAATTTCAAGATCTTCTTTAATTAACTCTCTATATATTCTTTAATGACTATTGATTATCTTTTAATTACAAGATGTCTCTATAAAGATAGCTAACTAAGATCCCAATATAATGTCATGAACTTATCGTGGTAGTGAATAATCCTATTTTCATCGACTAGTTGAGTGATGTGGCCTCCATTTACATACTAGATTTTGAGATTCCCCTACTAGGTGATAAGGGAGCATTTATTCCACCCATAGTGCAGTGAAAATACCCACAATTTATAGTCGAGGTAGAAATTCCTCCACATGGAGAGTAGAAAATAATTATAGTGGGATGGGATGAGGATGAATATAGGATGAGTGTGCTTCATGAGTTTCAATGGAAGAGGCCACCCAGGTTATCTATGATGGAGTGAGTTTCTAGTGGCCCATGATCATATAGACCCATGACATGGTGAACCTTTTCTAGGAATATTTTGAGTGTACCATTCATAAGTAGTTATACCCAACATTATTGAGGAGTGTATTCATTTAGGAGTCATTGGGTCAACAAAAAGTAATCATGTTTGTCTCATAGTATACATCATAGTTTATTGACCTCACAAGGAACTCTCTCGACATGACTAAAAATGGATCCCTTAAAGTGAATAAGTTTTAGTGAGTATTTCATATAGAGATCTTGGTAGGGGTTGTCCCTTTTTAATCCACACTTATTCTAGAGTCATAGAGAGGGATCTGGTGACCAAGAGCTTCTTTAAAGAGGGATATTTAGTGTCGAGAGATGGTATTGGATATCTAGGGGAAAATTCATCTATGACAGACATCTGATGAAAAGTGTTAGGTTCATAGATATAGATATTTCCTCTAACATATAAGATACATTAGGGGTGGAAATGGGTGGTTTCTCAAACTTCCTGGATATGAGATCATGATATGTGATAATACTAATGAGTGTAAACACTGTTTCTCTTTCCCAATACAGGGATCATGTTTAACAGTAATTCACCTGATAGTATCTCTCCTATTAATGAAAACATTTGTATTTAAGAGGAATAGATATACATCCATATCCCTTGAGATATGTATTTCCCCCAATACCCTAATATAAAACTATAGCTCTAAGGATGTGTATTTCCTATGGAATCTAGACTAATATTTAGCTCATATATTTTGAGATAGGTTTTTCCTCCAATGATTTAGAGATATATAAATATGTGTATTTCTAATAAAATCACATGATCGATGCATCTATGATAAATTATTTGGTTTTAAAACTTATTAAGGGATATGATATTTTCATGTTTCATTTCTAAAGTAACATTTTTATTTTTTGAATGTGATGAAAGTGGGGAATGGGAAGTCAGATCATGATTAAGCTCGATTATTATTATGTATATTGGTGGTTAAAATTATATTTTTTTACACTTTATTTACTATATATGTACATATACATGATTCTTTATGGGGTAGTCTCACTACTTGGGACAACCATACTAAGTATTTTTATACTCACCTTTTCATTTCCAAATTGTTTTCCTTGTGCCCATGTAGATCAATTGATATAACTGATGGATTATCCTAGAGCATTGATATGGAAGGATGATATAGATAGTTTTTGGGGAAGATATCTTGATAAAATTTCCACCCTCATGTATTCTACATTAGGATGACATCTATTTGGGATGTGATGGTTATACCTGTTGATTACAGTTTCATTATTTCACATTGTATCATAGATATTTTTTATATATATGCATCTATTATATTATTCAATTTATATTTCTTGAATATCATTTTTGTTATTGATGTATGATAGTAGGGGATAAGTTATTTTAGAGGTAATTCATCCTATGATTATGTGAATACCTCAGCATTGGTTGCTAACCCCCAACCTAGTGGAGGCTTACTTTGGGAGTTCACCTACTGATAACCTGAGCCATGAAATTATCTATGGTATATCACTATTATTGATAGCTCTCTAATCAAACAATAAATAAATAGTTGAGAGATTTGGAATCCATGGGATGGGGTTTATTTCTACTGGTACAAAAAGAGGAGAGAGTGGATATATTTTTATAAAAAAAATCATCATAAATGAATAAGGTCACCCATACTTCAAGTAGGGGTTCAAGTCCACCACCGAACTCCTAATAACCCCTTCACCAGGTCTCTGGTGGGACATCAGATTCTTATTGTATTTTCACCAGGATTATAGAGGCCTAATAATGGATAAAATTCTAGTACCATCCCTATTAGACTTCTATTGGAACCCCATTAGCCATTTAGTGGGGGTGTGGTACTACCATAAACATGGTTTTTATTTACCCCATACTATAGAACACTCCCCATGTATTATCCACCCCATCCTCCTTCAATAAAAATCTATTTGATCAATCCAAACATGTTTAAAAATACTCTCTACTTATCTAAATCTCCAAATATAAATCTTCACTATCTAATAATCTATTGGAGTCTAGCTCCCTTCTCAATCAAACCTACATACATCAAATATTATTGTTACATATTATTTAATGTTCACTAATTTTTACCTTCTATCGTAGTTTTTATTCATGTGACCCTCGAATCCACAAAGGTAACACATATATTTTTGAATATCCTCATTTATGGACCTTAATATAATCTTTTTTAACTTATGTTTACTACTCCTCAACCACTTTATTTTTTGTCTCTATTGCTTCTCCATGCTGATGGCCTTTGTTTGGTTGTAACCTATATCCTTACTTTGGCTCTCCTCATCGAATAATGAACTTTTTTTCCAAATTATGTTTTCCATTTGGAATTGAATTACTAATAGAGACCTCAGTTTTATCCTAACTATCATGAAAAATGAATTGAAGGTGATTTTCCATCCCTTTATCAGTAAGATCATTATTGGTATCCATCAATTAAATCATCAGTCTTTCGATTTCATTGGAGTGTTCAACAATATAGTTTCCATGGTTTTAATAAAAAAAATAAACTACCAATTTAATTGTTTAGTATTATTTTGAGTATTATTTGATTTTAGATATTCTTGAACTTCATTTACAGTTCATATAAACCTGTATATTGAGAAAAATGATGATAAATTCTATGATCGATTCATTTTTTGATTTGAACAATTATCTTCTTGTTTATATTCATTCACTATGCATCCTTGGTGACATTAGGATTGTCTCCCTTAGTCTCGATGTGATTAAATAGTACTTAACATTAAGTAGATCTTCAATTTGAGACTTCAAAATGAAATAATTTTATAAAATTAAAATGATCATCCCTCTCATGTATGATCTATATATTGAATTTTTATTCAATAAAAATAGGAGTATCATTTTAAAAAATACAGTGGAATGTTGCATCTTAAATTATCAAAAATGGTGAATATGACTATTTGTATATCAAAATACAAGTTTTACAGGGTCTTATAAGGACTAGGGAATAAGATTGACAATTTTTTTAAATTATGGGTTACTATATAAATACCAAAAATCAAGGGGATATTCTATGTTTTCTGAATGTCCAAGGACCACAAAATAATTTTTAAAAACATCAAGGGAATTTTTTTTGAACTCTAGTTGGTGTCTCTAATGATATGGTGAGTATTGTGGCACTAATATGACACATCTAAGTGATATAGTTCCTCCTAGAGACATGGATATGAGATGACATCATTGGTGATTACATGATGATGGGGTTTTGATGTCTCCTCATCTTCATCCAACCATTGTCATATATAGACCACCAAATCATAAAATTTTAGAAGACTCATTTTGTAATAACCTAAGATTTTTTTATATGTCATCATTAAAAAAATAAAATAGCATGTTTCACGTGTAAAACCAAACAAAAGTTAAAAATATGCATATATTTTTTGTATTATATAATACCATTAGAACTTATCCATTGAATTTTCCTATTTAAACTAAATTAACAATATAAAAAACCAATAAAAAAGTAGGAAGAAATAAAATTCGAAAGTAGAAGTCTCCCTTATGAAGCCCATTTATAAAAACTTTGAAGGGAGGTAGATTTTCTAGATTCTTTCCTTGACCATACCCAATCCATACTCCAGCAATTATGGTTTGAGAAAAACTATATACAAGAGAAGTTCAATCTCATGGAGATTGCAATAAGATCGATGCCAGTTCAAACACCACACAAAGATACAACTGTTGATTATATGATTCTTAGGTCTTATAAAGGGATCATAAAGGGTTAGATTATTATAAATTCGGATTATATTTTAATATAAAAAAATATTTATATGTATAGATATATCATGAAAATATATACTTTTCAAAAGTAGTTTTTAATAAATTTATATTATGCTTTAAAAATGTATTTTTAATAAAATGGAATTTTACTTTAAGAAACTATGTTTAATTTGACTTAAAAATAACAAGATATGTTAATACTAGGTTACTTATAAATTTATAAAAAAAATTAATTGATATAAAAAAGATTGTTTTTCTAAAAAAATTGTTTTCACGGTATTTTAAGTTTTAAATTAAAATAAAACTTATAAATTCTATGATATGAATTTTTTAAAATTAAAATAATTTTTTGATTTGTCATATCTATATTATCTTAAGATTAAAATTTGGTAATATTCTAGAAAAATTGATTTTGAGTCGAGAAATGCGGGATCTAAAAAAATTATAATTTCTATTATTGTATCACAAAGAAAGAATAAACTAAATGATTTAAAATCCATAAAATCAATTATATATGAAAACAAGGAATACAATTTTTCATTTTTAAATATTCTTTGTATATAGAAAATATATTCCAAACATTTATATAACTAGAATAAAATTTTACCTTAATATAAAAACAATTCTTGACCTTCTCTTAGTTTCAAGGAGAGGTTTGGTTTTGAATTAACTTTAAAGCCCCATATATTTTATTAAATTAATAATAAATAAATTTATGGATATTAAAATAGTAACCTTGAAAACTTTATCATATATACTTAAAAATATTAATAATGATTTTTTTTTTAAAAATGGTTTTACGCATTTAAGTGTTTTTATATTAAAATTAATATTTCATACCTATATAAACTTAAATTGATAAAAATATTTACAAATTTGAAATTATAAACTTCAAATTCAATTATCAGTTCAATTTTAATCTAATACATCAATAATAATAACTATGGTTAAAAAATAGTTACCCTAGAAAAATATAAAAATGGTAAAAAGTATTTACTAAGGGGGAAAGGAAAAAACATTTTAAAAACTATTTCAAATGGGATGTTTGAGCTATGGATCATCTCAAACTCATCATAATTCCTCATTTTTTAATTTTTTAACCCCTTTACCTTCTAATAGTGAAATTAAATTATGAAAATTGAATAGGTATTTACTAAACTACTATTCTATTCACTTATAAAATTGTAACAATTCTACCACTTCAAGACACAATTTTCCATAAACTTCCCACATTGTACTCTGAAATTTTAATCTCCTTAGAATAATAGCCCACAAAAATAATTCCATGATCACTGATAGTTATCCTAATCCCATCAACTTCATTGGAACTTTGTAGGAAAGGTCAGGTCTCTGACATAAGTATTATCTCCTACTTATATTTTTCTTCTAAATATTTCTCTTAAATATCTTATAAATATAATAATATTATTAATTAAGTATCATTAGTATAATTATATGTTTTTATATTAGTTTTACATTCCATATTTATTTATTTGCATCCACTTAGAAAAACAAAGGAATGTCAATTGTGGGTGTGCGGAACTGCCGCCTCCATGAAGAATCATTTTTTATTTTTATTCTAGTTTTAATTAGTTATCCAAAAATCATAAAATAATATTCACCGTAATTATATCATAAAAATAGTATCATAGTTATTATTTTTATAATTATATTATGTCAAAATAAATACTTCCTTAACCATACTCACCAATCGAGTTAAAGTGTGTTCAAGTTTGGGTCGGTTTAACCACCCACATGAAAAATGATTTAAAATATGATCGTGGATTACTAAGGTAAACTAAGTAATTATATTTTTATATTTTAATATGAAAATAATTATTATTTTATGTTTTTTAAAGGTTATATAATTTATATTATTTATTATTAATAAATCATCTTCGATCACCAAAATTACTGAAATAAGTCTTTATCAATTCAATTTTCATATAACAAAACCAAAAAGAATATAGAGTGAAATAAAAAAAATTTAGATAAAAATAAGTTATATATTAAATAATATTAAATTTTATATAAATAATTAAATTTTAACTAAATTATGGATAAAGATATCAAATTTATTAAACATGTGAAAAATAGTTAAAGTTATTAACACCAAATAGTCCAAATTTACTATAACTAATTAATGTACTCAAGATAAAAAAATTATAATAAGGTTTATAAAATGGTAATATTTATATTTAAGATTATTTTATATGATATTAATTTATTTATGTTATTTATAGGAGTTTATAGTGTGATAAACTAAACATGGAAACAAGGTAAGGGTTTTTTGTCTCAAGTTCAGTTTTGTTGGGGCATGATTTTATGTTTTGCACCTATTACACTTTTATGTGATATAAATAATACACAAATGAATTATTTCATCATAAATCACCCTTGTTCATGATATATAAATTTTCATTTAACAATACCTCCTATATTTTCTTTCAATATATTCACTCTTATAATTGTAAGGGTTTTTCATCCCAACTTCTCTTCATTAAGACATGTTTTAATGTTATGCACCAATTTCTCATTTTAATGGTTTATATAATTCTAAAAATTAATTTTTTTCATAACAAATTATTTAATTCATGTGATTTAAATAACCATTGGATTTTAAAGATTCCAATGACTTTTGATTCATAAATTACTAAATCGGTAAGCATTTCTCATGACTCAATTATATACCTTGGGTCTTAATCACTATTATTTGTCTATTATCATTAAATATAGTTCTATTATAACCTATGATTATTTTAGTATGTGTTTACACCTTCTTTTTGGGTAAAATATTGTTTTATACCAAAGTAATTTTCATTGATGCTTCTAATGTTTCATTAAAATACATTTTTATTTAAGAATAATTCCCAATTATCTAAATAAATTTTTCCTTAATATTTATATCTTTACTTCCCATAAATGTTCTTCTTTATCTTATGGGTTCTCAATAAGTCCATTTAAAAAAAATCAAAAAAAATCCATCCTTTAAAAAAATTGTTATCGACTGAAAATTTTTTGTTGATAACTTTTATGTTTTTTCAGGGTTCCATTATTAAATATCACTTTTAAAAGTAAAATATTTCAAATTATTTTCACTTACCATCTTCTAAAAACATTGTGCCTTTTTAAATAATCCATTATTAAATATTATTTTAAAAGAAACAAATTTCATATTATTTAACCTTATCCTTTTTGATAACCTTTATTTCTTTTAATGTTTATTTTTTAGAAATATTACATATTAATTTTTTGAAATGGATTCTGTTTCCCTAAACAAAAATGTTTTTTAAAGTAATTTTTATTTTTATGTTTTAAAATGTTTTTTGAAAAATTTTGTATCTTCGCTTTTATTTTCCCTATAAGGTTTATCTCCCATGAGGTGATGTTTTAATCATCCTTTATAAGTTATTATGATATGATTTCTGTGGAAAAATGATGGTTTTGATATTCTATTATAGATTTTTCCATGGACCAACAAGGATACCCTGGTACCCCGATACCCTAGTCAGCTCTGACATAGTCCGAAGGAAATTTCCTATCCCTAAGGGTTGGAACATGAACCTGACACCATACAAGATCAAATAAATTATTATTTTTTCACAAGAAAATGATATATAAATATACAAGTTGGAACAATCAACACTCCAAAAAGGATAAAGTACCAGAATCCAACAGGAAAAACCCCAAAATATAACATCATCAAAGTACTCATCATATATCAAATTATAATATTACACATCCTGTGAAATTAGTGGATAATATCTCTACTAGTCACCTATATGACCCTAGGTCCCAAAGATTAAGAACGTCCACTACCTCCATGTCGCACTTTCCATTTTCTCAGACCATGAATAAGAAATTTTTCAAATGCCTAAAAGAAAAGGTAGGGTGTGAGATATAAAGCCCAGTAGGGTATCACCATGTGTTTTATAATCAATTCCATAATAATAAACCATTTATGCTTTCAGTTTTTAAATAAAACACGACTTGTCATATATTTTCCATATTTAAAACAAAACATGATTTCTTTTCAATAGATAATAGAAATTTAAAAACATATATTAAATAAATATTTTATATAAAATAACTTATATAAATAATTTAACATGAATAAAATAGTTCTATGAACAATTATGGCATATATAATCCAAATAAAGGAATCATTCACCAAGGTAATCTACCCTGAATTATTTTAGTTTCCAGTTATATTGTCCTCATACTTCTCAAATCAGTGATCCCTCTCAATATCTGTGCACACATACCACAAGATCAAGTTGAATAGGACAAATCAGTATCACATTCAAGATAATCATGTCAAAATTGGTTTTTGTAAGAGTTTTCATTGTATATCAATTACTAGGGGGCCAGTTCCTGTCATGATTTTCCCAAATAACCTATTAACTAATTGGGATCATTTAAGCTCAATCAATCAGTTATTAATGAGAAAAGTGTTTTATTTCAAATCAAATCTTCATTTACATTTCAATTCCTATGTTTCAATTTCATGATGACATTTTCAATTTAAAAATCAAATCACAGCATTTTCATTATTTTATGCCTCTTAAATTCAAAAAATATCATATGTTTTCACTATTTCAATTTAATAATTTTTTCATAAAAAAATCTGAAATTATTTCATCAAATCCATCATCAAATAAACTTTCCAAAATAGATCCATCATTCTCAAAATCCATCCCACAATTTCAATTCCATTGAAATTGGGCATTTTTCATAAATACCATGGAATTTTGAATTTAAGATCAATTCATTTAAAATTTGGGTTTTATAAATTAACATAAAGATAATTAAAAAAATAAATAAAATCAAGGTTTAAATTGTAGGGTGATGGCATATGGAACCACCTAACTTTAATAATGGAATCAAAAACTACAACTACAATGGTATTACAAAAAAATATTTAAGGTGTGATGATCAAGAGAATCAACCCTATAAAAACTATCCATAAAAACTGAGATAATATCCATAAATAACAGGATGATATATTACTCTCTAAGGAGTGTCGAAATGAAGATTGGAAGAAACCACATGATGAGAGATCCACTTACTAAAGACGTCTTAGATATTCCACCATCACTTTTATTCATAAGAGAAAGGTTTTGGAGGATCCAAAATCACTTCTTAAGAGCCTCCAAGGTTGAAAAACAATGTGTTAGGGTTAAATGGGTTTGATTATCAACATAAACTAGAGGTTCTGAATTTTCAATTTAATTTTGGGGGATTAAATTCCCATGTTCAATATTTTTTTGGAAGGACTCCACTATTTGAAAAACTATGTGACCCTTCTCATGGGGTTAATGTTTTCTCCTAGTAGGGGGAATGGTTTTTCAAACCATGCACCAACCATGAATATTACCACTTTATAATGTTTCATGGTTTGTAGGGTCTATCCACATAGTTTGGAAAAACTGTGCAACCCCTTCCAGTAGCTCGCAATTGGGCGCGCAGTTTTCTGGGCCAAACCACATGATTTTCATTAACCATGGACCAACAATTCATATCCCCTTGGGATTTCAAAGTTCTCCAAATTTCACCTAAAACACCACAATACAAGACCCAAAAAATGGATATCAAATCAATGGTCAAGTATTACCTAAAAGAAGTTATAGGTATGTTATAACCACCCCACCATAAAAACTTTCTGTCCCCGGAAATCCTATTAAGAAATATCCATATAAAATAGTTGATGACATGAATCCCTCATAATTTCCTCACACTCCCAATTCTCATGTGAATCAGATCCATGCTTCCATATAACTCTAACGAAAGGTATCATCTTCTCATAAAGTACCTTTGTATCAGAATCAATGATCTAGAGTGGATACTTAGTCATGGATAAATCTGGATCAACATCAAGGTCTTCCAAACTCAGGAAATGGGAAGGGTCATAAAGATACTTTCAAAGATAAAAAACATAAAACACATTATGGATAAAATTCAACTATGGTGGAAGTTCCAAATGGTAATCCACATTCCCCACCTTTTCAAAAATATCAAAAGGCCCCACAAACAATGGCACAAGATTTTCCTATTTCCCAAGATTTCGATGACACAACTAAGGTGAATCTCTCAATAACACCTAGTTACAAACTGATAACTCTAATAGTAATTTATGAAAATCATAATAGGACTTATACCGGCTCGGTTCCATAAACCATTCTCTGAATAATAAACTTAATCTTCACTATTTTTTCTTAGACCAAACTTGGTCCAAACAAAAAAAATTCACCAACCTCTTACCAATGCATCAAATATTTACATGGAATTCAATACAAGAACTTAAAATGATCCATTAAAATTTCATAATGGTAAATATTATTATAATAAAACTCAACCATCTCTAAATGGATGTCCTAAGCTCCACCAAAGTTTATAATACAAGAACATAACATGTCCTCAACAATCTGTATATATCAATTTTTCAATCCATCCATATGTGGATGATACACTATTCTCAAATGTACCTAAGATTACAGTTCCTCCTAGATTCCTCTAAAAATTTGAGAAGTAAAATGGGGATCTCTATCAGGGAATATAACAGAAGGGACATTGTGCAATCATATAATCTTCTTCACATAGAGATGTCTCAAGTCCTAAACATTGGTTGTATATTGAATGGGTATAAAGTGAGCTGAATTTGTCAACATATCAATAACAAACCAAATATAATTCATTCCCTTAGGAGTACATAGAAACCCAACCATCAATTCTATAGATATTTCATCCTACATTCAAGTCGACACTGAATTGGATGATGTAAACATGAAGGTATTCGGTGCTTGTATTTGATCAGATGGTCGTTATAACAACTAGAAACAAAGTTATTGATGTCTCAACTCATACCAATCCTCTAGAATCATCACCACATATCATAAAATTTATTTGTGGTTACAGGGTTTACTTCCCACTGGGAATTATGGAAATCCCCCTTTACAGTCTTTATTAGGAGAAAAGGTGAAAAACCAATTATAAAAACATATGATTCCCTCATAAGAGAATTCCCACTTGTTGATGGTCTCCCCACCATAAAGAGTGTCCCTACTTCCATTGAATTCATCATCAAGTTTATACTCTTTAATAATTATATTGAGAATAGAAAAGGTAAAATAAACACTTTCCAATACAAGCATGAACTCCTCCTCCCAAGATTTGAAATGAAACTAAGAAAAAATATCCATCAAATTCCATTCTTCTAATGATTCTTTCATGGAATGGGTCAGAATATTTCTGTATAAAGTTTCAGAAACAACATTACCCATCCCATGGGTGTAGGTAATATTGAAATTAAAAGATTAAATGTACTCAACCCAATGCCTCTATCGAAGGATCAAATATTTTTGAGATAAGATATAACTAAATATTTTGTGGTTAGAATAAATTGAAAACATTTCTCTAAAAAGGTAATGTATCCAACTCTTAATCAAACACATCACAAATATGATTTTGATATCATGGGTTGGGTAATTATTCTCATGCAGGCTAAGTTATCTAGAACCTTAGGCTACCACATGATCACTCTATATAAGCAAAAAACCAAAACATGAACTTGATATATCACCTAATACCACATAGACTTGTCTAACCTCTAGAAGATTCAACACTGAAATAGAATTCAAAATAAGTTTCAACTCATTGAAATAACTGACATTTTTTATTCCAAAATAAATTTAACTTCTTTCTTAGTGAAGGAGGTCATTGGGTAATACATATTTAAGAAATATTTAACAAACCTATGGTAGTACCTCACCAATCCCAATAAGATTTGTATCTAAAAAACATTACATAGTTTCTCCCATTTCAAAACACAATTCACCTTCTTAGGATCAACTGAGAATCCATGTTCCAGGACTAGGTGTCTCAAGAACATCAACTCCCTTATCCAAAAATTACATTTTGAAAGCTTCTCACAAAGTATGTGATTCTCAAGATTCCTAATAATTCTCTCAAATGATTCACATCAACCTCCTCGATTTTGGAGTAAACCAAAATATAATCCACAATTACCACCACAGACGAATTGAGGAACTCATGCAGTATTCTATTCATCAAATCCATAAAAACTATAGGAGTATTGGTAATACCAAAATGAATAAAAAGATACTCATAATGGAAATATCTACTACATAAGTAAGTCTTCATAATTTTAGATTCTTTAATTATCAACTGGTGGTAACCAGACCAAAGATAAATCTTTGATAACCACTACAACCCTTTTAATTGATCTTTACGTCATCTTTATAAGGAAACATATACTTTTTATTCACTATAACTTGATTGAGATTTCAGTAATTAACATAGAGGTGAAGTGTTCCATAAAATTTATTTACAAAGAGAAAATGTGTTTCACCAGGTGACACGCTTAGGTGTATAAATCCTTTCTCAATAAAATCATCCAAATGAGTCTTTAACTCTTTAAATTCTATTGGTTTTATATGGTAAGACTAAATTGACATTGTTTGAGTTCCAGGTACTAAATTGATAGAAAAATTAACGTCTCTTATCAGTTGAAACTTAGAAAATTTAGATAGAAACATGTAGGGAAACTCAATGAAAAATGGAGGGAGATCATCACTTAAATATTCCTTCTCCAGGTCAAAATAGACACTGATATTACCTATCCCAAATCGGGAAATGACAGTTTGACTCAACTTGATATTAGGTCTCATTTTCCCGGGAAAAAATGTGTGCATTATCAAGCATAGAAATGAGACCCATAAAAGATAGTAGTCAATATAGGCCTTATGGTAAATCAACCAATCCATCCCAATAATTACATTATGTGATTTCATGTTGAGAACTAGAAAATCTCAAAAAATCTCAATATTTGATAAATAGAAAATACAAGCATGAAAACTAAGACCCATTCCTCTCCATTATGAGTGGTGGGGTAATATCCATCACATAATACAATAGTTTTGTAGGAAGGTTTATAAAATTGACAACATGAGTTGATATAAAGGAGTGAGATGAACCAATATCAAATAAAGTAGTCACTAAATATGAATCTATAATGATGGTACCTCTCCCTATCATTGTACCCAAATCAACTTCATATAGAGACTATTTTTCTATGTAAAGAATATTCATTCTAAATATTTGTGGATTTCACCCATTTATTCTTGAAGAATATTATTTCACAATAGTACTTTTCGTTGTTGATGAGACTATGCCACAATATGGGGTAGAAAATATATAATTGAACTTATATAAGTGATCTGATAACTACATGAACTACATATCATGTTAGCCTTAGTGAAAACCCATTTTGAATGCCCAGCCTTGCCACACTTGAAGTCAAATGACCTTTTCCAGGCACTGTAGGAGGTCTATAAGACACCTACTATCTAGATCCACAACAAGACTCATCGTGATTTTTATTTCCATTGAAGTAACCCACTAAACTTCCATTGGGAGAAAACAAATCATGTTAACCTTGAATTTCTATCTAGATCAAGAATAGCCATCAACACATTATCCAATACATAATCATAAGATGTGAGCTTCCATATAGAGACTTGAGATTAAATTTCATCACAAAGACCCATATCAAATCTTCAAACCTTTAGTTTCTAAAAATAATCCCTTTTAGGTTCCACAATAGGATCATGAATGGGAATGGGTGTCGTTTCCTATCCAAGATCTTGGATAGAACACACTAATATATCAATAATATTTTGGTACACTAAAGTATTTTCTCACTATGGTTCACCATAAGTTTCCTCATGGTGTCTATTAAAACATCTTCTTAGAGTCATGATGCTACACAACATCAACAGAAAAAACTAAAAACATCAACAAGATTACGAATATTAAAGATAAAATAATGTGAATTCCATAAAATAGAGTTTAAGATAGGGATTTCAAAAAACTGAAACAAAGGGTAGGGAAGATAAAAAACCATTTCAAAAAATTACTGAAGATGCTTTTATAAAACACCCATGGTGACATAAGGCTTGTTGTGATGAGGTTTATCCAGGAACTCACCTACAAATACCTACTAAGTACAAATAAACCTATCTATTATCTACTATGAAAACCTAAACTACATACACACTTCAAAGTAAGATGAAAAACCTTCACCTTCCATACTAATTTATCATTAACCAACCTAGATACCTTGGTACCATGATACTCAAGCCAGCTCTAACATAGCCCGAAGGGAATTCCCGATACCCACAAGTTAGAAACTAGCATCATGAATCATGAAAGATCAAATAGAGAATGATTTTTTTCACAAAATAGTGAAAGATAAAGATACATGTTGTTATTATCAACAATCAAAAAGGATAAAGTACCATAATCAAACATGAAACAAAACCCAAAATAGAAAAGAATCAAAGTATTCATCATCTATCAAAATAAAAGATCATAAATCACATTCAATGGGTGGATAAAATCTCCACTCATCTCCTATATAACCATGGGTCCCAAATATCAAGTATATCCACTACCTCCAATTTGCGCTTACCAATTTCGCAGACTTAGAATAATAAAATCTACAAACACCCAAAGGAAAAGGTAGGGTGTGAGCTATAAATATTAGTAGCGACTCACTAGGTGTTTTGTAATCAATTCCATAATAATAAAACAATCATGCTTTGAATTTTTAAATAAAATAAGGAATGTCTTATCATTTACATATTTAAAATAAAACTGGATTTATTTTCAATAGATGGAATACATTTCACAAAGGCTTAAATAAACATTTTATATAAAAGTATTTATATAAATCATCTTGCAT
Source organism: Viscum album (assembly GCA_963277665.1). NCBI lineage: Eukaryota > Viridiplantae > Streptophyta > Magnoliopsida > Santalales > Viscaceae > Viscum > Viscum album. The sequence goes on from OY728159.1 coordinate 1,328,731,780, forward strand.
GAATAAAATTTTTCAATAAATAATGATGGAATATATAATCTAAATAAAGGAATCATTCACCTTGGTCATCTTCCCTAAATTACATTAGTTTCTAGGTATATTATCCTCGCACTTCTCAAATCAGTGATCACATATCAATATGTGTGTACACGCCCCTTAGGAGCAGGCCAAATAGGACTAATCAATATCCCATTAGGTATAATCATATAGAACTACATTTTTATTATATTTTTCATCATATATCCATTTATAGGGGGTCTTCTCCTAGTGCTCTTGTCCCTAATAACCTACTAAATACCCAAGATCTAATGTTCTCAACCAATCAATCATTTATTGGAAAATCATTTCATTTCAAATAAAATCATCATTTACATTTTAATTTTTCAGTTTCAATTTCAATATTCTATTTTCAATTTCAAAGCCAAATCTTGGTTTTTTCATAATTTCATTCCTTTTAAATTAAAAACCTATCAAAGGATTTAATCATTTAAATTTAAGTTGTTTTTCTCAAAATAAATTTCAAATCATTTCATCAAATCCATCATCAAATAAATTTTCTGAAATCAATCCATCATTCCTAAAATATAGCCCACAATTTCAATTACATTTATATTAGAGATTTTTTTTAAAATTTCAAGCCATTTAAAATTTTACATAAATTTATTTCAAATAAGGATTTTATAAATCAATTGAATGATACTTAAAAAATAAATAAAATAAAGGTTTTAATTATATGGAGAAAGAATATGGAACCACCTATCATTAATCAAAGAATCAAAAAATCACACCCACAATAGGATTGATAAGAAATAATGAAGTAAATATGATCCAGAGAATCAAACTTTGAATAATAGTCCTTAAAAATAAAGATTAGATACCTTAATAAATTGATGATATATAACTCTCTAATGAGGAGAGAAATAAATATTGGAAAAAACCATATGACGGGAGGTCCAATTACAGGATAGGGCTCAAATATTTCTCTAGCACATTGATTCACAAGAGAATGGGTTTGGAGGATCTAAAATCACTTCTTGAGATCCTTCAAGGATGAAAAAATGTTTTTGGTATGAATGAGGGTGATTAGAAACTTAAACCGATGTGTTCTAGATTTTAAATCTTAATTTTTGAAGGATTAAATTCTCGTGTGCATGGTTTATTAGGGAGGTCCAAATGGTTAAAAAAACTGTGCACCCTAATCGTGCACCCTTGTTTGTGGGGTTCATGGTTTCTCCTAGTAGAGAACTCAGTTTATCAAAATTTGTTTCAAATGTAAAAACCCTTACTATCTGATGTTTCATAGTTTAGAGGGGTTTCCACAAAGTTTGGATAAAATATGTTCCCCATCTAGTGGCTCACAAAAGGGTGCACAGTTTTATGGTCCAAACTACATGGTTTACCCAAATCGAGCACCAACAATGCACAACCCCTTAGGATTAAAATAGTCTCCAAATTTCACCCAAGTCAAACCAAGAAAATAAAAAACCAAAAGGATATAAAAATAAGGGTCAATGAATTATTGAAAGAAGGTAACATGATGTTACATATTTAGTTAATGTTATATGATTTTTTTGAATGTTTTAAGAAACCCATTATTTTTTATATGGGTTTTTTATGAGATAATGAATATTTCATTGTTAAGTGGAACAAAAATGTAGAGATTATAAGATATATGGGACCTATATATCCCTCTAATGCATTGGTTAAAGGATTATATCTCATAAGTTTGAACTGTTATGTGAACTGGTTGGTGAGTATCTAGGTTCACAAAGGGTGAGTGGGATGGTGTTTATATATACTCACAATTTTACATGTGAATAGGTTGGTGGGTATCTGGGTTCATAATGATAAGAAATACTATGTTTATGGTTATTCCATAATTTCAAGTTATTTAACAAGTTATTCCATTAATTCATGATTACACCATATTTTTAATGTATTTTTCACTTTTATGTCATGCTCATACATTTTTTATTGTTAACAAGTAATTTGAACTTGGTCATATCCTTATAGTTCTTTAACAATATTTTTTTGATATTATATTTATTTATCATGTTTAATAATTATCATCTAAGGTCTTCTTATATCTTATTAAGATATTTGAAACTTTCTTATATTCTCCCTCGGTATTATGCTTTTACACTTTATGATATGTTTTCCATTACTGAGTGTCTGAGCTCACCCCTTTAATATGTTTCTATTACCCATGTTATGAAGATGATTATATAATATGAGATATATTGGAAAGGGACTATAGGATATTGATTAGGGATAAATATCCACAAGTGTATTAAATTAATATTTTCATGTTTCTAATATTGAAGACACTAAACCTTTCAATCTTTGGGTTCTGTGACTCTTTGTGAGATGTATTATTCAAATCTTAATATTAATGTATTATTTATATAATGTTTATCTTGGGTCTCTTAAGTTGTTATCAGGGTAGAGTTTAGTTATTTTATATATTATTTAATTTATTTTTAGATATTAGTTCAGTTATCTATAGTATTTGGGTTGGAGAACCTTAATAGAAACTCTAAGGTTGAGTTTATGTATAGGATGATATCCTGGAATAATGGTAAAGTCTTGAGTAGTTGAATTTCCATAGAAATAAATCCATGGATGAATACTAAAAGTAGATGTGGGATCTATTATAGATGTACCTAGGGGTAATAACCCTAAAAAGGGAATGTTAGGTAGTCACTCAATAATTACCTAGTGTGTGAAAAAAGGCCCAATAACCCACCTAGTTTAACACTCATGAGGGATATGATTTGGTTGATCATATAATATTTATGAACCACTATGAAATACTTGTTTCCCAGTTACTTTGAGGAGTGTAAGATTATCCAAATTAATGTCACATAGATCAAACTAATATTGAAATAGGTTGAAGTAAAGGAATAATGGGACAATAAGGAAATGTAAAAAACAATACTTTTAGGGTTTATTTTTTTTAATTATGATAATATCCTAGTATTATAAATGTTTCATCACTCATATAAACCCTTTATATTTTATTAATGGATTAAAATATATGGATCCATGGGTGTGGGGTTAATGTAGAGACTACCTCAACAAATATCCCTTTAGAGTGGCTGATGGAATGAGAAAGCTTGTGATTATTCCAAACCAGATGTCATGAAATATGATTAACAAAGTGAACATAATTAAAGTACAAAACACACCACATAAGATAAAGATAAAGTCTCATAAAATATCATGTGATGAAGATGATGAGGGAAAACATGTTTAATTTCTTATATGTCAAAAATGTTTGAAGAAACACTTAGGGTATTTCCTTAAATGGACTTAAAGAAAATTCACTTGGTAAGAGGGGGTCATCATGAATAAAACTTTCCTAGGAGAATGAAAAGGTTAGTTATCATGATGGGAATAGAAAACATTAATCCAAAGGAACCACTAATGGTCTGATGTCTTAAGTTTGAAAATCTTGGACATTCCCCAAGTTACTATAATAAATCTAAGGAGGATAAGAATGGTAGGTGTAAATAACCACCAAAAATAAGGGAATAAGGTGTAGCATGTTCAATGACTTATAATGAGGTGGATTGTGTAACTAAATCCACTAATTTAGAATTTTAAAAATGAGAGTTTTATTATATCCACTATTTGTTTCATATATTATTTTTTAATTGTACCACCTTGATGTTTTTTATCAAATAAAATATTTATTTTTATGATTAGTACTTTTCAGAATTTAAGTTTATGTGATTATAAATCATAATATGGGTCCTTTAGAATGATTTAATGTAATGGAATAACTATTTCAACATAGAATCTATATTCACTGATTTTGGTTAGATTACCCAAAATATTGTCACTATTAAAAATAGATGGGGTGGAAATAACAACAATTCATCACCACATAGAGATATTGACAACACTATAGTAGAAAGTGACACTAATGAATCATCTCCATCATCATCTATCAATGCACCATCACCACGTTTAGGACTCTATGTGTCCATAGAAGTTGAAATAACCATGTCAATGATGGATATAAAATACAATCCCAATCTTCTACCACTAGTTCTGCATGAAATGGTGGTTAGGTGAAAAAGGAGGCTACTTACTGATCTCAAAGATGAGGGAAGTTTGAGAATCATGTTAGAAGCACCAAAGGATGTGACCACATGTTTCATGTGTGGGAAATAGTTTGGGTCTTAGAAGGCCCTGTTTGTTCACATGAAATTATACTCAGAGTAGATGTGGAGAGGTATCAATACACCACCAACCTTTTACCAAGTGTATTTTACAAAGTGGATAGTTCTAGGACTATTGAAACAAGAAGGCGAAGATATGGTTGGTTATAAGTTAAATCAGAAAACATATGAAAGAGATATGATAGAGAGGGAACATATAAATGTATTAAAGGTGACTACTCTAGAAAGGGTCAAGAGGGTTCTTAATTTGCATCTTAATAATCCTTATAGGAGTAGTATAACTATTTATCACCATCATCATTCATCCTTAACTTTTTTCTGCAATTCCATGTTGAGGAACCATGGGATACAAGGGATTGGTGTGTGTGGTATAGCTATTATAAAAATAAGTAATAAAATTTCTTTCCTTAAACAAATTTATGATAATTTTTCACTATAGTTATGAACTATGAACTCAAAGGAAAATAAAATAGGTTTCAACACCAAACCATGAGAGTAATTTAACCCAAATGGTTTACAAAAACACAATATTTGGATTATACTTATTATAAGTAAATAGATGTGATCGATACGTCATTATAAAATTAAATCATGATTAATATTATAAATACACTTAGATTACTTTTTTATTAAGTAAAATTATGAGGACACGTTTTATTTAATTGGGGGTGAATTTAATGACCTAAGATTTAAATATTTATTATCCTTAAAAAATATTTTGTTAATAGAATGTTTCATATGTAAAACCAAACTAAAGATAATAAACATTATATATTTTAAATATTACATATTACCATTACAACCTAGCCATTAAATTAGCCATTTTAAATTAAAGTGAGTGTATCAAAAAATAATAAATAAAGTATGAATAAATGGAATCAAAAAAAATATTTCTTCCTTATGGAATCTATTTATCTGAACCTTAAATGGAGGTAGGTTCGCTAGGTTTCTCTCTTGACCAAGCCCATTCTGAACTCAAGAAATTATATTTTTATAAAGACTATATATGGTAGAAGTTCAAGATCATAGAGATTGCAATAAGATCCATTCTTACTGAACCGCCGCCCTAAACTACAATAAGAGCTTATCTGATGTTTAGGAGTTATACGGGAATTATATGGGATTATGTAAATATAAATTAGTATTATATCTAAATACAATAAAATGTTTATATGTATATATATATATATGATTATGTTAAATAATTATCAAAAGTTAGTTTTTATAAATTCACTTTATACTAAAAATGACTTTTTTATAAATTGAAATTTTATTTCAAGAAGCTATGTTTACTTTCATTGAATAATAGAATGATATATTAACACAATATTAATTAGTAATTTATAAAAAAAATATTTAATATACAAAAAAATTATTTTTCTGTAAAAAAAGTTTTTTGCTAAATTTTTTGTTTTAAACTTAAAAATTTATCAATTTTAGGAAGTTAATTTGAAAAAAAATTAACATCATTTTTGGATTTATCATTCCTATATTAGATTAATATGAATTTTTGATCATTTTATAAAAAATATTATTTTTAGTCGAAAAATATGGGATTTATGAGAATTATAATTTCCATTATTTTATCACGATGTAGTCATACCATATAATATTTCAAAACCATTATAGAAATAAAATATTAAATTAAGTAATAATATTTGGCATTTTGAAATATTCTTTATATAAATAATACCTATGAAAAAAAGTTTTAGAAATAAATAAAAAATGTTACATTAATATAAAAACTCTTTTTGGTATTTTCTTTAAAAAACGTTTTTTCAATGTGAGTTTTAGCTTTAGATTTCCATGGAATCCTCACACTTTTTATTTAATTCATAATAAAAAAAATATATCTATAAAATTAGTAACCTTTATAACTTTATCATATATAAATCGAAAAACCTAATAATGTTAATTTTCAAATAGTAGTTTTACATGAATGAATTTTATGAATTTTAAAAATAACTTTTCGTACATGTAGAGATTTTATTTTATAAAATAATTTTTAAATATGAAATTATAAGTTTAAAATTATATATTCAGGTAAATTTTTACTCTAGTCATTAAAATTAATTACTAATGTTAAAACCTAGTTGCCCCGGTAAAAAAATAGTAAAAAGTTTTTTACTACGGGGGAAAGGAAAAAATATGTTAAAAATGACTTCAAATGGAGGTTTGATGGGTGGAATGAAAAAACCTCACCTGATTTACTAATTTTTACCTTTTATGAATACCTTTACCCTTTAATAGTAAAATTAAATTATTAAAATTTAATGTGGGTTTCAACAATAACCCTTATCTTAACCTATAAAAGGTAACGTTTCCACCACTTCAAGACTCACCTATACTTCAAGTTTACAATTTAAAATATTCCATTTAAATATCCCTATAACCCTATATCATAAATATATTCCCTCATTCACTCATATTTATCCCAATCCCTTCAATTTTTCGGAAACTTCCAAGGAAAGATCAAGTCTCCCACATAAGTATAATCTCCTTAAATTTTTATTCTTTTATCTTACTCTAACAAATATATAATCACCATAATAATATTTTAATTTAAGTATAATTATTATATTGATATGTTTATATATTAATTCACAACCTTTATTTATTCATTTCTATCCACTTATTAAAATATAGGAACAATAATATTGCATGTGTGCAAACTAATACCACAAGGAATAATTATTTTTTATTTTATTTTTAGTTTTTAATTAATTATCCAAAAGTATTCTAAAACAGTTAACCCTGATAAAAATATAAAAACAATATAATTATGATTTTTTATAATGATATTATTTCAAAATAAACCCCTCCTTAACCATACTCACCATTCGAGTTAAAGTCAGTTCATGTTTGGGTTGGTTAACCACCTATATGAACGATGCCTTAAATTCCGGCAATTGAAGGCTATGGGAAACTAAGTACTAATTTTATTATAGTTTCATAGGTGAATAATTATTATTTTATGGTTTTGTAAATTTTGTATAAGGTATGTAATTTATTATTAATAAAATCATCTCTGACAACCAAAATTACCGAACTAAGTCATTATCAATTTTGTTTTCACATAATGTAACCAAAACACATTTGGAATAAATAAGAATATTTTGAATTAATATAAGTTATATTTTATATAATCTTAAATGATATATAAATAATGAAAATTTTATAAAATAATGGATACCAATATCAAAATTATTCAACATGCACAGAATAGTTGAAGTTATTAACACCCAATGATCATAATATGTTATAACAAAATAATGTTCTCATGATAAGAAAATATATAATAAAAAGTATAAGGGTAATATTTATTAGTAAGGTTTTGTAATAGGATATTAAGTTAACTATGTTTTCTTATATAAGTTTATATTGTGATCAACTAATAAATGAAATAAGGTAAGGGTTTGTTATTTCAAGTACAGTTTCATTGATGTGTGATTTCATGTTTGGAATATATTTCTCTTTGATGTTTCATATATACTACCCAAATTAATTATTTCATCATAAATCACCCTTTTACCTGAGATATAAATTTTCATTTCACAATCTATCCTACTTGTTCTTTAAATCCATTCAAATATAAAATTGTAATGGTTTTCTATCTTATCATCTCTTTATTGATACATCCTTTTAATGTTATGCACCAATTTCTTATTTATATGGTGAATATTGTAACGCCCCGACCCCAGTTACCCAGAGTCGGTGCATTATTACATAACATTGGCATGATCACAAGAAAGATCAAATCTCGAAAGACCGATTGGTTTAGTAGCCTTGGAAAATGCCAGATATATTCATAAGTTTTACATTACATTATAAAATGAAAAACTAATACAACAACATAATGTCTCAATAGACCACACTATTATCCCCTCATAAAATCCCTGCAGGTCATTCATAATATACTTCTTCACTTCCTGGGAAAAATAAAACATAGAAAAGGGGTGAGCTCAAATGCCCAGTAAGGATAACAATATAGCGGAAACTTTCATAAATATGAATAAACATTTAAGGCAATGTATAACTAAAACAAAAGCCTTTTAAAATTGAACTTCAACATAGTATGGCAAAAATAAAAATGAAATAATGCCATTTACTTATTCACATGGATATTCTACTAATCGAATAATCACATGCAATATCAATAACCACTTTCATAATGTTGGAATGCATAATGCCAGACTATCATAACCACATAGCCAAGGCCTCGTGCCAAGACTACAAATAAGATTTTGTCAAGGCCTTGTGCCAAGACACTAGTTTGTCTCATGAGACCTACCGATGCATCGAGGAGCTATAGCGGGCTCCACCCGTCACTTATTAAGTCCAATGCATTCCCATATGAAAAGGTTTAAACATAACATAAACATTCGTATTAAAACTAGCATACGAAATGTCAATACTTTCACAATAAACTATGAATGGTATAAAAATAGCACATCCACAGTCAAACATATCACAAAACCTTCAATACAATATAGAAGTTTTGTATCATAATAAATCAACTTCAAATAATCTTAAAATCCATCAAAGGATGTTGACATAGATGAAATCAAAATTCTTTTAAAAGAAATATCTCCTTTTATTTTGAAATCATTTAAGATCCATATAAAATAAAACATTTTCTTTGAAAATATTCTTATAAGCTTGTATGGGAAGCTTCGACGATTTTATAACGGCGGAAAATAACCGCACCCGCCGTATAAGTTAAAAAAAACATTCTTACCTCAATTCTGTCGAAAAGGTTAAAAAGGACCTTGTTTTGAAAACGACGGAAAGATTCCTTTATAAACCTCTTATAAAAAGTCAAACAAGGGTATAAATGACTTTAACCCATATTCTTGTAAATAGTAAAAATGTTTTGAAATACATTTCTAAGAAACATGGATGTGGATGATAAAGAGATCCCAGTAGATTATTACATATAAACAACCTCGGATAATGAAGAGATTGTGAAATAACCCTTACCTTGTACTTTTCCTTGGTTGGGGTAGGTTAACCTCCTGTATAATGGTGAAATAGTTGTTATTAAATTATACAAGAATCATATATATTAATATGATATCATATATGATCTTTTAACATTGATTTGTTAATAATATCTTAGAATTATCGTCGTTTCGGGAGTTAACTTACTCATTTTCTTTTATATGTTTTGTTACATAAGCCATGGTTGTTGTATCTTATTCATATCCAGAATGATATACAGTCCTTAAACATCATTTTTAAATCATCAAATGATAATTATACTTGAATGGATACGATGGAGAATGAATCTCATCGCGTTCGTGGAGACGGTAGTCCGTACGTACGCACGAGCGACAATATAATTCTTTTGATATTAAAATAATATATAAATGGATGGTATATCATATATACAGAATCATTAACATGTTATATTTATTATTTACATGAGTTACACATCATTATTATACCCATCCAAATAATATTATATTGAATAACAATTACACCACGACGTGGAGACGGTAAGCCGTACGTACGCACGTATGGTGACATGTTATTCAAAGGGTGGATAGAATACTGAATATGATTGTACCATATTTATAATAACATCACAGTATATGTGAGATACTGGAGTTATTATTTCAGAATGGTAAGAACAAAGGAAGAAGAAGTGGAAGAAGAAATGAACTTAGAAAAGGGTGGTGAAATCATTACCTCTTCTTCGGGTTCTTCCTTTTGATTTGATCAAAAGGGCTCCTTAGGTTGGCTTTCTGATCAAACTAAGGCCTCTAGGTTGTATTGAGGGATGTTGGGAGAGTATTTGGGCAGAGTTTGGCCGAACAAAAAGGCTTTGAAGGTGTGAAGAAATGAGAAGGAGGAGTGCCCTTTTATAAGAGGGGTGAGGGGCACCTTTGGAAAAGTTAGAAATATTAATTTATAATAAATTCATATTCGGTTTACAAAGGCTCCAAATTTGACTATTCAAAGGATGAGGTGTGGATAGGTCTAAAACAACTCATCCAATAGAATTTAGACAGGTTTGGGTACTTATATTAACCTTATCTTTAAGTATTAACTCTAAGTTAATTAGTTTCACTTTTACAATGTCTCTTTGTATTTTTATATAATATGGTTAATAAACTTACTATATACATCCAAGCGACCCCCAAGTGGTCCATTAATGAGGAACCTATCATAATATAAGTCTCTTGGCCGAACCTTAGATTTTTAGGAATTTAATATCAATTAATAATATAATATTTGTTTTAAGAACTCTTTTATGTCAATTTTGACACTATTCAATAGTTGATTTTTGTGAAACTCCTAACAGATTGATTACTTCGAACAAAGTCAATTAAATCAATCCTAATATATCATATTATCATAGAAAATTAGTTTAATTCATTAAAAGTTTCATATTATAATTATTTTGGTATTTATAAGATCAATTATTTTTATTTTTCACTATTTTAGTAATTACTGCATCATCATTGTGTCATAAATAAAATAAATTATATAATGTCTAAAAATTATAAATAAAATATCATTATGTAGGAAAGCTTTTTAGCTTTCTAATGAATATTTATAATCGAAAATCCAACATGTATAACCCTATGTAAAAATTGTTCTTCTAAAAGATGTAAGCTTATGCCATTTTTATTTTTATTTTAACTTTATTAATATAAAGTGTCCCTACCACATACAAGTGGCTCCAAGGGGTCCCCAAATTGACCCAAGGATGCCCATGGTCGGGTATGTGTCCACCAATAAGGTTAGGACACGTTTTAGGGTAATTTTGTATTATTATAATATTATTTTTTAACCCTTATTTACCGGATTTACCCTTTAACCATGGTAAATAAAATATTTACCGCAGTAATTATTCAAAATGTCTAAAAATAAAAGATACCTATTTACACAATTTGAACATCCTGATTCCAAATATGGAATCCATTTTTCTAAATTCAAAACACAGAAGTGGCAGAAATTAATTTAAAATTAATTCCCGCTGTCAAAACAAAAAGCGTGTTTTTAAGAGATAATAAATATCAAAAGATTGACACTTGTTTATGTTTGGTTTAATTGTAAAATTATGTCCAATGACCAACATTATATTAAATGGTAAAAATATATTCTAAATATACTTTAAAACCACTCAAATTCATAATTTATCACTATTAATTATTTTTATTAAAAAAGTTGTTTTTAATTAAAATTTAGTAATTTTCACTATTCATCAAAATATGAAAGTTATCCGAAAAGTACCAAAATTTCACCCTAGACTAATTTTGATATTCTGAATCCAAAAATGATGTCCATTTTGAAATATAAAATATATATAATTTCAAAAAGTAGTTATTACTATTCATAACGGCTAGTTAAATTGGTTGTTAGAACTCGGTGTTGCGTACAACATACGCTATCACATTATTCAAAGAGAAGCGTACCGTAGAAGCTTGGGATGTTTCATTTTAAATTTTTGATGTCCCCATTTAGTCAAAAAGTTTAAAATATAGTATTTAAAAAGGGTTTACTATTATAGTTGATAAAAGTGCAATACTGAAAATGAATTTGTTCTTGCATTATATCTAAGAAACTCATAATATGGATTCTAAAATTATAAGGATTATATAAAGTTTAAAATTTAGTTAATACTATTCATAACCTTTTTTGAACGTCTTGTTTGGTGAGTCATGGTGCGCTTGAACTCGGTGTTGCGTGTAGTGCATGTTATTGAATTATTTTGAAGAAATAACACACTATGAAATCTTGGGGTGTTACATTCTCCCCTCCTTCAATAAATTGCGTCCTCGCAATTTGAAATTGTTCTTCGAAAATAAAAGGTTGAAAATAGAAAATATATTTGTGGGAAAACCCACATCGGAAATTGGTTTACTAAAATTTAGTCTTAATATGAGGAAAAGAGAAATGAAAGGGTCACCACCAAATTATGATCTCGATTAGGAGAACATTGGTGGCAATTAGAGACATATAATTGGAGGAAAAACGTAAATATTTATAGGTAGTGGTTGAGGTCATCAATCACAAACAAGTATAAAATTGAGGTCCTTAAACTCATCAATCTATGATGATTTGAAGTACCATCGGTTCAACAAAATATAGGGTATTGGGATCACACATTTTTGACATTTCAAAATATCTTAGTTGAAATCCCACATCGAAAAATGAATTAATGAGGCCTCTATTTAAAATAAAGAGTAGAAAGTATGAAGATTACCGAAAATAACACATACTAGGGTTCCATGTAGTAAAATATGGATATGGAGGAGAAATATAACCATCAATTATCTGATGGAGAGTGGTAGAGAACATGGCTATGAAAAGGCCAACAATCCCAAAGCCATAAATTAGTGATGATTTAAGGTACCATCTAGGACAACATTTTTTTTAAAAGTTACATTACATATGGAAGAGGAATTCATTTATGATATTGACTAAGAACATTATGAGATATACTTAAATTTTAAGTAGATTTTCATTCTTTAATAAATTTCCACCACTAACTCAAATTTTTTTTAAACGATGAGTATTCAAGAAGACTTGGTCACACTGGAAGAGCTAGAATAAACTTCTATAGAATCACATGATCCATGCAGGATAAACCATATATTAATCAAAACCAAAATGGTTAGTGAATGATCTAATGATCCCCCAAAAGGATATTTATTGAGATAAATATGCACTAATCTTAATTTCTAAAATTAAACCAACAATACCCCAAAGTTAAATAGATACCATTCAATAACGAATTGTCCTTACAATCCTTTAATATAATCCAAACTAATATTGAAACCCAAAACATAGAAGAATTTGATTATGTAGTCTCCCATGTTACATTGTATCTCCAAATGACATCAAATACTCTTAAAGTCACATACTTAAAAGTGATTAACATCGTAACATATTCTCTGTTATAGGTTAATCATTTCCATAAATAACCCAAATCACTATAAATCAACAATAAAAATGTAGATAAAAATCAACCATTACTCTACAAATGAAACCTCATTGTATTCTATTTTCCTTGGGCATATAGTGTTCCTAACAAAATGAACATCTTCCAAAATAACATTTATCACTTAATCACCAAATCATTTTCCTATACCAAGGGTATTCATTTGATAAGACATAGAACCCAAATCATCTTATTATTGATCAATAAAATCATTTAACAAAAAAAAATAGTCACACTAACCAGGGACTTCACGTAGTCCAGTGGTAGGCGATAAATCCCAATCGCACTTTGGTTGTGGGTTCGATTCCCACAGCTTTGTCCGACGCGATGGGTTGTCACACGGTCTACGTGTTGTCCTTTTTCAAAAAGTATATTTTATAATATTACCAAAATAAATTCCTCAAAATAACATAATTTAACCACAAATGTTATATCATACTTTGCATTTTCATCCCAAATTATAATAACTTATCATTTTCTCAAACCCCAATGATCATATAAACCAAATGGTTATTTATACCTATATCCACAAGAGAAGAGACAATTCTTCCTCAAATATCATTCTCACATGGCAAACTGCGGGGTTACAAATACAAGAGAAAATTATTCCAAAGCAAACCCATCAACAAGGAGTGCTAATACTTTTTAAATTTTTCTCCAGCCATTTATTTCCACATAGCTTCTTCTTTGACCAAGAAAATATCCTATAAAATAGGACATTCACTCGGGTAATGGCCAGGTCCCCTACATTTACGACAAATGACTGTAAATGGACTCTTGGGACCATTTTTATCTTCTTCCATAGTACTCTTCATTTTTCTTCGGCAATTCTTCACTTTATGTCCTTCCTTCCCGCACGTAAAACATTTCGTTGTCCCATTGAGACACTTTCCTGGGTGTCTCTTTGCACAATTCCTGCATGATGAAAATTGAGGTTTCTTTTCTCCATGGTCTCCATTGCTGGAGATCTTATCATTTATCACCTTTCTCTTCCTTGTTGAGTCTGGGAGTTGGTTAATATATATGTTGTTGATCATATTTTTGGAAAACTGATTTGGCATAAAGACGATATCTTTTACGCCTATCAACATTCCATTTTGTTGCTCATCGCTACCATCGTTCCCACCTCGTACATCATTCTCAAAGTCACTATGACTTCCTTGGAATCCAGCCATTGACTAAAACTAGAAAGCATTGTGTGAGTAATAGTAGTCGTAAAATCATTTAGAGATTAAAATATCACCATATTCTCAATTTGAAACATATTAGGATTAACCAAGGTCATTTACTCTCATCTTATGTATATATTACTTAAATCGGTTTGTAAAGAAAATGTATATTATCCTAAGCATATCCCCCGGGAGTGTCGTAACCAAGAGTGCAGCAAGGCCCGTTGTCGTGCACCAGTTCTCGTTCGAGTCTAGCTCAAAGCGGTGTTTTCGGGTTTTACCCCTAGGTACATCTGTGCCAGAGCCGCCTCTACCTGCTCGTATCCAGACAGGGATGTATTGCTCAGAAAACTCACAAAATCTCTACAATACCAAAATTCTAGGAAGTTCTTTTATACTAATCCTCAAAGTTCATCTTAGGTCTACGTGCTCTAATCAGAGTTTATCTAAATCTAGCTACCAAGGTTTGTACTAAACTTCCTCTGATACCAACTGTAACGCCCCGACCCCAGTTACCCAGAGTCGGTGCATTATTACATAACATTGGCATGATCACAAGAAAGATCAAATCTCGAAAGACCGATTGGTTTAGTAGCCTTGGAAAATGCCAGATATATTCATAAGTTTTACATTACATTATAAAATGAAAAACTAATACAACAACATAATGTCTCAATAGACCACACTATTATCCCCTCATAAAATCCCTGCAGGTCATTCATAATATACTTCTTCACTTCCTGGGAAAAATAAAACATAGAAAAGGGGTGAGCTCAAATGCCCAGTAAGGATAACAATATAGCGGAAACTTTCATAAATATGAATAAACATTTAAGGCAATGTATAACTAAAACAAAAGCCTTTTAAAATTGAACTTCAACATAGTATGGAAAAAATAAAAATGAAATAATGCCATTTACTTATTCACATGGATATTCTACTAATCGAATAATCACATGCAATATCAATAACCACTTTCATAATGTTGGAATGCATAATGCCAGACTATCATAACCACATAGTCAAGGCCTCGTGCCAAGACTACAAATAAGATTTTGTCAAGGCCTTGTGCCAAGACACTAGTTTGTCTCATGAGACCTACCGATGCATCGAGGAGCTATAGCGGGCTCCACCCGTCACTTATTAAGTCCAATGCATTCCCATATGAAAAGGTTTAAACATAACATAAACATTCGTATTAAAACTAGCATACGAAATGTCAATACTTTCACAATAAACTATGAATGGTATAAAAATAGCACATCCACAGTCAAACATATCACAAAACCTTCAATACAATATAGAAGTTTTGTATCATAATAAATCAACTTCAAATAATCTTAAAATCCATCAAAGGATGTTGACATAGATGAAATCAAAATTCTTTTAAAAGAAATATCTCCTTTTATTTTGAAATCATTTAAGATCCATATAAAATAAAACATTTTCTTTGAAAATATTCTTATAAGCTTGTATGGGAAGCTTCGACGATTTTATAACGGCGGAAAATAACCGCACCCGCCGTATAAGTTAAAAAAAACATTCTTACCTCAATTCTGTCGAAAAGGTTAAAAAGGACCTTGTTTTGAAAACGACGGAAAGATTCCTTTATAAACCTCTTATAAAAAGTCAAACAAGGGTATAAATGACTTTAACCCATATTCTTGTAAATAGTAAAAATGTTTTGAAATACATTTCTAAGAAACATGGATGTGGATGATAAAGAGATCCTAGTAGATTATTACATATAAACAACCTCGGATAATGAAGAGATTGTGAAATAACCCTTACCTTGTACTTTTCCTTGGTTGGGGTAGGTTAACCTCCTGTATAATGGTGAAATAGTTGTTATTAAATTATACAAGAATCATATATATTAATATGATATCATATATGATCTTTTAACATTGATTTGTTAATAATATCTTAGAATTATCGTCGTTTCGGGAGTTAACTTACTCATTTTCTTTTATATGTTTTGTTACATAAGCCATGGTTGTTGTATCTTATTCATATCCAGAATGATATACAGTCCTTAAACATCATTTTTAAATCATCAAATGATAATTATACTTGAATGGATACGATGGAGAATGAATCTCATCGCGTTCGTGGAGACGGTAGTCCGTACGTACGCACGAGCGACAATATCATTCTTTTGATATTAAAATAATATATAAATGGATGGTATATCATATATACAGAATCATTAACATGTTATATTTATTATTTACATGAGTTACACATCATTATTATACCCATCCAAATAATATTATATTGAATAACAATTACACCACGACGTGGAGACGGTAAGCCGTACGTACGCACGTATGGTGACATGTTATTCAAAGGGTGGATAGAATACTGAATATGATTGTACCATATTTATAATAACATCACAGTATATGTGAGATACTGGAGTTATTATTTCAGAATGGTAAGAACAAAGGAAGAAGAAGTGGAAGAAGAAATGAACTTAGAAAAGGGTGGTGAAATCATTACCTCTTCTTCGGGTTCTTCCTTTTGATTTGATCAAAAGGGCTCCTTAGGTTGGCTTTCTGATCAAACTAAGGCCTCTAGGTTGTATTGAGGGATGTTGGGAGAGTATTTGGGCAGAGTTTGGCCGAACCAAAAGGCTTTGAAGGTGTGAAGAAATGAGAAGGAGGAGTGCCCTTTTATAAGAGGGGTGAGGGGCACCTTTGGAAAAGTTAGAAATATTAATTTATAATAAATTCATATTCGGTTTACAAAGGCTCCAAAGTTGACTATTCAAAGGATGAGGTGTGGATAGGTCGAAAACAACTCATCCAATAGAATTTAGACAGGTTTGGGTACTTATATTAACCTTATCTTTAAGTATTAACTCTAAGTTAATTAGTTTCACTTTTACAATGTCTCTTTGTATTTTTATATAATATGGTTAATAAACTTACTATATACATCCAAGCGACCCCCAAGTGGTCCATTAATGAGGAACCTATCATAATATAAGTCTCTTGGCCGAACCGTAGATTTTTAGGAATTTAATATCAATTAATAATATAATATTTGTTTTAAGAACTCTTTTATGTCAATTTTGACACTATTCAATAGTTGATTTTTGTGAAACTCCTAACAGATTGATTACTTCGAACAAATTCAATTAAATCAATCCTAATATATCATATTATCATAGAAAATTATTTTAATTCATTAAAAGTTTCATATTATAATTATTTTGGTATTTATAAGATCAATTATTTTTATTTTTCACTATTTTAGTAATTACTGCATCATCATTGTGTCATAAATAAAATAAATTATATAATGTCTAAAAATTATAAATAAAATATCATTATGTAGGAAATCGTTTTAGCTTTCTAATGAATATTTATAATCGAAAATCCAACATGTATAACCCTATGTAAAAATTGTTCTTCTAAAAGATGTAAGCTTATGCCATTTTTATTTTTATTTTAACTTTATTAATATAAAGTGTCCCTACCACATACAAGTGGCTCCAAGGGGTCCCCAAATTGACCCAAGGATGCCCATGGTCGGGTATGTGTCCACCAATAAGGTTAGGACACGTTTTAGGGTAATTTTGTATTATTATAATATTATTTTTTAACCCTTATTTACCGGATTTACCCTTTAACCATGGTAAATAAAATATTTACCGCAGTAATTATTCAAAATGTCTAAAAATAAAAGATACCTATTTACACAATTTGAACATCCTGATTCCAAATATGGAATCCATTTTTCTAAATTCAAAACACAGAAGTGGCAGAAATTAATTTAAAATTAATTCCCGCTGTCAAAACAAAAAGCGTGTTTTTAAGAGATAATAAATATCAAAAGATTGACACTTGTTTATGTTTGGTTTAATTGTAAAATTATGTCCAATGACCAACATTATATTAAATGGTAAAAATATATTCTAAATGTACTTTAAAACCACTCAAATTCATAATTTATCACTATTAATTATTTTTATTAAAAAAGTTATTTTTAATTAAAATTTAGTAATTTTCACTATTCATCAAAATATGAAAGTTATCCGAAAAGTACCAAAATTTCACCCTAGACTAATTTTGATATTCTGAATCCAAAAATGATGTCCATTTTGAAATATAAAATATATATAATTTCAAAAAGTAGTTATTACTATTCATAACGGCTAGTTAAATTGGTTGTTAGAACTCGGTGTTGCGTACAACATACGCTATCACATTATTCAAAGAGAAGCGTACCGTAGAAGCTTGGGATGTTTCATTTTAAATTTTTGATGTCCCCATTTAGTCAAAAAGTTTAAAATATAGTATTTAAAAAGGGTTTACTATTATAGTTGATAAAAGTGCAATACTGAAAATGAATTTGTTCTTGCATTATATCTAAGAAACTCATAATATGGATTCTAAAATTATAAGGATTATATAAAGTTTAAAATTTAGTTAATACTATTCATAACCTTTTTTGAACGTCTTGTTTGGTGAGTCATGGTGCGCTTGAACTCGGTGTTGCGTGTAGTGCATGTTATTGAATTATTTTGAAGAAATAACACACTATGAAATCTTGGGGTGTTACAAATATACTAACAAAAATTTATTTTGGAAAAATAAATTATTTAATTCATGCTATTTACATGACCGTATTATTTTCAATCTTCCCATTACTCTTGATTTAGAAATTAAAAAAGTCATAAGAGGTTTTCATAACTCAATTCCCTTCATTGGGTATTCAACACTCTTCTTTTTTTATTATCTATCATGAATGATCTATTCTAGAATATAATGATTTTAGGATGTATCTCCACCTTATTTTGTGGGAAAATTATGTTTCATTCCAAATTATTCACCCTTGATGCTTTAAATGATTCATTAAAATGAATTTTTATGAAGAATGAGTCTCATTCATTTAAATAGATTTTCCTCAATATCAATTTTTTACATCCCACCTATGTTCTCTTTTCTTATGTAGGTTTTTTCAAAAAGGTTATTTCAAAATATTAAAAAAAATCTATCCTTTCAAAATAAAAAGTTTTATCACCCAATCCAAATTTTAATTTGATAACTTTTATGTATTTTTCAAGGATCCATTATTAAATATTATTTTTAATAGTAAAAGTTTAAAATAACCACTTCCCTTTTTTATAACATTATTTATTCTTCAATACTCCATTATGAAAGATTATTCTAAAGTTAAATTGTTTCAAATTATTTAAAACTGACCTATATAATAAAATTTTTTATTTTCAATGATATTTTATTTCGATCTCTTATATATTAAGGTTTTCTATTTTATTCTTTTTACATCACAAAAATGTTTTTTGAAATTAATTTATACTTAAATGTTTTAAAATATATTGTGAAAGCTTTTGAATATTCACTTATATTTTTCCTCCAAGGAATATCTCTCATGGGGTGATGTATTGATCTTCCTTTATATGTAATTATGATATGATTTCTTTTTTAAAATGATAGTTTTTATGTTATATGATTTATTTTTTTCATATTATGTGATGTTTTTAATGTTTTAAGAAACCCATTATTTTCTCATAGATTATTTATAAGATAATGAATGATAGATTTTCAATTAGCATAAAAATGTATCTATTATTTGATGGGTGGTATTTATATCCATCGCCAATGAATTGGTTAAAGGATTATATCTATTGGTATTGAAATGTTATGTGAACAGGATAGTGAGTAGCTCGTTTCACAAAGGGTGAGTGGGATGGAATTTGAATCTTCTAAAAAGTTTATGTGTGAACAATTTGATCGGTAGTTAGGTTCTCAATGATAAGATATCCCATGTTTATGATTGTGACACATTTTCAAGTTATTTATCATGTTATTCCATATTTTCATGATAACTTTTTATTTTTAAAATATTCTTCATTTGTATGTCATGCTCACATTTTTTTTATTGATGTTTATTTTGTTCTGTGTCATATAATTTATGATTCTATAACATTAGTTTTATGATAATATTTTTCTTTATTATGTTTTTTTATTATCATAAATTGTCTTATAATCAATTATTAATATATTTATGTTTTTATCATGTTCTCCCTCATGTTTATGATCTTCCATTTTAAGATCCGTTTCCCTTACTGAGCATCTAAGCTCACCCCTTTATAATGTTTCCAATCCATAGGTTATGAAGATGAACATATCATGTTATATATATAATAAAGGTTCCATAGTATCATGATTATAGATAAATTTATGCTATTGAGGTAAATTAATATGTTCATATAGCTAATGTACAAGGCATTAAACCTTTCGGTCTTTCGGTTGTGTGACTATTTGTGAAATATATTATTTAAATCATGAGATTAGTATATTATTTATATCATGTTTATCTTGGGTCACTTCATTTTTCAGCCTATCCAACCTTTTATTTATCTTTTTTTTCATGAGACTTTAAATTCCAATCTCTTTCAATCTACAAAGTTGGATTTAAAATTTGAGATGTTAAAGAGTGAAGGTAGATCAAAATTTAATCACTCTACTCACCGGATTACCCCCAATCAAGACTCAAACAATGATTTAACATTACTCATTATGATTGTAATATCACTCAAAATTATAATGGGAATAAAAATTAATTTTACTTCTTAAAAAATGAGATTCCTCTCTCTACACCTCTATCTAATATGAATTTCTCTCAAGTCTCATTCCATGACCTCCAAATTTAGCTGTAACATCTCTAAATCTAGAAAACTAGAGCTATTAGTAATTTTACATTATTAGTACAAAGTAAAATTTTATAGGTCATGGAAGACTATATGTATACATACATTACACATGAAAAATATAAACTACAACATGAACATATTGTATTAAAAGGATTAACCCTTCCATCGTATCCCTAGAAATTATACATAGTACTCTTTTAAGTTTTATGGGGAATGAAAAAAATAGGGTAAGTTGATATGCTCGGAAAGGAGTATCATAAAATGAAATATTACATAACATAAACATGCAATAAGTGATATGGAAATAATAAATAAGAAACAATAATCCATGAACATATAAAAATTAGGGCATGTTATATATAAGATAATAAACGAAAACATGTATAACAATAATCATTGATCTCATTCTGAGGGAATGAATATAACAAACATAAAAAATTTGTTTTCAAGGCCTTATTTCAATACACTTTACTTGTCATCAAGAGTGTATTTTATCATTTTCCTATTATAATAAGAGGTGTACATCAAAATCCAACATGTTTTGTCTCATGAGATCTATTAATAAATCGAGGGGATATATAATGTCGATTCCCACTCATCACTTGTTTAATTCCAATTCATTAACCATAAGAGTCATCAAGAACATTTATACAGTTCCCTAAGGAACCTATTATTAAACAAACCATTTCTATCCATATAATGAGAAACATTGATATCCAATACTTCTTCATTCAATAGAATAATGTGGATGTCTAGAAGAATATCCCTTAATAAACATGGATGTTGGAGGGATTTTTCAAATTAACATGAAGTAAACTTATCAAATTAGAATAGTTTATGGGGTACTTAAAATGTTCTAGGTTATACATGGAAGATATTAATTGGATTTAATACATTTCCTTGGTAGGATACCAAGTGTAGCATCCATCAATACGACACTCTCTCACATGGAAAAATCGGGTTGGTTACGAGACATCAAGCACACCTCCTCGTACTCAAAATCCCTCTAACTAGTAGAGGGGGTGTGATGAATATAGTGGGGAGATGATACTTCCTAGTAAAGAGTTACAATATGGTAGAATAATACATAATAAATAAAAAACATAGTAATGAAAATAGAGGAAACAATGTAACATATAGATGGGGAGTAAAATGCAAAACCAATAAACCAATAAAAATGAATCATGTAATGACATGATGAAATGTATCTAAATTTAAAACTGTAATAAATAAAAATAAAATAGTATGTTAAAAAACAAACTCAAAATACCCTAGTCTTGAACCCCATGTTGGTCTTGTCTCCAAACTCCATCCCATCTAGCAAGCAACAAATCAGCAACAAGGTCCCGTACTCTTGTCCAAACCTGAATCCATGAAATCTGCATGGGTATCAAATGGAGGCCCGAATAGGGCCTGAGTAATAATTAGTAGTTCAAAACCACAATTTATAAACAAATCAATTCTGATAATAAGTTTATGAAATAAAGATATAACATGTGTATTAATTAATCTACTTAATATAACACAATAATCAACCAAGTTCGACACCATTCCAGAATATCTCTAAACATGTAGTACAACCATACCAACCATAAACACAAACCATGGTATAATCAAATAACTTGGAAAATGCCTCTATATAATAATTTCACCCTTTGGAAAAATCCATATATATAATAATTTCAACATCAACTAGGCCAATCCCACTATATAAGCATTTCAGCATCAAATTGGCCCAAGCCTGCTATATAGTCACTTTAGTATGTACCACTATTTTAAGACTACTATATAAGCATTACATCATCAACTAGGACATGACTATTATAGAATCATTTTAGAATCAACTGCTCCAAGTCTGATATATTAGCATTACAACACGAGTCACATCACAAGTCATAATAGTAATGATATCAAAATACCATATCATAATCCTGAATGGTTAATTCTGAAAATTAAAATTTTTATTTCAATTAAACATTAATTTTTATCAAATTATTACCATCCATTTTAATAAAAAATGATCCATTACCAAATTGATTCTATACCAAGAAATCACTTAGATTATGATATCATTCTAAACACACTTTAATTCATTATCAAATTCATTATTAATCGAGGTTTGGCTCACCCAACGAGTATCCATAAGACAAGTTGAAACATCAATTTAATCCAAAGGATCCAATGAATAATTCAATCCATGATTTATCATAAATAATAATTCAATTAATTAATGTTTAGGTTTTTTCAACTCAATTTCAATATTTCACATTCTTAACAATTTAATAGACTATATGGTTAGGTTTTAGACCACCCACATTTAATTGATGATAAATGCAATTCTTGCAACAAAAATAACCACCAAGAATGGAGGTAAGGAATATTGCAAGAAGGAACCTAGATCATGCAACAATGAGATCAAAACCAAAACAATCGCGGTCAAGAGTTTTACACTGCAATGATGGAGGGCCACAGGAGAAGTGAGGAAACCCTAAGAAAAAAACTCACAAGGGATTAGATGTGTGATTGGGACATCCAGAATAGAGTATAGAACTCCAAAAACACTTGGAAATCATCTTGGATCCAATAGAGGAGGGTTGCATTTGGTGTAATTAAAAACATAAACATTTTTTACCCTTAAAACCACTCACACTGATAAATACACGAAATGTAATTGGATTATATGGTGTGTAATTCTTGATTTAAGAGTATGAAAAAATTCACATTTCCTCGGGTAAATTTAACCTTACAAAAACATGACATGTTGTGTAATGTGTATTCGAAGCATGCAATTAGTTCATGCCATGAACCAATTAATGGCATATACTCATTTAACTTTATCTTCATGACAGTAATTACATGTCGTGTAACATGTTTACATGGAGTATAATTTCCCTACTAGAAATTTTAAGCCCAAAATTCTTTAGAAGATCCCAGACAACCTTTGAATCCTTCTAAACTAATGGAAAAAAAACATAATCACATTTAACATGTTTATATCTAGAATCCATTAATTCAAAAAAAAACACTGAACATTAGTTCTTTTCCCCAACAAAATCTCTCCCTCTCCGAATGAGACTCAAACACCAATGTTTAAAGACAACGAAAAACCTAAATGAAAGAGTTTTAATGAAAAACTAAAAGTGGGATGTACCTAGAAAAATACAGGATCTTACAACCTCCCCATTATATAACATCTTGCTCATCCTCGAGCTACTCCAAGAATCAATATGGGTTCTCGACGAACAAGTTTGGACACTGTGCTTGTATATCAAACACTCTCTCCTAGGTATCCTCTAGAACATTCATATACTACCACTACACTCAAACCATAGGTACAATCATCCCTTGTAGATACATACCAATACATTCCATAATTCACATCAGATTCTCCATAAAGGATGCATCTACACAAAGCTCAACATCATCAAAGTCTACCACATGATAAGGTTCATGATGATATCTATGAAGTTGAAAAACATGAAACACACCATTCATGGTATTTTAGCACTATGGAAGGGTTAATCGGTATGTCATTGGACCAAACCTTTCCACTATCTTGAACTATATGACAAACCTAGGAACTAGTTTTTCAGATTTCTTGATATGGTTTTTCCCCAAACTAGGAGAAACCTAGAAGTAAATATAATGACCAACCTCAAAATACAAAGGTCGTCTTTGATGGTGAGTGTACAATTTTCTCTATCCCTTCATGGTCACCAACTCCCTCCTGATCAAATGAACTTGTTAAAATGTCTCCTACACAAGACTAGGACCAACAAGCATCGAATCACTTACATCCAACCAAAAAAGAGGTAAATATCGTGAACTACCATAAAATACCACAAAAGGTTATGCCAATAAAAATCTATAGAATATATTATTATATTAAAACTCTACAAATTCTATATGATACTACCATGAACCACTGAAATCCAAAAATAAAGGCTTGTAAAATATCCCCCAGAATCTAAATAGTCTACCCAAGTTGATCGTCAGTATGTGGATAATAAGTTGTGCTTATAAAAACCTATGATCCCATATCCTTCTGAAGAACCTTCCCAAAGAGATATATGAAATAAGGATCACTATCAGAAATTATACTCCTCAAAACACTATGCAAATAAACTATCTCTTCCACACAGAGACTACCCATATCATCCATAGTGAAGGTCTCTCTGATAGGAAAGAAGTGGGTTACCTTCATCAATTGATCCATGATCACCCAAATAGAATCTATCTAATGGGTTTTCTTGGGTAATCCTATAAAAAAATACATAGTGACATCATACCATTTATACCTATGAATAGGAAGAGGCTTTAACAGTCTAGGAGGCCTCTAATTATTGGCCTTCACTTTCTAGTAGGTGAAACATATCACCACAAAACCCACTACCTCCTTCTTCATTTCTGGCCACCAGTACTGTATACGGAGATCAACGATGCATATTTTTTAAACTAGGATATACCGCCCATAAAGAAGCATGAAATTCTCTCATCATCTCCTCATGAAATTTTTGTAGGAACCCATAATTAGCCACAAAAAAAAAGATAATTTTCACTACTAAGAAACCATCCTGGTAGTTTCTCCCCACCATATAAGATATATCTCATAACTAATACTTCAGATCAAATAAATTATCTATCTTGATCCAGTCAAGAAGATCAGGTATGATAAATATCAAATTTAGATATACTCATCCATGAGACTCCTGAATATCTAAATTCATGTCATCAAAGAGGTAAATCATCCACCACACATCACAAGACTCCCACATTGTTTCTTCCTAAATATTCTGAATCAATGAATCAGCAATGACATTTCCCTTTCTTATTGTATAATCTAACTCAAAGTTGAAATACTATAGATAATTTACCAACCTACTCTATTGAAGGTTTAGGTCCTGCTGAGAAAAGATGTACCTAAGGATCTTATAGTCGGTTTACACCACAAACATCTCACCCATAAGATAGTTCCTCCAACATCTCAGGGCATGTACCACCATAGCTAACTCCAGGGTGTGAGTATGATAATTTACCTCACGTGGTCTCATTTTTCTAGAACCATAAGAAACCACTTGATCCTCATGAATTATAATTTCTCAGAGTCCTACATTGGATGCCTCATAGTACCCAGTATATTATTTACCTAGAATAGGTAAAGTGAGGATAGTTTTTAAGGTTATCCTAAATTTTAGCTCCTAAAAATACCTCTCATGAGCATCTGACCAAAAAAAACTTACCCCTCTATTGTTCATCCTGTACATTAGTACTTTCATATGGGAGAAGTCATGGATAAAGTGATGATAATAACTTGATAAACCCATAAATCTCTAAATCTAAAATATATTATTGGTCTTCTACAAAGATACCATGGTTGTAACCTTCTCTGGGTCCACTGACACTCGTGAATTTGAGATGAAATGGGCCAATAAGTGCACTTTATCCATCAAAAAATTGCATTTGGTTATCTTGGCCTAAATCTAATGTTATCTCAATATAATTACGATGATGTAAAAATATTGTTCATGATCATCCATTGACTATGATTGCAATAATATTTATTTGAAAAAATCCACTAAAAACTAATCCAAAAAAAGGATTAAAGATGTGATTCATTAAGGCCATGAATACTTCTGATGCATTCATCAAACCAAATAAAATCACTAAAAAGTCATACAAGACATACCTAATCCAGAAAGAAATTTGAGGTATGTCTAATGGCCTCACCCTAAATTGATTGTAACCTAATCTCAAATTGATCTTGGAGAAGATATTATAAACTATTATATGATTGAAGAGATCATTGATTCATGGAAGGGGATACCAATTCTTGACCATCATCTGGTTCAATATCCAAGAATCCACACATAAGAGAAAAGTCACATCATCTTTCTTGATTAAAGGAACTTTGAGAACCCCATGGAGACATAGTAGGTTGTATGAAAGCTTTAGCTAATATATTTTTCAACATAAATTTAAACTCCCAAAGATCGATTGGTTCTATTCTATAAGGCGGGATAGAAACTAGCTCTTCTCCCAGCACCAACATGAACATGAACTCAATCTCCCACTCAGTTGGTAATATATAGAAATCATCATGAAATAAATCCTAAAAATGGATACCACTAGAGTAAAATAATCTTTCGGAATTTCACCATCATCTAGAGAAATAACTGCAATATGATCTACAATACAGTCCAATCTTCACTGAATTGTTACTATACGAACAGCCTGAAGATCCCACTCACCCAGGTGAAAATAGTTGTATCCTTCTAGAGATAAAAAGGTAACTCTCCTCCAGTAATAGTAGATATGATTCTAATATAAAACTAGCCAATCCATACCAAGAATCAAATTGAAACCTATAGTTTATAGTACAAATGGTTTCCATAAGAAATGATAACCACCAATTTCTAGAGAACACACCTTGAAATGTTTGATATTCTCTTATCGAAATCCTAATGGTATGTCAATGGTAAAAACACCATCCATGTTATTCACAACCAATACCAAACCAATTACAAAAAATAGTAGATAAACATGAATGTGATGCACTTGTATAAAAAAAACACATTAAATGGTAAATGATACACAAATCGTACCTCTAAAAGAATAATATCATGCATCCACAATAGTCAGGGTAGACTATATAACATATGGATGACTAACCCCTCTACCCTAGGCTAAATTCTGACTCCCCTATGAAATTCCCTCTATCGAGTACTTTTGTTCCTACATGGAGGTACCGTATCCCTTATCACAACCTAAAAAACCCATGAAAATCCACCTAATGGTCTGCTAAGGGATAAATGATTCCTTCCCATACTCTGGTATATGTCTTAATCCCATGTCACTTATCTACTATTATAAGTTACTATTAAAATTCTAGAGATGACCTAACCTTCCAAAAACATGGAACTTCAAAGAGAGGTACAAACACTGAGGCCACTTGTAAAATAACTTTCCATGCTGATAGAACTATAGTGGAACATAATCTTGAGATGGGTTCCCATAGACCTGACTACTCCCCACTATTTCCTTGGTGAAAACTATCATAGCATTGCTTCTTTCCACCAGAAGAATAGGTCCCAGTTCACCTTGATGAAATAGTCTGGTCCCTGTTCAGGGCCTCTCTCAAAATCCCTTTCATGATGAGTGCCTAATTCATCACATCTAGAAATATACTCAAGAAAAATATGTTCACATGTTACCTGATCTCAAAGTGAACCCTATATTGAAAAATTTTCACCCTAGAGATATCATCAACTACTAAAGATGGTGAAAAGCACTAAAGGTCGATGAAGCGTTCACTATAGTCCTTCACTAACATACACTACTATGTCTGGTGCATAAACTCACAAGCCTTATCATCCCTCAACATTTCTGTATAGAAGTTTCTTAGGAACACCACCTCAAATTCCTTCAATTATAACTCCTCTTATTTCCCATATTTCTCTATAATATCCCACCAAATCTTGGAAGGTCCATGAAGCATATATGCAGAAATCTTTACCATCCTATAAGTGAGTGTCTCAAGGTTCTTAAGGACCATCTAGATCGAATCGATCTAGAAATTGTCTTCCTAGGGACCTACCTTCCTAGTAAACATAGGTGGATACTATAGATAAAATTTTCTCAACAACTATTACATCAAATGAATGGTATGAATAGTCTCACTTTCCATGGATCATATGACCCTCGGGAAAATATTACAATATTG
Organism: Viscum album; assembly: GCA_963277665.1. Classification (NCBI taxonomy): domain Eukaryota; kingdom Viridiplantae; phylum Streptophyta; class Magnoliopsida; order Santalales; family Viscaceae; genus Viscum; species Viscum album. The sequence continues at coordinate 1,328,760,494 of OY728159.1, forward strand.
AACATCCATATGATTCTCAGGAGCTACAGGAATCTACGACTCTTTTGTTTTAAGAGAATACTTATTTCCACTATCCTGACTCTCAAAACAAAGATGAAGAGGAAGTATTTTCATTACAATACAAACAAACTGTTTAGAACATTTACTACAAACACGGTTAACCTCATCATGCAAAAACAACAGAGAACCACTAGATTTTGGTCTCTCCAAACATGGATTAAAAGTGTTTTAGCATGACATAATAATTCCTTCATTTCATTTATCAGATATATCATATATCTAATTTCATTTTTCATCAAGGAAAACATATCACATGCAATAAAATATTTCCCTATCATGAATAATTCATTTCATGATATATCATTATGTGCCTATCATAATACATGAAAACTCATCTCATACCATACTAGTCCATGAGTTTAAATCACAAGAAAAAACACAACAAAACATGTGAATCATCATGGGTGAAATAAAATAAACTGTAACAAGTGCATATCCTAAACCAAAATCCCATCCCTAGGTTAAAGGATTTCCCCAGTACATGGGTGGGTTAGTCCCATGTAAAATCACATTACCAAGTTCCAACACACCCTAGTCACATTTATACCTTTCCCAATATTAAATTAATATAAAAGAAGGAAAAAATATATTCTCCTTTCATGAAACATTGTAACGTCCCCCAATTAGGAAATCTCTCATATTGATAAATCAGGTTGGTTATGGGACCTCAAGCATGACACCCCGTATTCCATAGGTTGTCGACTAGTAGTGGGGGAAGGATGAATATAGTAGAGAGACTATACGCCCTAGTATAGATTTAAAACATAGAGAAATAATCAATAATAAATAAAAATTAGAGTAATGTAAATAGTGGAAATAGTGAACATTACAACTGGGAAGTAAAATAAGGGACCAATAAATCATTAATAATGAATCATGTATTGACATGATGAAATGTATCTAAATTTAAAACTAAAAGAAATACAAATAAAAGAGTAATATGAAACAAATAAACTAAAAATAACCTAGTCTTGAACCCTATGTTGGTCCCATCTCCAAACTTCATCCCATGTTTCAAGCTACAAATTAGCAAGAAGGTTCTTTTCCCTTGTCCAAACCTACATCCATAAAATATGGTCAGGTAAAAAATTGTTGCCCAGATAGGGTGTGAGTAAAACATAGGAGGTCAAAACCACCATGTCTAAACAAAACCAATCTGATAATAAGTATATGTAATAAAGAGATAACAATTGTACTAATTAATAAAATTAATATAATACAAAAATCAACCTATATTGGTGCCATGCCAGAATATCTCGTTGAATGTGGCACAACCATGACAACCATAACCACAAATCATGTTATAATCACATAATTGGAGAAAGACCTATCTTTAAGATTTTCAGCCTATAGGGAAAACCCAAAATAGAATAATTTTAGCATCAACTATTTCATTCCTGCTATATAATCATTTCAACATAAAACTAGGACAATCCTGTTATTTAAGCATTTTGGCATGTACCACTGGGCCAATCCCACTATATAATCATTACAACATCAACTGGTCCAAGACTATTATATAATAATTTCTACATCAATTGGTCCAAGCCCGCTATATAAGAATTACAACATGAGTCACATCATAAGTCATAATAGTAAGGATATCACAATATCATATCATAATTCTGAATGGTTAATTCTGAAAATTACCATTTGTAGTTAAATTAAACATTAATTTTATCAAATTATTATCATAAATTTAAATAAATAAATAATCCATCACCAAATTGATTCTATACTAAGAAATCACCTAAATTACCATATCATTCTAAACACACATTAATCCATTATCCAATTCATTTTTAATTGAGAGCTCTCTCAACAAATGGGCAGCCACAAGCCAAGTCACCACATCAATTGAGTCTAAAGGGATCCAATGGATAATCTAATCCATGATTTAAAATAATTAATCATTCAATTAATTAATTCACATGTTTTGTTGGTGTAGTCATAGTATTTCATGTACTTAACAATTTAACGGGCTGTATAGTTAGGTTTTAGACCACCTACCTATAACCGGTGATAAACATGATGCTTCCAACAGAAATTGAAAAAAAATAATGGAGGATAGAAAGATCACATGAAGGAACCTAGATCATGAAATAATGAGATAAAAATCCAAAATAACCATAGTGAAGATATTTACAAATAAAAAATGATGATTGATGGGAGAATAAAGGAAAACCTAACAAAAAAACTCACCAAGGATCAGATGTGTGATTAGGATGTCCTAAATAAAGGAAAGAACTCCAAAATTTACTAGAAATATTATAGGGTATGATAAAGGAGGTATAGATGCAGTGGAATGAAAAAAAATCACTAACTTCCATTAAAACCATCCATTCTGAGAAATACATGGAGTATACACATCATGTAATACATTTACACAACGTTTAATTTCCATGCATGTAGTTTTAAGACCAAAATTATGAAGAGGATACCATACCACATCTGAACCATTCTAAACTCACATAAATCCTTGTAAGAACATTTAACATGTGTATATCTAGACTCCATAAATTAAAAAAAACATACATCCCTTAACTTTAGGTCATTTTACCCAATGAAATCTCTATGTCTCCGAACAAGACTCGGTCACCAAGGTTTAATTTCAAAGGAAAACCCAAACGAAAGAGGTTTAACAAAAAACAAAAAAGGGTGATTTACCTAGAAAATGATGGTATCTTACACTAATTAAGTATAAGTAAAAATCCTTCATCATGTTTTATTAAGAGAGTGAAAATATTCCAAAGCATATCCCCTGATAATGTCTCGTTATGTGTGAAACATTAGGCCCACTCATCATGAATTTGGGTGATGATTAAGTCGATGATAAACAAATATTTTTGGGGTGATTATACCTAGGTTAATTTGTGTCAAAACCTCATCCACATGCTAGTGTCAAGAAACATATGTGTTTGATTGGAAAATACATACACTTTTACTTTACCAAAACATAGGATGATTTTTACAGCATAAAAATAGTAACTCTTGAATCAAATAGATATGAGATAGGTATTAAAATATAGACTTGTAAATACATTAAATATCATTATTAAAATTAAAAATTACTTCCATGAAAATTTATGCACCACACAAAATAAAATAGGTGGTAATTATAACATGAATCCCAATAAATGAAAATTGAGATAGAAAACCCCACTTATGGCTTGGGTAGAAATTCAATCATAACCTCTTGAAAATATTGGACATAAACATGATCTTAAAATAACATAAATAAAATAATTTCCTGACATAACATCTCAAATAGGTATCATATACCCCCAAATAAAGGAAATTAGGTTCATATTACAAAACATGTCTCAAGGAGTGGAATTTGAGAAAGAAAACTCTTTCCTCTTGTCCAGACATCCTTGAACATACTTTAATCTCATATATAATTAACATGGTTATCTTAATAAATTAATTAATAACCTTAATCATATCCTTTCTAATCTACACTCTTTATAAATAGTCATTCTCAACATGAATTCATCTGATTTTCCGCATCAAATTTTATAATTTTGATCATTTGTAAGAGTTTAATAATAGCAGTGCCCTTATTCATTATTATTAAAATAAATTATTATCACTAGGTCCTTAAAGTTAATTTTAGGGATGATTTATAATAAATTATGATTTTTCAAATCCATTTAATGTGTGTTTTAGACAATATCCTTGAAGATGAAATTGATAATAAGCATGTTTTGGTGATTCTTGACGAACGAATGGTGTTTCCTTAATCGATGAGTTACATATTGATATAATGTCTCTATAAAACCCCATTATTTAAACATTTATATAATATTATACCATTAATTATGTTCCAATATTTATTCATTTTATAAATTAAAAGTATTGCTCATGTAGCTGGTTAAACCGACCCAAACAAGAACATACATTGTTTTAATGAATGATAATGAGGTGGTTGTGTTTTAAGATCACTATAGTAGGATAATAATGATATTATTTAGTTTTTATTAGTTTTATGAATCATAAATATAATGAATTTAAATATTAACTAATGTATATGAAATCATTAAACAATTCCAATAAAAAAACTTTACTCTTAGTATGCATATTTTATATGATTTAACTAACAATGATTGTTTTTTTCTCATATCATTAATATTTTATTAAATTTTTCACCCAAAACCTTAATTTTATCATAAAAATCATATTTATCTTTTAATATCGATATATACAACCATACTAGGAGGTTAATTAAAATGAAACATGTTAAGTCATGGAGGCGATAGTCTGCACAACACACAAACAACTATTTTGTTTTTCTAAATTAATGGGGCATATGAATAAAGAAATGATAATACACTTATTATAGTAATATTTTAGTAGTTAAATTAAAATAATATCATTATATTAGTTTTTATATAAGAAATTTTAAAGATGATAATTAAGAATAAAACTAAGTATATGATAATACTCACATCAAGGACTTGATTTTTTTCTACAGAGTCTCCTTGAATTTAAAGGGAATAGGATAACAATGATTTTCCATGGTATTATTTTATTAGGAGAGGATTATAGGGATATAGAGATTGAATATTTTAAACATGAAATTATAATGTGATTGTGGTCTTTAAGTGGTAAAGATTTCCCCCTTTTATAAGTGATGGGAAGGGTAGTTTTGATAACTAATTTACATTTTTCAATAATTCCATGATACTATTCAAGTTCCAATGGCCCAAAAACGGACAATAGTGCCGGGGAAATATGTAATGGGTTCTAAAAATCCCAAACATCCAATTATAGGTACATTTTTTAATGTTTTAGGACTTTTACATTAGGTTAAACTCAATTTACCCCTTTTACTTTTACCTTGATAATTAATTTTTAATCTTTGTAGTTAATTTTAATCAAAAATATTAATATTACAAATTTTATATAATTTTATAATTAAAATTTCATATTTGAAAAAAAAAATTATCAAATAAAATTTCTAATGTTGTGAAATTTTAATTTTAAAATAAATATTCTTAATCATGTAAAAACTGTTTTTAGAGAGATTATGTTATAAGCTTTAAATTTATATATATTGTAAAATTATTTTGGTTTATGATTTTAATGACCTAAATTTATTTATTAAAAAATAAATAAATATTATGATAATTTAAATGCAATCCAAAACTGAATCTTTATTCAAAATACTTGATTTGGTGAAATGATCAAAAAATGGTTTTTATATTAGAGTAACATTTTTAATTAGTTATAAAAGTGTTTTATATAGGTTTTATAAGTTCAAAGAATATTTTAAAATGTATAATTTCATTCCTTAAATACTTATTTTTATTATTTAAAATAGTTTATAAAACTTCTAGGATATTTTTATATAATGGTAAAGCAATACAAATTACAAGTTTCATGAAAACTGTATTTTTCTACTAAAAGATGGTTTTTTTTTTAAAAGATAAACAATTCATACTAAGCTAATTTTGGTATGATGAATTCAAAAATGGAGTAATTTTTTTCAACCTAAAATTATGAAATTTAACTTTTAAATAAATTCTTTAATAAAGGCTCTTTAAAGGGAGCATTTGTGTAATAGTTCATAATATTGTATTTACCTACTACAATAGAGTATCAGGTGTTACATTATCCCCCTATCAAATAATTTCATACTCAAAATTGGGGTAAATATCATCTATTTAATATGTTTTGATACTCTTTCCTTATATATACTTTAGGTTTCCATGTTTCCTCTTCTAATTTGTGATTTCTCTAAAGGTCTTTCATCAATCAAGTTGTCCAATTCGTCGATACTTACTCTCTAGTGCCAATAATTTGGATAAGCTCCTCATTATAATACAAGTTAGGCTCAAAATATATTCCCTCATATGTGAGCACATTAATTTGATCCAATATTTATTTCATCAATAATGAAACATTCAAAACATCATGTAATTTATAAATTTTGGGTGGTATAGCCAATTGGTAAGCGATAACTCCAATTCTTTTTAATATTTTAAAAGGAACAATATATTTATGCCTTAAATATCCCTTTACACCAAATATTAAAACTCCCTTCCATGGTGAAACTTTTAAGAATACATGATCCCCAAATTCAAATTCCAATTCCTTCCTTTAATTATCAACATAACTATTTTTTCTACATTTGGCTACTTTAATGTGATCCTAAATATCCCATACTTCAAAAGCTAAATCCTACACAATCTATGGGAGGACTGACATTCTTTTTCCAACTTCATCCCAAGAATATGTAAAAATAAACCTCTTCCCATACAATTCTTCATATGTTTCTATCTTGATTGTCGAATGGAAGTAATTATTGAATGAAAATTCCACAAAAGGTAGATACTGATCCCACATACCTTAGAAGGCAAGATAACATGTTCCCATAATGTCTTTAAATTTATATATAGTTCTTTTAGACTACCCATCAATATGTGGATGATAGATGATTCTTAAATATGTCTCAATGTTCAGATCCCTTCTAATACTCTTCCAAAATTTCTATGTGAACCAAGACTCATGTTCTGATACAATAGATATAGGTTACCCCATTAAGAATTATGATTTAATTAATATAGAGTTGGGAAAGGTGCTCAAGGATTAGATCTTCTATTATATGTGATGTCTCGAACCTGGGTTCCTCTTAGAGGAGCCCGGAGCTCAATTATCTACATGGCCTCAAACACATCTCACCAAACACCAGAGGTTTCTTACTATAAGAGAGGCCATAGGGTGTTTCTGTAGGGAGACTATGCCCTCATTACCAGAGTGCAACATAATGGATAAATGAAATATAAGGTAAATAGTTTAAGTAGTATAGATAGACTAATAACACAGTAGAAGGAGACCAAAAATATTTAACAATAGGCACAACCTGACAATGATATAAAAAATATGATGATGATGATAAATGTCATGTATCTATAAATATGGAAAACATGGAAAACATGGATAAAAAGAAGAAAACAATATATGTTATAGAAAAGTAGTAAAAATGTAATCCAAAAACTATCCAAGAATCCTAGGCTTCAGCTCAATCATCTGTTACTGGCTCTATCCTAAGTAATCAAGTGTCTGAAGCAGTATGCTTCCCTTTTTCAACACATGCATACATGTAATCTACTCGAGTTCCAATGGCGTCCTAGATAGGGTGTGAGATAAATCTTAGTAGGCCACCACCAATAGAGTCTATAACATCATGTCTATGTAATATAAATAGAAACAATGTGAAATAATGGATATATAAAATTAAATCAGTATAGTAATGTAAATACTGAAGTACCTACATCATACCACGGTTGGTGTTTAAACATGTAACAAGTTCATTTATTAATTAAGTTCCAGTTTATAAGTTATGTCACATGAGGTATAACCAGTATTAACATCATGATGTGATACTAGTGAAGGATCCAAGGCATAGAAATGCATCTTGATGTTATTTATAATAAAGAGGTTGTAAGGTAATAACTAAGGAAACCTTGACCTCAAGGGTCGATCAAACTCAGGTAGCCTACCTATAGTGGTAAGAGTATAATCCAAGGAGCATCATCCCAGGAATTCCAAAATAATTAATCTAACCAAGTCCAAGGAAAATATCCAAGGTAATACAGGATGATAAATGGCCAGTCCCAAGCATGTAACTAAGGCACCTCATGTCCATAAAATCCATGTTGGATCAATGGAGTGTATCAAAGGAATAATGTGATAGTAAAGGATGGATCCTATAGTGTCATATCGAGCATCCACAAATAGACAAATATTAGGTTCCAAGGTGGGTCTCACCCTTGGAAAATGACTTATCTGAATCATAATATGTTCCATGAGAGCTCAAAGCATTCCCTTAGGAATTCCAAAGCTAACTCAAGTCTGAACACTCATATAATGATTCCAAGTTCCATATACAATTAGTCACCTTACAATTGATTCATTTATTTAATGGATCCATGTAATAATCATTTCTCTTAATATATTCATTTGGTTCAAGCATTTCCTTTCATTAGTGTAATAAGGTTAAATAGAAATGAAACCATTTAATTCATTTAAGGAATATCAATTCATTAGGTTTATTATGATACCTTCCACCATAAGTGAAAAGGGGTGATACAGACATGAGACCAAGAATTAATTTACATATAACAAGGCCAATTCATATACATATTTTACATCCCAATTACATTTAAGATTCATCCATTTAACATCCATTCATTAATTAGAACACTTACCTTAGAATGGTCAAAAAGAAAATTCAAGGTTCTTACCAATTAGAGATTCAAAATTAAATATTCATTTAATTAAGGTAGGATTACCATTAGAAGGTTAAATAAAAATCACACCCAAATGGTGGTGTAGACACACATAACAGGCCACTAAATGAATAAATATAGGAAACACGCTACATGGGGTTGTTGGTGTTGTGGAAGTAACAACTAGAGATAGATAATGTATTAAAAAGGGTCTTAGAACATATTTATAATGACTAAAATAAAGGAATATAAATTAAATATACAACGTATGATGAAATTGGCATGTGCACACATCAATTTATAAAATTAATAAACTTTAGGGATGAGTTATAGACCACCAAACTCGTACTAGTATGAATCTCCTAGTCTAGTATCAGCCTCTAGTATTTATTGGATTGGAAGAGATCTAAATAATGGTTTAATTCCATAAAATTAGGTCATATTATATAACATAAAAATTGTTTCATCGATATAAATAAGAATGGAAAATTGCTAAAAAGGAATTTATTACTTATCAGCATGGATCCAATGAGAGAAAAAGTACTTCGGTCATACTCTGGAAGGACGTACAAGATCAATTTCAATATTATGTTTGAATAGAGAACCATAATGAGATAAAAGTCGGAATAATCCACCATAAATAAATAATAGGGTAGAGGGGTTGATTTAATTGTGTTTTAATGGAATTTTCATAAAATCACCCAAATTTGGGCATTGCACAGTTTGGTCGCATAGTTAGGGAAATAGTTTTCCAACCATGAGAATAACCTTTACAACATGTTTCCATATTTTATCATGCTTGTGTTGTCCTTGGATCATGGTTAGGGATAATATTTCATCCCATAACACCCCACTTTCCAGTACTACACAGTTTGGGGAAACCATGTGTCCTAGCTCGCAAGGTTTTGACTAACCGTGTTTACAGTCCATTTCCTCCACCGGCTGGTGTTATGATCTCTGAAAAATCTATGGACACCCATGAAACCTTTTTTAACTCATGAGGAATCCATATTACAGCTAAAATAAAGGATTGTACAAAATTAAAAGGATCCATACCTTGGTGAAAAAACAGGGTTCTTACAGTCTTCCCCCTTAAAGGAAATCATCCTCAAGTTCATCTTCCAAGGGTGGTGAAACATTGTTTGTGAAAAACTCTGGCCATTGGGAACATACATTGTCCTCCTACTCTCAAGTCACATACTACACATGAACATGTTTCTATATTACCCTTACTAGAGGGACAAACTATCCTCATAGAGCCTTCGTGCTTCGTTGGATAATGCGTATAAGATACTCCTCAAATGAATCATCAAAATCTAACTCAACTTACTCAGGATAAAATGTATGGGACATGTCAGCATTATACCAGAAAATCTGTGAAATGTGGAAGATAGTGTTCTTGGTATGGTACCTCTGTGGTAGTAGAAACTAAGAGGCTACTGACCCAACTCTCTCCGAAGTCTTAGACATCCCAAAAATTCATGGTGAAGGCTTCCCTTTACTTTGTATCTGTCTATTCCCTATCATGGGTGATACCCATAGGAAAACATGGTCACCGACCTCAAACTCTAGAGTTCATTGATGAAGATTGATATATGATTTCATCCTAGACTGCATAGTATACATGAACATCCAGATCATCTAAACTTGATCTGAAGTCTCTTGCACGAGACAAGGACCTAGTAGGGATTCCTCTCCGGCCTCTAACCAGTATAGAGGTGAATGAAGTGACCTTCCATACAAGGCCTCAAAATTATCCATCTTAATTGTCACCTAAAAGATATTATTATAGGAAAACTTAATGATAGGAATACAATTCTCCCAAGAACCACTGAAATCAAGGTTGAATGGCTAAAGCATGTCCTCTAACACCTTTATTGTCTATTCCAATTTTACACCATTCTGATGGTGAAAATATGTGCTTAGAAGAACCTGTATACCCACGACCTTCTGTAACCCATGCTAGAATTGTGACATGAAATGAGCATGCCTATGTAAAATTATAGAACAAGGGACCATTTCTAGAAGGATGATCTCATAGACACACAATCTTCCCATCTCATCAATGGAGAAAGTCTACTAAGTATGAAGTAAGTGAGCTACTTTCATCAGTCAGTTAATGAATACCCATAGAGCATTGCTACCCCTAGGTGACCTTAGTAATAAAACTAAAAATTCCATGGAAACATATTTCTATTTATATTCCTAGAGTGGAAGTGGTTGTAATGATCTAGTATGCCACTGCTGGTCCACCTTCATCTTCTAACAGATGGAACAACTTTTGATAAAAACTACTATCTTACATTTCATTACAGACCACCAATACTGGCATCACATATCTCAATACATCTTTTATATTCCTATATGAAATATCCACTATAAAGTGTGGGACTCATACATCAACTCCTATATCATAACTGTAGGAACCCAGACACATCCACATATAAGAATGATGTCATCTTTGTCTAAATACCAATATGTAGTTGGGTCATCTCCGGGAATACTCTCACGGATAACCAAGCCTTCAAGATCTAAAACCTGCACACTCATCCCCTTGTCAAGGAGGGAAGATGTAACTATCAAGATTTAGAGATAAGACTCATCATGAATATCATGAAACTATAGATACCACTCAGAAGAGAGGGCCATTAATTTACATTTGTCACTGGATTCCCATAAAGCTTGTGCCTGAGTTTTTTGACTCATCGCATCTACTACCAAATTTCCTTTTCTAGGAATATAAGAAAACTCAAAATATAAGGACTAAAGATATTCAACCCATATCCACTATCTGAGATTCAATTCACACTGTGTAAAGATATATTTCAGGATCTTTTGGTCATATAAGACATAAATCACTCACCCATTAGATAGTTCCTACAATAATGTAAGGCATGGAAAACTACTACTATTTCAAGTTCATGTGTCAGGTAGTTTCTCTCATGAGGCCTCAAATTACAAGATTAGTACACAATGAATTTATACATCTGCATTAGCGTTGAACCTAGACTGATGTCAAATGTATCATAGAACACTATGTAGGCTATTCCAGGCTCTAGAAGAATAAGAATAGGTGTCTAAACAAGCCTCCCTTTCAGCTCCTAAAAGGATTTCTTGCACAATTATGACCACAGGAACTTAACACCCTTATTTTTAAGACCAGTATGAGGTGAAGAAAGTAATGATAAGTACTTGTAATATCTAGCCAACCCCAAGAAACTCTATATATCAAACACGTTCTTGGCCTGATCTAAAGAAACCACAACACTAACCATATATAGTTGAAAATTGACTCTTGATTCTAAGATAATATGACTGGATAAGTGAAATTTTTTAATTCAGAAGTGGCACTTGGTTATCTTATCATAAAGATGATGCTCACTTAGTGTACTTATAATGATAACAATGTTCTTAGTATGGTCAATATGATTGTGAGAGTACACCAAGATTTCATCCACAAAGACCACAAAAAAAATAATCCAGATAGGTGTGGAACACTCTTTTCATCAGAGACATGAAAATGGTGGGGGGTTTTCGTAAGACCGAACAACATAATAAGATACTCATATAAACCATACCTGCTATAGAAAGCTATATGAGGTATTTCTGGTATCCTGAATCACACTTGATGATATCCTGATCTTATGTTGATCTTATAGAACACCCTATATCATCATAGTTAGACAAAGAGGTCATCTACTCAAGGATTGGATAATGGTTCTTAACCTTAAGTTGGTTCAGCCATCTAGAATCCACACATAGGTGAAGGGTATCATCAGAATTTTTGGAAAATAACATGGTAGAACCCCAAGAGGATGTTCTAGGCCATATAAAACCCTTTTCCTCTAGATCCTCCAACTACCGCTTGAGCTCATAGAGTTCAGTAGGTGAAATCCTATATGGAGGAATGGACCCTAGAGATGCTCCTAGAATGAGCTCAATTGTAAATACTACCTCTCTCTCAGGAGGTAAGACAGAAAAATTGTTAGGGAAGACATCCCATAAACAATCTACCATTAGATTGAATTCAATCTGATGTAAACCCTATTCCTTCATGAAGAGATTGAAAATATGGGTGATCACCCCACCTAGACCATGATGCTCTAGTCCATCTCTACTAGCTTGGACATACCACTAACCCTTTTGTAGATAATTTCTTCCATATAGAGATGTAAATGATAACATGTTGTGTTATAAATCAACAAATTTGTGATACAGGACCAACCAATCCATCCTAAGAATGACATCGAATCCCATCATCTCAATAATGAAGAGGTCTGCCAAGAAAGGGTAACTTCCTACCTCAAGGGGATAGTCCCTATATTGGTGTATTCCCTCTTAACATACTCTCAATGGTGTACCTAGGGTCATGAAACCATAGTAATACTAGAATTTTAGCACAATACTTTTCATGATGGATAAAGAGATGAAGGAGTGTGAAGCACCTGTATCAAATAAAGCAGATACTATAGTATTGGATACTAAAATCATACCACATATTGTGGATGGACCTATATCTTGATACTTAGCTATCATATTTATTCAATGAAACTAACCATATCCATGTACCTGTACATCAACTTGACTTCTACGATCAAGATCGCACTTCTGGTGTTGCTGAAAATTTGATGTTTGGATACTATGGCCATGACCACCACCTTGGCTAGTCCTGCCGATGCTGCTCCAACTCACTGACTAATACAGCTTAAAAGAACTTATCCACGAAGGTAGAGATAGTGTGGAACCTCTTCCACTAGAAGCTGATGGAAAATTCTGACAAAATATCTGAAGATTCCACATACGGTTACAAGACCGACACTCTTGAGGGTCTCTATCACTTTGAGGATTAATATTCTCATGTCATAAACATTGATGAATTACTATATATCTACTAGTATAGGTTCTCTAGATGCCCCTACCCTAATGAGAAATCTCAAGGGACTATTTCCTACTACCAGAATAACTACTAGCATGTCACGACACTGATCCTCTATACCTAGTACTATCACCTTCCCTTAGGTTTCTCTCAATGATAAGATCCTAATTAACTATTTCAAAAAAAGTATGTAGGTGAAATACATTCACAAGAGTACGGATGGAATATATGATCCCATCCTCAAAGTGTCTAGCATGTGAAAGCTTGTCACCAGATAGAACTGGTGAATAACGTTGTAACTTAGTGAAACATGCTAAATATTCTATGTCTAATATAGCAACCTGCTCTAGATGCATGAACTTTCTAGATCGATCATCTCTTAATGTTTGAGGAGAGAAGTAGTCATAGAAGTTAGTCCATATTTCATCCCATTCTATGCCCTTATAGCTACCTACCTAGGTAATTACATCCTACCAGTTCTTGGCTAAATCACATAGAATGTACATGGAAAACTTGTCCCTCCACAATGGAGGCATCTCTAGATGCTTTAAGATATAAAAGGTGGACTCTAGCTAATAATCAGTAACATTTGGACCACCATCCTCTAAGAAGGTAGGAGGGTGATATTTCTAGAACTCACATGTTAGATCAGTCATCATTAGTGTTGTTCATGGAGTGCCTTTCATAGACTAAATCAAATGTAAGAAACTATCAAACAGTTTAGTGGCAGTGACCAGATCAGGTACAATAGGTGGTGCCTCAAGTGGCACTCCTAGTGATAAGACTGGAGGCTTAGGGCCTACCACATATAGATCATATTCATCACCACTCTCCTAAAACACAACATGGAGATGTCATGGTAGCATTGGTCTAAAAATTCCAAGAACATGCCTCAGAACAAGCTACCATAAGATAGATAGAAATTCTAGAGGAAGTAGAATGAAAGGAAGTGTCTGACTACTAATGGTATACTACCAAAACTACCCACTTAGAAGGCCAGGTATTGGTAATTTCTCATGTTTATATCATAGGGTGTTTAATAGATGAATAGTAAACTATACCTTGCATCATCATTTATTGGAAACCATTTTGTTTTATAAGTTGATCTTTACTCTTTATAGTTTACATTTTCTTATTTTCATATATAAAGGATAATTTACAATGGATCTCCATTCCCAGTGAATCAGACCCCATGAACCTTATCAGTGAAATTGACTTCCTTTCATTTTTATTACAATGGCTTGACTCGGTAAATTAATCATTCCAACCCATGAGGGCCCATACATCTCATGAATTGAAACAAGTAACCACTCAACTGAAACCTGAAACCAGAATAAGCATAGTATAACTACCACATCATCACTCAAAATTCATACGCATATCAAGCAATGCAAGTAGCAAAATGAACCTATATGTCTTGGAAATATGCATGACATATGAATTCTAAGTGCCTATAATGATGCATATAATAATGCTCATTGCCCTAATATCATTAGCCCAAGGATGAAAAAATACCTCAATCGGAATAATAGTAATAATAACCATCACACAATATGTGTGTCACCCAACAATGAAAGTATATCAATTTTAATAGGAAAAACAGAATAAAAATCGAAATTTAGGCAACTCAACATTTACATCGAACATGGGCTATCTACACCCAAGCACGACTTATAACCAAGTTCCAACCCATTCCTAATATCTTGAATATTGTATCCAAATATTAAATCAAGAAATGAACTACTCTAATTCCACTTTCTGATGTCCTGGACCCATGTTCCACTCAGAGGTGCCTCGAGCCCGGTTGGCCACATGGCCTCAAGCGCATCTACCCGAACTCTAGAGGTTTCAGAATAACAATGATGGCCTAGAGTGTGTCGCTTGGGAGACTATTCCCTCATTAATAGATTATAAAAAAAATAGATAAATGAAATAGTAGGTAAATTTAGGAAGTAGTATAAATAGACTGATGGCACAATAGAAGAAGGCCATAATAATAAAAAATTTGGTGAAACTAATAATGATATAAAAATATGATGATAAAAAATTTCATATATCTATAAATCTAGAAAATATGGATACAAAGTACCAGACAATACATGCTATAAAAAAGTATAAAAAATGAATCCAAAAAGTATCCAAGAATCCCAAGCTTTTGCTTGGTCATCTGCTACCAGCTCCATCCAAAGCAATCAAGCAATCAAGTGTCCAAAGAAGTATGCTTTCCTTTGTCAACATATGCATACATGTAATTTTATCAGGTTCCAATGGAGGCTCGGATAGGGTGTGATATAAATCTCATTAGGCCACCACCAATGGTGTTTATAACATCCCAACTATGTAATATAAACTAAAATAGTGTGAAATCATGGATATATAAAAGTAAAGTAGTACAGTAATGTAAATACCCAAGTACCAGCTTTAGCCCTCGACTGGTGTCTGAACATGTAACCAATTAATTTATTAGTTAAGTTTCAGTTTATATATTAATTCATGTAAGTTATGACAATAATTAGCATCATGATGTGATAGTAGTGAAGGGTCTGAGGCATAGTAACGCATCATGATGTTATTTATAATGAAGAGGTTCCAAGGTAATAACCAAGAAAACAATGAACTCAATAGTCAAGACAACTCAAGTAATATCTATAGCCTGGATACATGGTTAAGAGTGTAATTCATATAGCATCTTCTAAAACATTCCACAATAATGAATCTAATCGAGTCTATGGAAAACATCCACGTTGAAACAGTATAAGAAATGGCTAGGCCCAAGGATGTTACCATGGCACCTCATTTCTATATACGCCATGCTAAATATAAGGATTGTATCCAAGGAATCCTTTGATATTAAAGGAGGGATCCTACAGTTTCATATCGGGCATCCATTAATAGACAAATATCAAGTTACAAGGTGTTCTCACCCTTGGAAATTGACATCTTAGAATTAGAATAGCGTCCACGAGTGATGTAACGCCCCGACCCTAGTTGCCCAGAGTCGGTGCATTACTTCGTAACATTGGCATGATCACAAGAAAGATCAAATCTCGAAAGACCGATTGGTTTAGTAGCCTTGGAAACACTAAATATATTCATAAGTTTTACATTACATCATAAAATGAAAAACTACTACAACAACATAATGTTTCCACAATCCACACTATTAACCCCTCATAAAATCCCTGCAAGTCATTCATAACTTACTTCTTCACATCCTGGGAAAAATAAAACATAGAAAAGGGGTGAGCTCAAATGCCCAGTAAGGATAACAATATAGCAGAAACTTTCATAAATAAGAATAAACATTTAAGGTAATGTATAACTAAAACAAAAGCCTTTTAAATATGAACTTTCAACATGGTATGGAATAAATAAAATGAAATAATGCCATTTACTTATTCACATGGATATTCTACTAATCGAATAATCACATGCAAAAATCAATAACCACTTTCATAATGTTGGAATGCATAATTCCAGACTATCATAACCACATAGCCAAGGCCTCGTGCCAAGACTACAAATAAGATTTTGTCAAGGCCTTGTGCCAAGACACTAGTTTGTCTCATGAGACCTACCGATGCAATTTTTTTAGAAGATACTTATGTTTAAAATTGATAAAATATACTCCAGTGTTTTTATGAAAACAATATGCAAGCTTCTGAAAACAAAATAACTAATTCTGAGACTTCCCGATTAATTACAGGCCATGATGGGTCCACTCCCAATCCCTTCCTGTCTACCAAACTCGAGAGTCAGGTTTTCTAAAAACATTTTTAAGCTTGCGTTAAATACGTATACATTTGCACTGGATTTTCATATATTTGAGAGAAATATCTCTCTTTTGAAATCATTTAAAAATCAAATAATTATAAAAGAAAACCTTTTCTTTGAAAATATTCTTATAAGCTTTTAAGAGAAGCTTTGAAGATTTTATAACGGCGGAAAATAGCCGCACCCGCCGTATAAGTTAAAAAAAACATTTTTACCTTAATTCTGTCGAAAAGGTTAAAAAGGACCTTGTTTTAAAAACGACCGAAAGATTCCTTTATAAACCACTTATAAAAGTCAAAAAGGGTATAAATGACTTTAACTCATATTCTAGTAAATAGTAAAAATGTTTTGAAATACATTTTTAAGAAACATGGATGTGGATGATAAAGAGATCCCAGTAGATTATTACATATAAACAACCTCGGATAATGAAGAGATTGTGAAATAACCCATACCTTGTACTTTTCCTTGGTTGGGGTAGGTTAACCTCCTGTATAATGGTGAAATAATTGTTATTAAATTATACAAAAATCATATATATTAATATGATATCATATATGATCTTTTAACATTGATTTATTAATAATATCTTAGAATTATCATCGTTTCGGGTGTTAACTTACTCATTTTCTTTTATATGTTTTGTTACATAAGTCATGTTTGTTGTATCTTATTCATATACAAAATGATATCAAGTCCTTAAACATCATTTTTAAATCATAAAATGATAATTATACTTGAATGGATACGATGGAGAATGAATCTCATCGCGTTCGTGGAGACGGTAGTCCGTACGTACGCACGAACGCTACTTCCATTTAATTTTTATTTTAAAAGAATCTAATCCAAATGATACATAGGTATATTACTATTCCAGTATAATATAATATTTTATATATGTTACTTAAGTTCATTAACACCATCCTTTATACGTTCCATGTGTGGTATGAACGAGTCATATCATTTTAAGGGGGCGGTAGTCCGCACTTCCTCAAATGAAATTATCGTATGTATATACAACATGAAACGAATAATGGTATGAAATAAAATGGAATTACAGAAGCTTATATATAAAATATATATCATTAATATCATATTTAATTACAGTGCCATCATAATGGCCACCATGAGAGGCGGTAAGATGTATTTGAACAATCATCGTTTCGTGAGGCGTTAGTTTTCCATCCACAGAAACATTATGTTCATCATCCATTAGATGGAGTTGTGTGTATGTGTAGTTTGAATACTTATTATAACAACATCCTAGTATATTGAGGATGCTGGTGTTGTTACAAAAGAAAGTAAATAAAAAGATTTTGGGGGTTGGAGAAGCAAAATAAAGGAAAATAATTTAAGAGAAATCGTTACCTTTAATTTAGGTAACTCACTTTGGTTGGAACCAAAGGACTTATTGAAATTATTTCTGCCTAAGGGGAAGCTTCAAGGAGGAGTAGAGGGATGTGGGGAGCTTAGTTGGGCAGAGTTTGGACGAGCCAAGTGGCTTGAGAGGTGTGAGGAAAAGAGAAGGAGGAGTGCCCTTTTATAAGAGGGGTGAGGGTCACTTTTGGAAAAGCTAGAAATATTAATTTATAATAAATTCATATTCGGTTTCTAATGGCTCCAAAGTTGATTATTCAAAGGTTAAGGTGGGGATAGGTCGAACACCACTCAACCAATAGAATTTAGACAGGTTTGGGTACTTATATTAACCTTATCTTTAAGTATTAACTCTAAGTTAATTAGTTTCACTTTTACAATGTCTCTTTGTATTTTTATATAATATGGTTAATAAACTTACTATATACAGCCAAGAGACCTCCAAGTGGTACATTAATGATGAACCTATCATGATATAAGTCTCTTGGCCGAACCTTAGATTTTTAGGAATTTAATATCAATTAATAATATAATATTTGTTTTAAGAACTCTTTTATGTCAATTTTGACACTATTCAATAGTTGATTTTTGTGAAACTCATAAAAGATTTATTACTTATAAAAAAGTCAATTAAATCAATCCTAATATATCTTATTATCCTAGAAAATTAGTTTAATTCATTAAAAGTTTAATATTATATTTATTTGGGTATTTATAATATCAATTATTTTAATTGTTCACTATTATAGTAATTACTGCATCATCATTGTGTCATAAATAAAATAAATTATTTAATGTCTAAAAATTATAAATAAAATATCATTATGTAGGAAATCTTTTTAGCTTTCTAATGAATTTTTATAATCTAAAATCCAACATATATAACCCTATGTAACAATTGTTTTTCTAAAAGATATATGCTTGTGTCATTTTTGTATTCATTTTAACTTAATTAAAATAAAGTGTCATTATCACTTACAAGTGGATCCATGGGGTCCCAAAATAGACCCAAAGATTACCATGGTCTACCATGTATCAACCAATAGGGTTAAGACACGTTTTAGGGTAATTTAGTATTATTATAATATTATTTCTTAACCCTTATTTACCGGATTTACCCTTAACCATGGTAAATAAAATATTTACCGCAGTAATTATTCAAAATGTCTAAAAATAAAAGTTACCTATTTACACAATTTGAACATTATGATTCCAAATATGGAATCCATTTTCCTAAATTCAAAACACAGAAGTGGCAGAAATTAATTTAAAATTAATTCCCGCTGTCAAAACAAAAAGCGTGTTTTTAAGAGATAATAACTATCAAAAGATTGACACTCGTTTATGTTCGGTTTAATTGTAAAATTATGTACAATGACCAACATTATATTAAATGGTAAAAATATATTCTAAATATACTTTAAAACCACTAAAATTCATAATTTATCACTATTAATTATTTTGATTAAAAAAGTTGTTTTTAATTAAAATTTAGTAATTTTCACTATTCATCAAAATATGAAAGTTATCCGAAATGTACCAAAATTTCACCTTAGGCTAAATTCGATATTCCGAATCCAAAGATGAAGTCCATTTTAAAATATAAAATATATATAATTTTAAAAATTAGGTATTACTATTCATAACGGCTAGTTTGATTGGTTGTGGTGTGTGTTAAAACTCAAGGTCGCGTACAACACGCGCTACTGTATTATTCAAAGAAAGTGTACCGTGGAAGCTTGGGGTGTTTCATTTTAAATTTTTGATGTCCCCATTTAGTCAAAAAGTTTAAAATATTGTATTTAAAAAGGTTTCACTATTAGAAGTTGATAAAAATGCAATACTGAAAATGAATTTGTTCTTGCATTATATCTAAGAAACTCATAATATGGATTCTAAAATTATAAGGATTATATAAAGTTTAAAATTTAGATAATACTATTCATAACCTCTTTTGAATGGTTTTTTTTTTTGTAAGTAATGGTGTGATTGAACTCAGTGTTTCGTGTAGTGCAAGTTATTGAATTATTTTGAAGAAATAACACACTATGAAATCTTGGGGTGTTACATTCTCCCCTCCTTCAATAAATTGCGTCCTCGCAATTTGAAATTGTTCTTCGAAAATAAAAGGTTGAAAATAGATAATATATTTGTGGGAAACCCCACATCGGAAATTGGGTTACTAAAATTTAGTCTTAATATGAGGAAAAGAGAAATGAAAGGGTCACCACCAAATTATGATCTTGATTAGGAGAACATTGGTGGCAATTAGAGACATATAATTGGATGAAAACGTAAATATTTATAGGTAGTGATTGAGGTCATCAATCACAAAAAAGTATAAAATTGAGGTCCGTAAATTCATCAATCTATTATGATTTGAAGTACCATCGGTTCAACAAAATATAGGGTATTGGGATAACACATTTTTGACGTTTCAAAATATCTTAGTTGAAATCCCACATCGAAAAATGAATTAACGAGGCCTCTATTTAAAATAAAGAGTGGAAAGTATGAAGATTACCGAAAAGAACACATACTAGGGTTCCATGTAGTAAAATATGGATATGGAAGAAAAATCTAACCATCAATTACCTGATGGAGAGTGGTAGAGAACATGGCTATGAAAAGGCCAACAATCCCAAAGCCATAAATTAGTGATGATTTAAGGTACCATCTAGGAAAACATTTTTGTTCTAATTTGATTTTCTTAATATTGAGGAATTTTTTTATGAGATTGGCTAAGATAATAAGGAGATATACTTACTTTATAATTAGAGTTTTATCCATTAATAAATTTCTACCACAAACTCATCTTTCACTCTAAAAGATAATAGAATGTAAAAAATTCTATTTACACTATTCGTATAGGGTTCCAAATTAAACGAATTTATAATTAATCTACAAGATCTTTTAATAAATACTACATTATTTAATCCAGGACATCTCGTTGGCCAGTGGTAGGTGATACACCCTTGTCGCCCTTCGGTTTCAGGTTCAAGTCTCGCAGCCTTGCCGGATGCGACGGGTTGCCGCCCGACCTCCGGGTTGTCCTTTTATGGCAATCCAAAATAATCCAAACTAGAACTATCCAAAATACTTCTGTCCAAACTCACAGTCCAACATTTGTAAGGAAGGTAAACATAATATAGATCCTTTTTACCCCGTAATAGAATATGAATACCTTCATCATGTATTACCATATTCCTTATTGATTACATTCATGCTCCCTTATTCCATATAGAATGCTGGATATACTTCATTTAATCCAAAAAAATTTTAAACCCCAACAATGATGGAATATACAAATCATTAATCATCTTCAAGGTAGTCAATAATATCCAATATAATTTATCCAAATCAATCATGTATTATTCTAAAATCACTACCTCGGTATCAGAACTATATTATGGTTTATCATTCTCTCAACCATATATTTTCCAAAAATTTATCCTGCTATTGAGTCACATTTCTTTGTTCCACACAATCTCAAGTCCTTAATGAAATAGTACTGCAGTACAATCCTTATATACTCCATGATTATTGTAACAAGTACATTGTTGATACAACACTCAATTGACATAATCAACATAAGAACTCTAATCATCCCTCTTCATCTGTGGTAGTATCATAACATGATTATTATCCAATAACATCATTTGCGGAATAGTCTGATGACTGGGACATAGGTTCGCGTAGTGTCCAAACTCCTTGCAAATGAAGCATTGTACATTTGAAACCATTTTCTTACCCTTGCAGTCACGTACTTTGTGCCCTTTTCCTCCACACTTATAACAAACTCCCATTCCTTTCAGGCAAGTTCCAGGGTGTTTCTTTCCACAGTTACCACATATGGGAAAATTCTTCTTTTCCCTCTTACTTTTATCCATCTTTCTCTCTTCCATCCTTTTCTTCTCTTGTTTCCCTTCAAAGCCATAGGACTCAGTAAACTCTTTACTTATCTTATCAACACATGATATTATTTCTTCATATGATGATAATATATGGGAGACAATTTCTCTTATAAATTCTAGCTTAAGACCATGAAAGATAAGATCCTTCCTTCTCTTTGGATCATGTGCATTTCTGGAGTTCTCATTCCTTCTACTGGGCGCCATTTCTATACCACGGCATAAACTAGATCAGTTTATGAATCAAAACACATAATCCCATACTTATAAAACACTTAACATAAATTGAACTATTTATGGATATAAACCATAATCATAAAAATGTTTTCTTTGAGGAAGTATATACTCATAAACCCTTCATAATGATTTGTAAAGAAAATGAGAGTTATCCTAAGCATATCCCCCGGGAGTGTCGTAACCAAGAGTGCAACAAGGCCCGTTGTCGTGCACCAGTTCCCGTTCGAGTCTAGCTCAAAGCGGTGTTTTCGGGTTTTAACCCTAGGTACATCTGTGCCAGAGCCGCCTCTACCTGCTCGTATCCAGACAGGGATGTATTTCTCGGAAAACTCACAAAATCTCTACAATACCAAAATTCTAGGAAGTTCTTCTATACTAATCCTCAAAGTTCATCTTAGGTCTACGTGCTCTAATTAGAGTTTATCTAAATCTAGCTTCCAAGGTTTGTACTAAACTTCCTCTGATACCAACTGTAACGCCCCAACCCTAGTTGCCCAGAGTCGGTGCATTACTTCGTAACATTGGCATGATCACAAGAAAGATCAAATCTCGAAAGACCGGTTGGTTTAGTAGCCTTGGAAACACTAAATATATTCATAAGTTTTACATTACATCATAAAATGAAAAACTACTACAACAACATAATGTTTCCACAATCCACACTATTAACCCCTCATAAAATCCCTGCAAGTCATTCATAACTTACTTCTTCACATCCTGGGAAAAATAAAACATAGAAAAGGGGTGAGCTCAAATGCCCAGTAAGGATAACAATATAGCGGAAACTTTCATAAATAAGAATAAACATTTAAGGTAATGTATAACTAAAACAAAAGCCTTTTAAATATGAACTTTCAACATGGTATGTCATAAATAAAATGAAATAATGCCATTTACTTATTCACATGGATATTCTACTAATCGAATAATCACATGCAAAAATCAATAACCACTTTCATAATGTTGGAATGCATAATGCCAGACTATCATAACCACATAGACAAGGCCTCGTGCCAAGACTACAAATAAGATTTTGTCAAGGCCTTGTGCCAAGACACTAGTTTGTCTCATGAGACCTACCGATGCAATTTTTTTAGAAGATACTTATGTTTAAAATTGATAAAATATACTCCAGTGTTTTTATGAAAACAATATGCAAGCTTCTGAAAACAAAATAACTAATTCTGAGACTTCCCGATTAATTACAGGCCATGATGGGTCCACTCCCAATCCCTTCCTGTCTACCAAACTCGAGAGTCAGGTTTTCTAAAAACATTTTTAAGCTTGCGTTAAATACGTATACATTTGCACTGGATTTTCATATATTTGAGAGAAATATCTCTCTTTTGAAATCATTTAAAAATCAAATAATTATAAAAGAAAACCTTTTCTTTGAAAATATTCTTATAAGCTTTTAAGGGAAGCTTTGAAGATTTTATAACGGCGGAAAATAGCCGCACCCGCCGTATAAGTTAAAAAAAACATTTTTACCTTAATTCTGTCGAAAAGGTTAAAAAGGACCTTGTTTTAAAAACGACCGAAAGATTCCTTTATAAACCACTTATAAAAGTCAAAAAGGGTATAAATGACTTTAACTCATATTCTAGTAAATAGTAAAAATGTTTTGAAATACATTTTTAAGAAACATGGATGTGGATGATAAAGAGATCCCAGTAGATTATTACATATAAACAACCTCGGATAATGAAGAGATTGTGAAATAACCCATACCTTGTACTTTTCCTTGGTTGGGGTAGGTTAACCTCCTGTATAATGGTGAAATAATTGTTATTAAATTATACAAGAATCATATATATTAATATGATATCATATATGATCTTTTAACATTGATTTATTAATAATATCTTAGAATTATCATCGTTTCGGGTGTTAACTTACTCATTTTCTTTTATATGTTTTGTTACATAAGCCATGTTTGTTGTATCTTATTCATATCCAGAATGATATCAAGTCCTTAAACATAATTTTTAAATCATAAAATGATAATTATACTTGAATGGATACGATGGAGAATGAATCTCATCGCGTTCGTGGAGACGGTAGTCCGTACGTACGCACGAACGCTACTTCCATTTAATTTTTATTTTAAAAGAATCTAATCCAAATGATACATAGGTATATTACTATTCCAGTATAATATAATATTTTATATATGTTACTTAAGTTCATTAACACCATCCTTTATACGTTCCATGTGTGGTATGAACGAGTCATATCATTTTAAGGGGGCGGTAGTCCGCACTTCCTCAAATGAAATTATCGTATGTATATACAACATGAAATGAATAATGGTATGAAATAAAATGGAATTACAGAAGCTTATATATAAAATATATATCATTAATATCATATTTAATTACAGTGCCATCATAATGGCCACCATGAGAGGCAGTAAGATGTATTTGAACAATCATCGTTTCGTGAGGCGTTAGTTTGCCATCCACAGAAACATTATGTTCATCATCCATTAGATGGAGTTGTGTGTATGTGTAGTTTGAATACTTATTATAACAACATCCTAGTATATTGAGGATACTGGTGTTGTTACAAAAGAAAGTAAATAAAAAGATTTTTGGGGTTGGAGAATCAAAATAAAGGAAAATAATTTAAGAGAAATCGTTACCTTTAATTTAGGTAACTCACTTTGGTTGGAACCAAAGGACTTCTTGAAATTATTTCTGCCTAAGGGGAAGCTTCAAGGAGGAGGAGAGGGATGAGGGGAGCTTAGTTGGGCAGAGTTTGGACGAGGCAAGTGGCTTGAGAGGTGTGAGGAAAAGAGAAGGAGGAGTGCCCTTTTATAAGAGGGGTGAGGGTCACTTTTGGAAAAGCTAGAAATATTAATTTATAATAACTTCATATTCGGTTTCTAATGGCTCCAAAGTTGATTATTCAGAGGTTAAGGTGGGGATAGGTCGAACACAACTCAACCAATAGAATTTAGACAGGTTTGGGTACTTATATTAACCTTATCTTTAAGTATTAACTCTAAGTTAATTAGTTTCACTTTTACAATGTCTCTTTGTATTTTTATATAATATGGTTAATAAACTTACTATATACAGCCAAGAGACCTCCAAGTGGTACATTAATGATGAACCTATCATGATATAAGTCTCTTGGCCGAACCTTAGATTTTTAGGAATTTAATATCAATTAATAATATAATATTTGTTTTAAGAACTCTTTTATGTCAATTTTGACACTATTCAATAGTTGATTTTTGTGAAACTCATAAAAGATTTATTACTTAGAAAAAAGTCAATTAAATCAATCCTAATATATCTTATTATCTTAGAAAATTAGTTTAATTCATTAAAAGTTTCATATTATATTTATTTGGGTATTTATAATATCAATTATTTTAATTGTTCACTATTATAGTAATTACTGCATCATCATTGTGTCATAAATAAAATAAATTATTTAATGTCTAAAAATTATAAATAAAATATCATTATGTAGGAAATCTTTTTAGATTTCTAATGAATATTTATAATCTAAAATCCAACATATATAACCCTATGTAACAATTGTTTTTCTAGAAGATATATGCTTGTGTCATTTTTGTATTCATTTTAACTTAATTAAAATAAAGTGACATTATCACTTACAAGTGGATCCATGGGGTCCCAAAATAGACCCAAAGATTCCCATGGTCTACCATGTATCAACCAATAGGGTTAAGACACGTTTTAGGGTAATTTAGTATTATTATAATATTATTTCTTAACCCTTATTTACCGGATTTACCCTTAACCATGGTAAATAAAATATTTACCGCAGTAATTATTCAAAATGTCTAAAAATAAAAGTTACCTATTTACACAATTTGAACATTATGATTCCAAATATGGAATCCATTTTCCTAAATTCAAAACACAGAAGTGGCAGAAATTAATTTAAAATTAATTCCCGCTGTCAAAACAAAAAGCGTGTTTTTAAGAGATAATAACTATCAAAAGATTGACACTCGTTTATGTTCGGTTTAATTGTAAAATTATGTACAATGACCAACATTATATTAAATGGTAAAAATATATTCTAAATATACTTTAAAACCACTAAAATTCATAATTTATCACTATTAATTATTTTGATTAAAAAAGTTGTTTTTAATTAAAATTTAGTAATTTTCACTATTCATCAAAATATGAAAGTTATCCGAAATGTACCAAAATTTCACCTTAGGCTAAATTCGATATTCCGAATCCAAAGATGAAGTCCATTTTAAAATATAAAATATATATAATTTTAAAAATTAGGTATTACTATTCATAACGGCTAGTTTGATTGGTTGTGGTGTGTGTTAAAACTCAAGGTTGCGTACAACACACGCTACTGTATTATTCAAAGAAAGTGTACCGTGGAAGCTTGGGGTGTTTCATTTTAAATTTTTGATGTCCCCATTTAGTCAAAAAGTTTAAAATATTGTATTTAAAAAGGTTTCACTATTAGAAGTTGATAAAAATGCAATACTGAAAATGAATTTGTTCTTGCATTATATCTAAGAAACTCATAATATGGATTCTAAAATTATAAGGATTATATAAAGTTTAAAATTTAGATAATACTATTCATAACCTCTTTTGAATGGTTTTTTTTTGTAAGTCATGGTGTGATTGAACTCAGTGTTGCGTGTAGTGCAAGTTATTGAATTATTTTGAAGAAATAACACACTATGAAATCTTGGGGTGTTACAAGTGATCAAGGCATTTCCTCTAGAATCCAAAAGATAAATCAAGTTTGACCACTCCTATAATGATTCAAAGGTCCATATGAAATCAAGAACCTTATAATTGATTCATTTATTTAATTAATACATGTAATAATCATGCCTCTTAATATGTTCATTTGGTTCAAGACTTTCCTTTCATTAGTGTGACAAGACTAACTTGGACTGAAACCATTTAATTCATTTAAGTCATATCAATTAATTAGGTTCATTTTGATACCTTCTACTATAAGTGGAAAGGGGTGATACATATATACAACCAATCATTTATTTACATTTAATAAGTCCAATTCATTTACTTAGTACACTTTCCAATTACATTTAAGATTCATCCAATTAATTTACATTAATTAATTATAACACTTACCTTAGAAGGTTCAAGTGGAAAATTTAATGTGCTAACCAATTATTGTTTCACAATTCAATATTCCTTTAATTAAGGGAGGCATACTATTAGCAGGGTCAAGATGAATCACACCCAAATGGTGGTGCAGACGTGCATAATAGGCTACAAAAATCATATATATAGGAAACACCCTACTTCGGGTGGTCGATGTTGTGGATGTAACCACCAACGATAGATATTGTATTAACAAGGTTCCTAGAACATAGTTCTAATGACTACAAGTAAGTTATATAAATTAAACAGATGATAGTCTATGAAATCGGTGAGTACAAAATAATTTATAAAAAGATAAAACTTGAGGGTTGAGTTATAGACCACTAACCTCATACTCGTACAACTCTCCCCATCTAGTATAAGCCTCTAGTTTGTCTTGTATTAGAATAGATATTAATAATTCTTCAATGAACTAAATATATGGAATATAATCCTGCATCTAAATAACATCATCTATAGAAATAAGAATAGATAATGGATAAAAAGGAATCGAGTACTTACTGGCACGGATCCAATTAGAAAAATGGTGCTTCGATCAGACTTCAGACAGACACTCAGGGTCAATTTTCTAGATTAGGCTTGAAGAGGGATCCAAAATGAGATAAAATGAAGCCTCGTCCACTAGAAATAAATAATACAAAATAGGGGTTGATTTAATTAGGTTTCTAAGGTAATTTGCGTATAATCACCCAAATTTGGAAATCACGTGGTTTGGCTGCACGGTTTTCCAAACCCTGTACCAACCAGGCACAGTCTTCTGTAGGGAGGGCCATTCTACGTGATTTGGGAAACCATGCTTCAACGGTGAGAATCAAATTTGCAACATGTTTGAGATTTTTAGCAAGGTCGTGCAACCCCTAGACCATGGTTAGGGAAAATCATGTGACCCATAACACGTCATTGTCCAGCACCACACGGTTTGGGGAAACTATGTTTCATGGCTCATAAAATTTCTACGAACCATGCTTCTAGTCCATTTACTCCACCAGTCAGCATCCCAAGCTCCAAACAAGCTTTGAACACCCATGAAACCTTCTCTAACTCATGATTCATCCATATTAGATCTAAAATAAAGGATTATACCAAAATTAAAAGGATCTATACCTTAGTGAAAAATTGGGATCTTACATTATCACTAAGAAACAAGAAAAATGAGTAAGAAGATCAATGATGATCCATATAGCATTTTTCTTCCTTGGAGTATTCGGTAGTCTAGTGACAAATTATAATGTAGCATTGTCCCACTTCTGTATAGGTATAGTCATAAGTATCATGAATCCCTTAGAATGTTGTCTATCAACCTTTACCTCCTAGAATACTAAGCATCTAGACACATAATCCTCAATTTCCTACCTCATGTCATCCCATCATAAATATTCTCATAAATACCAATACATATTTTTTCTACTATGGTGTATAGATAAATTTGAGCTACGTGATTCGTATTGCAATTTCCTATTCAACTCGGGTATGGATAGAACACATAACCTCTTTCCAAACATCAAAAATTTGTATTTGTAGATGAATTCTATCAATTTCACATCACTCACAACTTTAATATTCCTTTATAATTTCTCATCATCAAGGTGGGACTTTATATCATTTCTTGTTAGGATGTTTTTTCAACTTATTGGAAAAGTAATGATGGTTCCACTTTCCTATAAATCACCATATATATCTTTACTTGATATTTGTATATGGGTTCCTTGTTAATTATCATCATAGTTATTCCTCCATGGTCCCTCCTACTCAATCCATCAGCCACTTTATTTTCCTTACTAGGGTGGTATTGTATTAAGAAATCATAGTCCTTGATTATTTACAACCATATTTTTTACCTCATATTTAACTCCTTCTGAGAGAATATACACTTCAAACTCTTGTAGCATGTATATATATCACATATTTTAACATAGAGGTAGTGTATCCATATTTTCAAAATAAAGATTAAATCTACCTGTTTAATCTCTTGAGTAGGATAGTTAAGTTCATGTATTATAAATTACCTTGATGTAGAGGTAATTACACAATTATTTTTCATTAGGAAAAAACCAAGTCTTTTCTTCGATGCATCACTATAAATTAAAAACCATTCCTTACATGATAATAGAGTTAATATGGGTTCATTAATTAGTTTCCACTTTATCTCTTGAAAACATTCCTCACATTACCTTGACCATGTGAATTTAACCCCTTTATGTGTTAACTTGGTTAACAGGTTTTCCAACTAGGAGAAATTCTAAAAAAAACACTAATAGTAACCTATTAATCCTAGTAAACTTCATATCTCAGTTATTTTTTTCAATATAGGATATTTTTTCACTACCTTTGTCTTTGAGGGGTCAACAAATATCCCATTTTTGGAGACAATATATCCAAGAAAATAAATGTTATTATGCCAAAATTCACACTACTATATTTCCCATATAATTATCTTCTTCTGAGTGTCTCTAGAATTATTTGATGATGAATCTCATGATATTAAAATATCATAGAGTATATTAAGATATAATTAATTAATACCACCATAAATTTATAAAAAAAAACTCCCTAAATACTATATTCATCAGATCTATAAAAATAGAAGGTTAATTATTCAATCCAAAAGTAATTACCTTAAACCCATAATGCCCATACCTTTTTCAAAAGTTAATTTTCAGTATATCGTCCTTATTCACCCTTAACTGATGATTACCAGGGTAAAGATCGATCATTGAAAAGTATTGGTCTCATTAAAGAATATAAAATAAGTCATAAATGTGTGAAAATGATACATAGTCTTCATAGTGATAGAATTGATATCCCTATAATCGATTCACAATCTCATGGAATCATCATTTTTTTCACAAATAAAATAGGTTCTCCCCATGGTGAAACACCAAGGCCTATAAATACCTTATCACTCAACTCATACAACTGTTACTTCAACTCCACCAACTCCACTATAAATATCACCCCTCACCACCTCTTCTCCTCAAACCTTATAAGATTTGAGACTTGTTTAAATTATATCTAATACACTTACCAAGCCCCCCCCCCCCCCACATCCATGAGCCTTTGGTATCAAAAAAAGGCAAAAAAATCCTTAATGAGTTTTTCAAGGAGGATAAATTCAAGAGGTAAAATCCTCTTTCTTTTATTTTAATTTATTTTCAAGTTATTTTCTTTTTTTATTCTCTCCTCACCTACCATCATCCAAATAGAATTATAACTCTAGTAACTTACATATACTCTAATGTTATTATTCTAATTTAAGAATCCATCATCAAGCCTCTTCTCCTCTCCCTTTTATTATAAAAATGGAAATGTCATCTATGAGGTGTTGTTTTATCGCCTTCAAGGATGGAAAGTTTTCATTTTCCTTCACCACCTTCAATTCTGGTAATAAAACCATTATAATGGTTTAAAAAAATTTAAATTTTATTTTAAAACCTTTTTTATGTTCTAGAACTAACTTATATACATAATAATAAATGAAAAAACATAACAAGTTCGTTGTGACTGAAAACCCCCAAAATTAACCTAAATGATCATCGTTAACTATTTATCAAATGATTCATCCTCATACTATATAAAAAAATAATTTATAGGGTCACTTAATATTATAATATTTAATAAATAACATATAATTTCAATTCTGGATAATTGTCCTTATTTTACACAATCTTCCATACTCATATACATGTGAACAAATCATTAAAACCAAAAAAACGACCTGAATAATGAAATTAAACTCCATAACTCATCGAAAATACCATAAATGTAATTAATAAAACTATAATGAATCAAAATAATATATAAAATGTTTTTTATTTTTTAATTATTTTGTTTGATTTTATTATCAAGTATATTAAAGTGAAGAAAGCATTCGGACATAAGCTAAGGGGATTCTCGAACCCAACTCTCTTTCTTTGGGTTTTCCCATTTTCACCTCATTTTTAGTATGCATGTTCATTTATTTTTCTATAAATATGATTTATTTTTTCATTCCCCTTTGTTTTCTGGGATATACATGTTTCTAATATGGTTTTATGACAAATTAAAATATTTTTTCAAAATAAATCTTATTTCTAAAAAAACACATATTTTACTTCTCTTGAGATTATTTCTTATTTAATCAAGATTTATACCAAGCATATTATTCCATTTTTATCTTGGGAACTCAATATTTTATGAATGTATACTTTATGAAATGAAACTCATTCCTTTCTATGGGTTAATTTATGTCCATGATTGATATAGGTCCTATATGGCATGCATGATAATGTAAATATTATGATGTGATGTGTGTTCCAGTAATTATATAGTGAATGAAAATGTTATGATGTGATGGAAGAAGGTAGAATTATATAGAGCTCCAATATATTGGGTAAAGTGATGAATTTCATGAGATAAAGTGAAATATGCACCAACATGATGCTAGATTTGTTCACAACCATGCGTGGTAGTTGACCACTAAGACATGATGTTTCATTTTTATCCATTGATACATTCCATGCATTTATCTAATGTTTATTCCCATGATTATGATTTTGATCATATGTATATGATATCATGATGATGATTATGATCACCACATGTTATATTGATTCATGTTCTTATCTATCCTCTTACTGTACTTTTAGCTCACCCATTCTTTTTATGTATATCCTCAAGTGAATACATGTACTAAGAAGAACACAAGGGCCAATAAAATTATAGAGAAGAAGGAATTAAATAATTTTTAATATTTTATTATGTAAAATTTTGGTATGGTCCAAATTTTCCAAATACACTAAGCCTTTTTATACTAAATTGGTAGCACTATTATGTTGTTTATCTATAAAATGATGTACTAGTCATGTAATAAAAAGTAGGGTTGTTATATTTTTTCCATAGTTTTGACCATAGGAACTTGACACCCTTCTTTGTAAGACTAGTGAGAGGTGAAGTAAGGTGTTAGAAGTTCTGTATAAAACTCTTGTAATATCTAGATATCCCTAAGAAACTTCTTATATCAAACACGTTCTTGGGATGCTTCTAGGAAACCACAACACTAATCTTCTCTGGGTCAACAGAGACTCCTAATTCTGAGATGATATAACCCAGAAAGTGAACTTTTTTGATCTAGAAGTGGCTCTTAGCAAGATTGGAATAAAATTTATTTTCTATCAGTGTACTCAAAATTATATCAAGGTTCTTAGCATGGTCACTACGAGTGTGATATTACACCAAGATTTCAGCCACAAAGGCCACAACAAAAGAATCCAAGTTGGAGTGGAACACCCTATTCATCAAAGCAATGAAAACGGAGAGCATCTTCGTAAGACCGAACTGCATAATGAGATACTCATACTGACCATACCTACTATGAAAATCTTCACAAGGTAAGTTTAATGTCTTGACACACTTTATTATAGGAAAATCTCAGGTTGATCTTAGATAACACCCTAGTTCCTCAGAGTTGGCCAAAGAGATCATCTATTCGTTGAAGTGGATAACAGTTCTTAACCTTAAGCTGGTTCAACTGTCTATAATACATGCATAGATGCAGGGTCACATATTACCCTTTTATGAATAACATGAGAGAACCCTAAGAGGATATCCTAGTCTATATAAATCCATTGGCCTCTAGATCCTCCAACTTCCACTTCAGCTCCTGGAGTTTAGTAGGTTCCATCTTGTATGGAGGAATGGACACCAGAGCTGCTCCTGGAATGAGATCAATCATAAAATCTACCTATCTCTCTGGATTTAATCAATAAAAATCATTGAGACAGACATCCTTCAAATGATCTACCACCAAAGGGAATTTATCCTAATGTAAACCCTGGTTGTCCATGAAGATATTAGAAATATGGGCAGCCACTCCACTTATCCCATGATGCTATAGTCCAACTCTACTAGCCTGGACATCCCATTCACCCTTGTGTAGATAACTTCATCCCTCTAGTGATGTGAATGATACCCCTGCGACAATAGAAATCCACAAAGACATGATGGGGGCTAACTAATTCATCCTGATAATGACATTGAATCCCGTCGTATCAAGAATAAATAGGTCCCACAAGAAATGGTAATTGCCTAACTCAAAGGGAAAGTCCTTACATTGGATTATTCCCTCTAACCGTACTCTCAATGGTGTATCTAGGGTTATGACACCATAGTAATAATGTAATTTCAGCCCAATACTTTCCACAATGGATAAAGAGATGAAGGAGCGTGAAGAACCTATATTAAATAAATCTGATAATATAGTTGAGGCTAATATAATAGTACCTTGTACTATATATGGTATTACAACCCGATCCTTATGTATCGGCTATAGTGAATGCAATTGACCTGATCCATGGCCATGTACAATATCTGGACTACCATGATTAAGACCACTCTTCTGGAGCTGTTGAAAATATAATGTCTAGATAATTTAGCCACGACCTCCTCATCTAGTACTTTTAATGCTACTCCAACTACTCTCTTGACGTGGTATGAAATAAACTTTCCCTGAAGGTAGAGCTAGTGCGGAACCTCTTCCACTATAAGTTGATATAAATGTTAGATAAAATATTTGAATATGCCCCATATGACTGCAATCTCGACACTCCATAGGGTTTCTATCACACTGAGGCTTAAGATTCCCCAGTCGTTCACACTTATGAAACACCATAGAGCTACTAGTATGGGTTCTATAGCTTCCACTTCCCTGAAAAGAAACCTAGAGGGATCATTTCCTACTATAGGAAGAACCACTAGCCAACCATGTCATTGATCCTCTATGTCTGGTATTGTCACCTTCCCTCATCTTGTGCTCAATAATAAGAGTCTGATTAACTATTTTAGAAAAATTAGGTAGGAGTAAGACATTTACCTAAGTACATGTGGCATATATGAGCCCATTCTCAAATCATCTAGCATGAAAAATCTCTTCACCTCCTATAAGTTGTGGAAAACACTATAACTTAGTTAAATGCGATGAATATTCCATGTTAGACATAGCACCCTGCTTGAGATGCATGAACTCTCTGGCACAATTAGCACTCAGTTTCTAAGAAAAGAAGAAGTCATATAAGTTATTTTATAAGTTAGCCCATAACATTCCCTGATGGAGAGCAGCCTAGGTAATTACATACCACTAGCGATTGGTCAAATCACACAGCATGTACATGGAAAACATGACCCTATGCTCTATAGGAATATATAGATGCTCAATGATAGAAAAGTTGGAATCTAGAAAAAACTCAGCATCCTGTGAAACCCCATCATCTGAGAAGGTAAAAGGGTATTTCCTACTCGAACTCATAGGTCAGATCAGTCATCATGTGTGAAGGTTGTGGAGAACCTTTCATGGACTGCATCAAATGTAAGAAACTATCACAAAGCTAAGAATCAATTCCCAAATCAGTCACAATAGGTGGTTCCTCAAGTGTCACTCTTGGCGGTAAGACCGGAAGCTCAGGTCCTACCGCGTCTAGAGCATGGTCATCACCACCCTCATGGAACATGGAATGAGGACATCATAGTGTCATTGGTCTACAAATTCCATGCAGATGCATCTGAAAAAACTAGAAGCGCTAAAATAAGTATAACAAAATAAAAGGGCTCACTACCAATGGTATAATTACCCAAATACCCACATAGATGGTCATGTATTGGTAAGTTCTCAAGTTTAGAACATAGGGGGTCCAGTAGATTAACTTTAAACTATACCTTGCCTCATCATTTATTGGAAATCATTTTGTTTTATAATTCATGATTTACTATTTACAGATTACATTTTATTATTTTCATATACCAAGGATTATTTACAATAGATCTCCATTCCAAATGAATTAGGGCACAGACACTATCATTGAAATTGAAATCCATTAAATATTATTATAATGGATCGCCTAGGTAAATTACTCATTCCAACCCATGAGGGCCCATACACCTCATGGATTGAAACTAGAAATCACTCAATCCCAACTAGAATATATCACCAACATAGTATAACTACGACATCATCATTCAACAATCACAGGCATATCAAGCAATTCAAGTAGTGAAATTCACCTATATTTCATGACAATATGCATGGAATATGAATTCTAGGTGCTAATAATGATGCATGTAACAATTCTACTAGCCCTCATATCATCAGGATAAGGATGAAATAAAACCTCAATCAAAATAATAATAATAATAATAACCATCACAAAACATGTGTGTCAGCCAATGGTAATAGGATATCAACTATAATAGGAAAAACAAAATGAAAATCATAATTATAGAAACTCAGAATTTACCTAGAATATGGGTTAGTTGCGCCCAAGTACGAATTATAACTGAGTTCCAACCAATTCCTAATATCCTGAATATTTTCTCCAAATAGTAAATAAATAAAGGAACCACTCTAATACTAATTTGTTATATCCTGGACCAGAGTTCCACTCAGATGTTCCCTGAGCCCGGTTGGCCAAATGGAATAAATTGTATCTCCCCAAATACCAGAGACTGCTGACTAACAGTGAGGGACTTGGGTGTGTCTGTGGGGAGACTATTCCCTCATTACCATAGTGTAACATAATAGATAAATGAAATAGCAGGTAAATAGAGAAAGTAGTATAAACAGACTGATAGCACAACAGAATCAGACAAGAATAATAAACAATATATGCAACTAATAATTGTATACAAAATATGATGATGATAAATGTCATGTATCTATAAAGATGGAAAACATGGATACAAAGTAGAAGACAATACATTCTATACAAAATTAGAAAAGGGGTATTGAAAAACTATCCAATTATCCTGAACTCTATCTCAGTCATCTACTACCAGCTCCATCCTAATAAATCAAGCAATCAAGTTTCCAAATACTTTTCA
The DNA here is from genome assembly GCA_963277665.1 of Viscum album. NCBI lineage: Eukaryota > Viridiplantae > Streptophyta > Magnoliopsida > Santalales > Viscaceae > Viscum > Viscum album. The sequence goes on from OY728159.1 coordinate 1,328,796,963, forward strand.
ATGTCTGCATACATGTAATCTTCCAAGGTGCCAATGATGGATCAGATAAGGTGTAAGAAAAATCTCAGTAGTCCACCACCAATGATTTCTATAACATTCTGTCTATGTAATATAAACATAAGTAGTGTGCAATCATGGATGTATAAAAGTAAAGTAGTTCAATGATGTAAATTCCTAAGTACATGCATCATCCCTCAGTTGGTGTCTTAACATGTAACCATTTAATCTATTAATTAAGTTACATTTTATATATTAATTCATGTGATCTATGACAAGAACTAATATAATCACATGATAGTAGTGAAAGATCCAAGCCATAACAAGGCATCCTGATGTTATTTATAATTAAGAAGTTCCAAGGTAATAACGGAGGATAACATGACCTCAAGGTTCAAGACAACTTAGGCAATATCTTTAGCCAGGATCTAGGGGTAAGAGTGTAATCCAAGGATAATTGTCCAAGGAATTCCACAATAATGAACCTAACTGTGTCTGAGGAAAACATCCAAGGTAAAATCGGATAAGAAATGGCTAGGCCTATAGATGTAACCAAGGCACCTCATCTCTGTAGAAGCCATTCTGGGTCTAAGAATTATATCCAAGGAATCATGTGAAAGTAATGGAGGGATCATACAGTGTCATACTGAACATACACTGATAGACATAGATCAGGTTCCAAGGTGGTTCCACCCTTGGAAACTGGCATCTCGGAATCAAAATGGTTTTTGAGAGTGCTCAAGGAATTCCCTCTGGAATCCAAAGGCTAACTCGAGTTTGAACACTCCTATAATTATTCCAAGGGCTATATAAAATGAGGCACCTTACAATTGATTCATTTATTTAATTAATCCATGTAATAATAATTCCTCTTAAAATTTTAATTTGTTTCAATCCTTTCCTTTCATTAGTGTGACAAGGCTAACTAAGAATGCAACCATTTAATTCATTTATGGAATATCAATTCATTAGGTTTATTCTGATACCTTCCACCATGAGTGTAAAGGGGTGTTACGTACATGAAACCAATCATTTATTTATATTTAATAAGGACAAGTCATATACATGGTATACTTTCTGTTTACATCTAAGATTCATCCATTTAACTTCAATTAATTAATTAGAACACTTTCCTTAGAAGGGTAAAGTTGAAAATTAAAGGTGATAACCAATTAGCAATTCATAATTCAATAGTCCTTTAATTAAGGGAGTCATTCTGTTAGTAGGGTCAATCCAAATCACACCGAAATAGTGGTACAAATGCACATAATAGGCTACTAAAATCATACATATAGGAAACACCCTACTTGGGATGGTCAGCATTGTGGATGTAACCACCAACGATAGATAACATATTAACAAGGGTCTTAGAGCATGATTCTAATGGATAAAATCAAGGAATATAAATTAAAAAAGTAACTCTTGATGAAATTGATGTTCTCGCATGAAAATTTATAAAATGAAGAAACTTTATTGATGAGTTATAGAACACCTACCTCATAATCGTATGACTCTCCTCATCCTGTATCAGCCTCTAGTTTATCCTGGATTGGAAGAGATCTAAAAAATATTTCAACACCCTTAAAATACATCATATTATCCTACATATAAATATAATCTTCTATATAAATAATAATGAATAATGACTAAAAGGTAATCAATTACTTACTGGTATGGATCTAATGAGACAAACAGTGCGTCGATCGGACTCTGGAAAGACGCTCGGGATAAATTTCTAGATTAGGCTTGGAGGGGGCTCCAAAATGAAAGAAATGGAGTCCTCATACATTGGAGAAAAATAATATGGAATATGGGTTGATTTAGTTATATTTTAAAGGTAATTTTCATAAAATCACCCAAATTTGGGAATTTCATAGTTTTCCAAACTGTGTGCTAATCGTTTACAATCTATTATAGGGAGGGGCATTCCACACGGTTAGGCTATACTATTTGAGAAACAGTGTGCCAACTATGTGAATTTCATTTCCAACATGTATGTAGTTTTAATCATGGTTGTGGATCCCTTGGACCATGGTTAGAGAAAAAATTCACCCCATAACACTTCACTTTTTAGCACCGCATGGTTTGGGGAAACTGTGAGGCTTGGTTTGTACGGTTTCTTCTAACCATGCTTCCAATCCATTTCCTCCACTAGTTGGGGTTCCGAGATCTAGAAAATCTCCATACACCTACAAAACCATCACTAAATCATGAGGCATCCATATTAGGTCCAAAATAAAGGATTAGTTCAAATTAAAAAGGATCCATACTTGAGTGAAAAACTGGTTTCTTACAATATCACAAAGAAACAAGAAAACTGAGTAAGAAGATCAATGATATTCTATATAGCATTTGTCTTCCTTTGAGTATTTGGTAATCTAGTTACAAAGTATAATGTAGCATTGTCCCACATCTCTATAGGTATAGGAAGAGATTTAATGACTCCCTTAGAATGTTGTCTTTCAACCATTACCTCATGGAATACTAAACATCTAGACACATAATCTACAATTTCCTGCTCCATGTCATCCCATCAGAAATATTCTCATAAATACCTATACAACTTTTTTCTAACATGTTTTATAGAGAAATTTGAGCTATGTGATTCATATTGCATTTTCCTCTTCAACTCGGGTATGGGTGGAACACATAACCTCTTTCCAGACATCAACAATTCATCTTTATAGATGAATTGCATAAATTTCCATTCACTCACTATTTTAATACTCCTTTATTATTTCACATCATCCTACTGGGACTTTTCTATCCTTTCTTGTTAGGATGGTTTAGAATTTTATTAGGAAAGGAATGATGGTTCCCCTTGCCTAGAAACCACCATATCCATCTTTTCTAGATATTTATATATGGGATCCTTGTTAATCCTCATCATAGTTAAAACTCGATGGTCCCTCCTACTCAATGCATCAACCTGCTTATTTTCCTTCATAGGGTGGTAGTGTATCAATATATCATAGTCCTTGGGTAGTTTTAACCATCTTTTTTACCTTATATTTAACTCTTTCTGAGAGAAGATACACTTCAAACTCTTGTGGTATATATATATATATATATATATATATATCTTATCATTTACCATAGAGGTAGTGTCTCCAAATTTTCAAAATAAATATCAAAGATACTAGCTTAAGGTCTTGAGTTGGATAGTTATGTTCATGTATTATCAATTACCTTTATGTAGAGGTAATTACACTATTATTCTGCGTAAGTACACAACCAAGTATTTTCTTCGATGCATCACTATAAATTAAAAAACCTTCCTTAAATGATAGTAGAGTTAATATGGGTTCAATAATTATTATCCACTTCATCTATTGAAAAAATTCCTCACATTCCCTTTACCATGTGAATTTAATCCCTTTACATGTTAGCTTTGTTAACAGGTTGGCCAATTGGGTGAAATCTTAAACAAACCACTGATAGTAAGTTGTTAATCCTAGGAAACTTCATATCTTAGTTATGTTTGTAGGTGTGGGCTATTCTTTTACTACCTCTGTCTTTGAGGGGTAAAAAGATATCCCATACTCAGAGACAATATAGCCATGAAAATAAAAATTATTTATCCAACATTTTCACTTGCTATATTTATTGTATAATTCTTTTCTTCTAAGTGTCTCCAGAATTATTTGACGATGAATCTCATGATCTTCAAAGATCATAAAGTATATCAAGATATAATTAATTAATACCACTAAAAATTTATAAAAATAATCCTTAAATACTCTATTAATTAGATCCATAAAGATATAAGTTTCATTAGTCAATCCAAAAGGCAATACCTTAACCCGTAATGACCATACCTTTTTAAAAATTTTGTTTTCAGTATATCATACTTTTCACCCTTAACTAATAATAACTAGAGTAAAGATAGATAATTGAAAAGTATTGAGATCCTTGAATATAAAAAAATAATTCATAAATGTGTGAAAAAGGATACTTTTTCTTCATAGTGATGGAAATGATATCCCTATAATCGATTAACAGTCTCTTGGACCCATCCTTCTTTTTCAGAGATAAAACAAGGGCTCCCTGTGGTGAAACACCAAGGCCTATAAATACCTTATCACATAAATCATGCAATTTTTTCTTCAACTCCACCAACTCCACTGTTTTAATTCTATAAGGATTTTTAGATATCAACCTTTCATCAAGGATAACCTCAATGGAGACATCAACTTCATGCTCTAGTGGATGACTAGATTATTCTTCAAGAAAACATCAATGAAATTTTGTACTATGGGAACATCCTCTATTATTAGGATACCTTATTAATCCATAGATTGATCTTGATCTTCCTCTTTGCCTAAAATTTCATTAAAGAGGGCCACTGGGGGTTGGTCTAGAAAAGATTGAGGATATGAAGTCTCTCCATTGAAAACTAGTGATTTTATGCCCCCTTTACAGATAGTAATCTGCATTCACTAGTGTCCATCTCTAAAAAATGACATATAATTAATTAGATCATGATATTAAAATCTAAAATAAAATTCATATTAATATTTCTATATTTTTACCTAGAAATATTGATGGATTATCATAATAATTTTTCTATCTTACATGGCCCATCTAAATGTAATCCCCAAGGTTGATAATATATTTTTTTTGATATGAACACTAACATCTCTAACTCTAGAAACTGAAATTAGGTAGTTATATTACATTATTGGTAGAAGGTACCCGAGTTCTTAAAGTATTGAACAATTTAGTAGTCTTGGAAGACCAGATTGATACATGCATTTCACTTTAAAACATAAGTTGAAACATGAACATATTGTGAGAACATTATTATCCCTTCTATCATATCCTTGAAAAATGCGCATAGTTCTCCACTAGATTTCCTGTGGAAAGGAAAAAAAATAAGGGTGAGCTCAGATATTCAATAAGGAGTAGCATAAAAGGGAATATTACATAACATAAACATGGAATAAGTGATAGGGAAAGAATAAATAAACAACATGATGCTATAATCAACTGAAAATGACGGCATGCTATTTCCCTTACAATAAATGAAAACATGGATAAAAATAATCATTGATCTCATACTAATGGAATGAGTGATGTTGGACATCAGAAACTTAATATCAATGCCTTATAGAAAGAAAATTTACTTATCATAAAGATAGTCGTTAATACATTATCCTATTATGTTAATATTCATACACCAAAACCCAACATGTTTTGTCTCATGAGACCTACTGATGCATTGAGCGGCTATATAATCTCTCCCCCACCCATCACTTGTTTAAGTCTAATGCATTCACCATAAGATTCAGCAATACTTTTCATAACATTCCCTAAGGAACCTATTATTGAACAAATCATGATTATTTTTATAAATAGAAACATGAATATCAAATACTTCCCCACTCAATAGAATATTCTGGATGTCTAGGAGAACATTTCTTAATAAACATAGAAGTAGAGGGGTATCAACAAGTAAAAAAAAGTAACCTTGTCACAGTAATGTAGTGGAGATGATACTTAAAATGTGCTAGGTTATCCATGATAGATATTAATTGGATTAAATATATTTCATTGGTAGTATACCAAGTTAATGGTAGAAAAAAATCATTTATCATGGTTTATTAAGAGTGTGTGAATATTACAAAGCATATCCCCCAAGAGTGTCTCGCTAGGTGTGCAGTATTTGGACCACTCATTGTGCATTAGGGTGATGGTTGATTAAATGGTCAACCAACCATTCTTGCAGTGATTACTCCTAGGTGAATCTCTGAAACAGCCATACCAACTTTCTTGTATCCAGACAAGGATTTATTTGTTTGGAAATTACACACACCATTACATTACTAAAACTTAGGATGATTTTACACTATAGAAAAGGTAACTCTTCAATAAAAGGAATATTAGTGAAGAATAATAACATAGACTTGTGAATCCCTTAAATTCATGAGTAACATGGAAAATTATTTCAATGAAATGTATGCACCGCGCTAAACAGAGTAGGTGGTGATTATAACATGAGTCCCAAAGAATGAAAATTGATTCGAACACCTCAACTTTTGGCATGGGTAGAAATTCAATCATAAACTCTTGAAATAATGGGATTAAAATTATATTCAAATTCCATGAATAAAATATCTTCATGATATAACACCTCAAGTATTCATTGTATACACCACATAAAGGAAATTAGGTGCGTATTACAAAACATGTCACAAAGAGAGGAATTTGAGACAGAAACCCCTTACCTCTTTTCCTGAATTCCTCAAACATAATTTAACATTTTGTATCATAGAAATAAATATCTTTATAACATAATTAAAATTCATAATCATATCCATTTTTATCTTTACTCTTCATAAATAGTCATTCTCAACATGAATTTTTCAAATTTTCCACATCGGTGTTTATTGTTTTGATCCTTTGTGTGAGTATCATAATAATGGTGTTTGTATTAATTCTTCTTACAAAGTGTGTTATCACTAGGTAATTAAATAAAATATTATCAATGATATATAATATTTTATGATATTTTAAATCCCCTTCATGAGTGCTTAATACATTTTCTTTGAAGATGATGTCTATAATAAGCATGTTTTGGTGATTTTTGACAAACAAAACGTGTTTCCTAAATTGATGAAATAGATATTGATATAATAAATATAGAACCAACAAAAAAATAAATTTACATATTTATATCATATTATACCGATAATTAAGTTCCCATAGTCATTCATTGTATAAATTCAAAGTATTATTGAAGTAGGTGGCTAAATCGGCCAAAATAATAACATACATTATTTTAATGAATGATTATAAGGTGGTTGTGTTGTAATACCATTATACCATGAGAATAATTAGATTTTTAAGTGTTTATTATTTTGATACATTATAATTATATGAAATTAGAAGAAGAATTGATGGATACAAAAACTTTATGCAATTTGAGAAAAAGATTATCCTCTTAGTATTCTTATTTTAATCGATTAAACTAACAATGATTGTTTTTTGGTCATATAATTAATAGGTTCTTAAATTTGTCACTTTTGAACCTTAGATATATCATAAATATCATATTTATCCTTTAATTTCATCCTTATATCCAACCTTTTAGGGTGGTTAAAGGAAATGATACATGTTACATCGTGGAAGTGGTAGATCACACAACGCACAAACAACAAATTTCTTTTCTTAATGGATGGAGAATATGAATTAAAAAATCATATTACCCTTATCATAGTAATTTCATAGTGTATAAATGATAATAATATTATTATATTACTGTGTATAGAATACATTTGAAATAATATTATTAAGAATAGCACTAAGTAGTTGATAATACTCACATCCGAGAATTCATTTTTTCCATGGAAGTCTTGAATTTGAAGGGATTAGACTAACTATGAGTTATCAGAGGCTTATGTTCTTGAGATATGGTTCTATGGATATAAAAATGGAAATTCTTCAAGGATAAATTCAAATGGGAGGTGTGTATTGAAGTGGTGAAGATGTTCTCCTTTTATAAGGGAATGGAGTAGTAATTTTCATAACACCTTTATATTTTTCAATAAAGTCATGAGACTATTGAAGGGTCAATGTAAAAAAGGTAACGCTTCTAGGAGTAATAGGGGGATCTTGAGATATTATTTTGGCAGGGTTTGGATGAGCCATGGAGTTTGAGAGGTGTGTGGAATGGGTTAGAAGTGGTGTCCTTTTTATAAGGAGGAGGAGGGGCTCTTTAGGAAAGTGTGAAAATATTATTTTATTATATAGTGATATTTGGTTTGTAAAGGTCCAAAACTAATTAAAGTATAAGATAAGATGACTCATGGTCGAAAAAAAATCATCCAATAATAATTGGACAGGTTTTGGAAATTATTTTAATATTCATAATCATATTTATTTAAATCATTTATTAATGAGGTAAATACTACATCATTATTGTTTCATAAATAATTTAATTTATTTGATGTCTAAAAATTATAAAAAAATTACCATAATGTAGGAAATATTTATAGATTTCCAATGATTATTTATAGTCTAAAATATGACTTATATAACCCCATTTAAAAATTGATATTCTAAAAGATATTTGTTAGTGCCATTTTTGTCTTTACTTTAAGTTAATTAAAATAAAGTGTCATTATCATTCATAAGTGGCTTCATGGGGTCCCAAAATCGACCCAAGGATGCCCATGGTTGGCCATGACTCATCCAATAAGGTTAGGACAAGTGTTAAGGTAATTTTGTAATATTATGATATTCGTTTTACCTTGAATTGCCCTATTTACCTTTAACCGCGGTAAATAAAAGTCAAAAATTATTATTCACCAAAAAATATTTTCATCTTATTGAACCAGATTTTACTTACTGAGGTTAACCGTGTCTCTTGTATTTTTGAAATTCAACTCAAATAAGCGGTAAAATTAAGTTTTATGCAAATTTTCAAATACTCCTAGAAGATGGGTAAACAACGGTAAAAAGTTCAACAAATTTTTTATATATATAAACTTATTATAAAATGAATTAAATGAATTATTTTGAACTTATATAGGTATTATGTATCTATTTTTACCTAAAATAAATTTATATAAAATAAATAACTATTTAAATAAAAATTCGGTTTTAACCAATAACTCAGTGTTTTCCACTATTCATCAAAAATTGAAGTTTCTCAGAAAAATACCAAAAATTCATCCTAGGCTATATTTGATATTCCAAATTCAAAAATTATGTCTATTTTACCAAATTCAAAACATATAAGTTGCATTAATTAATTTAAAATTAATTCCCATTGTCAAAACAAATAGTGTGTTTTTAAGCAACAATATCTATCAAAAGATTGACACTTGTTTATGTCCAATTTCAAAGTGAAATTAATTATAATGACCTAAATTGTATTAAATGAAAAAAATATAATATAATTATACCTTAAAACCATTCAAATTCATAATTTAACACTATAAATTATTTCAATTAAAAAAGTTGTTTTTAATTAAAATTTAGTATTTTTCACTATTCACCAAAATATGAAAGTTATCAGAAAAATAAATTTTTTATTAAAACTAAAATTTCATGTCCCGATTCTAAAGAAGAAGTTTATTTTATCAAATTGAATATATAAAAGTGTCAAATATTGGATTTAAAAAAAGTTTCTCCATTAAAAGGTGGTAAAATTGCATTTTCTAAAAAATACTTCCTTTATCTAAAAAATTGAATTTGTTTTTATATTATGTCTAAGAAACACATAACGTGGATGTTAAAATTATATGGAGTATAGAAGATTCAAAATCCATTTAATACTAATTTAATGCTTCTAGGAGGAAGAGGGGGATCTTGAGAGATAATTTTGGCAGGGGTTGGATGAGCCAAGGGGCTTCAGAAGTGTGTGGAATGGGTTAGAAGTGGTGTCTTTTTATAAGTGGGAGGAGGGGCTCTTTAGGAAAGTGTGAAAATATTATTTTATTATATAGTGATATTCGGTTTCTAAAGCTCCAAAACTAATTAAATTTTAAGATAAGATGACTCATGGTTGAAATAAAATCATCCAATAAGAATTGGACAGGTTTTGGATATTATTTTAATATTCATAATCATATTTATTTAAATCATTTATTAATGAGGTAAATAATACATCATTATTGCGTCATAAATAATTTAATTTATTTGATGTCTAAAAATTATAAAAAAATTACCATAATGTAGGAAATATTTATAGATTTCCAATGATTATTTATAGTTAAAAATGTGACTTATATAACCCCATGTAAAAATTGATATACTAAAAGATATTTGTTAATGCCATTTTGGTCTTTACTTTAAGTTAATTAAAATAAAATGTCATTATCATTCATAAGTGGCTCCATGGGGTCCCAAAATCGACCCAAGGATATCCATGGTCGACCATGAATCATCCAATAAGGTTAGGACAAGTGTTAAGATAATTTTGTATTATTATGATATTCGTTTTACCTTGAATTACCCTATTTACCTTTAACCGCGGTAAATAAAAGTCAAAAGTTACTATTCACAAAAAATTGTTTTCATCTTATTGAGCCACATTTTACATGTCTCTCATATTTTTTAAATTCAACTCACAGAAGCGGTAAAATTATGTTGTATTCAAATTTTCAAATACTCCTAAGAGGTGGGTAAAAGACGGTAAAAAGTTCACTAAAATTTTTATATATCTAAACTTATTATAAAATGACTCAAATGAATTATTTTTAACTTATATAGGTATTATGTATTTATTTTGACCTAAAATAAATTTAAATAAAATAAATAATTATTTAAATAAAAAGTCGGTTTTAACCAATAACTCAGTGTTTTTCACTATTCATCAAAAATTGAAGTTTCTCAGAAAAATACCAAAAAATTAGCCTAAGATATATTTGATATTCAGAATTCAAAAATGATGTCTATTTTACCAAATTCAAAACATATAAGTTTCATTAATTAATTTAAAATTAATTCCTGTTGTCAAAACAAATAGCATGTTTTTAAGCAACAATATCTATCAAAAGATTGACACTTATTTATGTCCAATTTCAAAGTGAAATTAATTATAATGACCTAAATTGTATTAAATGATAAAAATATAATATAATTATACTTCAAAACCATTAAAATGCATAATTTAACACTATAAACTATTTCGATTAAAAAATTTGTTTTTAATTAAAATTTAGTATTTTCACTATTCACCAAAATATGAAAGTTATCAGAAAAATACCAAAAATTTATCAAAACTAAAATTTTCATGTCCCAATTCTAAAGAAGAAGTGTATTTTGTCAAATTGAATATATAAATGTGTCAAATATTGGATTAAAAAAACGGTTCGCCATTAAAATGAGGTAAAATTGCATTTTCTGAAAAATTCTTCCTTTATCTAAAAAATTGAATTTGTTCTTATATTATATCTAAGAAACACATAATGTGGATGTTAAAATTATATGGAATATATAAAATTCAAAATCCAGTTAATACTATTCATAACCGCTTTTGAACGGCTAGTTTGGTAAGTCGTGGTGCGCTCGAACTCAGTGTTGCGTGTAGCACAAACTATTAAATTTATGGAAAATAATTTACTATGAAATCTTGGGGTGTTACACACCACACTAAACAGAGTAGGTGGTGATTATAACATGAGTCACAAAGAATGAAAATTGATTCGAAAACCCCAACTTATGGCATGGGTAGAAATTCAATCATAAAATCTTGAAAGAATGGGCTTAAAATGATATTAAAATTCCATGAATAAAATCATTTCATGATATAAAACCTCAAGTATGCATTGTATACACAACATAAAGGAAATTAGGTGCATATTACAAAACATGTCACAAAGAGAGGAATTTGAGACAGAAAACCCTTACCTCTTTTCCTGAATTCCTCAAACATAATTTAACATTTTGTATCATAGAAATAAATATCTTTATAAATTAATTCAAAACCATAATCATATCCATTTTTATCTTTACTCTTCATAATTAGTCATTTTTAACATGAATTTTTCATATTTTCCACATCAGTGTTTATAGTTTTGATCCTTTGTGTGAGTTTCATAATAATTGTGTTTGTATTAATTCTTCTTCCAAAGTGTGTTATCACTAGGTAATTAAAGACAATATTATTGATAATATACAATAATTTATGATATTTCAAATACCCTTCATCAGTGTTTAAGACATTTCCCTTGAAGATGAAGTCTATAATAAGCATGTTTTGGTGATTTTTGACAAACAAAAGGTGTTTCCTAAATTGATGAAATAGATATTGATATAATAACTCTAGAACCAATAACAAATATCTATTTACATATTTATATCATATTATACTGATAATTAAGTTCCCATAGTCATTCATTGTATAAATTCAAAGTATTATTGAAGTAGGTGGCTAACTCGGCCAAAATAATAACATACAATATTTTAAGGAATGATTACGAGGTGGTTGTGTTGTAATACCATTATACCATGAGAATAATTAGATTTGTGGGTGTTTATTAGTTTGATACATTATAATGATATGGAATTAGAAGAAGTAATTGATACAAAAACATTATGCAATTTGAGCAAAAGATTATCCTCTTAGTATTCTTATTTTAATCGATTAAACTAACAATGATTGTTTCTTGGTCATATAATTAATAGGTTCTTAAATTTGTCACTTGTGAACCTTAGATATATCATAAATGTCACAATTTTCAATTAATGTCGTCCTTATATCCAACCTTGTAGGGCGGTGAAAGAAAACGATACACGTTACATCGTGGAAGTGGTAGTTCACACAACGCACAAACAACAAATTTCTTTTCTTAATGGATGGAGAATATGAATTAAACAATCATATTACCCTTATTATAGTAATTTTGTAGTGTATAAATGATAATAATATTATTAGATTAGTGTGTATAGAATACATTCGAAATAAGATTATTAAGAAGAACACTATGTGGTTGATAATACTCACATCCGAGAATTCATTTTTTCCCTGGAAGTCTTGAATTTGAAGCGCTTAGGCTAACTATGAGTGATTAGAGGCTTATGTTCTTGGGAGATGGTTCTATGGAGAGAAAAATGGAAAAGCTTCAAGGAGAAATTCAAATGGGAGGTGTGTCTCGAAGTGGTGAAGATGTTCCTTGGTAATTAATTTCTAATCTTACCAATTAATTTTAATGACAAATATTGAGATTGACCATCTTACGTAATTTGATATTTCTACTTTTAGATTTGAAAATCATTCTATCAAACAAAATTTATAAAGGTGTGAAAAGTTGATTTTAAAATAAATACACTTAATCGCGTAAAAAACGTTTTTAGAGAAATAACTATTGTAAACTTTAAATTTATATATAATGTAAAATAATTTTGGTTATTGAATTCGATGACCCAAATTGAATTATTATAAAATAAATAAACATTACGAGGCTTTCAAGGAAATCCAAAACCCAATCCCACTTGAAAATATATGATTCAATGAAGAGATTGAAAAACAATTTTTTTTATTAAAGTGAGATTTTAATTAGTTATAAAAAAGTTGGTCATATGTTTTCTAAATTCAAAGAATATTGTAAAATGTATAATATTGTGATTTAAATTCATATTTGATTACTTAAAAAGGTTTCTAAACTTCTAAATCATTCTTATATAACAGTAAAGTCATGCAAATACAAGTTTTGTGAAAACCATAGTTTTTGACTTGAAACCAACTTTTTCAGAAAAAAACTCAAAAAATCATACAAAACTAATTTCAATATGATGAATTCAAAAACAGAATTAGTTTGGTCAATTTCAAATTCAAAAATTTAAGATTTAAATAAAGTCTTGAATAAAGAATCCTTAAAGGGTGTATTTGTGGAATTGTTCATAATGGTGTTTACTTGATACACTAGAGTGTGGAGTGTTACAATAGTGAGGTGTACAAACTGTACCAACCTCTACCAAATGCATAAACCAGAGTAATCAAATATAAATTATGCACCAGGTGTAGGCGCACCAACTTTGAAGGAATATGACAGCCGGACTTCGTCACCACATCCTCTGCATTTCAATGTAACTCTCAAGTGTGCCCGAGATTTTTTTTTGAAGTAAATAAATTAATAAAAAGAAGAAGAAAAAGAGGACCCTTCACAGGAGCCCAATAATGTCACGGCCTCTCCACTGTATGTGGCCCAAAAGGGGATTCTGTTTTTGGGTGGATAAGATTGGCCAAGAGAACAGAATGCAGGGGCCTGAGAAAAAGACACACCACTGAGTTTATATAATCATATACATAAACTATGGATGTTTTAGTACATTTTTGTTGGTTCATGATGGGAAGACCAAAACCCATTCGTCGAAGATATTGTTCCTGGTGAAGCTTGTGATGAAGGATGTAGAGGCTGGCAGCTCCCCGAGGTCATCGAAGAACTCGTTTTCCCCTGATGTGGGAGGGCAGGAGGCAGGCCCCTGTTCTTCATCAGACAACAGACTCACAGATCCATGCGCCTCGCTCACCACCCTCTCTGTGAAGGGGTTGTCAGTAGTATCATCAATGGTGCGGGCAGAGAGATCCAGCCCCAAGTGGCTGTCAGAAGAAGTTAATGGGTGGTCATCATGGTCCATACATCCTTCTTCTCCTTCTGGACTCTGCTGCGCTTGTTCTGGTGTTGGCGCCATTGATGGGTGTTCTGGGTGCGGGGAAATCAGTCGAGCAGGATGGTTATGGGTGGAGGTGTAAGTGATGATCAGCATCGATCCATCTGTTCTGCATCTCTCCACTTGTTTCTTGGCAGAGCAATCTTTGAAGGTGCTGCATCTGTAATAGCCTCTACAAAAATGGAAAAGTCAGAGAGAGAGGTGGGGGCGCTGAAATGTTAATCTTGGGCTGCTCTCACCTTGGATAAGGAGAACCTTTGATGGGTTTTTGGCCGTACTTCCGCCATGACCATGAGTCTGAAGGAGGGCCTTCATTCCTCTGTTTTCGGGAGCCTGCATCAATCTTCACCCTCACCACTCTCTTCTCTGCCCAGCTCCTGAATATTCAATATTAGAAGATGGATAATCTCACTGATTCGCGTTGCTGTGAAAATACACTTGAATCCAAAACCCCATGCACCTTTTAGCCTTGAATATCATTATCCTTCTGATTTCTTCTTCTAAATCTGTTCAATCTTCTCTGTCGAGCCAAGAAAAACTATGAATTTAACAGTTGTGGCAGTAGGAGGAGGAGGAGGGATCACAACCAGAACTTAAATTGATTGAGAAACAAAAAAAATGAAGAAACCAACTTGCCTGCTCTCTTTAACTTAAAGCCATGGAACGTTGCATAGTTTTTGCATTGCATATGATCTTGGGATATTTTGTTTGGCTCAAAGACTTTGGGTGCCGGGGCAGCACGGCAATTGGGCACAAAGGCAGGCAAGAGAAAACGTCAAAAGCTGTTAAAAGTTAGGTGGATTTCTTGGCTAATGTAAATGCATTTCTGCCTAACAGGAAGGGGAATGATCTCCACAGTCCCAAGGTGTTTGGGGACCAAATTTCGGTTGGCTTTCATGCAGCTATGTTGCAGGGCGCTGTGCCAAACCATAGGAGCAGTGAACAAAGTCACACGAGCTGTAACACAACTTATCAACACAAGTTGGCACTACATTCTCATAAAACAAAAAACAAATCCACACCCAATGATTCAATCGACAGAACCATTGAAACATGAGAAGACAATTCCAGATTCACTCATGCAAACACTAGAATTAAAAAAACCAGATTTTTGAGCATAAAGAATCATCTCACCAATCAAGAATGATGGCACCAACATGCATCGATTAAAAACCAGCACAAGAGAATTCTCAACATGTTAAGGGGAGGCCAACCAGTTTCGATACAACAAAAGAACACAAGACACATGTAGCCCAATTCAAAAAACATAAAAAATTGGAGCAAGGTCGATAAAACAACGAAAGTAGTAAAAGATACAAGGATTTACATTCTTTGACCAATTGATCTACTTGCATGGGGGAAATCATCACTAGCTTCCACTATACAAATAAAGGAGTACAAGAAAAACGAGAGACAAACAAAGGACAACACACATACACGGCACACATAACACAAAAAAACAAACATTAACAACACATCAAAAAAAAAACAACGGTAAAACCTAAACCCCCCTATCAAGGCTTGACCTCACCATTGTCGATGAAAAAATGCTAATGCAAAGCTTGAGATCGTTGACATCGAGTTCTCTAGCGTCGATCCTCCAAGAACGTCTCTACCAAGGTCCATCGTCGTCGAGGTTCATCGGGG
Organism: Viscum album; assembly: GCA_963277665.1. Taxonomy (NCBI): domain Eukaryota; kingdom Viridiplantae; phylum Streptophyta; class Magnoliopsida; order Santalales; family Viscaceae; genus Viscum; species Viscum album. Next base: position 1,328,812,728 of record OY728159.1, read on the forward strand.
TCCAGGTTCAAGTACAAGATCCAACCGACTCACCGCGATACACCTTCACATGTTGTGAAAAGCATACGAATATCTTCCACACTGATGCACAAGAATGCCCAAGGCACTCTGTCGCTTTTCTCCAGCAAACCAGGAAGATATGCCGGCTACCTCTCTACACTGCTCTCTCTCACATTACTATAAAATCATGTTTATTCAGCACTAAGAAAATACTGATAAAAATAGAGCTTTTATCAACACAAGATAATAACACTAATAAAAGAGTCATTTATGAACACTATTAAAAATACCGATAAAAGCACATCTTTTATCGGTGCCTTTTTAGCCCTAATAACAGTCACTCTTTGTCATTGCTTTTTTAGCATTGATAATGAGATACCTTTATCAGCACTAAAAAACATTTTTTTAGCACTAATAAAAAGTATGCATCATAATTTTTTTAATGAACTTTTAAATATAATTTTATAATATATAAATATTTTGATATTGATATAGATATAATATATTTGATTAAATATTATTTATATATTACAGAATGTGTATTTACACTTAATGTATAACACATTTAGAGAAAAATGGTTTATGAAATAATTTTAAATTAACATTAATTAAGAATTGACTAATTAGTTTCGTATGATAGCAATTTAGCAACAATTTGGTGACATAAAAATTAATATTTCAATTAACATCTTAAGATAATTAAATAACATGACTCAAACTTTAAACAACCATAACTTTTCCATGAAATGTCAAATCAAAGTCTGTGTTGGCCAGGGAACCCCGCTCACTATTTTTTCAAAATCAAAAAGGTCTAAAAGACAACCAAAAGAGTGTTTTTCATTGAGATGCCATAAGTTTTGAACATTCGATGAAATTTCAACTTTGTTTAAGAGGGTATTCATGTCCTTTTTTCATACTGTAATGTTATTTATAATTAAATATAAACATATATATACATATTTTTATATATTTACATATTAAAATTTAACATTATAAATAAAAATTTCAACATATTTACATATAAAATATTTTTTAAAATATATAAATAATATAAGTATAATTATTCTCTTTTATTTAAAATAAAAATGTGCGGATATGTATATACATATAAAAACGCATGTATAATGTTTATATATAAATAGATGCATGTGTGTGCCTTTATATTAACAAACACATACAAATTTATATATGTATTCTAATAATATGTAAAAATTAAAAATTTAAAAAAAAAAAAATATATATATATATATATATATACATACACACATGTATAATACACACACACACACACACTACCACAGAAACGAGTTTATAAAGCGTCACCCTTTAACAGTGATAAGAAAACACTGATAAAGGGAGTATCTTTATCAGCACTAGAAAAATAATGATAAAATGTACTTTTAATAGTGATAAAAAAACACTATTAAAAGTTTCACTTTATCACCACTTTTTCTACCTCTAATAAACATACATCATTTATCAACGCTTTTTTTAGCGCTGTTAAAAATACCCTCTATATTAACACTTTTTTAGAAGTGCTTATAAAATGTATATTTCAAAAAAATATATTTCATTAAAAATAGCATATTGATATATATATATATATATATATTGATATAAATGTAATATATTTTTTAAAAATATGTTTTATATAAGGCTAAATAGGCATTTACACTTAATATATATGATATTTAGGGGAAATTACTTATAAAATATTTTAAAAAATATTTTTAATTAATAAGTTTCTAATTATTATTGAGTAATAGTCATTTAATAAAAATTTGAAGATAAAAAAATAAAAAAAATAAAAAAAATATCAAGAATAGGTTGAAAATATAATTCAAACATCAAACGACAATAACTTTTGATTCGAGTGTCCATTTGAGCTATACCACATATCAAATAGAAGCTTACGGTGAGCTTTATTTTTTGATGATAAGGGTAACAAAGTCATATTTTCAGAGGCCAAAATGGCCCAAAAGGCCTCTAAAATTGAGTTTTTAGTTGGGGTACCTCAGTTTTTTAACATTCGATGGATTTTCAACCTCATTTCAAAGGGTCTTGTTTCCTTTTTTGGGTGGAGACTCAATTTATTTTCAAGTCTTGTACTCATAAGGATATCATGACGTTCAAATTTTTTCATTTTTCATAATGTACTGTTATTTATAATTATGTATATACACATATATACATATTTGTATATATTTACACATAAAAATTAAATTTTATAAATAAATATGTAAATATATTTATATATAAATATCTTTATAAATATATAAACCATATATAAATAAAAAATAATATCCATTTTATTTAAAATAAAGATATTTGAATATTTATATACCTATATAATGTATGTGTGTGTGCGTGTGTATTTGTGTGTATGTATTAACAAACCGATATATATTATATATATATTCTAATGTATGTAGATAAATATTCATATATAATACATGTAAATAAATAAAAGTAGATATAATTATATTTATAGATACACATATATAATATATATATATATATGTATGTTTGTATGTATGTTGTCTATATATGTATGTATTTATTTATTTGTTTATAAACACACACACACAAAAAAGATATTTTATAAATGTATTTAAAAATAATCATATAAATATATATTAATATATGAATAAATATATGGATTAAAAAATATAACTAGATATATATATATATATATATGTATATCATAAAATGGAGAACAAATCAACATGAAGGATTGGTAAAGGTCCAGGCACGCAAGGGAGAAGTATCGGGTTCAAATCCAAGGGGAGGAAGGGGTGCGTAGGTGGGTGCCCGATGCTGTTAAAGAGGGTGTACCTAGCGTTGTTAAAGGGGTGGGGGGAGGGGTTGTGTGGGGCACATTGCACTGTTAAATGGGGCTTCGAGCGCTGATAAAAGGGGTGGTCCCCCATAAATGATTTTTTTAATTTTTAGATTTAAATATATTTTTTACTTTTATCATCTCTTTTTTTATTATTGATAAATGGGACCCCCATTTAATGGTGCTTAAACGAACATTGTTTTTTTAGCATTTTTGGTGGATTTTTCTAGAGCTGTTAAATGTCATTTCTATAGTAGTGATATAAACACACACACACAAACACATTATATAAATTTATTTAGAGATAATTATATAAATAAAGAGATATATCATAAAATATGGAAGTGATCAACATGGATCAATAGTAAGGGATCAGGCGTGTGTGGGTGGAGTTCACAGGTTGAAATCCAGATAGACGCATGGGTGGGTGCGTGAATAGGAGTGGGGCCAACATTGATAAAGGCATGGCTGGTGGGTTGAGCACTAATAAAGGCTAATTGGATGTTTTCAGTGAGTAGTGTCAAGGTGATATCATTGATAAATGGTAGTCTAGGTGGGCCTCAAGAAAATAATTATTTTGTGCTAATAAACCCTTGTTTTATAAGCGTTTTTTAGCACTGATAAAGGTTGTGTTTATCAATGTTAAAAAAATGCTAATAAAACTAGAATTGATAAATACACTCCTTATCAATGCTAAAAAAACAATATTAAAGACTCCCTTTATCAGTTCTTTTCTTAACACAGATAAAGGGTGAATTTATAATCTATTTTCATTACAATGAAAAAATATAATGGATTTTAAGGGTTCTTAAAATGTCATCACTTTTTTAGCACCGATAATAGTGATTTCTAGCCCTGATAATTACCAAAGCTTTTGAAGTGTCTCAATAAATCCATCCTCCCAAAAAAATGTGGTGTCTCCCCTCAAGGAAACCCTTGTTAGAATTAAAGGTGCGATACAAAACTAAAAACCTCGAGGCCAATGCTGCTATCAAGGGACATGCATATAGTGGAGAAGAATCTTATTGTAACTTCTCAAAAATATCAAAAAAACATAAAGGAAATAATATGTAAACCCCCTATAAAAGGCTATAAAAAAGTCATCATAGACCAATGCGTAAAGGTAAAATCACAGAGGTGATTGCATCAAGGTTACAATATTGTTGCATCAAGTTAATAACCATTAACACATAAGGGTAACCTGAAACCACAGGTAAGGGATAATGAACTACATATGTAAGGGTAATAAGAAACCTTTCATAATGGGTAAGATTCACTCCGATCAAAACCCTGTAAATTTACCCACAATAGAATGCATAAGTATACTATGCCTCACATGTAAGGGTATCATGGATCCCACAGAAAGGTAACCTGTAACGACTCCTCATGTAAGGGTAACACAATTCCCATATAAGGGTAACATGGTTCCCATGTAAGGGTAACATGAAACAATACAATATGTTTAAACCAAAAAACCATTCAATGATAAAAACATATCGAACAATCATATTAAATATTAATTTAGTTAGTTACACAAAAAGGGGGAACCAAAATCAATAAATCTCCACTTTGGTGTATAAATGCATAAAGGATTTAATATGTCACACCAACACACATTCTCACCTTGGAAATTAAATCCCTAAACCACATGATAATTCTCCACCACCTAACTCATAAATCCAATAATCGAAACCTATAAAAGGAAACTTGATTGTATAATAGTTGCACAACCTTAGTCATACTATCGACCCAACTGCACCTGACATACATCAACATGATACATTATATCCAAATTGAATGTTATTATAAATAAATTTTGGCATGATAAAAATTAAACAACTATAAAAGGAGACCACATACCTGCACTTACCTGTGCTGCCCACTGAGATTGCGCTATCGAGGAATTCTATGACCAGTAAAACACATGCCAATGGTAGTTCTCAGAACAGCTCATCAGTGCCTACAAAACACCAACAAACAAATTAATACCATCCTCAAAAAAAGGAAGAAAAAAAAACACAAATACACAAATAATGAAACACATAAAAGAAACAAGTTAACATAAAAACAATAGAAAAAGAAGTAACACAGAGAGAACAAGAATATACAAGGAAACAACTAAAAGTGAGTCTCTACTTGAACCCATAAAAATATATATAAAAACACCTAGCACCATCGAATTTAAGATGAGACATGCCACCTAACCACTACAATCTATAAGATTATTGATTCAAGGTGTCAAAAAATCCTTAAAGGGATAGATTTAAAATCTCCACCCAAGGAGACAACTGCCTAAAACAAAGGTCAAAAGGGAAGTTTCTCAAACAAAGGTGAACTACAAGATCACATAGAAGTGGTCCCAATATCCAAGGATAAATATAAAACATGATAAAAAATAATAACCAGGGGGTATCTAGCTAAAGAATAAGGAAAAAAAAATCCTTTCCTAGATTCCAAACAATACATGGTTCCAAACACTAAAAAACCAAAACTAAGATACTAAATGGGTCAAGGACTAAAGCCACGAAGATTAGTGACCAAACAATAAAAAAATAAAAACACTACACCCAGAAACTACCCAAGACCAAATGTTGAACTTGAAATAGGTCCATACCCAGATCCGACAACCCTAAAAGATGTAGAAGAACAAAACAGAGTTTACATAAGCACAACTCCAAGGAAAATGGTATAAACTAGAAACATAAGAATCTGATAAAATACCACTGCTAACTAGCTCCCAAACATAGTCCAACCTCACACCAACCTCCAAACCCTAAAAAACGAAGAAAAAACCATGTATTCCAAAATTGGAAATCAAATATCTCAATGAGGGAAAGCATGAAATGGGGTATTCAAGAAACCATAATCAATAACAGATTGTAAAAATACATCCACGTAGAGAAAAATGACCTAGTTGAATGAATAAATGAAGCATACAACAATATTAAGCCATTGAAAAAGTCATTTGAAAGCAATGCACTATCAATTTCAAATTTTAACGACATAAAATTAATCCAAAATTAGTTCTGATACCAACTGTTGTAGGTTACATAGTATAAAAATTTTCATTCAATATCCAAGATCCTTGGGGGTTTAATTTTGTATTGAAAATTTAGAAAATGCAAATAAAATGATGAAAAAATAAAAAACTATTACAATAAACCTGAAACATGTTTGAATGGAAGTATTCCAAACATCATGAATTGTAAAATGATTATAACAAAACAACGAACAAAGTCACAAGAGTAGTAGCACAACACACCAATTTAAGATAAAAATATATTCTCATAAAATAGAAAACAAAACTGCACAGAATTATTTAATTGACATAACTAGTGAAACATGAGAAAATAATTCAATATTCACATATATAAACACTAGAATTTTAAAACCATATTTTTGAACATAAATAATCATCCTAGTAAGAAATAATTAAGGAAAAGATATCCATCGATTAAAAATGAGCACAAGAGAATAATCAATATGCTAATCAGAAAAAAACCAGTTTCGATTCAATAAAAGAACATGATATAAATGTTGATAATTTCAAAAAACATTGAAAAATAGAGTGACATTAATTGAATTTAAATCCAATAAAACAAGAAAATAAGAGCATTAAATAAAATGAGGATTTATGTGCTTTGGAAAATCGGTCTATGTATACAGGGTGGGAATATCAAAGGCTTCCACTATGAAAAATAAGAGAGTACATGAAATATGAGAGACATTAAAAAAGGCATGACCAAAACACACTTACACGATGAACATAATAAAAAAAGAAGAAGTATTTACAATAATTCAAAAAAATTACAATAAAAGACACTCATATAGGATTGATACCCCCTTACCAGGGCTTGGTATCACCTTTTTCAATGAATAAGTTTGATGCAATGCCTGAGGTCATCATCATCGAGTTCTATAATATTGATCCTATAATAACGTTGTTGTCCAAGGTTTATCACCATCTAAGTTTTTAGGGGTCTGAGTTCAAGAACAAGACCATGATATGCCTTTATGTACTGAAAAAAATCAAATGGACATCTTCCACAAAGATGCATGAAAATTATAAGGGCCTCTCTTTCACTTTTCTCAAGAAAACTAGAAAGATGATATATGAACTTATCCTCACTGATCTCTCTATAGGAAAAGTGAATCTCCCAAAACATAAATGGTGTCTTCCGTCGAGAAACCCCCTATGAAAATAAAAGGAGAAAATAAATCATAAAAAAATTGAGACAATTGTAACTATCAAGGGACACATATATAGTGGGTAAGAATTCGGTCGTAACTGCTCAAACAACACAGAAAAATATAAAGGAAATAATATGTAAAAAACCCTATAAAAATATACATAAAGGTCATCATAGACCAATGTCTAAAGGTAAAACCACATAAGTGCTTGTGTTAAGGTCACATGACCATTGTATCATGGTAACAAACATTAGCCTATAAGGGTAACAAACAACCTCACATATGGGTGAATGAACTGTATACATAAGGGTATGAAGAAACCCTACATAAGGGGTTAGAGTCACCCCATTCCAAACCACACAATGGTACCCAAAACAACATTCATAAGGGTATTATTCCGTACATAAAAGTGTATCCCATAATCTATAGAAGGGTAGCCTGCAACCTGATGTAAGGATAACATAACTCCTCACAAAAGGGTAACACAATACCCATGTAAGGGTAACTTGGTTCCCACATAAGGGTAACCTGAACTGGGATGATAGAGTTAAACCACAAAACTATGATATGAAGAAAACACGTCAAACATGTATATTAAATTTTCACTTAATTAATAACACAAAAATGGGGAAACTAAAATCAAAAAGTTATGCTTCTAATTTTGTATAACATAGGCTATGTTTAGGGCTAAGAATTTTTTTTATGGAAACATAATAACAAATTAAATGATAAAAGGAATATGAAATCACTACTTTAGATTTGTAAAAAAATGTTACCATTGATCATTGTAAAAAACACTAATAAAGGGAATACATTTACCAATAATAAATAAAAGTGGAAATAAAGATAATCTTTATTAGTCATAAAAAAGAAGATAAAAAAGGTAATCCATTGTTAGAGATTTTTTAAAAGCGATAAAGGTTACCTTTATTAGTTATTTTTTAGTGGTGATAAAATTGTTCCCTTTATCAGTGCTAAAATAACACGGATGAAAGATACCTTTCATAAAATATTATATATATATATTAATATATTTTAAAATATGACTTATATATAAATAAATATATATATTTAAATAATAATAATTTATACCTATTTTTATCATTTATACATTTGTATATTATTTTTTATGTATTTATAATTATATATATAATTATAATTACACACACATATATTATTAAAATGTGGTATACATGGTTGTGTTACAAATTAAATGTGCTTACTGATTTTTTGTTTCCATATTTAGTTTCATATTTTTTCATTCCCCTAGTTTCCACAAGAAAAATTATTTTTAATGTTTTATTATGCATTATTTTATATGATAACATACATTATTTTGGGCATGTTTATTTTTAGCATGTTTACCAGGCTTATGGAACTAGGTGTTTCAGTAGCATTTTTCTTTTTGGATTAATCTCGTTGATCCTCAGGGTGAGCTGTGGTCATTGATTAACCTGATCCTATGACTCTTATGTGGTAATTTATGTTTTTTGTTTATGTTTCTTCACATTCTATATTTCACATGATCCATATAGTCAACCATATATCTTATATTCTATTGTTGTATATCCTTAGTGTTTCTTGGGTTTGTTATTCTAACTGTGCTTAATGATTATCCTACATCCACTCCATCACACACATGTCCTACCTCACCTTACACTCCATCAGCCACATAAATTCTCTTGAGGTGTGATGATTCTCTTAAACTCTATCCCTTTAGGTTCTAATTTCTTTGACACTCTTGGAATTTTTCATTTTTAGTTATAAATAGAATATAAACCCTTGATAGAAATAGGTGTCTTGTAGCTCTTTTCAGTGACTTCTAATAATTCCCTTTTCTTTGGAGACTCCTTTTGAGGGAGAGTTAAATTATAGAGATAACGTAGGAGGACCCAAATGGCCTTCAAATGAGATATCAACCTAGAAATTTCAGTTAATCTTTATTATTATTTTTAATAGGTTATTGGTATAGTCTTAGACATATAAGTGTTTTCAATTTTGTTATTCAGTTGTATGTTTTAGCCTTTGTGATATTTTTTTCCCTTCAGTTTTCTTCAGTGAGTCTTAACCATATCTATTTTTAATCATGTTATTGTGATTTATTTTCATAATAAAAATAATTTGTGGTGGTTTCCATTCCATGCTTATAGGAACAATGTGGTTCAAATCTTGTAAATATTGGGATTCATTAATTTTTATCATTTTATCATTTGTTTTTTCTTGATTCCATTTCTATTATTTTTCTTCAATTTTTTGGTTTCCACTTATTTCTTGAAGCATGTCAATAAACCTGATCCTATTTTACCTTTATTTTGTTTCCATAATGTATATATAGCCCTTATTTCTCCAAATAATTGGTATCAGAGCTAATATATCTTGGTTATTAATGTATTATTATATGTTTGATTTTGAGAAGTTTAATGTAAATTATAATTTAAATTTATGGAGAGTGAAGATGTGTGTGATTCTTGTCCAAAATGGACTTCCATATGATTTTTTGGTCCTAAGAAACCTATAGTCATAATTTCCACTAAAGGATAGTCGGTTACAACCTATATTGACCCTGAACCTAGAATTTTTGAGAAAACCCATTATATGATTCTATTGACCTTATGGGATAAGGTTCTACATGATGTCACCTTTAAGACCACAAAGAAATCCATTTGGATAAATCTCGAACACCTATATATATATATATAAATCACTTCTTGGCCATCTGTGTAAGAATATGAGACTTTACAATTTTAAGATTCTTACTAACACAAATGTCTAGGTTTACTTAACTAAATTTAATATTGTCTTTCTTGATTTAGATGATAAATTTTTTGAAGATAAGTGATGAGTATTAGGTCATTATTTTGTTTAAATCTCTAGTGGAATATTTTAATTAATTGAATGATTCCGTGATGTATGTTAGGGAGTCCATTACCTTAGAATAAGTCAAGGAAGCCTTTTTTGGATCTTCATACCCATGTATTAAAGAAGGATGGTGGAGGAGTTAAGATGGAACCCTAGTTGATGAATTTTATATTTTCATCCAAGAACAATAGAAAATATATGAAGGATATGATCAAGTTGATGAATTTTCAGTTCTATGAATGTGGAAAGACCAACTATATTAAAAATTTAAGAACCAACCTAAGTTACCCACCAACCTAGAACCCAAACTAGTACTCACAAAGATCAAAGGGTGTTCCTGATTCCCCATAGGACAATGAAAAGTACATGGGCATCAAAAACTACATCTACGAATGATTTTTCCACAACATAACAAAAATAGTATAACATGAATACATGAAATATTGGTATCCCAATATGAGTCCAAAACTGAAAAATACAAAATTAACACATAACAGGTGTCTGAAAACCACATCACCAAACCAAATAACAAAGTACTACAATAAAACTAACTCTCTGTGACATGTAGTCACCTCCAGACTCCCACCCCATACTAACGATAAAACCTTACACCACCTTATAGTTCCTTATCTTTACCTGTATCACACAAAAAAAGATCTACATACACCCAAAGGTGTATGCAAGGTGTGATAAAAACAATCCATGTAGGATCCCACCATGTGTTTCATAAGAAGAAATTATAAAATAAACCAATAATGATCAAGTAAATAAATATAAGGCATGAGATAAAATTTTACCTAGGTAAATCTAAAACATAAAAAATCAACCCCTTTCACATTTTATATAACATACCAATAACCCAATTTTTAAATCAATTACATAAAAACCCCAAACACACATTTCAAATATAACCACTTGTAAAACACTCCCTTATGTTAACATTAATTATAGGCCAGTGAGGATCCTTGTTTAATTTTTTTGTGATTATTAGGCCACTTAGAATGCAAATCACCCTAGAATAATGGGTATAAGGGTAAGTTTTCACTCTCATAAGTGGTCTTTTCCATAACTTAGGCAACCTAGTGCACACATTACCTGATATGAACATGTCTAGGGGGAAAGTGTTCATCCTTGAGAAAAGAACCATACATCATCAGTGATCATAATCAATTTTACCATATCAAAATAATTCAAAGGTAATTTCATATTTTAAACCATATAAATCATACTTTTAAACAATTTCCATTAACAATACCAATGGGGGAGTCCATTTTCATAAAGAACTACTAAAAATACCATATTTTACAAGTTATGCCTTCAAAACCATTTTAAAATCCATTTTTATGATAAATCCCTAAATCTTGTTTTCTATCCTTTTATAAACTAATTTTAAAGAGAAATAAATCATGGTTCATAATATATCACCAAATCATAAAACCACCTAACTTAAAACAATTCGAATAAAAACTTTTGCATAAGCACAACAATCCAAGAAAAATCAAGGATCCAAGAGATCAAGTAAGGATCCTAAACCATGAATTCCCAATCACGAAACCCCAATTCATCAACTTCTAAAATAAAGGAAATCATATAAAACACTTACCTTGATGATTCTTGAAGAACACATAATGATAAACGAAGATCTGGGTAATAACCTATAATTCCACAATGAATCAATAAGAAACCCAATTAGATCATGGAACAAAACTTAGATCTATAATAAATATCCCCGATCTAAGGTTACTTTTGAAAAATAAGATGGAATCTAAAAGAACAATAAATAATAAAAAATAATGGGCACATACCTATGAAAATCTATAACCGACACCAAAGGATTCACTCAGAATGGTTTACAGAGGGAAAGGAATCACAAAAAACAAAAATAGGAGTCTCTTATGTTAAGAGCCAAATACAAAATTAATATAATGAGGTAAAATAGACGTATTTCAGGTTTTAAAAATAAAATTTTGATTAATTAATTAACATTGAAAAATTTGGCTACATGATTTGTAAAACCGTGTAAAAACCATAAAACCATTTATTGACTAATGAAGGAGATACATGGTTTGAAAAACCATGCCCCAACCATGTGAAAAAACTCTATCTTGAGCCACATTGTTTGAAGGGAATACCACATTGTATGTACTAACCATACACCTAACCATACTCCCTCCTCTAGGAATCCAACACAAGATGCATGGTTTCTTGGGAAGACTTGCATGCTTTACCTAACCATTCACTAACCATGTATAAGGATAAAAAACATATAAAACATCTATAAGTCACCCAAAAATAGCTTAGAAAAGACCTAAACAAAATATGGTTAAAAAAAAGAAATGTAATTACCTAAAAGAAACACTATTATGTTACAATTCTCCCCACCATATTTCTTTCTTTCCCTATAAAGTTAAGTTGAATAAGGATGGTCCATAATGAAATGAGGCCACAAATCCCTCACAATGGACTCTTAATCCCATGTATCATAAAATCATAACCCATAATTCTATATAATTGAAAACAATGATATCGACTTCCCATTTAGATCCTTCACTTGAGAATAAATAACATGGAATGATTGTTCAATAAGAGATATATCAAGTTCTATGTCATGATTTTCCTAATTCAGAACAAGATATGGGCCAGGATAAAAAAATTTGAGTTAGGATGCATGAAAAATATTGGGTATCAAAGAAAAATAACGTGGTAGAGCCTAGAATCAATCCACTTTTCCAAGTCATTCAATGACATCAAATGATCCCACTTACCTAGGAGTGAGTTTTCCTTGTCTTCCAAGCTGTCGGTGACCCAGCCATTATGAGAATTTTAAAAAAACTTGGTCACTAAATGAAAAATCCCAATTACAATGACAATGAACCACATAATACTTGTACTGACTCTAAGATGTCACCAAATTCTAATGAACTGGTTTAATATTCTTCATTGTTTCCTAAACCAAGAAAAATCATCTAAAGGAAGATTGACCAAACTTAGACCAATATAGAAAATATTTGTAGGGTTAGGTATAAAAATACTCAAAAGGTTCCATATTAATGGATGAATGGTAATTGTTATTATAAGAAAATTAAACCATCCCTATGTGGTTATCCCAAAGACCTCCAAAATCCTATACATAGACATGAAGTGTATCTTCCAGAATTTTATTATCCCTTTCTATTATCCCATCCATCTGGGGATAATATATTGTCCTCAACTTGACCTAAGTTCCCATTACCTCCCAAAATTCCTTCCAAAATAATGAAATTAAGAGAGGTTATCTTTCGAAGAAAATGGTCATATTAATCCCATGAAACTTTATAATCTATTTTACATAAAAAAAAATCCCAAGTCTTCCACTTTAGTGGTATCATTAATCAGTATGAAATGATTTTCATGGTTAACCAATCGATCACCACCCAAATGGTGTTCTTACCTCATGGATTTCGAGGTAAAACAATAATGAAATCAAATGAAATATCATTTTATTACCATGTTGGCATTTGTTGAGGTTGGAGAAAACTAAAGGGTTTTTAGTTCTCAGTATTAGCCTATTGCCACATATAGAATTGAGATATGAAATCTGATATGTCTCGTTTCCTACTAGGGTACCAGAAATAAAATTTCATATCATAAAACATCTTTTTGAAACCTGGGCGAACAACCCAAAATGAATAAATTAAATCCCCCAACATAGCTTTCCTCATAGTTTATGGAATAATAAAATGGTTTCTAAAGTAAATAATACCTTTCAAGGAGTCCTATTTCTCACGGATGGACTCCCCACCATATAAAGAAATTATAACATTATAAAACTCTTTATTATACTATTTCCCATGGAGAATAATCTTATAGAGAGAAGATATCAAAAAAAACTATCCATAACATTATCAGACTCCTCCTACCTAACTCCCAAGTGAATCAGAGTAATGATTCACATCAAGTTACATTCATCCATCACTTCCTCCATAGTCCGAGAAGGGAAATTCTGGCTAAAAGTGTTAGCAACAACATTACCATTTTCTAGATTATAGTCAATGTCAAAGTCGAAATACTGTAGGTATTACACCCATCATATCAACTACAGATTAAAATATTTTTTAGAAAATATGTAACAAAAACTCTTGTGATCAAAGTAAATGGTCAAATTTTCCTAAAAAAGATAATGACACTAACTTTTAATGGAATAAACAATTTCTACAAGTTCCAAATCATGAGTGAGTAATTAATCTCATGAGGTTGATGCTGATGTGATACATAATCCTCTACATGATCTCATTTCCTAATAATGAAACCCAATTCTATACCCAAATAATAATAAAAATAATATTTCCCTAACCAAACCCTAGTATGGTCAGAATCGATCCCGAATTAAAACACCACTTTGGTTCATTGAAGGACTCACGAAACATGGAGTGTCATAAGTACTTAACCACCTTGGAGGAACAAGTTTCAATAAATCATTTATGAACTAAAAATAATATCCCACCAAACCCAATAAGATTTAAATCTCAAAAAAATTCTTATGTTCTTCCCCCAACATGACAACCGTCACATTTTCAAGATCAACTGAGATACCATGTTTCAAGATCATGTGTCCCAAGAACATAATATCCCATATCTATAATTGGAATTCTAAAAAATATTTATATAGGAGATGATCTCTTAAGATCCCAAAAACATTTCTCAAGTTAACTAAATGATCTCTTTTAGTCTTAGAATACACCAAAATTTCATCCACAAACACCATGATAAAAGTGTCAAGATACTGGTGGAGATCAGGTTTATTAGCTCCATTAAGATGACATGAGTGTTAGTTAGGAAAAAAGGAATCATGAGGTACTCAAAATGACCTTACTTGTTCTAGAAGGTGGTATTTTGGAATATTTGACTCCATGATTCTAAGTTGGCGATAACCAGACCAAAGATCAATCCTAGAAAACCACTTTACTCCTTTCAATTGATAAAAAAAATCATCCATTGGAGATAAGGGATATTTATTATTGACCATTAATTGATTTACCTTTTGGTGATCAATACATAAACTGAGAGTTTCATATACTTTTGGGGAAAAGAGCATAAGAGTTTCCAAAGGTGGAACAATCGAGCATATAATTTCATTGGATCTAAAAACATCTAACAAAATTATCAACTCTTTCAACTTAGCTATAAACATCTATTAAGATGACATCAATATCATTTGATCACCTAACACTAGGTCAATCGAGAACTCCACCTCCCTATCTAGAGAAAATAAATGATATTCATCTAGAAACAATTTAAAAAACTCAATGAAAACAAGAGTAAGTACACCATTGAAAGATTCATGTCCCATTTAAAACATATATTAAGACATAAACCATAGAAAGAGATATCAACTTACCATTCTTTGGAAGGAGATGTAATGTTCGACAAGACCATGGGTTCCACTAACCATGAAACACAAGGGATTTTCCATTTAGGGTGATAAAATATACCCATTTATGATAACAATTGGTTTCATTAAGACGTGATGATTATATTAAACGTTATCCCTCAAGGTTCCAATTGCTTCTACAGTCTTGGAATTTGTGGCTTCCAATTCTAGAGATCAAATAGAACTGGAGACAAAGAGGTGTCCTAGAGATATATTTAGAAACTTCCATTGATTTCCATTCCTTTGGATACTCCTTCAGATGTAGACCTCAATTATATAGAGAACATAGGATGGAAATAATGAACATGAAAGCAAATCTCATCTTTGAAAGCTCAGATCATTCTTATTATTATTTTTTATAGGTTATTAGTGTAGTCTAAGACCCGTAAGTGTTTTAGTTTTTTTATATAGTTATATTTTTCACCCTTTGTATGATTTAGGTTCCCTTGGGATTTTTTCAATGAATATATCTAGTTTGGGAGTGGATGTTAGCATCCATAATCATGGGTTTATCACTAGATTCTAAAGTGATAAGGACTTCACGCTCAGATATGTTTCTTAGTACAATTTTCTTTTATTATTTATTGATCATATCTATTTATAAGGATGATTTTGTGATTTCTTTTCATAATAATAATAATTTTGGGTGGTTTTCTTTCCATGAAATAGGACCAACTTTGTTCAAAGATTGTAAATATTTGTGTTCATTATTTTTATCATAATATGATTTGGTTGTTCTTAATTCCAAATCTATTATTTTTCTTCTAGTTTTTGGTTTCCTCTTATTTATTTAAGTGTGTCAATTTACATGATCCTCTTTTTCCTTTATTTGGTTTCCATAATGTCTACATGGCCCTGCATTCCCCCAATAATTGGTATCATAGCTAGTATATTAGGTTTATTAATGTATTTTTATAATTTTGAGGTTGATAAGTTTTATGTAAAGAATGATTTTAATTTTTAGAGAGAGAAGATGCATTCTATTCTTGTCTAAAATAGACATATATATGCTTTTTTGGTCCCAAGAAACCTATATTCATAGTTTCCACTAAAGGATAGTCGGTTACCACCTACATTTACATTGACCCTTATATTCTTGAGAAAACCAATTATATGATGCTATTGACTTTATGGGAAAAGGTTATACACGAATTCAGCTATGAGGACACAACTAAATCCATTTGGATAAATCTTGAACACCTATTTTCACTTTAAATTTATAAACACAATAAGTTCTTGAAGAGAATAATCACTTCATCAAAGCTCTGTGCGATATGTATACTGATTGAACAAGTGTCTCTTGATCACTTAAAATTTTTAGTTGTCAACACTAAAGTGTCTCTGTGCCCTTCATGTGGCATGCTATTTTACTACAAGTTAAGTTAATGGGAGACTGACATGAGGTAAATTTTTTACTATAGGTTTACTTTGCAATGATTTTTCCATGATTCATATAAAAATCATAGAATTTATAATTTAGTGAAATGTAATAATTTAATAATGTAAGTTAAAAAATCAATGAATGAGATTGTGTGGAGACACTACTAATTTTAGAGTGATTGGTGGAGGATGTTTTCATGGTAGTACTCTATCATCAACAACTCCACATAGTAGAATCTTCCTTAGTTAGGAGTTGACTGAATGGAATTTAAAGTAGCTGGTGGAGGAATATTTCCAGTGTAAATAACTATGCAAACCACCATAAAAAAATGTGTGTTCCTTCCTATGTAAAATGGGATTAAATCCCATGAATTGTAATAAGAGGAAAACCTCTTTATAATACTTCTATGTGATCCTATGATGTATTATCTGGAGAGAGAAATAAAAAGGCTCCCATTATCCCATAGACATAGGAAACCCTTGCTGAATGACATTAAGTCCTCACATGTTCTTTTTTGTGTGTGTTTGATTTCATCGCCACAAACCTTCGCTGCCCCAACAAAGTGGTATCAGAGGGATCAGGGTTGAAATAAATATGTGCGTAGAGGATTTTCCAGTGACAAGAAAATTAAAGGTGGTTGGATTTTTTTTTGAGTCCAGATCCATGAAAATCCTGGAAAGACGATTCCAACAGTTCAAGCAGCATAAAAAATGGAGCTGAAATGAAGCTAATAGTGCCAGTCAAAGTTTTGGTCAAACCACGATTGCTACAGTACCCCCTTGCAAGATAAGATGACAGTATTCACACTAGTTGCAACATTCCGATGACTTTTTTGGCAATTTTTATGGTGAGCCATGTCAGTACCACCTCATCGGTTGATCTAGACAATTGAAATTGTTTTTTCTATATCATGGACAATCAGAGTCCATTTTTGGTGATCTAGAAGTTGATTACAGCTATTTCGACTGTTATGAACATATCTGTACAGTTATATTTTTAAAATTAGAAATTAATAAATGGAAGAAAATTATGGTAATATGATTAAGCTCATTGTTTTTAATTTTTCCATCTAGAAACCCAAATAGGGGATCTTTTATATATTAAAGATTTGTATAAACCAATAATGGAGACCACTAATCACATTGTAGTGAAAGAGGATGAATTGTAATCAAAATGTAAAACTGGTGAGAAGCCATTATCCAGTACCCCTCTAGTTGATGTGGAGTGGGTCATACTCAAAAGGAAGTGTGATGCTCAAATCAGATAGTGGATCAACAAAAGTATCTTCTAGATTTTTTCAAATGAATGTGATGCTTCTATTATATGGTGAAAATTGGAAAATATGTATTCAAGGAAAACCACACAGAATAAATAAAACCTGATACACTGTATTTTCAACTTTAAGTACAAAGATAGGACCAATGTATCAGAGAACATGAGAGAGTTCCAAGGTAATATTAATCCGTTGAATTCCATAAAAATAAAGATTGATGATGAGTTTTAGGAATTATTAATGATGAGTTCTTTACTGAATTCATGGGACACAATAGTTGTGTCTATCAAAAATTCAACTCCAAATAGAACTCTCACTATAGAGATAGTGAAAGATAGAATAATGATTGAAGGGTCCCAAAGTAAAGATAAGAGATCTACAACTGAATCAGAGGCTCTTTTCACTAAATAGTAGGGGAAGTAGAAATGGAAGGGAAAAAGTAGAGGAAGAGAACCCCATGACCAAAGTTTTGAAAGAATAAAGTGATCAAAATCAAAATTGAGATATGACATGATGTTCCACCACTATGGAAAGACCAGAAACATTATTTGGGAGTGTATAAGGTTAAAGGAAGAGTAGAGGAACCAAGAAGGTAAGACCCAAAATAATGATGTTGAAGTTTTCAATGAATTTTTTTTATTATTTAGTAAGATATTTATGTTAGTCTTGCAATCAAAGACTCAACATGGGTGATCTATTCTGGAACCTCCTACCATGTCACTTATAGAATAGATTTATCTTCATATTTCACTTTAGGGAGTTTCACACATATGAAGACAGGAAACGATAGTGCATCCAAAATTACTAGCATTGTTAATATTTCTATGGAAACTAATATTGGATGCAGGTTATTATTGAAGGATGTGAGGCATGTTTATGATAATATCCTCAATCTGATATCCACTAGAATTCTTGATGATGATGTATATGTTGTTCTTTTGGTGATGGGAAATGGAAGATTACCAAAGGAAACTTGGTAATTTCTAAAAGATAGAAAGATACTTATATTTATATCCTAGATGCTAGAATATATGGAGGATAATTCAATGTAGCTAAGAAATATGTTCCTAAAAAGTTTGACATAAGCGGCTTCGTCACATGGTCGAGAGGGGAATCATAATGATCTCTAGGAAAGATATATTTCTATAAATAAAAGGTAGACATTTGGATACTTTTATTGATTCCATCATGGGGAAAAATAAGGAGTATCATTTCATGGTTATATACCATCTAGAAAAGAAATTTTTTTATATTTTATTCACAATAACATCTTCATGATGAGAACTAAGTTGATGGTATGTACTATTTATTTTTTTACCTTCATAGGTTATCATTCTAGAAAATTTTGCGCCTTTTCTTTGAAAACTAAAGATCAAGTGCAGGATGTTTTCAAGCAGTTTCATTTGAAGGTGGATTAAGAAATAGACATATGGTTAAAGTGTATGTGAGTAGACAATGGAGGATAGTACCATAGTATATTTTAAGATTACTACATTATTTTCAACATTAGGTTAAAAAATCAATACCAAAGATGCCTTAGCATAACAATGTTTCTAATATGGTGAACATAACAATTTGTGAGAGAGTCAGGTGTATGCTCTCAAATGAAAAAAATACCAAACACCTTTTGGGGGAGGCAATGAGGATTACAATTGATCTTATCAAGATTTCTCCATAATTTCCACTGAAATATGATATTATATAAAGAGTTTGGACAAGTAAATTTGTTTTATACAAACACTTGAGAGTATTTGGTTGCAAGGAATTTGTTCACATCCTGAAAATGAGAAGGTGAAGCTGGATAGAAAAGGAAAGCAATGTATCTTTTTAGGATATACTCATGAGGAGTTTGGATACTGAATATGGGATCTTATTATTAGGATTATCATTAAAATTAGATATTTGGTGTTTCTTGAGGATCATAGGATTGAATATTTTAAGAAGGTAAAAAATGTAGAGAAGTTACAATCAAAAAATTATAGTCAATCTAGAACCTATCTCACCAACATCAGTTCTAGCTAGTGACAGAGAGGTACATAACAATGATGATACATCACTACCAGGTAATATGACTTTATCTTTTGATATATCTCTATCATATGATATTATATAATAGATTCCCCCTGAAGCGTAGTTGACAAGATCAATCGAAGAATGAAAACTGAGTTGTAGATACTCACCACATGAGTATGTGATGCTCACTAATGGGGTAGACCCAGAAAGTTATGATGATGTAATCACAAGTAAGAAGAATATGAATTGGAATAAGGCTATGCAAGAGGAGATGATATACCTGCACAAGAGAAACACATTTGATTTGGTGGAATTTCCAAATGGAAAGAAGGCACTCAAGAACAAGTGGGTGTACAGAATCAAAGGATAATATGGAAGATCACAAACATGATATAGATCTAGAATTATTGTAAATGAATTTATTTAGAAGAAAGGTTTTTAATTTGATGAAATATTTTCAAAATGTCTTCTATTAGAGTTGTTCTTGGATTGACGACTTTTCTAAACCTGGAGGTTCAACAACTGGATGTAAATATAGTGTTATTACATGGTCATATTGATGAGGATATATACATAGAGTAGCTAGATGAATTTTAGGTGAATGGTAAAGAAAAATTGGTATGAAAACTTAAGAAAAACATATATGGTTTGAAATAGGCAATGAGGAAATGGTACAGGAAATTTAACTCAATCATGGATAAAAATGAGTACAAAAGGATGACTTATGAACACTGTGTTTTCATAAAATAGTTTTCTGATGGTGATTTCATTATCTGATTGATTTATGTTGATGATACGGTAATTATTGGTCAAGATATCACCAAGATTGATAGGTGGAAGAAGGAGATTAACAGATCATTTGAAATTAAGGACTTGGGTGACACTACTTAGAATCTTAGTATGATGATTACTCATGATAGGAGGAATCATAAGATTTAGCTATATCAGGAGCGGTACATTGAGAAAGTTCTTGAAAGATCCAATATGAGAAAAGAAAAACTAGTTATCACTCCACTTGTGAGTCATTTCAGGCTCATGATAAGTTATATTCTATCAATTGAAAGGGAGAAATAAAATATGGAAAATGTTTCATATCAGTCAGTAGTTGGAAGTCTTATGAATTCCATGGTGTGCACCATACTATATATTTATCATGATGTTGGTGTTGTGAGTATATTATTATCAAATATACTAAAGGATAATTGGATAGTGGTGAAATTGATATTGAGGTATCTCTAGGGTATATATAGTCATTGTTTATCTTTTGGAAGTAATAAAACTGTTTTGGAAGGATATTTAGATGAAAATATGGTTAGAGAAACTACCCAAACCACCAAAGAAAAATGTGTGTTCCTTCATCTATAAAATGGGATTGAATCCCATGAATTGTAATAAGAGAAAAATACCATTTTAATCCTACTGTGTGATCCTGTAATGTATTATCCAAAGAGAGATACATAAATGGACCCATTATCCCATGTATACAGGAAACACTTGTTAAACCACATTAAATCCTTGTGTGTTCTTCATTTTTCTTTCTATTTGTGTTTTATTTCATCACCATGAACCTACGCTAACCCAATAGATTATCATTGAATTACAAGAATGGGTTTTAGTTCTTGGTTCATGACGAGATGACCAAAATTCATTTTTCAAATATATTATTCTCGGTGCAAATGGTGATGAATGATGTAGGGGAAAGAATATCCCCAAGGTCATCAAAAAACTTATTCTCCTTGATGTGGGTGGTAAAGAGGTAAAAACATGTTCCACATTAGAAAACCGACTCACAGATCCATACGCCTCACTCACTAGCCTCTCTGTGAAGGGGATATCAGTAGTATCATCATACCCATACTTAATGTTAATGGTGTGGGGGAGATAGGCTGGAAGATTGGTCTAACCCCAAATGTATTTCAGAAGAAGTTAATGGGAGGTCATGATGGTCCATATATCCATATTCTCTTCCTAGACTCTATTGCACCTCTTATTGTGTTCTCTCCATTTATGGGTGTTCTGAGTGTAGGGAAATCATTCAACCATGATGGTTATGGGTGGAGGTGTAAGTGATGATAAGCATCGATCCACTTGTTTTAAAACTCTCCACTTGTTTCTCATCTATAATAGACCCTACCAAATTCAATTATATCAAATGATATAGAGAGTGTCTAGAATCGAATCTGGTCGCCATCAAAACCAGCACCAAACCCAGCCCGTGGGAAGACCCGAAGGTCATTCCTGATCCCCACGGGCGGGAAAAAGTACCCGTAGTATCATATAATAAAGTTTGGGAATGATTTACCTGAGTTTATAAACATAAAATAATTAATGAATCCAATAAAACAAATCTGTATTTTTCCAACAAAACCATCTTTTACAAAATTTCATAAATGAATTACATAATTTAAAACAATTATAAAAGACTAAAACAACTAAAGAAACCCACAATGGACAGCCCAAGAACCATACTCATGGAAAGAGGCACCACCCCCAAGCCATATTCACAAAACAGCACCACGAAGGACCTGCTAGAGACCCAAACCACTGGCACTAAAAATTTTACCCAAACCTATGACAAAAATAACCAAGTCTACATACACCCAAGGGTGTAAGTAGGGTGTGAGCCAAATCCCAGCAGAATACCACCACTAAGATATTCCATGTGATAAAAATTCAAAGATTAAAAGATTGAAAGTTTTTATAAACATGAAATGCTAGTTACAATTTCTAAAATATGCAACATTAAATAAAAACAATTTTCAAGTGGGTCACTTTAAAGAATCAACACTTTAAAAAAATAATTCCAAAGAAACTGAATTTTCCATATAACCATACCGCTAACTGATGGTAAGAACAAAGTATCTAATTATCACAAGTAATGGGAAATAACCCCTAGACACTAGCTTGTTGTGGGTCCCTGGTACCTCGTATCTTAGTGAAAGTAACTATCATAATATCTGTTCTTGTGCACACGAGCCACTAGTAGGGATCATACCCATAACATAGTGGTTCCCCAGAATCATAATCATTATCATCATCATCATAATAGTTTAGTTATTGTTGTCATCATCAATCTTGCTATGTGAAATTGAGGCCAAACCCCACGGGATCACTAGCATACTAGTACTCGTCAACCTACATAGATACCTGAGCTTCCCTCTTGTAATCAAACAAGTTCAACAAGACATGAAATATAATTTTCACTTGAAAATACCACTTCCACATCACACATTCACCAAAAATCCCACATGTATAACACACAAGTCACATAATCCATCTTTTCATTTAAATTCATTTTGAAATCATACTCACACCAAAATATCCCACAACACCTTTCACATCTCTTTAACACTTAAAAAAATCCTTTAAAAAATTGTATAAAACATTTCCAAGATAGTCCAATTCACATAACATCCCACACACATATCACATAATACTTATTTCATAAACAAAATTCATTTTTCACATCACACTCACACAAAACAGCCCACAAATGTGTTTTGCACCTTTCTTACCATTTGATAAAACATTTCAGCAATTTATAAAACATTCTAAAAATACTTGACATCTTAAATCACATATTTACCCTTAAAACCAATCCTATGTGAATAAAATCACCAAAAAAGTACATGTACATCATTTTACCACTTTGTTTAACTCACCAAATCATTTTCAATTTTCATAAAACAAACCTAGGGGGTATAACCATATTTTTCACACAAAACCCATTTAACACCCATCTTTAAAAGCCAAAATCACACCAATTCCAATCCAAAACAGAATTGGGAGCCCTAGAAATATTTACTAAACCACTATCAAGTGTTATAAAATCAACTTGAATAATACCACAAAATATGCACTAGAAAAACACACATTTTCCAAAAACACTTTCAAGGATTATAACAAGGTTTTACACATAAAACTCATTAAATACCCCCTTTTGAGGCCCACATGACACTAAATCATTAAAAAAAATAATTTGAAGCCCCTTTCATCAACAAATAAATCACCTTCATATTTTGTAAAACTACCACCAAGGATATCACATGATTTACATTTGAAAAATACACAACTTCAAACAAAAATGTAACTTTAATACTAAATGCTTTGCTAATTCTACCAAAAATAGTTTTCTCACCACCCCCAAAATATTAGTAACATGATAAATCAATAAACCAAGCAATATAACTCATCAATAATTTATTACACATTGAATCACATATCTAAAGTGTCGAAACCCTCAAATCCTGGTGCGAAACATCAACTGCACCACTGCCGCATCACAAGGGAGTGAAATAGAGACCTAGACTACAATATTTGACCAAAAATACACCAAATCAAACCATAGGTACGAAACCTAACTTCTGGTCATGAGTAACATCAATAAAATATGAAATAAAACCAAAGGAATATGGAAGAAACGAAAGAGGAATCACTAACATTGAAGAATCTTGAAGTTTCCCCACCAAAAAACACATCAAATATGAGTTCCAAAGGAGATTGAGGGAGGCTCAAGACCTCCCATGGATTCTAGGGTAGAATAGAGGAATAATGGAGTGGATTAGGTTTATTTAAAGGAGGGAAAATGGGAGTTACAATAATATTTTTAATGACTTGGACACCCTTGCACAGTTTGGCTACACAGTTTAGCAAATTGTACGACCAAACTGTACGGACAATTATGGTCACCCAAAAAGTAATATTTTGCCTCCAATTTCAAGGATGTACAAGGGGGAAACCAAGGGGGAAATATAATCCAAGAATATGGTAGAAAAAATTCCAAAACAAATCACTCTTTTCACCCCAAAACTCATCAAACTCATGGGTACAATCCCCCTCAACAACTTACACCATAAGTGGTGCCACTAGGATTGTCACTAATTCAACTACAGAAAAACACAACATCACACCATAACTTTGAAAAAAGTTGAGTCCAAGTACCATACAATACCCCTAATTCTAATTTCATAGATCATGAACATAAAAGACACCAAAATTTTAAAACTAGAACACCCAAAAACTAAGAGAAAGCTAAGAACCAAAAGAGAACTTCAAAAAAAGCATGGAATTGAAAATCAGGGTGCAGAAATTCTCCCCACCATAAATATTTCCACCCCTAGAAAGCCACAGAAAGTACAGAAGAAAAAACCAAACCCAATTGAAAAACCCAAATGTACCCCTTTTCCAAGTTTCATCCACCCCCCAAAAGGCCAAAACACCTCTAGTGATTAATTAGGGAATAAATATTCTCACAATACAAAAATTACACAACTTTCTTAAAACAATCAAGAACATTATGAATTCATCCCAAAATTAAATACCTAAAATACTATCTGAACAAGAATTAATAAATTTACCCAAACAAACAACAATAACAAACAAGGTTACACTTACCTTACTTTAACTAAACTGTTGGGTGCTCTCCAATCCCAACATCTACCCAAGGAAGATGTTTCTAGTTAGATAGATCCAAATGAGACTACCT
Source organism: Viscum album (assembly GCA_963277665.1). NCBI lineage: Eukaryota > Viridiplantae > Streptophyta > Magnoliopsida > Santalales > Viscaceae > Viscum > Viscum album. The sequence continues at coordinate 1,328,838,179 of OY728159.1, forward strand.
ACCAACAAGACAAGATCAAGGAAAAATCTGAGTTACTAGTATATGGATACACAAATGGGATCTCCATGATAAGAGACAACTTAAATTTTTTCCAAGACAGAATCAGGACACTAACAGGGGAGGCCTGAACAGACTCCGTAGAACAAGGGGTAGAATTCCATTAGACCTTTCCAAAATATCTTACATAAGAATCATAGTGGGTATCCCAACCATAAGAACCAACCATATTAACTGAACAGAATGGTCTAGCACAAAAATACCCCGGAATTTAAAGGGTTGGCACAACTTCATGGTTAGCCCACACAGTTTGGGAAGTCGTGCACTAACCATGCAGATCATTATATCTGCATGGTTTTCTTGGGACACTGTCACTAAAAATCAGGCACAAACCATGTGCTCAACCTGTCTAGCCAAATTTTCAAACCTTTCTCTAAAAACTCTTTGAACAACCCTAGGATTTCCCCTGACTACACACCATCTTTACTATGAAACTTATGGCAGGAGCTCAAATGATTGAAGCATATTCAGACTCATAGTTAGGATTTGGAAACCCCCTGAATGGAACTTCCCCTTTTAGTTCCATGAAAGTTATACCCTGATCCCAGATGGGTTCACCAATACAAAACACATTACAAACTCACTTTACCCTAACCCGACATTTCACTGAAACAAGGGCTTAAAAGATGCACACACATCACGTCTTGTTTCTTTGGGTGAGAAACAATAGGAGGAAATGGAAAATATAAAAACCTTCCTATAAAATAGATGATTTGAAGTTTTTCCAATGGATAAATACTCCCAACATAATAGAGTATCTCAGAGGATTTCATGACCTTCACCTTTACAGTCAAATGAGCACACGATATCACAAGGCATCACCGAACATGACCATTGCGACTGATAAAAACAATACATGGAAAAGGACCTTATACCAAGTCCCCAAACAACAAAAAATTGCAGGAAGTTTCCATAATATCATCACATAAATAGATTTTCCACACTGGTGGTTTAACATGAACTCATTCTTTAAAGAGACTACGAAGGACCCAGAGGCCCTCTTGGAAGCCATCCACACTAACAACCCCAAACTACTTCCATATTTGATGAATCTGGTAACCTAAGAAACTAAGGTATCTTTCAACCTTCCACGAGCACTCTACCACTACAAAAGGATCCAAAAACCCAAGAAAGGAAAAGGTGTAAACTCAATCTCCAAATCTCACAAAATAGATTCCTTATATTGATCAACTAGAGGGTCTTCCAATAGAAAAACAATTTGGGCTTCACTTCAGTTGTGCACTAACCCTTAATGGGGGAATACCTTATCCAAAGAGATAACCCAAGGACCCAAACAAGATGGACCATTAGTCAAAATGTGACACCAAATTGAACTGAACACATGAGGGAAACCACTGTAAAGGCTTCCCGAACTTTTCTCAGAAGAGACCACTAATCATCCCTACAACCTAGCTTACCGACCAAACACAAACCCAAAACACCATTTAACAAGATGGGTTCTTGGACTCAAAACATCCCACGACAACAACATTTCCAAAATCACATAATACAAACCATCCCCAACCAGTCATCAATATATTATGTTTTCCTTTAAAACCATTTCTTTGAAAACAAATGGTTCAACGGTTAGCGTACCCACCAATGGTACCCCATGGGCCTCACACATGCATGTTTACATGTCGCACCAGGAACCCACCTCATATCCATCTCGATACTTATCCATTCATGCCATTAACCATCCATAATCCCATATAACTCCATGCATGTGGTTACCCATGGAAATATCAAAGGTTAAAAAAATTCATTCTACTTTTCAGAACCAAAATATTCAACCGACACATCCTTTTTCTTAGACCCACTAACCACAAAATCAAACCCAATTTACATCTTACAGAACATTTCATAAAGGCACAATCATTAAAATGAAAACTCACTTTCAATTCATCTATGTTAATTTCAAAACATTTCAGCCCATTTCAAAACACTTCTAATTTCATGAAAAACTCCATTTCATAAATCCCTATTAAAACACCTTTCAATAGTTTATAAATCTCTATTGGAAACACTTTTTCAAAACCAACTTTAATATAGTTCCTACATTCAAAAGAGTTGTAAACACACCATTTTCCATTTCAAAACAATTCTGAAAATTCAGTTATACCATTTTAGAAATCAAGACACTTTCACTTTACTAAAAAATAATTTCATAAAAGTTCACATTTCTTAAATATCGCCATTTTTTTAAAACCAAGTTCCCAGATTCCAACATGAAGAGACATGAGAAAATGAGAGAGGAAACTATTTTTAGTGGGTGACTTGGACATATGGTTGGGATCCATAAGCCAATCAATTCACCATCACAGAGAGTATTCTATGGAAATATCCCTATCTCCACATGGCTTTCCAGGCCCTGCGATCTCACTGAGACCATTATCTCGACTCTCTTTTCACTTCCCCAAATCATCATCAAACCAATAAAACCAAAGGACTCAGATAAATACCAACTACCCATGGTGACTCAAATACTGTCATGAGGTGTGATATCTAGGAACACTACCCATAAATATAATGTCAAGTCTCGACAATCCTAACACCAGTCTATCTTGACTGTTCCCCAAATAACATGACCCAAAGAGTTAACCTGATCCTCCTTTGATACAATTTTGTCAAGAACCGAATTTGGTTGCCATCAAAACTGGCACCAAACCCATCCCTTGGAAAAACCTGAAGGGTGTTCCCGATACCCACAGGCTGAAAAAAGTTCCCAAGTATCATATAATGAAGTTTGGGAACAATTTACCCAAGTTTATAAGCATTGTACAATTAACGAATCCAATAAAACAAATGTGGATATTACCAACAAAACCATCTTTTAAAAAATTTCATATTTGAATTAAATAATTTAAAACAATTATAAAAGAATACAACAACTGAAGAAAACCACAATGGAAATCCCAAGAACTATCCTCATTGAGAGAGTCACCACCCCCAAGCTATCTAAACAATATATCACCACGAAGGAACTGCTAGAAACCCAAACCACTAGAACTAAAAATTGTACCCAAACCTGTGACAAAAATATTCAAGTCTACTTACACCCAAGGGTGTAAGTAGGGTGTGGGACATATCCCAGTAGGATACCACCACTAAGATATTCCATGTTATAGACATTCAAAGAAGAAAATCTTGCAAGTTTTCATAAATATGAAATGATAGTTACAATTTATAAAAGATGAAATCTTAAATATTTTTTTTTCAAGTGGTCTAATTTAAAGAATAAACACTTAAAAAAAATAATGCCAAATATACTGAATTTTCCATCAAACCATACCATATTCTTACAGTAAGCACAAAGTATCTAATGAGCACAAGCAATGGGAAATAACCCCTAATCACTAGCCCACTGTGGGTCCGAGGTACCTTGTATATCGGTGAAAGTAACTATCATAATATTTGTTCTCATGCACATGAACCACTAGTAGGGATCATACCCATAACCTTATGGACCCCCAAAATCATCATCATCATCACCATAGTTTTTTTGGTGTTTTCATCGTCAATCTTTATAAGTGAAACTGAGGCCAAACCCCATGGGATCACTAGCATACTAGTACATGTCCACCCACATAGATACTCTGGGTTCCCTCTTGTGATCAAATAAGTTCAACAAGCCATGGAATATAATTTTCACATGAAAAAACCACTTCCACATAACACATTCACAAAATATCCCACATGTATAACACACAAGTCACATAATCCCCTTTTTTCGTTCAAATTCATTTTGAAATCAGACTCGCACCAAAATAGCCCACAACACCTTTCACATTTCTTTAACACTTCAAAAAATCCTTTAATTTTTTTTATAAAACCCATACAAGATAGTAAAATTCACATAACATCCCACACATATATGACATAATACTTATTTCATAAACAAAATTCATTTTTCTCATCACACTCACACAAAACAACCCACAAACGTGTTTCACACCTTTCTTACCATTTGATAAAGCATTTTGGTAATTTATAGAACATTATAAAAATGATTGAAATATTAAATAACTTATTTAACCTTAAAAACCCCATCTTAAGTAAATATAATCACCAAAACAATACATGTAAATCATTTTACCACTTTGTTTAACTCATCAAATCATTTTCAATTTTCATCAAACAAACCCAGGGGGTATAACCATGTTTTTTACACAAAAACCATTTCAAAACACTCTTTAAAAGACATAATCACACAAATACCAATACAAGACAAAATTTTCATCCCTATAAATATTTATTAAACCACTCTCAAGTGTTATAAAATCACCTCAAATAATACCACAAAAGATACACATGAAAACATATATTTTCATAAAACAGTTTCAAGGATTATAATAAGGTTTTACATATAAAACCCATTCATAAACCCCATTTTGAGGCCCAAATGACACTAAAGAATTAAAAAACCATAATTTTCATCCCTTTTCAACAACTAATAAATAAAATCTATACTTTATAAAACTACCACCAATGATATCACATGAGTTATATTTGAAAAGTAAACAACTTCAAACCAAAATGTAACTTTAATACTAAATGCTTTTCCAATGATACAAAAAATGGTTTTCACACCACACAAAACATATTAGGAATATGATAAATAAATAAACCATGAAATATAACTCATCAATAACTTATTACACATGGAATCACCTACCGAAAGTGTCAAAACCCTCAAATCTTGGTGCGAAATATCAACCGCACCACCGTCGCACCAAAAGGGAGTGAAATCGAGACCTAGACCAAAATATTTGACCAAAAAGACACCAAATCAAACCCTAGGTACGAACCCTAACTTATTTTCATGAATAACTTCAAGAAAAGACAAAATAAAACCAAAGTAAGATGGAAGAAACGAATGAGGAATCACAAACCTCGAAGAATCATGAAGTTTCCCCACAAAACCCCCCATAAAAGATGGGTTCCATGGGAGCTTGAGGGAGATTGGAGACCTAAAATGGATTCTAGGGTAGAATTATGGAAGAATGGGGAGGATTTGGTTTATTTACAGGAGGAAAAAATGGTAATTACAAAAAGATTTTTAATGACCAGGACACCCTTTCATGATTTGGGTGCACGATTTAGTAAATTGTGCGTCCAAACTGTGCGGCCTATTATGGCCACCCAAAAAGTGATTTGTTTCCTAAAATTTCAAGGGGTTACAAGGAGAAAACCAAGGGGGAAATATAGGCCAATAATAGGGGAGAAAACGTTCCAAAAAAACACTCTTTTCACCCCAAAACTCATCCAACTTATGGGTACAATCCACCTCAACAACTTACCCCATAAGTGGTTCCACTAGGAGTATCACTAATCTAACTACAAAACACCACAACCTCACAAAATACCTTTTACTAAATAGGATTCCAAGTACCATAAAATACCCCCAATAATAAGGTCATAGATCAAGAACACAGGAGACACCAAAATTTCAAACCTGGAACACCTGTAAACCAAGAGAAAGATAAGAACCAAAAGAGAACTTCGAACAAAGCATGGAATTGAAAATTTAGTTGTGACAGAGAGATATTTGGGGGTAATTAAATGTTAATCATGGGATGAACTCACCTTGTATATATAGAACCTTTTATGGGGTTTTGGATATACATATACCATGACCATGAGCCTAAAGGAGGGCCATCATGTTGGGTGTCCACATGAGACATTTAAAAAAAGAAGAAAAATGATATAAATAAAAGAAGAGATTTGAGTTTTTTGATGAATGATTTTTTAAGAGGAGGTATAGATATTATTTGCGGTGTGCGTGAACTCCCTATGAGGAGAAGATTTTAGTTTTTCATCAGATTTGATAATCTATTAGTTTTATTCTGATCTTAGTACTTTTTCAGAACCCAGTTATTCATTCAATGATCTTCAGATACATACAATCAGATTTATTATTTTCTCTTATTTATAGGATTATTATATTTTATTATATATTATTTATACCTATCTTGTCCACTGGTATCTTTGATTTAAAATTTTATCTGAGTATTACTTTTGAGATCCCTTTAACTTTTTTGGATTCTCTACTATGGGCTTGCTGATTATAGTGGATCTTATTTCTGGACCAGGTCCCATGGGTTTTCCCTTATTGGGTTTTCCATGTTAAAAATTTATTATGTAAAAATTTATTTTTCTAAACATATATTTGGTCACTACACATACACTTTATTTTTTTGGGCTTCTTTTAAGGGAAATAATTTTATTTACACTGTGTGTTCACTTCGGTGTTCGTTTTCACATTCATCACTTGCCATCTTTCCCAACATCTTGTATCAAAGGGTTTGGTTTTTATTCAGATAAATTATGTAATATAATTATAGTTAAATTATTTTTTGAATGGTATCAATTAAAATATGTAGATATTAAAAATTAAGCATCTATTTTTCATCATGAGAATGCATCTTCTGGTGTTTAGTACATCAAATCAAGGATAAATATATGATGAATAATGAGAGTTTGAGCATGATATGTTTTGTGGTTTCATTAATCATTGGTTCAAAGAAAATGTGATAAACCATATTGTCATCATCTCTCTTGTTAGAACTTTGTGGGAGAAGCTAAAGGCCACCTATACTTTAGAGACAAGAAATAATAAATTATTTATCCTAAAACAAGTGATGAATTTGAGGTACAAATAAGTTATGTATATTTATGACTATTTTAGTGAATTTTAGGTATGTTTTGATAAATTTTATGGTATGGGTATAAATTTTTACGATGGGGTTTTAACGTTTCTTTTCTTAATACTTTACCTAATTCTTGGGAGAATTTTTGTGTTACTCTAACTGATTGAGATTCTAATGGTACAGTTAAATTCAATTATATTAAGATTTATATCTTGAATGAAGAGTTCATGAGATGTACTCAAGATAAATATTCTTCAGATATTTTATCCACAGAGAAAAGTGGTAGAAGCTAGGAAACAAATCAGGGACATAGAAGTCGAGGTAAGAGAAAATGTAGAAGCTAATCCAGGTTGAAGTAGAGAGAGTTTGAATGTCATAATTGTGGTAATAATGGACTTGTTAATAAGTTTTTTTATCATCTGAAAAGATAAAATAGAGTAAAGGAAAATAAGGAGAATAAAAATAGTAATGGTGATGATTGTGTTTCCACTACTACAAAGGTAATCTTATTATTTTTTATGAATCCATTAATATTTCTTCTGATGATTCTTACTGTGATATTGAAATTGGTTTCTATTTTCACATGACATCATAGAAGAAGTTATTTAAATCTTACATCCTAGGTAATTTTTAGATTTTTAAGATTGTTAATGATGGTCATGATGATATTTAAGGTATTAGGGCTATTTGTTTAGAGACCAAAATAGAAAGTAAGATGATTGTGAATATTTTTTGATATGCACCTAAGGTTTTCCTAAATCTTATTTCTACTAGTTTTCTTGATGATGAAGGTTTTGTGAGTACTTTTAGTGATGGATGATGGAATATTTATAAGGTTTCTATGATTTTAGCTTGAGTTAAGAAGCAATCAGGTTAGTACTAGACTAGAGCATATATTTCTTGTTATATTTCTTGCATTGTTGAGTGCATGGTCCCTTATAAGTTAAGTAAGAATGGTCCCAAATACATTAGTTAGAAAATGATTGGTTGTTTGGCCAAGATAAATTTTCTTACAGGTTTTAACAATGTTAAATTGGACACATAAGACCATTTTATTGATGAAAAACTTTATAGGGTGAGTTTCAAAATTCATTCTTTGCACAGGAAGTAATAGGTACTTGAATTAGTACATTATTATGTTTTTGGAATTTTAAATCTAATACTTTTAGTGGTGGAATTTATTTTATGAAATTTATTTACGAATAATAACATAATCTTTGGGTTTATGTTTTGAATTCTAAAAGTTAGTTTCTTAGTGTTTTAAAAAAAATTCATGTTTCAGCTAAGGGAGAATCTGGTAAGAAGATGAAATGTATTTTCACTAAAAGAATGGTGAGTATTGTAATTTTTTTGATCAATATTATAGGGAAGAAGGTATTCTACATCAAAATAAACCTCTTAAGAAACCTCTGCTAAACGGTGTAGATGCGAGGATGAACAAGCCTTTGTTAGAAATAGTTCGTTATTTTCATTCAGAAGAAAAGTTTTGTGGGAATTTTTTAGATGATGATTTATTTATTGCTTCTTATATTAGAAATTTATCACATGAATTTTCATTATATAAATAAACTCCTTATAAGTTTTGGTATGGAAAAAATATAAAGTATGATCATTTATGTTTTTTTGGTAATAATGATTTTTTTCATGTACTAATAGATGAGAGGCCTAAATTGGATGGTAAGTCATGATAGTGTATTTTTAGTGGCTATGTACATGATGTATAACTACCCATAACCCACACTCCTAGATCCTGTGATGAAATTCTTAACATTTTATTCCCAGATTTCTTGTCAATAATTGTAACCCAGTTTTTTATCTAGAATTTACAACATCAAAAGGAAAACATGGATCACATATATACTGAAGGGCCTTTTAGGTTTATAGTTTTAGAGAATAAGTAAAAACTCCTACATAAAAAATTAACATGACTTTAAATTATAACTTCTCCCACTTAACCTAGTATTTTTTCACATTACTAAATCCTCATCATCCATATGAAATCCTTTCAAGATATAACTTGTTCAACATCATTATTTAAAAACCGCGGAAAATGAAACATAATAAGGTTGATCTCATATGCTTAGTGAGGGTAAAAAAAAGAATTAAAAATTGAATGTCATCAATGAGAATAAGAGTTCATAAGGGTGTGATGACGTAATAAAAGTGTATGAGGAAGTCATAAAATAACTCATACCTATTAATACTTAGATCATAAAGTATAAATACATGGTAAAGGAAAGAGTCATCAAAATCAATAATCAAATGTCATGGGATATCAATCTCAATAATTAGAAACATTATAAACTCATAATAAGAAATTAAAATTCTTTTTGGTAACTTGAAGAATCAATTTCACAAAACCCTTTCAAAACCATTTTAATTGGAATAACTATATGACCAAATTCCAACATTATCATTATACACTACATTAGATATCTATAATGGGATCACCAGACGCCATCTGGACCACCCCATGTTAATATCTAATGGGATTTCCTAGTGCCATATGGTCCACCCCATGTTAGTCTATAACAGGTTTACCCGAAGCTATTTGGGCCACCCCAAGTTAAGTTGTAATGAGCTTATCTAGTGTCATCTAGGCCGCCCCATCATGTAAGATGTCCAAGAACCCCAACATGAATAAAACTCGTAGAAAAAATTATTATTCATTTTACAACGTGATTAACCCATAGAAATGAAATAAGTATCACATCAATATCTTTGAAATTCAATCAAACTATGGAAAAGAAATGAATTCCATAAAAATCTCTTTGAAACATGGTTATACCATAGAAAAGAAATGGGTTCCCAAAAAATCTATTTGAAATATGATTAACCCATTTAAAATAAATGGGTTCCATAATAATATATTTGAAACATGGTTATATAATAAAAAATAAATGGTTTCCATAACAATTTCCTTGAAACATGTTTATCCCATAAAAATAAATAGTTCCCATAAAAATATCATTGAAACTTGATTAACCCATGGAAAAGAAACAGGTTCCATAATAGTCTCTTTGAAACAAGATTAAACCATTGAAATGAAATGGTTTATATAAAAATCTATTTGAAAAATGATTAACCCATGGAGATGAAGCGGGTTCCATAACAATCTCATTGAAACATGATTAACCCATGGAAAGAAATGGGTTCCATAACAGTCTCTTTGAAACAATATTAACCCATGGAAAAGAAACATATTCCTTAAAAATATATTTCAAAAAATCATAATACATCCAAATAAATAATGATTATTATATCATTAAAAAATATCCCCAGTGTAGGATAAGTAACAACAAGTGTTGTTGATGTTGATTAATGTAAATATAGTTAAAATATCATTAGAAACATTCTTGAGGAGATAAGTCTTTAAACATTCTAAAAGTGTCTCATACCACTTTGAAACATTTTAATAATTAACCCCATGAATGGAATAACATAAAATGAAAATTAGAATATCATGAGAATAACGATATTCCGGATATAACATGTCCAAGGAGTAGAGTATACACCTTATAAAAATAATTAGGTGAAAAAAACAAATAAGTCTTAATGGAATGGAAATTGATATGAAACCCCTTATAACTATAGTAACATCTGAATCAGAAACCTGAAAAGTAATAATCGTCAAAATAAAAATTTTAATATATTGAATATAAAATAATTCATGATATAAAATATAAAATTTTTAATTAGATACACCACACAAAATAATTAAGTGGTGAATATGAAATTTATCTCAGAAATATAAAAACTGAGATAAAAATCTTGTACAATGATCACATTATTGCAGTGAGAATAAATCAATGAAATAATTATTTGTGAAAAAATTAAATACACACAATAAAATTTTAAATACTATATAAAACAATAATAGTTCGTTTTACATATATTCTTGTCATATCATAATCACCATCATAGAATGTTAACCTAATGAATGGAAATTGAGTTAAGAAATCCCTTACATTGAGTCTGATTTGTCATGATTTTCCTCTATATTCCTGAATAATAAACTTATTAAAATTATTTAATTTATTCAGATCATTTTTTAATTTTATTATAACGTTCATTTCACATATAAAAAAGTAGAATAAAATTACTTAATCAATAATGTTTAAGTCATATGTTTGGACCATATTCAGCTTATGTGTCAAAAGTGACTTTGATTGGTTAATTATAGTCAATGAGGTCATTATTTAAACATATACAGAATAATAACCATGAAATAATTATCATATTTTTATATAAATTATACTTTTAAAATTATATAGGAAATATAGTTATGAAAAATGAACTGATGTTACGGTAATGGAGACGGTAGGTCGTACATACACATGAGTAGTGTTCCCATTTTTCAATGATCATTATGGAAAGAAGATAAGTAATGATTATCTTTATAGAATTAAAATTATATCATAAATACCATATTATATAATTATATATAATCATATATATCAGTATTTTTATGTGGTGATGAAAAAGGAAGAATCATATCGCTTTGTGGAGGCATTAGTCTACACATCCACGAACGACATTATCACTTTTTCTATGTGTTAAATGGAAAGAAGAAAAAATATTTTATATTACCATATAGATAATATTTTCATGAATATAATAAATATTTAATTTATATCATATATTTTTATTAAATTCATTCTTAATAAATTCCATATAAAGTGTGACCGAATCACATCGCTTTGAGGCGGTGGTAGTCCACACATCCACAAATGATGTTATCATATTCCCAAAAAATGGAAAGCATAAAGGTATGTGTTAAATAATAATAATAGAAGAATGAATAAATTATAAATATAATATATATCATTTAAAATCAGTAATTCCATCATTATTACTAACATTGAAATGTGGTAATGGAAGAATAAACGACATCAGTTTGCGAGGCGGTAGTACATCATACACACGAATGATGATTCTGCATCCCATTTCATAGAAGCGTGTGAAGGTGCAGGTCAATCCATTAATATAAAAAAATAATTTATATTTATTATAATAATTTTACTATATAATCATAGAATATGAATAATTTAAGGGTTGTATAAAGATATAAAACAAAAGATCTTGTTGAAGAATGTTGCCTCTTATTTGGGTATCTCTTTTTGGTTTGCACAAAAGGAATTCCTTGGATTGATTTCTACCAAAATTTATGATTATAGGATAGATAAGGGATTTTGGGAGATTATTTAGGATGTTTTAGGGGTTATAATATCCAATTTTTTTTATAGGTTTGAAGAAGTGGGGAGGGTGAGTGCCTTTTTATAGTGGAGGGGGAATGATATTCTTGTAAATATAAATATGTAAACACTATTTGGGAGGTATACCTTACATTAAGTGCATCAAATAATGATAATTATTTTATAAAATATGGTATATGGTTGAATCATGGTCTAACAATGGGTTTTCGACATTTTTATAGATCATTATCCACTTAAGATTAATGTTTAACCACTAAGTAAACACGTTTTTTACCTTAATCACTGTAATTAATTTTAATTAAATTCAATAATATTTTTGATAAAAAACTAAGTTAAAATTAATAGAAATTATAAATTTATATTATTAAAAATATGGAATTAATTTATATAAATTCCAATCAGAGAAGTGGTGAAAATTAATTTAAAATTAATCTCACGGATGGGACAAGGCAACAGATTTTCAAGATAAACCTCTAAATGTTTGAGATATTTTTATATCCAATTTAAATTTTAAATTAACTCAAATGAAAAAAAATAGTTTAAATGATATAAAATTTATCTAATTATACTTTTAAAAAATTAATAATATAATTTAAGACTATAAATTATATAGACGAAAAAACAATTTTCAATTAAAATTCGGCATCATTCACTAATCGTCAAAATATGAAAGTTCTCAGAAAAATAACAAAAATTTACCCAAAGTAAATTTTTATATTTTAATTTAAAAAAAATTTATTTTTTCAAATAAAAAATATAAAATTTTCAAAATTGAGTTTTAAAACAAGTCTTTCATTAAAAGGTGATAAAACTGCCTTTTTAAAAATATACAACATTTTATGCTTAAAATTGGATTTATTGTTATATTAAACCTATCAAAATACATGGAGAATTTTAAAAAAAAATTATTAAATATATAATATATAAATTTCATTAATATATTTCACTAATAGTGATTAGTTTAATTTGTTAAGATAAAATTCCATTCTGGTCATAAAAATAGTTTTTCAAGAAAACACATCCTTTATGTTCAATAGGTATTTATTTTCATTTCTAATTAATTGGTAACCAATGAATTAATTTTATAAAAATTCATAAACTGTAATTTTCATAATTTAGTTAATATCATTCATTTATTCTATTCTAATGGCTATGTGATAACTATCATAATAATATTAATAGTATATTGTTGTTCCATAAAATTTGGTCTTGCATATAACAGATGTTATCAAAGAGACATGGAATTGCATGAAACATAATATAAAACTGATGTTGTGTATAACATAGGATAAACTATTCATTTCCTATAACTAAATCCATCAAATAATTTAAATTAATTTTTAATAATATATATCTTAAAATCTTGAGATGTTATACAATGAGTTTGGATATATGTTTTATGATCCTGATTTAAAGAAACTTGTTAGAATCTATAATGAAATATTTAATGTGGATCAGAATATTATAGATATTGATAAGGGAGAAAAATATACTTCTCCTACTTCTCATGAAATTTTTTATTCTTAAACTAGTTTCACAGTAACATTTACCTCATTCTGCCAATTCTAATAATCATGTTCATGTGAAAAATGATATTCCAGATGAACGGGTTGGAGTTGATGTTTCTAATGAATCTTTTGTTTTAGATGATTTAGTTCTAGAGGGTATTAATAAACATGCATCTCCACTTCAAAGATCATCTCGATATCATACAATTTCAACTCGATATTCACCAAATGAGTATATTCTTCTCACTCATGGGGGAGAACCAGAATATTTTGATGTGATAATAGAAAGTGAATAAGGAAATATGGGTTGTGATAATGGATAATGAGATGAGAAAATTTCCATACAACCATACTTTTTATCTAGGGAAATAACCTACAACAAGTGAGCTTTGCAAAATCAGTGGAATTATCTGATTACAAATGAAAAATCCAGTTCTATTCTACAATATAAGAAAATGTTAGTTGTTAAAGGCTTATGTCAGAAGAAAGGTACTGATTTTGATGAGACTTTTTCACATGTTGTCAAAATGTATTCCATTCAGGATGTTCTTGGTTTATATTCTATTTTGGACCTGCATATTGAGCAGATGGATGTGAAGAAAACTTTCCTCCATGGAGATTTAAGGGATGACATTTATACGGAGCATCCATAGTGTTTTTTTGAAATAGGTAAATAGAATTATGTATATTGGTTAAATAATAGTTTATATTGTTTAAATTAATATTTGAGTTAGTGGTATAACAAGTTTGAGTTTGTCATTTTTCATCGGGGTTTCAGGAAGACATCTTCTGTTTATTGTGTTTTTTTTCAGATATTTAATGGTAATTATTTTATTATATTGTTGCTTTATGTTGATGATATGATCATTGTTAGACATTATGCTTCTATAATTGAAATATTGAATAAGGATCTATGTCATCCTATTGAGATAAAATACTTGGGTCCAGTATAACAAATTCTTGGCATGCCGATTTTTCATGAAAGAAAGGACAAGAAATTTTTGTTATCCAATGAGAGATATATTAAGACGGTTCTTCAGATATTTTCTATGGATTTATAGAAAGTGTCTAGTACTCCTTTTTCTTTACATTTTAATCTCATTACCAGTAAGTCACCTTCTATTGATAAAGAGATAAAAGAGATGAAGCACATACCTTATTCATCTACCATTGTCTATTTAATGTATTTGATGATATGTATTACACCCGATGTAGCTCATGTAGTTGGTATGATCAACCATTTTCTATCTAATCCAAGTAGAGATAATTGGAGAGTTATGAAGTATATATTTCATTACCTATATGGTACTTCCGATCTAATATTTTTTATCAATAGAGAACCTATTTGTTATGGATTTACATATTTAGATATGACAGGAGATGTGGATTAAAGAAACTCTAATTTAGTCTATTTGATCACTTTTTTTGGGGAGTTGTATCTTGGAAGTCTAGATTGCATATATTTTTTTTCTTTATCTACCATAGAGTGTGATTTTATTATAGCTATGGAGGCATGCAATGAATTTTTTTGGATGAAAACTTTTATTCGATAGCACAATTTTAATCAGGACATGTATGTTTTATTTTGTGATAGTCATAGTGTTATTTATTTGGTAAATAATTCCAATTTTCATGGAAGGTAAAAAAATATCTATGTTCAATATCATTGGATCTGAAATATCCTTGATTCAAGACAGTTGGAGCTTGAGAAGATCTATACTGATGATAATGGTTCAGACATGTTGACCAAGATTTTACATAGAGGTAAATTTGAGACTTTTTGACTGATTGTAGGGTTGACAGTGATCCCCACATGAGTTAGAGGGAGAGTTTTTTAGACATCCTCCTCATGTGGGACATCACATGACATTTAAAAAAAAGAAAAAAATCTATAAATAAAGGAGGAGATATGTGTTTTTTGATGGATTATTTTTGAAGAGGAGGTATAACTAATTTTTGGGGCATGCATGAAGTCCCTTTGAGGAGACAAATTCAGATTGTGATTAGATTTTATTATCAGTAAGTTTTCTTCTAATCTTGGTGATTTTTCAGTACTTAGTTATTTAATCAAGGATATTCATATACATATGGTCAGATTTATTATTTTCTCTCCTTTCTTAGATGATGTGATTTTATTAGATATGATTTTTTCCTCTATTTTCCTATGATATCTTTGATCCACTATTTTACTTGAGCATTACTTCTGAGATCACTTTCTTTTATTGGAGTCTCTACCATGTGGTCCCTGACTATAATGGATATGATTTCTAGACTAGTACCTGTGGTTTTTCCCTCATTGGGTTTTCCACGTTAAAAATTTCTGGTGTCAAAATTTATTTTTCTGCATGTTATGTGGTTTTTGTGTATCATCTTTATTTTTATAGGCTTTTTTGAGGGGAATGAAATTTATTTCAGCTACACATTCTCTTTGTTTTTCATTTTCACATTCATTACTTGACATATTTTCCAACACTTCATTCTTCCATTTTTGGGAGACTGTATCAATATTCACCCACACCACTATCTTCACTCCCCATCTCTTGAATATTAACACACCCACTTATTCAATATTAGATGATGGGTGCATGAAATTATAATGTCACCGATTCATGCTACTATGAAACTAGAATCAATACCCATGATTTTAAAACCCCATACACTTTTATCCTTGAATTTCATTGATCTCATGATTTCATCTTCTAAATTCATTCAATATTCTCTATCAAGCCAATAAGAACTACAAATTAAATAGTTATGGAAGTCATGGAGATGGAGTTCCAAATAGAAGTATGATGAGGGATCATAACTAGAACATAAATTTATTTAGAAATAAAAAAAATAATGAAGGAAATTTGTTTTCTATATTTAACTTAAAGCTATGTGAGGATAATAATAACATGCCTCCCGACCTAGTAATACATTCTCATAAAAAAACAAAATTTCACAAGCATAAAGAATCATTCCAATAATAAATAATGATTCCACCAACATGTAGTGATTAAAAATGAGCACAAGAGAATAATAAACATGTTAAGAGGAAGCAAACCACACTACCAAAGATCTCACCTTACCCAGTGCTGGTTTTTATCAGTGCAAAATTGAAAGTGATGATAAATGGGTTTCCTTTGTCAGTGATATCTAAAATTGCGGATAAAGGTAACTTTTAGTAGCGCTAACAAAAACTCTCATAAAATTTTACCCTTTTTTAGTGTTTTTTAGAGAAGATAAATATGGATCATTATTTTAGGGGGTGTCATGTGAGCTGGATTCTTCTCAACCAGGCATGGAGGCTGATAGACCTATAGTGGGTGATGTGATTGATAGGGAGGAGTTTGTATTTGAATCCAATGGTAGGCCACCCTCACATGATTCTCATGTTACTCTGGGCAGTCCTAAGTAGGATACTCTAATACATGTGACTAATGATTAGGATAGCTCTTGGTAGAACCCCAAACGATGGAGGGGAGGCAGACATATGAGATACTAGGGTGGATCACGTGGAAGGGGTGGTCACATAAATGATACATAAAATATGTAATGGTCTTACCCATATCAATTTTATAACCTTATGAAAAGAATGATGAGGATTTTGGAATTTCCTTGGTCAAGGAGTGTGAAGATGCAAGGGAATTTTTTTTATAATTCTTCTTGAGGATTAAGAGGGGGAAACAAATCCTCAAGGAATTATAGATGATATGGAAAGTTGTTTTGAACTTCATATTGAATCCACTTTTTCCAAAATTGAACCATACATTTTTGGCTATAGGGACTACCATTTAGTCCTGAAACTATTATAAAAAAATATTGAAGATGGTTTTTGTTCTAATCCATGGATGGATTTTATTGATCTATTGTGGTAATACAAGTGTTGTGTCATTCCAAAGGATTCTGACTTGTCATCAGATGGTGACCTAGGGACCCCTAAAATTACCAAAACTTGTCATAGTGGTTGACACCCAAATAATAGAGGTCGATATCCTAGGAAAATGGGTTTTCAAGGGAGCAACATGGCTTTATCTTGTGTTTTCTCTATTTTGGGAACTTTGTTCTTTGTTTGGGCATTTCTCTCTTTTGTTTTGTTACACATTAATTTTTTAATAAAGTTTGCAGGTGTGGTTTGTCTTTCCAACTCTCACTAAGACATTTTCAATTATATTTATAAATATAAACAAATAATTGTAAATATATTTATTTTTAATTATAATTATACATAAATATATATTTATTTAAATAGATATAAAAAAAATAAATATATTATATTTATAATTATATATATATTTATATATTAATAAATATATAATTATATAGATATATTTATAATTATATACAAATATTTATAAATATATATTTTTAATAATTAGAATTATAAATAAATATTTCTTTTAATAATTATAAAATTATAAAAATTATATCTAAATAATTTATATATATTTTTATATTTATAATTATATACATGTATATATTAATATATATATATAATTATATAAATATACATAATTATATAAATATATATAATTATATAAATATATTTACAATTATATATAAATATTTATAAATATATTTATTTATAATCATAATCCCATCATTTAAATTTTGCAGTTGGGGTTTGCTTCAGTGGTAGAGGTCCCCGTAATATTACATCTCATTAGGGTTGACTTTCTTATTGACCCCAATTAAATGGGGGTAGATGACAAACTTGCATCACTTGACGCCGAAAATCTTATCGATGACCTTCGTGGGAATAAAGGTTGAAGAACCTCGCTCGATGCTGGGGGGTGTGGCCATAGGTGGTGATACTTTTGGGATAAAGATGATACATAAAAAGAGTCGACTATGATGATGGATGGGGGTGTTGATCAGATCAGATCAGCATGGTGGATGAAGAACTATAGATGTTGTTCGAGTTTCTAACCCAGGTGGTCGTTTTCATTCGATGAACGAGTGGGTGTCCGGTGTATGAAGCAACACAATGAGAATTCACCTATGCGATTTGGTCTGACGATTGCACATGGTAGAGAATGATTTGGCGGAAATGTTTTTATGAGAGGGGTCTAATCTATGGCGCCTGAGGCAACTTCACTATGGCGGTTAACAAGTTGGTGACGACAGATAATGTGATGAAATGATAGGGGAATAAGGTTAGCATGTTGACCAAAAATAAGGATCGTCGATCCCCCACTCGATGGTGGGGGTGGTGGTCCAATGGTCGTCTATAGAAGATCCATGGCATCCAGGAAGATGATGGAGGGTGTGGGTTGGAGGCGTTGATGAGGTAATTATGCAATGCATGACTTGGAGAAGTCTCTTCATTATTGATCTTCAATAGAGGCATGATCAATGGATATAATGCCTGACTTGTTGGGGATGAACTTGTAAGGAGGTGACGTGTATGTGGTGCTTGGATGTGCATAAGTTACATGATGAGTTGGGTCCTTTAGGATAGGATGGTATGAGCCATATGGGCTTTATGAATGGGCCTTTTGAGGTATTAATAATGATATGGGTAGGTTATCCCTAGGTGGGGCTATGACCTACCCATCGATATGTGGGTGAGGTGTGGGTGTGTGTGTTTCACTATAATTGTATCCCCAAGTAACTATAATATATAATTTTAATCATCCATATTATAAATGAAAGGGGTGTGATGGGGAGGTGTGAGATCTCCCATAGCGATGCAGAAGGAGTTCAGGGTTTCTCTGTTTCTATAGATTTTCTGCATCTTTAGAGAAAAAAATGGATGCTTCATATAAAGAACTCCATAGAGCATCAGTGTCTTCTTAATCTCTCCTCCAAATCCATTTGGTGGTTCATGAGCCCCACCGAAGATTCCTTATGCTGAGGCGCATCCTTGGAAGAGCCTTTCGAAACTAGATTGTGACTGCAGAGGTGTGGGTGTATGTTTCCTATAATTATACCACCAAGTACCTATAGTATAAAATTATAATCTTACGAATGATTAATGAAAGGGGCGTGATGTGAAGGTGGGATCTCTCCCATGGTGACATGGAAGGAGTTTAGGGTTTCTCTATTTCCATGGATTTTTTACACTTCCTCGGTCAAAATATGGTTTTGAAAGGCTATTCCAAGGATGTGCCACAACATAAGGAAGATTATTTTGGGAATCATGAAACACCAGATGGATTGGTGGGGAGATTAATAAGACATTTAAACTTTATGGAGTTCTATACAATTCTATGATGTGAATATTTGTTCGGTATAAAGATACATATCATGTTACGAATCAGAGGAAAGGTAACATTTCTCATGTGGTTCCCAATAAAGAGGATATCTTTGAATGGATTAAAAATTTAAATCACTCTATTACCACTGGATTGATTCTCCCAAGAGGTTCTAAATAATAGAAATTTGAGGATCGAGTTTCTCATTTATCTTATATTTTGGGATTTAATTCTTGGGGGAGTGTATTGTTAGGTCGTGGATACTATCATTTCGTATTTTCTTTGGAGTAATTAAAATTGAGAGCTTGGGGTTTTGAATCTATTTCACTTAAACCTAGATTAATGCATTTTAAAAAATGGGACACCTATTTCAACCCTTTGAAGATGGGAATTTGTTTTCACAGGTCCGGTTCAGAGTGTATAACCTTAATTGGATACTTTTGCATCCAAAATTTTTACATAAAATTTCTTTAGCTATTTTTGTTCCAATCAAAATGGATAGGGATACTAAGGTAATTATATTTAGACACTACAATCATCTATTGGCGGAACTTGATGTTTTCTTCACTTAGGTTGAAAAAGTATTTTTTTCAACACATAAATATGAGTTCTCTTGGAGAATCATTTATGTAAAAATCCCAAACTTTAATTTTAACTGTAAAATTATTGGCCATAGAAGATTTACATGTTTTCAATGTCTTTTTTTGTCTCATACTCTCAATATGGACATTGGGAGAAATATTGTACTTTGAAGGAGAGGAGATCTAGTAGGACAAGAAAGGAAAGGGAAGAGCATAATGATCATACCACTATTCAGTCTCATCCAAATGATAATAATTTGATTCCATCAGTTTCTTTGGAATCTATCTCTCGTGAAGGTCCTCAATCTAATTGATCTTGGGATTTTGATGATGAGAGGAGGATGTGGGAATTTCCAATACTAGACTTTCTATTAATTATTATCTAGTTAAGGGTTCTAGGATTGATAATATTTATGGTGATTCAATTGAAAATCAATATGAATTTGAAGTTGTTTCACAAGTTAATGTGGATTTTGAGTTTAGGCAGGAACATAAACTCATTTTTGAAAAAAGGAAAGGCAGGGAAATAGTCATTACTACTTATCCTAGAAAATTGAAGAAGGGAAGTGTTGTTGCATAGATTTATTTTACTGGTTCTCTATATCCCATTGATGCTACTAGTTTTTCTTCGATTTCCTATGATCCGGTACTACCCACTGTTACATGGTATCCATGGGAAAGCCTTAAGTTTCTGATGCTATAACAAGTAAAAATGGAAGGGATAGAGAAGATTCCCCTTCTTTTATCAAAGTTAATACACATGGAATCTCCAGGACACTTGATGCTATCATGAGTTCTGCATCACTCCAAAATGTTCCCTCCAAGAATATTGATAATTTCATTTATATTTTTTATGACACAAACAAAACTGCTTCTATGAATACTATAATTCAAAAAGGATACAAAATCTGTTGACAAAGATGATGATTTGCAACCTATTTTAATCAAACCTTAACTCCCATTGAGGGACAAAGGTAGTCGGGATGTCTTGGTTGATGATCAATATTATGAAGAGAATCAGGGAGATGATTTGGATAATGGCCAAGTCTATAAGTAGGTAATGCTATCCAAGGTCTAGGTCTCCATTTCTAATAATTTTAGAGTGTTAGATTTGTGGGATAATCCAAATGATATAATCAATAATAAATAGGAACAATCTGATTCACTTGAGACCTAAGATCGTTTGTAGAAGGTTAGTGGTGATGAAAATTTTTCATATGAGGAGGCTCAGACAAATGATGGGAAATTTGACTTGGATGATAGTGGTATTGGGGGACTCGGAAAAAAAGTGAAATCATGGAGGAGGGTTTTCATCCCAGAAGGTGAGGACGTGGGTGTTGGTGATCTGATTAGAATGATATGTGAGATTAAGAACATTGTATTGGGATGGAGATTAGAAAATTTTTGGGTCCTGACTGATTGATTGATGCAGACAGTATATGACTGATCCCATCTTATGCCTTCCTTGTTTTTTCTCTTGTTTTTTTAATAAAAGGGATCTGACCCTATTTCCCCCCCAAAAAAATAGGGTCATCTGCAGAAACTGCACTCCCAGAAGTGTTGTCCCACCGCTAACCCATCATTATCAGCTATATCCACCTTGCATAACAGTTCCATCCCACCACCGACCCATCATCAATGGCCCTCACCTAGCAGCACCATCCACTATCAGCCCCTGCTATCGCACAACCATCCTTGTATCACATCTCATCAGCCCCTTCTACCACACAACCATCCTTATATCACATCTCATCAATCGCATGCCTTACCTTGCAAACCGTTAGCCACTATTCACACTGTCACGCTGACATTATCCTACCAAACATCACCATCCCCTACTGTCAGGGTGGGGGATCATCTTTGCCCCACCCGCATAGTACCGCTAGTTACTCTCCATCGTCCCATGAATGGACATTCTCACCTATACGCCACCCATAAGGGAAACACCCTAACATCATTTCTGACACCAGCCCACCAACCGTACCCCCCAATTTAATTAGGGGGCCGAAATTGATGTGGTGGGGTTTAGAACCTAGCCCAACCCAACCCACCTGGATGCATGATGGGGTTGGTTTACCACTCAACCAACACCCCATCTGCTATATATATATATAATTATATGAATATATTTCTAATTATATATATTATTTTTAAAATATATTTATTTTTAATTATAATTACAAATAAGTATATATATTTAAAAAATTAAAAAATTATAATAAATACATTTATTATATTTATAATTATATATATTTATATATTAACATATATACATATATATATATTTATAAATATATATACATAATTATATAAATATATTTATTTACAATTATAATTATAAATACTTAAATATATATTTAAATGATTATAATATTATAATAAATATATTTAAATAATAAATATATCTATTATATTTATAATTAAATATATTTATATATTAATATATATGTATATAATTATATAAATATATTTATAATTATATGTAATTTTTTTAAAGATAATTATTTATAATTACAATTATAAATATATATATATATATATATCTAAATAATTATAAAATTATAATAAATTCATTGATAATATTTATAATTATATATATTTATATATTAATATATATAATTATGTTTATATATATAGTTATATAAATATATTTATAGTTTTACTCAAAAGTTTCAGGAGACAGGTGAGTCTACTCCTAGAAAAATTATTAGAAAATAAAGAAGACAAAGAAAACAAGGATGGGGTCAAACAGAGACAAGACCTCATCAATAAAAGAAAACTACAAATGAAGGGAATTAGGCATCCCCATAATCATGATCAGAGGCATCATTGGTAGATACCCACTCTGACTGTGAATTACTCTTATTAAAGAGCGAAAAATACTTCTCCCTAAGATTTTCTAGTCTATAGTGAGTTGGCTTGTAGAATGAACAAACCCCCGTGTTGCAACCCAAACATCAATACAACGTCCCCAACCACATTATTTTGGTTGAAGACACCATTTACAAGACATGGGTTGTGGCCATGCCCCTTCTAAATCATCCCTCGATGACATGGGTGGTGATCTTATAGTCATCTATGGAACTGCCACAACGTCTGGTGAGACGATAACGGGAGGCCCCCTCTATTTTTGTTATGTAGGGAGGCCCATTCAATGGTGCCTGGTGATGATAGTGTTGTGGGTTGATGAAGGCTTCCTATTAAAAATAGGTTGATGATGAAGATAAGGGCTTCTAGGACAACAGACAATAGGCGACAGATGTATGTGAGGCGATTTCACAATAGAAAGTCATTGTGGTAATATATAATGGACCTCTATGTCTGATTTTTATGGGGTCTGCGAGCTTAATAATTAAGGTCTTTATGGGTAGGTTATCCCTTGAGGGGCTACGACCTACCCATTTTAGCTTGTGGGCATGTGGTGTGTGTGCGTATATGTTTTGTTGTACTCGTACCCTAATCACCTATATATATGGGTATAGTCCTAAATCTCTTGATTTCTAGTTTTCTCTTATGGAAGAGGGCATGCCTCTTTATTTGACCCTGTCTATTCTCTTTTTTTCTTTTTGTCATCTTTATTTTTCTAATAATTTTTTTAGCAGCTAGCTTTCCTACGTCCTAAACCCTTTCAGTATATATATATATAATAATAATATAAATTTATATAATTATATTTAAATATAATTATAATTATATACAAATATTTTTAAATATATTTATTTATAATTATAATTATAAATAATTAAATATATATTTAAATAATTGTAAAATTATAATAAATATATTTAAATAATAAATATATTTATTTATAATTATATTTATTAATACATATTTTTAACTATTTAAATATTTTTAGGTGCATGGATGTAAAATTACATCAAACACACACACACATACACACGTCAAGTTTGCACCCAGTCCATAACCAACCAAAGGGATAGACTAGGCATACCCTAAACTTATATATATATACATACATATACATACATACATACATACATATATATATATATATTATATGGGTACCTTTAGGCACCCCATTTACCCCATGTCCCCCACACATCAATTTCATACCCAATCTAGGATTATATATATGTTGGTACTTGTAGACACCCCCTTCAACCCATCCCCCCCGTCAGGCGAGGGAATGTGCACCACCCACAGGCCATCACTTCATCCATGATGGAATCAATTTGACATTGGCCACCTCTACACTGGTTGCACGACCATCGTACGCTATTGTCTTCATCACATGCCCCACTGTTAGGGTACCCCCTTCAGTCCATCGACCCTTCTCCATCAGGAGAGGTCATGTGTGTCGCCCGTGACCCCCCACTTCATCCATTCTCGCATCAGTTTAACAATATCCACCCCAAGCGACCCTCATACTCTACCAACTCTATCATCAGTCCCACCTTTGGGGCACTCCTATCAGTCCATCACCCCCACTGTTAGGAGAGAGATTGTGAACCACTTGTGGGCCACTGTTTCATCTACAATGGCATCAATTTGATGTCAGCCACCCCCTCACCAGTCGTGTATACCTCATATGTCATTGCCTCCATCATTTTCCTCATCTTTAGGGCCCATCACGCCATAAGAAACCCCACCACCTCTTCTTTCAATCATCTATTGCACTAGGTGGTGTAACCTTCAATTCCCCATCCACCGTCATCCACAACACTGGGCATCCCAACAAACTTCATCGAAGGCCACCTGCCCTCTCCTTCCTATAAACCTTACAAACGGGAGAGGCACCACCATTACACTGACCACACTTTGGATGATCTACCATTAACACCCGCATTATAAGATCCATAAATTCTAATGAGGTACGTTCTTATTTTAATTTCAGTTTAGCTTCCTTTAAAATGGTTTTTAAAATGTTTCCCGGGAGTATGAGGAGTCTTGGGAATGTCTTGAGGGTTTGACCATGAAAGGAAGGAATAAGAGGCCATCCAGGGTAGGATGCATGATTGGTGCACATTTAATGCTAACTATGCTAAAAAAATATGTACCCTAGAGAGGGATGGTGAACGTTTAGTAAAACCATTCATGGTGGGGGACCAAGACATGCTGGTTTGGATGGTGACATCCCACATGGCCACTATATGGTTTTCCAAACAGTGAGGGATTCCTAAGAGACTGTGTGACCTAGGACCCCTTGGATTATGTATGGAACACAGTTGGCACACCGTTTTTTCAACCGTGTGACCAAACCATGTGCCCATTTAAAAGTGTGAATTTCCCATTTCCCCCTCGGGATTTAAGGTTTCTAACCCAATTTTCATTCATATTATTCCTTTAGTAGCCTTAATGACAAACCAAACCCTCCAAAACTTCCAAGAGACAATTCTCCCTCAATTATAACTCATTTAGAGCATCGTTGGGTGCAGATCGAAGCTTCGGGTGAGTATAACTATCCTCTTGCCTCTATTATCTAGAATAGAGATTTTTTTACCATTATTCTCCTTCTAAATCCATAAAACCCCAGTTTTCTTGTAGATTCTTGGTTGTGTCTTTAAGGGGTGTTTGAGTTTAAATCAAGGGTTAGGGTTGAGTGAGAGTTTATCTATAAACATGAGGTTTGTGGTATACAGGTTATATCCCATAGTTTGGATATTGGTTATGTGTATGTGGTTGTGTTCTTGGTTCCATTATGCTGTGTCCCCCCCACCCATGATAAGAATTGGTTAACATGGTATCTAAATGGTGTGTTTGAACCCTCAAAATCCCCATGGGATTCAATGAGGATGATTTGACCAACCCTATGGACACCTATAGGGTGGACCAGTCCTTTGAAAATGAAATATTAGGATGTTAAATGATAAATTGTGGGGTTTGTGATATCAAACCAATAGAAAATGTGACTAACCCAATAACATGAAAAAATGGGATGTTTGTATTAACTTGAAGAGTTTAGTAATTGATGATGGGTAAATAAATTGACATGATAATTGGTTAATGGGGTTTGGTTTCATGTTTTAATGGCCTAGTAATGGGAATAAATGGTTGTAATGTGTTAAATGGTAAAATGGGATTGTTTTGGTAATTGGGAACATGATTATGGTAATGAACCATGTAAATGTGATTGAATGTAAATGTTTTACACTTTTTATATTATATAATGCAATGGTTAATTATGATGAGTCTATGTGTTTATGATATATGGTAGTGGTATTTTGGAACGATTCTCCACTCCCACTGGTAGGCCTGATTGATGATCAGGTGACCCTATGCACAATAGTTATTTGGGGAATGGATTGATGCTCCTAACACCAAGGGTGTGGACATTACATTCTATATTGTGGTTGGGGTGGTCAAACATGATGTTACAAGTCCCGGTTGGATTCATAGACTGAGCCTCTATGATTTCTGACCTATGTCCCTTTTCACACATGGATCAGATGACCGACATGGGCCAAAGCAGGTTTGATAAAAAATGGGTAAAATGTGGAACAAAGAAATGAAATAACTTGATTTATTAAATGATAAATGATTTAACCAATATTATTTTTCATTTCATGATTTTTTGTACTTCAACATACACTGTATTAGTCTAGATATTTTGTAGACACCTTTGGCAGTGGCCTACTGAGTTGTAATCACACCTACTCAGACCACCATTGGGTACTCGAGTAGACTTCATAGTTACATGTAAGGGAAAGGAAAAAGTCCCTATACTATATGGTTTATTGGTCTTGGGATGCACATGGTTGAGGGGGAAAAGACTTGGTATCAGGACCCGTTTTGGGGATTCTTCATCATGTATTTATTTTGGGTTTACTTTTTCACTTGGTACTGTATGACATGGAATGAAATATTTACTCTTTGGTTGTGGTCATGTACCTAACTTTTGGGGAATGGTTTTTGGTGCTTGGTTATTGGTTATGTTGTTTCCTTTACTTAGAATTTTATCTATTGTGAATTATTATGATAAAGGGATAATAGTCTCCCAATGTGTTATCCCAGACCCCCATTGCTAGTTGACAACCTCTAGAATATTGGGAGGTTCACCTGAGGTTACATACCATACCAGATTAGGGAACCAGTTATAATGGATCTAAGTTTAGGGCGTTACAAAGTGGCATCAGATTGGGTTATTTTCTATTGTTTAATTTATTTGGGGAAGGTAGATAATAGACTAGGGTATGTCCATAGTTGTAAATGAGGTAATTTATGGGAGTATCTAACCCATGTATAGGGGAAAACCCAAGTACCGAGGGTGGGATTGATGTTCTTGATGTTTCCTGTTACAATTGGATGTTATTTAACCTTGAGTGATGAACTTATAGTGTGATGTTATTAATTAATGATTTTTCATATGTAACCAGACATGGAATAAGATCATATATGCATTCATCATTATAGTAACTTAGGGATACATGTGACATGCATCATTCTAGGCTCACATAGGAAAAAATGGGTTATAGTTAGGTATAGAAGTTGAAAATGCATCTTGATTTTATCAAAATTGTAAAGAAACGTGACTAATTAAAAATTTAAATTCAAAAAGGAATGGAAATATGGTTTTGGGTGGATAAAATATAATCTAATGTAAAATTTAAATTTGGGATTTAGATACCCCATGCTAAAATAGACTAGGTTAGGGGATGTTGGGGAAATGATGTTGGCTTAGTAGTTATGCATGTTGGGTTAGTGTATATGGGGATGGTTTTTTATGGATAGTATTGAGTCCTATTTTTTTAAACTATGAAAATACTATGTTGTGAATTTTGAGACATTTTTTTTGGAATTATAATAAGTTTCCACCACGACAACGTCTTTCGATTGGGTGAAAAGAGGGTATTACCGAAAGTGCTCCTCCAGCAATGGAGAAGAAAACCCTGTTGGTTCTGAGTCAGAGAGGGGAGGATCAGTTTCTTGAGAACATTTCCAATTATATGAATTTTATGGTATGATACCCAAGGTGGGTTGTGATCAGTATGTCAGATTTGACAAGGTATTTATAGCTATAGCAACCTCTAATGTTTTCTAGAGAGGGTGGACTTGAGGTAGCATAGTTTTGGATTGAATCCATCCTGAAGATTCTAGATCACTTGAAGACCCCACATGATAAGATATATAAGCTTGAAACTTATATTTTGTGGGTAATAACAAAGTTCTTATGGGATATATGAGCTCGATATGAGAATATAGAGGGTATGGTATAAAAGGACTTCCAAGAAAAGTTCCTGGAACACTTTTACCCTAAGACCTTGAGGAAGAAGAAGGATGAAGAGTTTATGCACCTAACTCAGGGAAACAAGACTGTGATGGATTATGATTCCACTTCACATATCTGTATCATTTTTCTATGATGTTGGTAGGAGACGAGGTAATTATGGCTAGACACTTTCAAGATGGATTTATTTGTGAGATCAAGTCTCAGGTAAATATCTTCCATTTATGGAGGTTTGTTGAGGTGGTGGATCATGCTTTCATTTTTGAGGGGAATATGAATGAATCTTCTAGTGGTGAGTATTCCATTTCAGTTAAGTGATTTTGTGGAACATCTTTTGATATCAAGAAGCATCATTGTGAGATTTTCCACCCAAGTAGTGGCGGGTAAAGTAATCGTGGGAGGGGAACCTTCTCTCCGAGGAGTTGCTCAGTCATCTTCTATCACTATGGTAGGCTAGGCCACATGTATGGATGGTGTCCTAGAACAAAAATAGAGTGTCTAGAATGTGATATTATGGGTCATATTAAGAGGCTCTATAGGAACCCATAGCTGGAAGATAGTGGTGGAGGATCCAGGCTAGTGCAGAGTACTGGTAGGGGGTCTGCTACTCCGTATCAATCTGGCAGTTTGAGTTCTACAAGATGAACTAGTTGGGGTGGGTGATGTTTTACTTCATAATAAGATCATCCTTATCAGAAGTGTAGTAAAAAACTAGGAACAAAGACTAGATACCAAAGAATTGGGGAAGGTCATCTTAATGTTGTTCATCCCATACATGGTATTGGTGAGGTAGGGTCATTGACTATTTGAGGTATGATTCTTATAGATCCCACAATTTCTAGATTTTTTTTAATGTAGGGGATTCAAATTATTTTATATCTTATTGGTTCATAGATTAATTGGGATTAGTGGTGGAACATGTGTGGAGGGTTATGTCGATTGATACATGGTTGGGAGTATGAGCAGAGAATATCTGACAATACAGTGAGTGTTCCCTCAAGGTTGGTGGTTACTGATTCCTTTGGGACTTGTTTATTCTCAAAATGTTAGGTTTTTACCAGATATTGGGAATATATTAGTTGGTTTCATATCTATCATATATTGGTTGTTACCTCCAAAGGGTAATGTTAACCTCCCTTAACGGTGATTCTCATGTTCACTATGGGTAATGAGATATCCAGTCAGGCCGTACAGGGCCAGTTCTTCAAAAATTGGTTGAGATCGCATCCAATATTGTATCGTGCTTAATAATAGAGGAGAAGAGTGAGAATTCATTCATCCCATAGTGTATCAATTCCAATATGTGTTTCCTGATGACTTCTTTGGGTTTCCACCTAATATATGGATTGAGTTCATGATTGAGAAGATTCTTGGATCTGAGCCGGTTTCCATTCCTCCATATAGAATGACACTAGAAGAACTTCAGAAAATCAACAATCAGATAGAGAAATTGGACAAAAAGGGGTTTATCCATCCCAGTACTCCACCTTAGGGTTCACTAGTATTGTTTTCTAAGAAATTTGATGGATCCGTATTCTTGTGCATCGATTATTAGATGCTGAGTCGATTGAATATAAAGAACTCATATCCGCTTTCACATATCGATGACCTTTTTGATTAGTTGAGATGTGGTTCTATGTTCTACAAAATTTGTTTGAGATTAGGTTATCATCAGCTAAGGGTGGGACACTTTGATATACCATAAACTACTTTCAAGAGTCGGTATGAGTTGTATGAGTTTCTTGTGATGCCATTCGGGTTGATGAATTCTCTATTGGTGTTTATGGAAATGATGAACTGAATTTTACACCTATACCTAGAACAATTTGTAGTTTTTTTCATGGATGAAATTTTGGTTTACTCCCAGACTCATGGTGATAATTCCAACCATTGTGACAACATCTTGAGTACACTAAGAGAGCATCATCTCTAATCCAAGCTATCAAAGTGTAGTTTCTTGATCGACAAGGTACAATTATTAGGTTATATCATCTCCAAGGAAGGTCTATTAGTGGACCCAAAAATAATATAAATATTTATCTTTTGGGATAATCTCAAGATTGTTTTTTAAATTATAAGTTTTCTTGGTTTTGTGGGTTATTACTAAAGGTTCCTCAAGGAATTCTCTTGCTTAGTAGTGGCTCATTTGGGCCTGACCAGGAAGGGTGTCAAGTTTCAATGGTCAAGAGCATGTGATAATTACTTCAATAAGATAAATAATAATTTAAATCCCACTCTAATTCTAATCCAACCTGAGATGGTTAAGGAGTATATATTTTTTTATGATTCATTTGGGGTTAGACTTAGAGTAGTGTTGATGTAGAGAGATCGAGTCATGGTGCATGGGTCACAATAGTTGAGGCCACATGAATGGAATTAACCTATTCACAAACTTGAGTTCCCCATGGTGGTTTATGATTTAATGTGGTAGAAACTCTATATTTTTGGTGAAATATTTATTGTGTATTGTTAGTATGGTATGACTCTGAGTATGATATACTCAGTGATACCAAACGTAGGATCGAAATAAGAATGAGATTATCAGATATAAGAGGGGGGTGAATTTTACCTTCAAAAAATTACCTTAGGAAATTTTTATGATGGTTATGATTAACAAGGTTAAACAAGATAATTCACAAGACCTATATGAGTACTAAAAACTTGCTAGATTCCGGAAAAGTGATTCCAGAAAAGAAACTTAACAAAAGTTAACACTGGCTAAGATTCTACCTTAAAGCATATATAATCTAACTAAATTAGAGTGCAAGTATAGAAGTATAAGAAAGCTATACTTTCCTTAGAAATACAAAATGTAGTGGAAAACAAGTATTAAAACTACAAGTAACAAATAATAACTCTTTTAAACCAAAGAGAAGGGTATCAAAAAACCTTGGATAAAGGTCCCTTGATTTATACTTTCAAGAAATTCTGTCTTACCCACATTAGGGT
Organism: Viscum album; assembly: GCA_963277665.1. NCBI lineage: Eukaryota > Viridiplantae > Streptophyta > Magnoliopsida > Santalales > Viscaceae > Viscum > Viscum album. The sequence continues at coordinate 1,328,869,504 of OY728159.1, forward strand.
AATCCCTTGATATGAAGATCAGAGTCTATCTTGCTATCCCCGCAAGACCTTAACTATCAGGTAGTTGGCACCACTGTCTTCCTCAGCAAGGAAGACCTCAAATTCAAGGTGTTAGAACCTCTGTCTTCCTATCCTCGGAATCCATCGATTGTAATCAGCAATAATCGGATTTTCACGAAGCAAGTCTGCACAAGGAAAAGTTTGAACAAGCTATTCAAACTTTCTTCATGAAGCTTTGAGAGTTGATAAGAGCCTATCTCTCTAGAAATCACTTCAACATCATTTAAGCACAGATGTCAGAGTTCTATAAAAGTTGTTGTCGACTTTCAAATGATCTCCTATTTATAGGCGAAGCTCCAACGGTCGGCTCCCTCCTTCAATGGTCATATTTCTCCTTGAATTTCGGAGGGACCTGTACACATGTCACTCAACCAATGGTTAGTCAATAACTGAAAGCATGACATCGTTTTGTAATGAAACAAGTGTAAGCATAAGTAAAACTAAAGTTCGGAATGTAAGAAAATAATAGTTCAGAGTCTAACTAAAATGGAATTCAGAGTCTATAATAAATAGATATTTGGATTCTTTTTTATAGGAATTCGGAACCTGAATTCTGTAGAAATCCTGAGTTTTAATTTCTAAGGAAATTTAGAGTCTGGTTTCACTAGAATTCAGAATATGAACTTACAGAGTTCGGAGTCGGACTTGTAGAAGTTTGGAGTCAAACTAGTAGAAGTTCTGAGTCGAACTCACAGAAGTTCGGAGTAGAACTCATGGAAGTTCGGAGTCTAAATCATTAAAGTTCGTATCCATAATTCGGAGTTTAACTTTGTGAGAGTTCATTTTCAGAATTCAGAGTGGATCTTTGTGAGAGTTCGTATCCAGAATTCAGGAGTGGAACTTCATTAGAGTTCGTATCAAGAATTCAGAGTGTAACTTCATTAGAGTTCGTATCTAGAATTCGGAGTGGAACTTTGTGAGAGTTTGTATCCAGAATTTGGAGTGGAACTTCATTAGAGTTCATATCCAGAATTCAGAGTGAAACTTCCTTAGATTTTGTATCCAGAATTTTGAGTGGAACTTCATTAGAGTTTGTATCTAGTATTCAGATCCTGAAACATAATGCTTCATATCTAAGTATTATATGATTCTGAGGTTTTAGGTATGAATCCGATTTTTATACTTAAGAAAAATATTGATATGAGCAATGAAAAGCTGGTAGGGGTAAATTCCTTTGGGAGGGAAATTTTCCATATAGAAGTAAAATATAGATTTTCTTAAGTATAAGGTGTTTTTTATTTTAAAAACAAGAAGGAATGGAAAAGTCATAAGGAAACAATTCATAAGAAAAACTTTATTTACTCAACAATCTCCCCCTTTTTGGAAAGCACAAACAACCTTTCGAAAAATAAATATAAGGACTTATAAAAATTTCTTTAGACTTTTAAATTAAAACTTATCTCCCTTTTTTCATAGATGATGATGAATACAACTAACTCCCCCTTAGGCTTAGGATCTCTAAGGATTTTATTCTGGATTTCCGGAATGGAGTTTTAATTATCATGGGAATGAAAAACTTCGTAATGAGAAACTCCCCCTTACTTGAGGATAGTTATTAACTTAGAAATTTTTCTTCTCTCTTTTAGATTTTTCCATCTACCTCTTTTGAGTAGTTCTTTTTCCTTCTCCCACTTTGTGATTTTCAAAAATAATTGAGGTAATGGAAAAGAAATAAAGTACCTAAAACATTAGTACATAACAACACAAGATACAACCAACCAGATATTTCATTATAATTGAAATAATTTTTACAAGGAAATACATTACAACAAAAAATCAGATAGGTCTATTTGTCTTCTTTTTACTTGGGGATTAACTTCTTCAACAGGGTTTTCAGCTTTTTCAAGTCTTTATGTTCCTCCTCAGCTTGTTTCTCTAAGGCTTTAATCCTTTCATCTTGAGATTTCAGGACCTCTTCCTGAGCCTTCATGGCCTCTTCCTGCATCTTCAGTAATTCATCCTACTTTTCCAGCTTCTCTTTGATCTCAATCCGGATATCTCTTTCCCCTTTCCAGTTTTGAGAAACCGAGTTAAGCTTCCCATTCAGATCCCTCATTTGTTGATTCTAAGTATTTTTCTCATGGGTCAGCTTATCCTGAAGATTCTTCATCATTTCATCCTCGGTGTCAAAATATTCTTTAACATTATTCTGAAAATGATCAATCTCTGCCATATCATCATCAATTTTCTTTGACCATAGAGTGATTTTCATGCATGATTTTCTGTGGACCTCATAATTGATAAGGAAGTTTTTCTGATCAGCCTCAATATTCACACATTTATCCATCACCATGGATAAGGATTCTAATTTCTGATTTAGGTTGTGTTGAAGCATCTGGCATCTGGAGTCCATGGTGGGAAATATCGGAATTGTATCCACCAACTTCTTCAAAGACTCAACAACAAAATCGTGACCCAGTGATGATTATTCCGAATTAGACACCTTGCTTTTGGATTTTTCTTCTACAATTTCAACCAATTTCCTTCTTGAAGATCCACCAACATCCTTTTTCCTTATAATATCTTTTGTTGGGGTGTCCATAAGCACTTTCTTACCTTTATCAACTTTCAGAATGGGTTCTTCATCAGGGGATTCTTCCTCACTTTCAGATAGTTGAACTATCTTATCTTCATCATGTTTCTCCTTCTCTGTTGCTTATTCAAGATAGTGCTTCTCATAGATTACTTCCTCAGATGATTCATTCTATTTTTATTCTTCCTTGTCTTCATCTTCCTTACCTTCTTCCTCATCTACCTTTCCCAGAGTGACAAGCTTTGAGGTCTCGACCTTAGAAGTTCAGAGTGGTAGTTTTTCTGATACATTTTCCTTCTCTTGATAATCTTAAACTTGTTTAATCAAGTCATCTAGATCACCACTTCCTTCTTCTACTACTTCTTCTTCTTCTAATTCCTCTTCTCCTTCTATTTCTTCAACAACTTTTTCCTCTACTTCTCCACCAACTCCATTCTATACTTCTTCAACAACCTCTATCCCTTTAGACTTTTCCGGTGTGAAGTAATTTTTTCCAGGGGTCTCTGGTAAAGGTTGAACAATAAAAGTTTCCAGTACAGGAATATTCTCAGAAGCTATTTCTATGGCTTTCAAAAGAGATTGAACAATTTCATTCTCAGAAATATTCTTCTTCATTTTCTTCTCTTTGGCCTATTTTTCTAACTCATCCGCAATTTTTTCTCTTAAGGTCTTAGCCTCTGAAGGGTCCAATCCAAACTGTGGATCCCCTTATTTCCTTTTCTCCTTATCTTCCCTCCATTTAAGAGAAACCTCATTTGGATATGCTTTCTGTTTCTTCGGCTTGGGAGGTGAAAATTGGGTTTCCTTAGTTTTGGGGGTTTTGTCTTCAGCAACCACTTCTTTCAATTTCCTCTTCTTACCAACCTTCTTCACTAGCTCAACTTTCTTTACATTTTCAGGATTGGTTTCAGCCTCTTCCTATGGAAAATTATAAAACTCTCTTGTTTCCTTGGAATAGGCCATATTCACCTTTTTCAAGGTATCATCACTAACAAGCATAACCTTGAAATTCCAAGCCTTAGACTTACATACAATCTTGAAAGAATCTAGACTGTGAACTATCAGCTTTGATAGTAAGGCATGGTACATGATGATTTGAGCTCTTAAATTTCCATCCTTGATGTTCTTGATTATCATAAGAACATGCCTCATCATATTGATTTTTCTTAGATTCACCAATAAGTCTAAGAAATATATATCACTTTTCTTCAGGGTATCTTTGTCACCCTTTCTCGGAACCAAGAAACCTTGGACCCATAGCTGAAGGATCCGATTATTAGAAGATAGATGAGAAATCTTGGCTATCTTTACATCATCAAGCCAAAGACACTCCAAGGACTTCACCTTAACAAAACTTCCTAGAACATCCAGAAGTTTATGTGAGAAAAATTCATCTTCTCCATCATATGCTAGCCCCACCAAGCTTGCTGCCTTGGTGTAAGTAAGTTTGTAAGTCTTCCCATAAGACTTGAAAGAAAATTTTTCTCTTCCCTCTTCCTCATAGAAGCATGCTGATTTATAGAAATCTATAAGTAACTCTGGATAGACAACATCTTGAACACCTGTCTTATATACACATACATCTTCCCAACCATTCGACTTGATTTTCTTAGAGATGATAGAATCATACTTGTAAAAGTTCGGATGGACCAGTCTTTCTCTGTACACTTTCTATTTTGAAATTGGCTTCATGGTAGACATATCTTGAGAAGTGGCTTCTACAGACATTCGGAATGGAGGAGTTCTAAGAGATATATGTTTAATAGGTTCTTAATTAAGTAATTTATGATTCTAATTTTATTATCCAATACATTAAGTACAAGTTAAGAACAATTTCAGAAATAAGGTAATGGTTTCTCATCTCACTATTACTTATGTAAGATATATTACTTATTCAACCCTTATTTATTGTGTGTTTTGTTCATAATTCCCTTTAATATATCATATCATGAATCTATTTATCATCATTTCATTCAATGTTTCATTTTAAAATCATTAATTTTATGGGGAATACAATTATTTTGGTTGACACTCACACATTACTTTAAAAATACTCTTATAAATCTTTCTTTCTGCAAATTTAAAAGGAATGTTTTTTAAACTTATAAGGAATGAGAGGATTTTCCCAGTTCCATGATGCCTTAATTCCTTGAGTAATCCTTTAAAAGTTTAAATTTTTATTTTCAAATTAAAAAATTTCTTATATAATTATGTGGATTTTTAAATAAATTATTTCAATGAAAAAGCGGTATTTCTCTCAAGAAATTTTCAATGATTTTATTAGAGTATTTTCATCTATATCAACACTATTTATTAGATATATTTCTTAATTAATGTTTAATTTTATATTATTCCATATATACTAATGTTTTTATTTTTTTTATTATTAGTTTCACTTTAGGTGTGCAAATTTGATACCATTCATCATATTACACAAGATTATTTATGATTATGTTTATTATTTTGGGAATGTTATTAACATTTTATCTACTATTTTCAATATGAATGTATATTTCAACTATATTTCACTCATTTAAAATGAGTAATTAATTGTACTTAGTAAGTTATGGGTGAGGCCCTCTATAGCCCCTCAATGCATCAGTAGGACTCATGAGACAAACTAGTTTGAATATTGGATGATGTCTTGCCTAATTAGGTATGATGTATGGGATAAAGCCTGGAAGATATTTTTATGATATCTCGCATTATGAATTCCCTAATTATGAGATTAATTACTTATAATAAATGTGATTATTTGACTAGTATAATATCCACGGTTATGTTTTATTATCATGTGATTATTTATATGGAATTATTTGAAAAGATTTTATTCCCGCTATATTATGCTCAATATTATATTTTAATGACATGTGCTTTTAGTTATTCAATTTTTGTTATTGTTTATATTTATTTTTGATAGATTCCACTTTATTTTTACCATTAATGAGAATATGAGATCACCCATTTTTTATGTTTTATTTTTCCAAGGATTCCAAGATGTATATTATGATTAACATATAGGGATAATCAAAGAGAAAATGGGTGTTTCCAATATATTTACAATATTGTATTTATTTTCAAGATTTAATGTAATACATATGTTTGTATCTTGTTTTCCAAAGCTACTAAAATATTTGTTCCTTTGGGATGTAATCACTTGTAAATAGTACCATTGTAATAAACTAAGGCACCTACTCTAGGATACTTACATGTATGGTACTTTCCAATCATTTCAAGCTTTAGGAACCTATATGAAAGTGAGGAGACTACTAGGAAATTGACATGATAAGAAAATAAAAGAAATAGATATGGGAAACTTCATCTCCTGATAGAATCTCCTTAGTGGAAGTGAATTGATCACGAGTATCATGAATTTGGGAATGAGATAAGAAACCTTAATCTTGTGCTATCTTTATATAGAGTGAATCCTTTTGGTTTTTAAAGTAGCACTCATATTACATGTTTTGTTATTTTGGTAAATTATAAATTTCCACCATTTTTATGCATGAAATGAAAATAAATTATGTTGCCTAAACTTATATCAAGAGAAAAACAACTGGGTAATGATATTGATGTTTTTTGGATCCATTGATCGAAGATTGGAAATTATTGTGAGATTTTGGTGTTTTATTGTATGATACTTATAGAAATATTATTTCACATTTAGATCCATGTTATTTGGGATCATAAATGAATTTAATACTTCTGGAAATTTTTTATGATATAGAATTAAAAAAACTCAAGGGTGTCCAATTTTTAAAAAATGTACACAATCAATTAGGCTGAAACATACATTGAAGACTATTTTTCTAGGAAATAATAGATTTTTATCATGGAGACATAAGTACTGATATTGGATGACATCATTAAAATGGAGTTTAGAAGAACATACAACACCATATCCACTAATAAGTGATCAAATATTTGAGAAAGTAAAAGATATAGATCCTTCTTTTAGTAAACCTTTTTTGAAAAAACTTATGAAAACCAATTGGAAAAAGAGATTAGTTTTTTTAATTACCATACTATAATTGTTTGTACATCAGATATTTTCTTGATTTTATGCATGTTAACAATATATATGTGATATTATCATTGGAATGTTACTAAATGTACCCTAAAAAAATTATGGAATAAAGGATAGTTTGTACATGATTGACATGAGAATATGGGAAGAGTCGGTTCTAGTGAAGGGTTAAAATATAGTTTTCTTCATAAAAATTCTTACACTCTCTCTAGGAAGGAGAGATATCAGTTTTTCAACTTATTTAATGTTGTAATGGTTCTATAGGGGTATTCATCAAATATCAATAATATCATGTCAATTACTAATTTAAAGTGAAAGGGTCTTGAATCAAATGACATTAATGTTACGATGTAGGATCTAATGCATATAGATTTACATTGAATTTTCCCCAATAATGTTTATCATACATTAATAAAGCTATTTTTATTTTCAAATATATTTGTAGAAAAGTTATAGACCTAGTGAAATTTACTTCTACAGAAACAAAAAATGTCATTATATTATGCGAATTGGATATATTATTCATGCTGATATGATTTGATACGATGGTTCACTTGATGATTCACTTGGTAAGAGAGATTCATCCATGTGGCCCTGTATATTATAGATTTATGTACTCCATTTAATGGCATATAAATATTTTTAAAGGTATTTTCAAAAATAAAAGTCCCCTAGAAGGTTGTATTAAATAGAAATATATTGTTGAGGAAGTCATTGAATTCTGTTCCGACTATATGTTCGGTGTGGAAAGCATTGGTATACCAAAATCTTGTTAAACTGGGTTTCTTGTAGGTGAAGGAATTTCTAGAATATATATTATCACAATCACTATTACAAACCAATAGTAGGCCTATATTCATATTTTTTATAATATTTTTTAGGATTCCCCATATGTTGAAACCCACAAAAAAAATATTAGGCATTTAAATCTATCAAGATATGAATGATGGAATTCATATACACATAATAAATAGTTTATAGGATGATTTGAAAGCCATATTTTTAAGGAGTCATCTAGAAATCCAGATTCAAATTCATAATTAATTTGATTGATAGATAGAGTAAAAAGTGTGCTTGTATTATCTTATAATAGTAATGTAATTAATGGTTATAAATTCTATAAAAATAAACATGATGAATGAAGTACAATGATAAATAGAAAAGTTACACTTATTACTAAAGTGATGTTTATATCTGGTATTAAGTATTTAAATCTAGTTTATGTGAATATTTCATACTTCAATATCATCAAAAAAACATGGGAGTTAGGTTATACAACATTCCAAGTACATATTTTTCAATGCAAGTGGGTTAAAAAGAAGAGTGTTGTTTAAATAGTTGATTTGGTATTTCTGAAAGTGGATTTCAATAGGGAAGGGTAAAAATATTAAGCATTTATAATGGAATCATATGCAGTACATGTATTTTATGTTCCAAACCCTGCAAACCGAAAGTATTCAGTTGTTCTGTTATCGACCAAAACCACTGAAGGGTCATATTAAAATTCAATTGAATATGACCCTTTCATTGGGAAATCAAAATCATTTCACTAAGGTCCCAATGTATATGGGGTCTTGTATGTTATATGAGACCACAATGAAAGTATTTAGTTACTCTATAGAGTGGTCAAATACCTTCAACCTTTAAAAAAATAGTTTAATAATCTAGATATTTATTTTAATATACATTATGTTACCAAATATTATTATTTGTTCACTGCTGAATTTACATAATCTAAATTAAATGTTCAACCAATTATATAGATAATAACTTATTCACATCCTGATGCTCCAAATCCTGATGAATAATGGGTTTCTCAACCTACTGGTTCTCCCAATGAATAGGAACAAAAAACTTCTTCCCATGACAATGCTAACAATATAGAAGAAAATCATATTGAAAATGTTAAACCTAAGGAAATTGTAGACATTGAAAAATAGGTGTCCCAAAGAAATAAAAAAGGAGATTGATATCATTATGGTGTTAGAAAAAAAATTATGGTGGGAAAGAAAGGCACCAAATTTGAGGTTGTAAGAGTTTCAGGCATGATTAACTACTATTGAATAAATATTTAATTAGAAGTCATATTTTCTAGAAAATGTTATGGGAAGAAATTAAAGAGAAGAAAAAACATAAGAAAACCCACTAAAAGATCACCCCTACCCCCACCAGCTTTGTGGTGAGCCATTCTACTCAAAGAGTTGTCTTAGATGAGGTAATCCAAATTCTCATAATTTTTTCTATGAAATTTTAATTAGGTAGACACTAATACCTTTCTTGTATTGATATTATAAAAGGTGAAAATGATTTTGATTTATATCTATCAACACGCACTCATTTACTTATTACAAGGGATACCATTTTCAATATCCAATAAAATATTCTACATAATAGATAAATTATAATAAGTCATGTGATATTGGGGATTAATATAACTCACGAGCCAAGAACCAAGATACCTATTCCACTTAATGATGTAGATATTCATATGGTTGAGAAAGCTATTGGAACATTCATATCATAGTTGTTAGATCTTGTAAAAAACATATTGATAATGAGGTATTCATTTCCAATTTATTTTTTAGGAAAAAACGTTAACAATAACTCAGAAAAGGTCTAATATGATGAATATTATTACATATAACAAAGGGAAGGGGTGAAACAAAAGGTCAAATCAAAATGATCTAAAGGGGAAACTGATGAATCAAAGAAAACTTCAGAAAGTACTATTACCCCACCTGTTCAATTTCTACATTTACTAACATTGAAGGTTCATGAAGATATAAGGTTATAAGGTGGTAGTGATTTCATATTTGATTTTTAAGAACAAATTTATAGAGAGGCCATTATATACTACATTTATCTTAATAATTTAAATGAAATACTGAAGTATGACCAACTTGGAGTATTAGTTGTAAATGTATACATGAGGTGTGTTTTCATGATTTTTTTCTCATAGATGATCTACCATTGTAATTACGACTAAATAAAATCCATATTTTTTTCAAGAATTTATATCAATACTATTTGAATGGAAAACACTAGATATATAAATATATACTCATTAGTCCTCACATCAATTATATAAAACTAACCTCATTAGAATCAGATCAAATTGATGAAATAGTGGAAAAACTTTCCGTAGTGTTTAAAAGAAAACCTATGGATGAAAAAAATCTTCATATTACCAATTATGCATGGGTAAATCTATAAACTTTAACCATATAAAATATATTTTCATTTCTTTAATTACATTATCTTTTTGGTTTTTATACAACATTGGTTACTCATTTCTATCAATTAGGATACTCTAAAGATTTATTTTCTAGATTCACTATAGGCAAACCCAACAGAACGACCACATGTGATGACGTTTATCAATTTTTAATACACCACATGGAACATTTTATAACTAAACATAAAGTTATATATTTTATATTATGTTTTAATGGGAATTTTGTTATGATAGGGAGGTATTTAAATATCCTCAAAATCCTGACATGAGGACAATCCATGTGTACAAGGAGCATATCTCGTTCTATAAGTGGATAAGTTTTAGAGTATATATAATAATATTTCACTATAAAAACATATATTTAAAAAAATGATGATTTTTTTAATGTTTCTGTAGTGTTCTAAACAAACCAATGTAAATGATTGTGATTATTATTTTTGAAAAATTATGAAAGATATCATATACCATCAACAAACTAGAACCCCCAAAGAGGTATTTTCAAAGATAATTACAATTTAATTTAAAATACTTATTAATAATTTTTGTATTTATATGTTTCTATTAATACTAGGACTTTTAAAAGTACTTTTATTCACAAGATTAAATGGGTTTGTTTAGAAACAGCAGGGCATTATACATGGTGTCAGAATGTACACACATATCATGAAGATGTGACTACCTACTACTTATTTAGTTTATTTACTCATCATTTTAACTAAATTTTAGTTAATTTACTTATCATTTTTATATGAAACATATTTTTTTAATGTTTTGAAGAAATGAATTCGTCAACAAGGATGGTTCACTCATGTACCATGATCATGCACTCAACACGAATAATACATTAATGATGATGAAAATTTCTTTTTATTCTTTATTGAATTAAAAATTATAGGTTATAAAACACCAATATTATTATATAACCTATAATGTTTAATATATTATATAATAAAAATACATGATTGAATCAACAAAACCCTAATATGATACATAGTATACCCGGTATGACTCAAACTGTGTGATTTTAGTTTAAAATTAATTGTTTTTAATGTATTTTTTCATATTTATGTTTAAATTATTTATTTATATTATTACTGACATAAAAATTGTTTTCTTATATAATAGAATTATTTTACTCAAGTTAGGGAGGGTTTTTAAATCTAGTTGTGCTCTTGGGATATTAGAATTTGAGTCTATAACTAAGATAATGGAAATAAGGAAATGGTTTAATCATCTGCACCTAAATTTGATACAATGCCTGCTTTGTATGACTCAAAATATATGTTTTTAGTTCATAATTTATATTTTATTTTAAAACGAGAATAACATACTTAAAACTAATAAAAATAATTAGATTGTTTTGATACATTAGTAAAATTATCCATACATCATTTTTGATGTGTAAGAATCAGTCGCACCTCAATTTGATGCACAGTGTGACTGGTATGACTCCAAGTATGTATTTTTATTTGAAATTGACATTTTAGTAAAAAAAAGTGAAATACTCAAAATAAATAAAACACATTCATATTTTGTTGATACTTTAGTATAATTATCGATAAGTCATTTTCCATGTGTAGGAATCAACCTCACCTCAATCTGATACACCGTGTGCCTGATATGATTCAAAGTTTCCATTATGAGTTAAAAATTGAAATTTTAGTTTAAAATATTTGTAAATAATTAAAAAACAATTAAATGAACTTGTATTGTCTTTATAAATTACTATAATTATTCTTAAGTCATTCTTGACTTGTATGAATCAGTATCATGTCAAACCGACACATGATGTGACCGATATGACTCAAAGTGTGTGTTTCCAATTTAAAATGACATTTTAGTAAAAATAAAAAGTGACATACTCAAAACCAATAAAATTCATTCATATTGTTTTGATACTTAAGTAAAATGATCCATAAAACATTTATGACATGTTGTAATCATCCAATCCTCAATCTGACGCACGGTGTATCCAATATGACTCCAAGTGTGTATTTTTTATTTAAAATTTACATTTTATTAAATAATAAATGTGTCATACTCCAAAACTATAAAAAACATTCATATTGTTTTTATAATTTAGGAAAAAAATCCATATTTCATTTTTGATATGTAGGAATTATAAACACCTCAATCTAGTACATGATGTGCTCAGTATGAATCATAGTTTATGTTACCAATTTAAAATTGAAATTTTAGTGAAAAACGTGCATCACTCACTAAAAACTAATAAAATTAACTTTTATAATATTGATAATTTAAGAAAATGATTCATAAGTCATTTTTTATGTGTATGAACCAGTATCACATTAAACTGATACACAATTTGACTAGTATGACTCAATCTGTCTGTTATCAGTTTTAAATTGACATTTTAGTTCAAAATATGTGTCACTCACTAAAAACTAAGAAATAATTCTCTGATTATGTTGATAAATTAGGAAAACGATTTATAATTCATTTTTAACATTTATGAATTAGTCTCATGACAAACTGATGCATGATATGATTTCTATGACTCAAAGTGTAAGTTTATGTTTAAAATGACATTTTATTAAAAAACACAAGTGATGTAGTCAAAACTAAGAAAATGAATTTGGATTTTTTATACTTTAGTAAAACTATCCATAAGTAATTTTAGACATGTAGGAATTAGATTCACCTCAATCTAATGTATAGTGTTACCAGTATGATTTAACGTGTGTATTTTTATTTAAAATTGATATTTTAGTAATAAATACAAGTGATATAATAAAAAATGAGAAAAATCATTCATATTGTATTGATAATTTAGGAAGAAAATATATTGATAATTTTTGACATGTAGGAATTAGTCACACCCCAATCTGATACATGGTGTTCTTGGTATAACTCAAAGTGGCTGTTATTAGTTTAACATTAACATGTTAGTTCAAAATGTGTTTTACTCACTAAAAACTAAGAAAAGGAACTTGGATTATCATGATAATTTAGGAAAACTATTCATAAGTTATTTTTGATGTGTATGAATCTTTCTCACATCAAAACAACTCATTATGTGACAAGTATGACTCGAAGTGTCTGTTTCCTGTTTAAAAGACATGTTAGTAAAGAACCCAAGTTCCATACTCAAAATTGAGAAAACACATTCTGATTATTTTTATGCTTTAGGATAATTATCCATAAGTCATTTAAACTTGTAGGAATTAACCTCACCTCAATCTGACACATAGTGTGACTGGTATGACTCCAATTGTGTCTTTTAATTTTAAATTGACATTAACTTTAGTAAAAAAGACAAGTGACATACTCAAAACTAAGAAAAACATTCATATTGTTTTGTTACTTTAAGACAATTATCCATAAGCCATTTTTTATGCATAATTATTAATTTCACCTCAATATGATACACCACATTCCCAATATTACTCAAAGTGTTCGTTATCGGTTTATAATTGATATTTTAGTTCAAAACATTTGTCACTCATTGGAAACCAAGGAAACATTCTCCAATTTTCTTGATAATATAGAAAAAACTATTCATAAGTCATATGTAATATGTAGGAATCAGTCTCATGTCAAACCAGCACACGATGTGACCAATATGACTCAATGTGCATGTTTTTAGTTAAAATGAAATTTTAGTAAAAAACACAAGTGACATACTCAAAACTGAGAAAAGACATTTAATTTTTTTGATAATTTTAGTTAACAATATATAATTAATTTGTGACATATAAGAATTATCTACACATCAATACAATTCATGATGTGACCATTACGTATCTAAGTGTGTTTTTTTATTTAAAATTGACATTTTAGTAAAAAAACAAAAGAAACATACTCAAAACCAATGAAAACGTTAGCATAGTTTAAATACTTTAATACAATAATAAATAAGTCATTTTTGACATTCAAGAATCATCCACACCTAAATCTAACACATGATGTTCTTGTTATGACTCAAAGTTTCTATTATCAGTTTAAAATTGACATTTTTGTTACAAATGTGTTTTAATCACTAAAAATATATAAAACTAACTCCAATTGTATTTATAATTTAGGAGAATGTTTCAAAATTCATTTTTCATGTGTAGGAATCAGTTTCACATCAAACCAACACATGATGTGACCAGTATGAATGAAAGTGCACGTTTTCAGTTTAAAATGATATTTTAGTAAAAAACACAATAGGAATACTCAAAACCAATAAAATGAATAAATATTTTTTTATGTTTTAGTAAAATGATACATAAGTCATTTTTGACATGTAAGAATCATCCACACTTCAATCTGATGCACGGTGTGACCGGTGTGACTCAGAGTGTCTTTTTATTTAAAATTGACATTTTCAAAAAACATTGATACACTAAAAACCATGAAAACACATTCGTATTATTTTTATACTTTAGAAAAATGATCCATATATCATTTTTAACATGTAAGTATCATTATTACCTCAATTTGATACACAATGTTCCCAGTATGACTCAAAATGTTTGTCATCAGTCTAAAATAGACATTTTTGTTCACAACATGTGTCACGCATTGAAAACTAAGAAAATTTTATTATATTATATTTATACTTTTGTAAAAAATTAATAATTAATTTATGATATGTAAGAATCAATCTCACATCAAATCAACACACAATGCGACAGGTATAACTCAAAGTTCATGTTTTCTGTTAAAAATGGCATTAAATAAAAAAGAAAAGTGACATTCTCAAAACCAATAAAATGTATTCAGATTGTTTTTATACTTTAGGAAAACAAACCATAAGTAATTTATGACAAGTAGGAATCATCACACATTAATTCAACAGATAGTGTGACTAGTATGATTGTAAGTCTATCCTTCTATTTAAAATTAAAATTTTATTCGTGTATTGTTTCATATTATTTTTAATTTTTTTCATTATATTATTACAAGAATAATTTTTTTTTCTTATATAGGTGGATTCTTTTCCTTGATTTTGGGAGGTTTTTTCAGTAATGGATACCATGATCATTCTTTTTTGAGAGTTGTTCGGGTGTCAATGAAAACAAAACATTGATGTTTTTGAATTTTCCTGATAGAACTAGCTAGGGTAATTATATAAAACATTGTTTGAAATGTATATAATATAGTGTTTTTATATATTTTTGATATAATTTTTATTTTAGTTAAATAATTATAAAATTTACATATATAGGTTGCTGCTATAGTGTGCTATAATTTAAATAGAACATTGAAGTAATAAGGTATTTTTTAGTGCTATTTCTAGCACTGAGAAAGTCTCCCCTTTATCAGCACTAATGAAAGTACTGATAATGGATTCCCTTTATTAGTTCTAGAAATATCATTGATAAATGGGTTCTTTTATCAATTCCAAACTAGAACTGATAAAAGAACTCCTTTATCAGTTTTTTAGCACTAATAATGGACCCCCTTTATTAGCACTTTTGTAGTGTTGATAACGGGGTCTCCCCTTTAGACGATGCTTAGGACAATATCATTTTTGTAGAACTGTTAAATCCCATTTTATTAATGGTTAATGGGTAAATTTTTGGTAGTTTTATTTTTTATACAACAAAAGAACACAAGACACATGTAGTATAGTTCAAAAAACATTAAAAATTGGAGTATTTTTTAGTAAAATTAAGGTCAATGAAACAAGGAAGGAAAGGCAGTAAATGACACAAATATCTGCACGCTTTGACTAATTGACCAATGTGAATGGGGAAAATCATAACAGGATTCCACTATGAAAAATAAATGAGTGCAAGAAAAAATGAGAGACAAATAAGAAATAAAACACATATACATTACACACATAATGAAAAAACAAGCATCATTTACAACACTTCAAAAAACCGAGGACTACCACCAATCATCCATTTGACAACATGTAAAATGGGATTATCTATGATAAATAAGAGTTTCTATCATGAACCTTCCTAGAGTGTCCCATGGCATGACTCCCCAATCCTACCTTCAATAGGATAGGGGTTGTGGACTAACACCGAGTAGGCATATCACTAACATGGGAGGAAATGACTTAGTACATGTACTCACACACACATCTCCAATCCCACAATGATGAAAAATTAAAAACCACTAAGAAACAAATGCATGCATACCACTATAAGCCAACTAGAGTATGATAGGAAAATAATGTACATTAAGGTAAATCAGGCCAGAATATAGGCTCACCAAAAAGAAAGTTTGTAAACAAGTTCCTGAAACCCATCTGTAGAAAACCCTACCTGATCCAACATGAAGGAAACTAGAACTACTTTCTGAATTCGTCGGAACACCTTGGCCAACCTAATATCACAAGGATCCATTCATTCCCAGTTCACCTTAGACTATGTCAAAAGGCCACTCATCTGCACAAGAAACAACATGTGCAATCAAATCCCATATAGGGGTGATTATAACGATATTCAGTAGGAAATCCTAAAACCATAAAGCATTAAACAAAGAGAGAGATACATTCACATATACAAAAGTATATGTCTATAGAACATATAAAAATAATATCTAGATATAATCAATCCATACCACACAGTCTAGGGTAAATTATAGCCACTGCATACCAACACAAGGGATTCATTTTGAATATTCTACAAAGCACAGATTTGGGAGAACATACTCCTGAGTCTAATATCACTGATGAAGTCTGTATGAGAAGTACCATTCTTCAGAAACCATTATGAGAGAGTGATACAATGAATTATCTGAATAGAGATATGATACATCAGAGGATGATCAAATCCAGGTCCAAGGGGTGATACCAAAAACTTCATATGGATTAACCTACTAAGTAGAGGATCAATTCCTGGTGAGGTTGGTCATGTCAATACTGAATACTCTACTTGGGGCATGAACAAGGAATAGAGGATCACCTCTGGGCCTCTTGGGGGATTCGAACAACTCTATCCTCGAAGTCATGCTGAAGAGATCATAGTCCTGTGAGTAGGAAATGATACCAAAAAAACTTTAGGGAAATGATAAAGGGAACAAACCCTAACAAAACTCATTAAACATATAGTGGATTTGAGAATGAATCTTCATAGGAAAAGAGGGTTCATAGTGAGTAGTGGTCACACCCACTATGTCCCATGACCCCGGGTACTACCCTTGTAATCGGACTGTGTCATTGGAAATAACTTTGTGTTAAAACCCACCATTGGTCTCAAAAGTATCTTCTCAACCTCAGGGTCCCAATTACATAGATGTTTCATCAATCGAACATATGGTTTGAAAGATACAGTCATTTTAGTGAAAAGTTTTGACCCGAGTCTGGTCCAGATCTAACCCGACCTGCTGATTGACCCGACCCAGTCTGTTTGACTCGGCCCGACACTGTCTATCCTGTTGGGCCGGGTCCTGCCAGGCCCAACTTGGTCCACTGGGCAACCTGGCATGACACATCTCTCCAAGTCTAGCCTGCATACACATGTTTAGACTTTTGCGCCGCACGTGGCTCACCCCGGATCACCCCAGCCGCATGCCCCCTCTAATCCCTGCAGTGCCACACCACGTCCCACATGGTCAACTCACCACTTTATCATGTTCCATGCATTCTCTTCCTTCCTGGGGCCTCACCACTTCCATGAGTCCCCTTTTTGTAGCTAAGTTACGTTCCATCTCCATCGGCGGCTCGCCTTCCACCTCATCGTCGACCCAGAAATCCCCCCCAAACCCGCACAACCACTCACTTGGACCGGCTGAAGCCACCATCGTGTGCTATTGTATTGGACAAATGACATTTCTCCTTCATCG
Organism: Viscum album; assembly: GCA_963277665.1. Taxonomy (NCBI): domain Eukaryota; kingdom Viridiplantae; phylum Streptophyta; class Magnoliopsida; order Santalales; family Viscaceae; genus Viscum; species Viscum album. The sequence goes on from OY728159.1 coordinate 1,328,887,108, forward strand.
TCGCACCTCTGTTGTGTCGTCATAAGGTCAAATCATCAATTTTGAATTATTGCACAAAAAATATAAGGTGCAATGATAATTCCTTCATATCCCGCTAAGAATGAAGAACATGTGGGAAAAAGGGGGAAGAAAACCACATAGAACAATTCAAGGAACAAACCTCAAATGTTGTTCATTCTGGCCTTGATCCATTTCTATAAGAACGATCAATCAAAACTAAACTGTATAATAATAATCATCCAAAAAAATTCCCACAATCAAACACATCTCACAAGAATAATTGAGGCATGGTCAACCTATTAGTGGGTCAATCTGCATTCATCATAGATTCTAATAATGGGAAAGAAAGAATTGAAATCACAACACCCTACCTAGAAAAGGATCGTTTGTGGTAGATGATTCATTGCTGATGGTGATCCATCAAGAATGATCTCGATCCACCATCCCATCATCATCTGTTATAGGGGATTATTTCTCCATGATTTAAATGAATTATAGGGTTATGGTGATAACCTTGAATTCTCTTAACATGGTTTAATAAAAATAAAATGTGTCACTGCATCACTGTGTAATGTAAAAATAAAATAAATCTTTAATATATTTTATTCTTTAAAATGTCAAAAAATTGAATTTCATAGCCGACCCGCACTGGATGATGTTAGGCCTTGCCTAGGGTAAACTCTCTTCTTTGAATGCAACGGTTCCCTCGTATTTATGATTTGGGTACCCACTTATAATTTATTCCATTTGTTAGGCTAACCACTCACATGTGCTGTTTAAAGTTTAATATTTTTAAAACATTTATTCTGGGATCACCAGGGATCAGAATCACATGACTCTAAGAACCTATTCTTGAAATAGTTTTATATAATATTTAAAATAATACACGAAAAAATCCGAGACATCACATTCTCCTCATATTAGAGATTTAAGTCATCGAAAATCCAAAATAAAAGTCTAATAAAAAAGATGTGGGTAATTTGCATGAATCTAAACCTCTGACTCCAATATTCTCTCTTAGAGATTCCCATGCTTCCACTGAACATGTACCAAAAGATTTTCTCACCCACAAAGTATCCTCTTCTACCGATCCTTCATCTTCACCAGGTAATCCAAAAAAGTCACCCCATACTCTATGTCAAACTCACCGAATTAAATTATGTGTGATATTTCATGTATGTAACACCTCAATTATGAAACATATAAGACATCATGTGCCTGATACAATTGTTGGGGTAAAGCTAGACCATATGCCACATCACCAACTCTACACAATATATGGAAAGGGTTGATGAACCCCAGATATAAATTTCCACCCTGAAAAAATCTTCAAAACCCACATTAAGGTGAGACCTAAAGGAACACATGGTATCCCTCCTTGAACTCCAAATGTCTCAGTATTCTGTCAGCATAAGATTTCTGCCAGCTCTACGCAGTCTTGATCCACTCCTGGATGATCTGCACCTTCTCTACAGTAGCTCGCCCCAACTCCGACCACATGAGTGCTGAATCTCCTAGGTTAGTCCAACAAAGTGGTTACCTAAAGGTTCACCCATATGGAGCCTCAAATGGAGCCATACTAATGGTGGAGTGGTAGAAGTTGTTGTACACAAACTCCACCAGTGGTAAGGGATCCTCCCAACTATTAATAAAGTCCAAGATGCAGGCCCAGAGCCTTTTCTCCAAAACTTTAATAGCCCTCTTCTTCTGACCATCCGTATGGGATTGAAACACTGTGCTCAAGTGTAATTGAGTTCTAAAAGCCTCCTGAAATTCTTTTATCAATAGATATGTGAAAAAAGCATCATGATATGAAACAATTGTCGATGGCACTCTGTGAAACTGACTTGTCTCTTGCACGTAGAGGTTCCCCAATCTCTCCACTGAACTCTACTCCCAGAAAGGTAGGAAGTGGGCCAACTTGGTGAGTCAGTAAATGATCACCCAAATTGTATCATATCCCCTAGATGTGCATGGTCTACCCGTCATGAAGTCCATCAATATCCCATCTAACTTCCACTCTGGAACCGTAAGGGGTTGAGCTAAACTCATTGGAACCTAGTGCCCAGCCTTGACTTTATGACATGTGAGACACTGTTAAAAGAACTTTGCAACTACTTTCATTATTTTGGGAAACCAAAAATGATGTCGTAGGTCATGTTACATCTTCACCACACCCGGATGCACCACTAAAGGGGATGTATGAAACTCCCTCAAATCCTCCTCCCACAACACCAATGGTACAACTCTTCATCCTCTAAAAAGAACTACATGATCCCCACCTTTTAAATATTCATTTGAAGCATGTACTATGGATAAAAGAGAACGTAGAGTCTCACAGTTGGTATCCCCAAGTTGTTCCTCCCTAACTTGTTGTAAGAGTGTAGGGGTAACAACCATCAATTGAAGGTAAGATCCCCCCATCTCCATCGACAAAAGATAGTTGCAACGAGGCAAACTGCTTCTTTGCATCATCCAACAATTGTGAACTCTATCTCTCGCCGATATCATCTTACACTATTACCCCTTCCCAGGAGTATAAAAAATCTCAAAGTTATAATATTGGAGGAACACTAGCCATATCCTCTATCTCAAGTTCACACCATTCTAAAAGAATTTATAATTGAGAATCTTGTGATCATAGTATAAGATAAACTTCTCGACCATCAAGTAGTGTCCATACATCTTCAACATGAAAACTACCACTAAGAACCCAAGATCATGGGTCACATAGTTATTATCATGTGTTATCAACAAGAATGAACCATAACCAATCATTTATTGCCTCTACATTAAGATACAACCAAGTCTAATCCCCAATACATCACAGAACACTATGTACTCAACACCCTCCTATGTAAATCTTAAGATTAGAGTGCTCATAAAACTCTACCCCAACAAATAGAAAGTCTATTGGAACTTCTTTATCCATGCGAAAGGCTGCCCCTTTCAATTAAAAGTTTTCATAGGTGATGATATCATAGAGAAATAATGTATGAATCTTCGGTAATAGCCTACCAGCCAAAGTAATATCTACACCTCCATCACACTCCAAGGTGGATCCCATGATAACACTGTCTCAACCTTGGATAAGTCCACTACCACTCCATCTTTCTAGATTACATGTCCTAGAAAGTGGACCAGCTAAATATAAAACTGGAACTTTAAGGGATTACCACAAATTTGGTGCTCTCATAGTATGTCTAGAACCATCATTAAGTGTCTTACGTGCTCCTCCTCCATCACCAAATATACAAGGACATCTTCGATGAAGACCACCATAGACCAGTCTAAATATAAATGAAAAATCCAGTTAATGTGCCCCATGAACACTTCTGTGGAATTTTTCATGATAAAGGGCATCACCAAGTACTCATAATGACCGAAGAACCATCTAAAATCCATATTTGGTGTATCCTCATCCCATACTCGTAGCTGGTGATAGCCTTATCAAAGTTCAACCTTTGAGAACCATCGTGACCCTCTCAACTAGTTGACGATGTCATAGATCCTCGGTAATGGATACTTGTTCTTCAAAATCACCTGGTTAAGGTATCAGTAATCTATAAACAACCTCAAGATCTCCTCTTCATTTTTGGAAAACAACACTGGGGCCACCCAAGGAAAAACACTGGGTCTCAAGAATCCCTTCCTCTATAAATACTCCAACTGCACCCTTAGCTCACGTAGCTCTGTCGGATCCATTCGACATGATGGTGAGGATATCGGTGCTATCTTGAGGTGTAAGTTGATGCATAAGTCAATCACTTAGTGGGGAGGTAATCCTAGAACATATTCTGGGAAGACTTACTCATACTCCACCACTACTACTAGCAACTAAAATATCATGAAATTTACTGTTTTGATGGTTAGGGTATCCAACATGTGAGTGATTGGATGTGCCCTATTATGCATGAGTCCATCCAATGTTGTCTGGGTTTCCTTTTCATCAAAAAAAAGAAAACCTCATCCCAAAACTATAGACACACCACACCCCTTTCCTAAAATAGTTAATCTGGTCATGGAATGAAGATAATCGATCCATACTAAGAATGATGTTGTAAGGCCTCAATGCTTTCACCAATAGGTTCCAACCGAATCTATCACTTCTAAGGGTAAGTTCATATTGTTGTCATAGATGGGTGATCATCGAGCCTCTTTTCATTGGTTTCTCCATGCATAAGGGCCAAGTCAATGGTTCTACCAGAATCTCAAGGTCTCGTACAAGATATCTGGTGATAACTGAGTAACTAGAACCTGTGTCTATTATTATGTCATCTAGAGTAACAAAGACACATATCACACCTTGAATCATTCCTGGAGCCCCTATGTTATAAGATTCGACCATATAAAGTTGTCACCACCCTATCCTTTAGCTCCCTAAGCCTAGCGCGGACCACCTGGGGGTGGTGGTGGTAACAAGTTGAAATGTCAACCACCTCTGGCTGCTCTCCCAACTCTTCTACCATGTCCTCCACCCTAAATATCCTCCTACTTGTAAAGACCCGACCTCAATTTCCTAGAGTTGGTGCCTTATTAAATTACATTTTCATGATTACTAGAAATCCATATCTAGAAGGAATGAATAGTTCAGTAGATTTGGAAATAAGATACATATATAAGTTCAACATTTCATCGTGGAAGGAAATACAATACTAATTAATTCCATTATAAACACCCATGCCTCCAATATTATGCCTACAAGTCATCTATAATTTACTTCTTCATATCCTGGGAATATTAAATAGAAGAAAAGGGTGATATCAAATGCTTAGTATGATTAAATAGAAGAAATGCATATGCCAGACATTCTGAAACATATCTTCAATACCTTGGCCAAGAAGTATAAAAATGATTAAGTCCTCTGCCAAAATAATATCTCAATATGGGAAGGGCCTCAACCAAGATCACGTCTATTTGTCTCATGAGACCTACCGATGCATCAAGGGGATATATCAGGCCCCAAAAATCACATAATAAGTCCAATGAATTCCTCATATGAGAAGGGATAGACATAAACAACATATACATTCATATTGAAACTAACATATGAAATGTAAATAACTTCCCCCGAACATTAAGCATAAACACTAACCATTCAGAGTAAATTAGAGAATGGTTTTAGGATAGCACATTCACAGTCAAACTAATAATAAAATTTTCAATTAAATATTATAGTTGATATTATACATAGGAATCAATAAGAGTGTTTAAAAATATGAAGATACTCTTATAAAATCATCGAGCAATTCTTGAGATAAATACTCTTTTACTTTGAAAAGAAGAGTTATTTTAGAAAAAACTTTGTATAAAACCATAAGTTAAGTAAGATAGTATTTTCATAATAAAATGATACATTTTATAAAATAAATGGTTTTCAAAAATAAATTATATAGTGCCCTTGAAAATAGTTAAGAATTTTAGTAATTCCCTTGAATCGGGCTTGTATTTCGGGAAGAATTTTTGAAAGATCCTTTTAGAACATACAACTCACCTAAAATGAAAGTAGGATTCTAGTTGGTAGAAATATATATAAAATTATCATATAATATATAATGAGTAATTATTAATAAATAATAATTTAATTTAGGTATGTATAAAATAAGAGCAACCCGAATGAAAATGGAGGTTCTGTTAGAAAAACCCTTACCTTAAGTACAAATGTGTTCCGCTGTTGAACTTAAGGCCCTGGAATATGAAATTAGAATTATTAATAACTTAATTAAGAACCTATTACACATTTATTCATTTTATCATAATTTTTTTATTTCATTTATGTTGATATTTATAAGTTATAATATTGAATTTTTTCATTCCAAAGTGTTTGTTTTCATGATTTTCATAATTGGTTCACTTGTTTTTAAGTAATGGTGTTCTTGTGGAATGGATGTAAATATAAAAAATTGAATTTACATATTATTTATGAACATAAATTGGTGTTAAAGGTCATTTATATCATTTGGTTACATGGAATGATGATTAAACATTAGATGAAATATTAATGACAATCACTTAGGTTATTTTAGCGGTATTTAATTATTAGGAACTAGTTTGGTCATATGATTTAATATTATGTAAATATTATGATTATTGAATATTACATAGGTTATAATACATATATTATAGCCTGTATCAACCATAATAATGATTTAATGACCAGTATTGAAGGGAAAATTGAAGAAAGAAATTTCGTCATCAACAAAAGTTGTAAATTGGCACCTCACGGATGATGATTTCATTTATAAAATAAAAGAGAGATATATGGAGTAAGGATATTGATTATAGTTATACCATTCACATGATATAATTTAAGTATATATATGATACTAGATTTATCATAGTCATTTGGATAGAGGAGGTGAGGATTGGATAACAAAAAAAGATAAATTGAAATGAATCTAAATGAAAAATAAAGGTGTTTTACCTCTTTAAATAACCTCTTTGAGAACCTCCTTAAGGGAAGGGGTTTTGGTATTTTGGAAAGCAAAAGAGCTACTAGAAGTGGGTAGTGACTAGGGAAGTGTATTTGGGTAGAACTATGAAAATATTCAAGTCTTAGAAGAGTGAAGAGAAGGGAGTGAGGGTGGGTTTTTATAGTGGAGGAGAGGAGTGATTTTTGAATATTTTATTCATTACTTTATCAATTCCCTCAACACAAAAAAATAGTGTTGATTAATGTGACCCATAATAGAAATATGTGCATGTGATTTATAACCTAGTGGCCTTACATTATCCTTACATCACTTATGACCTAATAAATCATTTATTTAGCATTTATCGTAAATTATCGTACTTTATTATTCACCCAAAATTAAAGTATTTTAGAAAATCCCAAAAATTAACCCCTTCTATTTTTTTATGTGTAGAATTAAAAAATTTAATCTATTTTTGTAAAATAATTTTTTAAATATTTGTAATTTAATTTTTAAATAAAATCATAATTTATTCCAAAAAACAACTTTAAAATTATAACTCGTTTTATAACACCTTGAGAAATTAATAAAGGTCCCATAAAGTTATCTTATAACCATAAGAAAATAAAGTAAAAATTTATGATTAAATTATATGAAAATACATTTCCATTTTAAATTATTAAATTAATCATAAAATTATAATTAAAATATTTATGACATACGAAAAATACCAATACTTATACTATGATCATTTTCCACTTTTAAGATGTCTTATTTGTATTTATACATTCATGGGTGAAGTTTCTATTTTTTGTTCGATTTACTATTCATTATTATTCAGTACTATTCATAAGGGTATGTTTCTATTCACCAAAAATTATGTTTATCTTATTAGACTCTAAATATCTTTCTGAATGCAACTTTGTATGCCAGTTCTTCGAAATTCAAATAACAGAGGTGAAAAAATTATATTTATTGGTTAGGTTATAACAAAGTGGTGTTTTATAGAGACTTAGTGTTTCATGCATTCAATATTAAATTTATGTGATGAAACTTGGCGTGTTACATTATCCCCTCCTTACAAACATTTCTTCATAGAAATTTCCATAATGTTACCTAAAAAAGATTTGGGTAGTTATTCCTCATAATCTCCTCAGGATCCCATGTTGCCTCTTCAATTTTATGTTTTTTCTAATGTATCTTTATCAGTCAAGTCGCCTGATTCCTCAATACTTGTTCATTAGTGTCTAGAATTCAGATAGTCTCTTCATAGTAAGATAGGTCATGTTCAAATTTTATACCTTCAGAAGTGAGGACATGCATTGGGACTGGCATGTACTTTCTCAACAATAATACATGGAACACATTGTGTACTTTAGATAGGATAGGTGGCATAGCCAAATGATATGAAACAACTCTAATTATCTATAGAATTTCAGAAGGGCCTATGTACCTAGGTCTCAGTTTTCCTTTCTTCCCAAATCTTATAACACCCTTCCATGGATATACTTTCAAGAAAACAAGATCTCCCACTTGAAATTTGAGACCCTTCTTTCTATTATCGGCATAGCTCTTTTGTATGCTTTGATATGCTTTAATATTTACCTTGAATAGTCTTTACCTTCACTGTTATTTCCTCTACAAGATTTGGGCCCACAATATTCCTTTCTCCAACTTAATCCCAATAAGGTTTTGTATGAAATCTATTTCCGTACAATTCTTCATATGGTGTCATTTGAATACATTAATGGAAACTATTATTAAAGGAAAACTCTACTAAAGGTAAGTATTGATACCAAATACCTTGGAAGTCAAGTGAACATGATCTCAACATGTCCTCTAAGGTTTAGATCATCCTTTATGATTGCCCGTCAGTTTATAGGTGGTAAGCAGTACTCAATAGAAGCTCAATATCCAATAAATTCTGATGAATTTTCCAGAATTTCAATATAAATATTGGGTCATGATTAGACATAATTGAGAGAGGTTCTCCATGAAGTCTCAAAAAATTATTGATATAGATTCTTTCTAGGTGGTGAAGTGGAAAATCCTCCCTTATAGTAAGGAAATGTGAAAATTTCATAAGTCAATCCACAATTACCCATATTTCATCATTCTTTCTTAGAGTTTAGGGTAATCAAGTGAAAAAATCCATGGTGATGTCATCCTATTTCCATGTAAGAATAGGTAGAGGTTTCATGAATCCTCTGGGATGTTGTCATTCGACCTTTACTTGTTGACATACTAAACACCATGATACATAATCCGTAATTTCCCTCTTCATGTTATCCCACTAGAAATATTCTTTCAAATCTCTATACATCTTAATGCCACTAGGATGTATAGAGAAATTTGAAGTATGTGCAGCATCCAAAAACTCCCTTTTTAGCTCGGGTATAACTGGAACACAAATCCTCTTCCCAAATGTTATAATTCTATCTTCACATATGAATTCATCCAACGTCCCCTCTTTCATAGAATTTATTTTCTTTTAAAGGTTTTCATCATCATGATAAGATATTTTAATCCTTTCTAATAAAGATGGTTGGGAAACCAAATGAAAAAGTAGTGATGTTTCTCATTCTTTGATAATTCCCATATCTGTTCTCACTAGATCCATGTACAAAGGATCATGGTCAATTTATATTTTTTTTAGAACTACATGATCCTTTTTTCTCAATGCATCAACTACCTTATTTTCCTTTCTTGGGTGGTAGTTTATGGTTCAATCATAATCTTTGAGTAGTTTGAGCGATCGATTTTTCCTCATGTTGAGTTATTTCTATGAGAAGATATATTTTTGACTCTTTTGATATGTATATATCCCACATCTTCCAACATAGAGATAGTGTCTCCAAATTTTTAGAGAAAATATCATATTAGATAACTCAAGATCATGAATAGGATTGTTTTTTTCATGAATTTTTAACTACCTTTATGCATAAGAAATAACTCTATCATTCTGCATAAGAACACAACCAAGTACTTTCTTTGATGCATCGATATATATCACAAACCCATCATTCCCTTATGGTAGGATTAGGATCATAGAATTCATTGATATCTTCTTCAATTCTTCAAAACAGTCCTCACATTCTTTTTTACATACAAACTTAACCCCTTTACCTGTAATCTTGGTCATTGGGTTGGCTAAACAGGTAAATTTCTGAATGAAACGCTGATAATATCCTATTAAACCAATAAAACTACATACCTCAATTATGTTCATTGGAGTAGGTCATTCTTGCACAGCCTTTGTCTTCACAGGATCAATAGATATTCCATCCTTAGAGTCAATGTGTACAAGAAAATAAACTGATTGAAGCTAAAACTCGCACTTTTTAAATATCCCATGTAATTAATTTCTTCTAGAAGTCTTCAGAATAGTTCATAAGTTATTTTCATGATCCTCATAGCTTTTGGAGTATACTAAGATATCATCAATAAATACAACCACAAAGTCATCAAGATATTACTTGAGAACTCTATTCATTAGATCCATGAAAACATATGGTGCATTAGTCAATCCAAAAGGCATTACTATAAACTAATAATTCCCATACATGGTTTGAAATATTATCTTTGGAATATCTTCCTTCCTCACGCAAAACTGATGATATCCAGATCAAAGGTCAATCTTCAAAAAAATATTGGGCTCTATGATGTTGATCAAATAAATCATCAATGTGAGGTAGGGGATACTTAGTCTTTATTATTATAGCATTGATCTCCCTGTAGTCAATTTGCAACCTCATAGATCCATCTTTCTTATTAAAAAAAAGAATAGCGGCTCCCCATGGATAAAGATTAGGGAAAATAAATATTGTATCACTCAATTACTCTAGTTTTCTCTTTACTTCCACTAACTCCACAGTGGCCATTCTGTAAGGGGTCTTTGATATGGGCCTTGAATCAGGAATTAAGTTAATGGAAAACTCAATTTATTACTCTGGAGTATGTCTAGGTGAATCCTATAGAAAGACATCAAAATATTCTTGAACAATATGTATGTCCTCTATTTGAACATTATTTTCCTCACCCATAGTTATTTCAATCCCTTCCTCCCTAATAATTGAATTTAGTAGAGCTACTGGGGGTGGATCTAGATGAGAATCAGATGGTGAGGTTTCTTCCATAAAGATAAGGAATTCCACATCATCCTCAAAAATTGTAACCTCCCTCTTCTTACAATAAATGTTTGGATCATGGTTCAAAATCTAATCTACACTAAGGATTATATTAAAGTAAATCATGGGTAAGACAATAAAATCTGAAGATAAAGAAAATTTATGTTTCATAATGGGGGATGTCTAACACAACTTTTTTTCAATGATACTTCCCTTAGGAGTTTTTACTGACTACTCCCTTATTAAATAAAATTATAAATATCTAATTTTCTTATAAAATGGTGAAGATATGAATGAATGTGATTATATATAATCAAATAAATCATTGTATAAGTTTTATGAAATAATTAAAGTACCTTCCACCACATCATTAGGAACTTCAATATTTGCAGTTGTGATCACATAAACTTATCTTTTCCCCGTTGGACTTTTCTATGACATGTTTCCTTGACCCTTTGGAGAATCATTAGTATGGTGTCCCATATCCCTAAAATTATAGCATTGAACATTAATATCTTATTTCTTCCCCTTGAAATAACTAGCATGATGGAATTTCTATCCAAATTTGTAACATACTCATTTTTCATTTAAGCAGGCATGAGGGTGTTTCCTTCCCCAATTATCATCGGGTGGAAATTCAACTCTCCCCTTATTCCCCATTTCCTTATTTCGTTTTCTAGAGTTTTTAGAAACCCTCTTATTATCTTGTTTTCCTTTAAAGTCATAAGACTTAGATAATTACTTGACCATCTTGATAGCACATGAAACTATATCTACATATGATGAGAAACTTTGGGAGACCAGTGCCTTTCATATGAATGGATTTATGCCATAAAAGAATCGATTAATCTTTCTCATTTTATTTTTTATGTAGTCCAAAACATGTTTTGATAACCTTGTGAGGTTAGCTTCATACTTTGGAACATTCTCATCTTCCTCTTGCCTCAAATTCAGAAACTGCCTTTCTATATCCACTCGTTATTCATGAGGAAAGTATTTCTCTAAGAATATTTCCTTAAAGTCCCTCCATTCCATATCTTCTATATCTTTCTCCTTATTTTTGATTTGGATTAAAGACCACCACTGATCTGCATCTCCCAATAGATTATAAAATACCATGATGACCTTTTATCTTTCGTTACATCCCAAAGTGAAAATTATCTTCTCTAGAGAACATATCCACTGCTCAGCTACAAATGGGCTTATAGCGCCATTAAATTATGGAGACTATTGTCGCATAAAGATATTTAACAAATCTCCTCCATGTGGTGGATCCAGATGCTCCATATGGGTAAGGTTATTGTTTATAACCTGAGTAATTGTCCCAGTATAGTTATAAGTTTCTCTGCACCAGTTGCAGCTCTTGATCCAATATCATTATCTTGCATCGAAGGGAAATCCATACATGGGATACACGTGTTAATTTGGTTTACAATTCTTCTAATATGATTTATTTCTAGATAATGGCATACAATAGATTAGGTTATGAATCATAATGTGTAATCATAACTTAGGAAAATACTTAGCATAAATTGAAATCTTATGCATGGTTAATCCCATAATCAAAAACATGGTTTCCTTGAGTAAAAATTTACATATAAATCCTTCAAAATGGCTTGTAAATAAAATGTGAATTATAATAAGCATATCCCCCCAGCAGTGTCAAATTAGGTGTGTTGTAAGGCCTGTTATCGTGTACCAGGATACCCCAATTCAAGCCCAAAACTCCTTGTTGGAGTTTTCACTCAAGGTACATCTGTTCTAGAACCACATTCACTTGTAGTATCCAGAAAAGTATGTATTTTATAGAAATATCAACATAATATATTCCTTACTAAAATACCAGGATTTTATTGTATGTTTATCCTCAAAAAATATCTTAGGTATTTTTTTTCCGTAATCTACATTTTCTAAGTCTAGTTTCCATGTTTTCTACTAAAATTCCTCTAATACCAACTCTAAAGTCCTGACCGTAGTTTCATGGAGACGATGACATATTACATTACATTTTCATGATTAAAAGAAATTAATATCCCGAAGGAACGAATATTATAGTAGGTTTGGATACATAATACATATATAATTTCAACATTACATCATTAAAGGAAATATAACACTAATTAATTCCATTAAAAACATCCATGCCTCCTAGATTATGCCTGCAAGTCATTTATAATTTAATTCCTCATATACTGGGAAAATGAAACATAAGAAAGGGGTGATCTAAAATGCTCAGTAAGAGTAATAAATACAGTGGAAGATAACATAAACATTAGTCATGGTGAATAATTGAAAACACATTCCTTTAAAAAAACATAAATACATTATGGAAGGAATATGAGGTGGGTAAATATTACCATAACAAAACATAATGATGGGTATAACTTCATTAACTATTAATTTCTATCTTCATAATTTGGGAAATTAATATTTTAGAAATTTTTAAACATACCATCAAGGCCTCATCCAATACGTCTAAAAATGATTAAGGCATCGGCCAAAACCGTATCTCAAAATGGGAAAGGCCACAACCAAGTCCACGACTATTTGTATCATAATTCTTACCGATGAATAGAAGGGATATATAGGGGCCAAACCATCACATAATAATTCCAATTCATTCCTCATAAGATAATAGATAAATATAAACAACATATACATTCACATTGAAACTAACATATGAAATATAAATAACTTTCCCCAAATATTAAGCTAAACACTAACCATTTAGAGTAAATTGGTGAATGATTTTAGGATATCACATCCATAGTCAAACTAATCATAAAATATTCAGTTAAATATGGTAGATTATATCATACATAAGAATAAAAAAGAGTTTTTAAATATATGAAGATACTATTATAAAATCATCGACCAATTCTTGTGATAAATATATTTTACTTCAAAAAGAAGAGTTCTTTTGGAAAAATATTTGTATAAAACCATTGGTGAAGTAAGAGATTATTTTAAAAAAAATGAGTTATTTTATAAAGATAATGGTTTCCAAAAATTTTTTATATAGTTCCCTTGAAAATTGGTAAGAATTTTAGGAATTCCCTTGAACGAGGCTTGTATTTCAAGAAGAATTTTTTAAAGATCCTTTTAGAATATATAACTCCACTTAAAAAAAATTAGGATTCTAGTTTTTAAAAATATATAGAAAATTATCACAGAATATATGTGGAGTACTTATAAATAAATAATAATTTAATTTAGGTAAGTAGAAAATAAGAGTAACCCAAATGAAAATTGTGGTTCGGGTAGAAAAACCCTTAGCTTACGTCTGAATGTGTTCCGCTCTTGAACTTAATGTCCTGGAATATAAAATTAGACTTATTAATGACTTAATTAAGAACATATTACACATTTATTCAGTTTATAATAATTTTTTAGTTCATTTATGTCCTTATTGATAAGTTATAATATTGAATTTGGTCGTTCCGGAGTGTTCGTTTTCTTGATTTTCATAATCAGTTCACTTGTTTTTTATTAATGGAGTTCATGTGGAAGGGATGTAAATATATAGAATTGAATTTAAATATTTTTTATGAACATAAATATGTGTTAATGTTAATTTATATCATTTGGTTATATGTAATGATGTTAAAACATTAGATGAAATATTAATGAAAATCACTTAGATTATTTTAGCAGTATTTTGATTATTAGGAACTAGTTTGGTCATATGATTTAATATTATGTACATATATTGATTCTTGAATATTAAATATGTTATGATACATATATTATATCCTGGTTCAACCATAATAATTGTTTCATGGATAGTATTTAAGGGTAAATTGAAGAACAAAACTTCACCATCCATGAAGGTTGTAAATTGGCACCTCGCAGATGATGATTTCGTTTATAAAATAAAAGAGAGAGAGAGAGTAAGGATATTGATAATTTTTCTTCCATTAAAATTATATAATTAAATTATATATATAATACTATATTTATTAGGGTCATTTTGATAGAGGAGTTTAGGATAGGATAACAAAAGATGATAAATTGAAATGAAACTAAATGAAAAAGAAAGGTGTTTTACCTCTTGAAATAACCTCCTTGAGAACCACCTTAAGGGAAGGGGTTTTTGGACCTTTTGAAATACCAAGAGCTCTTATATGTGGGGAGTGACTAGGGAAGTGTATTTGAGTAGGCCTTTTTGGATATTAAAGGCTTAGATGAGTGAAGAGAAGAGGTAATAAGGGGGGATTTATAGTGGAGGAGAGGAGTGAATTGTGAATATTTTATTCATTATTTTATTAATTACCTCAAGAAATCCTATATTGTTGATTAATGTGACCCATAATAGAAAATGTGTATTTTTTTCAAACCAAGTGGGATTACATCAGCCTTAAATCACTTATGACTCAATAAATCATGTATTTTGCATTTATCGTAAATTATTGTATTTTACTATTCACCCAAAATTGAAGTATTTTAGAAAAATCACAAAAATTCAACCAAACAATTTTTTGAGGCGTAGAATTAAAAAATGAAATCCATTATTGGGAAATAATTTTATAATTTTTTTAAATTTAAATTTTAAATAAAATCATAATTTATTCCAAAAAATAACTTTAAAACTATAACTCATTTAATAAAACCATGAGAAATTAATCAAGGTCCCATAAAATTATCTTATTAACATAAGATAATAAAGTAACAATTTATTATTAAATTTTATGAAAATAAATTTCCATTTTAAATTATTAAATTAATCATAAAATTGTAATTAAAATATTTATGACACACAAAAATAACAATACTTATACTAAGATCATTTTTTGACTTTTAAGATATCTAGATTGTATTTATACATTTGTGGTTGAAGTTTTTATTTTTTGTCTGATTTAATATTCAATAATACCCATTTCTATTCATAAGGGTATGTTACTATTCATAAGGGCATGTTAATATTCACCAAAAATTAATTTTGTTTTATTAGACTCTAAATATCTTATTGAACACAACTGTATATGTCAGTTTTTTGAAATTAAAATCATAGAGGTGGAGAAATTATTTTATTGGCAAGGTTATAACAAAGTGGTGTTTTTTAGAGACTTCATTTTTCATGCATTCAATATTAAATTTTTTTGTTGAAACTTGGGGTGTTATAGTACTCCTGCCTATGCCTCTACCTAGGTGTTCCATCCACCATCTTTATATTCATATCATGATAGGTTGGAAAATCTATTGCGAGATTCCCCATTCCATAACATGAGTTGAACCTACTCTCTATAAGATGGCTAGATCTACCCTGTGAACCCTGAACTAAAAATCCTCTATCATGGGACCTCCTCCTATAAATTCTCCCACATTCGGATCACTAAGACTGATGTCGACTCCCCATTGCTGAGGTATCTACACCTACATGTCCTCTGCTGACTATCACCATCTGTCTCTGCTCATCCCAGAATCTCTCCACAACTGGAGCCCGCTCAAGAAACCCATCATAAGTAGGAATTGTAATAGGGATAATACTATCTCAGATGTCTCTACGAAGACATAAATCAAAGTTCTGATCCCTATCCATATCCATCGAGTACATGGAAAGGTAAGTAAACCTCGATGAATAATCTGCTATAGTCATACTACCCTACTGAAGCTAAAGAAGCTCCTGTATACACACATATCTCAGTATAACTGGTGAGAAATCTTCTCTAAAGAGGCGCTCAAACTCTATTAATGAGAGGGTCACCTCATTGTGAGTCTGGATATCAAAACTCTACCATCACCCTACTATGCCCTCTAGAAGGATTTCCACCATGACTATCATCTAATCAGCTAATGTCTTAACTAGAAGGAATACTCTGGTCACCATCTCAAGCTAGTCCTCTAATGCCTGAGGTTTAGGCTCACCTTAGAACCTAAGGGGTCTCTAGCACTGAAACTCATGAAGTGCAATCATCCTATGCTTTCCATATGTTGGTATTGCAGGTACCACTGATTTCTCTACAGGTGGCGGTATAGCTAGTGCACCACCTGAAGGTAACATCTGGGAAACTGGTCCTTGTATTGAAGCCTCATCACTGAGGGGGTCATCCTTATGATCGAGCTACTGAATCCAAGATGGTATGCATCATAGTGGCATCCTATAATAAAAAAAGTACGTTCTATAGTCAATGAGTATATCTCAATAGCTAACTCAATAAGGACCTGGAAATCAAAACCCATTCCTATATGATGCATGTACCATTGTTTTCCCAAAAACTAGTGTTCTCATATACTGATTCAAAAAAAATTATTAGAGTCCTGTTGTATGGATACGTTCACCACTACACCAATACTAGAGTCCCTGACCTGAAATCCAAACTCGAAACACTTAATATTGTTTCCCCCCAAACCAATCGAACAGACTCTCAGTCCTAAGGTAGAACTGACCAACTCTAATACCACTCTGTCATGACCCGTCCTAGAGGGTCCCATTCCGTGACTCCCCTAGATCGCCTCCAATAGGATAGGCACTGGTGACAAGCACCAAGTAGGCATATCACTAACATGGGAGGCATTGACTTAGTACCTGTACACACACACACATCTCCAAGCCCACAATGCTGAAAAAGTAAAAACCACTAAGAAACAAATACATGCATACCACTATAACCTAACCAAAGTATCCTAGGAAAGTAAAGTATAGTAAGGTAAACTGGGCCATAATAAAATACAAAAAAAAATAAATTCTATAAAAAAGTTCTTGAGACTCATCTGTAGGAAAAACTACCTTATCCAACCTGAAGACATGGTACTAGAACTGCTATCTGAAACGATACAAACACCTCGGACCACCTAATCTCACAAGGCTTTGTTCAGTCTTGTTCCTCCCTAGAATCTATCAAAAGACTACTCATTTTCACAAGACAAGACGTGTGTGGGAAAATCCCATGTAGATGTGAGTATAACAATACTCAATAAGACCCCCCGAAACCACAAAGTAATACACTAAGAGATAGATACAATCATCTCTTCACAAGTATATGTCTATAGTACATAAAATAATAATATCCAGATATACTCAAACCATACCACACAGTCTAGGGTAAATCATTACCACTACATACCAACACTAGGGATTCAGTTCAAAGATTCCATGAAGCACACATCCAGGAGAACACACTCCGGAGTTCGATAGCCATGATGACATCCATTCGAGAAGTTACATTCGTTGGAAACTGTCATGAGAGAGAGATATGATGAATGATCTAAAGAGAGATATGATACATTAGAGGCATATCATAGCTATATCCATGGTTTGATACCAATAAATCCATATGGATTAACCCAAAAAGTAGAGGATTGATGCCTAGTGAAGTTGGTCACATCAATAATGAAGAATCTACCTAGTGCGTGAAGAAGGAATAAAGGATCCTCTTTGGGACACTCAGGGGATTCCAATAACTCTATCCTGGAAGTATTTTTGAAGGGATCATACTCATGCGAGTAGGAAATGATCCCAAAAAACCTTCAGGGAAACTATAAAGGGAACAAACCCTAATGAAGCTCGTTCAAGATAAAATGGATGATATAATAAATACTAAAAGGAAAGGAGGATGAACAGTGAGTAGAGGTCACACCCACTATGTGCCTTGACTCGGTGTACTACCCATGTAAATTGAATGTGTCACTAGAAATAAGTCTGTGTTAAAACACACCATTGGTTTCAAAAGGACCTTCTCAATTTCAGGGTCCCAATGACGCACATGTCTCATCAATCAAACATACGGTTTGAAAGATATGGTTGTTTTTATGAAAAGGTCCAACCCAGGTCCGGTCCGAATTTGACCCGAACAAATGGTCGACCCAACCTGGTCTGGTCGACCCGACATGACAATGTTTGGCCTACTGGGATCGGTCCGACCAGCTCCGGCCTGGGCCCACTACCTATTGGGCCTCCTAGTGCTGTCTATCTCTCATGTTCTAGTCCTCACACATGCGGGATGGCTTGTGCACCACATGTGGCTCACCTTGGCCGCATGCCCCCTCGTCCCTGTGGTGCCAAACCTTATCCCATGCGGTCATCCCTCCGTGATAGCACTCCTTACCTTCCCATGGCCTCACCACTAACACATGCCCCCTTTATGTGGTCGAGCCACATTCTGCCTCCATCGGTGGCTAATCTTCTGCCTCACCGTTGTCCTAGACTGACCCCATAGACTGGGTCTCTGCTCATATGGAACAAACAGAACCGCCGAACCGGCTGCCATCGTGCATCGCTACCTATGTCACCATGCTCCATCATCCCATCCAAACAACATTGTACCTTCATCATCAAACCTCCTCTACATCGTCATGAGGTCAGATCTTCAATTTCGAATCATTGCACCAATAATCAAAGGAACAACAATCGTTTTTTCATATCTGGCGAAGAACAAGGAACACGTGGGAAAAAGGGGAAAGAAAATCACATGGAATAAACTTGAGGAACAAACAACAACCATTGTTCATTTTGATCTCGATTTTTTCCTATAGGAACGATCAATAAAATCTAAACAATATAATTATAATCATCCCCAAATAATTCCTGCAATCAAACTCATCCCATAAGAATGATCGAACCATAATCAAACTGTTTGTGGGTTGATCTATGTTTATTGTTGATTGTATGAATGGTAAAGGAAGAACTGAAATTACGACACCCTATATGGTAAAAGGATCATTCATTTTAGAGGATTCATTACCAATGATGATCTATCAATAATGGTCTTCATCCACCATCCTGTCATTGCCCGTTCAAGAGGATTATTTCTCCACAATTTTTAAGAATTCCAGTTTATGGTGATAACCTTGAATTATCTTGACAAGTTTTAATAAAAAGAATACATGTCACTGCATCAATGTGTAATGTTAAAATAAAATAAATCTTTAATTTATTTTATTCTTTAAAACAACAAAAATACTATCTTTCATAGCCAACCTACACCAGCCAATGTTAGGCCTCGCCTAGGGTAAAATCGCTGCTCTAAATGCAATGGTTCTCTATGATTTATGATTTGGGAACCCATTTAGAAGTTATTAAACTTTCTTAGGGAAGACAAAAACACATGATATTTATAGTTTAATATATTTCAAACATTTATTCCAAGAACATCGGGCCTCAGAATCGCATGTCATCTCTACGCTTAGTCTTGAAATCATTACATATAATATTTAAAATAATACATTGAAAAATATGGGTCATTAGATTTGTTATCCTAAGATCCATTAAAATGGGGACCCCTTTATCATTGCTAAAAAGGTGCTGATAAAGGGGGGCCTTTATCAGCACTAAATCCAGTGCTGATAAAGGGCACCCTTTATGAGAACTTTCATTAGCGATGATAAAGGGGAGCCTTTATCAGTGCTAGAAATGGTTTTGATAAAGGTTGTACTACTGTAGTGTGCTCCTTGAATTAAAACAGACTTTAACAACAAATTATATATGGAAATATCATAATAATTCAATTGAAATAAAAATTATGACACAAATACATAAAAAACACTATACTATAGACATTTAAAGTAGTGTTTTGTACAATTACATTAAGAAGTGCTATAAAAAATTAAAAAACATCAATTTTTCCTTGTATTTGGCACCCAACCCCCTCTAAAAAATGCTTGATCATTGTATCAGTTTCTGAAAAAACGGTTCTAAATGGAGTAAAATAATCAATCTGTATAAGAAAACAATATTTATGTAAGAAATACTATAAAAAAAATAAATTAGACATAATTTGAAACAACACATGAATAAAATGTAAATCTTAAATAAAAAGGAAG
Source organism: Viscum album (assembly GCA_963277665.1). NCBI lineage: Eukaryota > Viridiplantae > Streptophyta > Magnoliopsida > Santalales > Viscaceae > Viscum > Viscum album. Next base: position 1,328,907,407 of record OY728159.1, read on the forward strand.
CACTTATATTCATATTGGTCACACCATGTGTCAGATTGAGGTGGGGATAATTCATACATGTCATAAATGATGTATGGATAATTTTCCAATAGTATAGAAATAATCAAAATTTGTTTTCTCAGTTTTGAGTATATCACTTATCTTTTCTACTAAAATTTCATTTTAAACTAAAAACATACACTTTCAGTCATACCATTCACATAATGAGTTTTTTTATGTGAGAATTATTCTTACATTTCAAAAATGACTTAAAAATAGTTTTCCTAAAGTATAAACACAATCCAAGCATGTTTTCTCGATTTTTAGTGAGTAACACATGTTTTTAATGGAAATGTCAATTTTAGACCAATAACGGATACTTTGAGTCATACCAAGAACATAAAGTATCATATTGAGGTTGAAATAATTCCTAAACATCAAAAATGAATCACATATCATTTTAATAAAGTAATAAAATAATCCAATTGATTTTTATCAGTTCTGAGTATGTCACTTGTCTTTTCTACTTAAATTTCAATTTTAAATAAAAAGACACAGTTGGAGTCATAGTAGTCACACTGTGCATTGGATTGAAGTGAATTAGATTCCTACACTTCCTAAATGACTTATGGATCATTTTAAAAAATTAAAAAAACAATCCAAATTCATTTTCATGGTTTTGAGTATGTCATTTGCGTTTTTTTACTAAAATGTCATTTTAAACTGAAAAAAATGTACTTTGAGTCATACTGGTCCCATCATGTGTTGGTTTGGCATGAGGCTGATTCCAACACTCCAAAAATGACTCATTAGTCACTTAAATAAATTACCAAGACAATCATATAACGTTTTCATGGTTTTTAGCGAGTGACACATGTTTTGATCTAAAATGTCATTTTAAAGTAATAACAGCCACTTTGTGACATACTAGGAACGACGTGTATTAGATTGAGGTTGTAGTGATTCCTTAATGTCAAAAATGACTTAAAAATCATTTTCCAAAAGAATCAAATCCATTGGAATGTGTTTTCTCACTTTTTAGTATGCCACTTGTGTTTTTTACTAAAATGTCAATTTTAAATAAAAAAACACACTTGGAGTCATATCAGTAACTCCATGAATAAAATTGAGGTGAGGATTATCCCTAAACATCACAAATGACTTATGGATAATTTTCCTAATGTATAAAAATAATATGAATCATTTTTCATTGTTTTTAGTATATCACTTGTGTTTTTTACTAAAATATCATTTTGAGTTGAAAACATGCACTTTGAGAAATATCAGTCACATCGTGTGTTGGTTTTATGTGAGACTGATTCCGAAACATAAAAAATGACTTATTAATTATTATACTAAATTATCAAGACAATCAGAGATAAGTTTCTTGGTTTTCAATAAGTGACACACGTCGTGAAATAAAATGCCAATTTCAAACTAATAATGGAAATTTTGAGTCATACCAAGAACACAATGTATTAGATTGAGGTGTGACTGATTAATACACATCAAAAATAGATTTAAGATCATTTTATTAAAGTATTAAAACAATTTGGATGTTTTCTATTGATTTTGAGTTTTTCACTTATCCTTTTTACTAATATTAATGTCAATTTTAAATAAAAAGACACAAATTGAGTCATATCTGTCACACCGTGTGTCAGATTGAGGTGAGGATGATTCCAACACATAAAAAAATTACTTATGGAATTTTTTTTATAATGTATAAAATCAATAATAATGTATTTTCTGGGTTTTTATTATGACACTTGTGTTTTTTACTAAAATTCCATTTTAAACAAGAAACATGCACTTTGAGTCATACCGGTCACATAATGTGTTAATTTGAGATGAGACTAATTCATACACATAAAAAAAATTATGAATAGTTTTCCTAAACTATCATGACAATCAGAGGCCCTTTTCTAGATTTTTAGTGAGTGACACACATTTTGAACTAAAATGTCAATTTTAAACTGAAAATTATCACTTTGAGTAATATCGGGCACACCGTGTATCAGATCGGGGTGTTTTGATTTCTACACATAAAAAAATAAATTTTTTATCATTTTCATAATATATCACTATAATCTGAATGAATTTTATCATTTTTGAGTACGTCACATGATTTTTTTATTAAAATTTTATTTTTAATTTAAATAGACATACTTAGAGTCATATTGGTCACACCGTACATTAGATTGTAGTGCAGCTAATTCCTACACATAAAAAGTGAATTATGGATAACTTTAATAAAGTATTAAAACAATCCTATTGTGTTTTATTAGTTTTGATAATGCCAATTTTGTTTTTTACTAAAATATAATTTTAAACTGAAATCACGCACTATAAGTCATACTGGTCACATCATGTGCTGATTTGATGTGATAATAATTCCTACACATCATAAATGAATTATGAATAATTTTCCTAAATTATTAATATAATTAGAGCACGTTTTCTTGATTTTTAGTGAGGGAAACACGTTTTGAACCAAAATATCATCTTCAAACCGACAATAGATACTTTGTGTCATAAAAATCACATCATGTATCAGTTTGATGTGAGAATGATTTGTACACATAAAAAATGACATATGAATCATTTTACTAAATAATAAAGATAATTAGATCATGTTTTATTGGTTTTCAATGTGTGAAACATGGTTTAAACTAAAATGTCAATTTTAAACTGATAATAGACACCCTGATTCTTATTGGGAACAACATGTATCCGATTGAGGTGAGTCTAATTCATACACATCAAAAATGACTTATGGATTGTTTTCATAAATTATGAAAACAATTTTAATGTGTTTTCTTAGTTACGAGTATGTCACTTTTCCTTTTTAGTAAAATATCAATTTCACATAAAAAGACATACATCGAGTTATAATAGTCCCACCATGAGTCTGATTGAGGTAAAACTGATTCCGACATGTCAAAAATGATTTATGGATCATTTTACTAAAGTATCAAAACAATATGACTGTGTTTGATTAGTTTTGAGAATGTCACTTTCACTTTTTACTAAAATGTCATTTTAAACTGGAAACACACACTTTGTGTCATACTGGTCCCAGTGTGTGTATGTTTTATGTGAGATTAATTAATAATTGTTAAAAATGAATTATTAATAGTTGTACTAAACTATTAAGAAAATTTGATTGTTTTTTCTCATTTTTCATTGAGTTACACACATTTTAAACTAAAATGTCAATTTTTAACTAATAATCGAAACTTTGAGTCATTCTGGGAACACCATGTATGCAATTGAGGTGTGGCTGATTATTACTTATCAAAAATGACTTATAGATCATTTTCTTAAATAATCAGGACAATCCAAATGTGTTTTCTTGGATTTGAGTATGTAACTTTTTTTTTACTAAAATATCAATTTTAAATAAAAAGACACACTTGGAGTCATATCTGTCACACTATGAATCATATTAAGGTGAGTTTGATTCCTACATGTCATAAATGACTTATAGATCACTATCATAAAGTATCAAAACAATTTGAATGTGTTTGATTAGTTTTGAGAATTTGATGTGTGTTTTGAACTAAAATGTAAATTATAAACTTAAAACATATAGTTTGAGTTATACTAAGAAATATTTGTATCAGATTAAGGTGTGGTTGATTAACCCATTTCCTTGTTTCCATTATCTTAGTTTTACCCTCAAATTTCAATCTATCAAAATAATGGTCATATTTGAAGAAATCACTCCAACTCAAACAAAAGAATCCACCTGTATAATAAAAAAACTATTCTATTACTAAGAGTATAAAAAAGTAAATTAAACATAAATATGAATCAATACATTAATAAAATGTCAATTTTAAACTAAAACCACACAATTTGAATCATACCGGGTACAATGTATATTAGATTGAGTTATGGTTGATTCCACTATGAATTTTAATCCTATAATGCATTAAACATTCTAGGTTATCTAACCATATTGTGGTTTGAGAACCCATAATGATGGATGCATTGGAGAATAAAAATAAAATTGCATCATCATCATTATATCATTCATGTTGAGTTCATGATCATAGTACATGAGTGAATCATACTTATTGTTGAATTCCTTTCGTCATGATCTCTTTAAAAATTAACAGAATAGTTATCATATAAAAATGATAAGGAAACTGACTAAAAAAATTATATAAAATGATAATAAAATCTATTAAATAAGTAGTAGGAAGTCACATCTTTATGATATATGCGTACATTATGATACCAGGTTTGCTTCCCAGTTGTTTCTAAAAAAATCTATTTCATATTATGAATATGAGGACTTTTGAATATCCTAGTAGCACTAGAAAAATATAAATACAAAAAGTATTAATAAATATTTTAAATTAAATTGTAATGTTCTTCAAAAATACCTCTCCAGGGATGCTAGTTTTTTATGGTATATGATATCTTTCATAAATTTGAAAACATGATAAACACAATCTTTTCCGTTGGTTTGTTTCAGAAAATGAAAAAGCATTGAAAAAAATAAGTAATTTATTTTGATATATGTTTTGATAGTGAAGTATTATTATATTTACCCTACAACTTATCCACTTTTAGAAGTTTATAGGCTCCTTTTACGTATGGACTGTCCTCATGACATGATTTTGATGATATTTAAACTCTGCTCAATCATAACAGAATTCTAATTAAAACATAATATAAAATATATAACTTTATGTTTAGTTCTAAAATTCCACATTTAGTGTATTAAAAATTTAGAAATATCATTATGGGTGGTTGGTTTTCTGTGTATCCATGTAGTGAATCCTGAAAATAAATCTTTGGAGTATCCAAATTGACAATAAAGAGTAACCTATGCTACCTAAAAAAATTAATTAAAGTAATTAAAATATATTTGATATCATTTAATTATATAGTTTTACCCTGTAATAATTGGTAATAAGAAGATTCTTCCATCCATAAGTTTTATTCAAACACTGCAGACAGTTTTTCCACTACTGCATCAATTTGATGTTATTCTAATGGGGTTAGTTTTGTGGAAGTGATGTGAGGACTAATGAGTCCACATTTATATTCCCAGATATTTCCATTCAAATAGAATTGATATAAACACCCTTAGTAAATTTGAATTGTACTTAGTCATAATTAGCATAGTGAATCAGTTATTGAAAAAAAAATCATGAAAACACACCTCATTTATAAATTTACAATTGAGACACCAAGATAGTCATATTTGAGGATGTCATTTACATTATGAAGAGTAATGTAGTCTTTAATGGACTCTCCATAAATTTTTTTATTAAAAAATCAACTATATCATTACTACCACTTTGTAACCTTGTATCAGCATGAACCTTCTATTTTGGTAAATTTGGATATTGAACGAGAAGGGTAATTGTGCTTTGTGAAGATATTTTTGATTGTCCTATTGATTATTTAGATCATTTTGATTCTACCATTCATTTTCCTATATACCATCTATATTTTTTCAATGAAAATCATAAGTTTATAAATTTTTTCATTAATTGTTAATGGTTTTTCATGAAAAATAAATTGAAAATAAATATATCCTTGTCAATTTTTTTTTCACAAGACCTAATGACCATGATATGATTATTCTAATAGAATTATCGAATTCATGAATATCTACATCATCAAGTTGAATAGTTAGAACAATGCTCAGATCATGAGCTACATTAATCCCTATATAGACCCTAGCCTTTTACACATATTATTATATTATTTTAAGAATAAATTATCATCAAATACAACCAAGTATCATAAAGTCTAATGTCTTGGGAAGATTAGGTACATAATTTGAAAACATGAAAACCAAACTGAAAAGATATTTTGTTTAATCTCCATAATGATCTCCAAACTTCCATTGATCTCTCACACTAGCATAGGATAACTTGGGGAATACATGAACAAAATGGATGATCTAAAATCCCAGTGAGGGAATAAGCATAGGAATCCAACATAGAACATGAGTTAGAATATATAACATGATGATATAAGGGAATGTAACATGAATAAACATAAGTAATCATAACATGTATAACATGGTAACATATAATCATGATATCATAGGAATTTGTAAACATTATATAACATGACATGAACATGAGTCAAGTCTAACTGCAAAGACTATATCGCATGGTGGACAAAGTACCCTAAAGAAATCAGGTTCACTCCCTATCCCAACATGACGTCTCATGAGACTAAACATTACACAATGAATTGGATCTCTATCTAGGTGCACCCACCATAACATGTTCATGAATATGTGTTCCAGAATAATATTCATGTATAATGGATTTCCATGGAAAGAATTGGGTATCATAATCATGTCATAAGAAATAACAAAAAGAAATATCATAATGGTGTCCATGAAAAAATAGATTTAAATCATACATGAAATTTAATATGGTAAAATAGGAATAAATATTGATAAATTATGTCTAATTTAAATGGAAATGTTTATAAATAGTGTTTAAAAAACTTTATAAATGAAACTTTTTAGTGCGGTTTAAGGAAAATATTAAAGAGAAATTAAATAAAAAAAGTAATATTTGTTTTTATAAAAGAAAAAATGAACAAAATTATTTTTCCATGATAAAATGAGTGATTTTTTAAAAATAATAGTGGCCTAAAATATATTATGGATGGTACCTTAAAATGGTTAATAAATTGGGAATTTCACTTCAATCAGTCTTACTTATTCGGGAAAATTGAGAAGGAAACCATATTAAAACATGTATATACCTGAAAAAGAAGGATGGAACAATATGAATACAATATTTTGGAACATATAAATATAATTTATAATAATTATATAAAAATTAAGAACATTTACATTAGGGTAAAGAGAGAGAAAGCATAACCCGAAGGAAAATTTGAGGTTTGGGAAGAAACCCTTACCTTATGTACAAATGTGTTTTGTATTTGATCTTAATTTCATGGATAATCAAATTAATTAATTAATTAAATAAATAAGAACATTTTATATATGTATTTGATTTATTATAATTTTATTAGTTCATTTATTTCCCTTTTTATGAGTTATAACGTACAATTTCATTGTTTGGGAGTGTTTGTTTCCTTAGTTTTCATGATTGGTTACTTGTATACATTTATGGAAAATCATGTAAAATGAGAATGGTTTTACATATTTGAAGTTATATATTATTAATTAATATCCAAAATACTAAATGTTTATATACATCATTTGGTAATTTTTGGTGAGTATAAATCATTAAATAAGACATTAGTGATAATCGTATAGATTATTTTGGCGATTTTTTTATCATCACAAATTAGTTTTTTTATTAATTAATATTATGTATATAAAATGGTTAAAGACTATTACATGGTTTGTAATACATATATTATAATTTTTTTTAACCATAAAATGGTTTTATGATCAGTCTTGAAGGAGGGAAAAGAAATTGAAAACTTTTTCATCTTTAAATGTGATCAATTAAAACATCACAGGTGATATTTTTAGTTTTAGTACAAAAGGATGGGGGAAAGAAATGATGATGGATTATTATATTAGAATAATAAAATTCAATTATATGTAAGTTTATGGAGAAATCATAACATTTGGATGAGGGGATGTGAGGAGATAATAAGAAAATAAAAGAACTTGAAAAGAAATTAAAAGATAGGGAAAAAGGATTTTACCTCTTGAATATATCTTCCTTGAGAACCTCCATAGGGAAAATGTTTTCATATTTTTTAAGACCAAGATCTCTTGGATGTGGGAGAGGTTCTTTGGAAAAGTATTGGGAAGAACATAGACAAGGCTAAAATCTTGAAAGGTATGAGGAGAAGAGGTAGCGAGGGGAGGTATTTATAGTGGAAGAGAGGGGTGTTTTCTCATTATTTTATTCATTAATTAATTATTTTGGATCAAGAATATGAATATTTTTATATTTATCACTGAATACATTAAAATAAATAAGAGTAGTTAGATATTATAGTTCTTACATAACTGATGACTCAAGGAATAGTGTATTTAACTAATAATGTATATATACTGTAATTTACCATATTTTAGAATTCACAAAATTCATGTTTTTTAAAAAAATAAAAAAAAATTAACCTTAGCCATTTTTCAATGTGTATAATTAAAAAATGGACTCTATTTTATGAAAATAATTTTCTAAATATGATGAATATAATTTTTAACTAAAATCATCATTTACTTGGAAAATACCAATTTTAAAATTATAACTAACTTTATAACACTTTGTAAAATTAATTAAGGTCTCATAAAATTATCTATAATCATAATACAACAAAATATTAAATTATTAATACATTTAATTGAAATAAATTTTATTTAAAAAATTATATTAATTATAAAATTGAAAATAAACACTTATGTTTTATGAAAATATAAAAAGATAGTTAATAATTTCTTAAACATTTATTTACTTATACTATGATATAATTGTATCATATTTTAATTTATAAAATATATAAATTTTATTGATATTTTAAAAGGTGATGTTACAATTATTTTGTCTGATTTACTATTCCTAGGGTCACATTGTTATTCTAAATGTCAAGTTACTATTCAATTGGTACAGAAATACATTTTATTTCAGTCCTTCTTCATTTATAAATTTTTTATTATGTTCTATATGCGATTTTTATGTAATTTATACTATATAAAATAATTATAAGAATAGAATTTTCATTGATAAAATTTTTGGTCGTTACATTCTTCCCATGTTCTAAAAATTTCCCCCTGAAATTTCTTTTTAAAAACTATGATGAAAATAAATGAGGGTACTTATCCTTAACCACTTTTGATGGTTCCCATGTTGACTTTTAGTAATTATGGTTATTCCATAGTACCTTGAGCAGGTGAGCATTCTGGTTGCGTATAACTTTATCTCTGTGGTCCAAGATCTTCACTGGTTGCTCCTCATAAGAGATATCATTTTCCAACTATACTTCCTCTTGATTCAATCTATGTGATTGATCTATTGTTTATATCCTTAATAGGGATACATGGAATACATAATTTACTTAAGAAATGGTTGGTGTAACTTCTAGTCGATAGGCCACTACTTCAACATGATCAAGAATCTCGAAGTAGCTGATGTACCTGGGACTCTTATTTCCTTTCTTCCCAAATATCTTGATCCTCTTCCATGGTCTCTTTGATGATTGTCTGCATATCTCATCTATCAACTTTGGGATACCGTAAAGTTTTGCTAAATTTTTTCACCTTTTCCACCATTTATTTGACTATTTCAGGTCCTAGAAGCTCACATTCACCAACCTCATTCCATCATTTTAGTGTTCTGCATCTTTTCCCATAAAGGTCTTCATATGGAGCCATTTGGATGCTCAAGTGGAAACTATTGTTGTAGAAGAACTCAAATAGATGTAGATGTTTTTCCCATATTCCTTTTTTGTCCATAAAACATGTTCTCAAAATGTCATCCAAATTTTAAATAGTTTTCCTAGATTGGCCATCGGTTTGAGGATGATAGGCTATACTGAATTTCAACTCAGTTTTCCTAGAAAGTTGGATACTTTTCTATAACTTGTAAGTGAATCTTGGATCCTGATGGGATATAATAGATAGTGTTAATCCATGAATCCTTACCACTTCTTTGATGAATATCCATGATAGATGATCCAATGAGAATTCATATTGAATTGTGATAAAGTGAGATAACTTTGTAAGATGATCCATAATACGCCATATAGAATTGTTTCCTCTGTATGTCTTATGAAGTTTTGTGACAAAGTCCATGGTTATGTTTTCCCATTTCCATGTTGGTATTAGTAACAATTTCATCATATCTTTAGAAATTTTTCCTTTTATCCTTCATTTACTGAAATAACAAGGACTTCGATTTATATTCAGTGATTTCCTTTTTCATATTGTCCCTCCAATAGTTCTCTCAAAGATACCAATACATATTTGTGATCCCTAGGTGAATAGAGATGGTTGAGCTATGTGTGTCACTCAAAGTAGTTAGTCTAGGTTGTATTTAATGTTTGAATCCTACGGACAATGAATTCCTCTCAGGCCTATAGGTCCATGTAAAATCTTATACCTACGGGCATTGTAAGGGCTCCACCTCACCCCTTGAAAGGTGGATTATAAAAAAACAATAAAAATGAAGGCCTTCAGTCCATTGGATGGATGGATGGTACACATAGTCATCTCCCAAATATTAAAACTCATTCCTCATAAATTTTGAACTCTAAGGTTTTCCCCTTTTTCATGGATTACACCTTATTCTGAATTTCCACATAATTTCTTTGATAATCCTTTCTTTTCTCCCTGAGGGATGGTTGAGCAATCATTTTAAAAAGGATTGATGGTGTTCCTTATTTATTGATTCACATGTCCATGAATTTAAAATATAATAAGATTGGATCCTTCTCAATTCTCATCATTGATAATGTTGTAGGATCCTTTCTACTTAGAGCATCCACCACCTTATTTTCATGACCAGGTTGGTAGTGGATTGAGAAATCATAATATTTGGTGAGATAAAACAATATCAACATAATCATATTAATATCCTTCCATGTGAATATATATTTTAGGATATTTTTATTATTATATATCTCATATGTCTCCCTATAGTGATAATGTTGCCATATTTTCAATGAAAAGATCATAAATGCCAACTCCAGATCAAGTATAGGATAGTTTTACTCGTGATTTTTTAATTTACTAGAGGTGTAGGATATAAATCAATAATTTTTTATTAGTACAAACCCTAGACCTTATTTTAAGTATCATTGTACATCACAAAGATTTCCCCACTTGTAGGTAGTGTGTGCACTGGTGCAGTGATAAGCCACTTTTTCAACTCTTTAAAGTAGTTTTCATGTTCACTGCTCCCGAAAAAAATTCCTCCCTTACGAGCCAACTTGGTTAGTGGGTTTAAAAATCTTGATAATTTATTCATAAATCACTGGTAATTCCTAGCTAGACCAAGGACGCTATGGATCTCCATTATTGATGTTGTTCTGGGCAACTCTTAAATTGTATTTTTCTTGGAAGGGTCCATAAATATTCCTTTGTTGGTGATGACATACCCAAAGAATGATACTTAATTTATCCAGAAATCACATTTACTATACTTTTCATATAGATTATACCTTCATAAATACTTTAGCATAGTATTCAAATACTCCTCATTTTTCTCTTTTCTCTTGGATTATATCATAGTATCATCAATAAAGACTATGAATTTCTTTGAGGTAATATATAAAGACTCAATTCATCAAGTTCATGAATATTTATGGATCATTAGTGAGTCTAAAGGGAATGACTATAAACTCATAGTGTCTATACCTCATTGGAAAGGTATTCTTGGGAATAACTTCCTTCATCACCTTTAATTGGTGATATCCCAACCAAAGGTCCACCTTTGAGAAATACTTTTCCCAACACAATTGATCAAACAAGTAATTTATCTATAGAATGGGATACTTTTTATTTATCATGATTTTGTTGAGCTTAAGATAATAAATACAAAGGCTCATTGATCCATCATTCTTCTTGATAAAGAGGACTGACACACACCTTGGTGAACCACTCGGGTATATAATAACCTTGTAAAAACTCTCCTATAACTACTTATTTTGTTATTCTAGCTCAATGGTGTCCATTCTACATGGTTTATTTGATATAGGTAGAGATCTAGGAATATGTTCAATTGATAACTCAACCTCTCAATCAGGAGGAAGACCAAGAAATTATTCAGTGAAAACATCAGTGTAATCCCTCATGATGGGAATGTCTTTGAGTATGATTATCTCCTTTGTCTCAAAAATTTGAGCTAGATATGATTTCTCATAATGAAACAATATCCATAATTGAGACAATGATTTTAATAGATATTTATCATCCTCCTTAAACTTGTACATAATTGTAGGATGCTTTGGGATGTGAAGAGTGATCTCTATTTCCTAACAGTCGATGTTGTCTTTATATAAAGATGTCCAATCTATGCTCAGTATAACATAAAACTCTACCAAAGGGAGTATGAAAAGATTTGTTGGTAGTTTTAGTCCAAAAATATTAATATAGGAGGAGTTACAAACTTTGTATTTAATAATCTCTCTATTTTATGATCTCACATATAACTCAACCTCCAAATTTTAAGGTGGTGATTGAATTTTTCTACTAAAATTGTAAGATATGAAAGAATATGTATAACTAGAATAAAATAGTACATTCACTACTCTTGAATGAATAACCAACATACCTATCACCACATCATTGTTAGGTTCCACCTCAGCAGTAGTGACAACATATTCCCTTCTTTATTTCCTTGGAGGTTTTTGTTATTGATTGCCTTGAACAACCCTTGGCTTAGGGAAATGGATCACATAATGCCCATGTTTCTTGAAGTTGAAACATTGCACTACTAGATGAGTGTTGATCAAAACCATAATTTATTCTTCCAAATTAGTGTTATTATTCATATCCATTTAGTAGTAATTTTCTATATGCCCTTCTCTTCCATATTTGAAGCATCTCTTGTTTACCCTTAAATAGTTTCTAGGATACTTGTTCCCAAACTTTTGACATGTGGGATGTTAGGTATTCTTTCTGCCATGGGATGGTTCTGTTGATCCACCCATATTAATCTCTATTTTGTACTTTTTCCCTCTAATCCTACGATACCACTAAGTGGCTCTGATATCCATTTCAACCTTAAGGGAAAAATAAACAATCTTCTCATAGTTGTCAAAGTTTATAATCACAAAATATTTTTTTAGACTCAGATTTAGTCTACAAAATAAGTGATACACCTTACTTTCAGTGTTTATGAGAAAGATAGAGGGATATATTTCAAGGCTTGTGAAGTTTTCTTTATATTCCTCGATAAAGTCGTCTTTATTTTCTTTCAGTATGAGGAACTCCCTTTCCATATTAAGAAGGAGGGTTTGGGGAAAATATTTATTGAAAAATATTTTTCTTGAAATCTTCCCATTCCATGGAATAAATTTACTCCTTTGATTTTTTTTCTTCATCAGTGTCCACTACTGACCAATTTTCCCATGAAAACAATTAACTACTAGCACAAAATTCTCTTATTTTGAGCACTGGAGGATAGGGAATATCTTATCAATGGAATTGATCCATTTTTTTCGAGGAGGGGATCAGAATATCTTGTAAACATGGGATTTTATTTCTGCAATTATTAAATGAAGGAGGGAGTTCCATGTGATTCAAGTTATTATTCATAACTTGATCCAGTTGAGAAAGTATTTTCATGAAGTTTTGAGCACCCATTCCCATCATATTTGGAATATCATTAGGTAAATATTTATATTTCCTATCACATTGATTACCAGAACATGTTCTTCTATTTTCATCCATTAACTAAGAAAAAGAATGTACAATTGTGGGGCTTGAATAATTAACTAATAATCATATAAAAAGAAAACATTGAACATAGAAGTATAAACTTGTAAATAAAAAGTATATCTTAACTTGTGATACCCTATGTTTAAAAAAAGGTTATCCTTGGTGATATAATTATCCCTAGGGTTCTTACTAAAGTAATTTTTCCTAATCTTCAAAAATAACTAGAACTTTCTTTGATACAAACTATAGAAACCTTGTCCTTTTACACATATTATTACATGATTTTAAGCATAATTTATCATCAAGTACAACCAATGATCGTGAATTACAGTGTCTTTGGAATATTAGGTACATAATTTTAAAACATGAAAATAAAACTAAAAAAAGATATTTATTTAATCTCCATAATTATCTCCTAACATCCATTGATCTCTTACTTCTATATAGGATAACCTGAGGATTACATGAACAAAAGGGATGAGCTAAAAATACCAGTAAGGGAATACATATAGGAATAAAACATAGTACATGCGTTAAAAGGAATAACATGATGAAATAAAGAAATAAAACATGAATAAACATAAGGAAGAGTAACTTTTATAACATGGGAACATAAATCCATGAAATTATAGGAATGTGGAAATATCATATAACAAGACATAAACATGATTCATGTCCAGATTCCAAGACTATATCACATGGTGGAGAAAGTCCCATAAAAGAATCAAGTTCAATCCATGTCCCAACATGACATCTCATGAGACAAAACATTACCTAATTCAATGGAACACTACTGGGTGAACCCATCATAACATTTTTATGAATATGTGTTCCATATGGAGAATCAAGCATAAGGGTTATCTATGGAAATAATTGGGTATCCTAATAATGTCTTAAGGCATAACAAAAGTGAATATCATAATAGAATCCATGAAATAATTGATTTAAATAATACATGGACATTTATATGGTAAATTAGGCATATATATTGATAAATGATGTAGAATTTAAGTGTAAACATGTAAAAAATGTTTAGGAAACTTTATAAATGAAACATTTTAGTGCGGTTTAAGGAAAATATTAAAGATAATTTAAAGAGAAAATGAATATTTGTTTTCATAAAACCCAAAATGAAAAAGGTAGTTTTTTAATAATAAAATGAGTGATTTTAGAAAAAATAGTGATGAATTAAAATAGATTATGGATGATACTTGAAAATGGGTATGAAATTGGGAAGTTCCCTTTAATCGGGCTTACTTATAAATAAGAATTGAGAAGGGAACCTTATTAAAACATGTATATACCTAAAAAAGATTGATGAAATGATCTAGATACACAATTTTGGAACATATACATAGAATTTTTAATAATTATATAAAAATAAATAATATTTACATTAGGTTAAAGGGAGATAAATCTTAACCTGAAAGAAAAATGGAGGTTATAAATAAAACCCTTACCTTATGTCTAAAAGTGTTCTAAACATGATATTAATGTCCTGGATAATCAAACTAAATCCATTAATTAATTAACTAAGAACCTTTTATAAATTTATTTTTTTATTATAATTATATTAATTTCATTTTTGGACCTTTTGATGAGTTATAAGATATAATTTCATCATTTGGTAGTGTTCAGTTTCTTGGTTTTCATGATCAGTTACTTATATACATGTACGGAAAATCATGTAAAATGAGGATGGTTTTCTTTATTTAAAGTTATATGTTAGTAATGAGAATCCCAAATATTAAATGTTTATATAAGTCATTTGGTGATTTGGGTTGATTATTAATCATTAGATAAGATGTTAGTGATAATCGTTTTGATTATTTTGGTGGTTTTTCTATCATCAAAAACTAGTTTTGTTTTATTATTTAATATTATGTTTATAAAATAGTTCTATAATATTAAATAGGGTTTAATACATATATTATAAAAAATTTACCATAAAAATTCTTTTATGAGTAGTCTTGATGGAGGAAAATTAAATTGAAAACTTTGTTGTCCTTGAATGTGATAAATTAACACATCACAGATAATGTTTTCATTTTTTGTACAAAAGGAGAGGGGAAAAATGATGATGGATTATTCAATTAGAATAATAAAATTATATTATATGTAAGGTAATGGAGTTATCATACCACTTGGATGATGGTATATGAGGATAGAATAATAAAATAACATAAATTGAAAAGAAATTAAAAGGAAAGGAAAGAGGATTTTACATCTTGAATTTCTCCTCCTTGGGAACCTCCTTAGGGAAAAAGTTTTGGTCTTTTCATGAGACCAAGAGCTCCAGAAAGTGGGATAGGGGAATTAAAAGTGTATTGGGTATAACTTGGAAAAGTCTCAAAGCTTTAAATGTGCGAGAATAATAGGTGGTGAGGAGTGGTATTAATAGTGGATGAGAGGGGTGTTTTCTCATTATTTTATACATTAGTTTCTTATTTTTTCACAAGACTAAGAATATTTTTAGAATTATTACTAAATATGTTAAAAAAATGAAGTATAGTTATACATTATGGTTCTTACATCAGAGATGACTCAATGAATAGTTTATTTAACTTATAATGTATATATACCTTAAATTATCATATTTTATTATTCACCAAAAAATTCAAGTATTTTTGAAAAATCCCAAAAAAATAAACCTAACCATTTTTCAATGTGTAGAATTTAAAAATTAACTCCATTTTATGAAAATAATTTTCTAAATATTAGAAATTTATTTTTTAATTAAAATCATAATTTACTAGAAAAATAACAATTTTAAAATTATAACTAATTTTATAACACTTTGAAAATTTAATTAAGGTATCATAAAATTATCATATAATAATAAGACAATAAAATATTAATTTATGAATATATTTTATTTTAAAACATTATATTAATTATAAAATTGAAAATAAATAAATATGTTTTATAAAAATATCAACTCTTAATTGATAATTTCTAAAACATTTATTTACATATATTATGATATAATTATATCATATTTTCATTTATAAGATGGATAAATTTTATTTATACCTGCATAGGGGAGTTTACTATTCTATTGTCTTGTTTACTATTCATAAGGTTCACATTTATATTCTAATGATCAAGTTACTATTCCATTGGTATAGAAACACCTCTTATTTAATTCTTTCTTCATTTATAATGTTTTTATTGTGTTACCTATGTGATTTTTATGTTATTTATACTATATAACATAATTATAAGAAGGGAATTTTCATTTATAAAATTTTGGGTTGTTATAATCCCCACTCTCACATGAACTACTGTAAGTTTTATGTTTTGTAGAATTTTTTCTTGGATATTGAACACAGTATCCCTCGCAACAAGGTGATGGGTGGGTGTTGATAGATATCAATGAAAATAATTTTTCACCATATAAAATATCAGTATAAGAAAGGTATTAGTGTATTCCTTATTCAAATTTCATAGAAACAATTATGATAATATCGATTACCTCATATAAGATAGCTCTTTAAGGGGAATGCCTCACTTCAAAGATGGTGGTGGTGGGGATCTTCATTTAGTGGTTGTTCTAGTGTTATTTCTTTAATTTGATTCTTCCTTAAAACATTGTCTAGAAAATATTACTACAAATTAAATTTTTCATAAATAGAAGGTAATCATGCCTAAAACTCTTCCCTTTTTATCTTTATCCTCTATTCATTTCTTTTCTCAAAATATTTTTGGGTGTGTCACCCCAAAACCTGATCCTTTGATGCAACCATACTCTTCTAGCCACTTCAATGCCACTAATAGTAGATATTATTCTAGTAAAGCTGATGAGGATTCCTCTATCAAATTTATATAAAAAAATAGGAAAATAATTAATCATTTGTATGTAATATCAATTTAAATAAAAAAAATTTATTATGTCGTACATAAAAATGAACCCCACACTTTTTTTGTGTTTTCATATATTAATATCCTATGTTTATTTATACATGAATCCTTCTATAGTACATGATGTGGGATGGAAGTGGCTTTGGATTTTGATTCATCAATATGCACATAAATATAGTAACTTAATTATGTTATTGTTTGATGTCACAAAAAAATATTGTGATTCATTTAAAATATGTACCAATTTTTTAAGTGAAGTTTTCCCCATCATTTATTTATGTTAGGGGTATATTGGTTTTCTTTCTCATTTCTTATTTTTATCAACTAGTTTCTATTTCATAAATTTATAATTCTTAATCAATGTGATTATTACATTTATTTTCAAACAATGTATTACCAGTCATAATATACCAAAAATTATGTCTCCATATGATGGATAGTAAATGAATACCACATTTTTTGGCTTATTAGGTGTGCATACATCTAAGATGGGTGCAGGTTTATTTTCCCTTCATCACATTTAAGATAAAACTTCATAATAATTGTGTGAATGCCTCTATGATATTTTACATCAAGCATTAATACAAATTTCATTCAGTATTAATCTACTATAAATGAACTCTATGAGGTATAATGAAGAGTAAATCAATGCTTTTTATTTTTTTAGTAAAATAAAGAAAGTATAACATAATGTTACACAAATATCTTCCCAAATCGGTTTCTTAATCATGTTCACAACATTGTTCCATGAATATATATAAATCACCACCCAATACCAAGTGGTTATCCCAATAAAACTAATGAACATGGCCTTTTTGAGGTCAACATCATAGTTTTGTTCATTCAATCCAACCTCTTTATGCCTTTACTTCTCACCTTAATACTTTTTTCTAACACCATCTCACTATGACACTACATTTTGTTTGGGACACATGTTTTCTACTATATACCATTTCCTTAAGTTAAACATTGTCAATATGATGTTCTTATGGATTGATAACATTGTCATGTGCGTATGATTACTGTTTCTCTACATTGGGATCACTAATAGGTTAAGAAACCTATGGCTCCTCAGGGTTGGGGTAATTGGAACGTGTGGAAGTAATTATCTACATAATTGGTTGAATATTTAATTTAGATTATTTAAATTTATTAGTGAACACATAATAATATGAGGTAATGAAATGTATATTAAAAAAATTTAACCTGATTATTCAAATCTCTTTTTTTAAAGATTGATGGTATTTAACCCCTCAACTGGGTATCTAAATCCCTTTTTTGTGGTCTCCTCTACCATACAAGACCTCGTCTACATTGGGACCATTGTGAAATGATTATAACTTCCTAATAAAAGGGACATCCTCATTTGAATTTTCATCTAACCCTTTAGTGGTTTTGGACGATAATAGAGAAATTGAACACTTTCAGCTTGTGGGATCTGGAACAAAAAATACTTGTATCACCTATGATGCCATTATAAATGGTTTATCTTTATACCCTCATTGAAATAAAATTTCATGCATCCTAATTTATATATTTTAACATCACTCATGTTATCAAAACACTTGCATTGAAAACTGAATACTTAGAATGTTCTATAATCCAACTCCCATATTTTTTTATGATTCTAAAGTATAACATATTCATATAAATTGGATTTCCTTCCTTAGTACCAGAAACATACATTTCTTCATCCACATGTGTATCTCCACTATTTTTCATGGTACTTCATTCATCGTGTTCATTTTTATAGAACATATAACCATTAATTACATGAACATTATAAGATAATACATCCACACTTGCTCTTCTAGCTATACATTGAATTCATTCTAAAATTGAATACAGATTTCAACTAAATCAATAAAAATATGGTCCCAAAATCATCATATAAACTATTTATTATGTGTATTCAATATCTAACTTTCATCCCTTTATGGATTCAAATGAATAATAATTTATTTGTGGGATTCTATATATGGGGGAACCTCAGAAATATTATGAAAAACATAAAGTTAGGTCAACAACCAATATGTAATAGTGATTGTGACAAAATGTATTCCCAATATTCATTCACCCACAAGCCACGCACTGTGATGATATTTCAGTAGAACAATGCTTTCCACTCAAGATAGGTAGTCGGTATATAATTAAACAACTTCCACAACAATATATCACTCCACAATACCATCTTCTGGACAACTTTAATTTTTGATATACCATTTAATAATCATTATATACCATTCAATGGGGTACATCCATATATAATATATAGTACCAAATTTTCTAATCTATCTTACCAAGTGAAACATCAAGTGAACCATCATATCAATTAATTATGGTGGGAATAAAGTTTACAATTTATATGATATGATGGTAATTTCCTTTTCCATAGTTGGTAATTTCTCTGGTTCTATAACTTTTCTGCATATAGCTTCAGAAAAGAAATAGATATTGGTTAATTTATGATGGAAATTTATGGGAAAAATTCAACATAAAGTTATTGGCATTATATATTGCATCAGAACATGATATTTATGTGATTTCATTCCCTTTAAATTTATATTATGTAACCTTTACATCATTTAAGAAGTTGAAAAATTGACATCTCTCTTACCTGGAAAGAGTGTAAGTAGTTGGAGGAAGAAAAGTCCATTTTTCACCATTCACTGGTGCAAACTATTCCCATATTCCCATCTCAATCATGTCTAACCTATCCTTAATTTCATACTTTGTTTTCTAGGTGTATTTAGTAATGCACCAATGACACTATCAAATACATGTTTTTTCAACATGTATAAAATCAATAAAATTTCTAAAGTAAAAACAATTCTTGTATAGTAATTAAAAAAATGATATCTTTCTCCAAATATTTTAATAGGTTTTTTCAAAAAAGGTTTACCAAAATAGTGTCAATATCTTTTACTTTCTCAAATATATGATAACCTATTAATGGAGATGATTCTATTCATTTTTGTAAACTCCCATTTAGTAATTTCATCCAAGATTAGTACTTGTGTTACCTAGGTAGAAATATATGATGTCCTAGAAACATAGTATTCAATAAATGTTTTAATCTAATTTAATGTGTAACTTATTCCCAAATGGGAGACCCTTGATTTCATTCAATTCTATATCCTATCAAATTTTTATGGGAAGGAATTTCTTTTATCATCTCGTAAAATATGGCTCTAATTATGAATTTTTCATTTATGTATGGATCACACAAAATAACACCTAAGTCCCACAATAATTTCAAATCTATGATCAATGGAGAAAAATAAACTTCAATATCATTTCTTCATTATTTTGGACTTGATATAATCATAGATAACATAATGTATTTTTATTTTATGCATAACCATGGTGGAATTTTATAATTTACCAATATAACTAACCATATAATCTAAGTGATGCTTTGAAAACCAAAAGGATTCACTACATCTATAGATAGAACAAGACAAAGTTTTCTCATATAGTTTCCAAATTTAGGATACTTGTGATCAATTATCTTCCACCAAGGAGAGTATTCTAGGTGATAAAGTTTCCCATATTTATTTCTTTTATTTTCATTCCATATAAATTGCCTTCTAGTCTTGTCACTTCTTTATAGGAACCTAAACCATGGAATGAGTAGAAAGTACCATACAAATTTCATAGGACCCGATTCATTTCTCTTGTATTGAGAATCACCACACTTTTATCACTCTTTAAGTGATTTTTTGTCCTTGAAAAATAGTATACAGTCATTTAGATAGCAATGTATTTTTTTATATACCATATATATTGAACATAACATTCATTTAATGTCATATTTTTGGCTAGGAAGCTCATTATCTTTTGGGATAATATCTTTCAAGAAAAAAAGTACTTTAGTATAACCAGAGTCACTCAATCAGTTGCCAACTTTTAAATTATATATCTTTAGTATGGATGGAAGTACTGTATATTTGGTACAACTACCATAAAATGTCATCTTTTCATAACTCTTTAGATTCTCAAAAAAAGTATATAATCAGAAAGTTCATATTCAACTAACATTATCCTTTCCTCAATACGATCTTCATCATCATTCACACATAAAATCATATCCTTGATATAGTCTTCTTTATTGTCCACACTTGTAATAATATCAGATGATCCATAAAATGCAGCATTATTCCAGTAACTAGTTACATTAACTTTTTCCTTGTTTTTAGTCCAAAATTAATATCTTCATTCTATTCCGTGACAGATCAAGTGTTCTTCCAACACCTCTTGACTAATTTTTTGGAACCAAGGTTGCTCTTTACAATAAATGGAGTATTTTTTGTGTCTATTATCAATACTTATATAGAATATTATGTATTTTACAAGTAATTTTATCTTACAGTTTAAGCTATCAATATTATTGAAGGTGGCGTCATTTCCCAGTGTTTTCCAAATTTTTGGGTCAAAAAATTAGTGAATAGAGAAACATGCTTTTGGAAAAGGGATTTGTGTGCATGATTGAAGGTGTTATGGTAACTTGAATACAAGGCATGTTTTGGGATCATTTCATGAAAATATAGTAAAGGAAAAAAGCGCGCTAAAGTTTTAAATGTGCATTAAAGATGAGGTAGTGCAAAAGGGACTTACACACCCAATGAGACGTCAAAAGGGATTTTTCATGCTCATAAAAAATTTTACACACAAGGTCATTGGGGCCTATAAATAGGCATCTACCCCTACTCAATACTTAGAACTTTTCAATTAAGATCAATTTCCTTTGATTTGTGAAAGATTTGTGTTCAAAAGTGTTGCATAAAGTAAATCTTGTGTGAAAAGTGTTCCTTTAGTCTAAAAAGACCAAGTGAAACCTATGGTGTAGCTGCATGAAAGATAAGGGTTTCATAGAAAATAAGGGTTACATGAAAGTCATCTTACATGACAATCCCAAATCTTGTGTGCAAGAGTAGGTGTTGTGCACAAGTGCCCTTGTGTGCTTCTAGCATGTTTTGAATATCTAGTTTGTTTTTCTTGTGATTTTAGGTGTATTAATTCAATAATTTGATGCAAGTAGAGTCTCATTCTAGATACAGATAAATAATTTTATTCCAACCCATTAATGTTACCTTCAATTCGATAAAATGAGCTTGACTTCTCTCAAAGCAGTGAGCTAGGGGCAGTCGAAGGAAGTGATCCAAGAGATGTAGTGTGTTATCACGTGATCCTAAAACATAGTGACTATGTATGAAATTATATATTCCCCATAAAGTTAAGATTAGTGGATTTAGGTACAACCGAAACATTGTCATTTCATTCTCCTTAGAGTATCCCTTAGTGGTAAACCAAGTAAAACTCTTGTGTTGTATTTCTACATGTGAATGTTTGATTACTGATTGAATCCATCATACAAGTTTAACAAGTTCCTACGAAAATGGGAACAAGATTCGTCACATTAAAAGAAAAGGTTGGAACCTTGACTCAACCCTCTCCTATCAGTGTGCTCTAGGGTCCAATATAATTATTCTTGAATAAAATCAGTATAAACAAGGAAAAAGGATTTGAGAAGGGTCATATTCATGATCATTTGAAAACTTGATGAACTATTTCACCCAATCTTCATACTATTTTTTCATACAATTTGAATCCATCCATTTTCCATTTATATACATACTATTTTATTTTTTAATATTAATATTTAACAAAATAAATAAGTACATGGAAAGGGACTTTCAAGTAAGGGGAACCCAAAATTTGAATATTTCTAATAATTTCATCATCATTTGAAGGAAATGGGTAATTGAATTTAAGAAAATAATTACTCCATTGGTGGTATGTGTTATCCTCTAAATTCAACCATAATGATCACTCATACCTAGTATGGGATGACTACTTATCATGGTAGTTCAAAGAACATAGATGCATGTATTAAAGAGACAGGGGATGAGTCTTAGGAAACAAAATGTAATAATAAGTGTCTGGGAGATGAAGTTGATGATGATGATAGTTGTATCCTTAAATATTAATCTTCATAGGGTGGGGAGTTATCTAAGAACCAAAGAAAAATTCTTAGTTTTTTGTATAAGGTTGAAAAAAGAAGCATCAGTAATCTAATCCCTAAAAGGGGCTCCATTATTAGTGTGATTGTGAGAAGTCTTAGCTAGATGGTCTTACATGCACTTATACAGAGGCATCCATTATAGTTTAAACATTCAGAGAAAGAATTCAATTACTCCATGAAAAAGAAAAGGTTTTTGGTTTGAGGACTGAATTTCAGTATCACTTAGCTTCCTATGAGGCTAAGGTGACGGGAGTGGGGTCATGATGGATATCTTATGGGTTGGATGGAGTTAGTGACATTCCCTTTCAATTGTGTCATTATCAATCTATATTATTTAGTAGGTGAGATAATGTGTATCTAGGAGGTCTATGAAATTTAATATGATCATATAAATATAGATACAAATCTTTTTCCTTATAAATGTATGCATTTATAAATATAGTTACCACTCATCCCATTTAATTTATAAATATATATACTAGTAATTTTTTTATACACATTTTAAAGAGTGTTTGAAAAGAAAAATGAAATTACTAAGTGACTTAATTAATACTTTAATCAACAATAAAGGTTAATTTCTAAAGATTAATTGTAAAATAAAAAGTGTATCACTTATTTATCTCCCCTTTTTAGTGATAAATTACCAATTCCCTAGAATATTTAATAAGAGACATTCCTTAGAAATGTAAGCCTATATCCTCTTCTATAATATTTTTCTTCAACTTTTTCTTTTTTACAGTATCCCTATACATTTCAATATGGTATTTAGCCATTGAATATTGTTCAATAATTCAATGTTCCTTAGGTTTGGTTGGAGTGGATGGTTTTTTGGATGATAATTAGCTAATATATTTTCTCCTATTTTAATAATACTTATAAAAAACAAAACAATCCTTAATTTTATAGATGTATTTTGATAAGAGTTCATTGATCAAATTGAAAATCTAATTTAAGTGGGTGATGCTGGAAATTAATTAAACTTATATTTTAATATAGGAATCCAATTATTGAATAGACATATTTAACATCCTAGACAAAAAATCACAAGTAGGATCACTTAAGAAGAAAATATTTATGACCATACAATACTAAAAAGACAAATTAATATGATGTTCTCAACATGCATAAAGGGAGTAATTGTTAACTCTTCACAAAATAATTTAGTTATACCATCTACTCAATAATAGAAGATCATTTATTTATAAAATTATGGGACTATGAGGAAGTATTCAAAAAATTGAGAGAAGTATATTGTTTCCATTATTGATAAATTTACCAAAATTAAATTTATTTTCTTTGTGAGATATAAATCATACGTTCTAAATATGTTTAAATGTTATAGAATAAAAGTATATAAGGATTTTAATTTCCCCCTATAGATGATATAGAAAGATAATGATATGAAATTTATAAGGGGAACAATTGATGATTATTTTGAGAATCAATTTATTCTCCATGAACTTAGTGTACCATATACCGCATAATAAAATTTTGTTTTTTAATGGAAGAAAAAAAATAGTTGTGATGGCTAGAACATTATTGATAAAGAATACTGCATTATAAAATAATTTTTGATTCTATTCACTCTAAATTCAATTAAAAAAATTTCATTTTAAAGTCAATGTCAAATTTAAAATGTCCTTTATTGAGATTATCATTGAAATCCAAAATATCGTCCTCATTCTGAAGCATCACAGAAATCTAATTTATGAACTTTAAAGTCAACCATTTACCCTTAAAATTACATTTAAATTATAAAAAATATTAGAATTTTACTAATAAATAATTTTGAAACTTTTTATTAGTTTTTAAAAATGATTTTCACTACAAAAAATCATGTTACCCTTTATTCAAAACAACTTTTTTGAAATATGTTTATGCATTAAAAAACATTTTTTGGAAAATAAAACACCGAATTCATTTTCAAACTGCCTTAGAAAACTAATTAACTAATTTTTAAACCAATACATTTCCATTTTGAACAATGATTTCAAAATTTAATGATAATATAATTTTTAAAATAAATAAATCAAATAGAAAATAATAATTTTAAGAAGGAAATATGAGAAAATAGTAACTTGATCAGTTGATAAATCATAAAATATAATTTATACAGTAATTTTTTAATGATTTAAAAAACCTATAATTTTTATTAATAATATATATCATTAAATAATTAGTACAATATTGAAACATGTTTATGAAAATTATGATGACCCATACAAATATTTACATGAAATCATCTGAATATAAAATAGATTCAAAAAATGATTACATGCTATCACAAATTATTTAACAAAAACCCATAATATATTGTGATTTAATTGTATATTATCAAAATTATCATTATATTTTCATGAGTATCAAATAAAATATGGGAACACAATAGCATGTTACCAAATCCAAATCTATGTGATTCATCTCTATACAACTAAATAATATAAAACAAGTGAACCTCCCTTCACACAACCACAGTCAAACATTTATATATTAAGGACCTACAATAAGAATGATTCAAATCCTAGAATGATAAATTAGATCTTAGATCATTACTAAATCATTTAAAACCATTACCCTTATTTAAATATTTTTCAATAAAAAAACCACAATGAATGAAAATTATCCAATTCAATTTAAAAACACTTATTTATAATAATTTCTGAAGAAATATTTCCAAAATCCATCATTTTCATTTAGTTTTTAATTAAATACCTCATTTAAATTTAAATCAATAAATTTCATTAATTTTATATAATTTTGATTAATTATTTGAATAAAAAAACCCCACATTTTAAAAAATATAAACTTTTTTAAATGAGTATTTTAATAACATATAATATATATATATGTTATTATTCCTAAAATAAATGTTTTAATAATTCATATATACATTAATTATAGATAAAATCTAATTGTATATTTATATTTTCTTTGAAAAAAAAAATAAGATCTAAATTTCAATATAATATATCTATTGCAATATGAATAATCTTTGGTTTTTTATGAATATCTGTTCTCGTCTATATGAAAATCCTTATGATTAAATATACTTGAGAGAGGTACTAAATAGAATATCAATGATAATAAATCACTGATTTCTTTCATTTAATTTGATATATGAGTAATCAAACAAAATAAAAAATCAACTTAAACTTGGAAAAGTGACACTAAATCCCCATAAAGTTATGACATAAATCCATATATTCTTTAATATGGAATCAACACAATGATAAAGATGAGGTTAGTGTATGGAAATTACCATTATGGGTGGTGTGATGTGGTTTATGGGTGCATTAAATTGAAAAATAGAGTATAAAAACATGAGAAAATCGCATCGGTACATTGTGAGATCAAGAAACAGATACATACAAGTGAAAAATTATGGACTATGGAAGATAAATGAATAAGTGGAGAGTATCAGAACTAAGACATCCTGATGGATGAACAGGTGAGAAAAAAGGGATCAAAATGACATCCAAGTTCTTTTGTTGAACTAATCACAAAGATGAATCAGACGAACATATCTACTTGGTGAGTGACTGGGCGGTTGCAGTCTGGAGTTATCTTGGCAAGGCCTTTGAGTGGGGATTTTGGGAAGACAAAAAAGTCTCTTTACTTTATGATTTTTTTAGGAACCGAAAACAATTCTCCTGAATGGAAGGATAGGGAAGTACACTTTTTTGTAGGATTTCAGACTATCTGGGGTGAGAAAAATCAAAATCGGCATGGGGTCATGGACTACTCTTACCTAGGCATGGGGATTAGAACCAGCAGTATTGGGATCGAACTATTCCCCCTCATCAAAATTTGGGTGGCCACAACTTCATTGAGAAAATCGTGGCTTGTATCCATTCTACTAACACCTTTAAAAATATTAATAGTTAGGGTACTTGGTTGATGTGGAATCATATAAGCAACGGATTTAAAATCAATGTGGATGGATCATGTGTGTATTAGATTATACAGGGTGGGGGAGTGGTTCACGAACCTCAAGGAGTTGTGTTTTTTTCCTTCAGTGAGGGGTTTGGGGTGGGATATTCCCTCATGGAAAAGGCTTACACAATGTTGAAGGGTATTAAGATTTTCCAAATGCACGACATTAAGTTGGAGTCAGTGGAAAAAAAATGCATCTATTCTTCATGATTTTTTAGGGGAAACTTTAAATTCCTTAGACCATTGC
This sequence comes from Viscum album, assembly GCA_963277665.1. NCBI lineage: Eukaryota > Viridiplantae > Streptophyta > Magnoliopsida > Santalales > Viscaceae > Viscum > Viscum album. The sequence goes on from OY728159.1 coordinate 1,328,934,806, forward strand.
CTACATCATACACAAATGAAAACATATTCTAGACTCATAGGTGGAACTTAGTCATGATTTATGATAGGGGGACAAATTTGTATACTTCTTGTCTTCTGGGGTTACTAATGGTGATCATAGTTTTTTATTTTCCAGGACGAGATCTCTCCCATAGGCATGTGGTAATTTTTTTAGGAAAGATGCACTTGGTCTCCATTACTTTAGACCTCCTTAATTTTGTTATATTTAAGGAACTTCCAAAACTGAATTAAGAAAAATAAAATGTTAGATGGAATAAGTGCTGAGCAGTGGATCTTTAGTTTCTAAAAAAATAAATCAGCACATACAAAGATTTGGAGATGATCGATTCATTGAGAAAGTAGATGAAGAACAAGACCAGCGACAACCGTAGGGTTCTTCTAGAGCTTGAACAACATGATGGAGGAGACTCTGTTAGGGTTATTTTTATTAGATAATGTAATGATTTTATCAGAACATTCAAAAAATAATTGATAAGGTTATGTTTTATTAATGCTAAAATAGTAGGCGTTAATAAAACATATCTTTATTAGTGCTAAAAGGTGCTAGTAAAACACATATTTATCATCGCTAAAATTCTAGCACTGAAAAAGACCCAATTTTAAAAATATAATATATATAATTAGAAAAATTAAATTTATATATTTATAAATAAATATTTAAATAATTAAAAATATTTATTTGTAAATATAACTATAAATAAATATATTTTTTATTATTTATTATTTAAATATATATTCAATTATTTAAAATTATTATTATAAATAAATAGTTTTATAAATAGTTTTATATAATTATAAATAAATTTATATAATTATATAAATATAATTATATAATTATATAATTATATATAATTATAAATATAACAAATCTATTTATTATTTAAATATATTTATTATAATTTTTATAATGAACGAGGATATTCATAAATAAAAATGACATCTTTCATTTAGAATATTTATTTGAGTACATAAACACACACACCTAAGAACCATAATAGTTTAGTGCCTTTATAAACATTGAAACATAAATACTGGTCCATAAGTGAACTACGTCATCTCTCACTATGTTCTTTATAACTAGAACCCTTATTAGAAATATCATAAATAATACATAACTTCATAACCTAGGGAAAGGAAACACAAGAAAGGGTGATATCAGATGATATTTAAGGAAAAAAAGGGAGATACATAAGCATAACATGAACATAAGGGTATGAGATCATGAGAATAACATTTGAAAACCATACCCAATGTATCAAAGATAATAATCATGAGTCATGGCCTAAAGATTGGCAATTAACAAGACATGATTCATAAGGGAATCAATGAAAATTTTCCATGAGATCATAAGAAATGTAATTTGTGGCATACATATACTCATATAAAATCTTATGTCAAGACTACCCACCAAGACATTTATAATATGATAGGCTTGGCCTAACCACCAATGTACCAACTTTGGGCATGGGCTGACCACCCATGTACCCTCCTCTTTGGGCTTGGGATGACTACCCATTTACCATTATCTTTGTAATTAGGATGAAAACCTATGTACCATCATCTTCGTGCATGGGTTAAAAACCTATGTACCCTTATCTTTGTGCTTGGGATAAATACTTGTGTGCCCTTATCTTTGGGCTTGAAAAAAAAACATGTGCACCCTCATCTTTGGTCTTGGGTTAAACAATTGTGTACCCTCTGAGCTCATATAGAATTTATCATTACACATTTCATTGAATCATTATCTGAGCTTCCTCATTATAGAATCTACAATGGGTGTACCCAACATTATTTGTAATGCCCCTTCATATAAGTAATTACCAAGAACAAAAACATGACTAAAGTATAAAGATCTTTCATAAAAATCATAAAAACATCTATTATTTCCTTTATAAGTTAATTAACCCATGGAAAAGAAATTTGTTTCATATAAATCAATTATAAACATGATTGGAACATGAAAAAAATAGGTTTCATAATAATTTCTTTAAAGCATGATTAACCCATGGAAATGAAATATATTTCCAAAAATAACATGCCACTAAAACATAAACCATTCAGAGAAAGAATATGAATGGTAACATTGGATAATATACCCCATAAGGCACATGTAATTACAAAGTATGAAATCCTAGATTGAAAATAATTTTGAAAGTATCTTTTAAAACATTTCTTCATGGAAATATCATTTCTGCTCTGAAAAATGATTTATAAAAAATAAAAAAAATTGAAAACCTTTTTATTTTAAAGTAACCTTGAAAACTTATAAAGAATCTTTAAAAATTATATAAAATAATTTTTAAAACATAAAACATTTTCAATATTCTTTTATTTTAAAAGAATAATAATAGATCATTTAAAAACATTTTTGAATTTTTTTAGAAACAATGTTTTTGAAGAAAATATATATCTAATCGAAGATAGAAATAAAGTTGGATTTTCTTAAAAAAGTTATTAATTATATTAAGTACCAAAGAGTGGAAAATTGAAACCATTAAACAAATATATCATGTAAATCTAGATAAGAATAAAATTCATGAGAATTATTGATAGATGGATCAAAATATTTCATCAATGGAAGAATAATCAAAATCAATCACAATATACGATAAGATTGTAGAAATAAACCCTTAAAACTTTGGTAACTTTGAATCATAATCCCTATGAAAGTATAACATTAAATGAAACATAAAATATCATGAGAATAAGTAGATTTAGGATATAAAATTTTAAAGGGGTATTATATACACCTCTTAAAAGAATACAGGTGCACAACATAACATGTGTCTCAAAGAAGGAAAATTGAGATACAATTCCCTTAACTCTTTGGTAACTTTAAAACCATAACACCATGAAGGATAGATCCTCAAATAGATGTATAAATACCCAAAATTTTAGGTAGAAAAATAATAAATTAAATTCATGGATAGTATATACACCACATCTAAGAAAGAGGTGGTCAATATAGCATGTGTCCCATGAAAGTAAAAAGTGAGATGCAAATACCTTACCTTAAATATTGAATTTGTTTTTACATGTTCAAAAATACTATATAATAAATATAATTGTATTATTCATCTCTTATAGAACCATATTATAATGAAACGACACATATACCCTCTCAAACTAGTACCCGACCCGACATGCCACATACCTGAAGGGTGTTCCCGATCCCTACTGGCTGGCGACTAGCTCCTGGGTATCAAACAAAAAACAGAGTGAAATTTTTTTCCCAACCTAAATAAAATACATGTTATATATGAATTTAACATAGATACATATCAAAAGAAAAATATATTCCATAATTGAGACAAAATAGTGGAAACCAAACAACTCAAGATTAGAAACAATATCCATGTATAAGTCCATCTATAAAGGCATACTAAAACAAGAAAAACTAACTACTCCATATGATATCATGGGATGTCTCCCACTATCTCACCATAAAATACCTATCCCAGATGACAGAAAACTACACCGTATCACTTCGGTTCCTTTATTTTCCTTGCATCAAAATACATAACCAGGTATATGTATTTTCTAAGAGGTACGCAAGCTGTGAGTTAACGGGATCAGTAGGGTATCACCCAGGTATTTCATGTTAAGTATTTGAAGAATAATACCAGAATTCTCAACTTTTTAGAAACCAAGGCATGATAAAAAATTCAGTTTTTATATCAAAATCATAGAAAAATAGTTTAATTTTCCCTTTTTCCACATTTATAAATAACGCAAGAAAATTAGTTTCAATGAATTTCATATCCAAATATCTCAACAGATATATAAATTCAAAACCAAGCTTGAATCACATATCATATCAAAATACATGTCATTATAAAAAAATTACAAACCAAATGTATCCCAAACCAGCCAAGAAGCATAGGTCACATCACATTAATGATCACACTGGATCAGGATAGTTAGAACACTCATACCTAACATAGAAAATATCAAATACATCAATCCACAAGACATATTCATTGATTATAGAGGTTAGAGGAACACCCTAATAAAGGAACCCCCAAAGAGTTCTAAGAATTCCTAAGAAAAATTGGCCTAAAGAGCAGAGATCAGCCTGACAAGAAAGTCCCTTGATAGTGAATGAGACCTTTTACTACACCTTTCAACTAAGTACCCAAGGTTTTCCATGGGATATATTTTCAAAAACAATTCATAAATACATTTTCATAATTTTATTATTTGAAAACCATTTCACAAGATCATTTCATAATTCTTTGAAAACCATTTTATGTTTACCAAAAACTATGTAAAAATAATATTTTATAAAAAACAAAGTTTCATACACACAAAACAAATTAGTTGATCATGTCATTTCATTTAATAAAACAATTTATCAGAACAAGATCAATGAAGTTCAATAACAAAGGTTAGATATAGAACCACCATTCTCAAAACATGGGGTTGCACACACCCACAAAGTATCCACCAATAAGAGGAACAAAAAATGACAACGGAGGCCAAAGATTCAATATAATCATCTTAGAATTGATCTAATTTAACAAAAGGGTTGGCGGAGAAGGGGAAACGACACATAACTCAAGAACACAAACCCATCACACCATAACCAACAAATATTGGCCCTAAAAACAAGATCACACTAAAAATATAGAAGGAAACATGTATAAACATCACTATGGGTCCAAAAATACAATAACATAATGAAAAAACACCACCGCAATCAAATAAATGAAGTAGCAGAAAGGATTACTCACCTAGAGAGACGTAATCCAACTATAATGGTGGTTTATTGATGAAAAAATCAATCCAAATAAAACAGAGACTCCAAAAAGTGTTAGATAAACCTTTTAGGTTGTGATCCAAAGGATATGTGGAAGAATGAAATAAAATTCAACTGATGTGGAACCCTAAAATGCTCGTCCATGGCATTTACACAATGTGTAATCCCTTTACAAGTCTTGTAATCCTCGGGACTCATATATGCCAAAAAACCATCACATTTTTATTAAAAATTGATCTTTTCTTATTACACGGTGTGTATTCTGTACACTGTGTGTACTCACTTCATGTTGTTCACTAAATTCTTGAAATCTTCCCAGTATAACTTACATGATGTGTACTCCCATTACATAGCGTGTATTTCTCCCACATAATATAAAAACCAAATATTGTTACATGAAATCCCAAAAAACCCACTTGGGTATTCTCTAAACATAGGGAGAATCCTGAAAATCCATTACACATTTAAACCTGGATCACATTAATACATAAAAACTTTCATCTATGTACTTTAAGTCATTTTCCCCAACAAATACACTCAACCCCCAGGAGTCCCAAAATATAGAGAATTTAAGTGGAACAAAAGAAAGGAGAATGAAATTACCTAAAATAAGGTAATGAGATGTTACATATATTAATATATATATCATACCATATATGATTTTCTTATAACCTTTTTTTACTAGTTTATTAATAATACCTTGTAAAAGTCATATTTCGGGTAATAACCATTTTGTTTTTTTAGAAGTTTTGATTTGTTATATTTTTTGTTATCTTACATTAATCAAGATTTCATCATATCAAAACTAATAAAAATGATATAAATATAAAATAATTTCAGTGTATGTTTATTTATAATAACCTCTAAAATATAAAAATAGGAAATGGAATACACCGTTCATGGAGACGATGGGTCGTACGTATGCATGAATGTAGTTTCATTTTCTTATCGGATTGAAAAAAAGAAATGTATATGATATATTATCATTCAGAATAATTTTTATATGATATATATTATATATTTTTATTAAAATCATCCTTGATACATTCCATGTATAATGTGAATAAATCACAATGCTTTGCGAGGAGGTAGTCTACCATACACATGAATGACACTATCACATTCCTACAAAATGGAAAGCATTAAGTTATGGGTGATATAAAAATTCAAGAATGATAATAACATCATAAAAATCATAAATATAATAGATATTATATATAAATTTTATTTATATCATTATACCCAACATTGAAATGTGGCAATGGAAAAATGAACGATATCGGTTCGTATAGAGGTAGTTTGTTGTACACAAAAACAATGATTTCGTTAACTATTTGATAGAAGTGTGTGTATTTGTAGGTAATAAATTTAACATAAAAACATATTAGTATATTTAAGATACTGTGTTTATTATATAATCATCATATAAAAATAATTTAATGGGTTGGAGTATGAAATGAAACAAAGAAGTTAGTTGATGAATGTTACCTCTTCTTTAGGTATCCTCATTTGGTTTTCACAAAAGGAAATTCTTGGTTGTATTTATGAACAAAATAATGATTCAATGTTGAAAGGAGGTAAGTTTATATGTGATTTGGGCTCATATTTGGAGAACCAATTGGTTTTTAAGGTGTGAAGAGGGGGTGGAGAGGCAGTGACCTTTTATAAGTGGGGGATAGGGTACACTTGACATTTTTGAAAATAAGTTTGGTGTAACCAAGTTTTTACCTATCCAAAGGCTTAAATAATTCACCTTATTTGATAAATTAATGTTTAAGGTATAAATATGGCCAGTAAATTTCTTTTAAAAAAGTGTATAGGTTATTTTCCCTTTAAGTTTAAAGTTTATCCATTTGTTAAACTCATTTTTCTCTTAATCATCATGATTAATTTTAACTATTTTCATTAATCATTTTAATAAAAAATTGGTTTTGAATTATTATTAATTATAAATTAGTAAAATTAAAAATATGGAATCAATTTTTTAAAAATAAAGTCACATAAGTGGTATAAATCAATTTAAAATTAATCTCGCAAATGTGTCGAGAAAGCGGGGTTTTAAAGATAAAACGATCAAAAGTTTACAAAGTTTTTATATTTGATTTCAGCATGAAATTGATTCTAATAAACTAAATTGGATTAATATATGTATAATTTATCAAATTATACTTTAAAATATATTTAAAATAAAATTTAACTATATAAATAATTTCAACAAAAATGTGATTTGTAATTAAAATTACGTATTTTTCACTATTTATAAAAAATGAATCTTTTGAGAAAAATCCCAAAAAAATCACCCTAAGATAATTTTGACATTATGATTTCAAAAATGATTTTTTTTTCAAATATAATTTATAAAAGTTTTAAAAAATAGTTATAAAATAATTTCACTATTAAAAGGCTATAAAATTGCCTTTAAGAAATATACATATTTTTATGCATAAAATTGGATTTATTCTTATTTTTGTCTAGAAAACACATAAGATGAATGTCAAATAGTATATTCAAAATATCATATATATATTTCATTAAAATAATTTATTTAAAGTGGTTTGTTTAATTTACTGAGATAAAACATGTTTGTGTGTTGAAAAATGGGGTTTCAGAAAAGATATTCTTTAGTTCTTACTTCCATTTCTAATAAATTGGTTACCAAAGAAAAAATATTTTCAAATTTTAGTTAATATTTTTCATAACTTTCATTCGAACGACTAGTTGATAACTATAATAATATTTTAATAATATGTTACGTTTCGTTTAAACTCAATGTTGCATGAAACGCAAGCTAAGCTTAGTGTTGCATCCGACACAGTCTAAATTTGGTATTGCATGTAACATAAACCAAACTCAGTGTTTCATGTGCCTTAAACTAACTTAGTGTTTTGTGTAACACAATGTTAACTTGTTGTAGCATGCAATGCAAGAAATTAAAGTATTTTAATTGATTTGATGAAATAATAATTCATAAAAACTTAGGGTGTTACAATTCTATGATTATTTAAATATATATTTAATTATATAAAATTATAATTATAAATAAATATAATTTAAAAATATTTATATATATTATAAATATATATATATATAATTATATATATTTATATATTATTATACCATAAAGGTCCAGATCAGACAAAAGTATGATCTCCCAAATTATTATTAGAAAAAGTAAAGTGCAAATAAAATACAAGTCAAAGTCACTACATCACATCAAATCCATCCCCATCCCCATATCCATACGCAGTTACCTCATTATCTTCTTGCGTGGCCAATTCCCATTCAGAGGACTCATATCTATTGAAAAGTTCAAGGTATTGATTCCTCTTGACGAGTTGTTCTTTGGTTAACTGATCTTTAAAAGTACGCTTCCCTCAAATATCTTTTGTCACATCAGATTTATTCCCACCACTTTTCTTGTATGATACCCTAGTCTCCATTGGTTTGGGAAGATCCATGTAATCTCTTCGTGGCTTCCTTTTTCCTTAAGCTTTCCCATTAAACTCTTTATCCACCATATTTGTGCCCCCATTTTTGACAACATCACTTTAAGAGGACTTTTTGCATCCATCTTCCTTCTCAGAATCAGGTTCAACTACCCATCGCTTCTGATGTGCCACAGGAGGAGAGGCAGATGTGCTTTTTCCCAGGGTGTTACCCATTGGCACCGCAGCCTGCTGACCAGCAACTGAGTCCTCTATCACACAGACAGTGTTGGAATCTTCATGAGAAGGGGGACCTTGAATTTCCTCCTCTCCCATTGGTTCATCCTCCTTCGGGTCAATATCCACTAAAACAACAAAACGGTTTGGCGAGCAGTTTATCATTCCATCAGCACTAACCTCTATCATGACAGGAGAACTCTACCCTGGAAATTTTCTCTCACTAGATGTCTGAATTTTCTCTACTCCCCTGGCCATATACTATGAGTTAGAATCACCAGCCTTCATCTCCCCTTTATCAGACTGCTCCATTACTTCTTTCTCCTTTATGCTATCCATATTCATGGAGTTCTCATTTGCCTGCATTGCATACTCCATAGCCATATTACTCCCATTCGACAATGCTCCTGATTGGACCTTCTGCCCCACACAAATTTTTTAAGAAACACCAACTTGAACCGGATTATATCCTAATTCATCTTCCACTGGGGCCAATCCATTCTCATATTCCCCTTGATTCAGACCTGTTTGAGTCTGAGCCAGATCATCATTCCTAGTAGCTTTAGGCACACCCGGATGGGCATCTGGGGTCTTCCTTCGGCATTTAACAGTTTCATGGCCCTTCTTGCAGCAATTGGAGCAAAATTTCATCCATGATTCATACAGAATTTTTTGAGCGTACCTGTATTCTCCTTCCATGATGATCCATACAACCTCCGGTGGGACTCTTTAGAGGTCCATTTCAACACAGAACCTCGCAGTGGCAGGATTTGACAAAGAAGCAGTTCTTTGATCACGAAAAATAAATCATCCAATGGAATTACCTATCGATCGTAGAAGTCCTGGATTTTGGAAAGGAATGGGAAGACCCGGCATTTGCAACCAGATTGCAGAATTTGGAGAATCACGATTCATATGACTTTCAAAGTTCCAGCGAAGAAGATGAAAACCAGAATCCATCTTGCTTCGGGACCAAGCCTTTCCCAAATCCTCATCATCCGCAAATAGAATGAGGATTTGTCGCGGTCCAATAATCCCAACACGCGAAAAATTCTTGAGCCCCCATTTTTCATTGACAAACTTACCGAAATCCTCCACCAGCAGATGCCTTCTCATGAACCTTGGAATTAGGGCATTAGAAAGCATCAAAGATGCCTCAGAGAATTCCTAGATCGTAACTGGAACAACGGGTTGACCGGAGATGCATCCGGGGACCTTCGGGGTGACATTGATAACCGAAAAGAAAAAGCCTGTATCCGACGGGGGTTGGAAAGCACCATCACCGCTCTTCCCAGGCTCAAGCGCAGGAGAAGAAGACCCCCCTTCCCCTTCTGTGGGACAAGGGGTCACGGCGACAGCCATCGTCGAACCCTAGGTCGGTGATCGCCATCGGGGGCAGTCGAGAGCGAGCGCCATCTGTGAACTAGAATAAAATCCTTTATATATTATTATATATATTTGTATAATTATACATATATGTATATTTATATATAATTATATATAATTATAAATATAATAAATATATTTATTATAAGTTTATAATTATTTAAATAGATATTTATTTATAATATTTTTATTCGTATAAGGGGTGATGTCCTCGATCGTGGTGCGTGTTAGTAGTGATGGTTGGTGACAGGTTTGGTGCAGCTCTGGGTTTTTTGTGACAGAGTTCAGGGTAGGACATTTCAACAATGGTTGTCAGATTTGGAATTCGGGACTGAGGTGATAAAGATTCAGATGGCGCCTGGGTGAAGGCTAATAGATGACGATTTAAGAGGGAGGCCTCATGAAAGGTTTTTTCTGTAGCAAAATTGAAAAATAATTGTGATGGTGAGATAAATTGAGACCTCAAGAAAGATGTTATCGACAACATATTAAAAATAATAATGGGGGTGCATGTGATCCATCAACAAAAAAGGATCTACGGTTTGGAATGTGTATTTGGGCTAGGCCATGGTGTAAATGGGCCATACAGGTCATATATATTAAAGGTCTATGGGCCATATATAATAAATAATGGGTGGGTTATTCCTTCGGGGGCTATGACCTGCCTGTTCAACGTAGTGTGACATGTATGTGTTTCGTTGTAGTTGTACCTCCAAGTACATAATATATATATATATAAATATATACAATTATATATATATATATATATTAATATATAAATATATATAATTATACATATAAAAATATATTTATTATTTAAATATTTGTTATAATTTTATAAATATTTAAATATATAAATATATAAATATAAATATATATTAATAATTGTAATTATAAATAAATATATTTTTAAATATTAGTATATAATTATAAATATATTTATATGATTATATATATATTTATTTATTTATTTATATAATTCTATATATATATAATTATATATATACATATATTTTTATAATTATACATATATAATTATATATATATATATAATAAATATATTGATAATTTAAATATATTTACTATAATTTTATAATTATTTAAATATATATATATTTATAATTCAAATTAAAAATAAATATATTTATGAATATTTGTATATATTTATAACAATATATATATATATATATATTAGGTGTTTGGGGGTATAATTACATTCAAACACACACACACACCACACACACAGATCAAAAATGTAGGTCGTAACCCCCCAATGGTGTAACCCACCCATCAACCCTTATTTATTTAGAACATGACCAGTAGGCCCAGTGAAAATAAAGCTCATTATATGGCTCGAAATCCCAGTGTAGCGTTATGCTTGCATTATCCTCCCTACATCACCATGGTTGCTTCATGTCTGCATCATCGCCTGCCTACATCATGTCTGTGTCATCATCTACTTCTGTCATTGTCTGCATAGTATTGTAATGGTACTTGTGCCTACCCATATTTTCAACATGGGTCTGATACATAATTATGGGGAGCCTTAACCACTTGGGTAAGCCCCCAAGTTCTATTTATAAATATATTTATATAGTTAAATATATTTATATAATTATATATATATAAATATATATATTAATTTATAAGTATATATAGTTAAAATTTTATTAAATATATTTATTATTTAAATATATTTATCTTAATTTTATAATTATTTAAATAAATATATATATTTATAATTTTATATATTATTTTTTAAAACATTATATATATTTTTAAATTTATAATTATCTATGAATATGTCATACATATACACATGTACACATATTATGTGTGTGTGTGTGTGTGTCCGTCTCACGTACACATGTGCATAAATAAACATACACATACATACATGTGTATATATACAAAATCTATATATACACATACAGAAAACACACACACATATTACATAATGCACTAACAAATATACATGTAGACATTGATATAAATATATAGTTTCAAATATCCCATATTAACAACAATTATTAATATATATATAAATACAGATATATATATATATATATATATCAATATATCATATTTATATTAATTATATGCATGTATTTTGTAATTTATGTATATAAATAAAATATTAAACATTTTGAATAATATAAATTTGATAATTTTTTATATATAAGATTATGAAAATAAGTTTAATTTTATTATTAAAAGTTAAATAAATCATATTTATATTTTATATTTACATATATATAATTATTGTAATATAAATATTATTTAAAAATATGTAGATATTTTTTTTATATAATTATATTTATAAATATTTGTATATAATTATAAATATATTTATATAATTATATAAATCTATATAATTATATATATATGTATATAATTATATATTTTTATTAATATGTAAGTATATAAAATTATTAATATAATAAATATATTTATTTTTTAGAGATATTTATTATAATTTTATAATTATTTAAATAAATATATATTTACTAATAATTCTAATTATAAATAAATATATTTATAAATATTTGTATGTAATTATATATATATATATATATATTACTAAGAATGGTGTAGACCATGGATTAAAACCCATGGCCCCAGGAAATTTATTTAAAATGAGAGTAATCGTACAGAGAGAAGATTGAGTATCAAGATAAAAAAGTGGCATGCATGACACCACCATAAAACTATAGGAAAACCTGCATAATCATCTTTTTGTGTCTACTATCCCTTCCTCATGAGTTTCCCCAGCCTCTTGAGTGCCCGCCTCTCCTATAATATTTTGGAGTTTTCCAAGCATCAGCTTAATCATGCATGTATGATGAGCGATCCTTCTCACTGTGAGGGTGAACAGCATGACTTCCATCCATGGAATTTACCAGCATCACAACTTGATGCTCTTGAACATCATCAATCATATCTTGTACTATGGTATCAACCTAGGTAAATATGTCATTAATAAGAAGTTTATCCCTAGTAAATTCTTGAGTTGTTGCATCCCAAAGCGAGGACTCCTTAGAATCTCAGTCCACCTGGAGATCTATAGTTACAACCTGCATATTCATAGGAGAGGGAGAAGTAATCATCAACGTTTTTTAAAGGCGGTGACCATCCTTACAGTGTCCTTCATTTATTTTGGATTCCTTTCATCTCAAGTATCTCAAGACAGAAATCATAAAATTCCGGGTTATTAATGGACTCCATCATGGAAAAAAATTGGGGGAAGTGACACCCTCAGACCGCGCTCTTTTGACATCCTTAACATCAACTCTAATAACATCAGATTTGGAAAAATTGATATTACACCCAGTAGAAGTAGGAGGCATGACTTTTTTCCCTCAATGATTTTACTCCATGTTCTCCTTGAAACATAAAACAACATGTTGGTATGAGGGTCCCTCATATCTCTCTTTAACAATACCAACAATAGTAGACTCCCCACTACCATGAACTGGACATAGGGAATCCAGAATATAGGTACTTGGGCCAGAAGCTAGGGCTTCCAAATTAACACCCATGGAATCCAATGAAATCAACTACCTTGTTAATGTCATGGCAGTCTTCAAGCTTTCCAGGCATCATCTATGTGTGAACTTCTTCCCTTTTCCTCTAGCTTCAAGGGGAAAAGATTTTAATATTTTCCCATGACATTTTCTTTTCAGAAAAGTATCATCAAGTAACTCATCCAGATCATCATCAAGTGATTCATCCTTAGGAAACCTCTTTTTCATGCCTTCCTAAAGATCAGTAGCAAGTTGAGGCTAGCGTTTATTAGATTCCTGAGGCTCAATTAACCTATTATGGGCCTCATAAGATTCATTAGAAATGGGAATCATTCACTGTACTGGCTATGAGGCTATCAGACCATTTGGTCCCTCCTTATCCCACTGCCCAGGAGGGATAGAAATAGTGGGAATTCCAACGAGATTCAAGATAAGGTTAGGGAGTTCCTTATAAGAGGTTTCCGCAAGATATAAGAGCTTGTCCTTATAGGAATTTTAGGCACCCTATAGTTGTAATGAACCAATTGATCAACTTCTTTCTTACCTCAGAACTTGCACCATTCTTTACTAGACCATTTTGGCATGCACTATTTTTCCTCCTTATTCCCAACATTCGCCAAATGCATATTTAATTACAGTGTTCAACTAATTGACCAAGATTCTTAAAATTGGAACACTTCAGACCCCTATTACAATATTCATAAACTTCACCAATGCATCATCAATTGTGGAAAAAATGCGCATTATCATATTCAATAGATAATTCATACTTGAATTCATCAACAATTAAATAAACAGTTTCAACTAGAGCAGAGAAAAGATCAAACTAAACTAGAATATGGGAAAGGTTTCCTAATCTGAAAACCAAAGTCTCCTTGTCAATCTTGATGGGAGTTCCAACCGTAGAGGTGACATCCCATAGAATATTGGGATGCTAAAAAAATGAGGATTGTGATCTTAATATAAGATTGGGTTGTTGAATTTTTCAACTGATCCAGATCTAACCAAGGATCCTAGTCCTATAATCTCAAGGTTACTAGATTAAGGGAGATAAAGACGAAGCCACATAATTTTAATTTCAGATCTAGTGAAGAGTAAATTATGCCGAAGAATCCCATACCAATTGAAACTATGCACTATCTATCAAAACCCCAAACCTGAAGAAGACGTCTCTTCAAATCCTCAAGCCTCCACACATTGGAGCTTCACTGTGGGGACAACTGCACAAAAATAGAATTCTTGTAGTCCTCAAAATGGTCCCTAAAGAATTTAAGGTTTTCCCCAACAAACACTGAAGAACCACTCCTCATAATTTTGTGTGATGACTTGAAATACAAGTAGAAATCAAATAAAAAATTGCAACTGAGATGATTCTTGACTGAGGGGAGTTGATTATCCTTAAAATCATTCAATTTTTTACAGGAAAAGTAGACGATTGATTCACCAACTCCTCAAACTTCAAAGAAATAGAAACTGCATAAACCCCATGGGAATCCATAGTCGAAGGCTTATGCACAATTCCTTCACCTACGCTCACAACCATGCCTTTGACCTTCTTTGATGAGAAAATGAAAACATCATGAGGATCATAGAAGCAGTTAAGATCCATCAAAACCCAACCCTAATCACCATGAGAGTTTATAAAGAGAAGAACCTAATTTGCTTCCATCATATATATATATATATAATATTTATTATTTAAAAACATTTATTATAATTCTATAATTATTTAAATATATATATTCATAATTATAATTATAAATAGATATATTTAAAAATATATTTACATAATTATATATAATTATATATAATTATATATAATTATATATTTATATATATTTATTAATAAATAAATACATATAATTATAAATATAATAAATATATTTATTCTTTAAATATATTTATTATAATTTAATAATTATTTAAATATATATCTCTTTATTAATAATCATATAAAAAATTTAAATAATTTTTTATATATTTGAATTATTAAAAAATATATATTAATATATCATATTTATATTAATTATATATAATCATTTTTAAATTAATTTTTATAAACAAAAAATACATTTTTAGTATAAATATGATAATTTTATATAAATTAATAATAAAATTCATTAAAAGTTTTTATCAACACTAATAATTACATTAATAAAGATCTATCTTTATTAGTGCTAAAAGGCATTGATAAATGGAACACCTTTATCAGCACTTTTTTTAGCGTTGATTAAAGCCGACACTGGGTAATGTGTGATTTGTGTTAGTGGATAATGAAAAAAACATATGCAGGACTAATACCCCCTTTTCAGGTCTCAATATCACCATTGTTGATGAAAAGGGTTGATGCAAATCCTGAGGTTCATGTCGTCGAGTTCTCTATGCTCGATCCTCTAGGAACGTCACTGTCTAAGGTCCATCGTTGTCGTGGTTCATTAGGGTCTAGGACCATGAACAAGATCCAGTAGAATCATTGTGATACACCTTTGAGTTTTTTGAAATTCGATGAACATCTTTTGCACTGATGGGTAAGAATTCCATAGGGCTCTCTATCGCTTTTCCTCAGCAAACCGAGAATCTGTTCCTAGTACATCTCTCCACTAATCTCTCTCAAACTATTATAAACTCATGTTCATTCAACACTAAAAAAGTCTTGATGAAGGTAAATATTTTATCAGTTCTAAATAATAACATTGATAAAGTGGTCATTTATCAACACTAAAAAAATGCTGATAAAAAACTCATATTTTCACTATTTTTTAGCACTGATAACGATCACTCTTTGCCAGCATTTTTTAGCACTCATAAAGGGACACCTTTATCATCCCTAAAAACATCTTTTTAGCATTGATAAAAAGTATCCATTATAGTTTTTTATGATATTTTAAATATTATTTTGTAATATATTAATATATTAATATTTATATAGATATAATATATTTTATTAAATAATATTTATATAACACTAAATGTGTATTTACACTTAATGTGTAACATATTTAGAGAAAAATGGTTTCTAAAATAATTCTAAATTAACATTAGTTAAGAATTGAATAATTAGTATCATTTAATATATATTTAGAAACAATTTGGTGGTAAAAAAAGTAGTAAATCAATTAACATATTATGATAATTTGAAAACATGAATCAAACAACAATCAACCATAACTTTTGATCTGAATATCTATTTAGGTTACAAAAAATTTCAAATTAAAGCCTGTGTTGACCGGGGAACTCTGCTCACTATTTTTTCAAGGTCAAAAAGGTATTTAATTCCACCAAAAGATATTTTTTAATTGATAAACCCTAATTTTTAAAGATTTTATGGAATTACACTTTCAGTTAAGTGGGTATTCATGTATGTTTTCATATTGTAGTGTTATTTATAATTATATACACACACACATATTTGTATATATTTACATATAAAAATTTAACTATATAAATAAATATTTCAACATATTTAAATGTAAAATACATTTTTAAATATATAAATAATATATATATATAATTATAATCTATTTTATTTAAAATAAAAATGTATGGATATGAATATACATATAAAAATGCATATATAATGTTTTATATAAATAGATGTATGTGCGTGCATTTGTATTAAAAAAACATATATATTTATGAATGTATTCTAATAATATGTAAATAAATATCAATATATAATATATGTAAAAAATAAAAAAAAAATTTATATTTATATATATGAACACACACATATGTATAATATATATATATATAAACACAGACACAAACATATTTTATAAATGTATTTGAAAATAATTATATAAATATATGAATAAGTATATGGACAAAAAAAATATATCTAAATACATATTAGTAAAGAGATATAACATAAAATAAAGAATGATTAAATATGGATCTGTAGTAAGGGCTCAAGTGCAGGTGGGTGGAGGTC
The DNA here is from genome assembly GCA_963277665.1 of Viscum album. Classification (NCBI taxonomy): domain Eukaryota; kingdom Viridiplantae; phylum Streptophyta; class Magnoliopsida; order Santalales; family Viscaceae; genus Viscum; species Viscum album. Next base: position 1,328,952,088 of record OY728159.1, read on the forward strand.
ATAGATTGAAATATAGAAAGAGGCATGGGTTGGAGGGTGAGAAGGGGTGGGCCCAGCATTAATAAAGGTAGGGTGGGAAGGTTGGGGTCAAATAAAGTCCAGTTGGGTATTGCGAGTGAGTAGTGGTAGGATGTGACCACTAAGAAATGGTATTCAAGGTGGGCCTCAAAAAAAAATTTATTTTGTGATGATATACCCTAGTTTCATCAGCACTTTTTTTCACATAGATAAATGTTGTGTTTATTAGTGCTAAAATAATGATGATTAAACCATTTCTGATAAAGACACCCTTTATCAATGTAAAAAACAATGATAAAGGAAACATTTATAAGTGCTTTTTTAGAACCAATAATGGGTAAATTTATAAGTTCTTTTCCTTGCACTGAAAAAAGAGATCGTATTTTAATGGTTCTTACAACATTAGAGCATTTTTTCCCTGATAATAGAAATTTATAGAATTTACAGTTACCAAATATTTTACTGTGTCTTGAAAAATACATGTTCCCAAAACAAAATTGGTGTCCCCCATTGAGGAAACCTTTGGGGGAATAAAAGGTATGATTCAATCCTAATAACCTTGATGCTGATGTATCTATCAAGGGACATGTGTATGGCAGAGAATAATTTGATTGTAACTACTCAAACATATCAAAAAAACATAAAAGAAATAATTTGTTAACCCCCCATAAAAGGCTATAAAAAATTCATCATAGACCAATGTGTAAAGGTAAAATCATATAAGTTCCTACGTTAAGGACACACAACTATTATATCAAGGTTACATGAATTAACATGTAAGGGTAACTTGCAACCTCGCGTAAGGGGAAATGAACTACACACACAAGGGTAATATGAAACCTCTCATAATGGGTAAGAGTCACCTAGATCGAAACCATGTAAATTTACCCAAAATAGAATATGTAAGCATCCCATGCCACACATATAAGGGTATCACCGAACCCACATAAGGGTAACCTATAACTTCATTTAAGTGTAACACAACTACTCATGTAAGGGTAACATAATTCCCATATAAGGGTAACATGGTTCCCATGTAATTGTAACCTAAAACGACATGAAAGAGTTAAACCAAAATGAAAGATGATGATGAAAACATGTCAAATAATCCAATAAAATTTTCATTTAATTAGTAACCCAAAAAGGGGTAACTAAAATAAATAAATCTTCACCTTGGTATATAAATACAAAAAGGATTTAATATGACACATAAATACACATTCCCACCTTGGAAATTAAATACCTAAACCACATGATGATTCTACACCACCTAAATCATCAATCTAGACATCATGACTTAAATAGGGATTATATTGTATAATAGTTGTTTAACCATAGTCATAATATCGTACCAACTTCCCCTGACATGAATTAACATGATACATGCTTTCAAAATTGAATTTTATTCTAAATAGCCATTAGAATGCTAAAAACTAAACTCTAAATAATTATAAATTGATACCACATACCTATACTTACCTAATTCAAACACTGAAATTGGTCCATTGAGTAAGTCCATGACCAGTCGAACACATGCCAAAAGGATTTCCCTAAATAGATCATTAGTGCCTATGAAACCCCCAAAAATAGATTGGGTCCATACTCAAATAAAAACAAAATGGTAGAAAATAATCATAAATACACAAAGAATTCAGCTTAGAAAATAAAAATATTAATATAAAAATAATAGAAAAAGAGGTAATAGAGATGGAACAGGAATATAAAAGCAAACATCTGAAATAGAGTCTCCACTTGGACCCTCAAAAAAAATAAAAACACCTAGTGCTACCGAATTTAAGTTGAGACATGCCACTTGACCAATCTAATCAATAAGACTATTGATACAAGGTATCAATAAATACATAAGTGGATGAATTCAGAATCCCCAACCAAGGAGATCACATCCTAAAAAAATGTCAAAAGGAGAGTTTCTCAAACAAAGTTAAACTGAGTGATCACATACAAGTGGTCCCAACATCCTAGGATAACTCTAAAACATGATAAAAAACAACGATCCAATGAGGGCATCTAGCTAAAGACCAAGGTAAAAAAAATCTGTGTATATATTCCAAACAAAAAATCATTCCAAACACTGGGAGACCAAAACAAAACCACTAAAAGGGTAAATCACTAGTTCCATTAAGCTGAGTGGCCAACCAAGCAACAAAAAAAGATATTACACCTAGAAACTACCCAAGGAAAATATTGAACTTGAAATAGGTCCATACCCAAAGAAAAAAAACAATAATATATAGAGGATCTAAACTGATTTTACAAAAGTAAAACTCCTAGGAAAATGGTATAAACTAAATACATAAGGCTATTATAATGTCTCACTACTAACCATCTCCCAAACATAGGCCAACCTCACAAAGTCCTCCTAAACCTTGAAAAATGAAGACACAAACATAGAATCCAACATATTAAATCGAAGGTCACACCAAGGGAAAAAATTCAAGGGATTGGTCATGAAACCACAATAAAAAACATATTGTAAAAATACAACCACATAGAGAAAAATTACATATTAGAATGAAGTAACAAATCACGTGGAAATAGTAAGCCACTAAATAAGTCATTTTAAAGTAATAAATAATCAATTTCAACTTTTAATGCTACAAAATTAATACCAAATATGGTTTGATACCAACTGTTTCAGGTCACACTGTATGAAAATATTCATTCAATAGACAAGATCCTTGGGGGTTTAATTTTGGTTCTCAAAAATCAAAAAATGAAAAAATGATGAAAGAATTAAAAAATATTCCAAAAAACTTGAAACATTATTGAATGTAAGTATTCCAAACATCAGGAATTAAAAAAATGATATAACACAAAAGTGAAAAAATTCATAAGAGCATTAGCAAAACACGTCAATACAAGCTAAAAATACATTATCATAAAAAACTAAAATTTCAAAGAAAAATTTAATCAATAGAACTAGTGAAACATGAGAAAATAATTCAATATTCACACATATATAAAGTTTAATTATAAAACCATATTTTTATCATAAAGAATCTTCCTAGTAATAAATAATTAAGAAAAAAATATGCATAAATTAAAAATGAGCATAAGAGAATAATAAACATTCTAAGAGGAAAAAAACCAGTTTCGACAAAACTAAAGAGCATGATATACATATAGAAAAATTCAAGAAAAACAATGTGCATGGGGAAGGATCACCACATGATTCCACTATGAAAAATAAAATTGTACATGAAAAATGAAATCCACAAAAAAAATTCATGACCAAAACAGAAATGAATGATGAACATTATGAAAAAACAAGAATTGTTTCCAATAATTTTAAAAAAAGACAACAAAAGTCACTCATATAGGATCAAGACCCACTTACCAGGGCTTTGTATCACCTTTTTTTATGAATATGTTTGATGCAAGGATTGAGGTCATCATCGAGTTCCCTTGTTTTGATCCTCCAAGAATGTTGTTGTCCATGGTTTATCATCATCTAAGTTTATCTAGGTCTGGGTTTAATAAGAAGATCTTGAATACTAACCATGATACACCTTTATATGTTACGAAAATCTAGTGGAAATATTCCACATCTATTCATGAGAATTTTAAGGGACTCTCTTAAAATTTTCTCCTATGAACCAAGATGTTTCTATTGGAACTTGTCCTCAGTGATATCTTGGTAGGAAAAGTGAATCTCCCAAAACATAAATGGTGTCTCCCATCGAGGAAGCCCCTTTGGATAAAAGGTACAAAGCAAGCCTAATAGCCTTGATTCTAGTGTAACTATCAAGGGACACATGTACAATAGAGAATAATCCAGTCATAAATTCTCAAATAACTCACAAAATATAAGGTAAATAATATATAAAAACCCCTATAAAATGTAAATTTCATCATAGACCAATGAATAAAGGTAAAACCATTGAATCCCCTAGTTCAAGGTCACATGATCATTTCATTAAGGTAACAAACACTAGAATGTAAGGGTAACTAAAAACCTCACACAAGGGTGAATGAAATGTATAGAAAAGTGTATCAGAAACCCAATGTTAGGGGTTATAGTTATCCCATATCATACCACACAATGGTACCCACAACAACATGCATAAGGGTATTATTCCTCACACAAAAGAATATCCTAGAATCTGTAGAAGGGTAACCTATAACCAGACATAAGGATAACACAACTCCTCATATAAGGGTTACACAATACCCATATAAGATTAATATAGTTCCCACATAAGGGTAAACTACAATGTCATGATAGATTTAAACCATAAAAGTATGAAAGGATGAAAACTTGTTAGATAATCATATTAAATTTTCATTTAACTAATAACACAAAATGATGAAATTAAAATCAACAAGTTATTCTTATAATTTATTATTACATAGGATATGTTTAGTGCAAAATTTTTTTTATCGAAACATAATCAAAAAATAAATGATAAAAGGAATTTGAAATCCCTACTCAAGATTTATTAAAAAAATGCTACCTTTTATCAACATAAAAAACCCTGATAAAGAGTAAAATTTTATCATCACTAAATAAAATTGAAAATGAATTTAACCTTTATCAGTAATAAAAAAACATTGAGAAAAGGAATCCATTGTTAACATTTTTTAGTAGTGAAAAATGTTACCTTTATCAGTGAATCTTTAGTAGTGATACACTACGGCAAAAAAGGCATTTAGCGGCGGTTTAAACTGCCGCTAAATCGATTGGCGGTGGTTTTGAAAAACCGCCGCTAAATCTTGCGTCGGGAAACTATTTCACGGCGGTTTTCAAAACCGTCGCAGAACGTTTCACAGCGGTTTTTTTATTTTTTTTTATTTTTTTTTTAATTTTTTTAATTTTTTTTTAATTTTTTTTTATTTTTTTTATTTTTAATTATATATATATATTTATTTATTTATATATTTATTTATATATTTATTTTTTGTATTTATTTTTCATATTTATTTATATATTTATTTCGTATTTTATTTATTTATTTATTTATTTATTTAATTAATTATTTATTTTATTTCGTATTTATTTTATTTCGTATTTATATTATTTATTTATTTATTTTATTTCGTATTTATTTTATTTATTTATTTATTTCGTATTATTTTATTTAATTTATTTATCCATGCATGCACATCCCACGCACATGCACATGCATACCCATGCAATATAAAGAAATTCTGCGTTTGGTGAGATTTGAACCCCTAACCTCTTGCATATTTTTCAAAGACTTTACCACTCCAGCAAGCTCGCCATATGGTTAATAAACAGAATTTAATATACTTATATATATTAATTGAAAAAACAAATAATACATAAATAATAGATATAAACTCAATAATAATAAATAATAAATAATAAATAATAAAAAATAAAAAATAAAAAATAAATAAGGAATAATAAATATAAATAATAAATAATAAATAAATATAAATAATAAATAATAAATAAATATAAATAATAAATAATAAATAATAAATAATAAATAAATATAAATAATAAATAATAAATAATAAATAATAAATAATAAATAATAAATAATAAATAATAAATAATAAATAATAAATAATAAATAATAAATAATAAATAATAAATAATAAATAATAAATAATCAATAATCAATAATGAATAATAAATAATAAATAAGAAATAATCAATAATAAATAAAAAATATTATATAATAAATAATAAATAAATATAAATAATAAATAATAAATAATAAATAATAAACAAATATAAATAGTAAATAAATATAAATAATAAATAATAAATAAATATAAATAATAAATAATAAATAATAAATAATAAATAAATAATAAATAAATATAACAAATAATAACTAATAAATAATAACTAATAAATAATAAATAATAAATAAATATAAATAGTAAATAATAAATATTAAATATTAAATATTAAATAATAAATAATAAATAATAAATAGTAAATAAATATAAATAATAAATAATAAATAGAAAATAATAAATAACAAATAAATATAAATAAATATAAATAATAAATATAAATAATAAATAATAAATAATAAATAATAAATAATAAATAATAAATAATAAATAAATATAAATAATAAATAATAAATAATAAATAATAAATAATCAATAATCAATAATGAATAATAAATAATAAATAATAAATAATAAATAATAAATAATAAATATTATATAATAAATAATAAATAATATATAATATATAATAACTAATAAATAATAAATAATAAATAAATATAAATAGTAAATAAATATAAATAATAAATAATAGATAAATATAAATAATAAATAATAAATAAATTTAAATAATAAATAATAAATAAATATAAATATAAATAATAAATAATAAATAATAAATAATAAATAATAAATAATAAATAATAAATAATAAATAATAAATAAATAATAAATAATAAATAATAAATAGAAAATAATAAATAATAAATAAATAAAAATAAATATAAATAATAAATAATAAATAATAAATAATAAATTGAAAATAATAAATAATAAATAAATATAAAAAATAAATAATAAATAATAAATAAATATAAATAATAAATAATAAATAATAAATAAATATAAATAATAAATAATAAATAGAAAATAATAAATAATAAATAATAAATAAATATAAATAATAAATAATAAATAATAAATAAATATAAATAATAAATAATAAATATAAATAATAAATAAATATAAATATAAATAATAAATAAATATAAATAAATATAAATAATAAATAATAAATATATATAAATAATAAATAATAAATAAATATAAATAATAAATAATAAATAATAAATAATAACTAATAACTAATAAATAATAAATAATAAATAATAAATAATAAATAAATATAAATAATAAATAATAAATAATAAATAATAAATAATAAATAAATATAAATAATAAATATTAAATATTAAATATTAAATATTAAATAATAAATAATAAATAAATAGAAAATAATAAATAATAAATAAATATAAATAATAAATAATAAATAATAAATAATAAATAAATATAAATAATAAATAATAAATAAATATAAATATAAATAATAAATATAAATAATAAATAAATATAAATAATAAATATAAATAATAAATAAATATAAATAATAAATAATAAATAAATATAAATAATAAATAATAAATAAATATAAATAATAAATAATAAATAATAAATAAGTATAAATAATAAATAATATATAATAAATAAATATAAATAATAAATAAATATAAATAATAAATAATAAATAATAACTAATAACTAATAAATATATATAAATAATAAATAATAAATAATAAATAATAAATAATAAATAATAAATAATAAATAACAAGTTACAAATAATAGATAATAAATAAATTAATGTATATTATAAATAATAAATAACAAATAATAAAGGAAACACATGAAAAAGTATGAAAAGACGTGATAAGGGATGATAAATCATGAAAACGCATGAAAAAGGATGGAGAAGCATATGAAGAATGAGGCATTAGAAAAAATGAGAACGCATGAAAACTCGTGACAACTCTGAAAAACTCCTTAATAATTCAACATAATTATCATAATAACCCATAAAAACTCATTGATAAAGATAAAAAGTCATGAAAACCCAAATAAACAGTAATAAATGGAGCTACCGTTAAAACCCGTCAAAACGGTCATAAAGAGACAAAAACATTGGACTCACATTAACGGAGATAACTTATGATCCGAGAGTCTGTTTTAGATCCGCGACCTGTCAAATCAAATATCCTGAAATGCTCTTCAACCTGAAAGGTGAAAGAGTCTGAATGGAAAAACGGATCGAAAGTTATGACCATTTAAAAAAAGCTGACGGAGAACGGGTGCTAGAAACAAGACATTGAAAAACATAACAAACATGATACCCACTAAAAAGGCCATAACATATGATCTAGGAGTGCATGTGGGTGCCACAACTAGTCAAACTGAAGCTCATGGAACGAGCTATGATCTGGCAGGTGGAGGAGGCCGAACTGACACGCGGATCGAAAGTTAGGTCTGTTTGAAGACAAGTTTGACGGGACATCGGTGACGGAAACAGGGTTTTGGAGGCCTTCGGAGGGGTTTTGGGGTCGAAAAACATGACAGAATCTTTCTTCTCTCAAAGTGGTGTGTAGCTCTCTTCGCTGGCTTCAATTTGATATGTGGTAGAGCCCAAACGGACACCCAGAGCGAAAGTTATGGTCGTTTGAAGTTGGAGAACTTTTTTCAACTTTTTTATAAGTCTAATATCTTTCACACCTTAGACCGTCTCATGGTTTTGATTATATGTTCCTCTATATCTCTTCATGAGCTTCGATTTGACTGGTCGTGGCGCTTCAATGGACGCCCGGATCAAAAGTTATGGTCGTTTTAGTGATTTCAGGGTTTCTCGCGTTTTTTTATTTTTTTCATTTCATTTCATGGCGGTTTTACCAAAACCGCCGCTATTTCGCGGTGGTTTTTTAAAAAACCGCCGCTAATCCTCGAATAAAAATAAAAAAAAATAAAAAAATAAAAAATAATAATAATTTTTTTTTGCCGTTTAGCGGCGGTTTTTTCGCGGCGGTTCTTAAAACCGCCGCGAAATGGCGGCCCGAAAATGCTTTTCGCGGCGGTTTTCTTGTAGTGATAAAAGTGTTCCCTTTATCAGTGCTAAAATGACACAGATAAATAGTACCTTGTATAATATATTATATATATAGACACATTTTTAAATATGATATATATATATATTTAAATAATTTTAATATATATATATATATATTTATCATTTATACATTTTTCTATTATTTTATTATTTTTTTAAAATTATATATAATTATAATTACACACACACATAGATATATATATTATTAAAATATGGTATACATGTTTTGATACAAATTAATTTTTTGTGTTATCGTTTCCATATTTAGTTTCATCATTTTTCATGCCCCTATTTTTTCATGAAATATTAATTTTAATGTTTTATTAGAAATTATTTTATATTCTGGCATTCATTTTTTGGGAATGTTCATTTTTATCATGTTTACTAGGTTTAGGGAACCCGGTGTTTCATTGGAATTTTTTTGTTATAGCCAAATCTCATTACTCCTCAAGGTGATCTATGGTCATTTATTAACCTAATCCCATGACTCTCATGTGGATATTTTTTCTTTCTATTTTTGTTTCTTCACATTAAATATTTCACATGATCCACATGCTCCGCAAACCATCCTATCTACTATTGATTCATAGCATCAGGGTTGTATTTATTGGTTATTCCAGTTGTGCTTCATGATTCTTCTAAGTTCACTATATCATACACATGTCCTACCTCAACTTCCACACCATCAGCCACATTGATTCTCTTGTTGTGTGATGTTTTTCTTAAAACTTTATCCCTCATAGTTCCAATTAGTTCAACACTCTTGTAATGTGCAGTTTCTAGTTCTAAATAGAAGAGATAGAACTTGAGAGAAAAATGTGTCCAATATCTTTTTTTCCACAACTTCCACTAATTCCCATTTGTTTAGAGACTCCTTCTGTTGGAGAGATCAATTTTATAGACCATAGAGGAGGACGGTGATGGTCTTTAAAGGTTACCCTAACCTTGAAAATTGTGATCATCTTTATGATGACTATTTATGGGTTATTGGTGTAGTCTCAAACAAGTAAGTGGTTTTATTTTTGTTATTCATTTCTCCATTGTACCCTTTGTATGATTTTTTGGCTCCCTTGGGTTTTCTTCAGTGATTCTACCAAGTTCAAGAGGGAATGTTACCATTCTCGATCATGGGTTCATTACTATCCCCTAAAGTGACATAGACTCCATGCTTAGATAGGTTTCTTGGTACATTTTTATTTTATTATTTCTTTCTTGACTCTATTTGTAAACATGTCATTATTATTTATTTTAATAATACAAATAATTGGTTGTGGTGTCCTTTCCATGAACATAGGACCAATGTAGTACAAAGCTTGTAATTTTTGGTGTTTTTTATTTTTCTCATTTTATGTTTTTGTTTTTATTGAATCCATTAATATTTTTTTATTCTATTTTTTGGTTTCCTTCTATTTCTTGAAGTGTGCTAATAAACCTAATCCCCTTTTGACTTTATTTTTTTCCATAATGTCTACATAGACATAATTTTTCCCAATAATTGGTATCAGATCTAGTATATCGGGTTTAGTAATGTATTCATTTAAGTTTGAGGTTGACAAGTTTAATGTAAAGAATGATTTTAATTTATGGAGAGTGAATATGTGTGCAGTTCTAGTCCAAAATGAACTTACATATGATTTTTTTGGTTCTAAGAAACCTATAGTCATAGTTTCCACTAAAGGATAGTCGGTTACAACCTACATTGATGTTGAACCAAACATTCTGAAGAAAATCCATTTTATACTGCTGTTGAATTTTTTGGATAATGTTCTACATGATGTCGCCTATATGACCATAACCTAATCCATTTGGATAAATCTTGAACACTTTTATATGTCTAAATCCCTTCTTGTCTATCTATATAAGAATATGAGACTTTTACAATTATAAAATTCTTACTAAAACCTATGATTGGGTTTACTTAACTAAATTTAATATGGTGTTGCTTGATTTAGTTAATATAATTTTTAAGATAAGTGATGTGTATTAGGACATTATCTTATTGACCTCCATGGATGAGTATTTTAATTCATTGAATGATTACATGATGTATGTTAGGGAGTCCATTAACTTTGAAGAAGTTAAAGGATCCTTTTTTGACTGGGGATATTCATACCCATGGATTAAAGGAGGGTGTTGACGGAGTTAATACCAAACCCTATTTGATGAATGTTAGTTTTCCATCCAAGAAAAATAAAAAATATATGAAGGATAAGATCTTATTTATATCTTTTTAGTGCTATTAATATAGAAATACCAACCATATTTAAAATTCATGAACCAACTTGAGTTACCTAACTACCTAGAACCGAAAAAACAGTCTAGAAATAGATCAAAGGTCATTCATAATTCCTCAGCAGCCAAAGAAAAGCACCTGGGAATCAAGAACTACATATGGGAATTCCTTTTCCAAAACATAACAAAAATAGAATAACATGAATACTATATATTTTGGTATCCCAATACAAGTCCACAATATAAAAAAAATACAAAAGTAACGCATAACATGTTTCTAAAAACCACATCACCAAACCAAATACCAAACGAATACAGTAATCCTAACCTTATGTGACATGTATTCACCTCTAGATATTCACCCAATTCTAACAAGAAAACCTACTACCATCATGTGGTTCCTTAACTAAACATGTATCTAACTGAATAAGATCTACATAAAGCCAAAGTTGTATGGAAGGTGTGAAAAAAATAGTCCTTGTAGGATCCCATCAAGTGTTTCATAATAAGAAATTATAAAACAAACAATATTTCCCAGGTAAACTATTATAAGGCATGAGATGCAATTTTACATAATTCAATATAAACCATGGAAAATCACCCCTTCCATAGTTTATAAAACATACCAACAACCCGGTTTTCAAAAAAATTCCATAAACTACTCAAAAATACATTTCAAATATAACTACATGTTAAAATTTACCTTATGCAAATATAAATTATAGGTCATTAAGGATCATTTTATAATTTTTTTATGATCATTAGGCCACTTGGAATACACATCACCCTAATATAATAGGTTTAGAGGGTAAGTGTTTACTCTTGAGAGTAGCCCCTTTTCACAACTTGGTAAATTTTGTGCACACATTACCCTAGTAGAATAAGTCTAGGGGGGGAGATTTTATCCCTGAGGATAGAAATATACCTTATGATTTATTATAGTCATGTTTACCATATCAAAATAATTAAAATGAATTTCATATTTGAAACCATATAAGTCGTGATTTTAAACCATTTCCATTCACAACATAATGGGGATAATTCATTTTCATAAAGTACTACCAAAACCACCATATTTCAAAATTCATGCCTTTGAAACCATTTCAAAATCTATTTTTAGGATGAATCCCAAAATTTTGTTTTCTAACCATTTATAAATAAATTTCAAAGACAAAGAAATCATGGTTCATAAAATATCACCAAATTATGAAACAACCTACCTTAAAATACTTGGAATAGAAACCTTTTCCTGGGAATTACAATCCAAGACAAATAGATGATCCAAGTGATCAAGGAAGGACCATAAATCATGAATTCCCAATTAAGAAACTCTAATTCATACACTTCTAGAATAAATAAAATGATATAAAGCACTTACCTTGATTATTCTTGAAGAAAAAACAATGATAAACAAATATCCATACAATAAACTCCAATTCTAAAGTAAATTAAAACGAAACCTAATTATATCATGACACAAACCATAGATATTTCATCAATATCCCTGATTTAAGATTTCATTTGAAGAGAGAAGAGGGGATATATAATATTAATAAATAATAACTAAAAATAGGAACATATGCGTGAAAAGTTAGAAACAACACCAAAGGATTCATCAAGAACAATTTTTATAGGGAAATGAATCTCTAAAATCAACAAGCAGAGTCTCTTATGTCAAGAGACTAATACACCAAAAAAATAATGAGGTAAAATAGAGGTGTTTTATGTTTTAAAAATTAAATTAGGATAAATTATTTAACTTTTCACAATTTGGATAAATTATTTGTCAAACCATGTTCCAACCAGGAAACCCTTTCTAGAATAATGGAGGAGATGCATGGATTGACAAGCCATGCAACAAACATGTGAAAAACCTCTATCTTGAGCCAAAAAGTTTGATAGGAAGACCACATGATTTGTACTAACTATTCACTTAACCATACCCCCTCCACTACGACACCAACCCATGATTCATGGTTTTTTAGGAATACCTACATGATTTATCTAACCATGAGCTAACCATTTATATACCTAAAAACCTCTAAAAACATTCAAAATTAACCCCAAAATACCTGAATAAATACCAAAAAATGGTTAAAAAAGGGATGTAATAACATGAAAGAAATAAAAAGATGTTACAATTATCCCCACTATATTTCTTTTTGTCCTTATAAAGCTAAGTCGAAGAAGGTTGGCCCACAAAGAAATGAGGCCACTACTCCCTCACCATAGACTCTTATTCCCATGTATCATTTAATTTTGACCCATGCTACCACATAATTCAAACAAAAAATATTGTATTCCTTCATAGATCCTTAAAATTAGAATAAAAAACATAAAATTATTGTTTTATTAGAGATATATTAGTTTCTATGTCATTTTTTCCCAATTCAGAACATGAGTTGGGCTAGGGTGATACTTTTTGAGTTAAGATACATGAAAAATATTGTGGATTGAATAAAACTAATGTGGTAGAGTTTATAGATAATACACTTTTCCAAATTGTTCAATGAAATAAAATGAACCCATTACCTAGGATTAATCTTTACTTTTCTTCCAAGCGATCGATAACCCAGCCATGGTGATACTTTTAAAAAAACATGGTCACTAAATGAAAACTACTAAGGATAACAATAATGAACCACATAAGACTTTTACGGGATCTAAGTCATCCCCAAATTATAATTAATTAGTTAGATATTTTTATTTGTTTCATGAACCAAGATCAATCATATAAAGAAAGATTAACCATCCTCGGTCCAAAATAGAAGACAATTACAAGGTTGGGATACAAATTATCAAGAGGTTATGTCTTGATGGATGACTGGTAGATATTGTTATAAAAAAATCAACCATCCATATGTGGTTATTAAAAACACCTCTAAAATCAAGGACACATGAATGAATCATATATTCCATAATTTAATTATCCCTTTATATCAACCTATCTACATGGGATAATATGTCGTGATCAACTTGAACTAAGTTCCCATTTCCCCCTGATGGTCCTACCAAAATCATGATGTAAATTGAGGTTCTCTATCTGATAAAATGGTTATAGTAATACCCTAAAAATTTATTATATCTTTCACATAAACTTTCCTGAGTCTTTTTCTTTAGTGGTATCATGAATTGGAATGAAATGAGGCACATGGTCAACTAATTGATCACTACCAATATAGTGTTCTTAACTTTTGGAGTTCAAGGTAAACCATTAATGAAATCCATTGAAATCTAATTTTATTTACATGTTGGTGTGGGAAGAGGATGGAGAAAACCAAAGGGATATTAATGCTTACCCTTAACCTGTTGGAACATATATAATTGAGATACGAAGTCTTATTTGTTATATTTCCAACTAGAACACCAGATACAATATTTCATATCATAAAAAAAATTTGGCACCTAGGTGGACAACCCAAAATAAAATATAGAAATCTATAAACACTTCCTTCATCATAGTATATGGAATAATAAATTTTTTTCTAAAGTAAATAATACCTCCAAACAGAGAGGCCACTCATTTATATACTACCCACTATATAAACAATCTTTGAAATTACAAAACTCATCATTCCACTGCTTCTCATGGAGAGTCATATCATAAAGAGGGGATGTCAAATGAAAAATATCCAGAATGTTACTAGACTCCTACTATATGACTCCCAACTACATCATAGTAATGATTCCCATCATGTTACACTATTTATTTTATTCCTTCACATTATGAGAAGGAAACTTCTGGATAAGAGTGTTAGCAACCACATTACCATTTCCTTGAGTATAGGAAATGTCAAAGTTAAAGGACTGCGTGTATTACACCCATCATCTCCACTGATTATTCATGTATTTTTGATAAAATATGTAACCCAAACTCTTATTATAAAATAAAATGGAAAAAATCTCAAAAAAGATAATGACATTAACTTTTAAGGGCATACACAATAGATTCAGGTTTTAAATCATGAGAGGGGTAATACCTCTCATGAACTTGATGTAGATGTGTGAAATAATCCTCTATAGGATCTCATTTCCTAATGATGCAACCCAAACCTATAATCGAAGTATATAAAAACCATATATCCCTTATCGGACCCTTGTAAGGTCAGAATTAGTGATGAATTAAAACACAACTTTAGTTCAATAAAGGATGATAGACACTTTAAGTCCTAGAATAAATTCACCACCTTATGGGTGATAGCTATCAAATGAAACACAGGTTTCATTAAATAATATATTAAGTACCAATAATATACTTCCAAACACAATAAGATTCAAATATCAAAGAAATTATTATGTTATTTCCAGGACATTATAGATGTCACCTTTTTAGGATCAAATAAAATACATTGTTTTGAGAACATGTGTCCCAAGAACATAACTTCTCAGATCTATAATTGGAATTATAACAATTTTTCATATAGGTGATGATCAATCAGGATCCCCAAAACATGTCTCAAGTAAAACACCTAATATCCTTTGGTATTATAATACACAAAAATTTAATCCAAAAACATCATGATAAAAGTATTAAGATACTGGTGGAATATCCATTTTATCAGTTCCATGAAGATGACATGAGTGTTAGTTAGGAAAAAAGGCATCATGAGATAATACAGAACCCAAAAGTTTTATAGAAGGTGGTATTGGAAATATATGACTCTGTGATTCTAATTTGGTGATAACCATACTAAATATCAGTCATAGAGAATCACCTTACCCCTTTCAATTGATCAAAAAATCATCCATGGGAGACAAGGGATATTTATTCTTGACCAATACTTGATTAACCTTTTTATAATCAATGAATAAGAATATATTTCCATTATATTTCTTGGAAAATAACATAGGATTTTCCCAAGGTGAAAAATAGGATGTATGATTCCCTTGGATATCAAATCATCTAATTTAATTTTTAACTCTTTCTTCTCATCTAGAGACATATAGTAAGATGAAATCAATATTAGTTAGGCTCCTAACACCAAGTTAATTGAGAACTCCACCTACCTCTCCAAATAAAAACCTTAAAAATTCATTTTGAAACAATTTAGGAATCTCCCAAAAATCCAGTAAAAGTACACCATTGAAATATTCATGTCCCATTTCAACCATAGGTAGTGACATAAAATTACCTTTCTTTGTAAAAGGAGCTACTATTCGACTAGACCTTGGGTCCCACTCACCTAGAAACACATGGGATTTTCCATTGAGGGTGATAAAATACACCCACTAATGATTAAAATAGATCCATAAATTATGATAAATTAAACAATCCATATCAATAAAAACATTGAAGAAATAAAAGTTAAAAACCATAAAAATATAAAGTATCTCAATGTCACACATGAAAATAGGGAATAAGGGAAATAAAAAAAACTCTACTCCTTTTTCTTTCCTAGAGGCATCTACAATTCCATAATGAATGGAATTCATTGTATTGGAAGTTTTAAAATATCCACCATCACTGTCGATAAAATGGATTAAGATGAACCTATATAAAATAAATAATTTTCTATGGTAGAAGAAATAGAAATGACACCTCTCATAGTCACAATACCCACATCAACTTCAATTAGAAGCTTTTAAACTGCACGTAACCATTCTATTCTAGAATATTATGGTTGGAACCCAATTGTCCATGAATAATCTAATTGAACTACAAGTCCTTTATGTTCTAACATTCCTCTTCAAAATTAAGGAGAATAAATTCATAACAAGACCTCTACAAGTGACCACAATGTCCACATGAGTTTTAAGTATTTTGATGCATGATAAAAAATCACTTTGTGTTTCTCGTCTAGCCACAATAATAACATGTCAAGACACTAAATACTAATGATGGTGTAGGAAATGGATTTTGAGAAGCACCAACACTATTTCCTATATGAAACTCACATATATTCCTCTTCCATTTTAATGATACAATAGAGCTACCACTGAAGGTGGGAGAAACTCCAATCTTCCCTCATTTTCCAGCTAGGTTAATATCCACCATAAATTCCATATCCACCACTTCAGAATATGTGATAAGATTTTACATGAATAACTATAACTATATATCAGGTTGAATACCCATATGAAATATTAGAGCCTTCATGTTCTCCTCAGAAACAACCTCAGGTGAAAATAGAGAGATCTTAAATAAGTGATTTGTATACTCCATAATTGTATGTTTCCTTTTCTCTTAGTTCAGGAACTCCATGAATTTTGTAAAGTTCATATAATTCGGATAGAATTATTTGAAAAATATTTCCTTGAAGTATTTCCATACAATACATCATGATTATTTCCCAAAATAATTCAGTCCCACCATCTTTTACTTAGGAATCCTAAATTGAATATAGCATACCTAAATTTGATGAAATCATGGGTCATAAAAAAATTCAAAGATACTTTTGATATTTCAAAGACAATCCACCACCTATTAAGGGTAATTTATTATTTGGAAATATAGTTTTTTTATATAGAAACTACCAAGATTAATTACAATCCTCATCCCTTTCAGGTACCACCACTCTAGACTAAATAGTGTCATGAGATCTACCATGTTCTATATCTCATACCATCCACACAAGTTTTTCCATGAGGTTATGATTTATCAGAGGGTTTAACTACTATGGTTTTACATAAATAACCTTAATAAGAATCATTGAAAGTCTTATTGGGGATATGGTACTACACATAAACTAACAAAAATTTATAAGAAAATGAGATACAAGATTAAATTATTATATAATATAGAAAAAGTTAATGAAAATTACAAAGAGGTACAGAGGATGATAGGCTGGGATTTAAAAACCCTGAATTCCAAAAGACACACTTTTCAACCACCAGTGGTAACATAAAGATTTATCATGATGATAACTGGAGAGAAACTCACTCACAACATGTGCCTTAATCCCCCACATTCTTATCTTCTATCTACCAAGACATCCAAAAAATTGAAATCAATAATGAAAACATATGAACTTTACTTTGATAGAATTTTTTCATGGACCAACCCAAGTTACCCAACAACATGGAATCCAAACTAGCCCTAACATGACCCTAAGAGAATTCCCAATTCTCCAAGGACTGGAAATAGGTGTTTGACCATTAAAAACTACCTTCAGGTACAATTTTTATATAATATAATCCAAAAAAGACAACATTAATATAAGAAATGTTGGTATACCAATATGAGTCCACAATGGAAAAGATATATGAGTAAGATATAACAGATATCTAAATACTACATCACCAAAAAAATTCCAAATTACAACAGTAAACCTAACTCCATGTGACATGTAGTCACCTTCAGAATTATATAAACAACTAATGAGAAAACCTAATGCCACCCAAAAACACATTTCCTTTACCTTATTTATAAAAAATATGTCTACATACACCTAATGGTATGTGAAGGGTGTAATAAAAATTATCCTATTATGATCCAACTAAGTGTTTCATAAGAAAAAATTATAAAGAAATAAAAAAATTCTCAAGTAAACAATGATAAGGAATAGGATATAATTTTACACAGTTCAATATAAAACATTGAAAATAAATCATTTTCAAAGTTTTTAAAACATACCAAATAATTAGTTTTCAAAGAATTTCCATCAACAACCCAAACACACATTATAAAGATAACCACATGTAAAACATAGACTTAAGTTAACATCAATTATAGTTTATTGAGTATCCTTATATAACTTTATGCGATTTGTACCTGGTGTGCACATTACCCTAGAAGAATAGGTCTAAGGTCTTAGAGAAAACACTTATGAGTGGATTATTGAAAAAACTTAGGCAACCTAGGACACACATCACCATAAAAAAAGTCTAGGGGGTAATATTTCATCCCCAATTATGGATCCCTAACTCATCATTGATCACATTTTGGATAACCAAATCAAAATCATTCAAAGTGAATTTTATCATTAAAACCATATAAATTATGATTTTAAACCATTTATGTTAACAACATCAAGGGAAAATCAATTTTTATAAAGTGTTACAAAAACCATCACACTTCACAAGTCAGGGATTTAAAATTAATTGAACATATATTTTCAAGATAAATCTATAAAACCTATTTTTGACAATCTTTAAACAAATTTCAATGAGTAAGTAAGAAGGGTTCATATGATAATTCCAAATAAAAAAACCATGTACCTTGAAACCCTTGGAATAACAACCCTAACACGGGAACCACAAGATAAGAGGAATATAGGATCCTAGGGATCAAGGATAGAACCTATGTCATGAATTACCAATCCAAAAACTTCAATTCATCAATTTCTAGAATTGAGGAAACAATATAAGGCACATACCGTAATGATTCTCAGAGAGGACATAATAATAAACAAAGATATGTAAAATGACCTCTAATTCCATGATGGATCTATAATAAATGCAATTAAATCATGAAACAAACCTTATATAAATCTTCAAAAATCCTGATCTAATATTTAATTAAAGGAAATAAGAGAATATCTCGAAGATCAATAAAGAATTACAATGAACATACACATACCTTTGAAAATATAGATCCAACACCCAAGGATTCAACATGAATGGTCACTCAAGGTAAAGGAATCTCCAAAATATCCAATAGTAGTCTTCTAGGAAAATGTAATAATCCATTAGTTTAAAAATTAGGTATAATGGAGGGTTTTTAGGCTTTAAAAATAAAATTCATATTAACTAATTAACATTGCACGATTATTCCCCACGATATGAAAAACCATATGCTAATCATGTGAACCTTTCTTTGATATTAGATGAGCCACATAGTTTGGTTTCATGGTATTAATATGGCATCCCACCTTATTATTACCTAACTTCTCATTACATTTTACAAATTGAGGATCTTTAAAATCTAGTGTCTTGGAAATCAGGAACAATAAAACATGAAAACATAAAACATTATTCTAATACACTTGAACGGATTCATCATAATATCTTCCTAAGTAAAATTATTTCATCTTATAACCTGGATACATACATCACAGGAAAGGGTGAGCAGAAATCCTAGTAAGGAAAGAAATGGATCAGTTTACTTGTGATATCAATAATAACTTGATGAAAAACATAAAGACAAGAGCAATGGAAGTAGAGGAATTTAATAATGAAAAAAACTTGAACCATAATAATAATATGTGGATACAACATTAAATTTAGACATTCAGGAACATATCACCAAGGTTCATCACCAAGGTGTCATAAAAATTACTAAGGTTATTCACTAAGGTATCGTGAAACTTGTTATCTATAGAGATTAAATTCTTTACCCAATGAATTGGAGTGATATCAGGGTGAACCATTAATATTTATTTATTTTAATGCTATCGACATAGAAAATAATCATAAATTTCATAAATAACCCAAAGAGAGTAAAAGAAATGGGTTTCACATCAAAATCGTGATGTTTTAAAAGTGCTAAGAAATAAGACCATTATGTCATTTATAACGCATGGAAACGGAGTGAGGGTTATATGTATGTCAATTAAAGAATAAAGAATATAATTTTTATGTATTTATGAACACCCATAAAGTTGAAATAGTTTTGGGTATTCACATAAATAATATATGAGAATTTATTGAGAGAAAGAGAGAGAAATTTTGAGACGAAATTTCTACAGCATAACGGCTATATAACAAGGTTTTAGAAAACAATAAAAAGAAAGGGGACAAGGGTAAACCCCTAAGAAATAAATTATAATATAGTATAGGGACAGAATAAAATATAAATAAGAAAATTTTATGGATATTTGAATGACATACTACATGGAAAGGAAACTTGAAAGAAAAGAGAATATGCAATTTCTTTTACGAAAATTCAGCAACCTAACAGTGTCACTTAAAAATTTATAAAATCAATTGATGTGAGTGGAGAGGGTATCAAATAATTTTTAAATGAAATGGACAGTAATATAGATATATAATAACATAACCCTACATAAGAATATGGAAACTAGAAAACATAACTTAAAGGAAATCATGACTAAAAGAGGCGGGTGGAAGGTTCTCTTACCTTGAAGAGTGACTTCGAAAGCCTGAAGGATGGGACCTTGGGGGCTTGAGGGCACCTTGGGAGGACTCCTTGGGAGGTAAAAATACTATATCTTCGTTTAGGAGGATTTTTGAATGAAATTAATGAGGTAATGTCTTGTTATTTATAGGGAAAGAGAGGGAATATTTAATTAATTTCCCAGGGACACCTCATCGGTGGTATTTGAAAAACCATGGGCTCTCATATGGTATTTTCCCATGGTATTGGCCAGTTAGGACACCTCATAAAATATATTACTATTCACAAGTCGACCACATTTATTACATCATGATTACATCATCAATGATGTCATTAAACACCTGAAACTCAAAACTGTATTTTTACTATTCACTGAAAATTCAACTGTTTTAGAAAAATACCAAAAATTTACCATAACCTAATATCGATGCTCTAAAGTTAAAAATGAACTCCATTTTATGAAAATAATTTTCTAAATATTTTTAATTTAATTTTTAAATAAAATCATTATTTATTCAAATAAACAACTCTAAAACTATAACTTATTTTATAATACCATGAAAAAGTAACCAGTGTCCCATAAAATTATTGTATAACCATAAGAAAATAAAGTGACAATTTATGTTTACATTTTATGAAAATAAATTTCCATTTTTAATTATTAAATTAATTATCAAATTGTAAATAAAGTATTTGTGACATATAAAAATACCAAAACTTATACTATGATCTTTTTTTAACTTTTAAGATGTATATATTATATTTATACATACATGGGTGAAGTTTCTATTTTTTTTGGCTTATTTACTATTCATTACTATTCATTACTATTTATATGGGTATGTTACTATTCATACTTTACTATTCACTAAAAATCAATTTGATCTTATTAGACTCTAATTGTTTTTACTGATCACAACTATAGAAGACCATTTTTTGAAAATCATTTCGCATTATTTATTATTTAAAGTATACCAAAAAATTAAAGTACCCTTTTTCCAAAATTCATCAATAATATAAAACTTCTATAAATTCATCCTACATTTATCCGGACATTTGAAATTCACAAATTTTACCATAAGAAGAAATAAAAATTTTATTTATACCAAGATATTATAAAAAGTATCTAAGGCCTCGTTACATAGCTCCTTATAACACCTACATAGAACTTAAGTGTAAGATGTGCTATGGTGATACAATCTTGGGGCGGGTCGGACAACATTTCCCAAGTGGCAATTTCTATCAGCTTGAACTTCTCCCTTAGGCGATTCCATTCAAACTTCACTTATTGAAGTTTGGCTTGGGCTTGGTCTAGAGAAAATCCCAGTGAATCCACCTCCTTCCCAAGCTCCGACAGATGGGCTTCTTACGGATCGAGTCTACTAGATGAGGCCATCGATTCTTCTTTCTATATTAATTAATGTAGATCACTTGTATTTATAAACAATAATCGCAACGTTAAGAGTTTAGTTTCCAATAGTCATATTTACCAATGGTCATATTGACCAACAGTCATATAACAGTCAAAACCCAACAATATCATTTTAATTATACTCACTTCATTACTTTAAGTATATAGTTTTATTGAGTATAAAATAAAATAACACACAAAAGTAAGAAAAAAATTTATTCAAAAGTTCGGGTCGTTACATTATTTCCCCCTTAAGAAATTATGTCCCCGAAATTTTAACTCATACCCTCAGAAGAGAAAAGGTGTGGGTACTTCTGTCTCATAGACTCTTTTGGTTCCCACATGGATTCTTCACATTTGTGGTTCCTCCACAACACCTTAACAAGGTGGGTAGTCTTATTGTGTAGAACATTGTTCCTATGATATAGGATCTTCACCGGCTGATCCTCATAAGAGAGGTCATATTCCAATTGTAGCACCTCTATATTTAGTACATGTGAAGGTTCAGGTATTTACTTCCTGAAGAGGGATACGTGAAAGACATCATGATCTTGTTCTAGGTTTGAAAGAAGTTTGAACCGATAAGCCAATAATCCTATGCGATCATGGATTTCATAGGGGCCAATGTACCTAGGGCTGAGACTCCCTTTCTTCCCAAACCTCATGACTCTCTTCCAAAGTGAAATTCAAAGAAAGACCCTTTCACCAACATCAAACTTCAAGTCCCTTCTACAGTTGTCGGCATAGCTATTTTTCATACTCTGAGCAGAATTAATGTGTTGTTGGATGGCATGGACCTTTTTTGTCATCTCTTGCACAAGATCATTCCCAATAATCCTTCTCTCACTAGCTTCATGCCAACAAGTAGGAGTTATACATCGCTTCCCATATAGAGCATAATAGGGTTCCTTTTGAATGTTCGAGTGGAAGCTATTATTGTAAGAGAACTCAACTAAAGGTATATGTTGATCTCATCCACCTTTAAATTCCATTGAACATGTTCTCATCATATCCTTGAGTTTTTTAATAGTTATTTCAGATTGGACATCAGTTTGGGGGTGATAGGTCGTACTGAAATTCAATTCAGTGCTCAGATCATGTTGAATACTTCTCCAGAATTTTAATGTGAACCTTAGATCAAAATCAGATACGATTGAAAGTGGAACTCCATGTAGTCTTACCACTTCCTTTACTTAAATTCTGGAAAGTTTATAAAGGGAGAAATCTTCCCAAATAGAGATAAAATGGGTATTCTTGGTGAGATGGTCCACAATAACCCATATCGCATTGTTTCCTTTTAAAGTTCTCAGGAGTTTGGTGACAAAGTCTATAGTGATATTGTCCCACTTCCATGCTAGTATGGGTAGTGGTTGTAATTCCCCTTTAGTAAGTTGTCTCTCTGATTTCACTTGCTAACATACCAAGAACTTTGAAGTGTAGTCAGTAATCTCCCTTTTCATATTATCCCACTAATAATGATCATGAAGGTCTCTATACATTTCCATGATTCTTGGATGTATAGAGAAATTTGAGCTATGAGCATCATCCATCATCTCCTTTATTTTCAGAATAGATGGAACCCACAGTCTTGTATGAAATTTCAGTACACCTTCTTGATCAATATTGAACCCAGGAAACTTCTCATCCTTCATAGCCTCAAATTTCTTTTGTAACAAAGGATCTTCTTTATAATCTTCCTTGATCTTCTCTAGTAATGACTGTTGATAAATCATTTGGGTTAGGGTTGATGATGTCCCTGGCCTTATAATTCCCATGTCCATATTTACTAGGTCATTGATCAAATGATCTCTTTTAATCCTCATCATGGAAAGAACAACTGGGTCTTTCCTGCTTAATGCATTAGTGACTTTGTTTTCTCTTCCTGGATGATAATTAATTGAACAATCATAGTCTATGAGAAGTACCAACCATCTCCTCTGTCTCATGTTCAATTACTTTTGTGTAAAAATACACTTAAAATTTTTATGGTTTGTGTATATATCACATTTATCCCCATAAAGATAGTGCCTCCATATATTTTGAGTAAAAACGACCACAACCATCTATAGATCATACATTGGATAGTTTTTCTCATGAGTCTTCAACTGTCGAGATGCATAAGCAATGACTTTTTCATTTTGCATGAGGAAACACCCAATACCTTTTAAAGATGCATCGCTAAAAATAATGAATACTTCTCCACTTGAGGGTAGATTTAACATGGGTGGAGTAACCAATCTCTTCTTCAGATCTTGGAAAATTTCTCACACTCCTTTGTCCAGATGAACATGACCCCTTTTCAAGTTAACTTGGTTAATGGATTAGAAAGTTGTGAAATGTTTTTCACAGACCTCCTATAATATCCCACTAATCCAAGGGAACTATGAATCTAAATTATTATTTTAGGATGAGTCCACTCCTCTATAACTTTTTTATTTGCAGGGTCAAATTCCCCCATTGGTAACAATGTTCCCCAAAAAAGAAACTTTCTATAACCAGAATTCACATTTTCTGAACTTCCCAAAAATTCTATCCTTCTGTACAGTTTTCAAAATAACCCTTATATGATCTTCATACTCCTTGATAATTTTCTAATATATCATAATATCATCAATAAAAAATACAAAAAAAAGTTATCAAGGTAGTCCTTAAAGACTCTATTCATCAAATCCATAAAAATGGAAGGTGAATTAATTAGTCCGAACGACGTAACAACAAACTCATAATACTCATATCTTGATCAGAAGGCAGTTTTTGGAATATATTTTTTCTTCACCCTCAATTGATGATAACCCAATCGAAGATCAATCTTAGAGAATAGATGAGCCCCATGAAGTTGGTCAAATAAGTCATCAATTCTTAAAACAGGGTATTTGTTCTTCATTGTGATCCCATTCAGTTCTCTAAAATCAATGCACAACCACATTGATCTGTCCTTCTTCTTCACAAATAGAACTTGTGATCCCCAAGGAGACACACTCGGTCAGATAAAACCCTTCCCTAAAATATCATGGAGTTGTTCCTTTAACTCCTCCAGCTCCACATTTTCCATCTTATTTGGGGTCTTTTATATCAGATGGAATCCAGGTACGAATTCAATGGAGAACTCTACCTCTCTTTTTGGGGGAGTTCTGAGTAACTCTTTAGAAAATACATCAATTTATTCCTAGATGATGGGGAAATTTTCTATACTTAAAATCTATTTTCCTTATTCTTATTCACCGATCAAATCCACAAAGAAGGATATAAGAGGTTCTTATAGAAAATTATCAGGTTGAGATATATCTCATGGGAAGATAACTGTAGGTTTTCCATTCAAGACTACTAAGATTTCCTTGCTTCTGCATTTGATCTAAGCATTATACTATGAGAGCCAGTCCATCCCTAGTATAATGTCAAATTCCAGCATGGGAATGACTACTAGATTTGGGATAAGATTGTTATCACTAAAGTAAATACTATAGTTTCTAAACACTAATGATGATTGGATAATCCCACCAGGATTATTGACTTGAAACAATACTTTAAAAAATAGGGGGTAGGTTCTAAATTCTTTGTGAACTTGGAGGAAATAAAGGAATGCGTAGAACGAGAATCAAACAAATTACATGCTAGCTTTGAGACAGCAACAAGAGTACCTTCCACCACATCATTCAGCCACAAGGATTCTAAAAGTGCGACCTTGTTCCCTTTTCTATTGTTGAGGCGGATGGTCATTCCCCTCCACTACCCTTGGATTTGGACATTGATTGGAAAAGTTCTAAAATTGTCCACACTTATAATATTGGATATCAGGTAGGCCCTGCACCATCTTCCCTTTATCATTAGTGTTGGGATGTTGTGGCTTCAACTCAGTATGATAATTCTGTGCAGTGTGTCCAACTCTACCACACTTGTAGCACTTCCCACTCCTGAGTAGGAAGTTCCCCAAATGCTTCTTCCCACATTTATTACACTTTGGACGTTTTACTTGCTTGCCTCCTCTTCCCTGATCGAAGCTCCTCCCTAAGCTTGGATACATCAATCTTTTCTTGTCATTGGATTTATGAGACTATTGAGTCTCACAAAACTCTAGTTTGAATTTCATCGCACTTCACACTATCTCCTCATTTCTATCATAATCTCTGTTGGCTAGATTCTTCTGTAGATGAGGTCTCATTCCACTAAAGAATCTATCAAACTTACCATTTGGATCCATGAAAAAGCTAGAGGTGTAACGTGAAAGACTTTTGAAGTTCATCTCGTAGCTTCCCACAGATTCATTCTCCTTCTTCTTTAGCTCAATAAACTCCTTCTCCATTATTGTTCTCATCGATCGAGGAAAATACTTGGTGAAGAAGATTTTTCTGAACTCGTCCCACTCCATAGCTTCAACTTCCACTCTTGGAATTGTGTTTTTAATCAGTTTCCACCACTGATTAGCTTCTCCCTCTAAGCAATAAACAACCAAGGTAATCTTCCCTTATTCAGAACAGTTGAGCATAGAAAATATCTTTTTAATAGAGATGATCTGTTGTTCATCAATCAAGGGATCGGTAGATCCACTGAAGGTTAGTGGTCATTGAAACAAAAAGGACTCATTATAAATTTTTTACCTTCATGTTGAGATTAGTCTCTTAGCTTGATTCAAGTTATTTTCTATAACTTGAGTCAGTTGGTTCATCATTCACATGAAAGTTTCTATTCTGAATTCCATTGGAGGGTCATCAGCGCATGGTCCATTGCAGTTACCATTTGCACAGTTCCTCTAATTTTCCACCATTTTCTAAAAGAATAAAACCTTAGTGAGAATATTATTTAATTTATGAATATTTTAACTATAAATTATTTTATGTCTTAAAACTTCATTCTTTAAATAATTACATTTCTCTATAAATCCTTCATAATGATTCATAAAATGCTTATGATTATCCAAACATATCCCCCGGGAGTATCATAACAAAGAGTGAAGAAATGCCAATTTTCATATACCGGGATACCCTGGGTCAAGCCTAAAACTCCTTGTTAGAGTTTTCACTCCAAAGTACATCTGTGTCAGAGCCTCCTCTACCTGCTGGTATCCATATAGGGATGCATTTTCTTGATAAACCACTTACTCAATACTCACCAAAATACCAGGAAGTATTTCAACATTTAAAATTTTCTATAGTGTTCTTCATAAAGTTTTAATATCCTAATATCCATAAATAACTAAAATATCCTTTGATACCAACTATGGAATACCACCTTATTATTACATAACTTTTCATTACATTTTACAAACATAGGATCTCTAAAGTCTAGTGTCTTGGAAATCAGGAACAATAAAACATGAAAACATAAAACATTATTCTAATACACCTTTAAGGATTCATCATAATTTCTTCCTAAGTACAATTATTGAATCTCATAACCTAGATACATACATCAAAGGAAAAGGTGAGTAGAAAACCCAATAAGGAAAGCAAGGGAATCAGTTTACTTGTGATATCAATAAGAACTTGATGAAAAACATAAAGACGTGAGAAATGGATGTAGAGGAATTTCATAATGAAAAGAACTTTAAACATAACATGAATATGTGGATACAACATTAAATTTAGACATTCATGAAAATATCACCAAGGTTCATCCCCAAGGTTTCAAAAACAATTACCAAGGTATCGTGAAACTTGTTATCTCTAGAGATTAAATTCTTTACCCAATGCATTGGAGTGATATCAGGGTACACCTTTATATTTATTTATTTTCATGTGATCCAAATAGATAATAATCATACATTTCATAAATAACCCAAATAGAGTAAAATAAAGGAGTTTCACTTCAAAATCGTGACGTTTTAAAAGTGTTTAAAAATAAGACCATTATGTCATTTATAACCCATGGAAATAGAGTGAGGGTTATATGTATGTTAATTACATAATAAATAATAATTTTTTATTTATTTATGAATAACCATAGAGAGGAAATAGTTATGGGTATTCACATAAATAAGATAAGATAATTTATAGAGAGAAAGAGAGAGAAATGTTGAGATGAAATTTCTGCAGCATAACGACTATATAACATGGTATTAGAAAATAATAAAAAGAGAGTACAAGGGTAAATCACTCAGAAATAACTTATAATATATTATAAGGACAGACTAAAATGTAAATAATAACATGGTATGGATATTTGAATGTCATACCACATGGAATGGAAACTAGAAAGAAACGAGAAGATGCAATTTCTTTTATGAAAATTCGGCTGCCTAACATCATCACTTAAAAATTCATAAAATCAATTGATGAGTGTTGAGAGGGTGTCTCATCATTTGGAAATGAAATTGATAGTTATAAGTATATATAAAAACATACCAACACATAAGATGATGGAAACTGGAAAACATAACTAAACGAAAATCGTGACTAAAAGAGGAGGGTGGAAGGTTCCCTTACGATGAAGAGTGACTTTGAAAGCTTGTAGGTTGGGACCTTGGGGGCGTGAGGGAAACTTTGGAGGACTCCTTGGGAGGTAAAAATACCAGATATTTGTTGAGGAGTATTTTGGAATGAAATTAATGATGGAATGACTTTGTATTTATAGAGAAAGAGAGGGAATATTTAATTAATTTCCAAGGGACACCTCATCTGTGGTATTTGCAAAACCATGGGCTTTCCCATGGTATTTTCCCATGTTATTGGCCATGTCAGACACCTCCTAACATATCTTATTATTCAAAAGTCTACCATACTTATTACATCATGATTACATCATCAATTATGTCATTAAACACCGGAAACTCAAAATTGTATTTTTACTATTCACCGAAAAATTCAACTGTTTCAGAAAAATCCCAAAAATTTACCATAACCTAATATCGATTCTATAAATTCAAAAATGAACCCCATTTTATAAAAATAATTTCCTAATTATTTTTAATTTAATTTTTAAATAAAATCATTATTTATTAAAAAAAACTCAACTCTAAAACTATAACTAATTTTGTAATACCTTGAAAAAGTAATCAAGGTCCCATAAAATTATCATATAACCATAAAAAAATAAAGTAAAAATTTATTATTACATTTTATGAAAATAAATTTCCATTTTAAATTATTAAATTAATTATAAAATTTTAAATAAAGTATTTATGACATATAAAAATATTAAAACTTATACTATGATGGCTTTTTCACTTTTAAGATGTCTACATTATATTTATACATTCATGGGTGAAGTTTCTATTTTTTTGGCCGATTTTCTATTCATTACTATTCATAAGGTTATGTTACTATTCATACTTTACCATTCACTAAAAATCATGTTGATCTTATTAGACTCTAAATTTCTTACTGATCACAACTGTAGAAGACCATTTTTTTGAAATCATTTCACAATATTAATTATTAAAAGTATAAAAAAAATTTAAAATACCCTTTTTCCAAAATTCATCAATAATATGGAACTTCTATAAATTCATCCTACATTTATCCGGACATTTTAAATTCACAAATTTTACCATAAGAATAAATATCAATTTTATTTATACCAATACATTACAAAAAGTATCTAAGGACTCATTACAAACCCCTTATAACACCTACATAGGACCTAAGTGTAAGATGTGTTATGATGATAGAATCTTGGGGCGGCTTGGACAACATTGCTCGAGTGGTGATTTCTATCAGCTTGAAATTTTACCTTAGGAGATTTATTTCAAGCTTCACATGTTGAAGTTCGGCTTGGGCTTGGTCTAGAGAAAATCCCAATAAAGACACCTCCTTCCCAAGCTCAGACAGATGGGATTCGTATGTCCCAAGTCTACCGAATGAGGACATCCACTCTTCTTTCTGTATTAATTAACCAAGATCACTTATATTTATAAACAATAATCTTGACGTTAATAGTTTAGTTTCCAATGGTCATATTGACCAACGGTCATATAATAGTCAAAACCCAACAGTATCATTTTAATTATACTCACTTCATTGCTTTAAGAATATAGTTTTTATGAGTATAAAATAAAATAACACTAAAGAGTAGGAAAAAAAATTTATTTAAAGGTTCAGGTCGTAACAATTAAAAACTTTTTTCCAACTATGAAAAACACATATATCCTAAGTGACATGGTTTTAGGGGAAGGATGCATGGAATAAACTAATTGTTCACAAAACTATTCTTCCTCCCATGTGACTCTAAGATAATATTTATAGTTTCCTTGGAAGACCCACACATTTTTTTGTAACCATGTACCAACTATGCATAGGATAAAAAACTATAAAAACTTTGAAAATTCACCGAAAACCCTAATAAAATACCCTAATTAATGATAGTTTAAATGAATGAATAAAACCATCTGAAAGAAACAAATTTATGTTATATAAAATATTCTACCTTGAGAATAATCCTAGGGATATTATTTCCTAGAACATTGTCTAATAACATAGTTCTGATAGTTTTTATGTTCAATAGAAGTCTATTTAGTATACTTTAGAGTATATTTAGGTATAGATCTAGGTTTTATTTCTTTTATGATCCCCCTATAAGTGATTTGTATGGGATATAGTTGTGAAAGAGGGTGAGGATTGAGCTTCTTTCCTGGGTTGGTTTAGATCTAGGTGGAGAGTTTTACCTCATACCATCTTCCTATGATTTGTTGATATATGTTTATCTACTAACATACTTCTTTTACTTATTAATATTGGTTTTTGAAGTTTAATATTATTATGAAAAAAGTTTAGGATGGTCACTCTCAGTTTTTGTGATGAGTTTTAGGTGTGCATGTGCCATTCATAGTTTATATGACCTTAGATTAGGTGGAGATTTGGGTTTGGGTTTGGTAAGATTGATTTTAAATATTTTTAATAGGATATCTTTATTTATTAACTTTTTAATAGTATATAAAAATAGATGTATTGGCATGGGCACAAATTTTCAACTATGGCACATGCAAAGGGGATAATCATACTAGGATGATTATGACAATGCTTAGGTTTTTGTATTAGTAAAAAATACTTCAACCAACTGATAGGTTTGCAAAGTATTGTCCCATAAGAACATAGTCTATGTAGCGTACATTTTATTTTTAAGGTGGAGATTTTTAAAAATATGGCATGCATGTTTGTGTCAAAAACTAAATATGTGTGTTGATTTTTTATTACCATATTTATTTTATTATGTTTTTTTATTTCCATTGGTTTTCCCATAAAAAAAATTGAATGTTTTATTATGCATTATTTTATGTGAAAGATTTTTTTTGGGATATACTATTACTTTTTGTCTGATGTTTTTTGAGCTTGGGTATCAAGCACTTCACTGGCTTGTTTCAATGTTGCTTGATCCAATTTATCCTTACAGGTGATATGTGGATATTGATTAATAAAATACTTCTAATATAATATGGAATATTTTCTTTTTTATGTTTCTTAACTATTCATATTTTTTGTGATCTTCATGCTCTATATAATTCTCTAGTTGCTTTTTTATGTTCCCTTGGGGTTGCTTGAGTTTGTTATACCATCTATTCTTTGTGATTATTATTTTCCCACTCCACTATATGGATGTACTACTTTCCACACCATTAGTCACATCACTTAAATTGAGGAATTATTATTACTCTCACCTTCATCCCTTGAGGTTCCCTTTTTGTTTTTCATTCATGTAATTTTCATCTTATAGTTCTCGAGAGGAGAAAAGAGAGAGAGAGAGAGAGAGATCTAGAGAAGGTGGTGTACTAGAGCTATGTTTTATGACTTAAATTCATTATCATTGCTCTATAATCTCATTCCAATTTTGAGATTTATTCTTGTAATCTAAAAGGAGTAATTTAATTTCCTTTAAAAGGATATATTTTCCTTGATATATCAAATCATTCTTCTAATAACTATTTTTGGGTTATTGGTGTAGGTTTCAACCTATAAGTTTCTTTATTTTTTTTCTTCAATTTTGTGTTGTATTTTTTTAGTTCCTCTAGGGTTTCATGAGTGAGACCATAAAATTTTTGGAGTAGATAATACCATCCTAAATATTGGGTTTATCATTGGATCCTAAAGTGACAATGATTCCTTGATCAAATAAGTTTTTTGGTCCTATTTTCTTTTCTTATTTCATATTCATCTCTATTTGTAAACATTCTATTGTGTTTTAATTTCATAATAAAAGTAATCTGTTGCATTGTAATTTTAATGAACATATGACAAACGTGTTCTAAAACATATAAATATTGGTGTTATTTACTTTTAATATTTTTTTATTTGGTTGTTCATGACTCTATTTCCATTGGTTTCCTTCAAGTTTTCAATTTTCTCTTATTTATCATAGTGCATCAACAAGTTCAATCAACTTTCACATTTTTGGGTGTACACATTTCCAAACCATCCCCACTACACGCCAACACGCACACAATAAAATATAGATATAAAAACTATATAAATAAATATATAAATAAATTAAATGTAGTTCATATTTAAATATATATATATATATATGTATTCATATTATAAAATTTATAATATACATATATATTGATAATATGTATATATAGATTTATAATTATATGTGTATGCATTAATATATATTTATATATATGATTATATAATATAAAATATATAAATAATATATAGAAATATTTTTTATATAAAAATTTTATATTTAAAAATATAATCCAAATTAAAATAGAAATATATTGTCAATATTTTTTCATAGTTTATGTAAAAAATTATCAAATTTATATTAATAAATTAAATATTTAATAATATATTTATATACCTTAAAATATATATACTTAAATATAATATATTAATTTTTTAAATAATTATATAATTGAATATATATTTATTTAATTATATATATATTAATATATATAGATAAATATTAATATTAATATATTAATATAATTATTGGTATTGTGATGTCAATTATGTTTAATATGATATGGAAAGCTCACTCTAGATAAAAAAGAAAATAAATAGTGAAAAAATGGGGGGTTGGTATATGTATGAATATAAAATATATATGTACATGTATGGATGCATGAGTGTGTATATATGTATGTATTTATTTGTATTCATGTATTTATGTATTTGTATGTATGTTTTTATATGTGTTTGTTTGGACTAGTTGAGAAAAGGGCTTTTGTGACTACCAAAAGTGGTCGAAAAACCATTATCGCATAATGGGTGACCACTTTTGGTGATTCCAAAGTTTTTGTTTTATGGTTAGTCACTAAAGGGGTATTCATGACCACTGAAGGAGATAAACTTTTTTAGAGACCACTGTAAGAGGCCGCTATATATTTTACTATTAAAAAATACATATCGTATTGGTGGCCTCCATTGGAAAACTCTCATGATAATTTTTATTTAAAAAATTTATAACATTAACATTAACTAATATAAAATTACAATAATATTTTTTGAATAAATTTTACTACATAATATTAATTTTTGTTTTATAATAACAATTCAACACCTATATTGTCATATATTAGTCTCCCCAAACCTCTATAAATTATTTTATGATTATTCTCATTATTCTGTTAATAAAATATTTCCATAGTACTACAATCTAGTCTATAGATCATGCATCAAAACGTGTGAGGTTGTGGCCAGTCAAAAACAACATGGACTTCCCCCCACTCAAGCTCTCCCTTTATGTCTCCTAAAATGACCTCCCCCGCCTCTTTTACTTGTTCCCCTATGGGGTATGCACCTGAACATAAAAAAACTAATACTTGAAAATAGATAACATAAATCATATAAATTATAAAAATATATTAATGATTTTTCTAGAAGCACTTACTGAATATTGCATATAAAAAATTGGGAACACTTAAACAGAAGAAGCTATCATAAATTATAGGGTCAATAAGTAGTTTTGAATCAGTTGCAATAAAAATAACCCTAAAAATATGAAAATAAATTAATTCATGATTCTTATAAAAAATGAAAAATTCTATTATATGTAAATATGAAATTTCTTAAACTATAAATGATGTGTGATACATGTAACAAGTGATATTACTTGAATAAAAACACTAACCAATATGATTCATATATTGAACTAACAATTTTCTAAAGAAAAAAACAGGTAATAAAATGATATTAGAAAATAATAAAATAAAATGACACATTCAATATATAACTAAATGGGGTTTGAATCAATCTTTAACATGTTTTATCAACACAAAATTATAATTTAAGTGATAATAAGCATAAAATTTAAATTTAGATAATCAGACTAGTTATATTATAACTCTTTTTATAACATGCTAAATTAGAAAAAAAAACAAAAACAAATTTTTGCATAAGATAAAAATTTCCAACATTTTATAAAACTTACTGAAAAATATACATAATACTTACACCAGTGGTTTGTGATTTTGTGAAAGTAATTCTAGTTTTTGAGTAAAAAGTGAGTTTCTTCAAGAATTTTACTATAAGAAGTTTTTCATAGACATAAAAAATAGTTGTTATATTTTTAAACTGATTAGAATAAGTGATAAGGGATATAATCAATTATAAGTGATGTTAAACAAATAATTAATTGATAAAAGTTATGCTAATAAACTAGATGACAAATTTATTTAAATACCTAAAGAAAATATTTCTTAAAACTAATCAGACAACCCCTTATGTTTAGAAATGATTTGATAATTTTATTAAAAACATATTTATATTATAAAATAACGAATCATAAAAAATAAACAATATTTTATGATTCTTGAAACAATAAATTTCTACCATCAATCAAAAGGAAAGTGTCACTTGCTACTTCCTTGAAATATATTACATTATTTTTCAAATATAATTGTAATAAAATTTGATCCTCCAAGAATAAAGAATTAAACATGCATGAAACTTTAAATATGAGAAAATAAAATTAACCAAACTTTTTATTACCTTGAATATCATGTTTCCAGCCACATAAGAACCTAACAAGCACTAAGATATTGTTTGAAAAAACAAATTATAATCCAACCAAACAAGCTATATGAATTGAAATACTATTGGACAATTAATAAGAACTAGTTTTAATGTTTTGTCCATCCTTATGATTTTTTTGGTATTCATGAACTAATAAAATAAACAATAATATGAACTTTCATGGCTAATAAGATATTTCGTTATATAAAAAGTTATAGAAATCATAAATGATAACATGATTCAATAAAACCGAACAATAAAAGTTTTTATCATCACTTAGATTTATTACCTATACATATGTATCATCTAGCTTCTTAGTCCTCCTCCTCTGGCATGTTCAACTTATGTAATTTTCTTCTTTAACCTATAATTTTTATACTATATGATTAGGCATTTTGATAGTACAAAACAATATGGAACTCAATTTTCATGCATCAATGGTTCTTATTGTTGGAATAGATATAAATAGAAAAAAAATTCAATTGGGTTTTGAATTAACCAATTAAAATTAATTAAATTTTAAAATAATATTTAAACATAAAATAATTCAAGTTCAAGTGCATTATAAAAATACATAAATAACCCAATATATTTTTGTAGTAGTTCAGATAAAAAATATTTGACATCTACTCTTCACTTATCTCAAACCCTGAGAGAAATGAAAACCCTTAATAAATAGACATCTGTAGGGGAGTTATATACCAATTACAATAGAAATTTTCTATTGGAAGAAAAATGAAAATACACACTAAATTTTAATAGGGATTCACAACCTGTTACAACCTACCTTTCCACCTTATAGGCACAACCCAAAAAATACACCTTTTCACTACACAGGAAAAACTAAAACTTAAATTTTAATTGAGTTATAACCAACTAAGTCATTATTTTGAATGAAAAAAATTAATAATAACACACACTGATATGGTAAAGCAATATAACAACACAAAACCAAAATTTAAAGAGTTTTGAATTCTGAATGTTAAAGCTTCTTTGATCACTTTATAAATAGTCAATTAAAACACATTAGAGTTTAGTAAGATATTTTTTTGTAGTAGTGATAATAAATGTGTGCAGTGCATTCTTCATATTCATTATTTCATGTATCACACACTCACTTTTTGTATCTCATATATATCTATAAAGGTTCAACATATATCCAATCTCAATTTATAGAGATCTCCCATTCACTAATAAATTACTTTAGCGTTGGAAAATTCCTCTTTATTCATGCCAGTGTTAGAATAATTTCTTGAAAAATTAATATGGTCATCAAATTATTGGTCAAAATAATAAAAATAATAACTTTAAAATATAGTTATTTGAAGGAACGTTTTTTGCGGGACGAAATGAAGAGGGATATTTCTGATTTAGTGTCATGATGTATGGGTTTTCAAGAATTGAAAGTTGGAAGGCAACAGCCTGGAGGAGTCATGCAACCTATTCCCATAACTGAGTGGAATTTGGATAATATTACAATGGACTTTGTCATGGGACTACCAAATACTCCTAGAAGGAATGATGAAATATGGATCATTATTGATCGTCGTACCAAGTCAGCACATTTTCTTGCTATTAGGTAAGATTTACCACTTGAAAGTTTAGAAAGAATCTATATTAATGAAGTTGTAAGACTTCATGGAGTAACACTATCGATTGTTTCTGATCATGTTCCCCATTTTACATAAAGATTCTGGAAAATTCTTCAAAAATTCCTAGATACTAAACTTATTTTGAGCACTGCCTACCACCCCCAAACTGATGGACAATCAGAATGGACTATTCAAACCTTAGAAGACTTATTGAGATCATGCTCACTT
This sequence comes from Viscum album, assembly GCA_963277665.1. Classification (NCBI taxonomy): domain Eukaryota; kingdom Viridiplantae; phylum Streptophyta; class Magnoliopsida; order Santalales; family Viscaceae; genus Viscum; species Viscum album. Next base: position 1,328,989,139 of record OY728159.1, read on the forward strand.
GACTTTTAAGGTATGTGGGATAAATATTTACCTTTGGAAGAATTTTACTATAACAACAACTTCCATTCAAGTATTCATATGCCACCATCTGAAGCGTTGTACGGAAAGAGATGTCGCACACCAACGTGTTGGGATGATAATCAATGAATAAGAATATATTTCCATTAGATTTCTTGGAAAATAACATAGGATTTTCCCAAGGTGAAAAATAGGGTGTATGATTCCCTTGGATATCAAATCATCTAATTGAATTTTTAACTCTTTCTTCTCATCTAGAGACATACAGTAAGATGAAATCAATATTAGTTAGGCTCCTAAAACCAGGTTAATTGAGAACTCCACCTACCTCTCCAAATAAAAACCTTAAAAATTCATTTTGAAATAATTTTGGAATCTCCCAAAAATCCAGTGAAAGTACACCATTGAAAGATTCATGTCCCATTTCAACCATAGGTAGTGACATAAACTTACCTTTCTTTGTAAAAGGAGCTACTATTCTACTAGACCTTGGGTCCCACTCACCTAGAAACACATGGGATTTTCCATTGAGGGTGATAAAATACACCCACTAATGATTAAAATAGATCCATAAATTATGATAGATTAAACAATCCATATCAATAAAAACATTGAAGAAATCCAAGTTAAAAACCATAAAAATATAAAGTATCTCAATGTCACAAATGAAAATAGGGAATAAGGGAAATAAAAAAACTCTACTCCTTTTTCTTTCCTAGAGTCATATACAATTACATAATGAATGGAATTCATTGTATTGGAAGTTTTAAAATATCCACCATCAATGTCGATAAAATGGATTAAGATGAACCTACATAAAATAAATAATTTTCTATGGTAGAAGAAATAGAAATGACACCTCTCATAGTCACAAGACCCACATCAACTTCAATTAGAAGCTCCTAAACTGCACGTAACCATTTTATTCTAGAATATTATGGTTGGAACCCAATTGTCCATGAATAATGTAATTGAACTACAAGTTCTTTAGTTTCTAACATTCCTCTTAAAAATTAAAGAGAATAAATTCATAACAAGACCTCTACAAGTGACCAAAATTTCCACATGAGTTTTAAGTCTTTTGATGCATGATAAAAAATCACTTTTTGTTTCTCGTCTAGCCACAATAATAACAAGTCAGGACACTAAATACTGATGATGGTGTAGGAAATGGATTTTGAGAAGCACCACCACTATTTCCTATATGAAACTCACCTATATTCCTCTTCCATTTTAATGAGACAATAGAGCTACCACTGAAGGTGGGAGAAACTCCAGACTTCCCTCATTTTCCAGCTAGGTCAATATCCACCATAAATTCCCTATCCACCACTTCAGAATATGTGATAAGATTTTACATGAATAACTATAACTATATATCAGGTTGAATACCCATATGAAATATTAGAGCCTTCATTTTCTCCTCAGACACAACCTCAGGTGAAAATAGAGAGATCTTAAAGAAGTGATTTGTATACTCCATAATTGTATGTTTCCCTTTATCTTAGTTCAGGAACTCCATGAATTTTAGAAAGTTCATATAATTCGGATAGAATTATTTGAAAAATATTTCCTTGAAGTATTTCCATACAAGACCTGATGATTATTTCCCAAAAGAATTGAGTCCCACCATCTTTTACTCAGGAATCCTAAATTGAATACAGCATACCTAAATTTGATGAAATCATGGGTCATAAAAAAATTCAAAGAGACTTTTGATATTTCAAAGAAAATACACCACCTATTAAGGGTAATTTATTATTTGGAAATATAGTTGTTTTCTATATAGAAACTACCAAGATTAATTACAATCCTCATCCCTTTTAGGTACCACCACTCTAGACTAAATAGTGTCATCAGATCTACCATGTTCTATATCTCATACCATCCTCAAAAGTTTTTCCATGAAGTTATGATTTATCAGAGGGTTTAACTACTATGGTTTTACATTAATAACCTTAATAAGAATCATTAAAAGTCTTATAGGGGATATGGTACTAAACATAAACTAACAAAAATTTATAAGAAAATGAGATATAAGATTAAGTTATTATATAATATAGAAAAAGTCAATGAAAATTACAAAGAGGTAAAGAGGATGATAGGATGAGATTTAAAAACCCTAAATTTCAAAAGACACACTTTTCAACCACTAGTGGTAACATAAAGATATATCATGATGATAACTGGCGAGAAACTCACTCACATCATGTGCCTTAATCCCACACATTCTTATCTTCTATCTACCAAGACATCCAAAAAATTGAAATCAATAATGAAAAAATATGAACCTTACTTTGATAGAAATTTTTCATGGACCAACCCAAGTTACCCAACAACATGGAATCCAAACTAGCCCTAACATGACACTAAGAGAATTCCCAATTCTCCAAGGACTGGAAATAGGTGTTTGACCATTAAAAACTACCTTCAGGTATGATTTTTATATAATATAATACAAAAAAGACAACATGAATATAAGAAATATTGGTATACCAACATGAGTCCACAATCGAAAAGATATATGAGTAAGATATAACAGATATCTAAAAAATACATCACCAATAAAATTCCAAATTACAACAGTAAACCAAACTCCATGTGACATATAGTCACCTTCAGAATTATATAAACAACTAATGAGAAAACCTAATTCCACTCAAAAACACATTTCTTTTACCTTATTTATAAAAAATATATCTACATACACCCAATGGTATGTGAAGGGTGTAATAAAAATTATCCTATTATGATCCAACTAAGTGTTTCATAAGAAAACATTATAAATAAATAAAAAATTCTAAAGTAAACAATGATAAGGAATGGCATATAATTTTACACAGTTCAATATAAAACATTGAAAATAAATCATTTTGAAAGTTTTTAAAACATACCAATTAATTATTTTTCAAAGAATTTCCATCAACAACCCAAACACACATTACAAAGATAACCACATGTAAAACATAGACTTAAGTTAACATCAATTATAGGTTATTGAGTATCCTTATATAACTTTATGAGATTTCTACCTGGTGTGCACATTACCCTAGAAGAATAGGTCTAAGGTCTTAGAGAAAACACTTATGAGTGGATTATTGAAAAAACTTAGGCAACCTAGGACACACATCACCATAAAAAAAAGTCTAGGGGGTAATATTTCATCCCCAAGTATGGATCCCTAACTCATCATTGATCACATTTTTGATTACCAAATCAAAATAATTCAAAGTGAATTTTATCATTAAAACCATATAAATTATGATTTTAAACCATTTATGTTAACATCATCAATGGAAAATCAATTTTTATAAAGCATTACAAAAACCATCACACTTCACAAGTCATGGATTTAAAATTAATTGAACATATATTTTCAAGATAAATCTATAAAACCTATTTTTAACAATCTTTAAAAAAAATTCAATGAGTAAGTAAGAAGGGTTTATAAGATAATTCCAAATAAAAAAACCATGTACCTTGAAACCCTTGGAATAACAACCCTAACATGGGAACCACAAGATAAGAGGAATATAGGATCCTAGGGATCAAGGATGGAACCTATATCATGAATTACCAATCCAAAAACTTCAATTCATCAATTTCTAGAATTGAGGAAACAATATAAGGCACTTACCGTAATGATTCTCAGAGAGGACATAATAATAAACAAAGATATGTAAAATGACCTCTAATTCCATGATGGATCTATAATAAATGAAATTAAATCATGAAACAAACCTTATATAAATCTTCAAAAAGCCTGATCTAATATTTAATTAAAGGAAATAAGAGAATATCTCGAAGATCAATAAAGAATAACAATGAACATGCACATACCTTTGAAAATATAGATCCAACACCCAAGGATTCAACATGAATGGTCACTCAGGGTAAAGGAATCTCCAAAATATATAATAGTAGTCTCCTAGGATGGTGTAATAATCCATTAGTTTAAAAATTAGGTATAATGGAGGGTTTTTAGGCTTTAAAAATAAAATCCATATTAACTAATTAACATTGCACGGTTATTCCCCACGATATGAAAAACCATGTGCTAAGCATGTGAACCTTAATTTGATATTAGATGAGCCACATAGTTTTTTTTCATGGTATTAATATGGAATCCCACCTTATTATTACATAACTTCTCATTACATTTTACAAATTGAGGATCTTTAAAATCTAGTGTCTTGGAAATCAGGAACAATAAAACATGAAAACATAAAACATTATTCTAATACACTTGAACGGCTTCATCATAATTTCTTCCAAAGTAAAATTATTTCATCTTATAACCTGGATATATACATCAAGGGAAAGGGTGAGCAGAAATCCTAGTAAGGAAAGAAATGGAATTAGTTTACTTGTGATATCAATAATAACTTGATGAAAAACATAAAGACATGAGCAATGGAAGTAGAGGAATTTCATAATAAAAAAAACTTGAACCATAATAATAATATGTGGATACAACATTCAATTTAGACATTCAGGAACATATCACCAAGGTTCATCACCAAGGTGTCATAAAAATTACCAAGGTTATTCACTAAGGTATCGTGAAACTTGTTATCTATAGAGATTAAATTATTTACCCAATTAATTGGAGCGATATCATGGTGAACCATTAATATTTATTTATTTTAATGTTATCTACATAGAAAATAATCATAAATTTTATAAATAACCCAAATAGAGTAAAAGAAATGGGTTTCACATCAAAATCGTGACGTTTTAAAAGTGCTAAAAAAATAAGACCATTATGTAATTTATAACGCATGGAAATGGAGAGAGCGTTATATGTATGTCAATTCAAGAATCAAGAATATAATTTTTATGTATTTATGAACACCCATAAAGTTTAAATAGTTTTGGGTATTCACATAAATAAGATATGAGAATTTATTGAGAGAAAGAGAGTGAAATTTTGAGACGAAATTTTTACAGCATAACGACTATATAACAAGGTTTTAGAAAACAATAAAAAGAGAGGGGACAAGGGTAAAACCCTCATAAATAAATTATAATATAGTATAGGGACAGAATAAAATATAAATAAGAAAATTTTATGGATATTTGAATGACATACTACATGGAAAGGAAACTTGAAAGAAAAGAGAATATGCAATTTCTTTTATGAAAATTCAGCAACCTAACAGTGTCACTTAAAAATTTATAAAATCAATTTATGTGAGTGGAGAGGGTATCAAATAATTTGGAAATGAAATGGACAGTAATATGTATATATAATAACAAAACCCTACATAGGAATATGGAAACTAGAAAACATAACTTAAAGTAAATCAAGACTAAAAGAGGCGGGTGGAAGGTTCCCTTACCTTGAAGAGTGACTTAGAAAGCTTGAATGATGGGACCTTGGAAGCTTGAGGGAACCTTGGGAGGAATCCTTGGGAGGTAAAAATACTATATCTTAGTTTAAGAGGATTTTTGAATGAAATTAATGAGGGAATGTCTTGGTATTTATAAGGAAAGAGAGGGAATATTCAATTAATTTCCCAGGGACACCTCATCGGTGGTATTTGAAAAACCATGGGCTCTCCTATGGTGTTTTCCCATGGTATTGTCCACTTAGGATACCTCATAAAATATCTTACTATTCACAAGTCGACCACATTTATTACATCATGATTACATCATCAATGATGTCATTAAACACCCGAAACTCAGAACTGTATTTTTACTATTCACTGAAAATTCAACTGTTTTAGAAAAATACCAAAAATTTACCATAACCTAATATCGATGCTCTAAAGTTAAAAATGAACTCCATTTTTTGAAAATAATTTTCTAAATATTTTTAATTTAATTTTTAAATAAAATCATTATTTATTCAAAAAAACTACTCTAAAACTATAACTTATTTTATAATACCATGAAAATGTTACCAGTGTCCCATTAAATTATTGTATAACCATAAGAAAATAAAGTGACAATTTATGTTTACATTTTATGAAAATAAATTTCCATTTTTAATTATTAAATTAATTATAAAATTGTAAATAAAGTATTTGTGACATATAAAAATACCAAAACTTATACTATGATCTTTTTTTAACTTTTAAGATGTATATATTATATTTATATATTCATGGGTGAAGTTTATATTTGTTTTGGCCGATTTACTATTCATTACTATTTATATGGGTATGTTACTATTCATACTTTACTATTCACTAAAAATCAATTTGATCTTATTAGACTCTAATATTTTTTACTGATCACAACTATAGAAGACCATTTTTTGAAAATCATTTCACATTATTAATTATTTAAAGTATACAAAAAAATTAAAGTACCCTTTTTCCAAAATTCATCAATAATATAAAACTTCTATAAATTCATCCTATATTTATCTGGACATTTGAAATTCACAAATTTTACCATAAGAAGAAATAAAAATTTTATTTATACCAAGAGATTATAAAAAGTATCTAAGGCTTCGTTACATAGCTCCTTATAACACCTACATAGAACCTAAGTGTAAGATGTGCTATGGTGATACAATCTTGGTGGGGGGGGTCGGACAACATTTCCCAAGTGGCAATTTCTATCAGCTTGAACTTCTCCCTTAGGAGATTCCATTCAAACTTCACTTTTTGAAGTTCGGCTTGGGCTTGGTCTAGAGAAAATCCTAGTGAATCCACCTCCTTCCCAAGCTCCGACAGATGGGCTTCTTACAGCTCGAGTCTACTAGATGAGGCCATCGATTCTTCTTTCTATATTAATTAACGTAGATCACTTGTATTTATAAACAATAATCATAACGTTAAGAGTTTAGTTTCCAACAGTCATATTTACCAATGGTCATATTGACCAACAGTCATATAACAGTCAAAACCCAACAATATCATTTTAATTATACTCACTTCATTACTTTAAGTATATAGTTTTATTGAGTATAAAATAAAATAACACACAAAAGTAAGAAAAAAATTTATTCAAAATTTCGGGTCGTTACATTATTTCCCCCTTAAGAAATTATGTCCCTGAAATTTTAACTCATACCCTCAGAAGAGAAAAGGTGTGGGTACTTCTGTCTCATAGACTCTTTTGGTTCCCACATGGATTCTTCACATTTGTGGTTCCTCCACAACACCTTAACAAGGTGGGTAGTCTTGTTGTGTAGAACATTGTTCCTATGATCTAGGATCTTCACCGGCTGATCCTCATAAAAGAGGTCATATTCCAATTGTAGAACCTCTATATTTAGTACATGTGAAGGTTTAGGTATTTACTTCCTGAAGAGGGATACGTGAAAGACATCATGATCTTGTTCTAGGTTTGAAAAAAGTTCGAACCGATAAGCCACTGATCCTATGCGATCAAGGATTTCATAGGGGCCAATGTACCTAGGGCTGAGATTCCCTTTCTTCCCAAACCTCATGACTCTCTTCCAAAGTGAAATTCAAAGAAAGACCCTTTCACCAACATCAAACTCCAAGTCCCTTCTACAGTTGTCGGTATAGCTATTCTGCATACTCTGAACAGAATTAATGTGTTGTTGGATGGCATGGACCTTTTCTGTCATCTCTTGCACAAGATCATGCCCAATAATCCTTCTCTCACTAGCTTCATGCCAACAAGCAAGAGTTATACATCTCTTCCCATATAGAGCATAATAGGGTGCCTTTTGAATGTTCGAGTGGAAGCTATTGTTGTAAGAGAACTCAACTAAAGGTATATGTTGATCTCATCCACCTTTAAATTCCATTGAACATGTTCTCAGCATATCCTTGAGTGTTTTAATAGTTCTTTCAGATTGGCCATCAGTTTGGGTGTGATAGGTCGTACTGAAATTCAATTCAGTGCTCAGATCATGTTGAATACTTCTCCAGAATTTTAATGTGAACCTTAGATCACAATCAGATACGATTGAAAGTGGAACTTCATATAGTCTTACCACTTCCTTTACTTAAATCCTAGAAAGTTTATGAAGGGGGAAATCTTCCCAAATAGAGATAAAATGGGTATTCTTGGTGAGATGGTCCACAATAACCCATATCGCATTGTTTCGTTTTAAAGTTTTCAGGAGTTTGGTGACAAAGTCCATAGGGATATTGTCCCATTTCCATGCTAGTATGGGTAGTGGTTGTAATTCCCCTTTAGTAAGTTGTCTCTTTGATTTCACTTGCTGAAATACCAGGAACTTTGAAGTGTATTCAGTAATCTCCCTTTTAATATTATCCCACCAATAATGATCACGAAGGTCTCTATGCATTTTCATGATTCTTGGATGTATAGAGAAATTAGAGCTATGAGCTTCATCCATCAACTCATTTATTTTCAGAATAGATGGAACCCATAGTCTTGTATGAAATTTCAGTACACCTTCTTGATCAATATTGAACCCAGGAAACTTCTCATCCTTCATAGCCTCAAGATTCTTTTGTAACAAAGGATCTTCTTTATGATCTTCCTTGATCTTCTCTAGTAATGACGGTTGATAAATCATTTGGGTTAGGGTTGATGATGTCCCTAGCCTTATAATTCCCATGTCCATATTTACTATGTCATTGATCAAATGATCTCTTTTAATCCTCATCATGGAAAGAACAACTGGGTCTTTCCTGCTTAATGCATTAGTGACTTTGTTTTCTCTTCCTGGATGATAATGAATTGAACAATCATAGTCTATAAGAAGTACCAACCATCTCCTCTGTCTCGTGTTCAATTACTTTTGTGTAAAAATACACTTAAAATTTTTATGGTTTGTGTATATATCACATTTATCCCCATAAAGATAGTGCCTCCATATATTTTGAGTAAAAATGACCACAACCATCTATAGATCATACGTTGGATAGTTTTTCTCATGAGTCTTCAACTATCGAGATGCATAAGTAATGAATTTTTCATTTTGCATGAGGACGCACCCAAGACCTTTTAGATATGCATCGCTAAAATAATGAATCCTTCTCCACATGAGGGAAGAGTTAACATGGGTGGAGTAACCAATCTCTTCTTCAGCTCTTGGAAATTTTCTCACACTCCTTTGTCCAGATGAAATTGACCCCTTTTCGAGTTAACATGGTTAATGTATTAGAAAGTTGTGAAATATTTTTCACAGACCTCCTATAATATCCCACTAATCCAAGGGAACTATGAATCTCAATTATTATTGTAGGCTGAGTCCACTCCTCTATAACTTTTTTCTTTGTAGGGTCAACATCCTCCATTGGTAACAATGTTCCCCCAAAAAGAAACTTTCTATAACCAGAATTCACATTTTCTGAACTTCCCAAAAATCCTATCCTTATGTATATTTTTCAAAATAACCCTTATATGATCTTCATACTCCTCGATAATTTTCTAATATATCATAATATCATCAATAAAAACTACAAAAAAAGTTATAAAGGTAGTTCTTAAAGACTCTATTCATCAAATCCATAAAAATGGAAGGTGCACTAATTAGTCCGAATGACATAACAACAAACTCATAATGCTCATATCTTGATCAGAAGGAAGTTTTTGGAATATCTTTTTCTTCACCCTCAATTGATGATAACCCAATCAAAGATCAATCTTAGATAAGAGATGAGCCCCATGAAGTTGGTCAAATAAGTCATCAATTCTTAAAATAGGGTATTTGTTCTTCATTGTGATCCCATTCAGTTCTCTAAAATCAATGCACAACCACATTTATCCGTCCTTCTTCTTCACAAATAGAACTTGTGCTCCCCAAGGAGACACACACGGTCAGATAAAACCCTTCCCCAAAATATCTTGGAGTTGTTCCTTTAACTCCTACAGCTCCACATTTTCCATCTTATATGGGGTATTTTATATTAGATGGGATCCAGGTACAAATTCAATGGAGAACTCTACCTCTCTTTTTGGGGGAGGTCTGAGTAACTCCTTAGAAAATACATCAATGTATTCCTAGATGATGGGGACATTTTCTATCCTCAAAATCTATTTTCCTTATTCTTCTTCACCGATCAAATCCACAAAGAAGGATATAAGAGGTTCTTTTAGAAAATTATCAGGTTGAGATATCTCTCCTTGGAAGATAACTGTAGGTTTTCCATTCAAGACTACTGATATTTCCTTGCTTCTACATTTGATCTAAGCATTATACTATGAGAGCTAGTCCATCCCTAGTATAATGTCAAATTCCAGCATGGGAATGACTACTAGATTTGGGATAAGACTGTTATCACTAAAGTAAATACTAGAGTTTCTAAACACTAACTATGATTGGATAATCCCCCCAGGATTCTTGACTTGAAACAATACTTTAAAAAATAGGGTGAAGGTTCTAAATTCTTTGTGAACTTGGAGGAAATAAAGGAATGCGTAGAACTAGAATCAAACAAAGTACATGCTAGCTTTGAGAGAGCAACAAGAGTACCTTCCACCACATCATTTGGTGCTTCAAATTCAGCCATAAGGATTCTAAAAGTGATACCTTGTTCCCTTGTATATTGTTGAGGATGATGGTGATTCCCCTCCACTGCCCTTGGATTTGGACAGTGATTGGAAAAGTTCTAAAATTGTCCACACTTATAATATTGGATATCAGGTAGGCCCTGCACCATCTTCCCTTTATCATTAGTGTTGGGAAGTTGTGGCTTCAACTCAGTATGATAATTCTGTGCAATGTGGCCAACTCTACCACACTTGTAGCACTTCCCACTCCTGAGTTGGAAGTTCCCCAAATGCTTCTTCCCACATTTATTACACTTTGGACGTTTTACTTGCTTGCCTCCTCTTCCCTGATCGAAGATCCTCCCTAAGCTTGGATACATCAATCTTTTCTTTTCATTGGATTTATGAGACCATTGAGTCTCACAAAACTCTAGTTTGACTTTCATCGCACTTCACACTATCTCCTCATTTCTATCATAATATCTGTTGGCTAGATTATTCCGTAGATGAGGTCTCATTCCACTGAAGAATCTATCAAACTTACCATTTGGATCCATGACAAAGCTAGAGGTGTAACGTGAAATCCTTGTGAAGTTCATCTCGTAGCTTCCCACAGATTCATTCTCCTTCTTCTTTATCTCAATAAACTCCTTCTCCATTATTGTTTTCATCGATCGAGGAAAATACTTGGTGAAGGAGATTTGTCTGAACTCGTCCCACTACATAGCTTCAACTTCCACTCTTGGACTTGTGTTTTTAATCAGTTTCCACCACTAATTAGCTTCTCCCTCTAAGCGATAAACAACCAAGGTAATCTTCTCTTATTCAGAACAGTTGAGCATAGAAAATATCTTCTTAATAGAGATGATCTGTTGTTCATCAATCAAGGGGTCGGTAGATCCACTGAAGGTTAGTGGTCATTGAAACAAAAAGGACTCATTATAAATTTTTTACCTTCATGTTGAGATTAGTCTCTTAACTTGATTCAAGTTATTTTCTATAACTTGAGTCAGTTGGTTCATCATTCACATGAAAGTTTCTATTCTGGATTCCATTGGAGGGTCGTCAGCGCATGGTCCATTGCAGTTACCATTTGCACAGTTCCTCCAATTTTCCACCATTTTCTAAAATAATAAAACCTTAGTGAGAATATTATTTCATTTATGAATCTTTTAACTATAAAGTATTTTATGTCTTAAAACGTCATTCTTTAAATAATTACATTTCTCTATAAATAATTCATAATGATTCATAAAATTCTTATGATTATCCAAACATATCCCCCAGGAGTATCATAACAAAGAGTTAAGCAATGCCAATTTTCATATATCGGGATACCTTGGGTCAAGCCTAAAACTCCTTGTCGGATTTTTCACTCCAAAGTACATCTGTGTCAGAGCCGCCTCTACCTGCTGGTATCCATATAAGGATGCATTTTCTTGATAAACCACTTACTCAATACTCACCAAAATACCAGGAAGTATTTCAACATTTAAAATTTTCTATAGTATTCTTCATAAAGTTTTAATATCCTAATATCCATAAATAACTAAACTATCCTTTGATACCAACTATGGCATACCACCTTATTATTACATAACTTTTCATTACATTTTACAAACATAGGATCTTTAAAGTCTAGTGTCTTGGAAATCAGGAACAATAAAACATGAAAACATAAAACATTCTTCTAATACACCTTTAAAGATTCATCATAATTTATTCCTAAGTACAATTATTTAATCTCATAACCTAGAGACATACATCAAAGGAAAGGGTGAGTAGAAAACCCAGTAAGGCAAGCAAGGGAATCAGTTTACTTGTGATATCAATAAGAACTTGATGAAAAACATAAAGACATGAGCAATGGAAGTAGAGGAATTTCATAATGAAAAGAACTTTAAACATAACATGAATATGTGGCTACAACATTAAATTTAGACATTCATGAACATATCACCAAGGTTCATCCCCAAGGTTTCAAAAAAATTACCAAGGTATCGTGAAACTTGTTATCTCTAGAGATTAAATTCTTTACCCAATGCATTGGAGTGATATCAGGGTACACCTTTAATATTTATTTATTTTCATGTGATCCAAATAGATAATAATCATACATTTCATAAATAACCCAAATAGAGTAAAATAAAGGAGTTTCACTTCAAAATTGTAACGTTTTAAAAGTGTTTAAAAATAAGACCATTATGTCATTTATAACCCATGGAAACAGAGTGAGGGTTATATGTATGTTAACTACAGAATAAATAATAAATTTTTTTATTTATTTATGAATAACCATAGAGAGGAAATAGTTATGGGTATTCACATAAATAAGATAAGATAATTTATTGAGAGAAAGAGAGAGAAATTTTGAGATGATATTTCTGCAGCATAACGACCATATAACAAGGTATTAGAAAATAATAAAAAGAGAGTACAAGGGTAAATCACTCAGAAATAACTTATAATATATTATAAGGATTGACTAAAATGTAAATAATAACATGGTATGGATATTTTAATGTCATACCACATGGAATGGAAACTAGAAAGAAACGAGAAGATGCAATTTCTTTTACGAAAATTCGGCTGCCTAACATCATCACTTAAAAATTCATAAAATCAATTGATGAGTGTTGAGAGGGTGTATCATCATTTGGAAATGAAATTTATAGTTATAAGGATATATAAAAACATACCAACACATAAGATGATGGAAACTGGAAAACATAACTAAAAGAAAATCATGACTAAAAGAGGAGGGTGGAAGGTTCCCTTACCTTGAAGAGTGACTTTGAAAGCTCGTAGGTTGGGACCTTGGGGGCGTGAGGGAAACTTTGGAGGACTCCTTGGGAGGTAAAAATACCAGATATTTGTTGAGGAGTATTTTGGAATGAAATTAATGAAGGAATGACTTTGTATTTATAGAGAAAGAGAGGGAATATTTAATTAATTTCCAAGGGACACCTCATCTGTGGTATTTGCAAAACCATGGGCTTTCCCATGGTATTTTCCCATGTTATTGGCCATGTCGGACACCTCATAACATATCTTATTATTCAAAAGTCTACCATACTTATTACATCATGATTACATCATCAATTATGTCATTAAACACCAGAAACTCACAATTGTATTTTTACTATTCACCGAAACATTCAACTGTTTCAGAAAAATCCCAAAAATTTACCATAACCTAATATCGATTCTATAAATTCAAAAATGAACTCCATTTTATAAAAATAATTTCCTAGTTATTTTTAATTTAATTTTTAAATAAAATCATTATTTATTCAAAAAAACTCAACTCTAAAACTATAACTAATTTTGTAATACCTTGAAAAAGTAATCAAGGTCCCATAAAATTATCATATAACCATAATAAAATAAAGTAAAAATTTATTATTACATTTTATGAAAATAAATTTCCATTTTAAATTATTAAATTAATTATAAAATTTCAAATAAAGTATTTATGACATATAAAAATATGAAAACTTATATTATGATGGTTGTTTTCACTTTTAAGATGTCTACATTATATTTATACATTCATGGGTGATGTTTCTATTTTCTTGGCCGATTTACTATTCATTACTATTCATAAGGTTATGTTACTATTCATACTTTACCATTCACTAAAAATCAAGTTGATCTTATTAGACTCTAAATTTCTTACTGATCACAACTATAGAAGACCATTTTTTAGAAATCATTTCACAATATTAATTATTTAAAGTATAAAAAAAATTTAAAATACCATTTTTCCAAAATTCATCAATAATATGGAAGTTCTATAAATTCATCCTACATTTATCCGGACATTTGAAATTCAAAAATTTTACCATAAGAATAAATATGAATTTTATTTATACCAATACATTACAAAAAGTTTCTATGGCCTCATTACATAGCCCCTTATAACACCTACATAGGACCTAAGTGTAAGATGTGTTATGATGATAGAATCTTGGGGCGGCTTGGAAAACATTGCTCAAGTGGTGATTTCTATCAGCTTGAAATTTTCCCTTAGGAAATTTCTTTCAAGCTTCACATGTTGAAGTTCGGCTTGGGCTTGGTCTAGAGAAAATCCCAATAAAGCCACCTCCTTCCTAAGCTCATACAGATGGGATTTGTATGTCCCAAGTCTACCGGATGAGGTCATCCACTCTTCTTTCTGTATTAATTAACCAAGATCACTTATATTTATAAACAATAATCTTGACGTTAATAGTTTAGTTTCCAATGGTCATATTGACCAACGGTCATATAATAGTCAAAACCCAACAGTATCATTTTAATTATACTCACTTCATTGCTTTAAGAATATAGTTTTTATGAGTATAAAATAAAATAACACACAAGTGTAGGAAACAAAATTTATTTAAAAGTTCAGGTCGTAACAATTAAAAACTATTTTCCAACTATGAAAAACACATATATCCTAAGTGACATGGTTTTAGGGGAAGGATGCATGGAATAAACTAATTGTTCAAAAAACTATTCTTCCTCCCATGGGACTCTAAGATAAGATGTATAGTTTCCTGGGAAGACCCACACATTTTTCCATAACCATGTACCAACTATGCATAGGATAAAAAACTATAAAAACTTTTAAAATTCACCGAAAACCGTAATAAAATACCCCAATTAATGATAGTATAAATGAATGAATAAAACTATCTGAAAGAAACAAATTTATGTTATATAAAATATTCTACCCTGAGAGTAATCCTAGGGATATTATTTCCTAGAACATTGTCTAATAACATAGTTTTGATAGTTTTTATGTTCAATAGAAGCCTATTTAGTATACTTTAGAGTATATTTAGGTATAGACCTAGGTTTTATTTCTTTTATGATCCCCCTATAAGTGATTTGTAGGGGATATAGTTGGGAAAGAGGGTGAGGATTGAGCTTCTTGCCTCGGTTGGTTTAGATCTAGGTGGAGAATTTTACCTCATACCATCTTCCTAAGATTTGTTGATATATTTTTATCTACTAACATACTTCTTTTACTTATTAATATTGGTTTTTGAAGTTTAATATTTTCATGAAAAAATTTTAGGATGGTCACTCTCAGTTTTTGTGATGAGTTTTAGGTGTGCATGTGCCATTCATAGTTTATATGACCTTGGATTAGGTGGAGATTTGGGTTTGGGTTTGTTAAGATTGATTTTAAATATTTTTAATAGGATATTTTTATTTATTAACTTTTTAATGGTATATAAAATTAGATTTGTTGGCATGGGCACAAATTTTCCACTATGGCACATGCAAAGGGGATAATCATACTAGGATGATTATGTTAATGCTTAGGTTTTTGTATTAGTAAAAAATGCTTGAACCAACTGATAGGTTTGGAAAGTATTGACCCATAAGAACATAGTCTATGTAGCTTACATTTTATTTTTAAGGTGGAGATTTTTAAAAATATGGCATGCATGTTTGTGTCAAAAACTAAATATGTGTGTTGATTTGTTATTACCATATTTAGTTTATTATGTTTTTTATTTCCTTTGGTTTTCCCATAAAAAAAATTGAATGTTTTATTATGCATTATTTTATGTGAAAGAATTTTTTTTGGGATATACTATTCCTTTTTGTCTGATGTTTTTTGAGCTTGGGTGTCAGGCACTTCACTGGCTTGTTTCAATGTTGCTTGATCCCATTTATCCTTACAGGGGATATGTGGATATTTACTAATAAAATCCTTCTAATATAATATGGAATATTGTGTTTTTTATGTTTCTTAACTATTCATATTTTTTGTGATCTTCATGCTCTATATAATTCTCTAGATGCTTTTTTATGTTCCCTTGGGGTTGCTTGAGTTTGTTATACCATCTATTCTTTGTGATTATTATTTTCCCACTCCACTATATGGATGTACTACTTTACACACCATTATTCACATCACTTAAATTGAGGAATTATTATTACTTTCACCTTTCATCCCTTGAGGTTCCCTTTTTGTTTTTCATTCATGGAATTTTCATCTTATAGTTCTCGAGAGGAGCAAAGAGAGAGAGAGAGATCTAGAGAAGGTGGTGTACTAGAGATATGTTTTATGACTTAAATTCATTACCATTACTCTATAATATCATTCCAATTTTGAGATTGATTCTTGTAATCTAAAAGGAGTAATTTAATGTCCTTTAAAAGGATATATTTTCCTTGATATCTCAAATCATCTTTCTTATGACTATTTTTGGGTTATTGGTGTAGGTTTCAACCTATAAGTTTCTTTATTTTTGTTCTTCGATTTTGTGTTCTATTTTTTTAGTTCCTCTAGGGTTTCATGAGTGAGACCATAAACTTTTTGGAGTAGATAATGCCATCCTAAATATTGGGTTTATCATTGGATCCTAAAGTGATAATGATTCCTTGATCAAATAAGTTTTTTGGTCCTATTTTCTTTTCTTATTTCATATTCATCTCTATTTTTAAACATTCTATTGTGTTTTCCTTTCATAATAAAAGTAATCTGTTTCATTGTAATTTTAATGAACATATGACAAACATGGTCTAAAACATATAAATATTGGTGTTATTTACTTTTAATATTTCTTTATTTGGTTGTTCATGACACTATTTCCATTGGTTTCCTTCAAGTTTTCAATTTTCTCTTCTTTATCAAAGTGCATCAACAAGTTCAATCCCCTTTCACATTTTTTGGGAGTACACATTTCCAAACCATCCCCACTACACGCCAACACACACACAATAAAATATAGATATAAAAACTATATAAATAAATATATAAATAAATTAAATATAGTTCATATTTAAATATATATATATATTGATATTATAAAATTTATAATATACATATATATTGATAATATGTATATATAGATTTATAATTATATGTGTATGCATTAATATATATTTATATATATGATTATATAATTTAAAATATATAAATAATATATAGAAATATTTTTTATATAAAAATTTTATATTTAAAAATATAATCCAAATTAAAATAGAAATATATTGTCAATATTTTTTCATAGCTTATGTAAAAAATTATCAAATTTATATTAATAAATTAAATATTTAATAATATATTTATATACCTTAAAATATATATACTTAAATATAATATATTAATTTTTTAAATAATTATATAATTATATAATTGAATATATATTTATGTAATTATATTTATATTAATATATATAGATAAATATAAATATTAATATATTAATATAATTATTGGTATTGTGATGTTAATTATGTTTAATATGATATGAAAAGCTCACTCTACGTTAAAAAGAAAATAAATAGTGAAAAAATGGGGTGTTGGTATATGTATGAGTATAAAATATATATGTACATGTGTGGATGCATTAGTGTGTATTTATATATGTATTTCTTTGTATTCATGTATTTATGTATTTGTATGTATATTTTTATATGTGTTTGTTTGGACTAGTTGAGAAAAGGGCTTTTGTGACTACCAAAAGTGGTCGAAAAACCATTATCGCATAATGGGTGACCACTTTTGGTGATTCCAAAGTTGTCGTGTTATGGTTAGTCACTAAAGGGGTATTCATGACCACTGAAGGAGATAACATTTTTTAGAGACAACTGTAAGAGGCCGCTATATATTTTACTATTAAAAAATACATATAGTATTGGTGGCCTCCATTGGAAACCTCTCATGATAATTTTTATTTAAAAAATTTATAACATTAACATTAACTAATATAAAATACATATAGTATTGGTGGCCTCACCAAACCTCTATAAATTATTTTATGATTATTCTCATTATTATGTTAATCAAATATTTCCATAGTACTACAATCTAGTCTATAGATCATGCATCAAAACGTGTGAGGTTGTGGCCAGTCAAAAACAACATGGACTTCCCCCCACTCAAGCTCTCCCTTTGAGTCTCCTAAAATGACCTACCCTCCCTCTTTTACTTGTGCCCCTATGGGGTATGCACCTAAACATTAAAAAACTAATACTTGAAAATAGATAACATAAATCATATAAATTATAAAAATATATTAATGGTTTTTCTATAAGCACTTACTGAATATTACATATAAAAAATTGGGAACACTTAAACAGAAGAAGCTATCATAAATTATAGGGTCAATAAGTAGTTTTGAAGCAGTTGCAATAAAAATAACGCTAAAAATATGAAAATAAATTAATTCATGATTCTTATAAAAAATGAAAAATACTATTATATGTGAATATGAAATTTCTTAAACTATAAATGATGTGTGATACATGTAACAAGTGATATTACTTGAATAAAAACACTAACCAATATGATTCATATATTGAACTAACAATTTTCTAAAGAAAAAATAGGTAATAAAATGATATTAGAAAATAATAAAATAAAATGACACATTCAATATATAACTAAATGGGGTTTGAATCAATATTTAACATGTTTTATCAACACAAAATTATAATTTAAGTGATAATAAGCATAAAATATAAATTTAGATAATCAGACTAGTTATATTATAACTCTTTTTATAACATGCTAAATTAGAAAAAAAACAATTTTTTTTTTGCATAAGATAAAAATTTCCACCATTTTATAAAACTTACTGAAAAATACATATAATACTTACACCATTGGTTGGTGATTTTGTGAAAGTACTTCTAGTTTTTGAGTAAAAAGTGAGTTTCTTCAAGAATTTTACTATAAGAAGTTTTTCATAGACATAAAAAATAGATGTTATATTTTTAAACTTATTAGAATAAGTGATAAGGTATATAATCAATTATAAGTGATGTTAAACAAATGATTAATTGATAAAAGTTATGCTAATAAACTAGATGACAAATTTATTTAAATACCTAAGGAAAATATTTCCTAAAACTAATCAGACAACCCCTTATGTTTAGAAATGATTTGATAATTTTATTAAAAACATATTTATATGATAAAATAACGAATCATAAAAAATAAACAATATTTTATGATTCTTGAAACAATAAATTTATACCATCAATCAAAAGGAAAGTGTCACTTGCTACTTCCTTGACATATATTACATTATTTTTTCAATATAATTGTAATAAAATTGGATCCTCCAAGAATAAAGAATTAAACATGCATGAAACTTTAAATATGAGAAAATAAAATTAACCAAACTTTTTATTACCTTGAATATCATGTTTCCATCCACATAAGAACCTAACAAGCACTAAGACATTGTTTGAAAAAACAAATTATAATCAAACCAAACAAGCTATATGAATTGAAATAATATTGGACAATTAATAAGAACTAGTTTTAACGTTTTATCCATCCTTATGAATTTTTTTGTATTCATGAACTAATAAAATAAACAATAATATGAACTTTCATGGATAATAAGATCTTTCGTTATATAAAAAATTATAGAAATCATAAATGGTAACATGATTCAATAAAACCCAACAATAAAAGTTTGTATCATCACTTAGATTTATTACCTATACATATGTATCATCTAGCTTCTTAGTCCTCCTCCTCTGGCATGTTCAACTTATGTAATGTTCTTATTTAAACTATAATTTTTATAATATATGATTAGGCATTTTGATAGTACAAAACAATATGGAACTCAATTTTCATGCATCAATGGTTTTTATTGTTGGAATAGATATAAATAGAAACAATTTTCAATTGGGTTGTGAATTAACCAATTAAAATTAATTAAATTTTAAAATAATATTTAAACATAAAATAAATCAATTTCAAGTGCATTATAAAAATACATAAATAACCCAGTATATTTTTGTAGTAGTTCAGATAAAAAATATTTGACATCTACTCTTCACTTATCTCAAACCCTGAAAGAAATGACAACCCTTAATAAATATACATCTGTAGGGGAGTTATAGAACAATTACAATAGGAATTTTCTATTGGAATAAAAATGAAAATACACACTAAATTTTAATAGGGAGTCACAACCTGTTACAACCTACCTTTTCACCTTATAGGCACAACCCAAAAAATACACCTTTTCACTACACAGGAAAAATTAAAACTTAAATTTTAATCGAGTTATAACCAACTAAGTCATTATTTTGAATGAAAAAAAATAATAATAACACACACTGATATGGTAAAGCAATATAACAACACAAAACCAAAATTTAAAGAGTTTTGAATTCTGAATGTTAAAGCTTCTTTGATCACTTTATAAATAGTCAATTAAAACACATTAGAGTTTAGTAAGATATTTTTTTGTAGTAGTGATAATAAATGTGTGCAGTGCGTTCTTCATATTCATTATTTCATGTATCACACACTCACTTTTTTGTATCTCGTATATATCTATAAAGGTTCAAGATATATCTAATCTCAATTTATAGAGATCTCCTATTCACTAATGAATTACTTTAGCGTTGGAAAATTCCTCTTTATTCATGCCAGTGTTAGAATAATTTCTGAAAAATTAATATGGTCATCAAATTATTGGTCAAAATAATAAAAATAATAACTTTAAAATATAACCATTAAATAATTTTTATTTCTTAAAAATTAGTCCATGAATTAATATCCATGGAATAATACATTTTATACCATCCTTTAATATTTATGGAAATAGTTCTAGTAGTGTTGTATATTAAGTATGAAACCAATAGAGTGATTACAACTAAGAAATTAATATTTAAATAATTCAAGAAGACATTCCCAAAAAAATAATTGAATTAGAAATTAAATATTATAAATATAAAAATAATGTATATATATATTAATAATTTTATTTAACATAAGAAAAATAAAATTATGATATTTTTAAAGTATTCTAGATCATGTAAGATATTTAGTTCATAATACATTAAATTTTGTAATTCCTTAACATTTCATAAGAATTTTTAATTTTTTATAAGACTTTATTTTTTCATAATACTTTAGAAATCTCATAATAAATTCAATTCTCATAAGAAATTATAATTAGGAAGATTTCAATTTTTCCAGAATTTACAATTATCACAAGACTTTAGATCACATAGGTCTATATACTTAATTAAACATTAAAATTTTTAATAATTTTTCATTAGAGAATAACACTTTTAAATCAATACACTACTTTTTAAAATTTCATAAGACTTTACGCTTTACAAAATTTCAATCTTTAATTTCTTAAGGACTCTATCTTATTAAGTCTAATATCTTACTTTATGAGACTTATCCTATATTAAAATTCAAAACTTTCAATAACAATTTATTCTACCTTGAAAAAAATAATTAGTAAATAATATAACTAGAATAATAATAACAATAAATAATATGAATAAATAATAAAGAACAAATAAATTCAATATCACTCTTTTATTTTATAAGTTATGTTAGCTTAAAACATGAACATCCTTTATTATTTTAAAAAAATCATATTAGTGGGAATATAGTAAATATTTTTTAATTATCAACACTTAAATAAATGAAGTGGTAGGGAACCACTCAAGAATCAATCAATTTTTTATAATTACATAACAAAAAAAATTTAAATAAGGGAATTCTCCGCCTTTTTTATAATAATAAAAAATTAAAATAATTTGAAATATTAAAAATGATAATAACTATTTTAATTTTTTTTTAATATATTAAAGTTATTGAAATAGGATAACTCCATAAATTTATGATAACTTTAAAACTCCCCCTAAATAAATAAAATAGTGGAATACTGTAACATAAATGAGATATTCTCCCAATACATCATATATTTTAAATTTAATATCCATCATACCATGTTAAAATTTAATATTTTAAAATATATAATAATCTAAATGTTTAGTAAAAATATATTCCAATGGATCATGAGTAGAAAACTATTCTAAAAATATATATCCTCTTTGAAAATGATATATAATAATGTGATATCTAACTTCAATATTCTTATTTCTAAAATGTTGTAATGGATTTATAAAATATAAATATTATATGTGTTATTACACAAGATATGAATCTTTTGAAAATAAAATATAAAATAATACAAAGTCTATTTGATATATAAGTATTAAGACTAATCACTAGAATTAGTAATATATTCTACTTTAATTATAGATAAAAAACTTATAATTGTTTCTTTTAACTTCATGAAACTAAAATCTTGCAAAAAAATGATATGTATCACTAGTAATATTTCTAAAAAATTTACAACCACCAAAATTGAACTCATATTGATTATTTAGTTCAAAATAGGTTTTCCAAGATAAAATAAACCAAGATTTATAGAACCTTTAACATATTTAATAATTCTTTTAATATATTTTAAGTGACTTTCTTTAGGGTTATCTTGAAACCTAGCATGTATACATACTGAAAAAAATAAATCTAATCTAAAAGTATTAAAATATAAAAAAATAAAAATCATTATTATAAAAAGTTTAATATTAATAGCTTTTATAGAAATATAAACATCTAATCTATAAGTAATACTGATAATGGTATTTTTGGTTTTTATACAATCAGGACTAAATATTTTAAATAATTATTTAGCATACTTACACTGATTTAGAAAATTTCCATCATCTTTTTGAAAAATAAGATATCCTAAAATGAATTTCACTTATCACATAAGACTCATGTCAGATTCACCAGTCATTAAATCTATAAATTCATTACAAAGTAATTCAGTAGATGATCAAAAAAATATCATCAGGAAATTTGTTTAAAATAAAAATATATTTACAATAATTATTAATAAATAATGATTTGTCAACTTTTCCTTGAATAAATCGATTTTTCAAAATAAAATGTGATAATTTTTCATACCATGTTCTAAGATATTTCCTAATTCCATAAATATCCATTGAAATTTTTTAAACTTGGTCAAGAATTTTTTTCTTTTTCAAAACGATAGGGTTTTTTAACATAAATATCATCTAGAATTAAGGAATTAATAAAATCACTTTCAACATAAATTTTATAAATTTTAAATCCATGATCAGGAAAATAAGATAATAAAATTTGAATATATTCTAACACTATAAAAAGTGAAAAAGTTTCATCAAAATGAATACCTTATTCTTGATAATAACCCTAAGCAACAAATGTAAAATTATTTTTAATAATATATATTTATTTCTCACATTTATTTCCAAAAATAAATTTAATACCAATTATTTTACGATATTTAGATGGAAAATGAAATTTCCATAAATTATTTATTGAAAACTAGTTACGTTCTTATTACATAGCTAAAATTTTGTTAGGATATTTTAAAGCTTCTAAATAATAAATTGGAATAAAACTAGAAATAAGAGTTGAATGATCATAGAAATATCTTAAAGAATTTCTATTTTTTACTTTAGAATTAATATCTATAACTATCTATAAGGTTATATTAAAGAGTTTTCCAATATTTTTTATGAGGTTGATACTCTCCCTCAACATGGGTATTCAATTTTTCATTTTTAATTTCACCAAAATTAAAATCACTAAAGTATTCTTCAATCTCATTTTCTTCTGATGATTTATCATTTAAAAATTTTTCATTCAACATAACATGAATTGATTCTCTATTAACCATAGATCTGTTATTATAAAATCTATAATCTTTACTAATGATAGAATATCCACAAAATATTCCTTCATTATATTTAGAATCAAATTTATCCAAATTATATTTAGTCTTAAGAATAAACATTTTACAACCAAAAACATAAAAAAATATCGAACTTTAGGTTTCTTTCCATTATATAATTCATAAATTTTTTTCTTCAAAATTGGTCTAAAGATAATTATTTTATAAACCCAAAAATATATATATTCAAAGATCCAACCCAAATATATTTTGATAAATTATACTCATTTAACAGAATTATAGATATTTCTTGTAAAATTAACTTTTTCCCTTTCTATAACTCCATTTTACGAGGAATTTACATGGGAAGAGAAGTTAAGAGAATAGCCATTTTGTTCATCAAATTTTTCAGATTATAAATTTTAAAATTCTCAACCTCTATCATAATGAATAGATAAAATAAAATAGCCTTTTTTATTTTGAAAAAGTTAATAGTTAATAGTAAACTCAGATAAAGTTTCTCTTTTATGTTTAAGAAAATAAATCCATGTAAATACACTAAAATCATTTATAAAAAAAATTATTACCACAATGAATTATGGATTGAACCTTGCCAAATATTTTTAATTAGACCAATTTTTGTGGTCTTACAATAATAACATCTTTGATCGATCTGAATGTTTCTTTGTGTTATTTTTGTTTAATACATGAATCACATACAATAGTTCAATAAGCATTAAGATTGAGTAACTTATATACTTGTAGATGTTTGGATAACTTTTGATGTAATATATAATTTACATTTACAATCCTCATATACCATAAAATATCTTCTCTTTAAAAAATATTCAAACACTTCACATTATGATCCTCTAATTCTAAAAAATTGAATGAACAAATATTATCTTTATTCTTAGTAAAAAATAGTTTCATATTTATAAAAATAAATTTATAATTTTGAAATTTAATAATAATTTTATCATAAAATAAATATAAAATTATAATTAAATTATGTTTTAAACCATTAACATATAATACTTTTTGAGATGATAATAGAATTTAAAAAACCAACATCACCAAAAGAATTGACCTTGGATTTTGAGTTGTCTCCAAATGTCACAGTTCCTCAATCACATCTATTAAATGATAAAAAAAATTGATGGATCGGTATTCATGTGCATAGAGTGGACACAATCAATGTACCACATGTATTTATTGAGACATTGAAATCATTTTTCTATAAAAACTAGTTAGGAGATAGTATTAGTACCCATACTACTTTTGGTCTAATACAATTAGTAGATGATTTTTTTAAAACACAAATAGATTTCAAACATATATTCTTAGGTAATATTGATAAAAATTATCTATAAATGAATCATTTTTTTCCTAAATATTATAAAAATCTTATGGAACATTCACTAGCATAATGTCATTGCATTATACATTTAAAAAAAGTAACAACATATATGATTGCTTTCATACATTTCACATATAACGTTTTTTGAAATTTAGTTGATTTTTTATAATATCCAAACCTATATTTTTTTTATTTACTTTTTTTATACAAAATTTAATCATATGGTTCTTTACCTTGAACAAAAGAAGCTAAATATTTCTTTAAAATAATAATTTTTTTCTTGAGATTGTTTTTCTCTTCTAAAATAGATTTGGTTTTTCTTTTTTATTGTTAATTATTTTTATAATTATAATATTTTATTTTATCATTTTCCCTTTTAAGTTTATGATTTCACTAAAATAAAATCATGTTGTCATCAACATGCTTCTTATTATTGTCTTCAAGTTCCTTAGACAACTTTGAAATTTTGATTATATTGTTTTGTAATCATTTAATTTATTTAAATAATTTATTAATGTTTGGTCTTTCCAAATTATTTTCATTAGAATAATAATCATAATTACTAACTTGATTTAAAAAAGGCATGATACACATGTTGGATGATTCATTTTCATTTCCAACTTCATTAATAACCATACAATAAATCACTTTTTTCCAAAACTTATTTAATTTCAAGAATTTAGGTTTTATATGGTATTTATCCCACATTCAAAAAATATTAATTATAAATAATTATTAGAAACATTATTACCTTTTATATTACCTTTTTTATTTTCTATATGATAATATTTTATAATTATTCTATAGTAAACTTTATTTATTTTGTATATTCCTTTTTCATCTTTTGAAACTTCATCTCATTCAATTCCATGTAACTTAGAATCAGATGAGTAATAAGTAAAATTTATAAATTTCAATTCAATACCTTTTATTTTTTATATTCTTCTTCAACACACTAGTACAAAAAGTATTTATCACATCGACTTTTTCACGTCGTTTACTTATAATCGATGTAAACAACTATGTATATTGATTTATCACATAGGTTATATGATAACCAACGTCATAAATGAAGTTTATAGCTTTATCAAATTGGTTATATAATAACCAAAATGATAATGTGAGTTTCTTACATCGATTATATATAATAACTAACATTATAAAAAAAATATCATTCCTTTATAATTTTTTTATTTTATGACCACCGCGTTAAATTAATTTCTCACATCGGTTTCTACCTAACCAACATGATAAATAAATAGAAAATTATTTATGACATTGACTATATAATAACTGATGTGATAAATCACTTATAATTTTATGAATTCCTATTTTGAATCATTTCAGTGTTTTTTAATCAGGTGAAAGAAAACTCAACTCTCTCATGCGCAAAATCCCTAACCTCATTTTTTCGATCTAGTGGCCTCAAACCACATTTCCCAACTTCATAAATCTTCATTTTCATTGTTTCATTTAGTCTAATGATATCTCAACT
Organism: Viscum album; assembly: GCA_963277665.1. Classification (NCBI taxonomy): domain Eukaryota; kingdom Viridiplantae; phylum Streptophyta; class Magnoliopsida; order Santalales; family Viscaceae; genus Viscum; species Viscum album. The sequence continues at coordinate 1,329,015,912 of OY728159.1, forward strand.
CTCAAGTAATCCTCTGACATCTTGCTTTCGGTCATTCAATGTCGTGGATGACGTAACTCTTCATTTTCAACTACGTTTACAAAAATCTCGCATTACCATCTTATTTAATCCCCTCATGTTATCTCATATATTCCCTTTACATGTATCCTTGATTATAATGATTTTTTAGAATCATATTATAGAGAGTGACATGTAGAGTTTTTTGTGTTTTAATGATTTTTTCTAGAATCCCATCTCATATATACCAGGCATGCAACTCCTTAGATGAATGTTTGATCATTTTTGAAGAAGAATAATTTTTTAAACATAAGAATACATATATTCATAATATAAAAAATTTATATATATTAATCAAACATATAATAAACTAAAAAATGAATAATGAATTTATTTATCATGAGATATGGTATTTATGTACAATTCATAAATAAAACTAATTATAAACATTTTATAATTTAGTTATTCATTATGAAAATTCCATAATTATATTAAAATAAACAATTTATATTCATTTTCAATATGAACTCTTACATACTATTAATTATATGGAATTTTACTTTAAATATATGATATTAAATGAAATATAAATATTTTCTATTACAAATATATTATGAAATCAATTTATATAATTTAAATATCACATATTTAATATTACCTAAACTTTTATCATATCAATTATCAGAAATCCTTTTTATTTAGTTTAAATAAATTCTCATATAAGGTTGTGACAATCTTTAGATATTTCTTTATTGATAATTTTGATCATTATAACTCAATTAATGTTGTGTAACTAAATGGTGAGGACCCAAATTAGATCCCCTCTAATGGTGATCCACATGTGCTCCTTCAATCTCAAAATAATACCAATGAATCACTAGGTTATAGAATGGCTAATTGATTTTCTTGAATTATTTACCATTCATCTCTTCACATTCTTTTGAGCTTGAAGGATTTTATCTTGTTCTTCTTGTACTTGATTTCGATTTTGGTCAATAATATTAAATTTCATTTTTTATATAATTTAATTCATATGAAAATGAAAAATGAGGGAATAGTATAACTATATTTTCTTATCAAAATTACTTCTTTGCAAATCTTTTAATTATTTACCTTTATATTTAAACTCATCTTCCATTATTGTATATAAATTTGAATTATATTTTTCAAATAAGCATATATTTTTTTTATTTAAAAATTGTGTTACTTTCAAATTAAGGCATATTTCATATAAATTTAAAATTGGCCTATCTTGACAAGATATATATTTTTTATATTTTTTATAAATAATAATGAGTTGAATTTTGATTATGGAACTTTTTAAGTGATGAATATGAGGAAGGTGTTGATATTTTTTTGGAATTTTCTAAAATAAATGTTTCAAAAAACAACATGTTTTTATGTCCATGCATGAAATTTTTAAACATGAAGAAGTTGAAAAGAAGAGATATCAAATATAATTTACTTTTTCATGGTTTTAATATGATTTACAACCTTGGGTTTGGAATGGTGAAATTGGACAGAATTTTAAATCTCTTTACGATGATGCTTTGAAAGATGATAACTTTGATAAAATTGAAGAAATGATTCGTCATATTGAAGAATAGAAAATTGAGAAAGAATTGATAATTGAGAATATATATGGTGATTCTGAAAAACCATTGTATTTGGGTTGTACAGAATTTATGGTTTTATCAACGGTGTTAATATTGATTAACTTGAAGGCAAAACCTGGATGAAGAGAAAAGTGTTTTAAAGAGTTGCTACAATTGTTGAAAGATATTCTTTTTAAAGTAAATGTTCTTCTAGATTCACATTATAAAGAGAATACAATACTATTATTAATGGGATTAGGATAACAAAAATAAATTCTTACCTAAATGACTATGTTCTATATAGGAAGGAATAATGAATTTATTTAAGGGCGTCTTAAATGTGGCACGTCATGGTATAAGATGAAAGAAAAAAACATGCTAAATTTTAAGTTACATAGACCACTTCCAAGGATTTTGGTATAATCTTTTGATTCATCATTTAAGATGTTTATTTCTAATTCATATTATGTAAAGAGGTTAAGACGTAATTCTGATGAGAAGATATTTAATGGAAAAATATGTCATCCAGTTGTTGTCCACAGAGGAAGAAAATTGATCACTAGTTTCCTACATTCAGAAATGTAGTTAGAAATATTAGAATTAGACTGTGCACAGATGAAATTAATCCAAATCAAAGCCTTAGTAGAACACATAGTTCATGGAATATTTTATTGGTAATTTACAACCTATCTCCTAAATTTTGTATGAAGTTAGAACATGGCTTGTTGAGTTTTATTATCTGTGAACTAAAATAGCCCAAAAATGATATTGATGTTTTCTTATCACCATTAATTAATGATTTGAAACTATTATGGGAGGAAGGTATAAGATTCTATGATTCTTATAAAATGGAATTATTCAAATTCATGCAATGATTATGTTCACTATAAATAACTTCCAACATATGTAAATTTGTTTGGATATAGTGTGAAGGGGTATAAGGGTTGTCCAAATTGTGAACAACAGACTTCATATTATTAACTACATCATGGGAGAGAAATAGTATACATGGGTCATCAAAGGTTTTTGTCTATGGATCATTCTTATAGAATATTAAATAATCCATTCAATTGTTCACATGAATTTGATATTTATCCAAAATCATTATCCACTGATGATTATTTTCTATAGGGGTAAAAACATTGATGTGAAATTTAGAAAGTCACATTAATCTAGAAATGATAGAAATATTTGGATGAAATGGTCAATAATTTTTGAGCTACCATAATGGAGATATCATGAGGGGAAACATAACATTTATGTCATGTACATGGAGAATAATATCTATGATATTTTGATTGGAACATTGTTAGATGTTAAAGAAAATACCAAATATGGTTTGGATAAAATATTGGATTTACTCTCAATGGGAATACATTAGGAGTTGGATCCCACACTTGATGGAAGGTGAGAATTATTAACCCCATATTGTCATACTTTATCCAAGAGGGAGAAAATTATATTTTTTCAATGTCTTCATGATATCAATGTGCCACATGGTTATTCTTAAAATGTAAAAAAAAATTGTGTCTTTAAAGTATTTGATGTTGATAGGTATGAAATCTCATGACTATCATGTCATGATGCATAATCTCTTGCCAGTTACATTGCATAGAATATTACCCACCCATTCCAGAATGAATATCATGAAGTTGTATCATTTTTTAATTAATTTTTTAATAAGGTGATTGATTCAAATTCTTTGAACACTTTAGATAATGAATCGGTTTCTATACTTTATCAATTGGAAATATATTTCCTTCTATCTTTTTATTGATATCATGGTGCATTTAATGGTTCATTTTGTGTGAGAAATAAATATTTTAGGACCTATATATCTACATTGGATTTATCCTTTTGAAAGGTATATGAAGATATTGAAGGGTTATATTAAGAATCCATATTGACCTAAAGCATCCATTATTGAGAAGTATATTTCTAACGAGGTTATAGGGTTTTGTACAATATATTTTTCTGCAGTAGAGCACATTGATTTGCCTATATCTCTCCATGAATGAGTTAATTATGGGGGAAAGGGGATTCATTTCTTGAAAGTCAATTCGTTATTAGGTGAATATATAAATAAGGTATATTTATGAATCTTTAATAACATAGATTATGCTCAACCATATATAACCTTGCATATTAATGTGTTTAAACAAAGTTATCCAAAGAAGAAAGATATATGGATTTTGAATGAGCATAACAAAACTTTTTTTCCATGGTTTAAAGAGATCATGCTTAGTAAACTAAATGAATCAGAAACATTGAGATGGTTAGTGGGTGGACCAAGTTTAAATTTCACAACATGGTCCGAGTATGAAATTAATGTCTGCAATATGCATACAAAAGATTAGGACAACAGAAGTGCGGTTCAGAATAGAAGTGTGTTGGTGTTCACAGAAGTAATGTATTTTTTGAGTGCCAAAGACAAAAACACAATCTCTGCATCAACTAAATATTATGAATTAATTGACTAGATATGGTAAGTTGATTAAATTAAATTTTAAGTTACAATGTTTAAGTGTAAATGGTGTATCAGTAACAACAGTGTTCGACATAATGAATTTGGAATGACACTAGTTATTCTGAATAAATTATAATATGCAAATGATCCTTTTATCATGGAAACACATTCAAAAAAATATATATTCTTAATCAATCCGATATGCACTGGTCTGTTTTCTTACAAGTAAAAAATAGTATGTTGGTGAGGATAAACTTGAAAAGGATATAGATTTATATAAGATCCCAACTTCCCTGGAATGATTAACAAATAATATTGATGAGCATGTTGTAGACATGGTTTGTTCTATACAAAATTATCATGATGAAGGAATTTGGGAAAATAATCCTTTAGAATATTCCTAATATTATAGGTAGCATATGTTTAATTATGGTTTACTTTCTTAAATTTTATAAGTTGGATATTTTAATTTGATTTTCTTTATTAGAACACTTTTTATAACTAGTAAGATAAATTGTTTATTTATATTAATTTAATTTTGTATATTTTTCCATGTCTACCCTTATATAACTTATATATTAATTGATTTTGTTGAAAATAAATTATTTCAAATTTAACATTTTGAATAAAAATAAAAAATATTATATAAGAGTATATTATAAAAAATATTTTTGTTACAAAAATGATTTATTAGGTTTGTGAATTTTTACTATGTCATTTCATCACTCATTAATATTGTGTAGTTTTCATTAATTTATGTAATTTAATCTCTCATTAAAATTATTATCATTTTACTTGACTATAAAAAATATCAATAAAACATGTCATGTTTAGTTTACTTTACTTTTTTTTATAATTGTTAAACTTTTATTTACATTTGTATGTAATTGTTGGATTTGTATATTTTTGTACTAATTAATGTTTCTTTGATTTATAGGATATTAATAGATCAATACTATGATCCACCACATATTTATAGAGATGATTGTACTCATACCTCTAGGGAGGAACATACACTTTCTCCTATTGACGAGCCTCATCACCCCTATTTACATGAGACATCTACTTCCACAGGGGGGGAGTTCAATGGTTGGTAAACGTAGCACCACATGTTTACCAAAATTATCATTTACCCATATCCAGGGATAAAGGATACAATTAGATATTGATGGAAATAATATTCCAAGAGATCTAAATTCATAGCAATTCAACACTTTTGTATCAGTACAGGCTAAAAGAAAAGTTAGTTTTTTTATGATTGGTGAGGTGTTGAAAAAGTGACATTTCACAATTGTGGGAGACTATTTTGGTAAAATTGTTTATTATTATTTCATTTATCTTGACATGTTTTTATTAATATATGTTTTCTCATTATTATCAGAAACAAACGATATACCTGATACTAGAGTAGTTAGGAGGAAATGTTTATCATTGGATGCTAGAATATGGAGGGATTTTAAATCACCCCTCACATCATAGTTCATTTTTGGGGATAGAAAACATGAAAATCCATTTGATATATATCCATTTATATATGAAGATGCATGGAAGAATTTTTTTGATAATATATGATGAGAATAGTTTTTTGTAAGTTCAATGTTACATTTTTAGAAGTTTTTTTATATTAATGACCATGTTAATGATTTATTTATCTTTAATTCCTAATTTACACCAATAAATGAGATCAGATCAAGAGATTAAATATAGAAAAGTATACCCTCATACGTTATCTTGGGGAGGGTATACATTATTAGAATAATATATGCTAGAAAAAAAACTTAAAAATTATACAACTAAGTCTGCAGGGTCTGTAGAGATCCCCCCACCCCACTAGACATGAAAAATAGAAGAGGGCTCAAATGAGAAAAAATGACCATATCTTATGGAAGAGTCAATAGTTTTATCTCACAATGTTTAAATATGTTTACTTTATTAATTTATTGATATTAAATCAACCCTTTATATATTGTGATTGATTACAAATTTTTTCAAATATTCCTTATAGGATTGTCTTGAGGGAAAAAACACACAGGGGGTCTTTATTATTAAGGGTATAAAAGATATTTTAGCTCTAGAATTGGGAAATCCCAAACACCCGGGTCATGTATGAGGATACCTGGCAGGTGTATAAATAAGAAAAGTATTTCCACATTCAGAAGATTCTTCAAAAAAGAATTTTTATAAAAAAATAGGATCTTAGGAATCCAAAGTTCAGGATATTCAAGTGATGGTGGAGGATAGGATCAGAGCTTCAGCATAGTTGATGTTTAAAGACATGCAAGGATGGTTTTGTAATGTCGATATGAATCCTCCACCAATGCAAGCAAATACCACTCCACTTTCTTATCCTACTTACACATATATGCCTCATATACCCACACCTTATTATGCTACCCCTACACCCCCCCTCCAGAGCTTCCAAGTTACTGTGATTTATATATTGATGATCCTCATTATATTATTATATATGGGATGATATATTATATCAATGATACCATTAATCATCCACATATTCAGATAGAGCATCATAGGGTCACTGTACATGATATTATAGATACATCATAAGAAATACCATGTTATATAGATGAGGTGAGTATATTCGGAAAAAGTAACAGTCATTTTTTAGTTTTTCCATCTAGACAACTTTGACATAATACCATAGAGGTATGCATATATGTTATATTTTATTTCATTTTTTTATTTTTTTTAATCATTTTAATGTTTATATATTTATCTAATTTTTTACAGGAATACTTTAAAGGTAAATAAATACAATATAGACAAATAAAATTTAATGTTTCAAGACTTCATATGCATATTCTACTTGTCTTGATAGATTGTTAGCATAATAAAATTTTTTATTTAGAGTAAATGAGATTCTAATTTATGCTACTGTTTGTGGGCGTGAAATGATGGTGGGGTTTTTAAAAAATGATATCATGGGGATTTTAGTTGGAGATCAATTGGAAATCAAAATGATGATATTTTTTTCCATGTAAGTTGATTAACAAAATTTATATGTTCTATTAATTTATTGAAATTTTATAATTATGTTTTATTTTATTAGTTATCTATATAAAATTTGTATAGATCATGAAAATATTGATGTATATGGATTTATATACCCATAATTTATTTCTTCTATAGCCTTGATAATTATCGATGCAGAAAGAAAAATTTGTTTAGCTGAAGGATTTTAGAAGAATGTCATTATTTAGTGTTGGATGTTTCTATATCTTGAAGAGTATGAAACGTTTTTTCCCACAATGTGTTATATAGCACTTAAAATATTAAAAACTCCTGTTAAATTTTCTTTTATAGTAGTGGCCAATTTATTTTGGGTGTTTTTTTTCAAGAGAGAGGACATTGTACAGACTAAAATCTATCCATGATAAAGTGAGAGAAAATTTTCAGAATGTATTGAACACGTAAGTTAGATTATTTTAATACTTTTTTATATTATAAGGAAAAAAATTTATTTTATTCATATTATTTTCAAATAGTTAATTGAATTTCTTTAGATATATGATAAGAAAGAAGAGAACCAAGATCAAATCTATAAAATATAAGGTTAATTTTCATTTATAATTACTAAATTTTGGATATATTAATTAAATATGTTGTTTTAAACTAAAATCTATTTCATGATTTATGTATGAAATAATTTCAACTAAAACAGTTACAAAGTTTCAAAAGGTTAGATTTATTTACAAATCTTTCCTTAATATTTCATATGTTTTATTGAAAATTAAAGTTAAATTCTTTCTGTATTATTTTTTAGCTTTTTGATAACCCATGGATATATAGTGTAACATCTCAAACCATCTCACCACTAAACTGGTGGCTGGACCAGTCGCCACATGACCTCAAGCACATCTCCCTATATGTCAGAGGTTGCCAACTTACAATGAGGGTCTATGGATAGTCTGTGGGGAGACTATACCCTCATATCAGAGTTCAATAATAGACTATGGAAATAAATAGTGGAAACATTCTAATAAATGATAAATTAGTGGAAGACAAATATTACTCATTTTATAAAAGTGGCCAACACAAATTATACAGCAAATGAATGCATGACATGCTAATGACACAAAATGGAAAACAATGGAAAAAAACAACATGCTTAACATTCCAATATAGAAATAGATAAAAATGACTCAAATCCCCAAGGGTGGTCTCCTCAATCATTCTGAGATTCCGCTCGTACCTCTGCTCTTATTCACTAAGTATATTGAAACATCACAATTCAGCAACCAAATAGAATCTACTCGGGTACCCCAGTGCAGTGGTGGCCCGACTAGGGTGTGATATATAAATCTCAGTTGGAAGGGACCACCAGTGTCTACCCCAAATATAGATATTTAATAAATAATTTAAACCATGTGAAATCATGCATAAATAAAGTAATCACTACAATGTAACTATATACCCAAGTACCTGCATCATCCCTCAGCAGTTGTCTGAGCCTGTATTATAAATTTGTCATACATACACAATAGTAATTACAAACTCATTCTCATTTATCAATTATTCAACCCACATTAAATTACATAATTCTCATGATCTGACCTAATCCCGCCATCCCTTGTATAAGTCACTCACCACAGATGTCTCTAAAGACCATTTAAGTAATCAAAGTAAAGACTGAATCCAAGCTTGTGCTTTGGCTTAAATAATGTGTCATGAGATATTCAATTTAATATTTCATATAATATATCTGATCCCGTTCACTAAAAATAGTGATTCAATCCTAGGTCTATCCACTAAAAGTGATTTTCCCAATTCATTTGTATGTCTGAACCATTTCTCATATTCAATTCACAAATCCTAATATCACAACATTTTTCATTAACCAATTAAATTATTTCATGTATGAACAATTGGACCCATAGTTCAATGTCAATTAATGGGTGTATAACATCACATATAGAACCCTCATGAGTATTTCGAGAGTTATTCCTTGTCTCACAACCGATGGGTATTTGAATCATCAATCCCTATCCCATAAAAAAATATTTTCATGCATGCTGGGTATAAAATGCCATGTCTAGAACCCCATAAGTATTTGGAGCATCAGTCCCTGTCTCAAAACCCATTGATCAATCTCACATATATATTTATCATTGGTGTATAACGCCATGTCTAACGCCCCAAAACCATCCATTAATTAATTCATAAATCAATTAATCCAATATGTTAATTAATTCAACAACTAATTAATAACATAAATCACCAATCAAATAAGTCAACAATTAATTAACCTTTCAACATCTAAATAGTTAATAATTAAATAACTATTAATTCTTATTAGTAAGCCAACTAAATAATTAACTCAACATTTAATAATCCTAATTCTTTAACAAGTCTGAACCCCTCCACTCAAATAGTGATTCATCCAGGACTTAAACAATTTACATACATGTCATAATCATCTCAAAACATGAAGAACAAGGCCCGGATATTTAGCAACCATCTTACATAGCATATCATATTTTTTTAAAAATCCATTATAAACAACTTAAGGCATGAAAAATAAATATGCACAAAATGTATTATTGGCCAAAAATCATAACAATCAATCAATTCACAATCTTAAATCAATGCATGAAAATTAATTAATTAATTAATTAATTAATTAAATCATATCACTTTAACTAGTTCATTAGTTAATTAAAAATTTACCATTTATCATGTAATAATTAATCCATCCATTAATTATTAACAATTTTTGAATTATATTCTGAATATGTAAAAATACTACATATTCACAATATTCAATAAATGCCATTATCATCATCCAACAGTTTGTCTTTAGTCATCGTTTAAAGAAAATATAGCAGTTCCATAATCAAGGAAACTCATATTCTAAAATTATTTAAAGAAGCAACTAATTCATAAATAAAGTGGAAGAGATTTGGGACCCTACCTTGGGTTGGAACCAAAACATTCCGCACTTTGTCACACATCAGCAACCAATCCAGAACCGGTCTGTAGTTTCACGCATCCACACCTTCATATATGTGTGTGTGTGTGTGTGCATGTTGTCTGAATTGATCAAAATAATTCAATATATTAAAATGGTACCTAAAATTAAAGCAGTTATGATCAATGCACCTCTAACTTGGTACCAGGGACTCATAAAAAATTAACAAACCTTAATTTAACCAGTTAAAAACCAAACATCAGATTATAGATGCTTACCCGAACCAACATATTCAAAGAGAATAAATCTCATCTACCTCTCCCTTGGTGGTGGATGTTGGAACATGGACCAACAGATCTCTAAACATTAATCACATAACCTATTGGAGGAAGAACACAATAAACGAGTATTATCCCAAAACCCTAAAATTGGCCAAAACCAAATTGAGTGCCAAAATAGTGTCAAATCGCAAAAACGATGATGGATAACATGAGATAAGTCCTCACCTCGTGTAATCGGACCCTAACAATGAAGAAAATAGTAGGAATAATTCGAGGGTAGGGGACCCGGAAAGGGGGTGTCAGGCCATGGGGGTCGCACGTTGCAGGAACACCACCTGTGGTGTCGCACTACTGGTGCAGGTCGTCCGGGGGTCCTACAGGCCTAGTGATGGCCACACTACAAGGTGTAGGATGTCCGAAGGAGCTGTGGAAGAAGCTGGTTGTGTGATATAGTGATGCACATGAGTATTTCTGCCAAGTGAGTTCGTGCGGCTACTATATGGGGCGCGTTGCAGGGGAAAGACACCTTGGGAAATCCATCCATGGGAGAGGCAGAAGAAGGTTACTCAATGATGCTCATGCGCCGTGCATAGAGCATGATAAGTAGGGGGGTTTTCCTCTTGGGAGAAGAAGAATAACCGGTGGGGGTCGTGGCTCCCTTGTACAATGCCTCCCCCTTTTAAAAAAATAAATTTTATTTATACTAAATATATTAAAAATAATAATAATAATAATAACAATACACATAATAATAATATTAATGATAATATTCATAATATTATTATCGCCATCTCCATTTATATCATTAAATCAAAACACCCCATTTAATAAAAAAATTATTTGATAAACCCCATAATTAAATTGCATTTAATTTATTTAAAATCATTTATGATAATAATAAAATATTTTATTATTACCACCCCTTTCAACATTTATCCCTTTTCCAACCAAAACCCCCAAAATATATTATTATTATTAATTATAAAACAACCATAATAAGTTAATAATAATAAATATTACCATAATAATATACATAATAATAATAATCATAAATCATTGTTATTATTTTCATTAACCTTCATTTATTAAGACAATAACTCCCAATTAACCCTTCTTAAAGGAAAATGTTTCATTGAAAATATCAAAAGCCACATTAAAATTTTTTAAATTTTTTTTTAATTAAATAAACATAATAATATTAATAATAACATCATTATTATTCAAACATTCATTTAATTAAAACCAAAAACTACCAATTTATTACAATATTATTAATATGATATTAATGATAAAAAACTCCAACCCATAACCTCCATTTAATAATAAATGGTCCTTTAATAATTCTAAAACTCTTTATTTAATTAAAACGTTTATTCGATAAACCCAAAAGCCACATTAATTTCATCAATTGTCATTTAATTAATTCTTTATCATTAATTTAACTAAACAACCACAATAATAATAATAATAATAACTTCATTGTTATTATTATTAAAACTTTCTTTTAATTAATCACAATATCTCATATAATATTATTTAATTAAATTAAATAATTTATTAAATAAGGTAAAATGCATAGGTTGGACCACAACCATGCGCTGCCAGTGCAGATCCATTTAAGTGAAATTTTCCAGATATTGTGCTCCCGAGACTCATTGGGATACCCGCTAAAATTATAGGTTAATTACAAAAGTTTAAAAATGAAACCTTTAGGTGTTCCAACACTCAGATTAAAATTTCAGAGCTCAGTTTAAAAACCGACCCATAGATAAACAAAAAAAAATCGAAAACCATCGTATTTTAACCCGGTTAAAAAACACGGGACTTTATAATCTACCCACCTAAAAAACTTCTCGTCCTCGAGAAGCCATCAGGAACCACTACTAAAACAATCAACCTACCAAGGTCATTTAATCTCATTAAAACTATTATGTTGCATTACCAATGCAAAACACACCTTTAACCATTCACAAGCCTAACAGATAAGACTTTAAAACCAGTGCCAAAGCTCACTTTATAGCTTAAAAATCGATACGAAGCTTATATCTGAGGACATTACAAGGACCTCATCAATGGAAATGGTTAAATCTCGATCAACCAATAGAACATGTTGTGCATGCTTCCCTGGAAAGACATCACATACCCAAACCCCACATTCTCCCTTTATCTGACAACATGACTTTAAAAAGATTCCAAAACCATCTATATATATAACGAAGTCCTTACCCGACCTCTGGTGAAATTTCCAAGTCAATCCATCGCAAGGATATTTTAAAAACAATTATGCCCCAACATGAATAAATGAGTTGCCCAAAGAAACCACAAATACTGCGTATTACCCAGATAACAACTACTCATCAAGCCCAACAACATTTAAATTTCAGTATGTCATAAGACCAATGATATCTTAGTGTCTTCATGAAGAGGTCAAGATAGGGGAAATGCTCATCATTTTCAAAAGAACACACTAAGAAAAAACCAAGTTCATTAAGAAGATCATTCGAACTACTATTGGGAAACTCTATTCTAAAAACTCAGCATCTCCTGTCAACACATTTACCGAAAACGATGAGACACTGCCCACCTTAGGATTTACCATGACGTCAAAATTAAAGATCAAACGCTCACCAGTGCACTATTAAAGAAAACTTAATTCATGCGTGTGACGTTCCTCAAACCACAATCACCACATGAAACATTGATCATAAAAGTCATAGCATAAACATATCGGCATGCCATAACACCCAAGTACTAAGAAGTAATCCCGAGTAGTGGGACGAACTAACTTTAATAGCCTAGAAAATTCTAAGTGTACTACCTACCATGGGTTAATCCCTTAAAAAACAAAAACTTTGAACCTCTCTCTTGGTCACACAAAACCTTATTCACGAGGTTCAAAATCCCCTTTTTATTTTTAGGAATTTCAAATAATTAATTTCAACCTTTTAACACACAATCACTTTTTCACAATAGGTCACTTGGTTTTCAAAACAATTCCCTACGACAAAATAAGAATGCTATCAAAAACATCCATTTTAATCATTTAACATTTAATGTTATTAAAATATAAACAGGAAATTTATCATCAAAATTTCTCTTACCAAAAAGGTGACCAACAAGATTCCCATTTATTCTATCCAAATTCATCAAAAAGAAACACAACAATAGTTCATTTTAATCAAAACTCAGCATTTCTACATTTATAAACATCTTCAAACATACTACGGTTATATAAGGATCAAACACATGGGTGGCCATATACTAATTGATAAGGCACCCATACACCTTATTTCTAGCATTTAGCTCCCATTTATAACAATATAAATTCATTTAAAATTTTAAATTTAGCAGCTCTTTCACACATCAAAACATCTATAGCGTGTTATCATAAGAAGAAACACAATATCATGATATTGCATAGAAGCATGGCACAACAACAAAACATGCTAATAATTGAGTCAGTATGGTATATAATCACCCAAACATGTTAAATCAATCACCAAAACATGTTATCTATAGAGGCATGTTAAAGTAGATCAAAACATGGCATTGCACCCAAGGAACACAATCCAAATTAGAAAGCATCATACTAATGAAACTACAAGGCATATTACATGCATGGAATTTGAATCTTTGTGTTCCAAAGAAGATGAATGAATGAAACTTTCGTGACCTATCAGGCCAAAACAGTTTTTTTCAAAATTCTCAAAATCAATAAGCATCAGAAAATACACCAGTCACTCAAGGGAAATCATATCAAACATAACCTAAAATTTTACAAACATCAATTCTCATCCCTGCACACTTGGTTATTTCTCGTACATGGGGTGATCAGTCCCAAGCACGACTATTAACCCAAGAACCAACACTTTCCTAGTCTCATGTATACCAACCCAAAATGGATAGACAAAAGGAAAAGAACCTCCTTTGATACCACTTTGTAACATCCCTACCCAGCTCACCACTAAACAAGTGGTTGGATCAGTCACCAAATGACCTCAAGCGTCTCTCCCCATATGCCAGAGGCAGCAGACTAGTAGCAAGGGTCTATGGATAGTTTGTGATGAGGGTATACCATCATATCAGAGTTCAATAATAGACTATGGAAATAAATATAGAAAAAATTATAATAAATGAAGTAGTGGAAGACAAAGAGTACTCATTTTATAAAAGTGGACAACTCAAATTATAAAGCATATGAATGCATGACATGCTAATGATACAAAATGGAAAACAATGAACAAAAATAGAATGCTTTATTTTCCAATACAGAAATAGATAAATAATGAATCAAAACCCTGAGGGAGGTCTCCTAGAGAATTCTGAGCATCCACTCAGACCTCTTCTCCTATTCCCCCAAGTATATACAAACAACAAAATCCTGCAACCAAATAGAATCTACTCGGGCACCCCAGTGCAGTAGTGGCCCGAGTAGGGTGTGAGATATAAATCTCAGTAGGCTGGGACCACTGGTGTCCACCCCAAATCCAAAAATTTAATAAATAATTTAAATCATGTGAAAGCATGCATAAATAGAGTAAGTAGTACAATGTAACTATATTCCCAAGTACCTACTTTAGCCCTTAGCTGGTGCCTAAACTTGTATTATACATTTTTCATGCATACACAACAGTCATTACACGATAATTTTCATTTATCAATTATTCAAACATCATTAAATTACATAATTCTCGGAATCAGGCCTAAGCCTGACATCCCCCATATAAGTTACTCACCACAGATGCCTCTAAAGACCATCTATGTAATCAAAGTAAAGATCTAATCCAAGATTGTGCTTTGTATTGGATAACACATCATAAGATATTCAATTTAATCTTTCATATAGTATATCTGAGCCCATGCACTAGAAAATAGTGATTCACTCCTAGTTCTGTCCACTAATAGTGATTCACCCAATTTATTGGTAAGTCTAAACCTTTTCTCATATTCAATTCACAAATCATAATGTCACAATATTTTTCATTAACCAATTAATTCATTTCATGTACGACCAATTGGACCCATAGTCCAATGTCAATTAATGGGTGTAGAACATCATGTCTAGTACCCTCATGAGTATTTGGAGCATCATACCCTATCTCACAACCCGTTTATCAATCATACATATATATTTATCATTGGTGTAAAACTCTATGTCTAACACCCCAAAACAATCCATTAATTAATTCATACACTAATTAATTCAACAAATAATTAACAACATAAATCACCAATCAAATAAGTCAACAATTAATTAATCACTCAACATATCAATAGTTAATAATTAATTAAAAATTAATTATTTTTAGTAATACAAATAAATAATTAACTCAATATTTAATTATCCTAATTCTTTAACAAGTCTAAACCCCTCCACTCAAACAATGATTCATCTAGTACTTAAACAATTTACATGCATATCATAATCATCTCAAAACATGTTGAACAAGGCCCAGATATTTAGAAACCATATTACATAACATATCATATTTTTAAACAACTCCATCCTAAACAACTTAAGGCATGAAAAATAAACACCCAACCAAAAGTATTATTGTCCAATAGTCATAATGATAAATCAATTCACAATCTTAAATAAATGAATGAAAATTAATTAATTCAACAATTAATTAACTAATTAAATCATATCACACTAACCATTTCATCACTTAATTAACCATTTACCATTTATTATGTAATAATTTATCCATCCATTAATTATTACCAGTTTCTGATTTATATTTTGAACATGTCAAAATATTCAATATTCACAATATTCAGTAAATTCCATTACCATCATCCAATAGTTTATCTTTAATCATTATTTAAAGAAAATATACTAGTTCCATAATCAAGGAAATTTGTATTCTCAAATTATTTAAATAAGCAACTAATTATTAAATAAAGTGGAAGATATTTGGGACCCTACCTCAGGGTGGAACCAAAACATGCCACACTTCATCACACATCAACAACCAATCCAGAAATGTTATGCAGTCACACGTGCGCTCACCTCCACACACACACACACACAAACACACACACACACACACACACACACACACACACACACATATATATATATATATATTTGTGTGTGTGTGTACACGTGTGTTTCCTACGTTGATCAAAAAAATTCAATATATTAAATTGCTACCAGAATTAAAGCAGTAATGATCAATGCACCTCTAACTTGGTACCAGGGACTCATAAAAAATAAACAGACCTTAATTTAACTGGTGTAAAACCAAACATTAGATTATAGAATCTTACTTGAACCAACATATTCTAAGAGAATCGAGCACATATACCTCGCTCTTGGTGGCGGATGCAGGAACATGGACCAATGAGTCCCTAAACATCAATCGCATATCCTATTGGAAGAAGAACACAATAAACGGGTATTATCCCAAAACCCTAAAATCTGTCAAAACCAAATTAGGTATCGAAACAACATCAAATCGCAAAAATGATGATGGATAACATGTTAGAATACCTCACCTCAAGTAATAGGACCCTAACTATAAAGAAAATAGGAGGAATAATCCACAAACGGAGGACCCGAAAAGGGGGGATCGCGCCACGGGGGTTGCGCATTGCAGGACCTCCGCTTGGGGTGTCTCACTACCGGTGCAGGTCATCTAAGGGTCTTATAGTCTTGGTGATGGTCATACTACAAGGTGGAGGAGGTCTGGAGGAGCTATGGAAGAAGCTAGTCATGCACTACAGTGATGTGCCTAAGGGTTTCTACTATGTGAGTTTGTGTGGCTGTTGTATGGGGCACGCTGCAGGGGAAAGACACCTTGAGAAATCCATCCATGGGAGAGGGAGAAGAAGGCTGCTCGTTAAAGCTCCTATGTCGCGCATGGAGTAAGAGAAGTAGGGGGGTCACGCCTCTGGGGAGAAGAATAAGAACCGGTGGGGGGTCGCACCTCCCTTGTGCAATGCCTCCCCTTGCAAAAAATAAATTTTTATTATACTAAATATATTAAAAATAATAATAATAACAGCACACATAATAATAATAATAATGATAATAGTCATATTATTATTGTTTTCATTTACATTTATATCATTAAAACCAAAACACCCCATTTAATAAAAACAGTACTTTGATAAACCCCATAATTAAATTGCATTTAATTTATTCAAAATCATTTATGATAATAATAAAATCTATTATTATTACCAACCCTTTAAAAATTTATTTCTTTCCAACCAAAACCCTCAAAATATATTATTATTATTAATTATAAAACAACCATAATAAGTTAATAGTAATAATAAATATAACCATAATAATATGAATAATGATAATCATAAATCATTATTATTATTTCCACTAACCTTCATTTATTAAGACCATAACTCCCAATTAACCCTTTTTAAAGGAAAATGTTTCTTTGAAAATATAAAAAGCCACATTAAATTCTTTTAACATCTATTTAATTAAATAAACAAAATAATAATAATAATAACATCATCATCATTATTATTATTATTCCAACTTTCATTTAATTGAAACTAAAAAAAATCAATTTATCATAATATTATTAATATGATATTAATAATAAAAACTCCCACACATAACCTCCATTTATTAATAAATGGCCTTTTAATAATTCTGAAACTCTTCATTTAATTAAAATGGTTCCTCGATAAACCCAAAAAACCAAATTAATTTATTAAACCATCATTTAATTAATTCTTTACCATTCATTTAATTAAACAACCACAATAATAATAATAATAACTTTATTATTATTATTATTATTAAAACCTTCTTTTAATTAATCACAATCTCTCATATAATCTTATTTAATTAATTTAAATAATTTATTAACCAAGGTAAACTGCACGGGTTGGACCGCAACTGTGCGCTACCCGTGAAAATCCATTTAAGTAGACTTTTCAAGATACAGTGCTCCCAAGACTCATCAGGATACCTACTAAAATTATAGGGTAATTACGCAAGTCCAAAAATGACACCTTTAGGTGTTCAAACACTCAGAATAAAATTCCGGAGCTCGGTTTCAAAACCCACCTATAGATAAACCAAAAAAAATTCAAAAACCCTCATATTTTAACCTGGTTCAAAAACATAGGACTTTACATATAGTGTACATATGTTTAGACATTTAAAAAATGAATAATCTAATCATTTTACAGGTTTTATTGTTTTTTATTTAATTTGTAATATACAATGTAAATTTGAATGTTCAATTGTAAGTGTCTTTTGCTGGTTTTCTACTTCCATTTCTACTATTCTATTTCTTTTCGATGATGTTATAGTGGAGGATGAATCAATTTCTATTTTAAAAAAAAGTTTTTTTTCACATCAGTTATTTGATAACTAACGTGAAAAACAAATTACACCATTGTTTTTCACATTGTTTATCAAATAAACAACGTGAAAAATGGGTTCCCACATCGGTTATAGGATAAATAATTAGGAAAATCAATAAAAAATATCAATTTACAATGTTGGTTTTAATTAATCTTTGTGAAAAAATTATTTACAACATTGAATCCAATAACATCGCTTAATAACCAATGTGAAAAGTCATAAAAACTAATGTGAAAATCCCTTTATGAACTAGTAACAATGTTCTTTAATTAAAATTCATATTATAAAAGTGATCAAATGATTTCATAAATAGTGTACTCTTAGAAGTTCTTATTTTTTATCCAATAAAAACCTTTTTAGAATTCTATTTATTTGGTACATATCTATGTACTCTCTCAACCAAATTACTATTATCCAAGGTTTCCCCTAAATCACTCATTCTATTTACTATAGTTTTAAATCTGTGAAACATTTGTTTTATAGATTCTTCTTTACCTAATTTAGAATCTCGATATTCATCTCAAAAAATTCAAATTTTGGTTCTTTTTAGCTTATCAGTTTCATAGTGTTTGACTTGTCGAATTTTCCATATATCATGAGTATTTTTTATTACAGATACATGTCTATACACATTTCTACTAATTACAAAAAATAAAATATTCATCACCACATAGTTTAAGACAAATTTAACAACATCATTACTAGTCAAAGAATTTAGATCCAATTCAGTTAATTTTTAGGGTTTTACTA
Source organism: Viscum album (assembly GCA_963277665.1). Lineage (NCBI taxonomy): Eukaryota > Viridiplantae > Streptophyta > Magnoliopsida > Santalales > Viscaceae > Viscum > Viscum album. Next base: position 1,329,035,275 of record OY728159.1, read on the forward strand.
TGATAATACAAAGATTGATTGTTTGATTAATAAGGTTATATTGTAGGTAATTTTTTTGGTATCCATATTCAATACCATCAAACAAGGGTAAAATTTGAGGAATCCATCCATCATTCAGAGTATGAAATTCTATCTAAAAATATATTTACAATAATTTTTATAGTTTAAGGAAAGTATAAGATAAAAAAAGATAATCAAAGAACAACCAGAGGCTAAAGTTTAAGATTTGATACCAATTGTTGTCCTAGATATTGATAGAAACAATGGTCAAGAGGGATGTGAATTGGCTTACTAAATTTAAATAGATTTTAAAATTATATTTGAACTTAAACTAATTCAATTTCAACTACAATAGAAAAATTAATAAAAAACACAAATGACTTTCAAATTAGTGTGGATAAAAAGGTTATACTATATAATCTTCACTTTTTTCTATCCTCGAGAGAAATTATACCCACAAATATAAATAAATATTTCATGGGAGTCACTAATAAACTAAAACCTGACCTTTCCAGTGGTTGAAAAACCACAATACACATTGAGTTTTAATAGGGAGTCACAAATAATTAGAACCATCCTTTTTACCCCTCAATCATAACCTAAAAGTATACCTTTTCACCATAAAGGCATAACCAAAACATATCTTTTAATTGAGTTATAACTAAAAAATTCATTCATTTTAATGAAAAATAATAAACTAATAATAACGAAAATAGAAATGATAAATAAATAGAACAAAAAACAACATAATTTAAATATTTCTAAACTTTTAATGTCAAAGTGACTTTGATCACTTTATGAGAAATATAGTTCAACACATTAAAGTCTAGTAAGAGAATTTTTAGTAGTAGTAATAAAAAATGTGCATAGTGTTTTCTTCATATTCATCATGTAATATAGCACATAATTTTTTTTGTATCTCATATATATCTATACAAGTTATTATTTTTTCCCAAATTTTATTTATAGTGATCTCTAATTAATTTACAAACTAATACAATTTTTAGTTATTCTTCTTTCTTCATGACCATTTCAAAAATCATTTCTTAATGAATAAAAAATGTCATGAAATTATTGGTATAAATAATAAAAAATATTACCTTGAACTATTGTTCTTATGATATTTTAATTTATTCTAAATCAATGCTTGAATTAATCTCTATAAAATAAGAAATTTCAAATATTTATTTTGTTTCCTTGGAAATAGTTCTATCAATTCTATTTATTATGTATCAAATAAAAGGTGTGATTAAATTAATAAATTTATATTTTAAATAATACAAAAAAATAATAAAATAAATACTAAAAATAAAAAATAAAAAGTATAAATATAAATATAAAACAAATATATATATATTACGATTTTAATTTTACTCAAGAAAAATAAACTACTAAAAAAATTAATGTATTTTTGATCATGTAAGATTTTTAGTTCTTAAGACTTTGAATTCCATAAGACTTTAACATTTTATTATACTTTTGAATTCTTCATAAGACTTAATATTTTTGTAAGACATCAAAAATATCATAAGTCTTTTTGACTTCTATAAGAATTTATACATAGGTAGATTTTGATTTATTAAGACATTAAAAAACCCGTATGAATTTAAATCACATAGAAATTGAAACTTAATGAAATTTAACTTTTTATAAGACACTTTATATAGTGTGTAAGACTTTTTATTCATAACATATGACCTTTAAAGGACATGTATGGATTTTCCAAATTTTATAACACTTCAGACATGTAGAAATTTTTATCTTCCATTTTATAATACTTCTGACTTCATAAGAATGATATCATAAAATGTAAGACATTTCCATTATTATAAATTCAAAAAAAATTGTAAAAAAATATTATTCTACTCATCCATACAAACCTAGAACAAAATACATGAAAAATAATAATGATGAGAAATAATATGAATAAATGATTATTAAATAATAAAGAAAAATAAATTAAACAACAATTTTCTTCTATAAGAAGTGGATGCTTCATATAAGAACACCCTTTCTCCTTTTTAAAAACTCATTTTCAATGGAATAAAGTGAATATTTTTAAATCTTCACAAGATAAATAAAGGAACTAGCATATATCCACTCAAAATTTATCAAATTCCAATATACCAACACCGTTATTCAAGGAATTCATTAATTATTCTTTATATTCAACATATAAATAAAATTTTGGCTTAATTATAGAATCAACCAATCATAATAAGATGCTAGACCTTTATAAATCAGTATAACATTGGAAAGTAAAGTAAACAATTTTTTATACTCTATGTAAACTTCCATATAAAAGAACCAATTGCAATGTCTTTCCCTTAACCATCTAGCCTACTTAAATATCCTTTACATAAAATCAATTCCATAAAACCATTTTAAAAAGTAGTATCATCCTCTAATAAATCATATGAATTTCACAAAAAAATAGATACGTGAGTATCATTGAAAATTGTGATAAAAAGGAGAGCCTGAGAGAGTTCCTCTACCCAAAACCCCTTCATAGAAAAAATGTTAAAATCATTAACATAGTATCTGGAGTCATCAATTATCCATTATTCAAACAATAAAAATCAACACTCCATAAAAAATCCCAATAAAGTGGACTATTAATAACTAAATGTATAAAAGAAACACAATTTCATCAGATTAAATAAAATAATTTTATCCAAAAGAAATGATATTTATGTTTGTTAGATCAAAAAGTAATATATAACTATTGTTTGGACCAAGATGAAGATGAAGGTGTTTATTTTCAAATTTTTTGTTTTTTTGTCAAGAAAGTATGTTTGAAGAAAGGAAATCACCACACTTTGTATTTGTTAAAAATCATATTAACTTCAAAAGAATTGGACTCATGTTTTCAAAAAATTATACTCGTGTTTTCTGAACAATTAGATTCACTAGGTCCATCATAATAAGGAGAAGATGTTTGCAAGAAAATCTTCTGATCAGACTTGCAATGGGTCTAGAATATAATAATATCATAAGGAGTAATTTATCATTATTTAGAATCAGAGAATTAGTCTCATGGAGAAAACACCTTTCTCGATGTAAATTGTCATCAGATTCAGTTCAGATCTGGTATGAAAGAAGTGATTGTTTTGATGGATAATCATATTCATAATGGATCCTTTTTAAATGTGATGATGTTTGGATGATTCATATTCCATAAATCCTAAGTTATTTGGAGAACTTATGCTGCAATATTGGTGAAAAAAGGGTGAGTGAAAAATATTTAGGATGATTTTTTTGAAGGAAATAAAGAAGGTGTTGGGAATCATACTCAAGAAATCGTACCCAAATTTATTGTATCTGGGTGGAAGAGAAAAAAAAGATGATGTCGAATGAAAAGGAATCGTACTCAGGCACTATAGAATCTGATCATCCATCGTATTAATAAAAAACCTTTCATACCCAGGATAACCATACTCATGATTAGGAAAAAAATGATTGTATCCGGGACAATCGTACTAAACAATATCGCACTCTAGACAATCATATTCAAAGAAGTCATTTATTAAGGTTTATGAATGAAAGGAGAATGAGAGATTGATATCAAAAATCTAGTAAACCATTTAAAAAGGGTTGAATTATTTTGTAGTCTTCCAACTAGGTCAAGAGAAGAGGATTAAAATAATTCTTGTATCTCAACTGGGTCAAGAAAAAAAATGAATAAATAAACAATATGTTGTGTATTTCAATTGAGTCAAGACAATTTTTATTAGATTTGAATTATTTCCAATTGAGTTAAGATAAGAGGTGAAGTTAAAGTGAATTGAAAATGGGGTTTTCTGAATGAATTATCAGGGGGGAACTCAACATTCAAAATAATTATCTCATTCATCATTTATAAGTGATATCCATTTCTTTATACACTTTTATACAATTGGTACAATGATTTATTTTTAAGATATCATATTCATAAAATCAGACTCATATATTAAAATCAGACTGGAAATTAAAAGGAGAGTATGAAAAAGAAGCGATGATTGTAGAAAAATCAATAATCTTCGAGAAGAGTTAAAGATGTCAAAATACACTTGAGATTTTAGGGGAAATTAAGATTATGGTGAATTTTATTAAGAGGGGAAATTTTTGAGGATTCCTACCAAATACACTTGAGGGTCACCTATAAAAGGTGAAAATTACATTGTACTTGGTGGATGACTGATGTGATATTCATGATATACAAGCTCTCAGTTTTAGAGAGAAGAAGAATTTTTTGTATTCACTTTTGTTGAAATTTTTTTACAGATTAAAGTGAAAGAGAAGAGACAAGATCACAAATTTTCATTCATATGGTCATCATACTCAGTTATTATCATACTCAGTTGATTACCATATTCATCTTGTCAATTGTATTTGGTTGATCATCATATAGGGTTAGATTAATATGATTGGGATTTCCATACCAGGTTGTCTAGACTGAGGAAGATGAAGAATTGAAGTGGTTCTGATCTATCTCTATCATATTCTATCAAAGTTATATTCTTCATATTGGGGATAATTTTACTAGGAAGTATCATACTAGGAAGAATTGTATCAGGTAGAATCATACTCAGAGGAATCATACTAGGAAAAATGGACTGGGTAAATCAGACTTGGTTTTTCATAACAATGTCCCAGAAATTCCTACTATATTCTGGGTAATAAATTGAAGAAGTGTCTTCAATTGAATACATTTGTGGTATTAAAAAGAAGAATAGGTAACATGTGTTGTTACACCAATATTGTATTACCCTATTTGTGTTAAGAGGGTGCACACGCACTATTGGATTGTTTACATAGTGCTACATGAGTGAAAGGGTATATCATACTCATTGTAATATAAGGATTTTTTTCTAGTGGATTGTGTGGTATTGGATCATTTCCATATCATACCAAGGATGTATCTATTATTATTGAATAGAGAAAATTTTAAATACTTGTGTTATTATGTATGGGTGTTTGAATTTTTTTCAGAAGGGAATAGAATTTTTAATCAAAGGTGAAAGTTGTTTAAATTGAAAAGAAACATAAAATAAAAAGTATCAATAATTTTACCCTCCCCCTCTCAGTGGAACAATAATCCTGACTAGGAAATTTCAAATATCGACTAGATAAAATCCACAAAACATTTAAAAAGAAAAAAAATTTAAACTAAAATACTCTAATCAAAGAAACATTTTCAATATAACACCTCATTTCAAAATAAACAAGCAGAAAATTATACATAACATTCAAAAAAATATAGGTAATTATTATATGAAAATCAACAAATTTAATGTAAATAAATTGAAAATCGATTATAAAATTAAAATTTATTCATTAAAAAAAATAAATACATGGTCATACATGTAGTATGAAAAATATTAATTAAGTAATTAACTATTTTTATGTGATTGTTAGTATATTGTTGATTTTCATAAGTAATTATCCCTATAAGAAAACTTATTTATTCTCATTATCAAATCAACCCATTTACTAAATGGTCCATATATGAAAAACTAATATCATGATGAAAAAATATAGAAAGGGGATATTTTTATTTATTATTTGATAAAATAAAAGAAAGTTATTTTAAATTGGGTTCAGGTGGGAAGTGCTAAAATGGTCCAAATTGTAAGATATTTGACATAAGGACTCGTATATATGATATATGTAGGTAAAATAGTATTATATGAATGTTGAATGTCTTATAGTATGATAATATTGAAATAAAGGTATACTGGATTTTATAATATAGGATATCATAATGCTTGAAATAAGATCTCATGTTATGTCCCTCTCTATCATATGGTATGATTGAGTGATGTTGCAAAGGGTGTGCAAGGGTCAAACATAGTGTATGATTTTTATATACTATAGATCTTGATATTAACTTTGATTGTATGAGGGACTAGATGTTAAGAGTTAATGTCTGAGTGATCATCCCACATAGGTTATCGTTATACAGGTATTACATGAAATGTAACACTAGGGAGTTTATTTCATTTAGGAAATTGATTTATAAACTTGATAAAGAATTAATTAATTAATTTTAATACATTATTTAACACATCAATTGCCTAATAGAACCATCAAAGGCTTTAAAACCCTTACTTACATGCAATGGTGGGTGTGTGTATTCTTATGCTTCATTCTTTATCAAAACTCTATGGAATCTAAAACTCTATTCATCATTCATCTTACTCTCGTGGAGGAAAAACATACCATTTATTATGGGTGACCCAGATCATATTATTAGTAATTATTTTTAACTGAACAAAACTTCTTGCAATTCCCTATACATGCACTCCTGTATCCAGTGCCATAAATAAATAATTTATATACTTTATTTTAAACTAGCTACAAAATAATAGATATAACTATCAATAATTAAAAAAATATTAATGATTAATTTCATATCTCATATCTCAAGGATCGTTGCAATGTCCTAACCCAGGATCCACTTTACCCGTGCGCCAAGTCGATGGGTCATATAGCCTCAAGCTCACCTGCTCGTATGCTAAAGGATTCCGAATAGAAGCAAGGATCTAAGGTGGTATTGTGGGGCTAATACAACCTCATATCAAACTAGTACAAAATGTATAATAAATAAGTAGACAACAATGGAATAATTTATAGACAGAAACTATAACAAAAGGACCAATAACCTGTCGTAGTGAAAGCATGATATAACAAAATGGAACAATATAATTGAATATGATAAAAAATTCAAGGGTGAAAGTTTAAATAACTAGAAAATATAATAATATAAAAATACAAGAGGTTGAGTCATATAAAATGATTTCATGGTATGATGATGTTCAAAAAGGGGAAACAAGGGATGTGAATATACAACATGATATACAAAACTAAAAAAGGACAATAGACTTCTACACCAGCTTCATGAGAATAAGATCAGTACTTTTCTATCATGCTCCATGCTATAAGTTAAAAATAATCAAACATCAATATCAGGGAACTTTTCCTTATCCATACCTATAGAAATGTAATCTACTTAGGTACCAAAGGCTATCTGAGTAGGGTGTGAGATAAAATCCAAGTAGGCTACCACCAATGGTGTCTAGAATTAATTCAACCCATGTACATAACAGCTGAAGTTTGTAGGTATAAAGAATAATAAACAATGATAAAATAATAAATACCATATGGATAAGGTTCATATGGGACACCATTCTTGCACTACCTACTTCAACATAGTCCAATGGAAGTATAATTAGTAACCATACATATATATATAGTAATAATATTTATAATTTATTTATGTATTATATCCACATATATACACTAAGTATGTGACAATGTAAGTAGGAAAATACTGAGATACAAGGTGCTAGATAGACCTGGTGTGTAGATCAAGAATCTATAACTAGTCTAATGAGATATAGGATTCAAAAAAGGGTACATTGCCTAAATCTTATGGTGAATGGGAGACATCATGTTCAAAACTCCAGATCAGTGGGGTGAGATGTCATTCCCAACACCTGATATAGAAGAACATGGAACGTCATGCCCATTGTCCATATATAGTTATAATGGTGAGATAAGTCATGATCAACACCCGATATAAGGAAGAGTGAAACTTTATGCTCAACAGGTCCTTTAACCATCAGTCCACAACCAATATCAATAGAGTACTCATAATAATAATAATATAAAGTATCACATCTAAGGCATTTATAATTAGTAATCCAAATATAACAAAGGCATCATAGTTTATAAAAATAGTATAATAAATCATGCATCACTTGGAATGGTGTTTTCACCCATTCTCATTCAATATAATTAATCCATTTCTTTTAATTAAGAAAATAAAAAAAATTAGAGGTCAATATGAACACTTAAAAGTTGTTTGGTACAACTAAAAAATTACATTTAAGTGGGGAATTAATTTATCACACCCAAAGGTTTGTCAAGTAATGAGGTTAAAACCCTCTAATCACTTATAAAGGGTCCATGGGATTATATCAACATGTGTATAACTATTTATAAATAAAGATAATGATTTAAGGAAACAAGAATAAATGGTTGGTGCGAATAAAATGATAGATATATGAAATTAACTCTAATTTTAGTAAAAAAACAAAACTACCACCTAACTTAGGGATATGGATGAATCCTCATCCAATATCAACTTCAGATTTAAATTTGATCAGAAGAAATCACTAAAAATAGGGAGAATAATCTCACACTAAAATAACACAAGATATAGGATGATAAATGAATAAAATAAGCAAGTGGAATCAAGATTTTATCGATTCAGATTCAATGTGATCAACAATGATTGATCAAGAGGTTGGATATAGGTGCTATCAAAATTCCTTAGTTATGCCATCGAAGATCCCAAAGTGAGAGGGAGAGGATTAAATCCCCTAAAAATGGGAGATGAAGGATGGGGGTGAGTTGTTTAATTTATTAAAGGTAATAATTATAATTTCACCCAAAAAATGGTTGTACATGGTTTGGATGCATGGTTTTTCCAAACTGTGTGCATTTTGTTGCCTCCACTATCTAAGTTGGGACCCCGCATCGGCTAGGCACACAGTTTTCCTAATTGTGCACAAGCTGTGAAAAATTCATCATCTCAAACCCCTCTAAAATGTATGGGTGTGCACCTAGGCTCGCACGGTTATAGAGAAACCATGGAACCCCCTTCTCCCTTCTAAAGTTTCCTATATAGTTATAAAAATTGTGCAGGTTGGGTGGCATAATTTCTCCAAACTGTGCGACCCAGTCTATCTTTATAAAATTCAAGGTTTTGGGCTCTGAAAAATTCATAGACACTCTCGTGACCTCCATGAATCCATTTGTAACAACTAATGTACTTATAAATTAATTTCTTTTCATTCTGGAATTAAATAGTCAAATTCATTATAAATGAATAATGAAATAAGTGGTATTTATAGAAATTAAGGAATTTATACTGATAGAATAGTAACTTTACCTTAGGAATAGTAATTTTTCTAATAGAATAGTAACTTAATATATGAAACTATAAATAAAATTCATGTATATTAAAAGTGAAAATATGATATATTTATATCATGGAATAAGTAAATAAATGGTTTGAAAGTTATAAATTAAGTGTTGGTATTTTTGTGAAATATAAATGTTTATTCATAATTTTATAATTAATATAATGATTTAAAAGAAAAATATTTTCAAAAAATATATTTATAAATTAATATTTTATTGTCTTATGATTATAAGCTAATTTTATGAGACCTTAATTAATTTTTCAAAGTGTTAAAAATTCTGTTATAGCTTTAAAATTGGTATTTTTGGAATAAATTATGATTTTAATTAAAAATTAAATTTCACATATATAGAAAATTATTTCCACAAAATTGAGTTCATTTTTTAATTCTACACATTTAAATATTATTAGGTTGAATTTTTCGTATTTTTTCTGAAGTACTTGAATTTTTGGTGAGTAGTAAAATATTTTAATTTACGGTATATATACATTATAAGTTAAATACACTATTACTTGAGTCATTTCTGATGTAATAATCATAATATAAAAATTACCTTAATTATTTTAATATATTTAGTCATAATAATCAAACTATTCATATTCTTAAGCCAAAATAATAAACTAATGAATATAATAATGAGAAAACACTCATCTATTGCACTATAAATACCACCCTCACCACCTCTTATCCTCACAGCTCAAATCCTTATAGCTTTCTTAATTTCTACCCAATTTTATTCCCAGTGATCTTCCCCACATCCAAGACCTACTTATCGCACTGAAATTTCAAAACCATGGGCCTTAAGGAGGTTCTCAAGGAGAATAATTCAAGAGGTGAAATCCTCTTTCATTTTCTTTTATTTTCTTTTCAATTATTTTACCTTTCTTATACTCTATTCACATCCCATTATACAAGTGGAATGAAAACTATAGTATCTTATATATAAATTAATTTTATCGGGTTTATGGATAAATTCATCATCAAACTTCTTCTCCTCTCCCTTTTCTTCTAAAAATGAGAACATCATCAGTGATGTGTCAATTTACCACAATCATGGATGATACACTTTCATTTTTTATTTGAACCTTAAAGGATGGTTATAAAACCATTATTATGGTTAAATAATATTTTATTATACATATTATATTTTATTTAATGTTTTGGAACCAATCTGTAAATATGATATTGAATAAAATGATATTAGTTCACGATGATCATAAAAACCGTCAAAATAAATTAAATCATTCTCATAAATTTTTATCTAATGATTCATCATAATATTATAAAAAATGATATATAGTATATTTAAAAACTATATAAATATATTAACACAATTTCATTCTACTTCTGGGGTTTTTCTTCCATTCTAAAAGAAAATCCATAATGAACCAACCATGGAAACCACGAAATAAATGCACTAGAACCAATGAAAATTACTTAATATTATTAGTAAATGGGTGGGAATATGTTATGATAATATCATATAAGTAATTATAAATATAAATATGGTTCTTTTATATATTAATAACACTCTTTAAACCCTTATATAGTAGTTTTAACATGTTTGAAGTAAGACGAACTTGAGGTAAGGGAATTATTAACCCAATTTCCATTATTTGAGTCAACCTTATACTTCCTAGATTATGTGGTACTAATATTATTTATGAAATTAATCTTGTTACTATTATGTTTTATTTACAGTTAATACAAATATTCTATTTGATTTAATAATTCTCACTTCAATTATAAGATATTTTTAAGGGACTTTTATGTAAAAATCATTTTTAAATTTCTATTTTTACCAAATTCAAAGGGAATGTTTTTATGAAAAGTATTATTATTTTATGATTTTAGTTCTTGGGAATGTTTTATGATGAATGGTGAGACCATTATCTCCTTAAAATTCATTGGTTATTTTTATTTTTGAGGTTTATCATATGGTTACTCCAAGTGTAACTATGATGGTTTCACTATAAGGTAGTCATGATGGTTACATCATAAGGTAGTTGTGAGGGTTACATTATAAGGTATCCATTAGGGTTACAAATAATATGGTAAATGTGAGGTTTAAAATATTAAGTAACTAATTCCCCAAGTTACCATCATAATATTAATTATGTTTTCTATGTTTTATGGAAATCTCATGTTTTCATAAAGTAACTATATGATACTTATTGGGTAAGAAGTATGTCTCTATGAAAATGATTGCATATGTTTATAAGTATTCATGTACTAATAGTTTATATCCTTATTTTTATGCTTCTTACTAGATTTTTTTTGCTCATCCCAAGTTTTAAAATGTTTTTAATAGGGTTTAAGGATGGGTAAGAGAAAAGGAGGAGCTAAGATTAATGTTGTAAACACTTTTCATGAAAATATTTCATGTTTTTTATTAAAAACTTTTATCTAATGGAAGAAATGGATATTGTTTTTCAAATTACCCACTTTTTATTCTTGTGGGTTTATATGTATGATTATTTCCTAATTTTCTAAAACTATAAACCAAAAATATATTTGGGAATGTAAATAAGTGAATTCTAAAAGAATTTACTTGAATATGTAATGTTTAAGGTAGGGCCCTTATAGTTGGTATCAGAGCATGATTTAGATAACTTTAGGGGTTAGGATAATGTTAATTGAATAATATAATAGATTTTTACCATATTTTTATGTTAAAATGATATATCATTTGAATATTACCATGTTGCTTCATCTAAGATATGTCTGTTCATAATGGTTTTCCACATGAGAAATAGGGAAGCTAAAGTAGGAAGGCACCAAGAGGTTGATATCTTTCTGAATCCACAACCTAGAATGGTGGGAATTGGAATTTAAATGTTTGTTATAGTAATGGATCATTTGATATATGATATAAATAATGATGGAATCCATGAAATAGAATAACTATAGCTACCACAAAGGAACATGATGATAGTGGAACAATTTATAAGGTAACACCCCCTTCTCTTAGTGGATCATCTGACCTAGTGGTGGATGAATGATGGATTAAATCCCTTGAATTGGTATTTGATATTACGAGGTGTTCAGATAAACAAAATTTTAGTCTTTCTATTTACTTTTTTGAAGATAAATATGACCAATGGTGGTCAATGGTCAAGAATAATAGGGATAACTATGATATTAATTCCTTGGAATTGGATAAATTTAAGAATATTTTACTTGAAAAATATTTTCCTATGGGGGTTTGAATTAGGATTGAAAAAAATTCCATGAATTGAAAAAAAAAGAGAAAGATTCTGTTGTCGTGTATGAAGCAAACTTCACCCAATTGGAAAGGTACACTCCAAATATTATTTAGCATCTTAATCGAAAAATCAATTGTTTTTAGTTAGGATTAAATGCAATACATCAAAGGGCATTAGACTCCTGTGAATTCATAAATAATGAAAAACTTGTCTGATGTTCAGAGAGGGTAGAAATGGATTTTTTTGATAATAACGTGTACTTTTACAATAATAAAAATAAGAGGTATATATAGAAAGTGATGGGTAATAATCAATCAAAGAAATATAAAGGTAAGAAAGCCCAGTTTTTAGTTTGTGAAAGTGTGCTGAAAAGAACCATGGGGAATGCCTTAACAAATCTAGTAAGTGTTTTCAATATAGAAATTTTGGAAATATGGCCTTAGATTTTAATGAAAATGATCTTAATATTAATTCTGATAAGAAAATTATAATGTGTTCTAATGTTGTGAGATGGGTCCTTATGAATATACCAACCCAAATAAATATTCCAATGATGGAAAGCATCCAGATTATAAGCACAAAGGTGCAATGAGATCCCTTGAGACTGCATCAATAGATGTTAGGACATCCAATAAAGCGGTATCAAGTACTCTTTTTGTTTACATATATTTTTTTAATTCCTTTTTTAATATGGGGTCTACACATTCCTTTATTTCTGAAAAATTTTCCGGTAAATAGGAAATTTCACCTTAAGAAATGAGATCAAATCTTATGGTTAAAACATAAGGGGGAAATATTATAGTAAAAATGAATTTTAATAATATTCTTATTGTTGTTTGTGGAAGGAAATTTCCTAAAAACATTTTTTTATAGTAGAGTTTCATGTTATTCTAGTCATGCATTGGATTTTTATTTATCATAATAAGATTGATTGTAGAGATAAAGAAATTTTTTTTCAAAAAGAGTTTCAATTTGTATACAATAATGAATCCATACAATTTATAACATATTAGGAAGCTAAGAAACTGTTAAAATATGGAAATGAATTTTATATTTCTTATATTGTTGAAAACAAGGGAGCTATTTAGATTAATAATGTTCCCATTTTAAATGAATACTTGGATGTTTTTTCAGATGCTTTGACCAGTTTTATACTTGATAAGGAAGTTGAATTTACTATTGACTTGGTTCCTGATGCTAATCCAATTTCAAACCCACCTTATTGAATGGATCAAGTAAAATTTATTGTTTTATTAGCTCCTAGGAGGTATTTATTTTTACAAGATTTACTTGAGATTTAGGTACCATCCACTAAAGGTGAAGGAGGATGAAATCCTGAAAATATCTTTTCATACTAGATATGAGAATTATGAGTTTGTTGTTATGCCCTATGGTTTAAAAAATTCCCCTAATATATACATGTATCTTATGAATATAATATTCTATGATTATTTAGATAAGTTTTTTGTTTTTTACTGATGATATTTTGGTCTTTTCATAAATTTATTAGGACCATTAAAAACATTTAAGGATTGTCTTGAAAAAACTTAAAGAAAAGAAGTTATATGGAAAATTTAGAAAATATGATTTTTTGTTGCAACAAATTTATTTTCTTGGGCACATTGTAAATAAAAATGGAATTATAGTTTATCCCTCCAAAAAAGTGGTTAATGAATGGGGGAGACCTAAAAAAATTATAGAGATTTGTAGTTTTATTGGATTAGCAGGTTATTACAGAGGGTTTGTTAAAAACTTTGCACAATTATATTGCCTTCTAACTAAGTTAACAAGAAATGGGGTTAAATTTATTTGGGAAGAAGACTTTGATGTCTATTTTCAAGAACTGAAGAAGAGATTGGTGAATTCTGTAGTTTTTACCCGGCCTTCCATCCATCAAACATCCTGAAGGCCTTTAAATTTTTTCATTATAAATAAACCCCTTTTTAAGGGAAGAAGGGTAAAACCCAAAATACATCATGGACATAAGACTTACCAAAAATAGATGGTCAAAGAGAAAAAAATAAGATTGAAAACATGAAAGTAACCCTCCCTAGCATGTGATCTTGATGACGCTCCCCACCATTGCAAGGCTGTTCGGAAAGAAAGTGTCATATGTCAAAGCACAAGCATGATCTGATGGAAAAACGCCATACCCTCTAAAAATCCAAATCCATCAAGCTATAAAAAGATGGGTCTATAGATTTGAATCCTCTTCAAGGACCTATTCCATGTGGTCAAGTATAAACAAACTGAAACATCGTAAAACCATTCACCATCATCCCATGATCTCCATTAGAAAACAAATCATCACTGATGATCACATCTCGGATGCCTGACAACACCATAAAATGCCATGCCACAATAATACCACTAACCACCCTTCACCTATGCATCAGCAAGAAAATAAAAGGGGTAGGAGCTCTAAAATGTGAGATGTTAGGCCAATTCCACCTAGGGTTGGAATACCTAGCAAACACACCATAGGAGTTCTACCGGAAAGGGAAACCAAGTCGACCTGCCCCAGAAGTGCTACTCTAGGCTAAAACCAGGTAGATCTGGATAGAGGAAGAGACTACACCGGATTCTGAGTCAAAAAAAATCATGATATTTGAGGTGAAAAGAAGAAACAAAAACCGATAGTAGGACAGTGCAGGCGATGTCGACACCAATAGATCAACCACAGGAAACCAACAACAAAGCAACACAAATCTGAACTAGAAGCCAATGTGAACAAAACACAAAAGAAAAATATCACCGACAAACCTAAACCGGGATACCTACCCCCTCTGAGCCTTACCAAAGGAGACGTCAGACCACTCCATTAGATGTAGAGGTCATCACTGAGTCTCTCCACCCCCAAGCCATCCAAGAACCAAGCAACCCGTAGCCAAAGACACTTCCAGATGCCAACCCATTGTCGATACTCCACCCCCAGGACAGTCGAGATCTATTCGAGACCCGTTCCGGCATTTCACTCATGGGAAACCTGATATCTAGACTATACACAATCATATATTCCTCTAGAAACTGATTCCGACATCAACGCTCCATCCCAGGGCCATCCGAGATCCAGAATTCCAAAAGCTAGAGACGACGCCTAATGTTGAAACCAAAAACAGCATTCCACTATAGGGCCATCCGAGTACCAGAACAACTGAATACATAGGCTCCACCACCTGAGAGGGACTCCTAAAATGATTATTCCTTATGATGATATCTAGTGGAGGGTGATGATGTCATGTATCATGGTCAAGTCGGAGGAGGGGAGCAGGAAACTATAAAGGAGAAACCCTAGCCACTGGGTTGGGAAGAGACATGCCACTCTGAGACCAGTATAAGATCCTTAACCATTCATATAATCAGTCATGAATTAACCCTACCTTCCCAAAATGGTGAGTTTTCATCTACAATGATTCTTTATTTAAGGGATTTGGTTGTATTCTGATGAACAATGATCATGTAATTTTTTATGAATCAAGACAACTGAAACCTCATGAGTTAATTTATCCCACACATGATTTGGAATTAGCAGCCTTGGTTTTCACTTTGAATATTTGGAGGTATCATTAATATAGATCAAAATGTGAAATATATACTAACCATAAAAGTTTGAAATATATATTCACTTAGAAGGAATTAAACATGAGGTAGAGAATATGGCTCGAACTGATAAATGATTATGATCACACGATCAATTACAATACTAGAAAAGTAAAAAAGTGGTGGATACCTTGAGTCAAAAACATCATAAATCATTAAAAATGCTATGTTTGGATAAATACCCCTTGATTAATGATTTGATGAATTTTGACTTAGAAGTCATTGGTATAGGAAATTAATCTATTTTGTTTTATGATTTAGTGAAATCTTATCTATCAAACAAAATTAAGAAAGTGCATAAGGATGAGAACGAATTATAAAAAAAGGTATAATTGGTTAAAAAGAGTAATTTTATAGAATTTAACATCGATAGAGACTATGTTTTGTGATTTGGGAAGAAATTATGTATGCCTTTTAATTCAAAATTATAGAAATATTTCTTAGGTGAAGCTCATAGTTCTCTATTTTCAGTTCATCCCAACAACAAAAATATTTACATATACCTTCAAGAGTATTACTGGTGGGATGGAATGAAAAGAGATATTGATGATTTTACCATAAAAAGTTTGAATTTTCAGTAGGTTACATCAGAGAGACAATTATCAAATGGGATGCTTCATGCTTTACCGGTTCCATAGAAGAAATGGGAAAATATATATATGGACACATGGTGGGACTACCAAATACTTATTGAGGTGATAATGCGATTTGGGTTATTGTTGACAAAATGACTAAATCTGTACATTTCCTTCCAATTAGAGATACTAGGTATTTAGATCATATTTCTTGAATATACCTTAAAAATATTTTTAGGTTACATGGACTTAATCTTTTTATTGTATCTAACCATGAGCACAAGTTCACTTCTAACTTTGGGAAATGCCTTCAGAAGTCACTGGGAACAAAATTAAATTTTATCACTACTTTTCATCATTAATTTGATTGATATAATGAGTGAATAATTCATAAATTGGAGGATATTCTTTGACCTTGTTTAATGGACTACTATGGAAGTTGGTATCAACATTTGTTTTATTTGGTTTTTCATATAATAACAAATTTCATTCCAGTATACAAATAACACCTTTTGAGGAATTATATGGAAATTGGTGTTGAACTATATCCTTTTAGGATGAAGTTAGGGAAATAAAGTTGATGGGAATAGAATTAGTAGTAAGTGGTTGAGAAAGTTAATATGATCTAATAACACATGAGGATAGATCAAAGCATCAAGAAAATTTATGCAGATAAAAAGAGGAAAGACTTTTATTTAGAGGTCGGTGGTCATTTTTTTTCTTATAATATCACCATGGAAAAGTGTTATGTGTTTTTTTAAGAAAGGAAATATAATTACATGGTTCATTAGACCTTATGAAACCTTGGATAATGTTGGAGCAGTCTCTTACTAAGAATATTTGCCTTCGAGTTTATCACAGGTGCACAATGTTTTTTATGTTTTGATGTTGAGAAAGTATGTTCCAGATTGATCTCATGTTTTGAGCCTAGAAGTATTTTAGTTGAAATAGAGCCTTTATTTTGAAGATAAAATTTCTCATATTCTTGATTTTAAAGAGTAATTATTATGGAATAAGGTAATTCACAAGGTTAAGGTTTTGTGGAGAAACTACATGGTTGAAGAAGAAATATGAGAATTTGTAAATGCTCTGAGGAAAAGGTACTCTCACTTATTTAATATGTAAATAAAAATTATAAGGGAAAAATTTATATATGGTGGGTATAATTTAACAACCTAGGTAATTATAAAATAATTTATTTTCATTTTGCAATTAAATAGTCAAATTCATCATAAATGTATAATGAAATAAGCTGTATTTATAGAAATTGAATAAATTTTACTGATGGAATAATAACTTGACCTTAGAAATAGTAATATGTCCAATAGAATAGTAACCTCACATATGAAACTATAAATAAAATTCATTTATCTTAAAATTGAAAATAGGATATATTTATATCACGGAATAAGTTAATAAATGTTGTGAAAGTGATAAATTAAGTGTTGGTATTTTATGAAACATAAATGTTTATTTATAATTTTATAATAAATATAATGATTTAAAAGAAAATATATTTTCATTAAATAGATTCATAAATTAATATTTTATTTTCCTTTGATTATAATATAATTTTATGAGACCTTAATTAATTTTTCAAAAGTGTTAAAATTTTAGTTATAGTTCTAAAATTGGTATTTTTTGAATAACTTTTCATTTTAATTAAAAATTAAATTTCACATATTTAGAAAATTATTTATATAAAATGGAGTAAATTTTGTAATTATAAAAATTGAAAAATTGGTAGAGTGATTTTTTGGGGTTTTTTCTAAAATACCTGAATTTTTAGTGAATAGTAAAATATGGTAATTTACGGTATATATACATTATAAGTTAAATAATCTCTTCCTTGAGTCATCAGTGATGTAAGAAACAGAATCTCTAAATTCTATTCATTATTTTAATATATTTATTTATAATTATTAAACTATTCATAGTCTTGATCCCAAATAATAAACTACTGAATACAATAATGAGAAAACACCCTATCCTCCACTATAAATACCACCCCTCACCACATTTTCTCTTAATAACTCAAAGAGTTTTATCTTGTTTAATTTCTTCCCGATTACATTCCTAAGACTCTTCCTCATGTCCAAGACCTATTTATCTCACCAAAATTCCAAAACCAAGGTCCTGAAGGAGGTTCTCAAGGACGAGAATTTAGGAGGTAAAATCCTCTTTCATTTTATTTTATTTTATTTTCAATTATTTTTCATTTCTTATAATCTATTAAAATACCATTATCCAATTGGAATTAAAACTCCATTATCTTATATATACTTTAATTTTATCATGTTAATGGAAAGATTCATTATCATACTTCTTATACTCTCCCTTTTCTTCTAAAAATGAGAACAGCGTCTGTGATGTGCCGATTTACCGCCATCGTGGATCATACAATTTTATTTTTCATTAGAGACTCCAAGGGTGGTTATAAAACCATTATTATTGTTAAATAATATTTTATTATACATATTATAATTTATTTAATGTTCTATAACCAATATAAAAACATGATATTGAATAAAATGATATAAGTTTATAATGATCATAAAAATGCCAAAATAAATTAAATCATTCTCATTAACATTTAATCTAATGATTCATCATCATATAAGAAAATAATGATAACTGGTTTAATTTAAATTTCTATAAAAATATTAACACTATTTAATTACACTTTGTTAGTTTTTATTCCATTCTACAAGAAAATCCATAATGAACCAATCATGGAAACTGTGAAATAAATGCACCCAAAACAATGAAAATAACAAAATATTATTAATAAATGGGTAGGAAGATGTTATAAGAATATAATATAATCAATTAAAAATATAAATATGGTTATTTAATTTATTAATAACACTCTTTAAACCATTATACATAAGTTTTGAACATGTTTTAAGTAAGACGAATCCGAGGTAAGGGAATTCTTAACCCAATTTTCATTTATTTGGTTAAGATTCTACTTCATTTATTATGTAATACTAAGATTATTTGTTAAATTAATTTTGTTTATATTATGTTTTATTTTTATTTTATACACACATTAAATTCTTTTTACTAATTCTCAATTTAATTATATGTTATTTTAAAGGGACTTTTCTTAAAAACCCTCTTTATATTTCAATTTTTATAAAATTCAAAAGGAATGTTTTTTTGAAAGTATTCTTATTTTATGATTATCGTTCTTGGGAATTTTTTGTGATTAATTGTGGGGCCTATATATCCATCTAATTAATTGTTTATGTTTATGTTGAAGTTCTACTGCATTGTTACTACAAGTGTAACTATGATGGTTACACCATAAGGTAGTCGTGAGGGTTACATCATAAGGTATCCTTGAGGGTTATATTTTAAGGTATCCATGAGGGATAAAAATCATATGGTAGCCATGATGGTTACAATCTTAAGTATTTAATACCCCAAATTACCTTTATTATATTATTTATGTTTTCTATATTTTATGGAAATATCATGTTTTCATAAATTAATTATATGATACTTATTACGTGAGAAGTATGTCTTTGTGAAAATGATTACATATGTTTATAAGTATTAATGTACTAATGGTTTCTTTCCTTTTTTTTGTCCCTTACTAATATTTTTTTGATCATACCAAGTTTAAAACTATTTTTCATAGAGTTTAAGGATATTTAATAGAAAAGGAGAAGCCAAGATGAATGTTGTGAAGACTTTTCATGAAAGGATTTCATGTTCTAATTAGAAACTTTTGTATTATGGAAGAAATGGAGAAAGTTTTAGTAGTACCCACTTTGTATGCTTGTGGGTTGATATGTATTAATTAGGTCCTAGTTTTCTAAAACTATAAACCAAAAAGATCTTTGGAAATGTAAAGAAGTGAATTCTAAAGGAATTATTAGATTATGTAATGTTTAAGGATGGGTCCTTATACCATTAGGTAACATTATATGGGACACATTAATGAATTTAAATTGAAAAAAATGATCTGTACCTTTGAGGAAAAAGATATATTGTCACCACATCCCCTCTTTAATGAATCTCATCCCCAAGTTAGACTTATAATCGTAAAAAGGTATGATCTAAAAAAAGTTACAACCACTGAGATCATATATCATTTTCCCACTCTTATGTCTCATAATATACTTGGTCATGCTTCCATAAAATCCAAACTAAAGGGACTGACCAACTTCAGAGTGATTTCACTCTCTAATCCACAATATCCCCTCGATACTCCATAAAGAAAGCAACCATATCTGACTTAACCTAATCAAGTTTGGAAACATGTGATGGATCTAGATAGTATTGGTGAAGATGAGTTACATGAAAGACATTGTGAATAGACTAGTATCTCTGAGTAAGTTATAGTTATTAAGAAACTTTTCTAATTAATTTCAAAATATCAAAGTTTATAATGAATTTAGGTGAAATATTACCATAACTTTGAATACCTTGATGGAATAACCTGGGTGAAATTAAAAAAAACATGATCCTTGACCTCGAACTCAATAGGTATTCAGCATCATTTTGCATATGACTATTTTCTAGAATGAGATGTCAATATGCACTTTATGATCAACCAGACCTGCTCTGAATTCTCCTAAATGAGACATGGTCAAATGAATGATTCCTCCCCTACCTCTAGCTCATATAGTGTTGATCAGAAGGTCTTACCATATAAGGATTCATAAAGATCCATATGGATGGTATCATGGCAGATGTGATTATAAGAAAGCTGCACAAGGGTCATGTGTTTCTTCCAAGTTCCCCCAAAGTCAAGGACACTTGTGTGGAACATTTCCACTAACACGTTAATTGTAAAATATATCTATCCATCAGTCAGAGGGTGATAGGCCCTGCTCAGAAGCACCCATGTACCCAAGTCCTTTTTCAATCCCTTCTAGAATCGAGATGTAAAGAGAGTGTCCTTGTTAGAAATGATAGATCATGGAGATCCATGAAGACATTCAACCTCCATGATGTATAGCCTACCTAGTTCATCTATGTATAGGGTCTCTTAAACAGGTATGAATTGTGTGACCTTATTCCAATGATAAAAAAATACCCAAACAATATCATTTCAACAAGGTGATCTGGTTAAACAAGTCACAAAGTCCATAGAAACATTATCTCAATTTCACTTGAGAATAGATAATGGCTGTAAAAGTCCTTATGGTCACTGATTCTCCACCTTCACCTACAGATAGGTGTAACATCATGTAAAAAATTTTGAAATATCCCATTTCATTCCAAGCCATCAGTACTGGTGATGTAAATCTTGATACATATTGGTGACTCCATGATGTATGGCCTAAACTAAGGCATGAAATTCCCACTTCAACTCCTCTCTAATGTATGCTGGGACCTAGAAATTCCCATGAAATCATAAGGTTGAAGCCTCATTCACAATCCAACCAGATGATGAATCGTCATTAAAGATACTTTCCCTTAGAACTAATCCCTTTGTATTAGATAGTTTTTTCATTCTCACTCATTCTATAAGGATATAGGTCACTACTAAACCTGAGAGTATAGTATGTCCATGGTCCTTCTGAACCTCAACATGAATCTATGAAAATAAGTCCATGAGCTGTCACTCACCACTGGCCTCATAAATTTCTTGGGTCTAAGTATTCTTCTTCAGAGCATAAACTATAGTGTTTACTTTCCCAAACATATAGAAAATCTTGAAATTGAAGGATTTAAAGCACTCAACCCATCTACGATACCTATGATTCAGATCATTCTGTGTAAAGTTGTACCTGTGGGTTTTTTGATCTATGAATACCAAAAAACTCTCTCCAAGTAGTTTCTCTAACAACAAAAATCATGTATAAAAAAGCTATCTCAAGGTCATGCATTAGGTAATTCTACTCATGAGTCCTCAACTGATGAGACCCATACGTGAAGACTCACTCATCCTGCATTAGAATAGCTTCCAACCAAATACTTGATACATCACAATATACTATATCAGTCATTCCAAGCTCCAAAAAAATTAGTATTGACACTAAAGTAAAAACCCATTCAGCACTTGAAAGGCTGCTTCACAAGTTTCCAACAATATAAATTTCACACCATTTTTATTCAGATAGGAAAGAGGCACTACAAGTCATGATAAATCCTAGATTTAGCATCTATAACATCTAGTTATCTCTAAGAAACTCGGTTTGTCAAAGATGTTCTTATGATGTTCCCAAGAAAATACAAATCTCAATTTCTCTAGGTATACTAATACATCTAACGTTGAGATTATATGACTCAGGAAGTGGACTTTTTCAATCCAAAAGATTCATTTTCTGAGCTTAGCATAAATATAGTTCTCTCTTAGTGCATTTTTCGCTGCCTCAAGATGGTTTGAAGGGTCATGTTGAGAATGAGAGTACACTAAGATGTCATCAAAAAATACTACCTTAAATGAATCCAAATATCATTGGAAATATGATCTATAAAATCCATAAAGACTGTAGGTTCATTCATGAGATAAAATGGCATAAATAGATACTCATAAAGACCATACCTACATAGGAAAGTTGTTCAAGGTATTTATGAAGATCTGACATGCACCTGATGATATCCTGACCTCGGATAAATCTTTGAAGACACTCTTACTCCTCAAAGTTGGTCAAATTGGTCATATATTTGAGGTAGTGGATACTAGTTCTTTAACATAAGATGGTTAAACTAATGGTAATCCACACAGATCATAAGGGTACCATTCACCTTATTTTCAAAATGGACCGATGGACCCTAAGGATAAGTGATGGGGAAAATAAAGCCTTTAGCTTATAGATCTTATAATTATTTCTTGAGCTCTAGAATATACAAAGGTTTCATCCTATAAGGAGGAATGGTTATTGGTGCTTCTCCTGTAACTATCTCAATGGTAAATTATACCTCTCACACTAGAGGAAGCCTAGAAAAGTCATCAAGGAAGACATTATTAAAAATATCCACAAAAGGAGGAAAATATCATCTTGTAAACCTTGATCATCCAAGAAAAGAGTAGAAATCTGAGCTATTATAATGTCTAACCCCTGATGCTTAAGTCCTAATCACGTAGCTTGGATATCTCATTTTCCCTTATCCATGTTCCTATCACCCTCTGGTTATGTAAACATCACCCTACATTGATAGAAATGAATATGGGAATGGTTGTTACTAACCAGTCTTTTTTATGATTATATCAAATCTTATCATATTGAGAATGAATAGATTACATACGATTAGATATCCACTTATCTTAAGGGTAAAATAATTAAAATGAGAAATTCACTGTAATTGATTACCAAATGAGGTATTTAGTGTCATCGTTCCACTAAAGTGTTCTATCTTGAGTCTTAAACTCTCAATTATTGCATCCAATATAAAATAATCAGGTGTACCTATGTCAAAAAAAAGTAGGCAATAATGTAGAGGATACTAGAATAGTACCTTGAAATTTAGAAGGTCCAAGATTATGCTCCTACAACATAGGATGTAATGAATGTAACTAGAATATATTGCATCCCTGAGTCACAACCAGAATACCTGGAGTAAGCCCACTCTACTGGCACTGAGAATCATGTGTCTGTTTTCCTCTACCTCAACCACCACCTCAGCTTGAGCAGTTGGTGGTATTCTAGATACTTACCTGGCGAGAAACTATTGGACCCACTCCAGAATATAGGCTAGGTGTAGATCCTCCCTCTCTAGGAACTATTTTAAAATTATTGAAGAAGCACTGGATATGACCCATCCTTATACCGCCTCTGCATTCCACTAGATGTTGTAAACACTAAGGTTTTATATGTACATGTTTTCCACACTGATGACATGTGAGGAAACTATCAGAACAAGGAGTTTGACTACTGCTACCCCTGTTAGAAACCATTAAACAACACTTGCCTCTTCTAGAAGAACTGTTGGTTGGTCTAGGTGTTGAACCACCCTAGTTCCCACCATTATCCTCCCTTATATTCTACTCAATAATAAGGGCTTGGTTGACTATCTTAGAAATTATCTTCAACTGAAAGATATTAACCTATGATCGATTGGTATAAACTGGACCATCCTAAAATCACATCGTAGTCAAGAGAATATCACTAGATAAGGTATGAGAGAAATGATGCAACTCAGTGAAAAGATAAGAATACTCCATGAAACACATGGCTCCCAATTAGAGGTTCATGAATTATCTATCTTGACCAACCTTCATAGTTTCTAGAAAGAAATAATTGTAAAAGATCATCTTGAATTTCACCTGGATCATATCACGATACCGATCAGTCTAGGTAACAACATCCCACTATCACTTGGAATAATTGATTAGTATATAGAATATGGGATTGACCTTCCTCTATGGAGCCATCTCCAGGTTCACGAAAATAGAAAGCATGGCCTCCATCAATGACTTTGTAGTATGTGGTCCTCCATTCCCCAAAAAGGTGGGATGATGATACTACTAAAACCATGATCCAACTATTCCATAGTCAGGGTAGGTTAAGAAATAACTTTCATAGATATTATAATTTGGAATAAACCCTCTCAAAACTAGGAATTGATTCCCATATTAGTAATAGAAGGTGGTTCCATAGGTGTAACTGTAGGATGGATCAATGGAGGCTTAGGGTCTAAAACCTGAAGTGCATGGTCATCATTGTAACACCCCGACCCCAGCTACCCAGAGTCGGTGCATTACTTCGTAACATTGGCATGATCACAAAAGATCAAGTCTCGAAAGACCGATTAGTTTAGTAGCCTTGGAAACACTAGATACATTCGTAAATGTTACATTACATCAAAAAGTGAAAAACTACAATAACAAAGTCTTCATAGTCCACTCTCATATCCTCTTCTGACAATCCCTGCAGGTCATTCATAAAATACTTCTTCACATCCTGGAAAATATTAAAACATTGAAAGGGGTGAGCTCAGATGCTCAGTAAGGATAACAATATTGCGTAAGCCTTCATAAATAAACATAAACATTTAAGGCAATGTATAACTAAAACAAAAGCCTTTTAAACTTGAACATCAACATAATATGGCAAAAGTAAAATGAGATAATTCCATTTACTTCTTCACAAGGATATTCTACTGGTCGAATAATCACATGAAATATCATTAACCACTTTCATAATGATGGAATGCATAATGCCAGACTATCATAACCACGTAGTCAAGGCCTCATGCCAAGACCACAAATAAGATTTTGTCAAGGCCTCGTGCCAAGACACTAGTTTGTCTCATGAGACCTGCCGATGCATCGAGGAGCTATAGAGGGCTCCATCCGTCACTTATTAAGTCCAATGCATTCCTCATATGAATAGGTTTAAAGATATCATAAACCATAACATAATCGTATCACATGAAACATGCATAAATGAAACATAACATTTCCACATTTCAATCACAAGATTTCAATACAACACATTGATATAAAAAAATGCTTTCAATACCATTTTCAATACCAAAATAAAATAAAGTTAAAACTTTGTATTTATTTTTCATTAAAAAAAAGTGATGGCTTGTAGAGGAAGCTGAAACTCAAATAATGGTCATGGCGGCAGAGAAGTCGTTGTCGCCGCATATGTACGGAAAGAAAAAGATTCCCTTTTTTCGTTTAGTAAAACGCTTCGTATAAAAATATTCCTTTTGAATAAACTTAAAAGTCAAAGGGGTTTATACACCGTATAAAAGAAAGTTGTGTATAAAACCAAATATGCCTCAATGAAAGGGGATTGAGACGAAGTCCTTAAAAAGATCATTTTTAAAATAAAAGAGATCTACTATGTGTATTCACTATAGGTACACATAAAGAAAGTAAAAATACAAAATAGGACATAATAACATCATGACATAATTTGAAAGTATGAGATTAACCCAAAAATGGAAATTGGTTTAAGAAGTTCCCTTACCTCGTGTCTGACTTTACTCATCCGTTCTTTAACCTCCTGAATAATAAACTAGAGTTAATATATACCTTATTAATAACCATTTTCAATTTCATTATCCTTTTTATATCACTTATTACAATGTTATGAACATTATGTAATTATTTAAGTTAATAACGGTCGTTTTGTCGATCTTTGGTACTTGAGTCAACAATAAACTTCTTATAATTAGAAGTTGTTTATGTGGTAGAATATCCATTATCTCCAGAATTATATTCATGATTTAGATGTCATATATATCATATATATCCAGTATATACATTCATTTATAATATTACGTAACATTTAGAGGTAAGAAATGAAATGCACCGTTCATGGAGACGGTAAGCCGTACGTACGCATGAACGCTACTGTCATTTCAATTTCATATTTAATGGAACGAAATCATAATGATATAAATGTATAATATAATTCCAGTATAATATAGTGTATAATACCATTTACTCCATCCTTTATACATCCCACATATGGCATTAACGATTCAAATCACTTTGAGGGGGCGGCAGTCCGCACTTCCTAAAATGAAATTATCGCGTTTTACCCATAATGGAAATCATAAAGTATGCCATAAATGAGAAATAAAGAAGCATAAGTAAAACATAAACATATTATATATCATATATAAAAATAGTGACATCTTAATGGCCACCTTTGAAGGTTTTATATGAGTGTTGAACAATCATCGTTTCGTGAGGCAGAAATTCGCCATCCACAGAAACCATATGTTCTTTAACCATTGGATGTAGGTGTGTGTAAGTGTAGCTCGAATCCTTCATATAAAAACATCCTAGTATATTGAGGATACTGTTGTTGTTACAAAAGAAATGAATAAAAAGAGTTTAGGGGGTTTGAAAAGAAAAATAAAACAAAACAACATTAGAGAAGACATTACCTCAAAATCGGGTAACTCTTTTTTGATTTCAGCCAAAAGCTTCCTTGAGAAGAGTTATGCCCAAAGTGAGGATTCTAGGAGTAAGAGGGGGAAGTTGGGAGAGTATTTGGTCAGAGGTTGGCCGAGCCAAATATCTTGAAAGTGTGAATGAGGTGGTATAGGTGGGGGCCTTTTATAAGTGGAGAGGAGGGCCACTCTTGGAATGTAAAGAAAAGTCACTTTATTATAAAATGAGTTTTGGAATTTAGAGGTCCCACACATATATAATTCGAGGATAAGATGATAAGGGTTCAAAATATACTCATCCAATAGGTTTTTGACAAGTGTACGCTTTGGATTTTACATTATCTTTATATTTTATTTAAATCGTTAAATAATGAGGTCATCGCTGCATCATCATGATGTCATAATTAATTTAATTTATTTAATGTCCAAAAATTATAAAAAAAATACTATGATGTAGGAAATCGTTTTAGATTTCTAATTAATATTTATAATAAAAATTTGGACTTGTTTAACCCCATTTAAAAATTGTTTTAGTAAAACAACTCAGGTTTGTGTCAATTTAGTTTTAACATTAAATATATATATATTAATGTCATTTTCCAACCAAAGTGGCTCCATGGGGTCCCCAAGTTGACCCATGGGTTGTCTTGGTCGGCCATGACTCATCCAATAGGAGTAGGACAAGTGTCAAGCTCATCTCATATTATTAAAATATTATTTTTACCTTAAACTACACTAATTACCTCTAATCGCGATTAAGAACTTAAAAGTTACTATTCACCAAAAAATTATTTTGATCTCATTGAACCACATTTTACTTCTTAATGACAACCATGTATGTCGGTTTTTTAAAAATCAAATTACAGAAGTGGTAATATTTCATTTAAATGAAAAATCAGTTATTTAACTACCACTTAGTGGTTTCACTATTCATCAAAAATTGAAGTTTTTCAGAACAATGCCAAAATTTCACCCTAAGCTATAATTGATATTCTGAATTCAAAAATGATGTCTATTTTACAAAATTACAAACATATAAGTTGCATTAATTAATTTTATAATTAATTCCCGCTGTTACAACAAATAGCGTGTTTTTAAGAAACAATTTATATCAAAAGATTGGCAATTGTTTATGTCCAATTTCAATGTTAAATTAATTCTAATGACCACCTTTGGATAAAATGGTAAAAATATATTCTAATTATACTTTAAAACCACTAAATAGTATAATTTATCATTATAAATTATTTTGATTAAAAAATTTGTTTTTAAGTAATTTTCACTATTCATAAAAAATTGGAAGTTCTCATAAAATTACAAAAAATTCAACTTTGGATAATTTCAATATTACGAATACAAAAATGAAGTCCATTTTGAAATATAAAATTTCTATAATTTTAAAAAGTGGTTATTACAATTCATAACGGCTACTTTGATTAGTCGCGGTGTTTTAGAACTCGAAGTTGCGTACAATGCAAGCTATTGCATTATTGAATGAGAAGCGTATCGTGGAAGCTCGGGGTGTTACATTCTCCCCTCCTTCAATAAATTGCGTCCTCGCAATTTGAAATTTTTCTTTGAAAATAAAAGGTTGAAAAGAGAAAATACCTTTGAGGAAAACCCACATCGGAAATAAGGTTAATGAATATATAACATTAAAAGAAAGCAAGTTAAGTACAAAGGTCACCCGATATAGCCCATTCTAGGATTCTATGAAAATATGGATATGGAGGAGAAACAAACCATCAATGTCTGATGGAGAGTTATAGAAAACAGGATTAGGAGAAAGTTTAACTACAAGAAAATCACAAACTTGTGATTGGTTAAACGGTCATTGAATCCCCAGTTGGAAAAGTTAACCGACAACATTTTTGTTTTAAGTTACCTTTTATAATGTTGAGGAATTTATTTAAGAGATTTACTAAGAACGTAAGGGAATATACATACTTGTTATGTATACTTTCATTCGTTAATAAATTTTTACCACAAACCCAACTTTTACTCCAAATGGTAACGGAACTCAAAAATATTCTATTTATCCTAATTGTATAAGGTTCCAAATGTTAACACATGCCATTTAGATTAGTAAAATTATTTTTTAATAACCAGGGACTTACTGTAGGCTAGTGGTAGGAAATAAAGGCCTGTCGCACTATGATTGTGGGTTCGATTCCTGCAGCTTTGTCCGACGCGACGGGTTATGCCCCACCCTGCAGGTTGTCCTTTTCCTAAAACTATAGTATCATAATATTCCAAAAATAATCTTCATAAATTTTTTAACCTTAAACATTACTATCCAAAGATCAACTTAATCCACTCCAACCTTTATAGTTATCCAAAATACCTCTGTCCAGATTTTCTCTAAAAGGTCTCTTACTTCCAAAATCAATTTATCAGATTCCCCAAACAAAGTAAAGTTTCTCTTATTGTCACATACTAAAAATATAATAACTTCATCATATTAAAACCATACTGAAATCAACAAGTACTTCAGTACAATCCTTATATATATATCACATTATTCTAATAACCAGAATATAATCCATGAGTCCAAAAGCACCATTACATTAGTTATTCTGCTTCAACTGTAGTAACAGCATAAGATTGTCCTTGATCCCTTGGCCTTTTCTGAGGTAAGTTTCCCTGACGCTTAGGACATTCATTTGCATAATGACCCATTTCTATACAATTGTAGCATTCAACTTTGATAGCCTCTTTATTCCCCTTGCAATCACGAGCCTGGTGACCCTTTTCTCCACATTTATAACAAACTCTCATTCCTTTTAGGCAAGTACCAGGGTGATTCTTCCCACAATTATCACATAATGGAAAATCCTTCTTTCCCTTTTTCCCTTTATCTGTCTCTTGTTCCACCGTTCTCTTCTTCTCTTTCTTTACTTTGTTGTCATAAGACTTAGAAAATTCCTTTTCTGTCTTGATAGCACACGAGACAATATCTTCGTATGATGAGAAGGATTGTGATACTAGAGATCGACGGAGAAATGGTTTTAACCCATCAATGAAACGATCAATCTTACTCCTTGGGTTACGTATATAATCAGCAGCATACCTCGCTAACCTTGTAAAGTTGTCCTCATACTTTGCGACATTCTCATCCTCCTTCTGCCTCAGACTCATAAATTGCCTTTCCATATCTGCTCGACGGTCACGAGGAAAGTATTTTTCTAAGAAAAGCTCTTTGAACTCCCTCCATTCCATATTCGATACTTCATCATCTTCCTTTGTGTTTTGAATCAGCGACCACCACTGATCGGCATCTCCAGTGAGGCGATAAACTGCCATGACAACCTTCTCCCTTTCGCTACTCCCCAAGGCATGGAATATTTTCTCTAAGGAGTTTATCCATTGCTCAGCTACTAACGGATTTGTACCCCCATTAAATGTTGGTGGTTTTTGCCTCATGAAGCGGTCTAACATTGATCCTCCACGTTGTGGATCAGGGTGATCCATACAAGTAAGGTTATTATTCATAACTTGAGTGAGTTGTCCTAGTATGGTAATAAGTTGATCAGAACCAGTTGTGTCTCCAGATCCACAATAATTATCTTGAGCAGGAGGGAAATCCCTACACGTAGTGTGTGCATTGATATGGTTTCCATTCCTTCCACTAGGCGCCATTTCTAAACAATGGCATAAACTAGATTAGTTTATGAATCAAAATACATAATTCCATACTTGTAAAATACTTAAAATAAATTGAACTATTTATGGATATAATCCATAATCATAAAAAGGTTTTATTTGAGGAAGTATATACTCATAACCGTTCATAGTGGTTTGTAAAGAAAATGAGAATTATCCTAAGCATATCCCCCGGGAGTGTCATAACCAAGAGTGCAGCAAGGCCCGTTGTCGTGTACCAGTTCCCGTTTGAGTCTAGCTCAAAGCGGTGTTTTTAGGTTTTACCCCTAGGTCCATCTGTACCAGAGCCGCCTCTACCTGCTCGTATCCAGACAGGGATGTATTGCTTAGAAAACTCACAAAATCACTACAATAACAAAATTCTAGGAAGTTCTTATATACTAATCCTCAAAGTCTATCTTTGGGCTATGTGCTCTAATCAGAGTTTATCTAAATATAGTTTCCAAGGTTAGTACTAAACTGCCTATGATACCAACTGTAACACCCCGACCCCAGCTACCCAGAGTCGGTGCATTACTTCGTAACATTGGCATGATCACAAAAGATCAAGTCTCGAAAGACCGATTAGTTTAGTAGCCTTGGAAACACTAGATACATTCGTAAATGTTACATTACATCATAAAGTGAAAAACTACAATAACAAAGTCTCCATAGTCCACTCTCATATCCTCTTCTGACAATCCCTGCAGGTCATTCATAAAATACTTCTTCACATCCTGGAAAATATTAAAACATTGAAAGGGGTGAGCTCAGATGCTCAGTAAGGATAACAATATTGCGGAAGCCTTCATAAATAAACATAAACATTTAAGGCAATGTATAACTAAAACAAAAGCCTTTTAAACTTGAACATAAACATAATATGGCAAAAGTAAAATGAGATAATGCCATTTACTTCTTCACATGGATATTCTACTGGTCGAATAATCACATGAAATATCATTAACCACTTTCATAATGATGGAATGCATAATGCTAGACTATCATAACCACGTAGTCAAGGCCTCGTGCCAAGACCACAAATAAGATTTTGTCAAGGCCTCGTGCCAAGACACTAGTTTGTCTCATGAGACCTTCCGATGCATCGAGGAGCTATAGCGGGCTCTACCCGTCACTTATTAAGTCCAATGCATTCCTCATATGAATAGGTTTAAACATATCATAAACCATAACATAATCGTATCACATGAAACATGCATAAATGAAACATAACATTTCCACATTTCAATCACAAGATTTCAATACAACACATTTATATAAAAAAATGATTTCAATACCATTTTCAATACCAAAATAAAATAAAGTTAAAACTTTGTATTTATTTTTCATTAAAAAAAAGTGATGGCTTGTAGAGGAAGCCGAAACTCAAATAATGGTCATGGCGGCGGAGAAGTCGTTGTCGCCGCATATGTACGGAAAGAAAAACATTCCCTTTTTTTCGTTTAGTAAAACTCTTCATATAAAAAGATTCCTTTTGAATAAACTTAAAAGTCAAATGGGTTTATACACCGTATAAAAGAAAGTTGTGTATAAAACCAAATATGCCTCAATGAAAGGAGATTGAGACGAAGTCCTTAAAAAGATCATTTTTAAAATAAAATAGATCTATTATGTGTATTCACTATAGGTACACATAAAGAAAGTAAAAAATACAAAATAGGACATAATAACATCATGACATAATTTGAAAGTAGGAGATTAACCCAAATAATGGAAATTGGGTTAAGAAGTTCCCTTACCTCGTGTCTGACTTGACTCATACGTTCTTTAACATCCTGAATAATAAACTAGAGTTAATATATACCTTATTAAGAACCATTTTCAATTTCATTATCCTTTTTATATCACTTATTACAATGTTATGAACATTATGTAATTATTTAAGTTAATAACGGTCATTTTGTCGATCTTTGGTACTTGAGTCAACAATAAACTTCTTATAATTACAAGTTGTTTATGTGGTAGAATATCCATTATCTCCAGAATTATATTCATGATTTAGATGTCATATATATCATATATATCCAGTATATACATTCATTTATAATATTACGTAACATTTAGAGGTAAGAAATGAAATGCACCGTTCATGGAGACGGTAAGCCGTACGTACGCATGAACGCTACTTTCATTTAAATTTCATATTTAATGGAACGAAATCATAATTATATAAATGTATAATATAATTCCAGTATAATATAGTGTATAATACCATTTACTCCATCCTTTATACATCCCACATATGGCATTAACGATTCAAATCACTTTGAGGGGGCGGTAGTCCGCACTTCCTAAAATGAAATTATCGTGTTTTACCCATAATGGAAATCATAAAGTATGCCATAAATGAGAAATACAGAAGAATAAGTAAAACATAAACATATTATATATCATATATAAAAATAGTGACATCTTAATGTCCACCTTTGAAGGTGTTATATGAGTGTTGAATAATCATCGTTTCGTGAGGCAGAAATTCTCCATCCACAGAAACCGTATGTTCTTTAACCATTAGATGTAGGTGTGTGTAAGTGTAGCTCGAATCCTTCTTATAACAACATCCTAGTATATTGAGGATACTGTTTTTGTTACAAAAAAAATTAATAAAAAGATTTTAGGGGGTTTGAGAAGAAAAATAAAACAAAACAACATTAGAGAAGACATTACCTCAAAATCGGGTAACTCTTTTTTGATTTGAGCCAAAGGCTTCCTTGAGAAGAGTTATGCCCAAAGTGAGGCTTCTATGAGTAATATGGGGAAGTTGGGAGATTATTTGGGCATAGTTTGGCCAAGACAAATGGCTTGAAAGTGTGAATGAGGTGGTAGAGGTGGGGGCCTTTTATAAGTGGAGAGGAGGGGCACTCTTGGAAAGTAAAGAAAAGTCACTTTATTATAAAATGAGTTTCGGATTTTAGAGGTACCAAACATATATAATTCTAGGATAAGATTATAAGGGTTTGAAATATACTCATCCAATAGGTTTTTGACAAGTTTACGCTTTGGAATTTACATTATCTTTCCATTTTATTTAAATCGTTAAATAATGAGGTCATCGCTGCATCATCATGATGTCATAATTAATTTAATTTATTTAATGTCTAAAAATTATAAAAAAAATACTATGATGTAGGAAATATTTTTATATTTCTAATGAATATTTATAATCAAAATTTGGACTTGTTTAACCCCACTTAAAAACTGTTTTAGTAAAACAACTCATGTTTGTGTCAATTTAGTTTTAACATTAAATATATATATATTAATGTCATTTTCCAACCAAAGTGGCTCCATGGGGTCCCCAAGTTGACCCATGGGTTGTCTTTGTCGGCCATGACTCATCCAATAGGAGTAGGACAAGTTTCAAGCTCATCTCAAATTATTAAAACATTATTTTTACCTTAAACTACACTAATTACCTCTAATCGCGATTAAGAACTTAAAAGTTACTATTCACCAAAAAATTATTTTGATCTCATTAAACCACATTTTACTTCTTAATTACAACCATGTATGTTGGATTTTTGAAAATCAAATCACAGAAGTGGTAATATTTCATTTAAACGAAAAATTAGTTATTTAACTACCACTTAGTGGTTTCACTATTCATCAAAAATTGAAGTTTTTCAGAACAATGCCAAAATTTCACCCTAAGCTATAATTGATATTCCGAATTAAAAAATGATTTCTATTTTAAAAAATTCCAAACATATAAGTTTCATTAATTAATTTTATAATTAATTCCCGCTGTTACAACAAATATCGTGTTTTTAAGAAACAATTTATATCAAAAGATTGGCAATTGTTTATGTCCAATTTCAATGTTAAATTAATTCTAATGACCACCTTTGGATAAAATGGTAAAAATATATTCTAATTATACTTTAAAACCACTAAATAGTATAATTTATCACTATAAATTATTTTGATTAAAAAAGTTGTTTTTAAGTAATTTTCACTATTCATAAAAAATTGGAAGTTCTCAGAAAATTACAAAAAATTCAACTTTGGATAATTTCGATATTACGAATACAAAAATGATGTCCATTTTGAAATATAAAATTTCTATAATTTTAAAAAGTGGTTATTACTATTCATAACGGCTACTTTGATTAGTTGCGGTGTTTTAGAACTCGAAGTTGCGTACAATGCAAGCTATTGCATTATTGAATGAGAAGCGTATCATGGAAGCTCGGGGTGTTACAATCATCACCTTCTGGGAAATTGAATTGAGGCTATTATGGGGGCATGAATCTACAATTCAAAATTCACACCTCATAATATATTTCAGAAGTTTAAATAATTTAATGATAATCAATTAGGACAAACACATTAACTTCCAATGGAATGATCTCACCTCTCTGACTGCTCAAAAATGTTTGGTCTAGGTGGTAAGGAAAGTCCATATCAGGCCATAAGAACATAAGAGACTCCCTGACACCCACTTCTAAGGTCAGTTCTGGGTATGAGTCTCATATTAGAAGAATTTTTTTTAGTATATGTAGTTTTAATTGCAAGATATAGAGGATTAAACCCTTTACTTTGCAATTAGCATCCCATTTAGCGGTAAAATTTTAAAATTTAAAAGTTTAGATGGATTAAGTTTGTAATATATTTCACACACAGAAACACACACACACATATATATCATGATCCAGATCCAGTTGGTTCAAAACCCATAATATGGTATAATTGGAAAATTAAGGTGTAATCACCAATCTATATGAGAAAACACTATTTAGATTGATGTAGTCACTTTAATTAATCAAATTATATTCTCCCTAAAGGAAATGTTAGTACATTTTGATATATATAACCATCAGGAACTAACTATATGAAATATAAAAATGTATGTAGAAAATAGAAGTGGCATGGAAAAATGCATGGCATATTAGTCCTAATGTTCTTATAATGATGCATGTAATAAATAACCTCATTTCATCAGGCCAAATTAAAAGAAATATCATTAAAATAATACCAGTAGTAGTAGAATCACAAAACATTTATGTCACAAAATGGTTAAGTCATATCAACTATAATAGGTGAAAATCAGTAAAATAATATCCCACCCAAGGTAATTTCAATTTCCCTTGTACATAGGTTAGCTACGCCTAAAAACATTCTCATTACAAAATTCCATTAGCTCCTAGAATCCTATCTTACACAGAAACAATATGAAAAAATAAAAAATAATCTCTAATACCACTTTTTAATATCCCAACCCAGGATCCACTTAACCCATGACCTAATCCAGTGGGCCACATAGCCTTAAGAACACCTCCTCAAATTCTAGAGACTACCATCTAGAAGAGAGGGTCTTCAGTGGTATAGTGGGGAGACTATGCCATGATACCAGAGTGGAAAAACATATATTATAAATAAGTAGACAACAATGGAAGTATATATATACAAACACTATAACAACAAGATCAGTAACCTATTGTAGTAGAAGCATGATATAATAAAATGGAACAACAGAAAATACTATGATAAAAAACTCAGGTAGGAAAGCTTAAATGACCAAAAACTATAATAATGTTAAAATATAATAGTCTGAGTCATATACAATGATGGTGTCGCATGCTGCTGTAAAAAAGGAAAGGGGGACTAATATATACAATATGCTATACAAAAATACAAAAAGGAAAAAATATTTCTCCACAAGCATCTCGAGTATAATCTCTATCCTCTACTACTATGCTCCATTCTATAAGTTAAAATAATAAAACATTCATAGCAGGGTTCTTTCCCTTATCCATACTTGCAGCCATGTAATCTACTTGGGTATGAAAGGAAACCTATGTAGAGTGTGAGATAAAATCCTAGTAGGCCACCCCCAATGGTGTCTAAAAGTAATTCATCCTATTTACATAGAAATAATAGTATGAAGGTATAAAGAAAAATAAATAATACTAAAATAACAAATACCAGCCTTACTAGGTTCCTATGGGACACTTGGATAGATTTACTTAATTCGGAATAGGCTAGTGGAAGTCTGATCAATAACCATAAATATATATATTAATAATTAATATAGTATAGTTATATATTATATCCACCTATATGTACAAAGTACATGAGGATATAAGTAGGCATGTACCCGGATACCAAGTTCTAGCTAGACTTGGGGTATAAATCAAGTGTTTGTAACTAGTATAACGAGATATAAGATCCAGAAAATGGTATATTCAATGAATATCATGGTGAATATGAGACATCATGCTCAACACTCGAGATGGGGGGTTAGATTTCATGGCCAACACCCAATTTAGGGGAATGTGTAACATCATTCCCTTTATCTAGATACAAGTATAATGGTGAGAGATGTCATGCTAAACACCCAATATAAGGGACAATGGAATGTCATGCTCCAAAAGTCCTGTAGCCATTGTTCCACAACTAATATCAATTATGTACTCATAATAATAATAATAACATAGGGATCATCTCTAAGGAATTTAAAATCAGTAATCCCAATATACCCATGGAATCACAATTCATATAAAGAATATAATAAAGCATGATTCACATGGAGTGTCCCTTCCTCCTATTATCATTTATTAAAATTAATCCATTTAATTTAATTAAAAAAAATCAAACCAAATCAAGGTCAATTAGAACAATTACAAGGTTTTTGTTCCAATTTAACAATTACTTTCAAGTAGAAAATTAATTTAGTACACCCAAAGGGGTGACAAGGAATGAGGTTCAACATCCTCAAATTACTTAAAAAGGGTCTGTGGTTGTATAAAAGCATGAATATAAATATTTATAAATGAAGAACATGATTTAATAGAATACATGGGAATGATCGGTGTGTGGAACAAGGGATGAGCTATGAAATAAACTCTACTTTTTGGGAAAACTACTATACTGACTACCTTAGGGATATGGATGAGTCCTCATCTAATATTGGATTATTATTTAAAGTAGGTCAGAAGAAATCAAATCATCATTCTAACAATATAAAAATAGGATGAATGATCTCACAAAAAAATAGTGTAATATATGGGAAGATAAATAAAGAATATAATGAAAAGGAATAGAGACCTTACTGATTCAGATCCAACATGACCGATGATACTTGATTCAGAGTCTAGATAGAGGCACAATCAAAATCCCTAGGTTACTCCATGGGAGAGCTCAATATAAGAGGGAGAAAAGTTCATCCACTAGAAATGAGAGAATAATGAGGGTAGTGATGTGTTTATTTGATTTAAGGTAACAATTGTAATTTCATCCAAAAAACGGGGGCACACACTATGATAAAATATCATGTTTGTGGTGGTTTCAACAGTTGCCAAATGTTTCTACAACGATTTCAAAAAACCACCGCTAAAGTTGGTGTTGGAATCAAATATGTGGAAGTTAATTCAATTTAGCTTTGGTTTCTCGTAAGTGTTGTAGAATGTGTATTTAGTGGTGGTTGTCTTCATTTTAGCAGCTGTTTTCTGAAGAAAAAAAATATTGAGGATTTCGTTGTAGTTAAAACCATCTCTAAATCAAAAATATTTTTTGATCAAATAACCGCTGCTAAAATGATGAAAAACACCTCTAAATAATAGTATTTCATATTTAGCAGTGATTTTAACCACTAATAAAAAAATAATTATATAGAGGTGTTTTAAACCACTACGAATAGAAAAATGGTATATTTATTGGTGCTTTAAACTGCCACTACATGATGATTTACAAAAAAAATCCTACAAAATCTACAACTCCTGAAAACCCTAGAAAAAAACAAACAAAATGCACATATCTTATAATCGAAGTAGAAATAAATCAATAACATAATTCCATAGAAAATGAAACAAATCATACACACACATGGTCATTGAAATGATGTCATACCTATCACCTATCAGTCACACCACTACCCACAATCTCCCCTAACCCAAACCTCAGGTCCTAGTCCAACTATACAAAATTCTTTATCTCTCATGTTTCTACTACCCAGGTATTGTCCCAACCTATCATGATCTATACCCCTTAGAAACATTATGCCATGTAGTTTAGTTCTTCTTAGTGGGACACATTGTACCTTTTATGGTCATCATGCAAGGACTAATTTGGTTCCTTTGTGAAACCATGAAAAATTGTCCAAGACATATTTCCATCATTTTGACCTTAAGTGTAATGGACTATATGTTATGAATTTTAACAACATATGACAACGATTGTATGATATGAAGTTTAATTTCATACAATAAGGACTACTAGTTTAAAGGATTCCAGCTATGTTTGGTATTATTATTACACATGATTTCCCATTTTTAGTTCATCTTGTACATTAATGATAAGATAAGAAATTATATGGTTCTAATTATAGGGGATATAGACCTTTGTAACATAGGATATCATGGGGGATGTGGAAAAGTGAGGAAAGGTTTGGAGCTGACACCAAGTTGGAGGGCCTATATGCATATAGATCATTGTTGGAGAAATGTGGATTAAATCACCTATTCTGATATGAATGGGGAATAAACATAAGTAATAGAACCATGTGTTTATTTACCTCTTGTCTATTAGTATCAAGATAATGAAAGATTGAACTTATATGGAATATAGTACATGGATCCTATCCACTGATCTATGGGAGGATAGACCATCAGGAATTACATGAAACATGAACTAGAACCAATACCTCCCTAAATGGAAAGACCCCTTAGAATCTATGTTCCATGATATAGAAATATAATACACACTAAATCACTACAATGATTCTAACCTTGCACATATTCAAGAAAAACTCACACACATTTATACAATTCAACCAAAATAATATTAATACACATAGATTACATGGCATAGATAATGAGTCAGACATATTTGGGATAAACATTCTACACAATTTCATTTATCAAAAGTTATAATTGAATAAAATAACTTTAACTAATTATCTAGGTATATATCTAAACCAAAAATTGAATTAATCCATGGGCATAGTGGTTCCACCCCACCTTAATGTGGGGTCAATTTTTTTAATCGGTTGAACTAACATTTGATCTTCATGGAGGTCTCTTCATTAAGCATGGTAAACTCTAATTTCTTATATGAATTCACTTATAACCACTGAAATTTGGGTAAAAATATAAGTTACTCTTACATATCATCTAATGAACCTTATGTGTCATTCTATTACCATAAACCCACAATGAGTGAACTATATACATCATCATAAAAATACCCATTATAAAATGAGGTATAAATTCCTTTGACAAATCTTGGAAAACCATATATACACATCATCTAAAATACGACCTTTTAAACACTCATTTATAAAATGTATCATCCAGACTACCTACCTATACTATATTTTTTCTATTTGAATTATCCCCATCAGGTTGATTTATATCATACAGACACATGGTCATTGATATGATCCCATACCTATCACTTATCGGTTACACCACTACCCACAATATCCCTTAACCCAAACCTCAGGTCCTAGTCTAACTATACATAATCCATTATCTCTCTTATTTCAACTACCCAAGTATCGCCCAAACCTATCATGCAATATACCCCTTAGAAACATGATTCCATGTATGGAACAACTCCCATGACCTGCACCTGGTTTCCATTTACCATATCTTAAGGAACATATTTAAGCCATCCACCTAGTTAAAACCCTTCTTTATCACACATAATTTCATCCCAAAGTACCCACCCCACTCATAGTTCTCATTAATACTCAACCCACACCTATGAGGGTGTTTCTCATGAATCCTAATCCATATGGGTGTCTCACCCATTTTTTCATGGGTCTTGATCCTCTCATACATATCAAACTAGCCTTAGGAAAACCAACCAAGGATACCCAGATCTAGTCTCATATCCAAATACCAATTGAAATCTCTTTATGACTTACACTGTACCCTATAACCATGGTGGCATGGTCACTAGACATTTCTATTTACTGATAGTGGTAAAAAAAATTATTCTGAGCTTAAGAGGCCTAAAAAATCGTTTATATTTCTATATAGTTTTCTAAGACCATATTATTCTAAATAGTCCCTTGAAACATGAATGAAGGAAAGTAATCATATATAAACAAGTATTTTAATTTATATTTTATAGACCGCCTACTTAAAAATTGTGTTAACCCCTCACCGTGTTTTGTTAAGCGTCATCCAAGATCATCCACACTCTTGAATATCTATATCAAGAAACACCTACATAATCATCATCCCCAGAATAATCCTAAAAAAATAAATGCACAGAAATTCCACCATACAGTTATACCAAAAAACACGATATAAATGGTTTTAGCCTCTTAAAACATGGGAAATCATGAAAATGTCATGTGAATACTCTATGCCACAAATGATACATGAAAAACACCTCTCTTTCCATATTGGTCCAAGAAATAAAAGAGACCACTAATCACTACCAGATGATGAAGTCTGCTCATCCCCCACTCCATATCCATATCTACTTCATGCTACCATCACCTACAAGATAATTATATTGAAAATTAAATAGTTTTCTATATTTATATTTTGATATAAAACTAATAAAATTTTGTGAACTAAATGATTTTTCAGATTTTTGATTTACCAAATCACCACCAATCATCAGTGTAATATCACTAGGGATATATCTGTACATCATCTGATATAAATAAACCAATGATTTCTACAAAGTGGATATCTGAGACCCATATTCCTGAATTATGCTTTGTATAGAAACAAAATATCTCTAGTAATATTAGGGCAGGGAGGGAATAAAACTAGAAGTATATGCAGTTTCAATCCCTGATGGCCAGCTAAAGACATCATATGGTAATGTTCCCAAACCCATCTTGCACACTTGACTAGGATTCTCCTTCCTAAGGACTTTACCAACTGGGTTATTTTGGATTGGGTTTAACAAATATACACAAGAGGGTGGGTGAATTGTATGTATTAAAATTTCTTTGCAAGATCATAATCTGTCCTTTTAACTTTAACATAATGATTAAGCAGTGGAAAATAAATAGAAAATGATTCATGATGTATAGTGGTTCGGGGAATAAAAGGCCCCTAGTCTACTCCACCAACGCTCTACTCCATGAGCTTGGTCATTTTCACTATCTGGTCCTCTTATCAACAGACTGTTCCACAACTGAGTGCAGGAAGTTTACACCTTCACAACTTTAAGGAAAAACAGAACCTTCGGGTTCATACACAGAACCGAGCACACAGCTTAGTATGAGAAGCCGGTCACTTAAAGTACAAGAGTATTTGTTATTTGATATACTTTTCAGTTGTTCTTCAGAAATAGTTGTGAGTAGATCCGGTTGCAGTAGATCTTGAAATATAATTTTCAACCTTAACAATAGTCGATTCAAAAAAGATATTCGATGTAGAATTGGTGAATCTTCAACCATGTTTCTTCTTCTTTAGAAAATAGAGCTTTGTCGCTCTTCGTAATAGAAGATCTGTAAGTCTTTTTTTTCTCTGTAAACTGTAGCAGTAAAAAACACAAGAGCTAGATATATATTTTTCTCCTTTTTGATGATTCATCTCTATATCTATAATACAAAATAATACAGGTATATATAGAAT
Source organism: Viscum album (assembly GCA_963277665.1). NCBI lineage: Eukaryota > Viridiplantae > Streptophyta > Magnoliopsida > Santalales > Viscaceae > Viscum > Viscum album. The sequence goes on from OY728159.1 coordinate 1,329,077,655, forward strand.
AAAGACGAGCATTATCCTTTTAAATTCAGATCCACAAAATTCACCTTTAGATTCACAATATTTAAATATTTGAATAACAGAGCAGTCATAACTCCCCTTAAAATTCACCAAGAAAATATCCACTTAAATCGATCTTTAAATAAATGGATTTGAGTCAGTCAAACACGTGCTATAGATTCGGGCTTTTAATCTGGCTTGAAATCTGCCTGATAATCCGCATAAAGATCATTGCTTTAATAAAGGTATAATTTAAATCTCTGATGCCAAATGTAGGGTTGAACTGCACAACATACATTCTCTGAATGTAAGGTTCACAACATGAGGTTGATCTCAAACATAAGGTTGATCACAAATGTAAGGTTGATAAAAAATATAAGGTTGGTCACAAACGTAAGGTTGATCACAAATACTTTTCTCTTCAACTTTCAAATGTAGGGTATATAATCCATACTTTTATCAGCTTCTAAATGAAAGGTAAATGATCCAACGTAAGGCTTTTTACAAAATTAAGGTTGATGAACCATATTTTTGATAACAAAACAAGACTTTCCATAATTAATTAGGGTTCTTTGTCTATGCTTTTCTTGTATTCCAAACATAAGGTTACTTTCAAACATAGGGTTATTCTTCCATACTTTTCTGATAACGTATGGTTTCTTAACCATACTTTACTGATAACGTAAGTTATAGTTCTCATCCTTACACTACGCTCCTCAATGTAGGGTATGAACAGTGTTTCTAGAACACACTAAAGTGATTTCTAAACACGTTGAGTATGAACAATGTTTCCTAAACATGCTAAAGTGATTTCTAAACACGTTATCAAATATTCCACACGGATTAAAATGCTTAAATATTATTTCAAAATATAGAAATAAATAATATTAATTTCTTGAAATATACCCAAAGTAAAATCATTATAATAACAAATAAGGGTATTTATGAACATCAAAATCATCATAAAAAGACAGAGTATTGTTGAAAACAACACTTTCTCAACAATCTCCCCCTTAGTGATGATCACAAAACCCATGAAATAACCAATACAATTATCTTACAAAATTAATTACATATAAATTAGAATTTTGAAAAGATAAAACCAATATTTTATTTTAACAAAATTATTTCCTAATTTTTACATTTTCTCCCTCTTTACAAAGTAAAAAATAATATATCCTCCTTTATAAATAAATAATTTTGTGTTTATCCAAAAATTTCCCCCAAAAAAAATATTGTTTTTTATCCATATTTATCCCCCTTTTTTGATATAAAAAATAATGATATAAGAAGGAATATAACACATTTTAATGTAGATCTGAACATAATTGAGTGCTATGATAAACTAGTTATCAATATTTGAATCTGGATTATAGTCATTCTAACATAGATAGTATAGTAAAACAAAGTAATGACACAAAAACATGTGATTCAAATATATGTTATTGAAAGTATAATTACAAGTATAGTAAGGATGATGAGAATCAAGGTTGGGCTATAAAGGTTTGTAAAATTAGTTTCAGCGCCTCTGATGATTTATTTGAGCTTTGACATCTGTAGTCTCAACCTTTTTATCAGTCCATCACCTAACTAGACTATGATATCTCTTTCTTCCTGAGTCAGATGAATATCTTCAATCTAATTGACTCTGAAAAACTCATGTAACCTCTCTTCCTTTTCTATAAAAATAGTTAACTTATCAGTAAAATGATTCAACAAAACTCTAATTCCAGGTTCATTCGAATTCAAATGGTCAATAAGAAACTTATGATTGTCCAAAAACACAGATAAATGAGCATTATTGCATTTAAGGTCCTACATTCTATCATTCATATTGCTCATAGCTGCTGTAATGGCCTGAAATCTTATAATCAGATCAGGTGAAGTACCTAATGTACTGGATTCACTATTTCTAATAGCTACGAATTGTTGCTCCATGAAATATTTAAACTCTAGTAAATCTGATTTCATCACCATTTCAGATTTGAGATTTGTGACTTCATCCAACATTTTATTCTTGAAATTTTCAACTTCTTGCTTAGAAACAGAACTAGCTTTAAATATTTGAAATTTCAGACTCTCTTTTTTTAATGCTTTTCTTGTAGAAGCATTTTCAGCTTGAACTTTATTAAATTTTCATATCAATTTCCCCACATGATCATTATTAGAATCAAAGGCACCTTGTGCTTGATTTGCAGTCTGAGCTTCCACTGGATTTATTAGAGCTAGAGGTAGGGATTCAATATCTAACTTCTCTTCATCATTCCTCTGTACTAGATTCTCCATTGATTTTTCCTTCGAGTCCTTTCCTGACTCATCTAAAGAAAAATCTTCACCAATAATTTCAATGTGAATTTTAGAAAGGTTCTCTATTGGGTTAGGTTCTTTCTTGTTCTGAGCATAGACTTCAATGAATTCCTCCAAGATAGGTTTCTCTAATATAGGTTTCTCTAATATAGGTTCCTAGTGAGCTAATTCTTCTTGGATGATTTTAGTAGGCTGTACATTTTTAGATCTAGCCACTTCAAATTCTCCAGGATTTTCAACAGTTGGATGCACAATTTCTTTTTCTACTTGCGGAGTCACCTCATTCTGAGAAACTACTGATTGTGAAATTTATTGTACTGTCGATTCTCTAATAAAGTTGTATCTTAGAAGAGGTTCAGTTGTTCTAAAATTTTCTTGAAAAGGTTCCTTATCAGCTTGAGCTACTCTTTACCTTCTCCTTTTAAGTCCTTCTTAACTTTCCTCATCAGTAGGTGTATCAACTGCCTCAAACTTTATACTACTTGATACTCTACAAGTTCTAGATTCAGCTACTCCTTTATTTGAATTTTCATGTAGCTCCTGAGCACTCTCTTGTTTTTCTTCTGATCCAATAGGCATGAGTTTTCCATTTATTGTGATCCAAAATAAACTAATCTTCCTCAGTGTGTCGCATTGAAATTTTTTCTATGGGGACATTTCACTCGGGCATCCAGCAGCCTTATCATATATGTCTTAAATAAGATCTTTGAAATGAACCTTCCAAAGGGATAGAAGTTCATCCTCACTTATGGTTGGTAGCATTAGTTGAGATATCTGACCATAAATCTCAGAAAATTCAACTTTATATCATTCATAAATAGAAACATTGTGTACTTATAAAGGTATAATATTTTCTCCATCTCTGATATTCTGGGTGAAATACCTGTTTGAACAAATTTAACTAAAATCTTTTGGTCAGGCTCTAGATCTTTCACTAACATCTTCCCTATATTTGTAGAGCCAAACAGAAAAGACATGATGTCCTCAGACTTATGGAAATTATCACCAATATTCTTTAATTCAAAATGGAAAACTCCCTCATGAGGGTAGTGAAGAATTTTGGTTATCTCCATAGACGAGATCAAAAAAATCTATGTCCTTGATCTTAGCTAATATTGAATCTTCATCTTCTCCCAGACTAAAATGAACCGATTTAAAAAATTGACTAAGTTCTACCTCATATAGAAATTATGTATAGTCCCAATTGAATGTTTTCTCGAGTTTCTAAAATGTAAGGGCATGCCTCAGCATCAGATCCGTATGGTATAACCATTCCATATCGATCACTTTTCATTGAAAAATCTTTCATCCTATCGAGTGTTGCCGCTTTACGTTGTTGGTTTCTAGATCATCAGTGCTTTTGGTTTTGTCCATTACTTTCATAGATTTTTGAAGGTTGCAAAATCTAGGGTTTCGAAGGTTCAGGTGTGGGTAGAGAAGATCGATATAAGTTCTCGGGGTTTCGATGGGTTTTGAGAAAATGAACAGTTTTGGAATAGGAAACGGTTTCCGACATACTTTATTATCATTTCATTATATACATAGTAATTATTACATTATTTTAAAAATAAAAACTTACATGGAAAAAGTTTAAAATAGATCAGATAAATTTTTTTAAATTAATAAAGACAAGTAAAAAATGATAAAATGAGAATTAAAATAAATAATTTAAAATAAAAAAAAATCACTTTAAAATAAATAAACCTAGCTCCCCCTTAATAAAATCAATCCTTGTAGTGGGAAGTTGTTTAGTAAAAATATCAGCTAATTGAATTTTAGTGCTTACAAATTCTAAGAATATATCCTTTTCAAGAACATAATCTCTTAGAAAGTGATGTCTGATATCAATATGCTTAGTTCTAGAATGATTAATAAGGTTTTTTGAAATATTTATAGCACTAGTATTATCACATAAAATAGGATTGTACATCATTAGATTCTTCTATAAATCACATGTTTGCTTTCAGATTTGATTCTTATTTTCTCGAGTAAGACTTTGATGAGATGATGGAGTATTCAGAAAGAATCCATGTAGATTTCATTGCCTTATTTTCTTTCTTTTCATAGTCATTTTTCTTGATGAATTTCTTTTTCTTGTCTTCCTTTAATTGAGGATAGTCAGGTCTGATTTGACCCATGTTTTTGCATTCATAACATCTGACTTCCTTTTGTTCTTTTTCATCATTTTTGAAGGATTTTCTGAATCCTTTATTTTTTTCTGTAGAATTTACTGAACCTTATGGCTAGCTGAGCCAGTTCCACATCTAAATTTGATAAATCAGAATTTTATGATTTCACCTTGATTTCATTCTTTGTTTTTTTGTTCTTCCTTTACGATGTTACTTTTAAGGTAGTATTTTATCTCTTGATCAATACTTTATGAAAATTTGATTCATCTTAAATCTCATATTCATACATCCTAATAGTTCCAATTAACTCTCTCATTGTAATATTTTTTACTAGTGATGATTTCCTAATGGTATCCAAAATTCCATTCCATCTTGGTGGTAGTAATCTTAGAAATTTTAGGGCCTAATCTTCTTGTTTGATAAGATCTTCCAAGGCAGTGATGTTGTTAACAAATTATGTAAGCCCTCCATTCATATGGGTGATGATTTCTCCTTCAAACATTCTAAATATGTTTAATTTTAATTTAGTAGTGGCATACCACATTTTTCTAACAATATCAGTTCCTTTATAAGAAACTACAATAATCTGCCACATTTCATAAGTCGTCAGGCACTAAGATACTATATTTAATTCACCCGGTCCAAGACCATTAATGATATCATTCATATATTTTGAGTTTATGTCGTACTCTACTTATGAATCATCACTCCATGTTTCAGGTTTCTCAAGAATCACATAGGGAGTTAGAATTTTTGAGTAGACTATGTATCCAAGGTTATTTAAATAAATGATCATCCTTGATTTCCAATATCCATAATTTTTACCATTGAAGTAGGGAGCTCGAACCATTGAAATACCCTCTCATGTATCATCCATTGTGCTTTGTATAATAAAAAAACATTCTGCTTGTTATAGATTTATCAAAAGAACCACCTTTGATACTAATTGTTGGATCAGGTTACACCAAATATACACAAGAGGGGGGTGAATTGTGTGTATTACAATTTCTTTACAAGATCATAATCTGTTCTTTTAACTTTATCAGAATTATTAAGCAGTAGAAAATAAATAGCAAATGATGCATGATGTATAGTGGTTCAAGGAATACAAGGCCCATAGTCCACTCCACTAATGCTCTACTCCATGAGCTTGGTGATTTTCACTATCTGGTCCTCTTATCAACAGACTGTTCCACAACAGAGTGCAGGCAATTGAAAACTTACCAACTTTAAGGAAAAATAGAGCCTTCTCATTCATACACAGAACAGAACACACAACTTAGTATGAGAATCTAGTCACTCAAAGTAAAAGAGTATTTGTACTTTGAAATAATTTCTATTTGTTCTTCACAATTGCAATAGCATGCAATTGACAGTCGATTCACAAAATATAATTTAAAATTTTAACAACAGTCGATTCACAAAATATATTTGATGTAGAATCGGTGAATCTTCAATTTTTTTCTTCTTCTTTAGAAAACAGATCTTTGTCGCTCTTCATAATAGAAGATCTGTAAGTCTCGATTGTCTCTATAAACTATAGTAGTGAAAAACTCAAGAGATTGATATATATTTTACTCATTTTTAATGATTTGTCTTTATATCTTTAATAAAAAATAATACAGTTATATATAGAATAAAGATGAGTGTTCTCCTTTTAAATTCAGATCCACAAAAGTCACCTTTATAATCGTGTTTTCTAAATATTTGAATAACAGAGTTGTCGTAACTCCCCATAAAACTCACCAAGAAAATCTGCACTTAAATCAATATTTTGAGTCATAAATAAATGGCTTTGAATCCATCAAATATGAAATTTAGATTTGGGCTTTTAATCTGGCTTGAAATTATCCTGATAATCTGCATAAAGATTGTTTCTTTAATAAAGTCGTAATTTAAATCTCTGATTTCAAATGTAGGGTTGAACTGAAGTTCATACATTCTCTGAAAGTAAGGTTCAAAATGTAAGGTTGATCTCAAACATAAGGTTGATCACAAATATAAGGTTGATCACAAACATAAGGTTGATCACAAATAATTTTATCTTTAACTTTCAAACGTACGATATATAATCCATAATTTTATCAGCTTCTAAATGTAAGTTAAATGATCCAATGTAACGTTATTTACAAAAGTAAGGTTGATGAACCATAATTTTGAGAAACAAACATGACTTTCCATACTTACATAGGGTTCTTCTTCCATGCTTTTCTGATATTCCAATCGTAAGGTTTCTTCCAAACGTAGGGTTCTTCTTTAATACTTTTCTGATAATGTATGGTTGTTTAACCATACTTTATTGATAACGTAAGCGACAGTTCTCATCCCTACGCTATGCTCCTCAATGTAGGGTATGAATAGTGTTTCCAGAACATGCTAAAGTGATTTCCAAACATGTTGAGTATGAACAGTGTTTCCAGAACATGCTAAAGTGATTTATGAACACATTGTCAAATATTCTACGTGGATTAAAATGCTTAAATATTATTTCAAAATAGAGAAATAAATAATATTAATTTTCAGAAATATACTAAAATTAAAATCATTAGAATAACAAATAAGGGTATTTTTGAACATCAAAATCATCATAAAAATATAGAGAATTGTTGAAAACAACACTTTCTCAACAGGTTATCCTGGAAGACTGAGAAGGAATGCGCCTGATTAGTATCCCATAGTTCTTTAATTTTTACCTATAAATCAAATATCATTCATATTTGAAGAAATATATATTAACATAGTGATAATTGATAATATGTTATTGTAATGAAAAATTAATTCATACCCCAACTTCTTTGGTGGGCTCATTAACATAGATTCCATCAGATTTTTTATGAACATGAAACCACAGCTTTGTTCAAGATACTTGGTGCCATAAATTCCATGAAAACATTAAACAAAGATAAAAAATAATATATTAAATAGATAATATTTTCTTATAAATATTTAAACTAATGAAAATATTACAAGAGTCGATCGGTTTTTGAAAAAACTCTCTGACCTGCAGTTTGAGGGATGACTTAATTAGATCAACTTGATGCATTCTTCCTTGAAACATCCTAAAATAAGTAACAAGAAATATAATATTAATGTATACAATGTCATCTCCTTTTTATATAAATAAAATGAGATTAATATAATAATATATATTTAAATACCATGTGCTTCTAATGTTGATTACAATCAATAAAAAATTTCCATTACTCTCTAGGTACCCCATTGGGTTCCTTATCATATAGTTGTTGGGTGCCTAATGAAGTATCATTGAATTCATTCCCTAATATCAATTTAAAATCCATCCATTTCTTACCATACTTTTTCAATGTCTAGTTTCATGTTATAAGATCAACAACATGAAAGTGGAAAACATATGTATGAAGATATTCATTTTAAAAATATTATAATGGAATAACATAATGACATTCAATTAAACCATAATGTATTGAAATTACCTCTATATCTGAATAAAAAAATTTATTTTCCCAATATTTAGGCATATATATCCAATCATCATATATAATTGAAAGGGTAACTAGCTCTACCTCTAGCTGGCCTAGAATCTAGCTAAATAATCCCATGACGTCATCTATAAGGACCCCATAATATTCAAATGGGATAACTATCATCGGTTCATTCTAATTCCAAACATCTGAAATTTTCATATTTCTCTTCATAGTAGAATTGTTTCTATATTTTATGAAAAAATATTTAATAGAATAAAAAAGTGCAATAAATTTACTCATATTAAAATTTTTACCTATAACCTTCACCCTCCAATATCCCAATGAATAACTAGGAGTGACGACATACTCCCTCACTGTTGAGGCTATTGAATGGGGAGGCATTGGCTAAGATGCTGGTGGAGCTTTAACCGAGGGTGTGAGAGATAGTGCCAGGGGAAAGCAGAAGGTGTCTCATATACTGTAAAGAGGGAGACCGATGGATCATCATCTGTCAGTATGGTCAAGGAAACGTCGATTGAGAGTCGACTGGAATTAGTATAATTCTTCCTCCTTATAATTCCTATCATTTAATCAAATAAAATTAACTTCAGAACAAATATTTCAAAAAAATTATGTAGAAAATAAAAACAAAGTTGATAACTGATGCACAGTACTAAAAAACAAAATATACATAGCTATGATAATAAATGACTATATAAATTACATAAGTGGTTGATAAATGAATGGATGACTACACATATAATTATTTTATCCTTAAATCATGTTGTTTTCCCACTCCATAATTAATTCATCTACTTCATCCACCCTTAAAAGACTAATATTTTCAATATCAAGATGGAAAAATAAGTCTGCTTCTTGTTGTTGATGGGATTCAATGTCAGAGGTCAAATATTTCACTTCATCACCCATATCATACAAGTCTCTTTGTTTTACATGAGCAACTACACTCCATCCTTTATCCACAATATCCTCTATATAATATAACATTTTCGCTTATGATGATAATATATAAAAATCATCTAATTCATGGTCATTGACATCTATTAAGCAAGAGAAGTTCACATAAGTAAATTTCAAGGAATCTCTTTTAACACCCCTGATAATATCAACTCAATTGAATTTGAATAAAATAACTAAAAAATGGATGTTGTAGTTTAATTAGATAATATATATCAACTTTATATAGTATCCCACTTCGAAAAATGTAAATATACCACTATTCTGTGTTTTCAAACCCTCTTCATAATCGACTATATGAAATTTAAATCCATTTACACTATAAGTGTTAAACTTTCTATCCTATTTTAGAGGACCTCGAGAAAGAAACTTCAAATCTTCTGAAAACTCATCTCGAGTATCAGTATTCATGACCTACAAAAAAGTAACATACTTTGTTAGATTTAAAAAATATATGTCTCAACCTAATATCTATATTGATTGCAATATTTATGAACTTACACATCATGAAAACCATAATACAATCTCTTTATTAACATATTATTTTATATCTTTGTCATTTAGTTCTCAACCACTCATTCATCTCTTCGTTTTTATCCTAGACTCATCAATAAATGGATCTAAAATTTAACTATTTAGAAGTATATATCTATATGCGTATAATAATTCTATTTTTGTCAATGTAACATTTGATATCCTCCCAACTACTCGGCCAATAGTAGGACATATTTTTGATTTCCCATGTAGTTCAGATTGAGTCAATTTGTCGTCAACACTTCCAACTCGATTGAATCTTGTCTCAATAACATCCAAGTAACTAGAAAAAAAAGGTAAGACACTCCTCTACCAAATATCCTTTAAAATAGAGCCTTCATGTTGAGCTTTATTTTTCAAATATTATTTCAAATACCAAATATATATGTGAAATACATTAAAAAAATAATTTTGTATTTAATTAAGTGTCATGAATTTGTTAATTAAATGAAAAACATATAAATAAAGTACCTCTTAATTGTATACATCCATTGATAATGTATGGGGCCTCCTAATTTAGCTTTCTCAACCAAATGAATAGTTAAATGCATCATGATAGTAAAAAACAATGGAGGAAAGATCATCTTCATTGCACAAAGTGTTGATGACAATATTTCATGAAGGTTTTCAAGATAAAAATGGTTGTAGATTTTTATCACATAATTGTCTAAATAATGAGTGAAATTAGAGTACAACATTAATAACCATTTAAGTTAATAATGTATGCAATGATAATGGTAGCAACTGCTGTAACAAAATATGTGAATTAGGACTTTTCAATCCATGTAACCTATGATTATTTAAGGGAACACACCTTGAGGTGTTACCTGAGTACCCATCAGATACATTAACATGTTTTAAAATTGGAAGGAATGTATCTTTATCCTTATTTTTCATTGAAAAATTTTCCAAATCATACTTTCCATTCTTATCTAGACAAAGATCATTCTTTATATTCATTATTTTTAAATATTTATAAGAATTGAGATAGTCCTTCGATTTTTTATGATCATTAAGAAATGTGAAGTTCAAATTATCACAAAAATTCTTCTCAATATGGATAACATGAAGATTATGCTACAACAAATTAAATTCCAAATCCAAAATTTTGAAGAATATACTTTTTTTCCTCCATTATTACATTCTGATTTCACATAACGATGCAATTCTATCTTATTTTCCACTATCATTCAAATGATGAACCTTCCCAAATTCTTTTTCAACATTTCCAAGTTAATCCAATATTTTATAACCTATAGAAAACTTTGGAGGTGGTCTACGATCAATAGAACCAATTAATTTTGAATTGTTCAATCAAAATCTATGAGATGCATCAAGAAATATTCGATGACATAAGAAGCTCCATTTTTTACTATGATTTAGTCGTCAGGATCAAAATCAAATTTACAAATAGGAAAATCCAAACCCATGTAAGTGTTCCACCAACTAAATTCCCAAGTCCAGGGAATTCACTAATGGTCCTTATTAGAGCATCTTTCATTTTGAACATTATTCTATAAGATTCATCATATGTTTCAATACTGTTTCTCCATAACTCCTATAATTATTCAATTAGAAGTTGAAAGTATAAATCAATATCATTTCCAATCATTTTTTTCAAGAATAATCATTAAAATGATAAAATAATTTTGTTGGATACACATCCATAGAGGCATATTGTAATGGACTAAAACAGCCAGCCAAATGCTATAACTGGTTCTCAAAGTCCCAAATTGGTTGAATCCATCAAAAAAATCTCAATCTAAAATTCCTAGGATCAGATGAGAAATATGGATGTAATGAATCAAATTTCTTTCATTATTGTGAAACTCTTCGATGTCATATTAACCCATCATTCTTATTATCTATAGAATGCCACTTCATGTGCTCGGAATTTTTTTATGAAATGAATAATCTTTGCAATCGAGGCTTTAAAGTAAAGTAATGAAAAATCTTTTTAGGTGTGATCTTTATCTTATTCTTTGTAGAAGTATGTTGATTTAGAATTCCAACATCACTCATTGTTTTCCATCTAGAAGAATAATATTTTTTTCAATAATTTCTTCTTGAATACACACCCTAATAAAGTATGAAATCTTTGGGACACACATTTATTTTTTTATAATTTAGACCAAGCTTGTTAAAAAAAAATTTCATGTCATAAAAAGACTTAAGGATATTTGCTTCATGAAATGCATCACACAACAATTCAAATATCATGGAAATAATATTATTTGTAATTTCACATAGGAATTTGATATGGTACAATATCATCATAGAATAAAGTTTTTAATATTTCAAAAATACACTATAAAACTATTTATTTCCATCTTCAGTAAAACCATGAAACACATCTGTCTACTCAGTAAAATTTTCTATGACATTATTCTTTATAAAGTCAAGAGGAGGATCCAATGATATGTTACAATCTTGATCTTGTTGTCCAATAGTCTCAAAAAAATCAATTTTCACATTTCTATTTATAACACCCTTCAACTAGTTATTCTGAAATGTTTTTATGTTGGTGTTGGTGTCTTACAATACCAAATGAATCCTTTATAAGGTTTTGAATTTTATTTTACATTGTCTATGAAGTTGGGATCTTATTCTGTCCATTGATGTCAACGCTCAAATTTTCTGTAATGTTTTATTCTTTGTGCCAAATACATCAAAAATATTGAGTAGGGAATTGATTCAATATCAAGTGTTCATAAACTTTATCTCTCTTCAACAATATTATAAATTTACACTTAGGACATGGATATCTTATTCTCCCATCAACGGGTCGATTGGAAATTGAAAAATCTAAAAACTTCTTCAAGCCCATAGTATACTAAGGTGTGTTCCTTGGTAATGTGATTCGGTTATTATCCATATATATCACAATGTTCCTACAAAATATTAGAAAAAATTAAAACACATAATTATAACTATGTAGGAAATATATAATAATAAAATATTTTAAATTATCAGTAGTATGAATTAAATAGATTCAACATTTAATTAAAATGTAAATTCATTTAATGAATAGATAATTGAAGGGAAAATAAAGGTTTGTTTTCTAGTGATTAGTTTCCCAAAATTGATAAATATTTTAATTGGTTTTTTAAAAAAAATAATAATCAAAATTTTAATTTTATATTGGATTTGGTTTTTGGTAAAACATACCTTATAAAAAACATTTATGGATCAAATCAAACCTTGATCCAAATCTTCCTATCAAAAAACTCATAATACAAAAAATATATTAAAATAATATTTCAAATCAATCAGAGGTAACACCAATAAAACATTTAGGATAATATGTTTTTATAACATCCCATTAAAACTTCTATGAAAAAATTCCACCATCATAAAAAACATACTAAAAACTATACAATTTTATATTTCAAATCAATCAGAGGTTTAATTTCAGAAATTATTTATCCCATGAACCATTAAAAGAGAACTTTTTGAATATTTAATCATGTTTAAATTTGAGAAATATATTATAGAAAATCCATGATAATAGATTTTGTAAAACTTCTATTAAATCCAGCATTTTTTTTAAAAAAAATCAACCATTCATATTATTTAATTTAAATACCTCATTATCAAAAAAATATGTCTCATCAAAGTTTTCACATAAACATTAGTAAAAACATGTAACCAACAATAAAAAACAATTGAAAAATTTTTACTGATCATTTCATTTACATGTAATGTTATTAAATTCATCAAAAACACATGTTAATAGACTAGTTTAATAAAAAATCATCATGTTCTTTTAAAATTTTAAGAATTTTCAATTATTATTAATCTTGGTAGAAAAAAAATTACAAATTATCATTTGTAGTCATATTACATGTAAAGATTCTTAGAGCTTAAACATCTTCCCATTTTTTTTTTCAAACCATCATTCTCAATTAGAATTCATGGACTAAAAACCCAAATATGATATTATATATTTCAACATGATCTCATGGAAAATAATATAATATATGGGATAATATTAAATAACTTAAAAAATAAATCCAACAGTCCATTCTAACATTGTTATATTTTATTTATTGTTATACTCATTAAACTATACTTAATTTTATAACAATATACATAAACTAGAATAACAAACCATCTACCCATTGATCCCTCAATGGGTTCTCTATAGTATAAATATGACAACTACCATTAAAAAGTAAGGTTATAAACATGTAATTATGATTTCGAGTACCAGTCTAAAATTATTAACATTATTTTAAAATAGATTGGATTTTGATTAACAGTTAGTTATTTCCAGTGAAAGAAATTATTGGTTTAACATCCAATTACACACCATCTTTATGTTCCAGTAATCTATAAATCACATGTAAGGCATAAAAAATACAATTCAATCATGATTCAGAACACATCATAAATCTAATTTACCATGTTTATGAAACGATTCATTAGAAATAATTTGTTTCATCCATAAGTAGTCTAATAAATATCTAGAAAAAAATCATGTCATTATTTACCAATGCATATGAAATATAACACGACATGAATGTTATAATCCTAGTGGTAAGTCTCCTTATTAAGGCATTATGTTAAACTCTCATTAGTTAAACCCACAATAATGACATGGATATATTGTTAAATATTATTAGAAAAAAAATTCATACCTAGAACACCCTAGTAAATATAAGTTTAGTATAGATAGGTTATCCACTCCTTTTTATACTATACATTTCCAATCCCAAAACATCCAATATTCATGATTATCATCCCAACCCAGAATTGTTTTTTGGGATGGAAATGAATGAAACTAACCATTGGTGCATCCCTTAGACACTAAAAGTTGAAAATAAATTCCAAGGGTTTAAAATATAATTGTAATATTATTTAACCTCATATATGAACCAACATGAACTAGACAAATAGAAATAATAAAATGAATAAATATGATGCTCGATAGAAAATCACACAATCCAAAAGAAAATAATAATACCATAATAAGTAGTAAACAATACACTACATAAGTCTACAAATTTAATGAAAAAATGTCATATTCTTGAAAAATAGATAAATAAAACCTATATGAACTCACCTTCAGCGTGGGCTCAAATGAAGGAAATGGAAGGGAGAGCACTCGGGTGAGGACGATGACTCGGGTGATGGAAAGGGTGGGGCACTGTAATCGCAGTGCTGAAAAGGGCTCAATGGGCATAGGGTTATGAATTTATCCACTAAAAAGTATTAGGGGTACATGGGAGTAGAGGGATCAAGAGGTCATGACATAGGGATGTGGGGGTGCGGTATAGGGCTACGGTTCAGGGTCAAGTGGAAGAGGAGCTCCGGGGAGAAGGTGGGGCATGGTGAATTGTACAGGGGAGGAGGTGGGGAAAGACAATGGGGAGTTACATGCTATGGTTTGGGGTAAGGGGAAGGTGAAATCATGGAGAGAAGGGTTGGGGGAGGGAGAAGGGTGGGGTATGGGGAAATTGTTATTTTTAAAACAAAAAAATTTGCGGGCACTTATAAACAACTATTGCTAAATAAGTTAATTTTTTTGGTGTAGTTTTAGTAAACCATCACTAAACAATGAATATGTTGTAGTACCATGGTTTGTCTCAATGGTTTGGTGAAGAAATGCACAAACAATTCTACCTCCACTGTCTATGGAGGGACCCTACATGGGCTAGGTGCATAGATTTCCTGACCACGCTTAACCTATGCACAAGGAACTATCCCAAACCCCTCTAAAAACTACATGGGAATGTGTCACAATCCGTATCTTGGGGCCCGTTCCATAACTACCCCAAGCCCGCCTTCCAAAGGCCAAGGGATGGAGACTAGCACCAAAGGTGTATTTCCCTAAAACTAGGAAGGAATTTCCTTTATAAAGTGTAAACACACACAATAGAGCACACAGATGGATAAAAAACACTAAGTAAAACTATATAACGAAAGAGTGATAAAAGAAAACGGGTCCAGAAATACAAGCCCAACTATAAAGTAAAAGAAAATGAATTTACAGGTACAAATGAAGTAAAGGAAAAAATCTCTTGGGTCATCCTCCGGTATTCCTACCTAAAGGGTAGATACAAATAACCTCCTTAGCACTCCACGTCCTTCAGTCTCCTCCGTGTGCCATCTCGTCTTAAGGTCCACCTCCAGGTACCGTCTAGTCCTAGTACTCTCAGCCTCAGTCAGCATTGTTCGTCATCTGCATCCAACACAACAAGGTGTGGGCATAGCCCGTTTAGGGGTGAGTATAACGATACTCAGTAGGGACCCCGAGACACTCAAGGTCTCACAAAATCCAACAAGGATAAACCAAAAAGTATGAAATCAACAGATAACCTTACTTTGGTATATGCTCATACATATACCTAATTTATCAAGTGATCCATCTCAATCATGAGGAAAACACAAAAGTACTAACTCAGCTCACACTGGTATACAACTAATGTAAAGAGTTAGAAATGATTAGATGTATCCACTAAATCATCTACTCTATCGAACCCACATAGGATCCGGGAACAGTAGTCAGTGATGTTGAATCCACACTGGATCCAGGAACAGTAGTCAAAGCGGTCGAACCCACACAGGATCAAGGAACCAAAGTTAGAGTTATCAAACCCATAGAGGATCTAGGAACAGTAGTCAGAGTTGTCGAACCCACACAGGATCCAGGAATAGTAGTCAGAGCTGTCGAACCCACAGAGGATCCAGGAAGAGTAGTCAGAGCTGTCGAACCCACACAGGATCCAGGAATAGTTGTCAGATCTTTCAAACCCACACAGGATCCAAGAAGAGTAGTCAGAGCTATCGAACCCACACAGGATCCAGGAACAGTAGTCAGAGCTGTTGAACTCACACATGATCTAGGTAGTCAGAGTTGTAGAACCCACACAGGATTTTGGAATAGTATTCAGAGCTTTTGAACCCACACAAGATCTAGGAATAGTAGTCAGAGTGCATCCAGCCACAGGGTTCTGCACAAAGCATGCTTGATTCGGGGAGGGTCTTCTCCTCAAGCCATGTGTCTATACATCAACTTCCATGAAGTCCCAAGTTGATGTATCCAAAAGATCTGTCTTTTCAAAAGAAACCCAATGCGAAAGACGTCGCATCAATCGGACGCACAGTCTGTGAGTTATTAGCCTTTTAGTCTTGGGGGCCTGGTTGGATTCATTCTTGATCCCACCTGACCGTATCTCAACTATACCCAAAACCCCAATGGGGTATACACAAAGGGACTGTTCCACTCCAAGAATACCAACTCCCCTGAAGGTTCATCAAACGGATGTCCAGTGCCAAAGATATGGCCAAAAGAAAGTAAAGGATCGTAGTGGGCCCGGGTCCGGTCGGACTGACCTGGACCAACTTACTTCAGGCCTACCCAGTTCAGTTTTGGCCTGGCCTGACCCGTTAGGTTCATCCTGGACCAGCATTTTGCGAGTAGCGTGAGGGCGCCAACAGGTCGCAAGGGCGCGGACCAGTTGCGGGTCAATATAAGGGTGGTTTGGCCCAGAGGCGCCGCGAGGGGCATGGAAGGCTGGATCGACTAGGCGTGTGTGGGGCACAGCTCGGGAGGTGAGGTCCGGATGGCTGAGGTCGGTTCGGCCAGCACCGCAAGGGGCGCGGCTCGGCCTGGATGGTCGAGGCTGATTCGGCCACTACCACGAGGGGCACGGCTGAGGCGGCTCGCGACGCACGGGGCACGAGGGGTTCGAGGTCTGGCACGGTTCGGCCAGGGCACAAGAGAGGTCGGCGGAGGTTGAGAGGTGCAGGGCGACCAGGAGGCGCGGGTGGCCGGGAGTGCATGGGCGGCTGGGAGGCGCGGGCAGCCGGGAGGGCGTTGCGGTTCGGCCCAGGGCAATGGAGCCGGTTCGGCTGGCTGACGGGGTGTCCGGGGCCGGTTTGGACAGTTTGGCTGGTTTGGTCAGGCGGAGGGCACGACCAAGGTGGCATAGCCGGGGCACGGCACGGCCAAGGCCAGTTCAGCCAGGGCACAGTGTGGCTCAGACAGGTTCGTCCAGCGGATGGCGCGGCCGGTGGGCGGCACGGGTCGTTGAGACCACAGGTAGCACGGTCGTTGCCTGTTGCCTCTTCATTTCATTTCCATGTTGAAAAACATCAAAAAAATGGATCGATAGAGGGAGTTGGACCATTTTAGTTTCGCTCGCACCCTCCACGTTTAGGGTGATACCAATCGGTCCATCAAGAAAGGAGAACGATGAACTTAAAATTATACAGCCTCTGCAATGATTCTTTCCTAATCCGCAAAAGAAAAATCAAGGGAATAATTAACATGAAAATAAACCCCCTACCTTGATCGTAGTTCGTCAACGGAATCGTGGGGAATAAGATGGAGTTGTCGTCATTCGTCATGTCCGCCTCACACTTCCAATCCCGAGATCGTGCGTCAGTTCATTAAAGACAATGAGGATGGAAGGTCGATCAAAGAAGTCCCATGTCGGTAAGAGTCCATGGATGAAGGTCAAAGGAGATCTTTCTTCGTAGTCGAAGGCATTCTTCATTGGGAGCGTTCTTCATTCTTTGTTGGTGAGAGATTTTTCTCTCAAAATCTCTAATCCTCCTTTTCCAACCTTTTCCCAACCATAAGAATAAGAAGCCAATGTAATATATTATAAAATCTATCATTGGAAATAATTCAAAAAGGGTGAATTAATTATGTTGGCTCCACTTAATTAATTCACAAGGTTGGCACACTAAATTAAATAATAGGATTTGGCACATTAAAGGAGGTGGGTAGAGAGACTCTCCCTCATTAATGAGGGGAGTTGAGAGGTCTTCCTCTCCCACCATTATTAGGGGGTTTAGTCTCGGGTGGTCCCCACTTCGTAACTTCTCGCGGGAGATTATGTTTGGGTGGGCCCCACAACCATAACCTCTCATGGGAGGTTATGGTTGGGTTGTCCCCACATTTCCAACATCCAACTTCCAAGTGGAGGTTTTAACCAACAAATGAAAATAAAACTACACAACTTTATTTTTATTTAATTCATTCACTAAAAACCAAAAAACTAACTTTTATTCTCGAACAACTTCCATCGAGGTGAAAGTATTCTTAAGTGAATACTAGCGATGTGAGTTCAACGGTTCCCTCATATTTCAATTCGGAGCACCAGTTCAAAAGTTACAAATCGCCGATTGCGTGTTCATTGAACGTACATAAAAAAAGTTCGGAAAATTATTATCAGTCACCCTCGACCAACTTCCATTGAGTTTAGGATCTACTAAGGTGAAACATGCCACAAAGAACCCAACTGTACTCTCGGATTTTTAATCCGAGTTACCTTTTAGAATTTATAAATTTTAAAATAAAATAATTGTCATTTAATTATTTTATTTGCGGCCAAAAACTAACTTTATCTGGTGGCACGCGCCAGCCAAAGTTAGTATCTGCTTAAAGAAAAAATACCCTCACAACATCAATGATGGTCTTGGATTTTTAATCCAAGTTAATATTTGTGAGTTATAAGCATTTGAAAAATATAATAATTTATATAATTATTTTATTTATGATTATGCCATTTTTGGGTTTTCTCACAGGAGGCCCGCGCCGACTAATCTTATGTCGCGCCTAGGGTAAACCCGTAATCCTGAGCGCAACGGTGCCCTTAGATTTCTGATCTGAGTAACCATTTAAGATTTATTCCACTTTTTCAGGAAAACTGCTTGCGCGCGTTAACTTAAGCTTAACAAAACTTTGAAAGATCATTCCAGGCACTCCGAGCCGAAGAATCGCGCGCCATCAGATTTCACGGACTCATAAAATTCTCATATATTTTAAAAAAAAATACATGGAAATTAAAGGTCTTTACATTCTCCCCACCTCAGGGATCTATGTCCCCATAAGCCACAAATCAAACTAAAAAAATAAGTGGGGGTATTGTGCACACATCTGAGCCTCCCGCTCTCATGTGTTCTCCTGGAGGTTCCCGTGCTGCCAACGAACATGCACCAAAGGGATCGACTATCCATGAAGGACCTGATCATGTTGATCCTCAATCTCTACTAGAACCTCCATAAAAGTCACCACATCGTCGACGTCCATCTCTCCGTGGTCGATGACGTGAGAAGGGTCGTGCACGTATCTCCTCCGCTAGGATACATGGAAGACGTCGTGCAACTGGTGCAATTGAGGTATAAGAGCTAAGTAGTAAACCACCTTGCCAAATATGCTGAGGATATGGAAAGTTCCCATGAACCTCATATATAACTTTCCGCCTCAACCAAATCTCTGCAAACCTCATCGAGGTGAGACCCGTAGAAATACGTGGTCGCCATCCTCGAACTCCAGAGGTCTCCATCTTCTGTCAGCATAAAACTTATGCCTGCTCTGTGTAGTCTTCATATACTCCTAGAAGATCTGTACTTTCTCTGTGGTAGCCCGTACCATCTCTGGTCCCATGAGTGTTGACTCCCCTAGGTCAGTCCAGCACAAAGGCGATCTGCAAGGTCGCCTATACAACACCTCGAAAGGTGTCATCTCAATGGTGGAGTGATAGCTGTTTTTGTATTCAAACTCCACCAAGGGTAAGTGATCCTCCCAGCTATGACTCAAGTCGAGGACACAAGCACGTAGCATGTCCTTGAGGGTTAGAATGGTCCGTTCAGTCTGACCATCCGTCTGAGGATGGAAGATGGTGCTCAAACAAAGTTGCGTCCCAAAAGCATCCTGAAACCCCTTCCATAGCCGGAAAGTAAAATTTTCATCATGATCGGAGACAATCATTTAATGTACTCCATGTAGCCGCAAAATATTCTGCACATAGAGGAGTCCCAAGCCCTCTACTGAACCCTTCTCTCTAATCGGTAGGAAGTGGGCCAACTTGGTGAGTCGGTCGACGATCACCCAGATTGAGTCATGTAATCTGGATGTACGTGGAAGTCCCATAATGAAGTTTATGTATATCCCATCCCACTTCCTCTCTGGGACCTCCAATGGCTGAATCATGCTTGCTGGTACTTCATGCTTTGCCTTCACTTGCTAGTAAGTGAGGCACTGAGAAACAAACTTTGCTGCTTGTTTCTTCATTCCCGACCACCAGTGCTGTCGTTGGAGATCTTGGTACATATTCGCGACTCATTGATGTACCGCTAGATGGGATGTGTGTAAATCTATCTAAAATTCCTCCTGAAGTGACACGGGTACCGTAGCATGTCCTCTGAAGAGGATGACATGCTCCCCACCTTCAGAAAATCCATCAGGTGCCTGCCCTTTGGATATCTGAGCATGTCGTGTCTCGTAGTCAGCATCCCCATGTTGTGCCTCCATGACTCTCTAAAGAAGTGGGGGAGTGACTATGAGAGACTGAAGGAAGGTTGCTCCATCTCTATCCACAAAGGATGTTTGTAAAGCATCCAGCTGCTATGTCGCCTCACTCAGCAGATGCAGGACAGACCTCCTGCTGAGTGTGTCTGCTACCATGTTCAGCTTTCCAGGAGTATAGACTATCTCAAAGTCAACTTATGCTACCATGAGGGTGAGGTTGGATGACTCACGATTGATTGGATGCACCCTCCTATGCATGATTTTATCATGTGCTTCCTAGGTTTCCTTTTTTTCAAACCAAGGAAAACCTCATCCCAATGTGGTAGATAAACCACAACCTCTTTGCCTAATACAATCAATATGAGTGTGAAATATGGATGTCAATTCCAAACCCAAACTAATGTCGTAAGGCCTTGATACTTCAACCAAGAGGTTCCAAAAGAAACTCTCACCTCAAGGGTCAGATCTCACCATCGGCGTAAGTGTGATTATCGATTCTCCTCACCAAAGGTATCTCTAGACGTGAGGTTCAAGTCAACGGTTTAACCGGAAACTCTAAGTCTTGGAAAATATTCTTGGAAGGAAGGAATGATTGGTACCTATGTCTATTGATACGGCAGCTAGTAGTATACTTAGACCATACATTGAATCATTCCTAGAGCCCTTAGGTCGCATTCCTTGACCGCATGGAACAACTCTCTTCCCCTGTCCTCCAGCTCCCTGAGCCTAGAGAGGTCCACAAAAAGGGGGTGGTTGTAACATGTCAAAAGTACACCACCACATGCTTCTCTCCTAACTCTGGATCCACATCTTCTGCCCTACAGATTCATCTTTCCATAACACTTCTTCTTCCCAAAACATTTTACATTCCCAAGTCTCTGAGACTGGCGCCAGTTTCCTACTTTCCCACTGCTAACATTCCCTAGCTGTATTCGCTCAGCCAAAGAACATTCAACCACAAAGGTTCTCTCTAGCACCCTAACATAAGAAGTAATGCATAAAGGAATTTTGCTGGCTCAGATTTCCTTTAAACACACATTTCTCGGAATTTCGAGCCCTGAAGCACTGATTGTACCATATTCATTAACTACCAGGAAAGATCGGTACATCTCGATGAATACTCAGCTATCGAAATGTCATCCTGCTGAAGCTCTAGAAGTTCTAGATAACTCTCAGCCACCTCCTCAAGCCAGTACTTAGCCGCTTGTTAGTCAGGCTCGCCTTAGAACTTGAGGGGTATCTGATGCTGAAACACATGTAAGGCACTAAGCCTACATGCGTCCTCTACTGGTACTGCTGGTTGTAACTGCGGACCAACGGGTAGTGATATAGCTGGCACACTACCCAAAGGTACTATCTTGGGCAACGGTTCTCATAACAAAGCCTCATCACTAAGCGGACCATCATCATGCTCACTCACATAAAAAGACTAGTTGCTAAGATCACCGTCTACTCTATCGGTGTCTCAACTATATGGGAAACTCTAGCAACCGCCTCTTGCCAGCCCTCAGCTGCGTGGAAATCTGTCTCGCCTCAAAACCTTAGAGGCCTCTTCTGTTGGAAAAAGTGTAATGCGCTTAGTCATCATGAACCATCCGCCATTGTGGCTGGTGGTATCTGCTTCCCAATGGGTGGTGGTGTTGCTGGTACACTACCCGAAGGTGCCAACATAGAAAGAGGGCCCTACACTGGAGCCTCGTCGCTCGGTGGGCTGTCAGTGCGTACAACCCACAGAACCCTAGCTGGCTGTCTGTGTAGAGGAATCCTGAAAAGTAACAGGTGCGCCACGGTTAATAAGATATTCCTGGTGATCTCACTCAAAGAGTTCACAAAGAAGACTCTTTAAAACACACACGTAATCAGTGTTTTCATGCACTGAGTTGGAAATTATAAGTCAGGGTCCTGGTGTATGGATACGTCGGCCGCCACACCATCACTGGACTCCCTAAACTGAAAACCACACTCACTACACTTGACACTATTGTTGTTCAAAAGAAATATCAGATTCATAGTTCTTCGATAGAACAGACTCCTATGATACCAATTTTTCACAACTCGTCCCCCCAGGACTGTGTCGTGACTACCCCAAGCCCGCCTTCCAAAGAACAGGGGTTGAAGACTAGTACCAAAGGCGTATTTCCCTAAAACTGGGAAGGAATTGCCTTTATAAAGTGTAAACACACACAACAGAGCACAAAAATGGATACAAAACACTAAGTAAAATTGTATAATGAAAGGGTGATAAAAGAAAAAGGGGCCGAAAATACAAGCTCAACTGTAAAGTACAAGAAACTGAAAGTACAGGTACAACTGAAGTAAAGGAAAACTATTGTTGGGTCATCCTCCAGGATTCCTACCTGAAGGGTAGGTATAGATAACATCATCATCACTCCACGTTCGTCAGTCTCCTCTGTGTATCGTCTCGTTTTAAGGTCCACCTCTGGGTACCGTCCAGTCCTAGTACTCTCAGCCTCAGTCAGCGCTGTTTGTCATCTGCAACCAACACAATAAGGTGCGAGCATATCCCGTGCAGGGGTGAGTATAATGATTCTCAGTAGGGACCCCGAGACCCTCAAGGTCTCACAAAATCCATCAAGGATAAAACACAAAGTATGAAATCAATAGATAACCTTACTTAGGTATATGCCCATACATATACCTAAGTTATCAAGTGATCCATATCAATCATGAGGAAAACACAAAAGTAATGACTCAGATCACACAGGTATACAAATTATGTAGAGAGTTAGAGATGATTTGATGTAGCCACTAAATCATCTACTCTGTCGAACCCACATAGGATCCAGTAATAGTAGTCAGTGCTGTCAAACCCACATAGGATCTAGGAACAGTAGTAAGAGTTGTCGAACCCACACAGGATCCAGGAACAGAAGTCAGAGCTGTTAAACCCACACAGGATCCAGGAATAGTAGTCACAGTTGTTGAACCCATACAAGATCCAAGAATAGTAGTCAGAACTTTCGAACCCACACAGGATCCAGGAACAGTAGTCAGAGCTGTCGAACCCAAACAGGATCTAGGAATAGTAGTCAGAGCTATCAAACCCACACAGGATCGAGGAAAAATAGTCAGAGCTATCGAACCCACACAGGATCCAGGAATAGTAGTCAGAGCTGTTGAACCCACACAGGATAAAGGAATAGTAGTCAGAGTTGTCGAACACACACAGGATCCCGGAATAGTAGTCAGAGTGTAGCCAGCCACAGGGTTCCACACAAAGCATGCTTGATTCCAGGAGGGTCTGATCCTCAATCCAAGTGTCTATACATCAACTACCATGATGTCTCAAGTTGATGTATCCAAAAGATCCATCTTTCCAAAAGAAACCCAATGCGACAGATGGCGTGTCAATCGGACGCCCGGTCTGTGAGTTATTAGCCTGTTACTCCCGGGGGCCTGGTTGGATTCGTGATCGATCCAACCTGACCATATCTCAACTAAACCCAAAACTCTAGTGGGGTATACACAAAGGGACCATCGCGCTCCAAGAATATCAGCGTCGCTGACAGTTCGTCAAACGGATGTCCGGTGCCAAAGATATGGCCAAAAGAAAGTAAAGGGTCGTAGTGGACTCAGGTCCAATCAGACCGACCCGACCCGACTTACTCTGGGTTTACCCAGTTTGGTTTCAGCCCAACCTGACCCATTGGGTTCGGCCCGGCCCGCGGGGCCCGGCCCAGTGGGCCACGAAGGCTACGAGTAGTGCGAGGGTGCAGACTGGTCGCGAGGGCGCGGACCGGCTACGGGTTAGTGTAAGGGAGGTTCGGCCCGGAGGCACCGCAAGGGGCACGGAAGGCCAGCTTGGCCAGGTGCGCATGGGGCGTGGCTTGGCCCGAATGGCCGAGGCCAGTTTGGCCATCATCGCGAGGGGTGCATCTCGGGAGGCTCGGCTCGGATGGTCGAGGCCGGTTCGTCTAGTGCCGTGAGGGGTGTGGCTCGGGCGGCTCGGCCTGGATGGCTGAGGCCGGTTCAGCCAGTGCCGCGAGGGGTGCGGTTCGGGCCACTCGGCCCAGATCTCCGAGGCCGGTTTGGCCAGCTCTGTGAAGGGCGTGGATCGGGCGGCTTAGGGCGCGCGAGGCGAGCGGTCTGGCGCGATTCAGCCAGGGCATACGGGAGGCCGATGGCAGCCGGGAAGTGTAGGGTGACCAGGAGGCACGGTTGGCCAGGCGTGCATGGGCGGCCGAGAGGTGCGGGAGGCCGGGAGGGCACCGCGGTTCGACCCGGGGCGAGGGATCCGATTTGGCCAGATGACGGAGTGTTCGGGGCTAGTTCGGCCAGTTTGGTCGAATGGAGGGTGCGACCAGGGTGGCACGACCGGGGCGCGGCACGGCCAAGGCCGGTTCTACCGGGGTGGTGTACGGTTCGGACCGGTTCGGCCGGCGGGCGGCGTGGGTCACGGAGACGGCGGGTAGCGTGGTCGTTGCATGTCACCTTCTTCACCTCATTGTTTCATCTCCATGTTGAAGAACATGACAAAAGAGATCGACGGAGGGAGTTAGGCCTTTTTAGTTTGGCCCTCACCCTCCATGTTTAGGGTGATAGCGATTGGTCCGTCAAGAAAGGAGAACGATGAACTTAAAATTCTATAGCCTGTGCAATGATTATTTCCCAATCCCCAAAAGAAAAATAAAGGAAATCATTAACATGCAAATAAACCCCCTACCTTAATCGTTGTTTGTCGACGGAGTCATAGGGAATAAGATGGAGTTGCCGTCGTTCGTCACGTCCGCCGCACACTTCCAATACTGAGCTCGGGTGTCGGTTCGTTGATGATGATGAGGAGGTAAGGTCAGTCGAAGACGTTCCACATCGATAGGAGTTCATGGATGAAGGTCGAAGGAGATCTTTCTTCATAGTCGAAGGCGTTCTTCATTGGGAGCGTTCTTCTTTCTTCGTTGGTGAGAGCTTTTTCTCTCAAAATCTCTAATCCTCCTTTGCCAACCTTTTTCCAACCAAAATAATAGGAATCCAAGGTAATAGATTATAAAATCTATCCTTTGCAAGAATTCAAAAAGGGTGAATTAATTAAGTTAGATCCACTTAATTAATTCATGAGGTTGGCAAAATAAATTAAAGAGTAGGATTTGGAACATTAAAGGAGGGGGTGGAGAGACTCTCCCTCATTAATGAGGGGATTTGAGAGGTTTTTGTCACGACTCGTCCTCGGGGCCCATGCCATGACTACCCCAAGCCCGCCTTCCAAAGGCCAGGGGCTGGAGACTAGCACCAAAGGCGTAAATCCCGATAAAAAGGGAAGGCATTTCCTTTATAAAGTAAACAAACACCACATAGTACGCAAGATGAAGTAAACAATAAGTAAACTGAGTACAAAAGTAAGTGATGGAAAGTAAATGGGCTAGAATACAAACCCAACTGAAAGTAAAGTACAACTGAAAAGAAAGTACAGCAGCAGAAAAGTAAAACAGCAACTCTGAGCCATCCTCTGGAAATCCCACCTGAAGGGTGGGTACAGATAGTCTCCTTAGTTCCTCAGGTCCAGCCGTCCGCTCCGTGTATGTCCCGTCCAGCGATCCACCTCCAGGTACCGTCCAGCTCCACAAGCCTCCACCTCGATCAGCGATGTCCTTCATCTACATCCAACACAACGTAGTGTGGGCATAACCCGTGCAGGGGTGAGTATACGATACTCAGTAGGGACCCCGAGACCCCCAAAGGTCTCCCAGAATCCACAATGGAGAAACCACAAAGGAAAGATACAATCACAAAGTATCAACCAACTCTACTTAGTTATATGCCCATACATATTCCTAAGTTATCAATTCTAGTTCTGCTCCAACTCACGAGCCCAAGTTCAACCCAGTCCACACTGGAAAGTACAACCCAATCCACACAGGAAAGCACAACCCAATCCACACAGGATAGGAATTCAATCATATCGAAGATAATGATTAAAAGTCAAGACTCAGCTCACACAGGTATACTACTCACGAAGAGGGGTGGAGATGATAGATGTAACCTCTGAATCATCTCCCCTGCTGAACCCATGTAGGATCCAAGTATAGAAGTCATTGTTGTCGAACCCGCGTAGGATCCTAGTACAGTAACCATCATTGTCGAACCCACGTAGGATCCAAGTACAGTCTTCATCACCGCCAAACCCACAAAGGATCCGAGTACAGTCGTCCTCACTGCTGAAACCACGTAGGATCCAAGTACAGTCATCATCGTTGTCGAACCCACAGAGGATCCCAACACGGTAGTCGTCGCAGTCCCAGCCAGCTCAAGGGTTTCTTCACACAGCATACTTGATTCCGAGAGGGTCTGCTCCTCGAGTCAAAATGAGTGAATACATCAACCATCACGAAGACTAGAGTTAATGTATCTCGTAGTTCTATTCCATGTCATAGGGTAAAACCAATAAAAACGTGCCCAAGTCATGTAGAACAAGACAACCAAGCCATTTTCCTAAAGTACACGACGTGTAGGTAAGTGATACACGTCGTGTCATCAGACACCGGGTACTGCCCATGTGAAACGGCCTGTGTCGCAGGGCTGATCATGTAAATAAGTAAATACACAGCGTGTATTATGGTTACACGTCGTGTCCAAACCTCTAGGGTCGGTTCCATGTGTGTTGGCTATGTCTGGCCGTGTGGTGGAGTACATGCCTGTGTTCTCCACCCCGTGTCCGTGAATTTTCGGAATACATGCCATGCCTCTTGGTCGTATGGTTCTGCCCATGTCCGTGTATCACCCAGATTACACACCGAACCTCGCGAAGCCACTTCTGCCATGGTGGTGGTGGTACACGTCGTGCCTCGTGGCCGTGTGGTTCTGCCCGTGTCTGTGTATCTCCCTTGAATACACGTCATGTCCATCAAAGTCTCCTCTGTCAAAATATGTGGACAGTATACGCCGTGTGACCGGTGTCACACGTCGTGTGTCACTTCTCCTGATGTTGGTTACTTCTGCCACTGAACGCTTGTACTACACGGTGTGTTCTTTGGAAGTACACGCCGTGTATTCTGGAATTTTCCAGAAATGATGCCTCTAGCCAGCACGCCTCTCGAGGCGTCCGTCCTTTGTTCCGATGATCCGTTTGTTACAAAACTACCATTCCTAGGTAATCCGAAAGTTCTAAGGCCGTTTCCAATGTTTTCGAGCCTCCGATCAGCTCTAAAAACTTTCCTTGATTCACCGCTCAAGAACGGTTGGAAAACATCATACAACAAGAATAGCGGAGGAATTGGAAAGTGTTAGTTTGGTCCGGTTTCTTCAGCATTAGATTGATAGAAAAAGGTTTAGAGAGAACCAACAACATGGAAGGGAAAACAACATTTCTCATTCATGAACCAACACCTACCTTGATGGAAGTTCACGGTTGTTTAGCGCCGCGGACGATGATGTCGATTCCTTCGTCGTCGGTGTCTCCTCCTTTTTCACAGAGGAGGAAGAGGATGTAGAAAACCGGGACTGCCAAGTCGATGTTCTTCGTCAAAGTCTTCGCGTTCTTCATCAAAGGAGATGATGTTCTTCCAAAGGGAAAAGAGCTCTCCCCAAATTCTTCACACAATAAGCTAACCCCCAAAATAAAATAAGTCTCATCTTATTTTATTAATTCAAGCCATGCATTCACATTCCAAAATTCAAACACATAACTCAATTAATTTAAGGGGTTAACTTAATTAAGCAATGTGTGTTGGCATGATTTAATGCGAGGAGAGGAGAAGTCATTTAATTAATTACAAAGGCTTTCCAACATTAAACACGAGAAGATTAAAGGGAGTATTTAGAGGAGTTTAATGGAATTTGAAGGGGTGGGGATCATGTGGGCCCCACCTCACAAATATCCTAACAAGAGGAGTTAGGATCTAGTGGGTCCCACCCCAACTCCCATACTTAGGATAAAACCAATTAGGTTAGAAGTAAAATTTGTTCCACAAATTTTATTTAATTCACATTTAATCCTCAATTTTTAGCAACTCTTCCCGAGGAAACGCACCTTCGTAAAAGGTCCTCTTAAGCAAATATTGTCATTGTGGTTTCATCGGTGCCCTCAGATTTCGATTCCGAGTACCGGTTCAAAAGACAGAAAAACCTGCTCGTTCGTTCACTGAACGTACCCGAGCTAAACTTTGGAAAATTATTTCGGGCACACCGGGCCTCGGAATCAGGTGCCGTTAGAAACTACATACTCATAAGATCCCAAAGAAATTAAGAAACAAATTTCCTTGAAATTTACAGGTCTTTACAGTTTTCCTCTCCAACCATTATTAGGGTGGTTTAGTCCCGGGTGGTCCCCACTTCTTAACCTCTTGTGGGAGGTTAGGTTTGGGTGGGACCCACCACCATAACCTCTCATGGGAGGTTATGGTCAGGTGTTCCCCACACTTCCAACTTCCAACTTCCAAGTGGAGGTTTTAACCAACAAATAAAAATAAAGCTACATAACTTTATTTTTATTTAATTCATTCACTAAAAACCCAAAAACTAACTTTTAGTCTCGACTAACTACCATCGATATGAAAGTCTTGTTAAGCGAATATCGGTGTTGTGATTTCAACGATGCCCTCATATTTCAATTTCAAGCACCGATTCAAAAGTTTCAAAATGCCGCTTGCGCATTCACAGAACGTACCCGAAAAAAAGTTTGGAAAATTATAATTGGTCACCCTCGACCAACTATCGTCGAGGTCAGGCTCTGCCTAGGTGAAACAGGCCCCAACTAACCCAACGGTACTCTCGGATTTTCAATCCAAGTTACCATTTAGAAGTTATGAATTTTAAAATAAAATAATTTTCATTTAATTATTTTACTTTTGGCCAAAAACTAACTTTATTTGGTGGCCCGCACCGGCGAAAATTAGTATCTGCTTAAAGAAAGCATACCCTCACGAGTTCAACAGTGGTCTTGTATTTTTAATCTGAGTTACAGTTTGTGATTTATAAGCATTTGAAAAATAAAATAATTATTTTAATTATTTTATTTACAATTATGCCATTTTTGGGTTTTCTCATAGGAGGCCCGTGCTGACTAATCTTAAGTCGTGCCTAGAGTAAACTCGCCATCCTCAGCACAACGGTGCCCTTGGATTTATGATCCCAGTAATCGTTTAATAGTTATTCCACTTATTCAAGAAAAATGCTTATGTGCGTTAACTTAAGCTTAAAAATACTTTGACGGATCATTCCGGGCACTCCGGGCCTCAGAATCACGCGCCGTCAGATTTCACGGACTCTTAAAATTTCTATATATTTAAAAAAATTACATGGAAATAACGGGTCTTTACAGAATTCTCCTAGGATCACATAGTTTTATAAAAACCAGGTGGACCCTTCTTCCTTCTTAAGTGTACCACATGGTTAGGGAAACTATGTGGGTTGGGAGACATGGTTTCTTCTAACCATTCAACCTAGTTTTTTCCAAAATTCACAGTTTTGAGATTAGAAAAATCTCCAAACACCCTCGTGACCTCCATGAATCCATTAAGTATTATTATAAGGGCCACATCAAGGAATTTAAAATGAAAAAAATGAGTTTTACCTTTGAGAAAAACCTTGGTCGTTAAAATCTTTTTAAGTTCATATATTTAGAGAATGAGGAAAAATCATAAACTAATAAATCTCATGTTATTTGTATCTAGAAGACATTTTTACAAATATATACGAATCTATATAATCAAGAAGAATATTCCACATCTCCCATAAGTTCTTCCATACATGGTATCCTTATAATCATGTCACATGTATAATTTTTCTTTATAACCTAAGTAAAGGAAACATAAGAAGGGATGGGTTAAACACTCAATAAGGGAAAACATATAACTGATGTAATCATGTCATAAAATAGCATAAATATTATGTTAGGAATAAATAAACATCATAAATCAATAATCTACTTGAAACTAAGAAAATTTTATATCAATGAAAATAAATAAATAAATTTATATCAATAATATTAATCTCATACTTATAAAATGTATAATTCCGAACATGAGAAACCTATTGTCAAGGCCCTGTGCCAAGACACTATCCTATTACCAGAAGAGGCATACACTAAAACCCAACTTCTTTTTTATCATGAGACCTGTTGATTCATCTTGGGTCAATATAATTCTAGTTCCCACCCATCACTTGATTAAGTCTAATCCATTCACCATAAGAGTCAACAATACATTTCTTACCATGCCCTATGAAACCTTTGGATGAATAAATACATGGGTATTTATAAAATAAAGAATAATGAATATAAATACATGATCAACCTGCATTATTAACCAATAATCACCAAGAGTGTCAATAATTTTACATATTTCAATAAAAGGGATGAAATAACTATAACCCATCCTAATAAATTCGGTGGGTGGTTAAAAATACATAGTAAACTTTCTAATAGTTGTCATATTGGAATAACAATATACAATGTGCCAATACTTTCCCCATGTTAATAAAAAGGATAACATGATCATAACCTATCATAAGAAAGAAGTTTTATGGTTTTAAACTAACATAACCCAAGTTCAATAAATAAAACATAGAAGGATGTTGATGTTAATTAAAAACACCCATGCCAAAATAATGCTTCTATTAGTATCCCAAAATAAGGGATCAAGAATTGAATTGTTTGATACCGTGAGTTCAATACCCAAAATGATAATATTTATATATTATAGGATAAATCATGAAACATAATCCATATGAAGGTAAATAATTTTTAAAATGTTATGGGAAATTTAAGTGAAATCATAAAATATCTTTTAGAAAACATTTTAAACATTGATATAAAATACAAATTTACTTGTCACTTTGAAGGAAAAATTATGAAAATGTGTAGTGAAATATTTTGAAAAAATATAATTTAAAAATAATCCTCAATAATGGATCCTTTGAAATATATAATTTATTTTGGATAAATGAAGAGAGGAAGCCAAAATATATGAATGTAAATAGAGAAACCCTTTTATTATTTTCAAAATAGATTAATTTAAAACTCTCATTAGAGTAACAAAACATTAATTATTATTAAAAAAAATTAAAAAATTAGATTATAAAATATAATATAATAAAACATTATGGGGTTAGAAACCATACTTGTAAAACAAAAGTTCAATATGAAACATTATAACTGAAGGAAAATAGATTGGAGTTATCAGTATCCCTACCGGCCTACACACTCTAAAAATAATGAAACAATTTAAAAGTGGTTTATGTGGTAAAAATGTAAATAATAAGAGTATAAAACTTAATAAAATAAAATGGTATAAGTTTCCTGACTTATATGAAATAAGTTCAATTGAATGATAATAACTCAATGATTGTAAAATGAGTTACTGAAAATTCTTACAACCGGGGTAACACTTAGTGCAAAAGGAATTTGATTAAAAGAACTTTATTTGGATTATTTTGTATGATTAATTACAATGAAATAATGTATATTAAACTCATGGGATAAATATAACATCATAAAAAAGGAAATATGGTGCATAACATGTATCATGTCTTAAAGAATCATAATTGAGACCAAGAAAACCCTTGTGACTTGTGTCACACTTTAATAAAAAGTCCTTTCAATATAGTGCTCATAATTAAACATAAAATTCCATTATTAGAATATAATTTATGTTATTATATCTCAAATAAGTGTTATATAAAACACATAAATTAAATTAATTTCATAATACCAAACAATTTTTAAAGAAATTAATTTCAGATGAAAACCCTTACCTCAGTCTTGATTCCTTCTGTACTTTTTCAAAACATCCTGAATAAGGAAATTAAGTTTATTAAATACATTAAAAAGAAAAGTTTTTATAAATTTTACAATTTATACTCTTAATTTAAAATCATTCAATAAATATGAATATTAGTTAGTTTTTTCCTATTTTTAACATTGGGGTATTAAATCTTTATTGCTCTGAGCTAGTTTCATAGAAGTCATTTTAATATATATTAATTTTAAAAATTCAATCACTAATAGATCATATAAGGTAATAAAATAGATGTTACAAAATATTATATTGATCTATAATTTAATTTAATTTCAGTTTTGGTTATGAATGATGAAGATGAAATCGATATTGGTCACATTTCAATGATTTTAACGAATAAAGTGCGTTTTATTAATCAATGTGATAAATATTGATATAAAATTTCCAAAAAACAAAATATTATTTAAAAAATTATCATATTATACCATTATTTTGTTCTCATATTTATTCATGGTATAAATGCATATTATTGGTCAAGTGTGTGGTTAAAATGACCCAAAAATGAACTTACAATGATCAATGGATGATTACGTGGTGCTTTAGTTGTAATTTCATTATACCATTAACATAATGATAATATTTAGTGCTCATTATTTTGGTATATAATAATTTTAAAGTATTATAATGAGAATATAATTTATATAATATCAATACTTATAAATAATAGATCGTTTTCCCCTTAATTCGCTTGTTTTAAATGATTACATTGATGATAATTTTTTATTGACGACATCACTAATAGGTTCTAAAATTTGTATAAAATAAAATTAATGAAATTATAGACATAATTTTAATCCTTTAATTACATACTCATGACCAACCATGTAAGGCATTTATGAAAAGAAAAATTAAAATCAATCATTCCAAAGAGGTAGTAGTCTATACGTATGCCTGGTTGAATATTTAATTTTCCATAGAATGGTAGAAATGATTAATATGGTTAAATGTTGCATAATAATAAAAATTATATAAATATAAAAATTATTTATGAAATTACCCTCTTATATGAGCCTTGAATGGTTGTTAAGTAAAAAATAAAAAACATTGTGTTGTAGATGGAGTAGTAAGTACAATGCATGAATTACGGTTTTGATTTTCTAAATAAAAAAGGGGAAATGTGATTAATTATTATTAACATAGAATAATAACATCTATTATATAAAAAATACTAATATAATTACGTAATTATTTAAAAATTATAATTGGAAAATAAAAATAGGAAATAAATAAATTAAGTAAAAATAATTTCTCATGTTGAGAACATTGATATTTCTTTGGAAGATCCATTGGAAATGGTTGGAATATGATAATATCTTCTGAACATAATCATTGGAGAGTGAATGAGTATTATAATGTAAGTAAAAGTTTATAGTCTCAATAGAAAAAAAAATTAGGAGTGCCTTGAAGGGGTGGTGAGAGGCCCCTTTTATAAGTGGTGAGAATGGCATATTTGTAAATACATCAATTTAATATAAAGGGAGCACATGTTAAACATGTCGTGTTATTCAAAAAAATTGATAAGGTAAGAGATAAGTTCATGAAACACCTCATCCACTAAATACATCTTTTTATAATGTTTAAATCCCCTTTCCCCTTGAATTATCACTTTTTCCATTTTATCTTTTATTGTGGTAGCTTTTTTACCAAAGGAAATTTGTACTTTATCCTTAAAAATAAATTTGTTCTTATTAAATATTTTATACCCACTAATTATAAATTTTAGATCCACTTGATTTTATTCAATTTAAAAAGTGATAAAAATTAATTTTAAAATAAAAATTATAATGTATTAACATATTTTTTCAAAAAATATTACTTAAGTTCAAAAATATAAAATATGGGGTTTAAAATTAAAAACTAAATTTCTAAAATTATAAATTCAATTATAAAATTAATATTTTCTATTATAAATTTTTTTAATTAATTTTAAATTAAAACTTATATACTAATAATGTGATTAAATAATGTTAATTTTAAAAATAGTACTTTGCAATATTCTCCTAAAATCATTATTTTTATAAAAATCTCTTAAATTCTTCATAAAATTGTATTATTATGATAAATCCAAAAATTAGTAAATTTTTATCAAATTAAATTTCTAAAATTTGGTAACTAAATATTTAAATAAAATATCAAAATATAGTGTAAAATTGTCCATATTTGAAAACAACTTTTTAAAATTTTAGATATTCAGTATTATTATTTCCTATAAATTATTATTAGTAATATATTTTTCATATTATAAATATTTTATTATTATCTAATCATAATATTATTATTTTCTTTAAATAAAAAATCAGATTTTAAAAGTATATTTTTAAGAATAAACTAATTTTCATAGTTGTTTTAGATATACTAATTGAATTTAATTCATAATAAAAGTATACATTATTTAATTTCTATATGTATTTCATAAATCAATTACGGTTATTTGTTATCAATATCTTAATGGGTTTTAATGGTCTAAACATATCTCGTTTTCATTTTAGTCTAGTGTTCTATGTGGATAAATCTATAAATCAAATTGACTTATTTAAAGGTAATCATATATTAAAATCTTAGGGTGTTACATTTTTTCCCCTTAAATAAATTACGTCCTCTAAATTCGAGTCATAAAATAAGAGTAATTTCTATAGGGAATTCAAAATTAATCATATATCACTAGATTATCATGGGTTAATTTATGATATTGAAAGAGATATATCTATATGAAAAAACATTATAGGTGCTTTATAATGAAAGTTAACACATTACTAATATCAAATAGTATACTACCAAGGGAAGAAGATATAGATCTATAAAGAATAACTTCCTAAAAACCTTGAAAATGATTTATACGATAATCATACCATTGAGGGTTTTATTTATAACTCAATATCTAATAGTTGGTGAAAACTTACATGATATAGGATACTATAAAATCTATAGTGAAAACTCACCATCCATTTCATTAGTGGTATTTTAATATTATTTTCTTTGATTTCAAGGTTTTTTGTGATTATTTCCCTCATTGGTCATTGGTTTGGGATATTGAGTCATATAATACCTAACTATATTAAAATAGAAGAAACATATTTTTATTTAATCTCAATTTCCTTTACATTTGTGAGTATGATGAACTTTATTTATACACATAAAACATTTTCCGGTCCCTTTAAGAAGATTTACCCCATGATTTCCTCAATTTTTTGGCATGTAGTAAAATAAATCTTATTTACTTCATCATTTTCATCACTTGATCTTTATTAAGACTTTATCTATATCTTTGTAGGTGTGTTCTGGACTTAAAATTTGTTTACATTTTAATCATATTTTGTGATAGCTAGTTTGGCCTAATCATAAGGATTCTCACTACATATCCCTTTCTTATGGGTTGTTCATTGAGGTAATATAGTCATTGTCCCTCACATCCATGTTTCCTTCTATCTCCATCCATTAATAAAACCAGAAGGGTTGACATTAGTGATGAATCGTTATCAATATGGGGGAATTATCACAATTAATAACATAAAAGAGATTCATCCCTAAACCCTTTTACCCTTATCATCAAATTAGCATGTAATTCATTTAGTTATACCTATATTAGTATTAGTTTAACATATATTATTTTTGGTTTAACCTAGGTCACTTTTAGTTATGTTATCAAATACTTATTAATATAATCCACAAAATAGAGACCCCAAATAACAATGAACATTCTTAAAATATTCTAAATCCAAATATTATTAAAATCTATTCTCTCAAAATCCAACTTATCTCTTATTCAAGAAATAACATATCGATTAATATGAACCTTAAATTATGAACCTTTTGGTTTTAATCTTTGTTATACAAGGTCACTTTCCTATTAGAATATCCAACCTAAACATATTTAAATCTTTTATAATGGTTCATAATGAGAATGTGAATTAACATAGAATATATCATAAGAGTGTCAAAATCAGTGTGTATTTTGGCCAATTTTTCATGCACTAGGTGATGATAGAGTTAATAACAAATGAACCCTTTTGAGGTTATTACCCCTAGGTACATCTGTACTAGAGCCTACATCTATTTATTGTAACAACCCCAACTCTAATAACCTATAGATGGTGTCTAATTTATTAAATTGGATTAGATAAAAGGGTTATAAAACTAAAGTACCGATCAATTTATTATTCTTGAAGAACTAGATTTAAACATAATTCCCATATTACATTGGAAATATACAATACATTGCAAAAAAAATTTAAATTCTTGATATTATTCATAATTTCCTTCTTCATATCCTAAAAATAAAATCAAATAATTATTGAGATTGGATGCTTATTAAGAGTTAGGTAAAATATAATCTACCTAGAATCAGTAAAGAATAATCAATATGGAAATGTATATAACTAAAAACAAATGTCATTTAGTCAATAACTTTACCATGAAATTCATCCATGGATAATATCCATGCAATAATATCATGGATAATAGTAACTAAATTCATAATTAAGAAAATTCCTAAAATTGGATGCCATGATTTCATACATCATGATATTTATACCATCAAAGACTAGTGGCAGGATAATGTAATATATGGGTTGGTATACACCAAAAATCCATTTAATGGTAGATTACTGGTTTATCTCATGAGACATATTGATGCATTGAGGGGATATCTATAACTGGGCCCCACCAATCACTGCATGTCTAATTAATTCCTCATATATTTAATGATCAATTTCAATCAAGAAAAATTATACCTTATAAACAACTATCAATATTGATAAAATAATAAAAATTTATTAATGTTTTCCCCAATACATTAAATAACTTTTAGGGTAAACATCATATGGAGAAGTGATATATGATTAAATAAATAATTATATCCATGATAAAAATAAGATGGATATTTAAGATAAATGAAATTTCCTTTGATCAAAATAAATTTAATATTTCAATAGAAAGTTAATGTCTACAAAATCAATCAAGATAAGAGAGACGACCATCAAAAAAGTAGATTTTGTAGTAAAATAAATTATTTAAAAAAATATAAGAAAAATTAAGTGAAACATTTAAAATAAGTTTTCATAAATATATACCTTTTATAAAT
This sequence comes from Viscum album, assembly GCA_963277665.1. Taxonomy (NCBI): domain Eukaryota; kingdom Viridiplantae; phylum Streptophyta; class Magnoliopsida; order Santalales; family Viscaceae; genus Viscum; species Viscum album. The sequence goes on from OY728159.1 coordinate 1,329,115,139, forward strand.
TATTAAAATATTATATATTAAACAAAAGGGAATAAAACTTTTATGATGGTGGGAAAGTCCGTTAACACCATATACATTAAATTAAAAAAAATCTTTCTTTTTTTGAAAAAAATGGAAATGTCATTTTCAGGGAAAATGAGAAATATTCCTTTCAAACCACGTAAAAATCCAATGATAACATGAAATTTACTTAATAACAAAAAAAATTAAATAATTTTGATAAATATGGACATAGAATAAAAATATACTTAGAAAAAGAGAAATAAGATTGGATTTTGATTTTAATCATTCCTTTCGAAAGAGTAACTTGAATTAAATCATTAACCATTATGAATGAATATATATTCATTTTAAATACTTATAAGTAATATTATATACACTATAAAAATTAAATATGTGCGTAATACCAAATATGTCTTATTGAAATGGAAATTGAGATGAAAAACCTTACCTTAGGACAGAATCATCACAGACGTTATTTATATTAATGAATAATAAACATATGTTAATTATTTAATTAAGAAAATTTTTAAGGTTTATTATTCCTTTTATTTTATTTATTACCATGTTATATTTATTTACATAATCAATTATGTTAATGTTAGGAATTTTGATGATATTAAGTTCATATGCCAAAAATTACTTCGGTAGGTTGACCATGGTAAAAGAAGACATTGTTAAAAAATTACCATAGTAATAACAATGAAATAATTATCATTTTTATACATAAATTATACTTTTAAACCCAACAATGAAATATGGTTATGCAAAATGAACTATGTTACAATCATAGACATGGTAGGTTGTATGCACCCATGTGCAACACTTCCATTTTAAACTATTATAATGGAAATAAGATGAGTTTTATTTTATATTTAAATAATGATAATTATATAATAGAGAATATATTATTTATATAAATAACCTTATATATACCATCCATGTGATGCAGTGGTGAGAAACAAATCACATCACTTCGTGGAGGTGGTTGTCTACACGTACAGATGAAAGTCATTATCATTTTTCAATGAATGGAAACATAAAAAAATATGTGATATATTAATTTTAAATAATGATAAATATTTTATGAATATAATACGTAAACATTAAATCCATCATTATAAATAATCATGAGAGGCAATGATTGAAAATGAATTAAATTAGGTTGTGTGGCGGTAGTCCTTCTTACACACGAACGACAGTTTCATTTCCCTTTTGATGGAATAAGAGATCGATATAGGGTAATTCACTAACAAAATAACATATAATTATATTTAAGATACTATTTTTATTATTTAATCATGGTTGAAGATGATTTTAAAGATGTTGAATAAGTATTAAAATAAAAGTTTGTGGTTAATAATTATACATCTTTTTCAGAAAACCGCTTTAGGTTTACACCTAAAGCCTTTCTATATTGATTTTATGATCAAACTAAGGTATATAGGATATTTATATAGATATAAGGAATGAATTTTAATAGTTATTTAATGATCCTAAAGGCTCTTTAAGTAATTATATGAGAGGATAGGGGTGTCCTTTTATAAGTGGGGAAGAGAAAACACTTGGAATTTTTAAAAAGAATAAAATATATTATTGTATTACTCAATAAAAATGTCTACAAAGTGGAAAATTGAAAAATATTAGATGATATAATGTAGAAATATATCCATAAAATATATATTATAAAAATTTTAGACCATTTTAACCCTTATCACTTTAGTTTAATTCCATCGTAAACCTGTTTTAACCTTAACCATAGTAAACTCTTTTTACTATTTTTACTATTTATTATGAAAAAAATTGTTTTTAAATTATTACCTGATATTAATTATAGTAATTAAAAATATAGAATACATTTTACCAAATTAAATTCAAAAAATTATCATATTTTAATTTAATATTAAACCCATAAAATGCAATGAAAAATGATTTTTCAAAAAAAATTATTTTTATGTATAAAAATATTTTTAAACCAAATTAAAGACTAAAATTCATTAAAAAGTATATAATTGGATTATAAATAATATAATTTAACTAATTACTCTTTGAAACCTTTTTAAAAAAATGTATCTTTGTAAATTCTTGAAGCAGAAATACGATTTTCAATAAAAAGTAGAATTTTCATTATTCATTGAGAAATCAAATTTATTAGAAAAATCCAAAAAAATAACTATAATATAATTTTAATATGATGATTTAAAAAATAATTTTCCTTTTATTAAATAAATTTTATAAAATTGAAAAAAAAATTGTATTATTTTCTCACAAAAGGAAATAAAAATCATTTTTGAAGAAAATATATTTTGAAGAATAAAATAAATTTATTAAAAATCTAGTTTTATTTTTTATGAATTAATAAATAATTTTTTATTTATTAATACGTTAATTTATATTTCATAATGTGTTAATTCCTATTTTATACCCATGAATTTAATGGTTAGGTTATTACAGTCATATTTAAATAATAATATTTTGTTGTTCGTTTAAGCTTATTATTGTGTGTTGTATAAGATATAAAACAAAGTGTTCTTTTAAAATATTGATATATTAGATTCTACCCCCTACAAAAAATTCATCCTAAAATTTTTTATGGATATTACCTTTAGAAAAATGAGGGTGATTCTTCTTGAAAACATCCTCTACTTCCCATGTTTCTTCCTCTATTTTATTATTTGTCCAAAGTACATTTACCAGTCAAGCCGTCTAATTCCTAAAAACTTGATTTCTAGTGTTAAGAATCTAGATAGGAACTTCATAGTATAATAAATCATGTTTAAGTTCTATTTTTTCATATATTATAACATGTGTTGGGTCTTCCATATACTTTCTTAATAAATATATATGGAACACATACTGCACTTTAGAGATGCTTAGTGGTATTTCTAATAAGTAAGCTACAAATCCAATTATTTCCAAAATTCCAAAAGGTCTAATATGCATAGGGATTAGTTTTCCCTTCTTACCGAACCATATTAAACCACTTCATGGTGGTATATTCAATAAAACATGATCTCCCACATGAAATTCCAAATATTTCCTTCGATTATCGACAAAACTCTTTTAGATTTTGTAAGATAATTTAGTAAGAGTTTAAATAGTAATTACATTTTCCATTTTATCTTTAATAATATTTATTCCCATAATATTTATTTAAAAACTTCTTCCCAAAAAGCTTAAGTATCAACATATCTTTCCATATAATGCTTTATAAGTCAAAAATTGAATACTTGAATGGAAGTTATTGTTATAGTAAAATTATACCAAAGTTAAATAATGACCCCACATAACTTTAAAGTCAAGTAAACATGACATAAATATTTCTTCCAATGTTTCAATATTCCTTTGGGACTACCCATAAATTTTAGGATGATTGGAGGTTATCAAATGGATCTCGATATCAAAATTATTGTGAATACTTCTTTAATTTTTTTTGTAAATCATGGATCATGATCAGACACAATTAAAAGAGGTCCACCATGAAGACTTACAACATCATTAATATAGAGATATGTGAGTCATTCAAGAGGTAAATTTTATTTTATAGATAGAAAATTTTTATATTTGGTAATGTGATCAATAATACCCCCTATTACATCATTCTTTATATAATTCTTTGGTAATCCAGTGAAAAAGTACATAGTAATGTCAACCAATTTCTAAATAGGAATAGGTAGAGGTTGCATAAATATTATAGGTTTTTTATTTTAGCCTTTACTTTTTTTCAAACCAAATGTCTTGAAACATAATCATTAATTTTCTAATTCATATTTCCCCACCAAAAATTTTCCTTAAAATCCTTACACATCTTGGTACTACTAGGGTGTATAGAGAAATTTAATATATGATAATCATATAATAATTCTTTTTTCAGCTTAGGTATAGATATAACACATAAAATCTTTCTAAATTTTAGAACACCATCTTCATATAAAAATTCTACCAATTTTCCACCACTCACGACAATAGTTTTCTTTTGAAAATTCTCATTTCCATGTTGAGAAATTCTTTTATTTTGTAATAAAGATGGTTTGGAAATCATTTGAAAAATGTGTGATTTTTCTCCTCTAATAATAATTCCCATATCCATATTTACTAAATTCATGAACATAGTATCTCTCTCAATCCTCATTTTGGTCAGGCCACCATGATCTTTCCTGCTCAATTCATCCACTAACTTATTTTCTTTCATTGGGTGGTAGTTTACTGAGTGATCTTAATTGTTGAGTAGCTCAATCCATCGGATTTTCCTTATGTTGATCTATTTATATGAAAATATTTATTTTATAATATTATAATCTTTTTATATCTCATATCATTATCCATATTGATAATGTGTCCATATCTTCAAAGATAATATAATGACTACCAACTAAAAACTAAGATTTTTATAGTTTAATTCATGAGTATTTAATTACCTTGATGCATAGGCAGTAACATTATAATTCTATATAAGGAAACAACCTAGTCCCTTCATTGATACATCAATATATATAAAAAATACTTCATTTACTTATGGTAGTGTCAAAAATCTTACCATTGACCAATATTATATTCAATTATTCAAAACATTCTTCACATTCCTTTGTCCATATGAACTCAACCCATTTATAAGTAAGCTTTATTAATAGTTTAGAAAATTAGAAAAAGTTTTGAAAAAAACCACTAATAGTAACCTCCTAAACCAATTAAACTATACGCCTTGGATATGTTTATTGGCATTGGTTATTTTTGGATGCCTTTGTCTTTTATAGATCAATTTAGATTCAATATTTAGTGGAAATATGGATTTTAAAAGAAAATTTCTAAATCTAGAATTCACACTTTCTAAAATTCCCATTTAGCTATTTTCTTTTAAGTGTCGCAAGAATGATCCACATGGGATTCTCATGGTCCTCATAACATTTAGAATATACCAAGATATCATCAATAAATACAATAAAAATTATCAATATATACATTTAAAACTCTATTTATTATATCTATAAAAATAGATGGTGCATTAATATATCCAAATGGCATTACTGTAAACTCATAATGGCTATACCTCATTCAAAATATGTCTTGGGAATCTATTCCTTCATTACTAATAATTGATGGTACCGAGAATGAAGGTCAATAATTATAAAATATTGATCTCTATGAAGTTGATAGAATAATTCATCAATGTGTGGTAGTGGATACTTTTACTTTATCATCAGAGCATTTATTTCACAATAATCAATGCACATCCTCATAGATCCATATTTTTCCTTAACAAGAAAAATTGGGGGCTCCCCAAAGTGAAACACTAGGTCATATAAATTCCTTTTAAAACAACTCATGTAGTTGTTTCTTTAACTCTAGTAAATCTAAAATGTCCTTTCTATAAAGAGTCTTCGATTTAGGTCTTACATCACGAATTAAATCAATGGAAAATTAAACTTAAAGATCTAGTGTATTTCTAGAAATTCCTCAGGAAATACATCATTGTATTCATGTACAAGTGGTACATCATCAATTTGAAGATTATCTTTTCCTTCTGTAGGTTATGTATACTCTTCTTCCCCAAGAATTTCATTCATGAGAGCCACTGAGGTTATATTTAGACATGAATCGGATGATGAAGTCCTACCTCTAAAGATAAGAAATTCTATATCCTTATTTTTCACTACAAAATACTGGAATTTAGTGACATTTCTTTCATGATTTTTTTTAAAGTGTTGCTAATTTAGCACTATTTCAAGGAAAACATCACAAAATTAGTGAAGTTTTCAAGAAATGTTGATAATTTAGCCACATTTTCAGTATATGTCCCTAATTTAGTAATTTTTCTATAGAAGTCGGTAATTTATCTACGTTTATAGAAAACGTTGCAAACTTATCAATGTTTCTAGGGAACCTCACTAATTTAGCCATATTTTTAAGGAAATGCTTCTAATTTAGTGATGTTTTTTTATATATATGTGTCTGTGTTTTTCATTAATAGTTACTAAAAATATATATATTTATATATCTCATTTCCCACATCAATGTAACTATATATTTAAATATATATAAATCTATATATATAAACATAGATACATATATATATATATAAATATATATTTATTTATTTATAAATATATAAACACACACACATATATATATATAAATATTGTAATGCCCCAACCCTAGTTACCCAGAGTCGGTGCATTATTACATAAAATTGAAATGATCACAAAAGATCAAGTCTTGAAAGACCGATTAGTTTAGTAGCCTTGGAATCACTAGATACATTCATAAATGTTACATTACATCACAAAGTGAAAAACTACAACAACATAGTCTCCATAGTCCACACTCATACATTCCCTACAGGTCATTCATAAAATACTTCTTCACATCCTGGGAAAAATGAAAACATTGAATGGGGTGAGCTCAGATGCTCAGTAAGGATAACAATATAGCAGAAACTTTCATAAATAAACATAAACATTTAAGGCAATGTATAACTAAAAAAATCCTTTTAAACTTGAAATTCAGCATAATATGGTAGAAGTAGAATGAAATAATGCCATTTAATTATTCACATGGATATTCTACTAGTCTAATAATCACATGAAATATCAATAACCACTTTCATAATGATGGAATTCACAATGCCAGACTATCATAACCATGTATCCAAGGCCCCGTGCCAAGACTACAAATAATATTTTTGTCAAGGCCTCGTGCCAAGACACTAGTTTGTCTCATGAGACCTACCAATGCATCGAGGATCTATAGCGGGCTCCACCCTTCACATAATTAGTCCAATTAATTCCTCATATTAATAGGTATAAACATAAACTAAACATTCGTATTAAAACTAGCATACGAAATGTCAATACTTTCTCCATAAACCATGAATGGTATAAAAATAACACATCCACAGTCAAACATATCACAAAACCTTAAATACAATATAAAAGTTTTGTATCATAATAAATCAACTTCAATAAGATTAAAATCCATCAAAGTATGTTGACATAGATGAAATCAAAACTATTTGAGAGAAATATATCCTTTTTTTAAATCATTGAAAAGTCACACATTTATAAAGGAATAAAAAAAGAGATTTTTGAATCAAAGTGTCCCATACCACATTGAAACTTTTAAAAAGAAATATCATTTCAAAACATTCATGTCTATATAAATAAATCCTTAAAATCAATTTGAAAAAATAGATATTAATTAAAACGATTTACAAAGATAAATCTTTAAAACATTTAAAATTCTTATCTTGATAAAGAGTACCTTTCACAAATTCTTAAAATATTCATTTTGAGATCATTTAAAAGTCACATAATTATAAAATAAAACATTTAATTTAAAAATATTATTATAATCTTATAATGGAATCTTCGAAGATTTTACAACAGTGGAAAATAGCCGCACCCTCCATATAAGTTTAAAAAAAAGACATTCTTACCTTAATTTTGTCGAAAAGGTTAAAAAGGACCTTGTTTGGAAAATGACGTAAAGATTCCTTTATAAACTTATTATAAAAAGTCAAACAAGGGTATAAATGACTTTAACCCATATTCTGTAAAATATTAAGAATGTTTTGAAATAAATTTTTAAGAATCATGGATGTGGATGATAAAGAGGTCCTAGTAGATAATTATGTATAAACAACCTCGCATAATGAAGAGATTGTAAAATAAACCCTTACCTTGTACTTTTCCTTGGTTGAGGATAGTTTAACCTCCTGTATAATGGTGAAATAATTTTTATTAAATTATAAAAGAACCATATACATAATTATGATATCATATATGATCTTTTAACATTGCTTTTTTAATAATATCTTAGTATTATCGCCGTTTCGGGTGTTAACTTACTCGTTTTCTTTAATATGTTTTGTTACATAAGCCGTGTTTGTTGTGAATAGGTTGTATCTTATTCATATCCAGAATGATATCAAGTCCTTAAACATTATTTTTAATCATCAAATGATAATTAGACTTGAATGGATACGATGGGGAATGAATCTCATCACGTTTGTGGAGACGGTAGTTCGTACGTACGCACGAATGCTAATTCCATTTCATTTTTAATTTTAAAAGGAATCAAAACCAAATGACAAATAGGTATATTATTAATCCAGTATAATATAATATCTTATATGTGTTACTTAAGTTCATTAACATCATCCTTTATACATTCCATGTATGGTATGAACGAGTCATATCACTTTGAGGGGGCGGTAGTCCGCACTTCCTCAAATGAAATTATCGTATATATATATAACATGAAATGAATAATGGTATGATATAAAATGGAATTAAATAAGATTATATATAAAATAAATATCATTAATATCATATTTAATTATAGTTCCATCATAATGGCCACCATGAGAGGCGGTAGGAGATAATTAAACAATCATCATTTCGTGAGGCGTTTGGTTTCCATCCATGGAAACATTATGTTCTTCACCCATTAGATCGAGGTGTGTGTAAGTGTAGGTAGAATACTTATCATAACAATATTCTAGTATATTTAGGATACTTTTTTTGTTACAAAATAAAATTATAAGAATATTTTAGGGGTTTTAGAAGTAAAATAAAAGAAAAGAAGCTAAGAGAAATTGTTCCCTTTAATTTGGTTAAATCCCTTTGGTTTGAACCAAAAAGGACTCTTGAAGTGCATTTTTCCTAAGGTAAGTCTTCTAGGAGGAGTATAGGGATGAAGGGAGATTAATTGGGAATAGGTTTGATGATTTAAAAGGCTTGAGAGGTGTGAGGAATTGGTTAGAAGTGGTGTCCTTTTATAAGGGGGAGGAGGGGATCTTTAGGAAAAACTTAAAGTATTAATTTATAATAAATTAATATTCATTTTCTAATGGCTCCAAAGTGTATTATTCAAAGTATAAGGTTGGGATGGTTCTAAAACCACTCAACCAATAGATTTTAGACAGGTTTGGGTCACTATAGTAACCTTATCTTTTAGATTTAACTCTTAGTTAAATAGTTTGACATTTACCATGTCTCTTTCTATTTTTATATTATATAGTTAATAAACTTACTATATTCTTCAAAGAGAAACCCAAGTGGTCCATTAATGATACAACTATCATTATTTAATTCCTTTGGCTGAGCCTTATATTTTTTGAAATATAATATCAATTAATAATATCATATTTGTTTTAAAAACTCTTTTATGTCAATTTTGACACTATTGGGTATTTTGTTTTTGATAAATTCATAACAGCATTATTACTTAGAATAAAATTAATATAACTAATAATAATATGTCATATTAACCTATAAAATTATTTTTATTCATAAAAAGTCTCAAATTACATTTATTTTTTATTTATATTATCAATTATTTTAATATTTCACTAATTAGGTAATTACTGTATCACCATTGTGTCATAAATAAATTAAATTATTTAATGTCTAAAATTTATAAATGAAAAACCATTATGTAGTAATATTTTTATATTTATAATGAATATTTATAATCGAATTTATCTTATGTATAACCCCATATTAAAAATGTTTTATTTATTAAACTTTGATTTTAACTCTTTTAACTCTTCTTTGAATTAAATAATAATAAATGTCCTAATCTAATCCAAGTGGACCAATGAGGTTCATATTTTATTCCTAAATTTGTTTTTGGTCTAATTATACTTATCCAATACAATTAGGACATGTGTTAGTGTAATAATAATATCATTTTTACCCTTAATTACCCTATTTACTTTTAATTGTGGTAAATAAAAGTAAAAAGTTACTATTCACCAAAAAATATTTTTATCTTATTGAACCACATTTTACTCATTGATATTATCTGTGTCTATTGGATTTTATAAATTCCACTCACAAAAGGGGTAAAATTATGTTTTATGTGAATTTGCAAATTCTCTTAAGAGGTGAGTAAAAGACGGTGAAAGGTTCAATAAAATTTTTATATATCTAAAATTATTATAAACTGACTCCAATGAATTAAATTGAACTTATATAGGTATTATGTATCTATTTTTACATAAAATAAATTTAAATAAAATAAATAATTATTTAAATAAAAATTCGGTTTTAAATTATAACTCAGTGTTTTTCACTATTCATCAAAAATTAAAAGTTTTCAGAAAAATACCAAAAGTTTACCATAAGATAATTTTGATATTATGAATTAAATAATTAATTCTTTTTTACCAAATTAAAAACATATAAGTTTCATTTATTAATTTAAAATTAATTCCCGCTGTCAAAACCAAAAGGCGTATTTTTATGAAATAACAACTACCAAAATTTTGACACTTATTTATGTCCAATTTCAAAGTGAAATTACTTAAAATGACAATCATTGGATTAAATGGTACAAATATAATCTATTTATACTTAAAAACCATTAAAATTTATAATTTAAAAATATAAATTTTTTTGATTTAAAAAGTTGTTTTCAGTTAAAATATAGTATTTTTCACTATTCACCAAAATATAAAGGTTATTCGAAAAACACCAAAACTTTATTGAAACTAAATTCTTATGTCCTGATTCTAAATAAGAAGTTTATTTTGTCAAATTGAATATATAAAAGTTTCAAATATTGGATTTAAAAAGGCGTCACCATTAAAAGGCGGTAAAATTGCATTTTTTGAAAAATAATTCTTTTATCTCAAAAAAATGTATTTGTTCTTACATTAGGTCTAAGAAACTCATAATATGGATTCTAAAATTATAAGTATTATATAATGTTCAAAATTCAGTTAATACTATTCATAACCGCTTTTGAACGACTTTCCTGGTAAGTCATGGTGTGCTAGAACTCGGTGTTGCATGTAGTGCAAGTTATTGAATTACTTTGAAGAAATAACATACTATGAAATCTTTTGGAGTTTCATTCTTTCCTCCTTCAATAAATTGCGTCCCTGCAATTTGAAATTATTTTTCAAAAATAAAAGTTGAAAATAGAAAATACCTTTGGGAAAACCCACATCAAAAATTAGGTTAATAAAATTTAGTCTTAATAAGAGGAAAAGGGAAATGAAAGGGTCACCAACAAATTATGATCTCGATTAGGAGAACATTGGTGGAAATTAGAGACATATAATTGGAGGAAAAATGTAAATATTTATATTAGTGATTGAGGTCATCAATCCCAAACAAGTGTACATTTGAGGGCCTTAAATTCATCAATCTATGATGATTTAAAATACCATCGGTTCAAAAAAATATGTGGTGTTAGGATTACACATTTTTTGTTTTAATATCTCTTCACTAAAGTATAAGAATTAATTTCTTCATAGAATAATAGAAGAATAAAAATATATACTTGACAAGTAGAGTCCCATCCTTTAACTAATTTCTACCACAAACTCATCTTTCACTCTAAAAGATAATAGAACTTAAAAATAATATTCTATTTATCCTATTCGTATAGGGTTCAAAAAAATGAATTTATAATTCATCTACCAGATTTTTTTAAAAAAGACTACATTATTCAATCCAGGAAATCATGTCAGCCCATGGTAGGTGATACACCCTTATCGCCCTTTGGTTGCGGGTTCAAGTCCAGCGGCCTTACCGGAAGCGACGGGTTGCTGCCCATCCTCCGGGTTGTCCTTTTATGGAAATCAAAAAATAATATCAAACTAGAATTATCCAAAATACTTCTGTCCAAACTCATAGTCCAAAATTTATAAGGAAGGTAAACACAATTAAGATCCTTTTTTCCACATAATAACATGTTAACACCTTCATCATGTATTCTTTTAAAACACTGAAACATCCTGAATTACCATAAAACCTTATTGATTACATTCATGATCCCATATTCCTTATAGAATACTGGATATACTCCTTCTATCCAAAAATGTTTTAAACTCCAACAATGATAGAATATACAAATAATTAATCAGTTTCAAGGTACTCAATAATATCCAATATAAGTTATCAAATCAACCATATCTTATTCCAAAATCAGTACCTCAATATTAGGACCATATTAAGGTTTATCTTTCCTTCAACCATGTAATTTCCAAAAAGTTTACCTTGTTGTAGAGACACTTTTCTTAGTACCATAAAATCTCAAATCCTGAATGAAATAGTACTGCATTACAATCCTTATTTATTTCTAGTACATCATTGATACAACACTTCAATTAAATAATTCAAAAATAACAACATAAGAACACTAGTCATTCCTCTTCATCTGTGGTAGTATCATAACTTGATTATTATCCAATAGCATCATTTACGGCATAGTCTAATGACTTGGAAATTGGTTCTTGTAGTGTCCAAACTCCTTGTAGATAAATCATTGTACATTTCAAACCTTTTTCTTACCCTTGTATTTACGTGCATGGTGTCCTTTTTCTCTACACTTATAACAAAATCCCATTCCTTTCAGGCAAGGTCCAGGGTGTTTCTTCCCACAGTTATCACATATGGGAAAATTCTTCTTTTCCCTCTTCCCTTTATCCATCTTTCTATCTTCCATCCTTTTCTTCTCTTGCTTCCCTTGAAATCCATAGGACTCTGAGAATTATTTACTTATCTTATTAACACATGATACTATTTCTTCATATGTTGAGAGTACATGGGAGACTATTTCCCTTCTAAATATTGGCTTAATACCGTGAAATATATGATCCTTCTTACTCTTTGGATCATATGTATTATTGGAGTTCACATTCCTTCTACTGGGAGCCATTTCTATACAATAGAATAAACTATGTCAGTTTATGAATTGCAATGAATAATTCCAAACTTGTAAAATAACTAACATAAATGGAACAGTTTATGGATATAATCCATAATCATAAAAATGTTTTCTTTGAGTAAGTATATAATCATAAGCCCATAATAATGGTTTGTAAAGAAAATGAGAATTATCCTAAGAATATCCCTCGGGAGTGTCGTAAACAAGAGTGAATCAAGGCATGTTGTCGTGCACCAGTTATTGTTCGAGTCTATCTCAAAGCGGTGTTTTCGGGTTTTACCCATAGTTACATCTTTACCAGAGTCGCCTCTACCTGCTCGTATCCAAACAGAGATTTATTGCTCGGAAAAATCACAAAATATTTACAATACCAAAATTCTAGGAAGTTCTTCTATACTAATACTCAAAGTCCATCTTAGGTTTATGTGCTCTAATCAGATTTTATCTAAATCTAGCTTCCAAGGTTTGTACTAAACTTCCTCTGATACCAACTGTAACGCCCCGACCCCAGTTACCCAGAGTCGGTGCATTATTACATAACATTGGCATGATCAAAAAAGATCATGTCTTGAATGACCGATTAGTTTAGTCGCCTTGGAATCACTAGATACATCCATAAATGCTACATTACAACATAAAGTGAAAAACTACAACATAGCCTTCATAGTCCACACTCATACATTCCCTGCAGCTCATTCATAAAATACTTCTTCACATCCTGGGAAAAATTAAAACATTGAAAGGGATGAGATCATATGCTCTGTAAGGATAAAAATATAGAGCAAACTTTCATAAATAAACATAAACATTTAAGGCAATGTATAACTAAAACAAAAGCCTTTTAAACTTGAAATTCAGCATAATATGGCAGAAGTAAAATGAAACAATGCCATTTACTTATTCACATGTATATTCTACTATTAGAATAATAACATGAAATATCAATAACCAATTTCATAATGATGGAATGCATAATTCCAGACTATCATAACCACGTAGCCAAGGCCTCGTGCCAAGACAACAAATAAGATTTTGTCAAGGCCTCGTGCCAAGACACTAGTTTGTCTCATGAGACATGTCGATGCATCGAGGAGCTATATCAAGCTCCACCCTTCACTTACTAATTCCAATGAATTCCTCATATGAATAGGTTTAAACATAACATAAACATTCGTATTAAAACTAGCATACGAAATGTCGATACTTTCTCCATAAACCATGAATGGTATAAAAATAACACATCCACAGTCAAACATATCACAAAACCTTCAATACAATATGGAAGTTTTGTATCATAATAAATCAACTTCAATAAGCTTAAAATCCATCAAAGGATGTTTACATAGATTAAATAAAAACTATTTGATAGAAATATCACCTTTTTTTAAATCATTGAAAAGTCACACATTTATAAAGGAAGAAAAAAAAGAGATTTTTGAATCAAAGTGTCCCATACCACATTAAAAATATTGAAAACAAATATCATTTAAAAACATTCATGTCCATATAAATAAATCCTTAAAATCATTTTTAAAACATGGACATTAATTAAAAATATTTAGAAAGATAAATCTTTAAAACAATTAAAATTCTGATCTTGATAAAGAGTACCTTTCACAAATTCTTAAAATATTCATTTTTAAATAATTTAAAAGTCATATAATTATAAAATAAAACATTTACTTTCAAAATATTCTTATAATATTGTAAGGTAAGCTTTGAATATTTTACAACGGTGGAAAATAGTCGCACCTGCCTTATAAGTTAAAAAAAGGCATTCTTACCTTAATTTTGTCGAAAAGGTTAAAAAGGACCTTTTTTGGAAAATGAAGTAAAGATTCCTTTTTAAACTTATTATAAAAATTCAAACAAGGGTATAAATGACTTTAACCCATATTCTGTAAAATATTAAGAATGTTTTGAAATACATTTTTAAGAAACTTGGATGTGGACGATAAAGAGGTCCCAGTAGATAATTACTTATAAACAAACTCGGATAATGAAGAGATTGTGAAATAAACCCTTACCTTGTACTTTTCCTTGGTTGAGGGTATTTTAACCTCCTGTATAATGGTGAAATAATTTTTATTAAATTATAAAATAACCATATACATAATTATGATATCATATATGATCTTTTAACATTGCTTTTTTAATAATATCTTAGTATTATCATCGTTTCGGGTGTTAACTTACTCATTTTCTTTAATATGTTTTGATACATAAGTCATGTTTGTTGTGAATAGGTTGTATCTTATTCATATCCATAATTATATCAAGTCCATAAACATTATTTTTAATCATCAAATGAGAATTATACTTTAATGGATACGATGGGGAATGAATCTCATCGCGTTCGTGGAGACGGTAGTCCGTACGTACGCACGAACGCTACTTCCATTTCATTTTTAATTTTAAAATAAATCAAAAACAAATGATAAAAAGGTATATTATTATTCCAGTATAATATAATATCTTATATTTTTTACTTAAGTTCATTAACACCATCCTTTAAACATTCCATGTATGGTATGAACAAGTCATATCACTTTGAGGGGGCGGTAGTTCGTACTTCCTCAAATGAAATTATCGTATATATATATACAACATGAAATGAATAATGGTATGATATAAAATGTAATTAGAGAAGATTATATATAAAATAAATATCATTAATATCATATTTAATTATAGTGTCATCATAATGGCCACCATGAGAGGCGGTTGGGGATAATTGAACAATCATCGTTTTGTGAGGCGTTTGGTTGCCATCCACAGAAACATTATGTTATTCACCCATTAGATGGAGGTGTGTGTAAGTGTAGTGAGAATACTTCTCATAAAAATATCCTAGTATTTTTAGTATACTTTTTTTGTTACAAAATAAAATAATAATAAGATTTTAGGGGTTGGAGAAGTAAAATTAACGAAAAGAAGCTAAGAGAAATCGTTACCTTTAATTTGGGTAACTCCATTTGGTTTGAACCAAAAAGGACTCTTGAAGTGAATTCTGCCTAATGTAAGGCTTCTAGGATTAGGATAGGGATGTATGGAGATTAATTGGGCAGAGGTTGGATGATCCAAAAGTCTTGAGAGGTGTGAGGGATTAGTTAGAAGTGGTGTCCTTTTATAAGGGGGAGGAGGGGCTCTTTAGGAAAAACTTAAAGTATTAATTTATAATAAATTCATATTAGGTTTATAATGGCTCAAAAGTAGATTATTCAAATTCTAAGGTGGGTATGGGTCGAAAAACAATCAAAAAATAGATTTTATATAGGTTTGGGTCACTATAGTAACCTTATCTTTTAGATTTAACTCTTAGTTAAATTGTTTGACATTTACCATGTCTCTTTGTATTTTTATATTATATAGTTAATAAACATATAATATACTTCCAAGAGACCCCCCAAGTGGTCCATTAATGATGCAACTATCATTATATATGTCCTTTTTCCGAACTTTAGATTTTTAGAAATAGAATATCAATTAATAATAAAATATTTGTTTTAAAAACTCTTTTATGTCAATTTTGACACTATTGGGTATTTTGTTTTTGATAAATACATAACAGAATTATTACTTCAAATAAAATTCATATAAATAATAATAATATGTCATATTAACCTATAAAAATATTTTAATTCATAAAAAGTCTCAAATTACATTTATTTGGATATTTATAATATCAATTATTTTAATATTTTCCGAATTAGGTTATTACTGCATCGCCATTGTGTCATAAATAAATTAAATTATTTAATGTCTAACAATTATAAATATAATACCATTATGTAGAAAAACTTTTTATCTTTCTAATTAATTTTTATAATCGAATTTATCTTATGTATAACCCCATATTAAAAATGTTTTAGTTATTAAACTTTGATTTTAACTCTTTTAACTCTTCTTTGAATTAAATAATAATAAATGTCCTAATCTAATCCAAGTGGACCAAATAGGTTCATATTTTGGTCCTAAAGTTTTTTTTGGTCGAATTATACTTATCCAATAGAATTAGGACATTTTTTAGGGTAATAATAATATCATTCTTATCCTTAGTTACCCTATTTACTTTTAACCGTGGTAAATAAAAGTAAAATTACTATTCACAAAAAATTATTTTTATCTTATTGAACCACATTTTACTCCTTGATATTATCCATGTGTCTCAGATTTTCGAAATTCCACTCATAGAAGCGGTAAAATTAAGTTTTATGTGAATTTGCAAATTCTCCAAAGAGGTGGGTAAAAGACGGTGAAAAGTTCAATAAATTTTTTATATATCTAAAATTATTATAAACTGAATCCAATGAATTATATTGAAATTATATAGGTATTATTTATCTATTTTGACATAAAATAAATTTAAATAAAATAAATAATTATTTAAATAAAAATTTGGTTTTAAATTATAACTCAGTGTTTTTCACTATTCATCAAAAATTAAAAGTTTTTAGAAAAATACCAAAAGTTTACCCTAATCTAATTTTGATATTCCTAATTCAATAATGAATTCTATTTTACCAAATTCAAAAAATAGAAGTTGCATTTATTAATTTAAAATTAATTCCCGCTGCCAAAACCAAAAGGTGTATTTTTAAGAAATAATAACTACCAAAAGTCTGACACTTTTTATGTCCAATTTCAAAGTGAAATTACTTACAATGACCATCATTGGATTAAATGGTAAAAATATAATCTATTTATACTTCCAAATCATTAAAATTTATAATTTAACAATATAATTTTTTATTTAAAAAGTTGTTTTCTTTTAAAATATAGTATTTTTCACTATTCACCCAAATATGAAAGTTATCAGAAAAACACCAAAGCTTTATTGAAACGAAATTCTTATGTCCCAATTCTAAATAAGAAGTTTATTTTGTCAAATTGAATATATAAAAGTTTCAAATATTGGATTTATAAAGGCTTCGCCATTAAAAGGCGGTAAAATTCCATTTTTTGAAAAATACTTCTTTTATCTGAAAAAAAAATGTATTTGTTCTTACATTGTGTATAAGAAACTCATAATATGGATTATAAAATTATAAGGATTATATGAAGTTCAAAATTCAGTTAATACTTTTCATAACTTCTTTTGAACAGCTTGTTTGGTAAGTCATGGTGTGCTAGAACTCGGTGTTGCGTGCAGTGCAAGTTATTGAATTACTTTGAAGAAATAACGTACTATGAAATATTTTGTTGTTACAAATATATATATATATATATATAAACATATATTTATATAGAAAAACACACATATATTTCAACTTTAAGCGTGTTTTTTAAGAAAACATGTCTATTTATGAGACATTTTTACCAGTTTTTTAAAACGTGAGTAATTATATATATGTATATATATGTTTACAATTATATATATATGTATACATACATACATACATACATATATATGTTTATTTTTTTACACACACACACATATATATGTATAAAATATAATAGAAAATTTTATATACATAAACATAAAATATAAACATATAAACATATATATATATATAATTTTATTTAATAAGGAAATTTATTTACATATTTATAAATATATAATAATACAATTTTATATGAGAATTTTTTATATGTGAGTTGGTAATTTATTTCTATATAATTCAACAGATCCAAGGTTCATTTTTTTCAGTGGCTGATCGGTGCCTTGTGTGTGTGTGTATGGAGCAGGTATAGTAAAACGTGGTTTTTTTGTGTGGGTAAATGTAGCGTAGAGGGTGGAGAGAGGTTATTTGTGAAAATTTGAAGCTTTCAATGTATATTTTGTCTTTTGTTGGGGTCGTTCAATATGGAGGGTGAGAATTTGAGAGGGAATTAATACTTTTTTATTATAAAAGAAATAAAAATTTCGAAAAAATAATATCAATGTTCAAAATTAAAAATTTAAAAAAAAATTAACAAAGTTTTTTTAAAATGTTTGTAAATGTGGTTTTATTTACTAAAATTAATAAAAAACATCGGTAAATGAGGTTTCACAAATTAGTGACATTTATTAAAGTCACTAAATTGGTGAATTTTATAAACATTTCTAAATTAGCGATACCACATTTACCAGTGTTTAACATCACTAATACAAAGGAAACACCACTAATTTATGTTTTTTTACTGACATATCATAATTTCCTTCTTGTGGACATAATTTTTTACATTATATTTTTGAAAACCAATCCCTACCAAGGATTATATTGAAATCAACCATAAGTATAATAATTAAGTCTACAAGTAGGGCATGGTTATGTGTCATAATGGGAACTGACTGATATATCCTTGTTATGGTGAGACCTCCATGAAGAGTTTTGACCAAAAATTCCTATAATGACATTGATTTCCCAGAGCCATTACTTTGTGAAAATCCAGTGCTTTTGGTGTTCTTGGGGGTCACAGTGGTTTGTTTTGGGAGTTTTCCAAAAAATAATGTTTCACCAAACGGTTTCACCAAAACAGTGGCACTGAGATGGTGCTACCGAAATGGTGAAACTATAATGGTGGCACCAAAATGGTGGATTTTTAAAAGTTGCACCATAAATTTGGCACCATAATGGTGGAACTGTGATAGTGGCAAACCAAAACGGTGTCTCACCCTTTTCAAAATTTCTTGTTTTCTAAGTTTTTCCATTTTCTCCCCTATTACGTCTGATTTGACATTAACTAAGTTTCAAGTCTTTTGGGAATTTTTAATGGATTTTCAAATGATATTAAGTATATATTTAATATCATAACACTCAAGATAATTTGAGATATTCAAACCGCTTGATCTTGACCACGATCCCACGTTAATGGCCTTTGTAACCATTTCCTCCTGTTCATATAGGATCTAGATTTTTCTAAAAGTTGAGATCCTCTCTTATATTTTCTTTTGGTGCACCTAGATCCTTCCTCTCTATATGAGTTGTGATATTGTTCTAGATCCCTTTACTGATCATTTTTTTTTGGAGTTTCATGCTACTTTTACAATCCCCTATTTTGGCGCAAAGAGGAGTTTTAGTCACCTGTTTTTTCAAGTAGGTATTCTTATGCCTCTCTTTATTTATGTATCATGTGGTGTGGGTGTACTAATGATTATTTGTGAAGAATAGGTAAATTATTTTCTTAAACAAGTAATAAATAATATCATGTAAGTTATGATTAAAAGATAACGGGTAGGGAATTGAAGATGGTCTATGTTGATAATTTATTTTATCTTCCATCTTTGTTTCTTTTTATAGTTTGTATGGGCTTTAAGGCCTTCTGAAAATCATAGACATTGGTGGTATTTTCTTGCGCACTGGTGATGTTCTGTATCTTTTTGTTGTGATGGTTTGATAAATGGTTGTAACATGAAATTTTCTTAATCACTTATATTGGTTAAATAAATGGATGTTATGGGATCAAACATTTTGTGTGATCACCCTTGTTTATCAAAGTGGAATTAAAGAACCACGATTAGATAAATATAAATATTATTGGATTAATGGTGTGTTTGTGTGATGTGTTTGGTTAGGTTTTGTACTTCATGGGGGTTGTATTAAGTTTTTTTGGTAATCTTGTTATGAGTACTTTCGTCAACATAGGGGTTGGTCCTATGAATAGGGAAGGGTATGTTTGTGTAATGGGGATGCTATTTGGTGGTGTTTTTTTGTGTGATTTGTGCATGGGGTGGTATAGGAGGTCAGACGGAATCCCATGTTGAGAGATTGATGGATTTTGGAATGGATAAACTTGTTTTAAGTGGGACTTCCTTTGGTTTATGTTGTGGCCATAGAACTTGTTGTACAGTGGGGCTATTGAGTTTTGTTCTGAGGGCATGATTGAGCTGGATAACTTTGAAGAATTATAGTTGGTAGTGGTTGAACGAGTGTGTAGGAAAAAGGGGGTGTGTAGTGGGATTGTAGGTTGGTTGTTCTCTATTTTTTATGAATGGTTGTTAAAATGGATTTCCTTACCTTGTTCCCTACTTCCTCATTTTCCTTGGTAGTATTTAGTGACCTTTAGCCTTCTGAAAACGGTTGCAGATTGTGTGCTTGTTAGTTGCCTTAGGTATTACTAGAATAAATTAAATTGAACCCCCTTATTTGATTAGTGGCAAGTGATTAAATGAAAAGGGGTTATTCTTGTGTTCTATTGTGTTTGTTTTTGTGTTTGTTCATGTAGGGGTAGTAGAAAAGGTGGTTTGTGTGGGATGGTTTCTTGTTTGGAAACTCGTAGGTTGGGCAGATTGTTTGCTTAATTATAAGTATAAATTTTAGTTCCTTGTGATTTCTATACACACCCCACCCTTATTGAGCACCATGTTCTAAACACCCCCATTCCATGGGGGAGGGTGTCTTTCCCAACATCTTAGTGGGAGGATGGATGGATGGTTACTGACTTTATTCCTCGCACACTCTTCCAATTCTTATTGCTTCATCATATCTTGGCAGTTTGTAATGTATTGAGGTTTAATATAGCCTAATATATTTCAATCAGGTTGTGGTGTGGGTGAGAGGCCTAGGTGTTTTCAAGCCATTTTTGTTTTCCCAAGTTCCTTTGGGATGTGGCCTAGGTTTCTTCGAGCGAGAGGTGTGGTTGTTGTGTCCTAGGTGTCTACGGGTGAGATGTGTGGTATGGTTGTGGCACAATTTTCTACGGGTAGGATTTGTGTGTGGTCTGAGGCCCAGGTGTGGGTGGGTGATTTTTTAAGTGATAATGAATTTTGGAATAGTGGTAGTGTCAAGATGTTAGTTTTTAGGAATGAGCAGATAACCAGTGGGAAAGTGGTGTGGGGTACCCAAGTGTCGATGTGCTTATACTACTACTTTACTTAACTTGAGTTATTTAGTGAGTGTGACTTGGTGACCCGAGGCTAATTATTACTCTTTGGTAGGTGCTTTGAGGTTCTATTATTTTCTCATAGGGGCGTTAGTATGTTTTCCCCACATGTGCACAAGAAGATTTAGTTTTCCAACTAGGTATACTTATATACTCACTCTACATTTGTAATACTATTTTCAAGTTTCTCGGAGTAATTTTAGGACCATGCTGAAATTTACTAGCTCGGGCATCAGGATATTTGTTGTTCTACTACATAGTTTCTACCTTTTAGTACTTTCTTTGATGCTTTGGTTGAACTTTTGTTGTAGTTTAGATTTACAACATGCATGGGTTGGATTTTGGTTTCCTTTATATAACTTTTTTGTGTTGTCTGGGATTTTTACCCTCTTATCTCCCGATCCAATTTCATTGAAAAGGGTAATGACTTCCATTTTTTGTGAGATTCTATACCATTGGCACTAGTCTCCACTCTGGGGCCCATTGAAGGTGGGACTTTGGGGTCATTATCTCTCCCTCATCTTGAATAAGGAAGAGTGTGGCACCTTGGTGTCCCTTCTCTCATCTTAATGAATGTGGGTCATGAAAAAATGGTATCAATGTAGGATGATGGTTGAGAGATAGGATGGAGTTCAGAGTTAGGAATAGTGAGGATTTAATGGGATGGTATGTTACTGGTGTTAGGAAATCTTAGTGCATGAAATAGGCTAGGGAATATTGGCTAGGACATGGGATTTTAGGGCCCTCAGTGATCCGATGTAAGGACTTTGGACCTACTAAATGACAAAGTTATGCTACAATGATTGCAGGGTAGAGACCCTAGGAAAGGTACATGCATCATAATGACTTGTGTTTCTGCGTGTCTTTGACATTTTTTTGAATTTAATTTAAATAAAGTGTTAAAATAAATCTTAAAAGGGAAGTTCATACTACCTGGGCTTAGGATTTCCTTGTTTACCTTTTCAGCTATGACACACAGACATCACCCACATGTGGTATGAGTTGTTGAGACCCAGCAGGCTGACTTGGTTGATCAATGGAGGGTTGTTCAAAAGGATAAATATGACTTGGGGATGAAGACCCTTCGTGCTTTCCAATGGAAAACCCTAGGGAAGTATGACGGTAGCATTTCAAACATATATATGGAGGTATGGATTGAGAAGCAGACAATCAACTTCACCTTGATTTGTGCTCTGAGGTAGTATTTGGTTCCTCCGTAAGTGAGGCAGATGCGAGGAGTGGCACGTCAGTGGTGGGTGATTTACCTTAGGGATATAAAGGAGACTGATGTCTCATGGGTTCACTTTGAGAAGGAGTCTTGGGCAAAGTTTCTTTCCTTGATGATGAAGGTTGATAAGAGGTAGGAGATGATCTCCCTCTAGTATGGGAGTATGTCGGTGAGGTAACTGGGGATCAAGTTCAATGATCTCCTACACTTTTCTCTAGATCTCTTTCTGGATGAGGAGTTTTGGGTGAGACACTTGGGGGAGGCACTCTAACCTTCTCTTCAGTATGTTGTCACACCCTTTACCCTACTGACATAATTATAAGTTCATAAGAAGGATAATGTAGTGGAGAGGATTCCTTGGCTGGGAGGTGTACTACAAGGGGGGAGCTAGCTGAGTTCGTCGAAGGGGAAGGTAGTCAGCATTAGGTCTTTGGCATCTGGACCTTCCAGGTTTCGGCCAGTGGGAAGTAGGCCTCAGTAGTTCCAGTTTTGATCACCTGATATCTCCCTTTCCCCATGGTCTTAGGAATGAGGTTCTTTTACTATGGAGGTCTTGGAAATCTTTAGATCCAATGCCTAGTTTGATCATAGTACGGTGGGGGTGGGAAGGTTTAGTGCCCACCTTAATAGCAGCAGTTGTCAGTCATACCTTTCCAAAAGCAGGTCCAGAGGTCTCTCACTACACTGAGGGTAGAAAGTTTTGGAGGTGTCTGAACACAGGGTGATCCTCAGAGACATTTACTAAGGCATGGTTGGGGAGGTGGTCGACAGTATAGGGGTAGAGGAGCTGGGTGTGGGTAGATGCACGCTGCTGAGGCAGAAGTTCCAGTGAGGTCGGAGGTTGTTCGGGGTACGATTAGTATGTTTAGTACTCTTGTGTGTGCTTTGTTTGATTAAGGATATTCACACTCCTTTTTTCACCCAATCTATCCCATTCCTTGGGACTATATATAGAGATACTTTCTATTCCCCTGGTTTTGAGTACACAATTTGGAGGTCAAACCAGTTTGTTAGATGTTTTTTGGTAATGTAGACTGATGTTGGAGCTGTATCAGTCCAGTGGGGATCTTCTTCTACTATAGATACAGATGTATGATATCATCCTAGTCATATATTAGTGGTTTTCTATACATGTTGTTATCAAATTTTTCTGGAGAAGAGTCATGATTTCAGGTGTGGTTGGCCAGCGTGTAGTTTCCATTGGTGAGTGGGACTGTCAAGTGGTCAATCGGTGCGTAGATCATGTTATCTCTTTATCGTCCAAGATATCAATGGGATTAGAATACATAGAGATAATAGAGGTTTCAGGGATTTTCAAAGAGTTCTTGGATGTCATCCCAGAGGAGGTTGTGGCTCTACCCCCTCGATGTGACGTTGAGTTCGGAATAGACTTGGAACCCGATGCCCATCTGATTTCGATGGCTCCTTATTGAATAGAACCTTCTGAGTTGTGGGAGTTTCAAATTGAGGTTGATGACCTAATGAAAAGGGGTTTTATTCAAATGAGTGTTTCATTGTGGGGTGCTCCAATCTTGTTCTCAAAAAAATAAAATGATGTCCTGAGGATGTGCATAGACTACCGGATAATGAATTAGGTAACGGTCAAGAAACATTACCCTCTACAGAGAATAGATGATATTTTTGAAAAGTTAAGGGGAGCAGGTTGGTTCTTCAAGATTGATCTATGGTCTGGATATCATCTGTTGAGGGTGAAGGAGGGTGAGATCTTGAAGAATGGTTTCATGTGAATGTATGGTAACTTTGAGTTCATTTTCATTACCTTCGGTGTTACGAATACACCAACCATGTTCATGGGGATCATGAACTCTATCTTCCACAAGTTCTTGGACCGGTTATTCATCATTTTTATTTAATATATTCTAATTTACTCAAATTCAGAGGAGGAGCATGCTAAGAACCTCAGTACAGTCTTGGAGGTCCTTTAGCACCACCTACTCTATGGGGATTTGTCCAAGTTAAAGTTCTAGACGTAAGAGGTTCACTTAATTGGAAATTTGGTGTCTCAGTAAGGGATAGTAGTGGACCCATCAAAGGTTTAGGTGTTTGTTTCTTAGGAATCACCCAAGAATGTGGTAGTGGTTTGCAGATTCCTAAGTCTAGTGGGATATTACCAGAGGTTCATGCCTGAATTATCTTGAGTTTTGGCTCTATTGAAAGCTTTGAATAGAAAAGTCCGAGTTTTCATGTGGAGTGAGTAGTGTTAGGAAGATTTCAGTCACCTAAAGGGGAAGTTGGTCAGTCCTCCAATGCTTAAGTTTCTAGAGGAATGGGTGATGTTCGAAGTGTTTTGTGATTATTCTATTCAAGTCTTGGGATGTGTGTTGATGCAGTAGCATGGAGCGATCTATTATGGGTCTCGGCAATTACTTACACATGAACATAACTATTCCACCCATGATCTAAATCTTGTAGTGGTCATATTTGTGTTGAAGTTGTGGTGACATTACCTCATCAGGGAGCGCTTTTTAGACTTCACGGATCACAAGAGTTTGAGGCATATCTTCTCCTATTGAAACCTAAACTTGTGGAAATGAAGTTGGATGGAGTTTCTCTAGGACTAATACTTTGAGATATCTTAAACCTTAGGAAAGTGGAATATGGTGGCCGTTGCCTTTGGCAGGAAGTCGCAGAAGGAGGTAGTTTGGGAATCCACAGATGCTTGGAAGGCAATGGAGGAGTTGGCCACTTTATGTCTGGATGCGAGAGTGGATGGTGATAGAGGTTGTCTATTTCAAATGAAAGTGTAGTCTTACTTGGTGTGGTAGGTGGAGAAGTCTCATTGGGGAGACTCAGAGACTGAAGTGATGCATGATTGCGTTGTCCAGGGTAATGATCTGGAGGGATGGTTGGATGATAGTTAGAATTGAATGTTGTTCCATGGGAAGTTATTTGTATTAGTGGTAATGCATGATGGATTTCTATGTGAGTTCCATATCTCACCCATATAAGTGCATCTAGGGTTTTATAAATGTACAAAGGCTTGAGGGAATATTTTTGGTGTCCAAGGTTAAAGCGGGCAGTGGTGGAGTTTGTGGCAAGGTGCCTAGTGTTTCAGCAGGTGAAGGATTATCACCATGTTCCCAAAGGTATGTTATATCCCTTATACATTCCTAAGTGTAAGTGGGACGACGTATTGATGGATTTCATGATAGTATTCCTTAGGACTCAGAGAGGATGCAGTGATCTTTGATTAGTAGTGGATCGATTGACAAAATCGACTCACTTTTTAGTGATCAACGAGTCAAGCGTAGTGGATTTATTAGCGCATAGTTATATGGATAAGGTGGTCTGGTTGCATGGAGTTCCAAGATCCATTGTCTTGGATCGTGATACACATTTTATGTCATGGTTATGGAGGGTATTATATCATGCCTTTGGCACTCAGTTACGCCACAACACTTTTTTCTACCATTAGACATATGGACAGACAGAGAGGGCCATCCAGACATTGGAGTACATGTTACAGGTGTAACAGCCGAGATTTTTATGAGTAATATTTTGTTCAAAGGAATCTTTCACTACACACTTGCTTGGATTACTTTACACGCAATCGCGACCTTCCTCGATAGCTTGCGTCGTACGCAATACCGAGTTTCACTAAACAACGATATGCTATTAAAATATTATTAAAACTAGCCGTTATGAATAGTAATAACCACTTTTTGAAATTTTATAAATTTTATTTTTCAAAATGGACTTCATTTTTGGATTCGAAATACCGAAATTAGCCTTGGGTGAAATTTTGGTATTTTTCTGAAAACTTTCAATTTTTAATGAATAGTGAAACCACTAAGTGGTAGGTTAAAAACTGAATTTTGCATAAAACTTAATTTTACCGCTTTTGTGAATGGAATTTCGAAAATCCGACAGACACGGTTGATATCAGTAAGTGAAATGTGGTTCAATAAGATAAAAATAATTTTTTGGTGAATACTAACTTTTTACTTTTTTTACCGCGGTTAATAGTAAATAGGGTAACTAAGGGTAAATATGATATTACTATTACCGTAACACATGTCTTAATTCTATTGGATAAGTGTAATTCGACCAAAAACAACCTTATGAATAAAATATGACCATTTAGGCCCACTTGAGTTAGATTAGGACATTTATTATTAATTTATTTAAAGAAGGGTTAAAATAGTTAAAATCAATGTTTAATAAGTAAATAATTTGTAATATGGGGTTATACATAAGATAAATTCGACAATAAATATTCATTAGAAAGCTAAAAAGATTTCCTGCATAATGGTATTTTATTTATAATTTTTAGACATTAAATAATTTAATTTAATTATGACACAACGATGATGCAGTAATTATCTTATTTATGAAATATTGACATAATTGATGTTATAAACAAACAAATAAATGTAATTTGAGACTTTTTATGAATTAAACTAATTTTCTAGGTTACTATGATATATTAGTGTTGATTTAATCAACTTGGTTCGAACATATAATTTTGTTATGACTTTCACAAAAATCATATATCAAATAGTGTCAAAATTGACACAAAATAGTTTTTAAATAAAATATTATATTATTAATTGTTATTTTATTCCTAAAAATATAAGGTTTGGCCAAATGACTTAGATAAGGATATATATATTAATAATAAACAGTTTTGGGTTCGTTTTGCATGTTATAGTAAGTGTATTAACCATATAGTGAAAGAAAACAAAAAGACATGGTAAAAGTTAAATTATTTAACTTAGAGTTTAATCTAATTGATAAGGTTAAAATAATACCCTAAACTTGTCTAAATCCTATTGGTTGATAGGATTTCGACCCATCCCCACTTTAGATTCGAAATAAGACCCTTTTGAACCATTATAAACCTATTTTGACTTTAATATAAAATAATATTTTGAGATATTCCTAAGGTGCCCCTCTCCTCCCTTATAAAAGGGCACCTCCTCCCCCTCCTCCTCACACCAATTTGAGCACTCAAGCTCAGCCAAACCCTGCCATTTTCTCCTCTCCACTTCCCTAGAATAATCCTAGAGGTCATGGTCTTTTTCAAAGACCAATCTTAGTTCCCTAAGTGGAGGATTCAAAGAGGCGTTCCAAAGAAGAGGTAATATCCATTACCGATCTTTTCAATTTATTTCTTCTTAAACTTCTTCTTATTTAGTTGTTTCATGATAAAGTAATAACATCAGTATTACTTACATACTGATATGTTATTATAAATATGAAACAACCCTAATTCACCTTCTATCCATCCTACGGAAAAATGAAATCACCGCGTGTGCGTACGTACGGAATAGCGTCTCCACGCCGTGGTGTAATCTATTTTCCACCACCACCTTACAAGGATGGGTATAATGGTGTAATGAGTAACTATTTATGATTATTATAAATTAATATTGATACTGAAATGATATATATATACTTAAATACAATTCCACGATCATAGGAACGATATCATCACTCGTGCGTACGTACGGAATACCGTCCCCACGATGTGATGCGACTCGTTCTACATGATCATCATTAAATAGTAATTATATAAATGAATTGAATGAATAAATATGATATATGTTATACTAATACCATTCTGGATATAAGGTATCTATAACCTTAAAAGAAGAATAAGAATTTATTCGGAAAAACACGCATAAGAACAAAAGGCAATAAAGACCCGAGTTACAAGTAACAATGAAATATTACTAACAAGAAGCTAATAATATGACCATATATGATATCATATCAATATGTATGATTCTGGAATAAGTCAATAAAATTATTTAAACCATTATACAGGAGCTTCGGACACATACAAAGCAAATCGGACCTAAGGTAAGGGAAATATCACAATCTCATTTTTATCCGAGATTGTTTATTTGTAAGTATTTACTGGGGTGTATTTTATCATCCACATCCATGTTTCATCAATATGTAATATTATTTCCATCAAACTACAATTGTTTAAATCCATTTTTACACTTCGGTGAGTTTTTAGTAAAGAATATGAAAGGAATCTTTTGTCGTTTTTCGTACGAGGTACTTTTTGACTTTTCTGACAAAAGTACGAAGAATGTTTTATTTAACTTATACGGAAAGAATAGATTTTTAAAAAATTATTTCCAAGAATATTCCTTTATAAGTTTTCAAGTTTATTTTTAATCAACTTCTTTTAGTTTATAATTATATGACATGTTAAGAAAAGAAAAGTGTTTTTGAAGAAGAAAGGATATTTTCCTCAAGAATAGAGTTCAAGTGTTTTATCAAAATTATTTTCCATCTAATATAATAAAAGGTTCTATTTTATCCCTATTATTACATTGATTTGATTATGTTGTGAGGGAATTATTTTTTATGAATTCATTTACCTTATATGATTTGTTTTATGATGTCATGATGTGTGAAGAATCCCATTTTTGTTACATGTGTTATGTGATGATGTATGATTTATGATTATGTGGCACACATAAGAAAGGATTAATTATAAGATGGGTGAGACCTATATCTCCCTCCAATGCATTGGGTAAAGATTTTATATCTCATGAGATAGACATGGCTGTAACGGTAGGTTATACTGGTTCAGTGAAACAGGACTGGAACGAGGGTGACTCGGTTCAGAAAGGGACTTTGTCCACTAAGATAGTCTTGGCAATGAGTCATGACTAGCAACAAATGATTTTCCATGATTATGTGTGCATGCCACAAAGTTTCAAGTTTCATGTTATGATTATGGGGATCTCATTTTCACTTCTATGATTTGTTCCATGTTAAGATATTATGATCTCTTTTGCAGGTTATGATTTTCAAAAAGATATGATATGATTTTTATTTACTTTATTTGCCCTTGCTGACAATTTGAGCTCACCCTTTTATGTTTTCTTTTCCCCAGGTCAGGAAGATGGATATTAAGTAGAATATGCTAAAAGGGACCCTAGATATGATGAAATAAATGGGAGACACTGTAGAAGATTTATGAACCAGTTGTTTATGTTTCCCAGTTTCTAAAGACACTATACCTATACGGTCCTTTGTGGTTTTGTCATATGTTGTAATAAGTGTGCTTCAATTTTGAATTATTAATAATTTATGTAAAGTATGGGTCGTTATAGTTGGTATCAGAGGAAAGGTATAGTCAACCTTTGGAAACTAGGATGTGAAATCCTTAGTAAGAACCCTAAGGATAAGTCTAAGCATAGAACACAATCTTAGTGTTTTAGAAATGGCCATGAATACCCTAGGATAAGACCTTAAGTGTGAAATTTTATCCTTGATTATGTGGTTTTCCTATTATAATTAGTGTTGCTCACACTATTCTTCTTGGTTTTAGTCAATGGCTGGAACCCGAAAGAACCGTGTTAATGCGGAATGCGATGGGAAATGCAATGATTGTCCTCCTGAGCAACCAAACGATATGGGAGCTGGAATGCAAAATCTTGTAGCCATGCTCACACAACTTTCTCAAGCTATGAATCATGTAGGACTTCCAAACGAGCAAAGGAAGGAGCAAAATTCTGTTGAATCCTTCATGAGGCAGCGTCCACCTTCTTTCAGTGGGTCTACTGATCCATTAGTTACTGAACAATGGATTAATACTACTGAAAAGATATTTTCAGTTCTTCAATGTTCTGAACTTGATAAAGTCATCCTAGCAATGTATCGTTTGGAAGGAGATGCTGATCAATGGTGGAATCTTATTAAGAATACAAGGCAAAGGGATGAAATTGAGTCTATGGAATGGGACGAGTTCAAGAACTTATTTTTTAATAAGTACTTCCCTCGTATTCTCCGAACAAAGATGGAGAAAGAGTTTCTTGAACTGAAGCAAAGGAATGATGAATCTGTTGGTACCTATGAATCAAATTTTACAAGACTTACAAGGTACGCTTCTGGTATTATTATCCAACCTGAGAGTAAGATCGATCGATTCTTTAGTGGCTTAAAACCAAGTCTTCGAAGGGCGTTAGCCATAAGGGACTTCAATAGCTACGAGGAAATCGTTCGATGTGCTCTCAAAGTCGAGATGGAGATTGGAGTAACCCATCAGTCACATGGGTTTGATAAGAAGAGGAAGATGGAATTCAAAGGAAAATCTAAAGAGAACACTGAAAAGAAGATGAGCTTTCCCTTATGCTCAAAGTGTGGAAAGAAACATGGAGGGTGTTGTCTTAAAGGGACAAGTAAATGTTTCAAATGTGGAAAGGAAGGTCATCAGGCATTTGAATGCCGCGATAATGGGAAGAAGATGTCTAATGATGCAAACAAAGGAAGGGATACACAGAATGAACCTACTACACTTCAATGTTTCAAGTGCAAGGAGATGGGGAATTATGACAATCAATGCCCAAATCCAAGGGTTGATGATGATGGTCGACGTCAACAAAATCTTAAGGATAAAGACAAAGGAAAGTCACATGCAATTTCTATCAGCGATGTGGAGTACGATAACGAAGTGGTGAAAGGTACACTTACCATCCACTCTAAAGTAGCAAATGTTTTATTTGATTATGGATCCACACACTCTTTTATTTTTGAAAAATTTTATAAGGGTATCACCATATTACCTCAACAATTAGATGTTGAGTTAGCTGTGACAACACCTAATGGCACAACAGTCGCATCAAAAGTTTATAATTCTTCTCCGATCGAAGTTTGTGGGAAAGTGATTCCAGCAAATCTTGTGATCCTTCCTTTAGTGGAATTTGATGTGATTCTTGGCATGGATTGGCTTTCTCTACATGGATCTCATATCAATTGCCAAAGAAGGGAAGTCACATTTCATATTCCAGATCAATCTACGATCGTCTATCGATGCAAGGATGAATATAACCTTCCAGTGGAAATTCCTTCCATCTTATGGGTCTTGATTCCACTAAATGAAGGTTATTTATCTCAAATGGTTGGTGAGAAACTTATGATTAATAATATGCCCATCGTACAGGAGTTTCATGATGTCTTTCCGGAGGAATTACCGGGTCTTCCACCAAATCGTGAAGTTGAGTTTTCAATAGAACTCGTACCGGGTGATTTGCCTATTTCAAAGACACCTTATAGAATGGCCCCAATTG
Source organism: Viscum album (assembly GCA_963277665.1). Lineage (NCBI taxonomy): Eukaryota > Viridiplantae > Streptophyta > Magnoliopsida > Santalales > Viscaceae > Viscum > Viscum album. The sequence continues at coordinate 1,329,146,906 of OY728159.1, forward strand.
AGTTGCAGGAATTGAAGAAGCAACTCCAAGAAAATCTTGATAAGGGATTCATACGCCCTAGTGCGTCACCTTGGGGAGCACCTGTTCTATTTGTTAAGAAGAAAGATGGATCAATGAGACTCTGCATTGATTATCGAGAACTTAACAAGATCACTATCAAGAACAAATATCCTCTCCCACGCATTGATGACTTATTTGACCAACTACGCGGAGCTCAATACTTTTCCAAGATTGATCTTCATTCAGGGTATCATCAATTAAGGGTCAAAAGGGAGGATATACCAAAGACGGCTTTCCGTACAAGGTATGGACACTATGAATTTATAGTGATTCCATTTGGTCTTACTAATGCCCCTGCTATCTTCATTGATCTAATGAATAGAGTCTTTAGAGACTATCTTGATCAATTTGTGGTAGTCTTTATAGACGATATTCTTGTCTATTCAAAGAGAAAGGAAGATCATGAAGATCACTTGAGAATTATATTGAAGACCCTGAGAAAGGATAAGCTTTATGCCAAATTTACCAAGTGTGAATTTTCACTTCAAAAAGTCGCATTTTTGGGTCACATAATCTCAAAAGAGGGGATATCTGTGGATCCAGCAAAAATAGAGGTTATCGAAAGATGGTCAAGACCAACAACAGTAACTGAGATCCGAAGTTTTCTTGGTCTGGCTGGATATTATCAACGTTTTGTAAAAGATTTTTCACGATTATCTAATCCACTCACCAAGTTGACTCGGAAAGGAGTTAAGTTTGTTTAGACAGAGGAATGTGAAGAGAATTTCAAGGAGTTGAAAAGATGGTTATCCAGTGCACCTGTGCTCACACTGCCTTGTAGTGGAGAAAGGTTTGTGATCTACAGTGATGCATCCAAGAAGGTATTGGGGTGTGTTCTTATGCAAAATGATATGGTGATAGCTTATTCCTCACGACAGTTGAAAATCCATGAGCAAAATTACCCAACACATGATTTGGAGTTGGCTGCGGTAATCTTTGCATTAAAGATTTGGAGGCATTACCATTATGGTGAAAGGTGTGATATTTATACTGATCATAAAAGTTTAAAGTATATTTTCACACAAAAGGAGTTGAATATGCGTCAAAGAAGATGGTTGGAGCTGATTAAGGATTACGACTGCTCAATCCATTACCACCCTGGGAAAGAAAACAAGGTGGCAGATGCATTAAGTCGACAAGACCATGCTATTTTATCCGTGATGAGGATCACAAAAGATCCAATATTTATGGATTTACAAAGGATGGATCTTGGAATTATAATGGAAGAGGAAAAATCTTATCTTTCTCAAATGAATGTTCAACCATCTATACATGTGAAGATTAAAGAGGCACATAAAGAAGATGTCGAGTTACAAAAGAAGGTGAGAAATGTTCCTGAATTTAACCTTGATTGTGATGGGATAATAAAGTTTAGGAATCGGGTTTGTGTTCCTCCCATCCCCGAATTAAAGAAGGAGCTGCTGGATGAGGCTCATAGTTCATCATTCTCTATTCATCCTGGAAGCACGAAGATGTATAGGGACCTGAAAGAGTACTTTTGGTGGGATGGCATGAAAAGAGATGTTGTTGAATATGTATCTCGATGCTTGGTTTGTCAACAAGTTAAAGCTGAGAGACAGAAGTCTAAGGGGATGTTACAACCATTACCCATACCCGAATGGAAATGGGAAAACATCACTATGGACTTTGTCACAGGACTTCCTAAAACATCCAAAGGCAATAATGCTATTTGGGTCATAGTTGATCGTCTTATAAAGTCTGCACACTTCATTGCTATTAGAGAGGATTTCTCTCTAGATCAGCTTTCCAGGATATATGTAAAGGAAGTGGTAAGATTGCATGGAGTACCACTTTCTATTATATCTGATCGGGATCCGAGATTTACCTTGAAGTTCTGGAGAAGTCTTCAGCATACTCTGGATACAGAGTTGAGTTTCAGCACTGCTTATCATCCCCAGACAGACGGTCAGTCTGAGAGAACAATTCAAACCCTAGAAGATATGTTAAGAGCTTGCTCTATGGATTTCAAAGGAGGTTGGGATCAACACCTACCTTTGGTGGAATTTTCTTATAATAATAGCTTTCACTCCAGTATTCAGATGGATCCTTATGAAGCTCTCTATGGAAACAAATGCAGGACTCCAACTTGCTGGGATGAAGTTGGGGAAAGAAATCTATTAGGACCTGATCTCGTTGATGAAATGGCAGAAAAGGTCAGATCTATTCAACAACACATAAGAGCAGCTCAGAGTCGACAGAAAAGTTATGCCGACAACTGAAGAAAAGACTTAGAGTTTGAAGTGGGTGATAAAGTGTTCTTACGAATATCTCCCTGGAAGAGGGTTATGAGATTTGGAAAGAATGGGAAGTTGAGTCCTAGATATATCGGTCCTTTCGAAATACTGGATCGTGTTGGAAAGGTAGCTTACCGATTGGCGCTTCCACCGAATCTCTCTCAAGTTCACGATGTGTTCCATGTATCTCTCCTGAGAAAGTACATACCTGATCCTTCACATGTACTCAGCTCAGAAGTTGTACCGCTGGAGCAAGATCTTTCTTATGAAGAACAGCCGATAGAGACTCTGGATCGTAGCGAAAAAGTCCTACGAAACAAGACCACTTGATTGGTGAAAGTTTTATGGAGGAACCACCAATTAGAAGAAGCTACATGGGAGCTTGAGGATATGATGAGGGAGAAGTATCCTCATCTGTTTGTTACAAAGTGACGAATTTCGAGGGCGAAATTCTTTTTAAGGGGGGTAGAATGTAACACCTGAGATTTTTATGAGTAATATTTTGTTCAAAGGAATCTTTCACTACACACTTTCTTGGCTTACTTTACATGCAATCGCAACCTTCCTCGATAGCTTGCATCATACGCAATACCGAGTTTCACTAAACAACGATATGCTATTAAAATATTATTAAAACTAGCCGTTATGAATAGTAATAACCACTTTTTGAAATTTTATAAATTTTATTTTTCAAAATGGACTTCATTTTTGGATTCGGAATACCGAAATTATCCTTGGGTGAAATTTTGGTATTTTTCTGAAAACTTTCAATTTTTGATGAATAGTGAAACCACTAAGTGGTAGGTTAAAAACTGAATTTTGCATAAAACTTAATTTTACCACTTATGTGAATGGAATTTCGAAAATCCGACAGACACGGTTGATATCAGTAAGTAAAATGTGGTTCAATGAGATAAAAATAATTTTTTGGTGAATAGTAACTTTTTACTTTTTTTACCGCGGTTAATAGTAAATAGGGTAACTAAGGGTAAATATGATATTACTATTACCCTAACACATGTCCTAATTCTATTGGATAAGTTTAATTCGACCAAAAACAACCTTATGAATAAAATATGACCATTTAGGCCCACTTGAGTTAGATTAGGACATTTATTATTAATTTATTTAAAGAAGGGTTAAAATAGTTAAAATCAAAGTTTAATAAGTAAATCATTTTTAATATGGGGTTATACATAAGATAAATTCGACAATAAATATTCATTAGAAAGATAAAAATATTTCCTACATAATGGTATTTTATCTATAATTTTTAGACATTAAATAATTTAATTTAATTATGACACAACGATGATGCAGTAATTATCTTATTTATGAAATATTGACATAATTGATGTTATAAACAAACAAATAAATGTAATTTGAGACTTTTTATGAATTACACTAATTTTATAGGTTACTATGATATATTAGTGTTGATTTAATCAACTTGTTTCGAACATATAATTCTGTTATGACTTTCACAAAAATCATATATCAAATAGTGTCAAAATTGACACAAAACAGTTTTTAAATCAAATATTATATTATTAATTGTTATTTTATTCCTAAAAATCTAAGGTTCTGCCAAATGACTTAGATAGGGATATATATATTAATAATAAACAATTTTGGGTTCGTTTGGCATGTTATAGTAAGTGTATTAACCATATAGTGAAAGAAAACAAAAAGACATGGTAAAAGTTAAATTATTTAACTTAGAGTTAAATCTAATTGATAAGGTTAAAATAATACCCTAAACCTGTCTAAATCCTATTGGTTGATAGTATTTCGACCCATCCCCACTTTAGCTTCGAAATAAGACCCTTTGGAACCATTATAAACCGATTTTGACTTTAATATAAAATAATAGTTTGAGATATTCCTAAGGTGCCCCTCTCCTCCCTTATAAAAGGGCACCTCCTCCCCCTCCTCCTCACACCAATTTGAGCACTCAAGCTCGGCCAACCCCTGCCATTTTCTCCTCTCCACTTCCCTAGAATAATCCTAGAGTTCCTGGTCTTCTTCAAAGACCAATCTTAGTTCCCTAAGTGGAGGATTCAAAGAGGCGTTCCAAAGAAGAGGTAATATCCATTACCGATTTTTTCAATTTCTTTCTTCTTCAACTTCTTCTTCTTTAGTTGTTTCATGATAAAGTAATAACATCAGTATTACTTACATACATATATGTTATTATAAATATGAAACAACCCTAATTCACCTTCTATCCATCCTACGGAAAAATGAAATCACCGCGCGTACGTACGTACGGAATACCGTCTCCACGCCGTGGTGTAATCTATTTTCCACTACCACCTTACAAGGATGGGTATAATGGTGTAATGAGTAACTATTTATGATTATTGTAAAGTAATATTGATACTTAAATAATATATATATACTCCAATACAATTCCACGATCATAGGAACGATATCATCACTCGTGCGTACGTACGGAATACCGTCTCCACGATGTGATGCGACTCGTTCTACATGATCATCATTACATAGTAATTATATAAATGAATTGAATGAATAAATATGATATATGTTACACTAATAACATTCTGGATATAAGTTATCTATAACCTTAAAAGAATATTAAGAATTTATTCGGAAAAACACGCATAAGAACAAAAGGCAATAAAGACCCGAGTAACAAGTAACAATGAAATATTACTAACAAGAAGCTAAGAATATGACCATATATGATATCATATCAATATGTATGATTCTGGAATAAGTCAATAACATTATTTAAACCATTATACAGGATATTAGGACACATACAAATCAAATCGGACCTAAGGTAAGGGAAATATCACAATCTCATTTTTATCCGAGATTGTTTATTCATAAGTATTTACTGGGGTGTATTTTATCATCCACATCCATGTTTCATCAATATGTAATATTATTTCCATCAACCTACAATTGTTTAAATCCATTTTTACACTTCGGTGAGTTTTTAGTAAAGAATGTGAAAGGAATCTTTTGTCGTTTTTCGTACGAGGTACTTTTTGACTTTTCCGACAAAAGTACGAAGAATGTTTTATTTAACTTATACGGCAAGAATGGATTTTTAAAACATTATTTCCAAGAATCTTCCTTTATAAGTTTTAAAGTTTATTTTTAATCAAATTCTTTTAGTTTATAATTATATGACATTTTAAGAAAAGAAAAGTGTTTTTGAAGAAGAAAGGATATTTTCCTCAAGAATAGAGTTCAAGTGTTTTATCAAAATTATTTTCCATCTAAGATAATAAAAGGTTCTGTTTTATCCCTATTATTAAATTGATTTGATTATGTTGTGAGGGAATTATTTTTTATGAAGTCATTTACCTTATATGATTTGTTTTATGATGTCATGATGTTTCAAGAATCCCATTTTTGTTACATGTGTTATGCGATGATGTATGATTTATAATTATGTGGCACACATAAGAAAGGATTCATTATAAGATGGGTGGGACCTATATCTCCCTCCAATGCATTGGGTAAAGATTTTATATCTCATGAGATAGACATGGATGGAACAGTAGGTTATACCGGTTCAGTGAAACAGGACTGGAACGAGGGTGACTCGGTTCAGAAAGGGACTTTGTCCACTAAGATAGTCTTGGAAATGAGTCATGACTAACAAGAAATGATTTTCCATGATTATGTGTGCATGCCACAAAGTTTCAAGTTTCATGTTATGATTATAGGGATCTCATTTTCACTTCTATGATTTGTTCCATGTTAAGATATTATGATCTCTTTTGCAGGTTATGATTTTCAAAAAGATATGATATGATTTTTATTTCCTTTATTTGCCCTTGCTGAGCATTTGAGCTCACCCTTTTATGTTTTCTTTTCCCCAGGTCAGGAAGATGGATATTAAGTAGAATATGCTAAAAGGGACCCTAGATATGATGAAATAAATGGGAGACACTGTAGAAGATTTATGAACCAGTTGTTTATGTTTCCCAGATTCTAAAGACACTATACCTATACGGTCCTTTGTGGTTTTGTCATATGTTGTAATAAGTGTGCTTCAATTTTGAAGTATTAACAATGTATGTAAAGTATGGGTCGTTATAACAGGCATGTGTTCTATAATTTAGTGGGCCTTGGGTGAAACATTTTCCCTTTTTGGATTTTTTTTACAATAATAGATACCACTCTTCCATTACTATGGATCCATTCTAAGATCTATATGGGAGGTTATGTCATTCTCCCTTATGCGGGATGGAAGTTAGGGAGGCAGATATTCTTTGTCCGAATATGTTGTAGAGTATGACAGAGAAGGTGAAACTTATACATGAGAGGATATAGGCAGCACAGTACCAACAAAAGTTGTATTCCAATAATAAGAGGAGACCTTTGGATTTTGAGGTTGGGGACCATGTTTTCTTGAAGGTTTCTTCTTGATGTGGTCAGTGGAGTTTTGGAAGAGGGAGAAAGCCTTATCCCAATCTTATCATACCTTTCGAGGTGTTGGGATGAGTTGTCAAGGTAGTATATTAGATGGCATTACCACCACGGTTGGATAGGATCCATGATGTATTCCAAGTCTCTCTACTCTATGAGTATCTACACGATGACTCTCACATCATTGACTGAAGAGAGTTGGATATTGAGGGAGATGCGATGTTCATAGAGAGACCGGTAATAATTGAGGATCATGAGGATAAGGTTCTCTTTGGATAGACCATTCCTTCGGTTCGTGTGTTATGGAGTCATGGTGGCCTCAAGGAGAGTACTTGGGAGTGGGAGGCACAAATGTGTTCCCAGTACACAGAGTTGTTCTAAGATTTTCTCTTCTGTTTTTCTTTGTTATTTTCTTATGATATAATGATTGACCTTATTCATTATCATATGTGTTGTTCCCTTGCTCTCAATTTTTTGTGGGAAGTCTTGACATGTGGGGAGGGGTTGATATAATCCCTAATAAAGATTCATTTATGTGGATCCTATTAAACCCTTTTAGTTGTGTTACTGTCGCCTAAAGTGGATAGTATCTTAACATGGAGGAAGGAGCTCCCTAATCCATGTGCCTGGACAATGTGACTTTTGGTATTTGTTTGGTTGTTTGGGCCAGTGGGTCCATAGTGTTTGTACATTTTTTAGGAGATAGATGTCAAGGAGGTGTTCTTTTATGTCAAGGTTTTCACTCCATCTTTCCAACAATACAAGGTAGTTTGTCCCTGAGAGGTATCTTATAGGGTGGTTTTTCAGACCCCTCTTTTTCTATGTTTGGTTTTAAATTCTCAGGGATAAGAATAGTTTGAGAGGTATCTGATGTAATTACTTAGATTTATCCAGGCCATTCCTTTTTGAAAATCCAGTGCTTGTTGTGTTCTCGGGGGTCATAGTGGTTTGTTTCAGGAGTTTTCAAAAAAATCTAGTTTCAAAAAACAGTTTCACCAAAATGGTTCCACCAAAATGATGGAACCATGATGGTATCACCAAAATGGTGGCTCACCAAAATGGTGGCACACCAAAATGGTGGAACCATAAAGGTGGCACTAAAAAGGTGGCACATCGAAAGGGTGGGACCATAATGGTGTCACACTAAATTGGTGGAACCATAACAGTGGCACCATAATTGTGGCAACATAATGGTGGCACACTAAAATAGTGGCACTATAATAGTGTCTCACCCTTTACCAAGTTTCATGTTTCCTGAGTTTTTCTAGTTTCACCCCTCTTATATCTTATTTGATGTAAACGGAGTTTAAATCCTTGTTTGGGAATTTTTAAGGTATTTTCAAAGGATATTAAGTATATATTTAATATCCTAACATCTGAGTGACTTTGAGATAATAAAACCATGCGATCTTGACCATGATATCACATTAATGGACTTTGGAACCATTTCCTCCCATTGATATAGGATCTGGATTTTTTTAAAAGTTGAGGTCCTCTATTCTCTTTTCTCTTGGTGTGCCTAGATCCTTCCTCTCTAGAAGAGTCGTGCGCCATTTCTAGAACCCTTTCCTGGTCAGTTTTCTGGGAGTTTCATGATGCTCGTGTGATCCCCTTTTTTGGTGCAAAGAGTAGTTTTGGTTTCCTATTGTTTAAAGTGGAGATTCTTCTATCCCTCCTTATTTGTATATCATGTGGGGTGGGTGTACTAATGATTATTTATGAAGAAAGAGTGAATTATTTTCTTAGACAAGTAATAAATAACAATAGGTAAGTGGTGATTAAAAAATAATAGGTATGGAATTGAAGATGGTTTATGTGGACCATTTGTTTTATCTTCTATCTTTTCTTCTTTTTATGGTTGGTATGGAATGTAAGGCCTTTTGAAAATCATGTCCATTGGTGATCTTTACTGGAAACTTGGTGTTGTTATATATCTTTTTGTTTTGATTCATTAATAAATGGTTGTAACATGAAATTTGATTAATTACATATATTTGATTAAATAAATGGATGCCCCGAGATCAAACCTATTGTGTGATCACCCATGTTTATCAAAGTATAATTAAAGAACCCTAGTTGGAAAAATATAAATAGGCTTGAATTAATGGTGTGGTTGTGTGATGTGTTTGGTTGGGTTTTATACTTCGTGGGGGGTTGTATGAAGTTGTTTTTTGTAATCTCATTATGGGTATAGGGGGTGGACATAGGGGTTGGCCCTATGAATGGGAAAGGGTATGTTTGTGCAGCAGGGTTTCTATTTAGTGGTGTTTTGTTACGGGGTTTACGTATGGGGTGGTATATAAGGTGTGATGGAATCTCATGTTAAGAGATTGATTGATTATGTAATGGATAAATTTGTAGGTATTGGGACTTCCTTTGATTTTATTTTGTGGTTGTAGAACTTGTTGTGCAGTGGGACTACAGGTTTTAGTTATGAGGGTGTGATTAAGCAGGATAACTTTGAAGAAAAATAGTTGGCAGTGGTTGAATGAGTGTTTAGGAAAAATGGGGTTTGTAGTGGGACTATAGGTTGGTTGATCTCTATTTTTTTATGAATGAGTGTTAAAATAGATATCCTTACCATGGTCCCTACTTCCTTGTTTTACTTTGAAGTATTTAGTAACCTTTATCCTTCTAAAAAAAGTTGTACATATTGTGATTGTTAGTTTCCCCAGGTAGTGATGGAATAAATTAAAGTGAAACCCCTTAATTAATGAATGGAAATTGGTTAAATGAAAAGGAGTTAGTATTATGTTTTATTGTGGGTGTTTGTGTGGTTGTGCATGTATGGGTAGCAGCAAAGGTGGTTTGTGTGGACTAGTTTCTTTTTCGGAAACCTATAGGTTGGGCTAAGTGTTTTCTTACCTATATGTATAAATTTTAGTTCCTTGTGATTTCTATATGCACCCCACCCTTATTGAGCACCATGTTCTAAACTCACCCATTTCATGGGGGAGGGTGTCTTTCCCAACATCCTGATGGGAGGATGGATGGATGTTTACTGAATTTATTCCTCAGACCCTCTTCTAGATCTAACTGCTTGATCGTATCTAGGTGGGCTGTAATTTATTGAGTTTTACTACAGCCCAATATCATTTGGGTAGGTTGTGGTGTGGGTGATAGGCCTAGGTGCTTGCAGGCCAAGTTTTTTTTTCAAGTGTCATTGGGATGAGGCTCAGGTTTCTTCGGGCAAGAGGTGTGGATTTTATGGACCAGGTGTCTACAAGTGAATGGTGTGGTTATGGCCTAGGTGTCTGTAGGTGGGATTTGTGTGTGGTTTAAGACCTAGGTGTGTGAGGGCAGGTTGTGGTAGTGGGACTACATTTTGAATAGTGGAACCATTAAGAAGTTAGTCGTTAGGAATGAGTATATAATTAGTGGGAACGTGGTGTGGGGTACACAAGTGTCAATGTTCTTATACTACTACTTTACTTGACTTTCATTTTTGGTGAGTGTTCCTTAGTGAGGTTGGGCTGGTTAGTACTCCTTGGTAGGTTCTTTGAGGTTCAATTGATTTCTCATAGGGGCGTTAGTATATTTCCCCCACTTCTGAATGGTTGGATTTATTTTTTTCTATTGGGTATACTTTTATACTCACCCTATATTTGTAAAACTATTTTCAAGTTTCAAGGAGGACTTTGAGGACCGTTCTAGAATTTACTTGCTCGGGTATCAGGATAGTTATTGTACTGCTACTTAGTTTCTTACTTTTATTACTTGATTTTTTTATTTGGTTTTACTTTTGTCATAGTTTGCGTTTAAACCATGCATGGGTTGGATTTTGGTTTCCTTTATATAATTTTTTTGTGTTTTTTGGTATTTTTACCATCTTATATCCTAGTACAATTTTATTAAAAAGGTTAATACCTTTCGTTTTTCATGAGATTCTATACCCTTGGCGCTAGTCGCCACTCTAGGGCCTATTGAAGGAAAGACTCAAGGGTCATTATCTCTCCTTCATCTTGAAGAATTAAGGGCGTGGAACCTTGTTTTCCCTTCCCTTGTCTAGAATAAGGTGGTTCGTGACAATTCTCGTCTTAAGTTGTTAGAGAAATATCATATTTTCTTAACAAACGTGGAAGATAAAAAAGAGTGAGAATATCCAAAATAAAATTAAGAATTAACTAAATTTAAGGCTATGATTAAAGTACCTACCACCACATTTTTTTGAACTTAAACCTCACCTATAGTGATCACATAATATTGGTCTTATTCTATTGGAATATTATACAGTAGATTACATTGAAACTAGGTACATTGGCTTGAATAATGACCCATCTAATTATAGATGAATCACTTTAAAGTAGTGGTATTTTTCTTCCCATTATGTTCATTATCTACATGACCTTTATCTATGAACTTGTAAAAAACTCCCATACCCTTCAATAATTTTCGAATATGTTTATTTTAGTGATTTTTAAATGATTGAAATTGGTTTATTTTATAATTATTCTTTGATGCTTTAGATTTTTCTAGTTTCTCAGTCGACCTCTTATTTTCTTGATTTCCCTTGAAGATATAGGATCCTAAATATTCCTTCTCCGTCTTAATGTAACTTGATACTATATCAATATATGATGAAAACATTAGGTAAAATAGTGCTATTTGGATACTCAAATTAACCCCATAAAATAAATGGTCAATATTTCTTCCTAAATAATGTATGTTTTCTGAAGAATGCTTAGATGATCTTGTAAACTTTTCCTCACACTCTATAACACTTTCATTTTTCATTCTACTTTAAAGTGTGTAACTTCATCTTCATTTCAACTCATTGTTCTTTAGGAAATTATTTATCAAATAAAATCACTTTAAATGTTACCCATTACATGATTTCTATTTTTTATCCTATTTAGTGTTTTGGATCAATGACCACCATTGATTTGTATCTCCTTTAAAACAATACACTTATAATATAACTTATTCACTTTAATCACTCTAAAAGTTAGGAATATATTACATAGAGACTTAATCCTTTTCTCATCTACCTATGTAATAGTAGTTACATTAAAATAAAAATGATTCTGTCAAATGAAGAAATCCAACATAAGATAATCTCACTATGGAATAATAGGAAGTTTCATTCAGGAAAGGTTATTCATCAAAACCTGAGTGAGATACCCTAATATGGTCATGATTTTCTCAGTTCTGATACCAAATATATTATATTTATCTGTAGGTTAATCTCTACATTGCCTATGGGTGTTTATTTCCTTTCTTCTTTTAGGAGACATCACTAAATATTAGCACACATTGATTTATCGCATAATCATCATGAATATTAATACATAAAATAAAAATCCCTATAATGGTAAATTTTTTACAATTCTATAAGGGATTATCATAATTTTCATGTTAGTTATGTTCACTTAAAATATAGTTCCCAAGGTTTATTCTAATTTTTCTCTAATAATAATTTTAACAATCCAAACTCTAGTAACTGAGAGATGGTGTATACTTTATTACATTTTTATAGATACATGGGATCTAATATAGAAGGACCAATCAATTTAGTAGGCTTTAAGAACTAGTCGCATAATTGATTCCTCTATTACATTATAAATATAAAACACATATGATAAATTAATTCTTACATCCATGATGTTATTCATAATATCCTTATTCATATATTTGGGAAAATAAAAAAATAAATGGTGAGACCATATGCTCTATAAGAGTTATGTATAATAGAATCCATCATGAATTATTAAGTAATAATAAATATGGTAAGGTAAATAACTAAAAACACATTCAATTTAATCAATAACTTGATCAAAAAATGTTTCCATGGATGATATCAATACGATAATCTCATGGTTAATAATAACTAAATTATCATTGAATGAAATGATTAATATTGGACATCATGATTTTATGCATTATGATATCTATATCATCAAATCCTTATGCAAATATAGTTTAATTGAAGAGTATGTATAAACTAGAAACCCATTTAATGCAGATTAATAATTTGTCTCATGAGACCTATGGATGCATCGAGGAGCTATCTATAACTAGAATATGTCCATTACTGTATTTCTAATTCATTCATTATATATTTAATGATCAATATAATTTAGAAATAATATTCTTTATCAATAAATTTCTATTCTGATTAAAGAATACATATTTATCAAGGTTTTCCCCAGTTAATTAAATAAAATTCTTTTTAAAACATGGTATATAGAAATGATATATGGTTTAAGAAATAATAATTTAAATAATATAAATAATATGTATATTTTAAGATAAATTTAGTTCCCATTAATCATAAGAAAGTGAATATTTCAATATAAAGTTAATGTCCACAAAATTAATCAAGAGATGAGAGATGACCATTAGAAAGGTAGATTTCGTAGTGAAATAAATTCTTTTAAAGAATAGAAGGAAATGGAAGGGAAAATTTTAAAATATGTTTTCATAAAGAGTTTAATTTTCAAAGTCATTGACATATTATAGAAGAAGATAAAGTATTTAAAATGGTTATAGTGGAAGGAATGTTCGTTAACACTATTTATATTAAAATGAAAACATTCCTCTTGGATTTTTTATAAAAAATATGAAAATTACCCATTTGGGGAGAACATTAGAAATATTCTTGTAAAACTACATAAAAATACAATTATAAAAACAATTACCTTTATAAATCATTTTAGTAGTAAAATATTTTTTTAAAAATAATTTTAAAATATATGGACATGGAAGAAAAATATACCCAATCAAAAATAGAAATAAGATTGGATTTTATTATTAACATTACTCTTAAAAGAGTAACTTGAATTAAATAATTAATCATCATGAATAAATATTTATTAATTTTAAATACCTCAAAGATGTAATTTATACACTATAAAATGTAAATAGGTCCATAATACCAATTATGTCTCAACAAAATGGAAATTGAGATGAAATCCCTTATTTTTTGTCTGAATCGTCACATATATTCTTTATCTTTTAGAAAATTAAACTTTTATTAATTATTTAATTTCTTAAGAACCATTTTAAATTTTATTATTCATTTTATTTTGGTTATTACCATGTTTTATATATTGACATAATCAATTATGTTCATGTCGAATGCTTTGATGATCTTCGGTTCATATACCCAAAATGACTTCATTAAGGTGACTATTGTAAAAGGGGGAAGTAATCCATCATATCTATAATATTAATAATATAATAGTTATATTTCTTATACATAAATTATAATTTTTAAACTGACCATGAAATATGGTTATGAAAAATGAACTATGTTACAATCATAGAGACGATAGACTGTACATACGCATGAGAAATTTTTCATTTTTCAATGATCAATATGGAAAGAAATAAATTATTATTTTATATTTAAATAATTATAAATATTTTATAAATACCATATTATTTTTTAAATAAACTTATATAAAAAATATATGTGATTTAGTGGTGAAAAATGAATCACGTCGCTTCATGGAGGTAGTAGTTCACACGTACGCAAGTATGATGTTATCATTTTCCAATGAATTGAAAGGTAATAATAGATGTGATATATTAATTTTATAGAATGATATATTCATTAATATATATATATATATACATTAAATCCATCATTATAATCATCCATGATATGGGGTGATGGAAAAAAATTACATCGATCCACGAGGTGGTAGTATGTTGTACACACGAATGAGGGGTTTGTTTCACATTTGGTTGAAGAGGGTATGTATAGAGGTTAATCCATTAATATTAAAAAATATAAATATATTTAATATAATTTTTATATTATTTTATAATGGTTTTATATGATTTTATGGAGTTATGATAAGAAATCAAATGAAAATACATGGTTAAGAAATGCACAACTTCTTCAGACAACCTCTTTAGGTGTACACCTAAAGCCTTGATAGGTTTGTTTTTTAACCAATATAGGGCCTATAGAACATGGTTAATGATTTAAGTAATGCATTTAGGTTTGTATTGGATAAAAAAGGTATCTTGAAGTGTAGATAGAAGAGGCTATTGGGTTTCCTTTTATAAGTGGGGTAGATGACACACTTGGAATTTTTAAAAAGAATAAAATATGTTAATGTCTTAAAAAAATGGATCCACAATCAACCATTTAAAAATATTAGTTTATATAGGTTTAAAATATGTCTATAAATATAAATAAATCATGATTCTAGGTCATTTTAACCCTTATATCTTTAGTGTAACCCTCGATAAACCTGTTTTAACCTTAAGAGTGGTAACAGATTTTTACAGTTTTTAATATTCATTATGACCAAAAATAAAGTTAAAATTTTTAAATAATATTATTTAAGATAATTCTAAATATATAATAATTTTTATCAAATTAAATTTATAGATTTTTTAGAAATTAATTTAATATTAAACCTAAAAAACGTGATGAAAAACAATTTCTTTCAGAAAAATGTCTTTTTAAGTATAATTTTTTTTACACCAAATAAAGTATAAAATTCATTAAAAATAACATAATTTGATTATTTATAATATAATTTAACTATTATTTCATTAAAACCATTTTAAAATAAAATGGATCTTTTTAAATTCTTAAAACAAAATATAGTTTTCAATAAATGTAGTATTTTTCAATATTCATTAAAAAATAAACCTTATTATAAAAATACCAAATATTCACTCTATGATAATTTTAATATGATTATTTAAAAAATTATTTTAATTTTATCATATAAAATTTCTTAAATTGAAAAAAAATAATTATTTTATTTGGTCAGTAAAACCAATAAAAATCATTTTTGAAGAAAACATATTTTTGAAGAAAAAAATGTCTTTATTAATCATTAAGTGTTTATTACATAATAATTTATCAATAAATTTTTATTTATTATTACCTTTTTATATATTTAATAATGTTTTTATTCTTATTTATACCCACTAATTCAATGGTTAGGTTATAACGGTCATATTTAAATAATAATATTTCATGGTTCATTTAAGATCGATGTTGTGCGTTGTATACACTATTGAATATAGTGTTATTTTAAAATCAAAAGATTTTAAAATTTTAGTTTCAAAACTAATATTTTATTTTTAAGATAACCATATGCTCAAGAATTTACCAAAACTTCATGATTTCATCTTATAGTTAGAATTAATCCTAGTATTTTCACTAATGTTATCTTATCCTAATCCCCAAATAAAATGTACATTAATACCTTAACATTAAATCATATACTATCCTACAGGGTACTATATACATTTGAAATTATAATTAACCTTAAACTATCAACCCCTAATTTATTCCCAACAAATATCTTTATCTTCAAAGTTATCTAAAAATTTCTTTTGATACCAATTGGGATGCCCTAGAGCCACACTCCTAGATCTGGAGCTATAAACACATATTTTACATAATTTATTTGATACCACCTGTAAAATCCTAGATATAACCATCCATAATTAAAAACATGAATAATTATTAAATTATTTTCTTACATCCTAGAGATCTTTTGGGTTTATAGATTTAGATAACTTGGACACATCATAAACTAATAAAACCAGTATTCTTTATATTAAGTAAAATTTGTTTTTTCCACTATATATGAATCTACAAAGTCCATAATAAGTCTTAAAAATGTCCCATAAATTATTCCACATGTTCTATCCTTATAAAAATTTCACATGTGTTACTTTTCTTCATAACCTTGGGAAATGGAAATATAAGAGTGGGTGAGATAAAATGTTCTAGAAGGGAAAAAATATAACTAAATCCATCATGAAAGAACATGTAATAAATGAAGCCATAATCAACTTGTCACTGATTTCATTATATATCCATGAAAATAAATAAAAACATGGATATCAATAGTACTAATCTCATACTGATTGAATGCATAATGTTGAACATCCAAACCCTTCTTTTAATGCCTTGTACCAAGATACTATCTTGTTATGGGAAGATACTAACACAAAAACCAAACGTTTTTTCCCATGATACATGTTGATTAATCTAGGGTATTTATAAATATTGACCTCACCCATCACTTGATTAAATCTAATGGATTCACTATAAGAGTCAACATAACCATTCATAACATTCCTTAAGGAACCATTGGCTGAATAAAAACATGGATTTCCATATAATGAAGAATATAAAATATAACAAATTGACAATTATGTGTTATAATCCTATAATAATCTATAATTTCAATAATTTTTCTATGCTAATAAAAGTTATGACATGATCATAACCAACCCTGATAAATAATGTTTACGATTAAAAATATATATTCAACTTGATAATAATCGTTTGTGTTGGAATAAAAATATACGGTAATCCAATAATTTTCCCATTGTCAATAAAAATGATAACATGATCATAAAACATATATATAAATAAGGTGTATGGTTAAAAAATAACGTAGCCTCAGTAAAACAAATGAAACATATAAGGATGTTGGCATAAATGAAAAACACCCTTCTCAAATGAATGCTTCAATCAGTATGACTGAAGAAGGGATTGGGATTGGAATTGTTTGACATGGAAATTTCAATCCATCAAATGCTAATATTTATATATTAGATTATAAATCATGAAACATATACCAAATTTTGGTAAATTATTCTAAAATGATAAGGGGAATGGAAAGGAAAACTTAAAAGAGCTTTTAGAAAACATTTTTAACATTGATATAAAATACATATTCACATGTCACTTTAAAAGGTAAATATTGAAAAGGTGAAGTAAATTATTTTGAAAAAAATTACTTTACAAATAATATCCAATAATGGATCCTCAAAATGATATAAATTTAATTTTTGAGAAATGAGGATACAAAGACAAAACATATGAATGTGAAAGGAGCACCCTTTTTATTATTTTAAAAATAGATTTTTTTTAAACTAACATTATAAGAAGACTAAAAAAACATCATTTTTATTAAAAAATAATTTTTAAAAATAGAAATATAAAATATTATATAATAATATATCAATGTGGGATAACAAATTCATGAACAAGAAAAGTTCAAGATGAAACATTATTACTCAAAGAATGAAGATTAGAGTTATCAATATCCCTACAAACTACATAATAAATGAATCATTAATATTTTAAAATGTATTTATGTGATAAAAAGTTTAATCAATGATATAATAATTTATAATATAATAAAATGTTAAAATTTACCCAAATTATGTGAAATAAGTTCAAGTGAATGATCATAACTCAATGATCATAAATTGAGTTACCAAAAACTATTACGATTGGGGTAGCACTTGAGTCAAAAGGAATATAAATAAAAGAAATTAATTTGCCTTATTTTATCCCCTTAATTATAATGAAATAAACTATAAAAAATCATAGGGTTAATAGAACACCATAAAAAGGTAATATGATTCATAATATGCAACACGTCTCAAATAATTATAATTGAGACCCAAAAAACCTCTTCAACTTGAGTGACAATTTAATGAACACCCCTTGGAAGATAGGGTTGTAATTAAACTTCAAATAACTTTATTGAAATATAATTCATGATATTATGTCACAAATAGGCAGTATATAGAGCACATAAATGAAATTAAGTGCATAATACCAAACAGGTCTCAAATAGAGGAATTTGAGAAAAAAACCCCTTACCTCAGTCCTAATTCGTTCTTCACATGAACCAAACACCTTGAATAATTAAGTTCAGTTAATTAAATAAATACCGAATTTTTTTATAAATATAACCATTTATAATCTTCTTTTACAGTTATTATATACATATGAATATTAATTATTATTTACTTATTTTCAAAACTAGGTGTAAGAAATCTTAATTTCTGTAAACTAGTTTCCTAAAATTCATTTTGGAATCTATTATTTTTAAAAATTACATCACTAATATATCATATAACGTACTGAAATATATGTTTCATGATATTTTATAAAGCTATTATTTTATTTCAGTTCATTTTTATTAATGAACCGTGAAGATGAAATCTACAATATTCATGTTTCATTGCTTCTTAAAGAACGAAAGGTGTTTTATTAATTAATGAGTTAAATGTTTATATAACATTAACAGGAAAAAATATTTTAATATTTATGTCATATAATATAATTAATTAACTTATCATAGTCATTAATGATATAAATTCATAGTATTGTTCAAATAGGTGGTTAAACTGATGCAAATATAAACCTACCATGATTAATGGATTATTATGAGATGGTTTAGTTTTAATATCCTTATACCATAACAATAATGATATTATTTTGTGATTATTAGTATGATATATCATAATATTAAATTATTATAAATGGAATATAATTTATATAAAATTATTACTTAGAAATAAGAGATCATTTCCCCTTAGTTCACTCATTTTAAATGATTATAATTAACAATGTTCGTTTGTTGATCATATCATTAATATGATCTAAACTTTTCCATAAAATAACCTTAATTATATCATAAAAATCATATTTATCCTTTAATATCGTCATCTTGACCATCCATGTAAGGCATTTATGAAAATAAAATAAAAAAAATCGTTCTATGGAGGCAGTAGTCCATACATACGCATGGTGGATGATTTCATTTTATATAGAACGAGATATAGGAGTAATTAGGTATGATTTTTTTGAATCATAAATATTATATTGATATAATAATTATTATTAAATTTAATTTTTATACTCACCTTGTAAGGTGGTGAAGGAAAATGAAACATGTTACTTCGTGGAGGTGGTAGTACGCACAACACACAAATTAGGGTTTTATTTTTCTTAATTTAAATGAGAAAAAAAGATTAATGATTATTAACATATAATAATAACAATAATTTTTTAACCAAAAATAATTTAATTAAATAGGTATTTGAAAATTATAATTAGAAAAAAAATTGAAAATAAATAAGTTAAGTAAAAATAATTAATTATGTTGAGAACTTTGAGATTTCCTTGGAAGATCCCTTGAAAATGGATGGAATAGGATAATATATTGTTAATATGGTCTCAAGATAGTGAAATATTATTATAGGGTAAGGAAAAGGGAATGGTTTTAGTAAGAAATTTATTTTAGGAGTGCCTAGAAGTGGTGGTAAGAGGCCCCTTTTATAAGTGGTGATATTGGCATTTTTGTAAATATTTCAATTTAATATAAATAGAGAACTTGATAAACATTTAAAGTGGATCGAAAATTGAGAAATAATTTAGTGGAGAAGCGATAAGGTTAATAAAATCTTCATCCATTTAATTATATAAATGTTTTTATCATGTTTTAAGACCTTTACACAGTGAATCATTAGTTTTACCATTTTATCCTTCACCATGGTAACTAGTTTTACCTAAGGTGGCTTGTCCTTTATAAACAAAAAATATTGTGGTCATTATTAAATAATTTGAAAAAAAATATATTCTAAATTTAAAATCAATTTCATCTTATTCAATTTATTAATGTGATAAAAACTAATTTTTTATTAAAAATGTATAATATATTAAAACAATTTTTGAGAAAATATTTCCCAGGTTCTAAAATATAAAATATGAGTTTTTAAATTAAAAAAAACATTTTTAAAATTTTTAAGACCCCTATAAAATAAATATTTGTTCTTTTAAAAAGATTTTATTAATTTAAAATTCATATTTATATACTAATAATTTCATAAAATCATGTTATTTGTAAAAATGGAATTTTGTAATATTCACCTAAAAATAATTCTTTTTATAAAATATCAAAAATTCATCTTAAGATTTTATCATTATGATTAATCCAAAAATGATGTTCATTTTTACAAATTAAATTTCTAAAATCTTATAATTGAATATTTAAATGAAATCCCAAAATATAGTTTAAAGTTTTTCATATTGGAAAGTAGCTTTTTAAAATGCCAAATATTATTTATTATTATTTCCTATCAATTAATAATTAATTTATTATTATTGTATTATTTATTCTATAAATATATTTTATTATTTTCAAATCATGGTACACTTATTTTCTCTAAATAAAACATTAATTATAGAAAATTATATTTTTGAACATAAAATAATTTTCATAGCAATGGTAGCTATACTAATTGATTTTCATTATTATTAAAAGAATCATTTATTTTCTTTTTAAAAATATTTCATAATTATGTCAATTTTATTTATTCCCACTAATTAAAGTAATAGGTTTTATGGGTATAAACATATTATGGTTTCATTTTACTCAGGTGTTGCATGTGGAGCACGCTATCGAAAAAATTGACCTATTTAAAGGTAATTATATATTAAAATATCTGGGTTTTATACCACTTTAGGTTGGTTTATTTTTATTTTCACTCTAGAAATCTTCATCAAACCATATGTAGATGGATGAATAATGATGTAGTGCCTCATTAGTGTAAGGTACACATTTATGGTTTTTCTTTATTTTGAGTAGACATGTTTTCATTTAGCATGGTGATATTTCTTCATGTTATGTAATCACTTATGCTATCAATAATAAGTGACATTATATTACTATAAAACCTTGTAGTGTTATCATAGAAACCATGAGATTATATTTATAAAAACATTCTTGAAATGAAGAATATTTTAATTATATTTCATATCATAAGCCTTGTTGTAAAATATTATACATATTTTGTTCTATCTGTTAGAGTCATAGTATATGATATCATGATATCATAAGGGATGAATCAATATAAATATCTTATATTATTACTAATCATATAATAATATATCACTATATCATGGCCTATGATTTTGTTGTTCTAAGTTCTGAAAAATAGATAATTGAATCATCAAGATGATATCAAGGCCAATCATAAAATATGACATGGATATCATAGGAGGAGACATGGACTATCTTTCAATCAATATAAAAAATAAGATATCTGTCACACTTTTTTTTATTTAGCATGATTCGTAAAATATGAGTTATTTTAATTTTTTTGAATTCAATTTTGAATTGAATTTTATTATTTATAAATTGTTTATAAATAATGATAAAATGTATTTTAGGGATATTTTTAAATTTTAAAAAAGTTTATAAATTATTTAAATATAGTGATTTTATAATTAATTATTTATTTTTTATGAAACATTTTTTATTAATTATCCACCAATACTCAATGTTAATATTAAAAATATATTTTACCATATTATATGGTATGCCTTATGACTCAAAATATAGTGTTTATTTAAAATTCATACGGGTAACCTATAAATTTTTTATAAATTACGAAATAAGGCCATCATATAAAGTGTTTATATTTTAAGACTATAAATTATTCATAATACTTAATTTGAATTTTTCAAATTAAGGTCCTTATTTGGGATCTTAATTTTAACCCATCAAAAGAGTTTTGATGATTCATATAATAAAGGTTTTTATAATTTTAAGTATATGGTAATTTGATTATGTAAAATGTTTACATAATAGATTTTGAAATAGAATTTGTTCATATTTCATGAAATATCATACACTTAAATTGAAATTCCATAAAATTAATAAAATGATAATTTCATATTATAAAATGAACAAAAAGTTCTTATATTCATGGTAAGTGAATGTTTATAATGATTAGATAATTTATAAAAAGTATATAGTAATATTTTGTTATTGAATTATTCATAAATAATTATCTCATGTTTAAATATTATAAATGTTGACTTATTTAAAATTATTTCATAGATTTATTCATAGTTATAAAAAAAATTATTGAGAATGTGTATACTTTATGTTAAAATTTAAACTACTTGTAGAGAGTATCATAGATGAATCTAAAGAGATACATGTTAGGTAGGAAAATGAATTTAGTTTCCAACTACCTTGAATTCGGTCTAAAATTGAAGTTATTAGATTGAATTTAGTAATTTAATATATTTTATACATGGTAAGTGTAAGATCTATGATGCATTTGATTTTATCTTAAGTAAATTATCCATGGGTAGTGTAAATTTGGGTCAAACTTCCCACTTCCTTGGAGGCATATGTGTTTTTCAAGAAAGGTGGAGGCTGACTATCTATGGATCTAGGATTTCATATATAGAGATTATCAATTTTATATAATTATAATACACTATATGAAAATTTTATGAATCTTATTCATTAAATTAATTTGGATATGTATATATATATATATTCTTTATACATATGAGTAACATAAATTATGAGTTGTGTAAAGAGTTACACATCGATATGGTTTAAACATATTGACTTGGTGGAAAGAAGATTATTCTTAACTAAATCACTAGAAATATTCATACATGTAAAATAAATAGCATGAGATAAGATGGTGAGATTAAATCTCCTACAAATAAAAAGTGTTACATTATTTCTAAAATATACAATTTTTAAGACCTCAGTCATCCAATCTGGTTGATTATTCTAAAGAAGGGTTCCCCTGAATTACCTTATATAAGGTAAGAAAGTAATAGGAGGCCCTAGATTATCCAATATTGTAGGTTCTAACAAATAAAAGTACATATACAATATATTTTTTTATCCTATTATTAGAATTTCATTTGAGTTACACTTACCTAGGAAATCCTAAGAGTTTGGATACCAAAGGAATAAATTTGGTTTTATCTATATGATGGGATATACAAAGAGTTGTCAGGTCAATTATACATGACTTATATATGACATGATTGGGATGATTCCCTAGCAAAATATCTATGAGAGGAATGAAAAATAATACTCATTTCTTAGTCAAATTTAGATCTTGGCCGACTAATGGATATGATAAGTTTAAAATGGGGCCATCATTTTAGTGGAATCCCATTAAATAAAAGTTATAATCAAATGGAAATAAAATATGATAATCATCTAAAAATATATTTTTATGTAGATAAATAATATTATCATCATTAAATTAAACATTTAAATTAATCCTTGTAATTTCTGGTTTAATGTAAGAAACTCTTAAGACTTGTAACATAAGAAAAGTTCTTCAGTAATGAGAAATTTTATGTTTTAACAAAATACCATCCTGAGTAACCAACTATTAAAATTGTTAAACAAGTAAATCTAGATACTTATGGGAAGTATAAAATGTTTTACCTAAGGTTTAAAAGTCATTAGATACAAAATTAGGTAAGGAATTTTAGTTTCATATACTCAATATGATTGGTTATGTTAATGATACTCAATGTGATTGAGTATACTAATGACTTGGATGGACAGAATATCTTCTTATGGATTGTTCTGGTTAATAAATTAATCTTATTTAAAATTATATAAATGTTTTAACAGTGTGGATGATTTTAAGAAAAGTTTACCTAATATTCTCAAAGTTCTGAGAATAGATTAATCAAGCATATAATTTCTTAGGGTTTTTTAATTTATAGATAGTAAAATTGGGTGAAATTTTAAACCAAAATTTGAAAATTTTATCGTAGATTCCAACAAAGTTTAATCATCTGGGATTTTAGGGTTATTTAAACATAATACAGTTATGAAGAAAATATAATGATTCCATAGGATGGAATTTATTAGAATACTCAAAGGTGTTTTTGAGACTCCTTGTAATGTCCATGTAAAGTATCAGTGCTATATAAATTCATTCTTGGATGTTAAAGGGTATATGATACCAATTGTATACATTATGATTGTTATGAATATAAAGGGCTTAAAAGTAATGTAAAAATTGATTTATATTGAATTTTTCATTAAAGTGGTGAAGAAAGAAAGTTGTTACATCATTGATTTGAGTGTAAATGGAGTTTAGAAAGATTATATGGATATAAATAAAGTATGTTTATAGTTATATAATTTCAATTATATAATAAGTGAAGTTATTTATTAACAATGAGTTATTATGATAAAAATATGAGGCAATGAATTAAATACACATGGTTTATGATTTATCACATTCTCGAACATATTTTGAAATAAAGAAAAGGAATAAATGTTTTGTCCAGGATGAAGTGTTTATTTATACATTTTTCAAAATAGGAGGAAGGATTATACCACCACACATTAGTGGTATATTTTTATAAATAGTACTTTTTATAGAGGAAAATTATCAAAAAAAACAATTCGCTATATTATATAGAAATAATGGTGTATTTGTTTAATATTTATAAATAAAGTAAATAAGTGTTATTTCTTAACATAAATGAGTTTGGGTATCTTAGATTTACGGTTTGAAAAGAGTATAGTGTCTCAAATGCTAGTGAGATTAGGTTTGAACTCAAGAAGTTTAAAATTAAAAATTAAAAGATTACACTAGTATCAAATTATAGAGATTTTCCACTTAATATCATATTGAATTTAGGATATATGATACTAAAGAAAATTGTAAAATTTATATTTAGTTACCATGAGAAAGTGAACATAAATGTCACACCCCGACTGCGGATGTCTGTAATTTTTCTCCTTTCTTGGTCCCGGTTTAAATTTTTCGAAGATTAATTGGGATTGGTGGTTTCGCGCTGGTGCGCGGTCACCGCATCGTTAGTGGTGACCATGCGTTCAGCCCGGGTGACAGTGTGTTCACCCGGTGTTTTAAATATTATAATTTTTATGTTGGTATTTCATTATTAATACCTTTTTATTTGTGTTATTATTATTGTATATATGTTTATATATGTTTATATATGTTTATATATATATATGTATAATAATGTATGTATATATATAGATCTATATATGTATAAATATATATATATATATATATGTGTGTAACATCTTTAAATTATTTTATAATTATTATTAAATATTTGATCAAAATAATTATTATTTGAATTAACTAATCTATTATTTATTATTATTATAAGTTTTATTATTATTATATAAGTTTTATTATTATTAATATTATAAGTTTTATTATTATTATTATTATTATTATTATTATTATTATTATTTTTATATATATATATATATAAACCTACCCTAGCCTAACCCTAGACCCCCTCCCGTAGCCGCCACTCTCCCCTCTCTCTCTCTCCCTCCCCTTTTTTTTCTTTCCCTCCTGGTTCGGCCGACCCGCACCCAGCCGCCTCCTCCCTACGTCGTCGGCTCCCCTCCAGCCGCCGTCGTCCGGTCCTCCGGTGTTTCTTGCCTTCGCCGCACCGAGCCCACACCCCGACGACCCCCCTCCATCAGCGCTCACCCCTGCCCTCTCCCCCAGGGCCTCGCCGCGCTGTCCCTCTCCTCGAGCGCCCACTGGTGCCCCACTCCCCCTCGCCCCCCTCCGCCTGTTCCTGTCACTGACCCCCTGTCTGACCCCGTCGTCGGCGCTCCGCCGGCCTCCTCTCCCTCCGGCAGCGACACCACCCCCGCTCCGGCAACATCCTCCTGCCGAACCGCCGCCGTCCGACCCCTCCTGCGCACTCCTCTCCAGCGGCCCGCACCGCCGGCCTCACTCTCCCTGCTCCTTCCCGGCCTCCACCCCCGTCCCGACTCGCCCCGCTCAGACCGTGCACCCCCTGCAAGGCCGTCCCCAGCCGCCGGCGCACCTCCGGCCTGCGTCGCCCGGCCGCCGCGCCCCACCTCCGGCTGCCGCCTCCTCCCTTACCCGCTGCTCTGCAACCCCTCCTGTGAGTTTTTTTTTATTTCATTCTATTTTTTTTTTGTTTGTTAATCTTATAACGTATATTTTTGTTTATCATATTAATAATATTATAATTATTTGATTAGTATTATGTTATTATTACTATTATTATTATTATTATATTATTATTATTATTATTATTATTATTATTATTACTAACATATTATTAATATTATTATTATTATTATTATCATTATTGTTATGAGAATATTATTATTATTTTTATTATTATTAATATTACTACATTATTATTTTTATTTTTATAATTATTATTATCATGTTATTAAATTATTATTTTTATTATTATTGCTATATTATTATTATGATTATGATTATTATTATTATTATTATTATTATTGTATTATTATTATTATTATTTTGGGGATTATATTATTGTTATATTATTATTATGTTAATATTATTCTATTAGTATTATTATTGTATTACTATATTATTATTATTATTATATTATGTAATTATTATTATAGTATTATTATTATTAATATTGTTATTGTTATCATTATTTTATTGGGTATGCTATCATAATTATTATTAATATATTAGTATTGTTATTATTATTATATTATTATATTATAAATGTGCTAGATTATTATTTTTATTATTATTGTATTATTATATTATAATCGTGCCATATTATGATTGTTATTATATCATTATTGTTATTTTTATATTGTGTTATTATTATTATGATGTTATTGTTATCACCATTATTATTTTCACATTATTATTACTCTGGCTCTCACCTTTGCTTTGTTAGGGGTTTCTCATCAACTTATATTTGTTTTTGATAGGTTTAGGATTTTTTTAGGACCCGCGCAGGGCGTTTCTGAGAGAGCGCCATCGCTGCGCCTTGTTTCCAAGGTCGTTTTACCGTCACGGTTTGATCTTGAGGTAGGTCTCCCTTTGCACTCGCCTTTAAATTTAGAATTTATTTATTCCTTGACTTTTTATTAAGTTTCAGTAAATTTAAAAGTATTACTAAGTAGTTATCTATAGTTTGGTGATCTGCTGATGATAAAAGTTGTTTTAATTCTAGCGTTTCATTAAAAGCATTTTCTTGGATTTAATTATGTGCTTCCATGGTAGTGTTGCTAGATGGTTCTTCCTGAATAATGAAAGACATGTTAAATTGCGTTTTGAAATGTTTTTAGCGTGTGTAAATTAGTAGATGTATTGTTAAAAAAAGGGTGTTTCTTAGAACCTGGATTAGAGAAAATGACCGTATGTCCTTTAAACTTGATTTTGGAAACTTAAAGTGTGGTTCTTGGTTGACGAGAAATGTTTTCCTTTTTCGCGTGAACAAAAGTTTGGGTTTCATTTGAGAGATTGTGTTCCTTCAAAAAAATGATTTAAGGCCCGTTTGGCTCTTGATAAAAGTGGGTGCGTTTGGATATTGGAAAATGATTCTACTTGTGGAACCAGTGTGTTTCGGGTTTAATATGGTGATTTGAGTTCCTTAAATAATGTTCTAAGTGTGTTTCTGGTTTTCAATGGCATGGCGTGTGTCATATCCCTTTGGAAATGTCTTAGTGTTAAATGTTAAAAATGTAAATGATATGACGGCCCGGTTGGCACTTTAATAAATGTGAAGTGATTATACATATATATATATATACGTACTGGTGAGGGCATTTCTACAGGGGGACTTCCCTTCGAGGGTTGTCGTGTAGCGATGTCCGTGTAAGGGGTTGGCAAGTGCGGTGAAATGAGTCACGCGTGCGAGGGTCTCCTACTTACACAGTGTTACTAAAACCACCATGGGTTCCTGGGCGTCTTGTAGATTATCGAGTGACGGTTGCTTGCTAACCCTGATTAGACGGGTTGGTACCCCCTGGAGTCGTGGACAGGCTAGGTGGGATGTGCCACTGGTTGGCTATTAGGGCGGCCAGTTGGTTATTGACTGTGGAGTACCATGCTGGCAGGTAGTCTGAACCCGAGTACGTCCAGGGGTTTTCTAGGGATGTTCAGGGTCGCCCATGGTTATTGCTGATAACTTCTGGTTTATTTCTGCTTACACTTGGTTTTCCTTACTTGTTTACCTTTTCTTGCACTTGTTTTCCCTACTTGTTTACTTTCAGTCATCCTTTACAACCTATACTGTTAGACTTTGGAAAAATGGTTAAAAATGAAAATGCTTTATTCTCTTTGGGTAAGATTTGAAAATGTAACACTTTGCTTTTTAGAATGAGTTTAAAACTGATGAAAGGTAACTAACTTTCAAAAAGGAATAAGGGAAATGTATCGTTTTTTATTTTCAAGTAAAGCATTATGAAAACTTACTTTTATACATTAAAGTTCAAACTTGGATTATGTAGATTCTTTATTTACTAGCAGTGCATTGTGATTTGTTGCGGGGCTCACCTACTGAGCACTTTTGTGCTCACGCCTATCTTTTACCTTTTCAGTTGCAGGTTCCTTGTGTTCAGGTTTTCCTGCTTGAGTCGCTCAGTGGGGGAGCGACGTTGGTTGTAGTTGGGTGGTGACCCATGAGGTCACGTGGAGGTATGTCGTGGTATAGTTTGTTTATGTCTTTAGTGTTTGTCAGTTTGTTTAGTTCATATTCTTTCTTCCGATCCTGCTTTTAGTTTGGGCTGAAATCGTTCCCAACAATTAAGACTTTAATGCCCGGCACTTGTTGCCATCCCGGGGGGATCGGGAACGCTCCTCGGGACTTGCCGCGGACCGGCTCGGGTGACCGGTTCAGGGTCGACCCGGGATGGTTCGTGAAAAAATGGTATCAGAGGAGGTTCTTGTTATTTGGGTTGTCCGGTAGAAGGAGATTAGGACTGTCGAAACTCGAGGGGTAGGTATGGGAAGAGCATCGCGAACTCTTGATCGCACTGATCTTCGAGTTACCAGGGGTAGTTCGGGAATTGTGTCCTTGTCTTTTCTGGTTTGTCTTGGATTGAGAGATGACAATGGAGGCAAGCTGATGTTACGTCATGATTTCACATGGAGTAGTGGCCCATGTGGAGTCTGAGTACACGGTTTGAATTCCTCCTAGTGGTCGATGCTGACTCGAGACATGTCTCACTACCATGTCGCCAGGTTGAGCGTGACTATTAGTCCCTCACTTCAGTGTTTGATGCAAATTTGGTTGCTGCTTTCGTTTTGGTTTGTGTGAGTGCGTTGTTGGAAATGAAAAAGGTTTTTGAAATATTGGACTGGTTTCTTTTAAAAGACTTTGAATGTATGAAATGGGTTTTAGAAACTGAAATCTCTTGATTTGTAAATCTGTTGTTTGCTTGGAATTGGTTAAGAATGGTTCGGGATGAAACCCCAGGTCCTCTTTATGAACGTTTGCACATGTGTGAGAATGCATGAAAAGTACATGTTGGTGTGAGTATGAATGGAATGTGGATAAAGACATGTGCAACGGTTCATGAGATTACCTGGGTGTGTATTTGAAATTAAGGGCTTGACCTTGTTTTCCAAATTGGTTTTAAAGAGGAAATGGTTTTGGAAAGTTTTCTGTTTGAAAATGGATTGGTTTTGGAAAGTAGTCATGAAAAAAAGGGGTGGTTTTATAATCTAAGATAAAAAGGGGATTTTAAAAAGGAGATTTTATTTTTGGGTTGTGTTCGCATTTTTTCGGTCTTGTGCCGACTGTTTTTGATGAAGGCACTTTTATTGATGTTGCTTCAGTTTGATATTGGTTTTGGCTTTGTGTTTTATATATCGCTCAGGAAATGCCGCCCAGAAAGGTCTCTAAGGATTCGGATATGTCATGCCCAGTTTTTAGTCCTCCTCAGACTCTGCCTATTCTCCATGGTGATCAGGGTCCGTTAGAGGCAGTGAAATGGCTCGAGGAAGTGGAGCGTGTCTTTAGAATGTTGGGAACTCCCGATAATGTTAAGGTTCGTGCAATTATGGAGTTGTTTGAGGGTCCAGCTCTGGACCAATGGAAGAGGGTTACCCCATCATCAATGCAAGGTGAAATGACGTGGGATGTCTTCAGAATCGTTTTCATCCAATGGTTTTTACCTGAGGAAGTGAAGCTGGAGAAAAAGGGAGAGCTTGTGCATATTCAACAAGGCCAACGGACGGTGAAGGCATATGTTGACCATTTCAAGGAACTGATTCCCTTTTCTCCAGAGGTAGCGTCGCATGAGCTCATGAAGGTCTCTCTTTTCACTGGGGGTCTTCATCCAGAGATCAAGGAGTGAGTCCTCCCTTCTAAAGACCTTGGTTTCGAGAAGCTAGTAGAGGAAGCATTTTTGGTTGAGTTGGTTTCCAGTGTGCGGGTGGTTAATACTTCAGCGTCCCCTGTTGTTCGTAAGAGTTCCCCCTCTGGTGAGGAAAAGGCGCCAGAGATACCTGTTCCTAAGGATCTATTCCCTTTGGTCCCAACTCCTAGTTCATCGGATTGTTTAGTGGTGTGCTACCGGTGTGGTCGTTTTGGGCATTTAAAGCCGTCTTATCGCAACCCTCCGAAGACGTGTCATCGATGCGGCTGTCTGGGTCATCTGGATAATTTTTGTAGGAAGCGTCGCTTAAAGAGGACGCCGTGATGGGAGAATGTCAGTACCTGACTGTGAGGCAGAAGATGCTTCAGCCATCAGAGCTCCAGCCATAGGTCTCGGGGTGAAGCTCGCGCACAGTCAGAAGTCCCCAGGGCAGTGAAGCTCTGGTCCAGGTTTTGTGTTCCATGTTGGCGGTGGAACAATTAGAAATCTTTTAATGTTTGCTTATCTGCTACTAAAGTTTCAAAGTCGTTGTAAGTACGTTGTTTCGCTATGAAGTAATGATGAACTTGTTCAATTATAGTCCAAGCTTTTTTGTATGTGTGGATGTGATCTTCTAAATCGTGTGTCCTTCTTAAAAGTGTGTTTGACCCTCATGTGGGTTGACCTCGTTTTAGTTATGTTGTCGATGTGGTTATGTTTGTGGACTTCGGTGGATCATGTCTCCAATTTGATGTTGGTTAAATGTTTTCCATGGGTTTTCCCCCCTAGTGTTAAAGGTCGTTGACTTTGGTCGAGGGTTCAACGTTTCGGCGAAGGTGTTGTTTTTCACTCGTGCCATAAGTGTTGGTTTAAACCGGTTGGGAGTTCCCGCGTCAACCCCCCCCCCTTTTCCCTAGGGTTGTCTATTTAGATGGTCAACTTTCCTGCACAAGTTGAGCTCTTGTGGTGGGGAGAATCCCTTCGTGTTCTCCCCTCAACCTCGGACCTTAGTTTTCTCTTGAATCGGTCGGGTGTGACCTGTGTGGAGTAAGGTCATCCCGAGATTCTCAGTTTTCTTCAGTTCCTTTAGTTTCGTCTGGGCATCGACCTGAATCTGACGACTTTTGGCCTGGTGACTTTCTGGGGGCAGAAAGTGTCTGTGGTGGGGAGAATTGTCACACCCCGACTGCGGATATCTGTAATTTTTCTCCTTTCTTGGTCCCGGTTTAAATTTTTCGAAGATAAATTGCGATTGGTGGTTTCACGCCGGTGCGCGGTCACCGCATCGTTAGCGGTGACCGTGCGTTCAGCCCGGGTGACAGTGTGTTCACCCGGTGTTTTAAATATTATAATTTTTATGTTGGTATTTTATTATTAATACCTTTTTATTTGTGTTATTATTATTGTATATATGTTTATATATATTTATATATATATATATGTATAATAATGTATGTATATATATAGATCTATATATGTATAAATATATATATGTGTGTAACATCTTTAAATTATTTTATAATTATTATTTTAAATATTTGATCAAAATAATTATTATTTGAATTAACTAATTTATTATTTATTATTATTATAAGTTTTATTATTATTATATAAGTTTTATTATTATTAATATTATAAGTTTTATTATTATTATTATTATTATTATTATTATTATTATTATATATATATATATAAACCTACCCTAGCCTAACCCTAGACCCCCTCCCGTAGCCGCCACTCTCCCCTCTCTCTCTCCCTCCCATTTTTTTCTTTCCCTCCTCGTTCGGCCGACCCGCACCCAGCCGCCTCCTCCCTGCGTCGCCGGCTCCCCTCCAGCCACCGTCGTTCGGTCCTCCGGCGTTGCTTGCCTTCGCCGCACCGAGCCCACACCCCGATGACCCCCCTCCATCAGCGCTCACCCCTGCCCTCTCCCCCGGGGCCTCGCCGCGCTGTCCCTCTCCTCCAGCGCCCGCCGGTGCCCCGCTCCCCCTCGCCCCCCTCTGCCTGTTCCCGTCACTGACCCCCTGTTCGACCCCATCACCGGCGCTCCGTCGGCCTCCTCTCCCTCCGGCGGCGACACCACCCCCGCTCCGGCAACCTCCCCCTGCCGAACCGCCGCCGTCCGGCCCCTCCTGCGCACTCCTCTCCAGTGGCCCGCACCGCCGGCCTCACTCTCCCTGCTCCTTCCCGGCCTCCACCCCCGTCCCGACTCGCCCCGCTCAGACCGCGCACCCCCTGCAAGGCCGTCCCCAACCGCCGGCGCACCTCCGGCCTGCGTCGCCCGGCCGCTGCGCCCCACCTCCGGCTGCCGCCTCCTCCCTTACCCGCTGCTCCGCAACCCCTCCTGTGAGTTTTTTTTATTTCATTCTATTTTTTTTTTGTTAATCTTATAACGTATATTTTTGTTTATCATATTAATAATATTATAATTATTTGATTAGTATTATGTTATTATTACTATTATTATTATTATTATATTATTATTATTATTATTATTATTATTATTATTTATAACATATTATTAATATTATTATTATTATTATTATCATTATTGTTATGAGAATATTATTATTATTTTTATTATTATTAATATTACTACATTATTATTTTTATTATTATTATTATTATTATCATGTTATTAAGTTATTATTTTTATTATTATTGCTATATTATTATTATGATTATGATTATTATGATTATTATTATTATTATTATTATTGTATTATTATTATTATTATTTTTGGGATTATATTATTGTTATATTATTATTATGTTAATATTATTCTATTAGTATTATTATTGTATTACTATATTATTATTATTATTATATTATGTAATTATTATTATAGTATTATTATTATTAATATTGTTATTGTTATCATTATTTTATTGGGTATGCTATCATAATTATTATTATTATATTAGTATTGTTATTATTATTATATTATTATATTATAAATGTGCTAAATTATTATTGTTATTATTATTGTATTATTATATTATAATCGTGCCATATTATGATTGTTATTATATCATTATTGTTATTATTATATTGTGTTATTATTATTATTATGTTATTGTTATCACAATTATTATTTTCACATTATTATTACTTTGGCTCTCACCTTTTATTTGTTAGGGGTTTCTCATCAACTTATATTTGTTTTTGATAGGTTTAGGATTTTTTTAGGACCCGCGCAGGGCGTTTCTGAGAGAGCGCCATCGTTGCGCCTTGTTTCCAAGGTCGTTTTACCGTCGCGGTTTGATCTTGAGGTAGGTCTCCCTTTGCACTCGCCTTTAAATTTAAAATTAATTTATTCCTTGACTTTTTATTAAGTTTCAGTAAATTTAAAAGTATTACTAAGTAGTTATCTATAGTTTGGTGATCTGCTGATGATAAAAGTTGTTTTAATTCTAGTGTTTCATTAAAAGCTTTTTCTTGGATTTAATTGTGTGCTTCCATGGTAGTGTTGCTAGATGGTTCTTCCTGAATAATGAAAGACATGTTAAATTGTGTTTTGAAATGTTTTTAGCTTGTGTAAATTAGTATATGTATTGTTAAAAAAAGGGTGTTTCTTAGAACCTGGATTAGAGAAAATGACCGTATGTCCTTTAAACTTGATTTTGGAAACTTAAAGTGTGGTTCTTGGTTGACGAGAAATGTTTTCCTTTGTCGCATGAACAAAAGTTTGGGTTTCATTTGAGAGATGGTGTTCCTTCAAAAAATGATTTAAGGCCCGTTTGGCTCTTAATAAAAGTGGGTGCGTTTGGATATTGGAAAATGATTCTACTTGTGGAACCAGTGTGTTTCGGGTTTAATATGATGATTTGAGTTCCTTAAAAAATGTTCTAAGTGTGTTTCTGGTTTTCAATGGCATGGCGTGTGTCATATCCCTTTGGAAATGTCTTAGTGTTAAATGTTAAAAATGTAAATGATATGACGGCCCGGTTGGCACTTTAATAAATGTGAAGTGATTATACATATATATATATACATACGGGTGAGGGAATTTCTACAGGGGCACTTCCCTTCGAGGGTTGTCGTGTAGCGATGTCCGTGTAAGGGGTTGGCAAGTGCGGTGAGATGAGTCGCGCGTGCGAGGGTCTCCCTCTTAAACAGTGTTACTAAAACCACCATGGGTTCCTGGGCGTCTTGTAGATTATCGAGTGACGGTTTCTTGCTAACCCTGATTAGACAGGTTGGTACCCCCTGGAGTCGTGGACAGGCCAGGTGGGATGTGCCACTGGTTGGCTATTAGGGCGACCAGTTGGTTATTGACTATGGAGTACCATAATGGCAGGTAGTCTGAACCCGAGTACGTCCAGGGGTTTTCTAGGGATGTTCAGGGTCGCCCATGGTTATTGCTGATAACTTCTAGTTTATTTCTGCTTACACTTGGTTTTCCTTGCTTGTTTACCTTTTCTTGCACTTGTTTTCCCTACTTGTTTACTTTCAGTCATCCTTCACAGCCTATACTGTTAGACTTTGGAAAAATGGTTTTCAAATGAAAATGCTTTATTCTCTTTGGGTAAGATTTGAAAATGTAACACTTTTCTTTTTAGAATGAGTTTAAAACTGATGAAAGGGAACTAACTTTCAAAAAGGAATAAGGGAAATGTCTCGTGTTTGATTTTCAAGTAAATCATTATGAAAAATTACTTTTATACATTAAAGTTCAAACTTGGATTATGTAGATTCTTTATTTACTGGCTGTGCATTGGGATTTGTTGCAGGGCTCACCTACTGAGCACTTTTGTGCTCACGCCTATCTTTTACCTTTTCAGTTGCAGGTTCCTTGTGTTCAGGTTTTCCTGCTTGAGTCGCTCAGTGTGGGAGCGACGTTGGTTGTAGTTGGGTGGTGACCGATGAGGTCACGTGGAGGTATGTCGTGGTATAGTTTGTTTATGTCTTTAGTGTTTGTCAGTTTGTTTAGTTCATATTCTTTCTTCCGATCCTGCTTTTAGTTTGGGCTGAAATCGTTCCCAACGATTAAGACTTTAATGCCCGGCACTTGTTGCCATCCCAGGGGGATCGGGAACGCTCCTCGGGACTTGCCGCGGACCGGCTCGGGTGACCAGTTCAGGGTCGACCCGGGCTGGTTCGTGACAATAAATACTTCCAAAAAGATTATAACAATCAAAATAAAAAGTGAATTTCAATTAATATCAAAAAATAGTTTTAGGGTATGATGGTAAAGAGAAATTTATTGAGTTACATTTATTTACTATATTAATATTAATATTACTTTATTATAAAATGGATTTGAATGTGGTTGTATGAAATAATAATTATAGTTACATTACTTAAAAAATGTTTTTTAATAATTTGTTTAATGGAAAACATTCCGAGGATAATGATGTTTGTCATAGAAAATTAATAATTAGAAAATAGAAGTTATCAACGTAATATTATTTTATTTTTTAAGGAGTTTTGATATGTTCAATGAGTATATATTTGGAAAATTATAGGAAAATTCTACCATTTTTTCAAAATTGATTTATTCATATATGTTACTCATTAAAGAGTTTAGTGGGAGGGTTTTATTAGATTCCCAAATAGATATTTTCCTAGAAATTTATATATTGTATGAAGTTAACAAAACCATAGAAAATATATCAAACATAAGGGTAATATGGAAGTCTATTATATATGATATGACAAAAAGAAGCTAATATTGGTTTTTATTAAGTATTATTAGAAGATTTTTAAGAATATAAAATGCATCATATAAAATTATATCACTATATTATCATTATTTCATATTGTCTGTATATATATATATATAAATTTATAAAATTAAATGATAATTGACCTATAAAAGTACAACTTTGAGTTATACCAAACTGAGTTTCATCAAAGATTTTTATAGGTTATAACAAAACACTAAGTTTATTGTGAGTATAATTCTTATATAAAGATGTAGAATATTATCATTTGGTACAAAAAGTTTTTATATATGGTGGATGACCCAAAATGCATAACACTTATAATTTCATACACTATATATTTAGTATACTAGTGGTGCATAGATCATATTCTCCCCACTACATGAGGTTAGTGAGTTACCTAACACAAGAAACATTAAACATTGACACCATTCATACAAAAACCTTGAGGAACATATTATAATAGGTGGTTGGGAATATAGTTGATCATGGCATTAGTTGGAGATCAAACAAAATGAGATTTTTCCTCTTGTATGATGAGTATGGTATCTAGAACCTCGATTGAGATAGACCAAGGAGTGTATGGCTAGAATTAGATAGCACATATGATGTTAATATGTATTAGGGTAATGATCTTGTGATAAAATCATCTATAAGGATGAATTTCATATGATCCAAGTCCCATTATTACTTGTTTTTTTGAAGAAAAGTAACACATGAGAGAGAATATTATCATGTGATTTCATTGGTGAAAATAGATATGAGGATGCATTTGTTTGATGTAGATCACACCAAATCCCTTTATATATTGAGTAACATAGATTATTTACTAGATGATGGTGATTTCTTACATTTATAGACCCCAATATTCATATTTATTATCAATTATAAAAAGGATGTGGGGATCACATTTTGTGGTTTATTGAATGGGGATTGAGGTTGGCTCCTAGATAAACTCTAAAATTGTTTTAGAGTTTATCCAAAAGAGTATTGTATGGTAATTGACAAGGTATACCATGTGATGTGTTATACAATTAATTTGATGATATATTTCCAAAAGTGTTTTAGAAAATATCTAAAAGTGTTCTAGATATGGCTCAATAAGTTATTGTAAATGATACAATATAAGATGGAATTTTACTAAGTCTGTGAGGTTTTGGTGAAAGTGGGATATTGAAGAAGATATGACCTAAACCTACATATATATGATATGTATAGGCCAAATTGTATTGT
Organism: Viscum album; assembly: GCA_963277665.1. Lineage (NCBI taxonomy): Eukaryota > Viridiplantae > Streptophyta > Magnoliopsida > Santalales > Viscaceae > Viscum > Viscum album. The sequence goes on from OY728159.1 coordinate 1,329,184,218, forward strand.
ATTATTGGTGCATGTAATATAGTATGACATGATAGAAATAAATTTATATTAGTTTTTGAAATGGATAATATTGTAATGCATGAAATAATATTTCATGTTACTTCCCACTCAATCTTAAGGTATTATTGGGTGTTATCATTACATGATTATATGGGTAAGTCACAGTTTACTATTTCCATATCATATAGAATACATCATGCTACTACCTTAAATTGTATGGGTGTATGAATGTTTAGAGTTATTTTTTGAGTGATCATCCCACATATGATATCATTAAATAAATATTACATGAGATGTAACGTTAGAGAGTTTATTACACTCTCATATGTGATTCATGAACTTGTTAAGGAATTTAATAAATCATTATAACACATGAGGAAATGTATAAACCATCAAAGAGAATCCTCAATGGATTTATAAACCCTTTTTCTATACAATGGTTAGTGTGTGTGTACTTATAAACCATGCTTAGCCAAAGCTCCCTGGAATCCAAAGTGCTCTTAAACCTTTATTTTATTTTGTAAGGAAGCAGTAGTATAATGTAGAAGAAGAGTGGTACCGCTCATATGAAAAGTTGTTATTTTCAACCAATATATAGATTCAGAGGTGGGAGTACTTTTATTGAAACACCGATTATCTTTATCAACCCATATAAATATAGATTAAGAAAGATGAACTCGATTATCAGTGTAAGGTCTACATTTATAGATTTTCATTATTTATAATACATGTGTTTTTATCAATCTATGAATGGAGATATTCATTTAGGTTTCTTAATCACTTACATTTTCTCTAATAAGTGTTATTATATCTCTTTGAAACCCTCCCAAAATATCCAAAAAAACTCATTACATATTTGAAATAAAGTTATTATAATTAGATCATAACATATACATAAAATAATTTTATAAGAAAATGGAAGTCAAAAAGTAATACATGAAAATAAAAAATGTTGAGTAAACTTAATTAGAATTATTAAAATTAGTGTGAACCAAAAATTGAAAATACTATTTAGAGGCTTTAGTTTCCAAAAATAATTGAGTATTCATTATCTAGAAAATAAAATAAGGTTCATTTAAAAGTGATATCTACTATAAATAATTTTCAATAATAAATTTAGAAACCCATATGCAACCGTATTTTTTATAATATATTATTTCTTTCTTCAATGTACAATACATATGAACATTTTTTAATGTTTCTATTCAAATTATTAAAAAAATTGATTCACCTTTATTGAAATGATATATAAATTGATTTACTCTTAAAGGATCTCTTGTATTAGTTTTTTTCACTTCTTATGGCCATATTAGTAACTGTACATTGAATAGAAAGATATTACATGATTATTTACATAAATTTTCTATAGTGGTTTGAAACCATTTCATTATTTTCACCATTAGGATTTGACAATTTATCCATCACTCCTCTTATGTGCTCCAAAACCCTCACAATTTTATGTAAACATAATCAAGTAATCAATCACCCAAAATAATACACTCGTATTCTTCTCTATAAAATTAACTAAAGTGACAATATAATAATTGAAATTTCATATCATATTATAACATAATATGAATTTTTATAAAAATTCCAAAGCCTATAGTGAAAAAAAAACATTATAGAGAAAACTAATCACCCATGTCAAATTTTTCATTACATGAAAATTTTAACATAAAAATCATAGGTTTATTATATTTAAGAAAATAATATATAAAAAATACCACATTTTAATCACCAAGATCAGAACTAGTATACAAAAATATGTCTCAAGATACTATGCATCACATGTGATATGTTATATAAAAATTTCAATTAATATAATAAGTCATTTAAAATTGAATTATTATAAAAAATAATCAAAAAATGATTAATTAAAGTAGACATAATAAGAATTTATACCCAGGAAAATGTTATATTTAATTTATTTTCCAACAATATACCTTAAGGAACTATTTGGTGCATTATAGAGAAATTAATTGGTGTGTAAAATATATTCAATAAAACTAATAAAAAATTACATATATATTTTAATTTAATATTTATATATTTTCAAATTACAAAATTTTCATTACGTATAAAAAAATATTAAATATTTCAATTCCAAAATTCATCACACACAAAACCTATAACTATTTAAAATCCATTCACTTATAGAAGCACTAGACAACAACATAACCTATGAAAAAAAGTTTCTATCAAGATGATTTAGAAAGAAACCAAGATAGTAACATTAGTGATGATTTCATTATTTGTCTTTATCTTGGAATATTGTATTCCAAATCATTGGATTTAATATAAATCTCATCCAAGACACCAATATTATTATATATTTCTATTGAGAAAAATAAAATTTAAAAGTAATTATTTGAAAAGATTACTCAATGTTCACCTTAATAGATAAAATATTTTTTACTACCATAAACAATTTCTATCTAAAGTGATTATAAATTTTAATATATATAATTTGGTTTCATAAAAAGTACTAGATTTAGTTATAACATAACATTAAAAATATTATCAAATTATCTACTCATTGACTCAGACAACCATCAAAGAATAAAAAATATAAATATAAATAACATTAAAGATAAAAAAATGTAAAATTTTAAAAATGTGAATTATTTAGAGATACAAATCCACATAAATCAAAATTTGGATTAGATATACAAACAAGAAATCAAAATCATAACAAACAAAATCCATAACATCTGTTCCCCTCAAAATTTTAAACCAATGAAAAAAATTGATAATGAAATTGATAAATGTGTTAGTAATTTAACCATAACATGGAAATAAATATATGGTTTATTAATCATAACAAAATTTCCCTAAAATAAAGAAATAATTCAAGGGAAACTACATAAAATTTTCATAATAGATAATTTCAAAAAAATATTTTATCCATGAACGATTGGACGATTTGGATTATTTCAACTATAAAAAATCCTAATTACCAAATAAAAAGTGATTTAACATAGATATATAAATGATCCTAATGAATCTATGATTTTTTTGTTTTGATTTATACTAATGTTTTAGGGATATTCCAAAAAAATAGATTACATATGATTTATATTTAGATAGGAATATTAATAATTTTTACTATATAATAATTTTACCTTTTTTTACAACTAATTTTATTCCAAATGTAATACTTAGGTATTTCATGTTTTAAAATATATAATACGTGAATATTATTTTTAATAATCATAACATTTACTAAAATTAAAAATCTATTTTTCATTTTCCTCTGTAAACCTAGGTCTAAAAACAAAATATCAAAATATCACACATAATAGATTCAACCGTGGATAAAATTCATATATTCAAAAGATAAAATTAAACATTATAACTAATTCATAACTTTTTTGTGACAATAGATATAATGTAACCACAATACACATCCAAATGTATGTATATTCACTCATTCACAAGAATATTATGTAGAAGATCCAAAATATGTGACAACCTATATAGAATTGGCCAAAATTAGTTACAATATATATGTTTTTTATACTGGGGGATGTAATACTTATGTGTTTGGGAACCCACAAAGGAATTGGTGGGTCAAGGATGGTTGAATCATTTACCTATATATAAATGATAAATAAAAAGGGACTATAGAAAAAATTGAATTGAAGAATTATAAAATGAGCATGGTGAATCAATGTGGTGGGTGGTGAGTATAGAGTATTGGGTTGCAGTGATTTGGGGGATAGGGAAACAAATTTTTAGGTTGGGGATAGAGGGGGAAAAATAATTTTGGGATGGTAAGGGTATTCACAGGGCATGAGTAGGGATATTGTATTGTAGAAAATGAGAGCAACAAAAGTGTGCATGTTTAGTAACAGAATGAAATAAGGGTTTGGATGAGAGGATAGGGATGAAAACACATGGGGTGTGAGGGGAGGGGAAGTTATTTTTTAGGGAACATAAATTTTCTCTTGGTCAACCACAAATACCCACTATATACAACCACTTTCTTATCTTCCCCTCCATATATACTAAGTTTCCTAGAAATAATGTATATATGTATATGTATCTATATGTATATATATGTATATATATGTGTGTGTGTGTGTGTGGGTGTACACATGTGTATGTATATATGTGTATATGTGTGTATGTGTATATATGTTTATCAGGACACATCTTCATATATCCTCTAAGAACAACATTTATCATCTCTCTCATTGCTAAGGTTTCTCTATGCGACATATCAGAGGGGGATGGGATCTCCATTTTGACACTCTTAGGTAATGAATACCCCCATTAATTTCTATCTATCATTTCATTATTCTTTATTATCCTCTTTAATTGATTTTTTTGTATCTCTATTTTTCATGATTTTGGATGGTTTCTCCCTTTTGATAATTAGCATTTTTTGTCTCCCATTCTTTTTCACCTTCAATAATCTCATAATTTTCTCTACTACTTCTCTATTCCATGTTTTGTCTTTGATTCTGACTCCCCCTAATTTTTGAATCCATATTTTATGTCTCTCATAATTTTTATAACTGTGTTGGTACCTAATCAAATTTTCAAACCATTGTAGGGTGTCCTAGGTCAAGTTTTTTAATATGTTTTCTAATTTTTTTAAATGTGTCGGTCAATTTATTTTAAAAATGATTATGAAATTTTTTAGGCCGCTTACCTCTTTTTGACTTAACTGAAAAGTGGTAGGGGCCTACCAACTTCCTGTAAAAAAATTATTTATACATTTTTTTATATTTATAAATATATTGGTTTGTATATTATGATTTATATGTATATTTTTAGAAATCACTTATACAAGGTTTTATTCTTCATTTCATTTAATTAAATATTACTTTTTTTCATTATTATATAAATATAATATTATTATTATTTATAAATATATACATTATGATAACATGTATTATGTTTGTGCCCAAATTTATGCTCTCTTATGTTTACCATGATCTTTTGATACTTGAATCTTATGCCATGTTTTTAAGTGATGCTTTATAATCATTCTCTTTTTGTTTCCATTCAATGATTATTGAATCTCATGATATGTCATCCAATTTTATCCTATGATAATCTTAATGCGATTTGTGGCTCACTGTTTCTTTTATCTATGTCTCCAAGATATTCCATGTAGTAAGAGTAAAGTGAGGTCTTCAAGAATGTATGGGGATGGGAATAAAATAATTTGTTATTATTTTTATCATGTACCCAATTATCCAAGATGTTGGAGCTCTAGAGTTTTTGGATTATTATATATATGTTTATGATAAAGATGATTTATAATATGGCTACGATATCTAGGTTATTATAAGAAATATTTGAATATAATTTCTCATTGCAAAAGATGAAAATGTTTCTTCATAGTTAACACCATTAATTTTTTTTAACATTTTTCAGCATGTGTTATCTATAGGTAGACACCCTATTATCCATATTATTCTTAATATAAAAATCACACTGAAAGCCTATGGGTATCACCCCTTCATGTGCATCCACCAAGTTCCAAACTTGGTTTATGTACAGAGAGTCCATTTTAGATTATATGGATTTTAAAAATTTATTAGAATTATAACTCTCAATGTACTCCCAATATGTAGTAGGTTTATCATTTATGAGAATTACTGTATCACCATTTTCCATAATAAATTCATATATATCAGGCTCCTAATGAATCCTACTAGGGCATTGAGGTTATTTTGTTACTTGAGTTGGTTCTTCTTCCACAACTCTTTATGGGACTAAATCAACTTCTATATCAAGAGAACAACCTTTTTGTTGGTCCTTAACATCTCCAATATCAAATTTCATCCCACTAAATCCTCAATTAATATATTCATTCTCAAGTATTATACTATTTTGAGCCACAAAAACATTGTGTTCTGTTAGATTATAGAAATAATATCATATGGTTTCCTTAAGATAGACAACAAGTAATCATTTCAATAAAGTAGGGTAATGTTTATTAGAAACCAATTTTCATAGGAGTAATTCACAACCCCCAAAAAATAATAAAATATATTTTGGGACATTTACCAGTGAATATACCATATATTTTCTTTATGATTGTCACGACCCGACCCTACCTGGGCTCGATCCGCAACTACCCCAAGCCCGCCTCCATAGGCCAGGGGCTGGCGACTAGCACCGAAGGTACAACAACTCGGGGAGGCCTTTGCCTAAGTACCAGTACACACACACACACAGAACACTCAAAGAAAAAGTGCAGTGTAAAAGAAAAGACAAGTAAATAAAAAGGGAAACTGCTATATATAAACCACAAGAGTGCATCGACCTCAAAACAGTACAAAGCAAGTGTTGAAGGTAAACTGAAAAGAAAAGGGGAAAAACACACGCCCAACCAAAAAGTGCCACAACCCGGCAACAGGTAAACAGAAGAAAAACTGCTAGAAAGGTCCCCCACCTAGAACCCGACTACGACCACCGCACGTGGTCCAAGCTCTCGAACTCCTATGCTCTACTGAAGTCATGACCAACCTTTCTGTCATCTGCAAGGGCACATCAAGTGTGGGAAAATCCCAAGCCGGGGTGAGAATAAAAATACTCAGTAGGATACCCCGAAGGCTCGAGGGACAAACAAAGGAGGTGCTGAAGGGTGAGCAGTAGATCGAACAAGAAAGTAAAGGAGTAAAACCGAGAGTGCAGTCAAGAGTACAGCAATAAAGAGTCTATCTCAACCCAACAAGAGAAAAGAAGGTAGACTCGTCCAGACACAAGGAGATGGAAATGGTGAGAAGATGAAATTCTCGTCGAGTCTTCGCTACCTATAGTAGGAGAGTAGACTCGTCCAACCACGAGAAACTAGACACGGAAAGCACGTGGCATACCCCGCGCGTCTTCGCCTCTCCTGGAAGGAGAGTAACCAAAACCGAAGAAGTGGGTACTGGAACAAGGTATATATATATATATATATGCTCTATCAAGAAACCCGAACAAGGTCATAAGGGGATCTCCATCCCGTATCTCAGCCCAAGAAAAGTGAGTCGCCAACAGTCCTAGAAGTAAATACCATCGATGCCCAGCATCCTGCATGCCTTCCCTGAACTAAAAGTCAAGGGGCTCAAACCACTGCACCTCGACACTATCTGTTTTGGGTGGCACTGACTCGCCAGCACGGTTTTAGGTCGCGTCACAAGGACGCGTCTCGGTGGGGGAAAATCTCCTCTTACTTGAGAGTTATGGGGGAACATCAAACTACAACTCCTCATTTCCCCACAGTAGAGAGGTCTGCTCAAAGTCGACAGGCGACCCCATGCCCAGCCCCGCTGTAGGGTCCCTAGAAGTCGACGGGTTCCCACTACAGGGAGACCTGGCAAGAGTCGATGGGTTCCACACTGCACAGTCCTACTAGAGGTAAGCTCGGCATCGGGGACCACTTCCCAGCCTCGCTGAAGGTAATCCCATCACCGGGGACCACTGCACAGCCCCGCTGGAGGTAATCCCAACATTGGGGACCACTACCCAGCCCAGCTAGAGGTAAGCCCGGCATCGGGGACCATTTCCCAAAAGATTTGGAGGTAAACCCGGAACTTCTCTGTCCATCCCTGTTGGATGGTACTGCTCGGTGAACACCGTTGTACTGGCCATCCCTACTGGATGGTACAACTGGCGAGCCCTGCTCGAAACAACCTCATCCCTACTGGTAACAACCTCAGCCCAGCTGGAAACAACCTCATCCCTGCTGGTAACAACCACAGCCCTTCTGGAAACAACCTCAGCCCTGCTGGAAACAACCTCCTGGGTAGAGGATCGATGCCCGCGTAAGGTGTTGGTCACACCAAGTCCACCAGAACTCTACCAGGGAACATGGAGTGATGGGAGAACTCCTCGGCCTCTCAGGGCGATCATGCTCCAATCCACTGAGTCATTGTCAAAGAAAACTAAGACAACTCATCCCAGAAAGTGGGGGAAACACCCACATTGTACGAACACCTGTAGTCGTAAATGGTGTCGCAGTCCGGTGAAAGGACACGGTACTGAAACCCCTCACAGCTAAAGAAACAGAGGAAACGAACCATCTCTGTCGGCCAAACCAGAACAGAACCAGGGGGAAAACTCAACCCTGCTGGTCAACCAACAAGAACAAAGGAACCCTCTACGTCGTGATAGGTCAAAATTATGTAAAGAAAATCATGGCACGCACATGGGGCCCTCATGACGTGTGGCCCCAACTCAACCCTGACCAAGCGTACAAACATTCTTAGGTACCAACATCCACATGTACCTCCTAGCACTCCCATATACTCCCAGAGTATACCACGTCTCTAGCCCAAAGGCTAACGTGCACCCGACACCCAACATTAACGTGAAGGCGTGACGAAACAACTCTAACCTACCACCTCAATGGCTGAGGCACATCCAACCACATATCGTTAATCATAACTTCACTCACACAAGAGTGCATGCGATCACACGCCAAGGGTTATCTGCAAACACCGCAGGAAGAACCACCACCGGGGCGCCTTCACATTCCACATTTAATAAGATCACGTAAGAGGCTATGCTCGCCTGAACAGAGTGCACCATTGTAATCCTCATGGAAAAACACGCGAGATCGACTACTTACTCACCTCAAATGGATATCCGATGAAAAAGTCACCAATACCGCCTCATGCCCGAACGACATCTCGTGATCCCAAGCCTCGGCCCCGAAAATAGTCGGGTGCATCGCACCATTGTGATCCCCCCGGGAAAACACGTAAAAAGGACTACTCACTTGAGTGCAACAGATATCCGGAGAAAAAGATGCATTCCGGCGCACCACACATGAATGGTGCTACGTGGGACTCACATCCCAGTCCCGAAGCTCAATGGAAGGATCGCACCGTTGTGATCCTCTCGAAAAAGTACACAAGGTCGACTAATCACTTGTCCAAAACGGACACCCGACGATAAAGCTGTAAAAATCACCGTCAACGCCCAAACGTCCCCCGTGGGGCCCGCACCATCATTCCGAATTAGAGCAGGTGGATTGCACCATTGCAATCCCCTCGGAAAAACACCAAAAAACGACTGCTTGCATGCCCCGAACGGACGTCCAATGATAAAGTCGTGAAACGCTGCACGCAGCTCAAAAGACGGGTCGTGGGGCCCGCGCCTCAACTTTGGCCTCAATGCCTGAAACCACCCTGGAGAGCTCCGCCTCGTTTCCAGGGTCCCAATTCCACTGACGGTGCTTAAATTGGACATCGGACGCGTCCACGCCGTCCAAAACAAGTTCCCCCGGAAAAACAAAAATTCACTTAAAGACGTGTCGCGCCTCCGAGGCCCCTTGTTTCGGGAAATAAAAATTCCCGAAACCATATCAAAAAGTCCGCCTTGACGCGAGGTCCGCGCTGCCACTGATGATACGCAAAACGAACGCTCGTAGCTAAAGATACGGGCGCCCAAAGATAGAAGGGGAGAACCCCTTGGGCTGGACCAGCCAGGTCCGGCCAGTCCGCCCTGCACCGGCTGGCCCGCGGAGCCCATGGCCTAGGCACCGCACGCGGCCCACCGTCACCCGACAAGCCAGAATGGCTGGTCCCGCTGCCCCCACGCGGAGACCCATGTTCTGCGGGTCTCTGTCCATCGGGGTCGCGTCGCAACCCCGGTCGACGCCCCGTACCGGCGAGCTCATCCCGCCGCGCTGAGGAGCAGCCGCCGCCTTCCACTATCGAGCCCGCTGCCTGCCCAACCGAGGAACTGGCCGACCACCCTGAATCCAGCTGCGCCGACGCCCTCGACCCCAGCCATCCGCCGCCTGCGAAGTCCGGACCACCCTCCAGAAACACCAACAACCTCTGATTCCCGCAAACTTCAGCGAAAGATTGTGAGCTCCTCGAAACTCGGATTTTAAATCCTAAAGATGCGTTGGAAAGGGAATAAAATCTACTAAGAATTCATGGGTTTTGTTAGAAAATCCGACAGCAATTCGACGTGATTAAACGGGCTCAAAGTAGGTGCGAGGAGAATAAAACGAAAACAACAAATCCTACCTTGTTGGGTTTCGCCCGACGCTTCACGGACGGACCGCCAAAGTTTCTGTGCCTCGCTGGAGTTGAGGAGGAGAGGGAGGTCTGCCAATTGCTACTATCCAGGCAAGGAAGAAGATGAGGGAGGGGTGGGTTAAGTGTTTAAATAGAAAACACATAACCACCCGCCCGTCGGCCCAAACCCGAACTCCCGACAGGGTCAGAATTAAGCCTCCCCTAGGCTAAAAACCATGCTCTGAACGCAACGGAGGTCTTGGAATTTTAATCCAAGGCCCCATTCAAAAGTTATAAAACTGAACGCCCAAAGCTTCCAAATTACGAAAACCCCCCTGGGGCCATTTTTCACTGACGACCCACGCCCGCAAAACTCATACCCCTCCTAGGGTAAACGGCACGTTCTGAACTCAACGGTGCCCTCAGTTTTCTAACCTAAGCCATCGTTTAAGAGATACTTGAGTTAAGCTGTTAAATGAATAAATTAATTATTTAATTTATCCGTTTAACGCTCTGATAGCGAGTGAGGTGTCCAAACGTCCCGCGCCGACAAGTTTTATGTCGTTCCTAGGGTAAACACCCTATTCCGGACCCATCCGTACACTCAGATCTCTTATCTGAAACTCCGTTTAGGAGTTATCCCATTTATTTGGCATTCCTAGTGTGAACGCACTGAAACAAAATTCCGGCCACACCAGGGCTCGGAATCGCACGTCGTCTGAAAGCACTGATCTGGAATAATATCAAGAATATTCCAAAGTCTTTTATAGCCAAAAACTAGGTTCTTACATCATTCCCTCCTTCAAGATTTTCATCCCCGAAATGAAAAACTTGGGAAACTTGGGGTACTAAGCCTGCACCTGGCTCTTTCGTACCCAGAAGAACTTATGCATAGTCCCACGTCACCGCACACGGACCAAAGGATTCAATCTATTTACGTGAGGTCGGACCTTACTAATGACGTGCATAGGAGCATGCACACATCTCTTCAAGTAAACCATGTGGGAGATGTCGTGCACCCACCCCAGACCTTGGGGTTAGGGAAAGGCGGTAGGTAACCTCGCCATCCCTTTACATAGTCTCAAACAGTCCGAAGGCTCTTGAGGGTATCTCACCTCCCCGATTGAACCCCTATGTCGCACGCCGCGACTGGAATCACCGCCCGCACCAGGAACAAGGCCTGGTGATTCCCTCCTTCAGAACATCCATATGGTGGAACACCCAACGATATCTGGTCATGCAAGATTCCACAGTCGATGTCTCTCAACCAATACTCTCTCACACACTCGGAGATCGATGGAGTCGACACCATCGACTAAAGAGGAAGGTTACACACCTTCTATTCTACCAACACAGGGTTACACCCAACACCCTGCGTCACCCTCGTAACACCTCAAACAAGGAGCAGGGAGAAAAAAAAAACATTTCACATGCAGAGTCTAACAATTCTACCTCAAAAAGTAGAAGAGTTGTATAGAATACCTCTTATCACCTCATCCTCTGCAGGATCGTAGACATCCAAAGATCATGGCTATCTATGGTCCCAACTGTCAGCTCCCGGAGCCTGACGTGGACTGCCTAGTGGTGGTGGGAAGGCCTCGTAAAGTCTCCCCCCACTACCAGCTCCTCCCGCTCCCCTGCTAGCACCACCTCTCTAGGAACTACTCTGATCATGGTGTTGCCTCCGTCATGGTGGTGCACCTACTGCCTGCCTGAAGCTCTCTGCATGTCTGGTCGGGCAGTCATGTGCCAGGTGACCTCACCCATCGCAAGCATAGCACCAACTCTCTTCGAGCTTCACTGGTTCCCTCTGGTGCCACTGTGGTGTACGAACACGCCCCTGAGTCCGGTTATCGGAAAGCCACCTACTTCAAGGTCCTGCTTGCCGACGCCCGCTAGCTATGGCAGACGTCTCGGCTCCAACGTGCCTACTGCCACCACCAACTCCAGAACATGACAAGAAGCTCTCTATCACCAGCGCCTGCTCTAGAACCCCGGAATATGTAGAAATGCCCAAGGGTACCATGACAGCACGAATCTCTCAGCGGAGACCCTTCTCAAACTTCCGCGCTCGGATGTTGTCATCATGGACCAAGTCCGAGTAAAAGCATGCACGGTCTACGAAACTATCCACGTACTCAGCCACTGTCATCCCTCCCTGCTGAAACTGCAGGAGCTCCTGAATCCAAATGGAGCGCAAGCAGGAGGGGAAAAACTCCTCATGAAACAACAACTGAAATTCTCCCCATGAAAGCTATGACTTGTCAAGAAACTGAGTCACCAGCCTCCACCAACGCCAAGCTGATCCACGAAAAAGGTTGGATTCCAAATCCACTCTCAGATCTGTCAGTGTCTGCACAAGCTTGAAAAGGCGAACCACTATCTGAAGACAAACCTCTGCTACCTGAGGGTCTGGATCACCACTGAACCTCAACGGTCTCTGCTGCTGGAACTCACGGAGCACGCTCAACCTGCGCTCAAGCCCCGTCTGCTCTGCTGAAGCTGTCTGCTTCTCAACAGGTGGGGGTGCTGCTACCAGCCCACCCGGAGAAAGGGGCTTGCATGATGGGTCCTGGAATGAGGCCTCGTAGCTCACAGGGTCGTCGTCACGAACCAAAGCTCGTATCCTGGCTGGCTGTCTTTGCGGAGACATCCTAAATATTATCAAGGAGTGTCGTGGTCAAATTAGCATATATGTATACCACAAAAACAACAACAATGGGGAGCTGACTCAAGTGAGAAAGTCAATGACTCAATCCTATGTGATGCACAAACCAATTTTCCCTGCAACGAGTGTCTCAGCATGCCGAGTCGACAAGCGGGTTATCAAGGTCCTGGTGAATGGATACGTCGGCTGCTGCACCATCACTGGACTCCCTATCCTGAGAGCTTCTCTCGAGACACATTAACATTGTTGCCCTAAATCCCAACTAATTCCTTTTTAGGGATGTCCGAACAACATCCCAAGGAACGAACCACCTCTGATACCACTTTGTCACGACCCGACCCTACTCGGGCTCGAGCCGCAACTACCCCAAGCCCACCTCTATAGGCCAGGGGATGGCGACTAGCGCTGAAGGCTCAACAACTCGGGGAGGCCTTTGCCTAAGTACCTGTACACACACACACGCAGCACACTCAATGCAAAAGTGCAGAGTAAAATAAAATACAAGTAAATAAAAAGGGCAACTGCTATATATAAACTACAAGAGTACATCGACCTCTAAACAGTAAAAAGCAAGTGCTGAAAGTAAACTGAAAAGAAAAGGGGAAAAACACACACCCAACCAAAAAGTGACACAACCCAGCAGTAGGTAAACATAAGAAAAACCACTAGAAGGGTCCCCCACCTAGAACCTGACTACGACCACTGCACGCGGTCTAAGATCCCGAACTCCTATGCTCCACTGAAGTCACGACCAACCTGTCTGTCATCTGCACGGGCACACCAAGTGCGGGCAAAGCCCAAGCAGGGGTGAGTATAAAAATACTCAGTAGGATACCCCGAAGGCTCGAGGGAGCAACAAAGGAGGTACCGAAGGTTGATTAGTAGATCGAACAGAAAAGTAAAAGAGTACAACTGAGAGTACAGTCAAGAGTACAGCAGTAAAAAGTCCAGATCAACCCAATAAGAGAAAAGAAGGTAGAATCATCCAGACACAAGGAGCTGGAAACAGTGAGAAGATGAAATTCTCGTCGAGTCTTCGCTACCTATAGCAGGAGATTAGACTCGTCCAACCACGAGAAACTAGACACGAAAAGCACGTGGCATACCCCGTGTGTATCCGCCTCTCCTAGAAGGAGAGTAACCAAAACCCAAGAAGTGGGTACCAGAACAAGGTATACATATATATATACTCTGTCAAGAAACCCGAAAAAGGTCGTAAGGGGATCTCCGTCCCATAGCTCAGCCCAAGAAAAGTGAGTTGCCAATAGTCCCCGAAGTAAACACCATCAATGCCTAGCATCCCGCACGTCTACCCCGAACTACAAGTCAAGGGGCTCAAACCACCGCACCTCGACACTATCCGCTTTGGGCAGCACTGACTCGCTCGCACGGTTTTAGGTCGCGTCACAAGGATGTGTCTCGGTGGGGGAAAAGCTCCTCGTACTTGAGAGTTTTGGGGGAACGTCAAACCACAACTCGTCACTTCCCCACAGTCGAGAGGTCTGCTCAAATTCGATAGGCGACCCCCTGCCCAGCCCCACTGGAGGGTCCCTGGAAGTCGACGGGTTCCCACTACAGGGAGGCTCGGTAAGAGTCGACGGGTGACACACTGCCCAGTCCCGCTAGAGGTAAGCCCGACATCGGGGACCACTGCCCAGCCCTTCTGGAGGTAGGACCAGCATCGGAGACCACTTCCCAGCGCAGCTGGAGGTAAGCCCGGCATCGAGGACCACTGCCCAGCCCAGCTAGAGGTAAACCCGGAACTCCTCTATCCATCCCTACTGGATGGTACTACTCGGTGAACACCGTTGTACTGGCCATCACTGCTGGATGGTACAACTAGCGATCCCTGCTCGAAATAACCTCATCCTTGCTGGTAGAAACCTCAGCCCTGCTGGAAACAACCTCAGCCCTACTGGTAACAACCTCTGCCCTGCTGGAAACAACCTTAGCCCTGCTGGAAACAACCTCCTGGGTAGAGGATCGATGCCCGCATAAAGTGTTGGTCACACTAAATCCACCAGAACTCTACCAGGGAACACGGAGTGACGGGAGAACTCCCCGGCCTCTCAGGTCGATCACACTCCAATCTGCTGAGTCACTGTCGAAGTAGACTGAGACAACTCATCCCAGAAAGTGGAGAAAACACCCACACTATACAAACACCCGTAATCGTAAATGGTGTCACAGTCCGATGAAAGGGCACGGTACTGAAACCCCTCACAGCTGAAGAAACAGAGGAAATGAACCATCTCTATCGGCCAAACTTGAACAGAACCAGGGGGAAACTCAACCCCGCTGGTCAACCAACAAGAACAGACACTACAACAAAATCCGGTCCTAGCGGTGGTTTTTTTCCTGTTTAGCGGCGGTTTAAACCGCCGCTATATAGTGTGGCGGCGGTTTACAAAAACCGCCGCTAAGTTTGGCGTCGGCAATCTATTAGCGGCGGTTTTTTCGATTCCGCGGCGGTTTTAGAAATGTGTCGTAGATCCGTCATTTAGCGGCGGTTTCTCTTCATTTAGTGGCGGTTATATGGGTATCTGATATTTTTTATTCACGGTGGTTTTAACCGCCGCTAAATTCAGGCGTTTGATGCGCCTATTCTGCGGCGGTGAAAACCGCCGCTACATATCAACATAATAAATTTAGCGGCGGTTAAAACCGCCGCTAAATACTGCCCAGTTCATCATTTAGCGGCGGTTTAACCGCCGCTAAATGCTCACAGGTATGGAATTAGCGGCGGTTAAAACCGCCGCTAAATGTTGAACTGGAAAAAAAATATGTTGGATCTGCTCCACCACTGCGCTAAATTTTCCAAATCCCTACAAACAAATTAAGCACAGTCGATGCCTCAAAAGACTATATAAACAAGTGTAAGTGAAGACTGAATCCAAGATTGAGCTATGGCTTGGTAGACGCATCATAATTCATTAAATTTAAATATTTAATTATAATTAAATGTCAAATCATGACATATAAATGGTTTCCAATAGAGACCATCTGTGGTGTCCCTCATTGGAATCAAGATTCTCTCAGAATTTAATAGTCTTCATGATCCCAACCACCCTGTCCTCATATTTCTTGGGCATGTTATTCATCGAATTAAGGGGTGAGTTTCTGTCCATCTAAGAAAAACGAAGCTAATGCCTAATTTTAAAAAAAGTACACGGTGTGTACTTGAAACTACTTGTCGTGTAGTGTATGTTTCTATACAGTTCCTAGCCAGAACACTATATGGTGTGTATTAAGATTATAGTCATGTAAACCCAATTACACAACATGCAACTAGGTTACACGGCATTTAGACCTCTTTTTCCTCCACTTACTTAAGAATAACCTTAAAAAGGACATATTCATACCTCAAATGAAGAATCATGTTCTTATAGTTTCTTAGTTTTCACAGACCCATATGCCCTTCACTAATGATTGGAATTTTATAAATTATCCATTTTTTAAGGATTTCATACTCTAGGAGAGATAAACCTTGTCCCATTCTAGATCTAAATAATAGAATTGATCATCGATGGGGTATTCAAGGATGGAGAATGATTCTAAGAAGAATATGTCTTTTCATCTTCTTGTGAGATGGAACGAGGACCAGTATTTGGTATGAAGAATTAGAATAATTAACTTGAAACTAGTCACTCTTCAAATTTATGAATGGGATATAAATTTAAATCCCGTAAACCAATGCAACTCCACCACTCATGTCTAGGTAAGACTACATGGTTTAAACTGGGTATACTAGAAACTAAAATATCTTTGTGATATGTCATCCTGTATTGGTATACTGATGAAGTTAGATTATATGAATATATCTAGGGAGTGTGGTATATATTCTATAATTCTAGTTGATTCTATCACTGAATATATGTTCCTATAAATGATTAATTTTAATGTCAATTATCATAACATTTAAGTTAAAATTAATTATGAATATACTCCACCTTTTTGGGAGTTATACAGGATTTTGGGACACTCTGTTTCAAACTGAAGAGTAATTCACAAGTGCAAAAATACACCCATTGATTATAACTCTTTGAAAGAGGTTAAAACATAAAATAAAAGAAAATCACTTCCATTGATATAGGTGAGCCCTCAAAGAATAATGATTCAACCAAATTGGTTAGGAATCATTCTAATTCCCTTAACTTCAAAACAATGAAGGGTAAAACATGGGTTTCCCTTGTTGATGAATAAGAAAGGGAATGTGAAATGGAAATTCAATCTTCAAGATACCAAAATTTTTATATCCCCACTATAGATGGAACAAGTCATAATCCAATATGTGTGGATGATACAATCACAACTGATCTTACCCAGGAGATAACCTTGCTTTTTATCTCTTTGAAAATAAACTCCTCTATGCATGCACCTGATATGAATGAGGAATCCCTCTCGTCTCTCTTGAATGGAAGAAAATCATCCACCCCCCCCCCCCATTAACATGAAATCATAAAAAATAATATATGAATGGGTCCTACTATGTTTCTTATGAATGACACATGAATTTCCATCATAGTCCTATAGAAAATATCCCAACATGATAACATAAATCTTGGGTTATTTAGAGACTAATATATACATGTAATCATTAAGAATATTCTACACACCCCACTCAAGTTGGATTAAAATCCAACTCTTAGATAACCATAGAATGTGTTCATTAAAATCAAGGATGGGGAGGATATGTATTGAAGACCACCACATCTCTTATACTCCCCCTATATTAGTATCTTTCATTGATACAAGTAGAGGATGATTACATAAGGATTGGTATAACGCATTGAGGGATGGTTTTATTAGGTGGATATCCTATGAATTAATTATATCATACTTCCCTAGTTCCCTAATACAAGATTTTTTGTTTGTTCTAAAATATATGACAATATGTTGGTGTATTTATTGGTGGATTTGGGAGGGATGGGATATGATGTTGTATTCTTATTGGGAGATAGTTGAAAACTAAGTTTCATGTGGTCAAAGTGAAACAATAACTAAATTCATATAATATTAAATTAATTCCCACAAATGGATTATTTCATGACAGATCTTTGAAGAGGATGGGGGATTAGTTTACATTTATAGTGGTTTGTTATTACTGATACAAGTTAACTAGGTTATTGATACACTCTTTACAGTTTTCTATGAGTCACATTGGTGATGATCATATGGATAGTACATGATATATTTAATATTTATAAATATACTATATTTAAGGCTTTGAGGTAGTATTTGTTGAGAGAACTAGTAATTAAGAGCTCTAACATTGGGTTATTTTTATTTCTTCCACATGATTAACATTTTGAACAAATTTATATTTATTTATTTCATTTTATTTTAACCCATGGGGGATTTTTTATGTATAGTTTAATGGATAATTTATATTATATTGTAGTTGATTCAATGGTGTTTTTATTCTGTGCTCTTGAAATATATGGGGCAATGATTCAAAATTTTATTTTTTATATCCCTGATACTAGTATCCATCCCAGTGTCTCATAGAGGTGGGATTTGGGTTCACTATTTATCTCCTCTAGTTTTAAATGGTATTTTTAAATAAATATTCATTTATTAAAATAGAATGTTGTAACCGGAAGAACGAAACGTTATGAAAAATTATTTTAGTCCCCAATATGATATGGTATCATCACATGCATATTGCATTAAGAATCTTTTTTTCAACACATGAGGAATCCAGAACACAATAAATAAAATGCATAGAAGGAAACATGAGAAATCAAGAAAATGTTAGGACATGGAAATGTTTGGTGGCAACTATGTGCCATAAATGTTACATATACAAACCAACTGTTATCATACTTGTTCAACACATCAACAATACTACTACTCATCATCTGATGTTGCATCGTCACCCTCTCCACCTTCATCTCCACCACCTGCTGCCACCTGTAAGAACATTATATTGAAAATTAAATATTGTTGCATATTTATAATAAAAATTAAAACTAATAAAAGTTTGAAAACTAAATGATTTTGATTTTTTTGTGATTTACCTGCTCACCACTACCCGATGCACTACCACCGGGGGCATATCTGCTCATATGCTGACGTATTTCAAGCAACTCTTTCTGAAAATCAGATATCTGATTCCCCTGCTGCTGAACTGTGTTTCGTAGAGCAGACATCTCCCTATGAGCATCTTCAGGTATGAAATGACTATAACCAGGAGTAGATGAGGTCGAAATCCCTGATGGAATGCGAAAGACCTCAGATGGTACGGGTCCCAAACCCATCCCGCGCACTCTACCAGGATGCTCCTTCCCAAGGACTTGACCAACCGGGTCATCCTGGGAGACTGAGTAGAATTGCCCAGGATTGGCATCCCATATTTCTTTAATTTTTACCTATAAATCAAATATCAATATATATTAACACAGTAAAAACTGATATTAAGTTATTATAATAAATAATTGACTTCATACCCCAACTTCTCTGGCAGGTTCATTAACAAAACTTCCATCTGTTTTTTTATGAACATCCAGCCACAGTTCTGTTCGGGATGTTTCATGCCCTAAACTCTGTGACTGCATTAAACAAAGATAAATCATCAATCAAATATGTTAAATAGATAATATTATCTTATAAATATTTAAACTAATTAAAAGATAACCAATGCCATTCGGCTTCTTGAAAAGCTTTTTGAACCCGCAGTGTGCGGGATTACCTGCTTCGCCCGGTTTGAAGCATTCTTTCTTGAGAGATCCTGAAATAAATAAAATTCAATTTAACAGTATTTTATTCAATGTCTATCTCCTCTTCATGTACATGTATAAATGTAAAATGAGGATAATATAATAATATATATTTCAATACCATTCGCTTCTCATCACGATGTCTATCGACAAAAACCTTCCACTGTTCTTTCGGTACCCCACTGGGTATCTTCTCATACATCTGTTGCACGGTCAACGAAGAATCGTTGACATCACACCACAACCTCCATTTGAAATCTTTCCATTTTTTTCCAAGATTTTTCAATGTCCACTTCCGTGCTATCACATCAGCAACGGTAAAGTGGAAGAACATCTGTATACAGAAATTTATTTTGAATATATTAGTAAAATGACATTCAATTAAACCATAAAGTAATAAAATTACCTTTATCTGAGAATCATAAACTTCATTTTTCCAATTTGGAGGCATATGCCTCCAATCATCATACGAAATAGGCAGGGAATCGGGCTCCGCTGCCAGCTGACCTATAATCTAACCAAGTAAACCTGCGGCGTCATCCGTCGGGACCCCATAAGAATCAAATGGCACCACTATCTTCTTGCCATGCATGTTCCAAACATCAGAACTTTTTATGTCTCTTTCCACAGTTTCATTGTCTTCATCTGCAATGAGCAAACAATTACTATAAACAAAATGCAATAAATTTATTTAATTAAAATTTGTACTTATGACTGCGACCCTCCAGAATGTCCGTGATGAACTGGAGGGGGCATGTCGCTGCCCCACTACTGAAGCTCTTGTAGGGGGAGGCGATGACTCATCCTCTAATGAGGCATCCACTGATGGTGTCAAAGATGGTGCAGGGGGAGATGATGTCGTGGGGACAGACGGATCGTCATCTGTCGCAGAAGAATAAGGAATAGTGTACCGCTTCTTCCTTGGCATTCCTGTCATTTAATCAAATAAAATTAAGTTCAGAATATATATTTCAAAAAATTTATGCAGAAAAAAAAATTAAAATGATAATAGATTCCCAGTATTAACAAACAAAATATATATAACAATGATAATGAATGACTACAGAAATGAAACAAGTAGTTGCTGAATGAATAAATAATTGTACATACAATCATTTTCCCCTTCAATCATGTCGGTTTCCTCCTCCATTGCTTCATCCACTTCATTCATCCTTGCTAGAACAATATTTTCAATATCATGATGGACAAATAATTTTGCTTCCTGTTGTTGATGAAATTCAATTGCAGAGGTCAAATCTTCCACTTCATCACCCATATCATACAAATCTCTTTGTATTACGTGAGTAACTACACTCCACCCTTCATCCACAACATCATTCACATAATATACCATTTTTGCCTGCGATGCTAAGATATATGGATCATGCAGTTCACGATCACCAACATCCATCAAGCGGGCGAAGTTTACAGAAGTAAATTGCAAGGAATCTCTTTTAACACCTCTGATAAAATCGACCCATTTGCATTTGAATAAAACAACAGAAAAATGCCAGTGGTAGTTTAATTCAATAATATCATGCATCTTTCCATAGTATTCCACTTCAGCAAATGTAAAAATACCACTATTCTGTTTTTTCAAACCCACTTCTCGATCGACTGTACGAAATCTAAAACCATTCACATTATAAGCGTTGAACTTTCTAACTTGTTTTATAGGACCTCTAGCAAGAAACTTCAAATCTTCTGAAAAGTCAGCTCGAGTATCAGTATTCATGATCTGAAAAAAAAATAATAATTTAATAGATTTTCAAATTGTATGTGTCAAAGTAATATTCGTATTTATTGCAATATTTATAAACTTACACGTCGTGCAAACCATTCTACCAGCTCTTTATTCACATCTTTTGTTATATCTTTTTCATTTCGTGTTCGGCTTCTCATTCGTCTCTTTGTTTGTATCCTAAACTCTTCAATAAATGGATCTGCAATTTCACTATTCAGCAGCACATATCTATGTGCCTGTAATAATTCCAATTCTGTTAGTGTCGCGTATGAGGTCCTCCCAACTGATCGGCCAATAGCAGGAAATATTTTTGATTTCTGATGCATTTGAGATTGAGTTGATGTGTCGTCAACACGTCCAACTCGAGTAAATCTTGTCTCAATATCATCCAAATATCTGGAACAAAAGGTAAGACACTCCTCGGCCAAATAGCCTTCAGCAATAGAGCCTTCTGGTTGAGCTTTATTTCTCACGTATGCTTTCAAATGCCCAAGATATCTGTGAAAAAAAATAATAATATTATGCATTTATTTAAATGCCAAAAAATGTTTACTTAACTGGAAACATATAAATAAAATACCTCTCAATTGGATACATCCATCGATAACGAACGGGGCCTCTTAATTTATCTTCGTCAACCAAATGCACAGTTAAATGCATCATGACAGTAAAAAACGATGGAGGGAAGATCATCTCCATTGCACAAAGGGTCAATACAAACCTCTCCTGTAGGTTGTCAAGCTGAAATGGATGTAGAGCTTTCTCACATAACTGTCTGAAAAATGTGCAGAAATGGAGTACAACAGCAGTAACTTTTTCAGGTAATAATGTACGCAATGCCAATGGTAGTAACTGTTGTAACAAAACATGTGAATCGTGACTTTTCAATCCATATAACTTACGATTCTTCAAGTCAACACACCTCGAGATGTTACTCGAATACCCATCAGATACCTTCACATTCTTTAAAATTTGAAGGAACGTATCTTTATCCCTATTTTTCAATGAAAAAATGGCCGGAGCATACTTTTCATTCTCATCTGGCCAAAGATCACGTTTTATGTTCATTACTTGTAAGTCTTTGCAAGCATTGAGATTATCCTTCGACTTTCCATGCTCATTAAGTAATGTGAAAATCAAATTATCACATACATTCTTCTCAATATGCATCACATCAAGATTGTGGCGCAAAGAATTAAATTCCCAATACGGAAGTTTGAAGAATATACTTTTTTTCTTCCATTGTTGCGTTCTGATTTCACTTGGCGATGCACTTCGCACTCGTTTTCCGCTATCATTCAAATGATGAACCTTCCCAAATTCTGTTTTAACATTTTCAAGCTGTGTCAATATTTCAGAACCGGTTAACAACTTTGGAGGTGGTCTACGATCAATGCAACCATTAAATTTTGATTTGTTCAGCTGAAATCTATGAGATGCATCAAGAAATCTTCGATGGCACAAGAAGCACCATTTTCTACTATGAGGTAGCCGTTTGGGCTCGAAATCAAAGTTACAAATGGTACAAGCCAAACCCGTATAAGTGTTCCAACCAGATAAATTCCCAAGCCCAGGGAAGTCACTAATGGTCCACATTAAAGCAGCATGCATTTTAAACATTGTTTTAGAAGAAACATCAAATGTCTCAACACCGTTGCTCCATAACTCCTGCAATTCTTCAATCAAAGGCTGCAGGTATACATCAATATCATTTCCAGTCATTTGTTTTCCAGGAATAATCATCGAAATGATAAAAGGTGTTTGTTGCATACACATCCACGGAGGCAGATTATAAGGGATCAAAACAACTGGCCAAATGCTATAACTCGTACTCAAAGTCCCAAATGGGTTGAATCCATCGGCAGCCAATCCCAATCGAACATTCCTAGGATCAGCTGAGAAATCTGGATGTAATGAATCAAATTTCTTCCATGATTGGGAATCTCGTGGATGTCTCATTAACCCATCATTGTTATTATCTACAGCATGCCACTTCATGTGTTCGGCGGTTTTTGATGACATGAATAATCTTTGCAATCGAGGCTTCAAAGGAAAGTAACGCAAAACTTTTGCAGGTGTGTTCCTTTTCTTCTTCTCCGTGAAATTATGTTCAGTCATACTTCCAACATCACCCTTTGACTGCCATCTAGAAGAAGAACATTTCTTACAATTCTGTCTACTTGAATCCTCTCCCCAGTAAAGCATACAATCATTGGGACACACATGTATTTTTGTATAATTCAGACCAAGCTTGTTAACAACTTTTTTCATATCATAAAACGATTCTGGGATTTTTGCTTCATGAAATGCATCACGAATCAATTTCAATAACATGGACATTGCCTTATTTGTAATTCCACATAGACATTTGATATGGTACAACTTCAGTAGAAATGAAAGCTTTGAATATTTCAAACACCCACTATACAACTCTTGATTTCCATCGTCAACTAAATCATGAAATGCATTTTCCTCACTGAAGTTTTCCCTTACATTTGGCTCCACAGAATCAAGAGGATCCAATGTTATGTTACAATCTTGATCTGCTTGTGTTACAGTCTCAGAAACATCACTTGTCGCGTTACAATTTGTAGCACCCTCTTCTGGTTGTTCTGATATGTTTTGATGCTCATAGTGGTGTCTTGCAGTGCCGAATGCATCATTTATGAGGTTTTTCATTTCATTTTCCATTGTCGAAGAACTTGGGACCTCATTATGTGGATTAACATCAGTCCTCAATCTTTCTGTATTGTTTGATTCTCCATGCCAAATCCAACACAAATATTGCTCAGGGAATTGCTTCAGTATTAAATGTTCATAAACTTCATCTCTCTTCAACCATGTTCTAAATTTACATTTAGGACATGGACATCTTATTCTCCCTTCAACGAATCGATTAGAAATTGCAAAATCTAAAAACCCATTCAAACCCTTAACATATTGAGATGTGTTCCTCGGTAATGTGAACCAGCTTTTATCCATGTATATCACAATGTGCCTACACAAAATATACGATAGTGTAAGATTACAGAAACATAATATAATAAAGATGAACCATTGACCATAAAGTATGCATAATATAATAAAGATGATTCATTGACCACATTTACCATTTCAGACCAACTGAACAAGTCTGGTCCATAGGAGACAGCGTCAACACCTCATTGAGGAGCAATAAGAATATCGGGATACACACTTATCATAACACCATCGATCACACATTTATATTGCCTCAAACAACACCCCTTTGATGTGTGATCGAAACTGATCATAATGCATTTTAAATCAAGTTAACTACATTCACTGAAACCATTTTCACAATGGGTAATGTTTGTTTTATTGTTCTAGGGAAATCTAAATGGACACATTTAAGTTTTTGGGTTCATCTTGTGATGGAAGCATGAGACATGGTGTTTGAATTTCTTGAATAAATTAGTGATAATTACCCTCCTAAGGTGGAGAGAATTATGTTAGTCATGGAAATGTGGATAAAACTGTAGAGTGGATGTGGAGGAATCAAGGTTCCAAATAGAAACCTATAAGGGACATGTTTGGGGGTTCTTAGGGAAGGCCAGGTGGAACTTCGATATGGTGTGTGAGGTAAATTAAGTAGTCCACCACTAATGGTTTCTAATGCATAATCTAGTCCATGAATATAAAACAAACAATAGTTGTTTTACCCCTCTCTCTTGGATTTTAATGATCACAATCACTCTATTTGTGTTCTAACTTGTTTTCAAGTGTTTTTGATGTTAGGAAAAAGATTTCCTAGGAGCTCGCCCAAGAAAGCTGAAAATGGATTGACTAAGTCTACCGGCCAACCGGTGGATTTCCACCGGCCAGCCGGTATGGGCACCGGCCAGCCGGTTCCTACCCACCGGCCAGCCGGAGGAGCCAGGCAGTAGGCCTTCCCATTGCTTGGTGTCACCGGCCAGCCGGTGGATGACCACCGGCCAGCTGGTGAGACACCACCGGCCAGCCGGTGTGCCCAGTCAATCCTTCTGGTGGATCCTAAACTGCGGAAAGTACTAATTATGGGTGCCATTTTTCATTGCTACGATCCTGTGCTTACCACTGTGGTCGGACGTAGCGTCATGGATACTTTAGTTCTTCCTCAAGATAAAAAGCGCTTTAGCTGTAATGGTAAAATCTAGATTTTCTGCAAAGGATTACAGTGATTGTTTGGCACTTCATCTGATTTATGAGAGATGGAATGAAGCTGAAAAGAAAGGATCAGTGTATGAGTATTGCTGGGAAAAAGTTCATCATGTGGAAACTTTAAAGACAATTCATGCTATTCAAAAGTAATATTTTAGAAATGCTGGACTGTTGGATAGAAATGTGGGCTAGTCACATGATCTTCGATAAAGCCTGTATGGTTTGTTAAGTCATGCTATAACCATGAGGAATGGGTTATCCATTTCCACTTGGTTTATTCTCCCCCTTTCCTTATTTTTTCATTGAATTTACCCCACCTCTTGTAAATCATGGTTAGGGAACACAATAACTACTAACTGGGCTCTAATCGTATTACTTGAGCTAGATAGGCACTTTTTCAACCTTTTGTGTCCTAAAAACCCTGGACACCCCAAAAACTGTTCATACATCCAGTAAACATTTTGATATCCCATAATTATCTATTTAAAGTAAAATTGAAATGAGAAAGTACCTAAAAAAATCATAGAATATCATACCCTCTCTAACATGAAATGTCTTAGCTTTGAGCCACATTTCAAAGTATCACTAAGCTTTGTCAAAAAAGAGATTGAACCACTATGCCTACATATTCATCTCCCCTCCCATGTCTCTTCTTTAATGGTACTATATAGTAATAAAAGCTTTGTTAAAAAAGAGATTGGACCACTATGCCTACATATTCATCTCCCCTCCCATGTCTCTTCTTTAATGGTACTATGTAGTAATAAAACTAGAACAAAAGGTACAATACTACCTTGCAAAACCATCCCATTGTGATCCATAAAATGAACTAGATTCTCTTAAAGGATGATTCGGCCTCCAACAAAAATTCAGCCACATGGACTCTATAGAGAAGTCTAGGAAACATCACCTAAAATGAAACATAAAGAAATAATTCACATAAAGTCATACCATCATGGAATATCCAATATATTCCCCATCGGCCCGATCCTCTTCACAACACATTACTCAAAACGCTTGACACCATCTTACCATTTTTTCAAAACATTATCTCTAAATAGAAAATCACACGATAGAAAACTCACTTTGAAATCATGCTTTACACCTTAAAACACATTTTAAATGTTTAGGAAAATTTATATCAACCACATTGGGAGATACATTCCGAGAAATAAAACCAATAATATATATAAAAAGATATACAATATTCAATTGATAAAATAATGAATAACAGATTAAAAAACATCCATGCTATCATGGAATTCAAATAATGGTAACATGAATATGGAAACTACCTAAAACTCAAGCCATGCTAAAATAGATGATGGAATCTCAAATTTTAATATTTTCAAATGCACACATATTCACCTTAACTTATATGTAATGATACCTAGTCCATATATACATATTAAGGTGTACAAATATGTATAAGGGATCTATACATATTTGACTATACTTTCATATACCCCTTTTCAATGATACACATATTCATTTTCATATACACATATAAGCACATATAGCCCCATGATATATATTAATACTTTCAAGGTTGAATATATATAAATGGAGAACTTATATATAGATTCTTAATTATGAATACACATGTAATCCTTTGATGATGACAGCTCAAACCTGCCAAAATGAAGACCAAAACACACTACAACGATATTTGGAATATAAAAATCACAATATCCCTAATTAAAATGTGGAAAAAATAAAAATTATATATAAATAAACCTGAAAATTAAGGTGGGAGGACTGAAATTATGGTGCGGGGGTTGCCGGAGGCCGCGGGGGGTGTGGCGGTCGCCGGAGGGCGTGGGGGCGCGAGGGGCGCGGGGGTGCGGGGGTCACCGGCGGTCGAGGGGGGGGTGCAGGGTTCGCCGGGGGGCTCGGGGGCCGCGGCGGCCGCCGGAGGGCGCGGGTGTCGTCGGAGGGCGCGGGTGTCGCCGGAGGGCGCGGGTGTTGCCGGAGGTAGCGGGACGGGGATCGGGGAAGAGGGGAGGGTTTGTGAGGGGGATCGGGGAAGACGGGTATGCGATAGGGGAGGGGAAAGCGTCGCGGCTTTTCAAAATAGATTGGGTTTCGCGGCGGTTTGTTAAAAACCGCCGCGAAATCTTTCACGGATAACGTTTAGCGGCGGTTTTGTGAACCGCCGCCACAAAACCGCCGCTAAACACTGTTTATGTTTTAGTGAGAGGAACCCTCTACGTCACGAGAAGTCAAAAGTACGTAAAGCAGAGCACGACACACACATGGGGCCCTCATGACGTGTGGCCCCAACTCAACCCTGACCAAGCGCACAAACATTCTTAGGTACCAACATCCACATGTACCTCCCAGCACTCCCGTATACTCCCAAAGTATACCACGTCTCCAGCCTAAAGGCTAAGGTGCACCCGACACCCAACATCAACGTGAAGGCGTGACATAATAACTCTAACCTGCCACCTCAACAGCTGAGGCACATCCAACCACTTCTCGTTAATCATAACTTCACTCACAAGAGAGTGCATGCGATCACATGCCAAGGGTTCTCTGCAAACACTGCAGGAATAACCACCATCAAGGCGCCTTCACTTTCCACATTTAATAAGATCGCATAAGAGGCTCTTCTCGACTGAACAGATTACACCGTTGAAATCATCATGGAAAAACACGTGATATCGACTACTTACTCACCTCAAACGGATATCTGACGAAAAAGTCACCAAAACAGCCTCACGCCTGAACGGCGTCTCGTGATCCTGAGTCTCGGCCCCGAAAACAGTCGGGCGCATCACATCATTGTGATCTCCCCAGGAAAACACATCAAAAGGACTGCTCACTTGAGCGCAACAAATATCTGGAGAAAAAGATGCATTTCGGCACACCGCACATGAGCAGTGATACGTGGGACCTGCATCCTGGTCCCGAAACTCAACGGACGGATCACACCGTTGCGATCCTCTCGAAAAAGTACACAGGTTCGACTAATCACTTGTCCAAAACGGACACCCAACAATAAAGCTATAAAAATTGCCGTCAATGCCCAAACGGCCCTCGTGGGGCCCACACCATCATGCTGAATTAGAGCGGGCGGATTTCACCATTGCAATCCCCTCGGAAAAACACCCAAAAATGACTGCTCGCATGCCCCGAACAGACGTCCAATGAAAAAGTCGTGAAACGCTGCACGCAGCTCAAAAGACAGGCCGTGGGGACCGTGCCTCAACTTCAGGCTCAATGCCTGAAACCACCCTGGAAAGCTCTGCCTCAGTGCCAGGGTCCCAACGCCACTAACAGTGCTTAAATCGGACATCGGACGCGTCTGCACCGTCCAAAACAATTTCACCCAGAAAAATGACAATTCACTTAAAGACGTGTTGCGCCTCCGAGGCCCCTCGTTTTGAGAATTAAAAATTCCCAAAACCATCTCAAAAATTCCTCCTTGACGTGAGGCCCACGCTACCGCTGACGGTACGCAAAACGGATGCATGTAGCTAAAGATATGGGCGCCTGAAGATAGAAGGGGAGAACCCCTTGGGTCGGCCCGCTGAGCCCGTGGCCCAGGCACCGCACGCGGACCGCCATCACCTGACCGGCCAGAATGACCGGTTCTGCTGCCCCCACACGGAGACCCGCGTTTTGCAGGTTTCTGTCCTCCGAGGTCGTGCCGCGACCCCGGTCGTCGCCCCGTACCGGAGAGCTCGGCTCGCCGCGCCGCCGCGCTGAGGAGCAGCCGCCACCTGCCGTCGTCGAGCCCGCTGCCTGCCCTGGCGAGGAACCGGCCGACCACCATGAAGCCAACTGCGCCAATTCCCTCGACCCCGGCCATCCGCCGCCTGCGAAGTCCGGGCCACCCGCCAGAAACACCAACAACCTCTGATTCCCGCAAACTTCGAGGAAAGATTGTGAGCTCCTCGAAACTAGGATTTTAAATCCAAAAGATGCGTTGGAAAGGGAATAAAATATACTACGCATTCATGGGTTTTGTTCGAAAATCCGACAGCAATTAGACGTGATTAAACTGGCTCAAAGTAGGTGCGGGGAAAATAATATGAAAACGAAAAATCCTACCTTGTTGGGCTTCGCCCGACGCTTCACGGACGGACCGCTGGAGTTGTCGTGCCTCACCGGAGTTGAGGAGGAGAGGGAGGGCTGCCACCTTCTGCTGTCCAGGCGAGGAAGAGGATGAGGGAGGGGGTTGGGTTAAGTGTTTAAATAGAAAACACTTAACCACCCGCCCATCGACCCGAACCCGAACTCCCGACGAGGTCAGGATTAAGTCTCCCCTAGGCTAAAAACCACGCTCTGAACGCAATGGATGTCTCGTAATTTTAATCCAAGGCCCCATTCAAAAGTTATAAAACTGAACGCCCAAAGCCACCAAATTACGAAAACGCCCCTAGGGCCATTTTTCACTGACGGATCGCGCCCGCAAAACTCATACCCCTCCTAGGGTAAATGGAACATTCTAAACTCAATGGTGCCCTTAGTTTTCCAACCCAAGCCACCATTTAAGAGATACTTGAGTTAAGCCGTTAAAAGAATAAATTAATTATTTAATTTATCCGTTTAACGCTCTGATAGCAAGCGAGGGGTCCAAACATACCGCGCCGACAAGTTTTATGTCGTTACTAGGGTAAACACCCCATTATGGAACCATCTGTACACTCAGATCTCTGATCTGAAACTCCGTTTAGGAGTTATCCCATTTATTTGGCGTTCCCAGTGTGAACGCACTGAAAACTTAATTTCGGCCACACCGGGGCTCGGAATCGCACGCCGTCTGAAGGTACTGCTCTGGAATAATATCCAGAATATTCTGAAGTCTTTTATAGCCAAAAACTAGGTTCTTAAAATGACCACATTAGATATAAAATAGTTAGTTATAAATGAAACTATTTTCACAGTATACCCCCATAATGAAATAATAAGATCACACTATCTCTTCGTTAATTAAACCATGTCCAATCAGGCATGATTCATTATCTTAGAAACACTATTAAACTATGGTTTTACATGAGGATTGAATTGTGAAAAAATTACACAATATCTCATATGATCGGTGAATTACTAGATCATGTATTCAACACTTATATTTTATCATTGAATCTTAATACCTTTTCCCAATTTATTATGTAATTAATTCTAAAACTCTTTGAACTTTTCTTTATTTTCATACTTCTGCCTCATCATAAGAAAATAAACATACCAACTAAAGTAATTTATAGAGGTTATGAAGTGCCTAAATCAACAATTCAAAATTCATGAATGAGTATAATCAATGTCTATGGGAGATATTTTGTCCTACATGGTGGTCTATAAATGGAACACCCATATCTAGATCACTGAGCTCCATGCTGGGGTGGAGTCTGATGACTTGGAGAGGGCTAATCCTCAAGCAATAGAACATTGACTATCACATGATCCTACTATGTGTCGGTGTGAGGAGGCTTCAACTAGATTCCATACTACGCACTTGATCCTTCCCCCACTAGTGTCATAGAAGGACCTTCCATCAATGCCTGGGGGAACCATATAGGATATGAAGGATCAGGAACCCATGTTAGAGAAAACTATAGATATCCTATCAAGAAATATGGATCCCATGCCACCTGATGCACATCCACAATCGAATGAGGCTAGACTACTAGAGAGTCTACCTCTGTATGTGGAATATGTGAGGCCTCATGTGTAGGACAACATGGTCTACATCATTGTTATCATGGATCCTCAGCATCACCAGCCACAGGAGGAGGTTCCTAAGAAGGAACCTCCACTCTATGGGTTAAATGATTGAAGATTATATCTTGTATCACATGATAATCTAGCATAAGACTGAGTGTTGTAACATGGAATTATTCTAGGCTAGATACAACCACCTCCGCTTGATTAGGAATGCAGATAATCTTTCATACTTCAGTATGCTATAAATAGATTCAAAATTAATTATAAAATAGAACAATAAAAAAACTAATGTAAATTTATTGACTTACCATATCATGAATCCCTCTACCATGTTGAGTGAGATATATTATAGACTTTAGTCTATACCATGGATCATACTCAACCTTCTGTGAAAGATGGGGTCACATTTTAGGTACATCCTAGATACGACGCTCTTCTCGTCTTCCCCAAAGGTCGAGAAACTCGGCATGTCATCAGCGCTAGTCCTCATCATTCCCCCTATCAACATCAATTCATGAAGCTCTTATGTCTATATCGGTAGAAATGGAATAGTATAAACACAAATAAACTTGATCTTAACTCTATCAGGCTGCTGGCACTCGATAATATTAAAGTTAATGAGTGGCACTATAACCATAGCATCATAAATTCTAGCAATGCAATATGCTGGAAACTAGTCCAATAAATCCCAATATAGGATCTATGAAATCAGAAATTACATATGAGATTTTAAAAAAAATCATTAATAAAAACTAAAGTTGATTCTATTATTAAATTTATTAGACAGTGATAGATTTTATATACTTACCTCATCAGGTAAGAGACTATCCAACTTGAGATAGTATGCACCCAAATGTTGTGTCAGAATTTTGTCAAAGTTTTGTTTATGACTCCACCTACAAAATAAAACATATAAAGTGATAAATAATAATAAATTAAATTCAATAACTCCTAATATCATTAGAAACTAATATAGATGAGTGATAATACCATCATCCACGCAGAGCTTCATGCAACACCTCTATGGGTAGCGACTGACTAGAAAGCTGGGGGAAGAGTGGAGGGATTTGCTCCCATAACAACATCTGAAGAACAATTATGCATCTTTAGAGATCCTTGTGGTTTACATCGAATGTCATGAATAATTCCATATATGTGTAATCCAAGAAGGAAGATCTCCAGCTATACATCCATGCTCAATCAAATTCCTCCAGTAGGGCTAGATACATAATGTGCACAAGCTTCCTTGAGTGATCAGCACACAGTCCCTCCAATGATCCGTAATATACATGCACATGCATGAACCATGACATTTTGTTCATCATCATCATCAGTTAAAGATACAAATTGCACCACAAGCCAACCCATAGATATCGACCCACTATTTGCAGTAGCAGGTTCATCCAAAATATCAACACCTAATAATTGGTGAACAAGGTTAGTCCAGTATGTATGGGTGGGTCCAATCATGGTTTCCCCTTGGATGGGAATACTGAGAAGGACTTCCACATCCTCAAGGGTGATGGTCATCAATCCCTCAGGCAGGTGGAATGTGTGTATCTCTGGTCTCCACCTCTCCAGTAGGGAAGCAAGCAGGTGATGGTCAAAAAATGTGAAATCAAATATAGTAATGTTGTAGAAGCCATACTGTGCAATTATGGTGTAATAGAAGTTGAAGGATGCATGTGATGAAAATGGTGTGATTGATGCACCCTGATATATCAAAACTCAAGACCCTCTAGCACGACCTGGGAAACATGCGCAGCCTTCTCAGTGAGTATTCTAGTATCCTTCATCTGTATGTAAAAAAATTAAATAAATCATAAGTGTAAAATTTAAATATAACATTATCATATTTCTTGTTTGTTGTGAGAAATTCATGTGTTATTTAATATCTTTTCCCTTGTTCATTTCACTTTATATGATCATAATTGTCATTTTATCATTGATTAATACATTGTTTTATTGTTTTCTCTTATTAGGAATTTCACTAGTTTGTAAAGAAAATATGAATCATCCAAATCATATCCTAAGTTATTCACTAGTTAATTATTATTTATTCAATAATTAATCATTAATTAATAAATAATTAATCACATTATGTTTATTAGTTAATTATAATAATCTAATTATTATATGAAATAATTTTTTAATCCTAATTTATTTATTAATTAGTCTATATTTAATCATTACTAATAATAACTATTATTTCTGAACTATATTTAACTAACTAGACTACTTCATAAATAAAATATTTAAAATTAATTAAAAATAATTCAATTACAAATAATTACTATCATTCTTTAATTTATTTGTCCTTTTCCATTTCACTTTATAAAATAGTGTGCTTTGTAATTTATGTATGATTTACCACATGATGGTATGTTTCATGATTATTTTCTAAAATGCTTTCTTTTTTGGTTTAGCCATGGACAGATTGATTATGTGTTAATGTCACCTCAAATGAACTAGTCATATTCCTTTTAATGCCAATATGATAGGCTTATTGTTATTCAATATTAAAAGTATTTGGTGATGTCATACAATTCTATAAAATGAACGATATTATATCAACACCATATAATTAACAATATTAGAAGATCACAGAAGAGACAATACATCATTGTGGCTGAGATCGTGAACTTGATCCAACAATGTTATGGTATCATTTTCGGTTATGACCTTCTTGGTGACATATGGTGCATCTCAAAACATTCCCTTATTCTTAAGGACAGTTCATCCCATTATGCATCCTATAGGTCTTCAATATCCCTTGTTTACATATCCTATTGATGTCAGGTATCACTATCTATAACGACTCCTCCCCCGGGGCCCATGCCGTGACTACCCCAAGCCCACCTTCCATAGGCCAAGGGCTGGCGACTAGAACCAAAGGCGTAAATCTCTAAAATTGGGAAGGAATTGCCTTTATAACCTATAAATTCACACAATAGAGTAAAATATAGAAGAAAAACACTAGTAAAAATGTATGAAAAAGTGTACTGAGAGTAAAAAGGGGGCCGTAAATACAAGCCCAACTGTAAAGTACAAGGAAACAGAATGTAAAACTGAAGAAAAGAAAATTTTAAGCTGGGTCATCCTCTGAGGTTCCCACCTGAATGGTAGGTACAGATCGCCTCCTCAGCACTCCAAGTCCATCCGTCTCCTCCGTGTATCATCACGTCATATGGTCCACCTCCAGGTACCGTACGGTCCTAGTGATCTCATCCTCAGTCAGCAATGTCCGTCGTCTACATCCAACACAATGAGTTGCGGGCATAGCCCATGTAGGGGTGAGTATAACGATACTCAATAGGGACCCCAATACCCTCAAGGTCTCACAAAATCCAAAAAGGATAAATCACAAAGTATTAAATCAACAGATAACCCCACTTAGGTATATGCCCATATATATACCAAAGTTATCAAGTAATCCATCTCAATCATGAGGAAAATACAAAAGTTTCTAACTCAGCTCACACAGTTATACAACTTTTGTAGAGAGTTAGAGATGATTAGATGTAGCCACTAAATAATCTATTTTGTTGAACCCACACAAGATCCAAGAATAATAGTCAGACCTGTCAAACCCACACAGGATCCAGGAACAGTAGTCAGAACTATCGAACCCACATGGGATCTAGGAACAGTAGTTAGAGCTGTCGAACCCACACAAGATCCAGGAATTGTAGTCAGAACTGTCGAACCCACACAAGATCCAAGAATAGTAGTTAGAGCTATTGAACCCACACAGAATCCAGGAATAGTATTCAGAACTATCAAACCCACACATGATCTAGGAATAATAGTCAGAACTGTCGAACCTACATAGGATCACGGAACAGTAGTCAGAGAGCAGCCAACCACAGGGTTTCCACACAAAGCACACTTGATTCCGAGAGGGTATTCTCCTCAATCCAAGTGTCGATACATCAACTACCATGAAGTACCATGATGAATTATTTCAAAGGTCTTCCACGTCATAGGGGTCTCAACGCAATAGACGGCGCGTCAATCGGACGTCTCGTCTGTGAGTTATTAGCCATTTAGTCTCGAGGGCCCGGTTGGATTCATGCACAATCCAACCTTAACATAACTCAACTATACACTGAAATATAGTGGGGTATACTCAAAGGTACCTTCATTCTCCAAGATTACCAGTTACACTGACAGTTCATCAAACGGACGTCTGGTGCCAAAGATATGGCCAAAAGAAAGTAAAGGGGTCGCAGTGGGCCTGGGTCCGGTCCGACCCAGCCCGACTTAGTCTGAGCTGACCGGTTGGGTTCAGCTCGGCCTGGCCGGCCACGAAGGCCGCGAGTAGTGCAAGGAAGAGGACCGGTCATGAGGGCGCAGACCGGCCGCGATTCGGTGTAAGGGAGGTTTGGCCCAGAGGTGCTGCGAGGAGCGCGGGAGGCCAACTCGGCCAGGCACGTGTGGGGCGTGGCTCGGTAGCTTGGCCCAAATGGCCGAGGCCAGTTCGGCCAGTGCCTCAAGGGGCGCGGCTCCAGTGGCTTGGCTGGGAGGTGGCTGGGCAGGCCAGTGGTAGGCTAGCAAGCGGCCAGGAGGTGTTCGGGCAGGCTGGGAGGTGACTGGGCAAGCCGGCGGGCAACCGGGAGGCGTCCGAGCAGGTCGGCGATAGGCCGGAGGGTGACTGGGAGGAGTCCGGGTAGGTTGGCAGGTGGCCGGGAGGCGGCTGGGCAGGCCGGCGGTAGGCCGGTGGGCGGCCAGGAGGTGTCTAGGCAGGTCGGGAGGAAG
Organism: Viscum album; assembly: GCA_963277665.1. Lineage (NCBI taxonomy): Eukaryota > Viridiplantae > Streptophyta > Magnoliopsida > Santalales > Viscaceae > Viscum > Viscum album. Next base: position 1,329,219,915 of record OY728159.1, read on the forward strand.
CGGGTTAGGCCGGCTAGGGCTCAGCCGAGGCCGGTTCGGCGGGTGGCAGTGCAAGACGTCGTGGGGGCGACGCTGTTCACAGAGGCCACGGGTAGTGTGGCCTTTGTCTTTTCCGCCTTTTTTGCCTCATTGTTTCATCGTCATGCTGAAGGTCACCACAAAAGAGATCGACGGAGGGTGTCGGGCCATGTTAGTTTGGCCTGCACCCTCCACATTTAGGGTGATAGAAATCGGTCCTTTAGAATAAACCACAACAATCCACCTGCAAAAAGAAAGCATCCACGTTCTTCATTTTGAAGGAAAGGAAGAACATGGAACTTAAATGAAAATAAACCCCTACTTTGATCGTCGTTCGTCGACAGAGTCGCGGGGAAGAAGACAGAGTTGTCGTCATTCATCACGTCCGCCGCACACATCTAATCCCGAGCTCACACGTCAGTTGTTGAAGACGCTCCATGTTGGTAGGAATCCAAGGAAGAAAATCTAAGGAGATAGTTGTTGGTGTTCTTCGTTGCAAGAACACATTCTTCGTTCTTCATTGGGAGATGAGGTTCTTCATTGGAGAACTCTATTTCTCCCAAGCTCTCCTCTCCCCAATATTCCATCCAAATGCCAAAAGTGATATGATTTCCCTGATTTAATTTTTGGCACAATATTCAAATTGGGGAAATTAATTACGTAAGTTGGTGTGTTAAGGGTGGTGTGTTGACAATATTAAAGTTAGAGGAGGTCAAGAGGCTATCCCACATTAATGAGGTGAGTTAAGAGGTTTTCCTCTCCTCCCATTAATAGGGGTCGGGTGGTCCCCGCCCCTATTATTCAAAATGGGAGGTTATGTGGTCTCTGGTGGTCCCCACCACATTAACCTCACATGGGAGGTTGAGGCGTGGTGGTCCCCACCACTATAACCTCTCATGATAGGTTATGGCCTGGTGTTCCCCACTTCCAACCTCCACATGGAGGTTATAGTTCTAGTGGGTCCTACCTTCCAACACCCACATGGTTTTTGGTAAAATAAAAATAAAGTGTCCCATGCATTTATTTTTATTTTAATCTTTCACGTAAAACCCAAAAACTACCTTTTATTCTCGACCCACTGTCGTCGAGGTGACAGTCTTCTTAAGCGAATACCGGCATTTTGAGTTCAACGGTGCCTTCATATTTTAATTCTGAACTCTGGTTCAAAATTTATAAAAACCCACTCATACGTTTACTGAATATACCTAAACAAAACTTCATAAATTGATTGCGGGCACACTGGGCCTCAGAATCATGCACCGTAAATTTTCGCAGACTCGTAAAATTACAATTTAATAAAAAAAAAATACATATAAATTCTAGGTCTTTACATTCTCCCCACCTCAGGGCTTTACATCTTCGTAAGATACAACTCAAACTAAGGAAATGAGTGGGGGTACTGAGCATGCATCTGAGCCTCCCGCTCCCATGTGCTCTCCTGGAGGTTCTCGTGCTACCAATGAACGTACACCAGAGGTATCAACCATCCATGAAGGACCCGCTCCTGTCGATCCTCAATCTCCACTGGGACCTCTGTAAAAGTCGCCCCATCATCGACATCCATCTCCCATGGTCGATGATGTGGGAAGGGTCTTTCATGTATCTCCTCAGTTGGGATACGTGGAAGACGTCGTGTACCCGGTGCAACTAAGGTGGAAGAGCTAAGTGGTATGCCACCTCGCTAAATCTGCTGAGGACCTGAAAAGGCCCGATGAAATGTCGAGATAACTTGTCACTTCAACCAAATCTTTGTAGACCTCATTGGGGTGAGACCCGTAAAAAGATGTGGTTTCCATCCTCGAACTCTAGAGGTCTCCATCTTCTATCGGCATACACCTTTTCCCTGCTCTGTGTAGTCTTCATCCACTCCTGGATGATCTGCACCTTCTTTATGGTAGCCCATACCATCTCCGGTCCCACTAGTACTAACTCCCCTGGGTCATTCCAGCACAAAGGTGATCTTTAAGGTCGCCCGTATAAGGCCTCCAAAGGTGTCATCCCTATGGTGGAGTGATATCTATTGTTTTAGGAAAACTCCACCAAAGGTAAGTGGTCCTCCCATCTGCGATCGAAGTTGAGGACACAATCACGCAGCATGTTCTCGAGGGTCTGAATGGTCCGCTCAGTCTGACCATCCTTCTGAGGATGGAAGGCGGTGCTCAAATGAAGCTACGTCCCGAAAGACTCTCAAAACCCCTTCCATGGCTAGGAAGTAAATCGTGTGTCATGGTCAGAGACAATCATCAAGGGTATACCATGTAAAATCACAATCTCATGCACATAGAGGCGTCCCAAGATCTCTATTGTACCCTTCTCTCTGATCGGTGGGAAGTGGGATGAATTGGTGAGTTGGTCGATGATCACCCAGATAGAGTCATGTCCCATGGACATACGTGGAAGTCCTGTCATGAATTCCATAGATATCCCATCCCACTTCCACTCTGGGACCTCTAAAGGCTGCACCAAGCCTGCTGGTACCTAGTGTTCTGCCTTCACTTGCTGACAAGTGAGGTATCAAGAGACAAAATTTGTTATTACCTTCTTCATAAATGGCCTACAGTGCTGTTGTCTAAGGTCCTAATACATCTTTTCCACTCTTGGATGTGCTGCAATAGGGGAAGTGTGGAACTCTCTCAACACTTCCTCCTGAAGTTCCACTGGTACCAAGGTACGTCCTCTGAAGAGGATGACGTTCTCCCTACCTTCAGAAAATTTATCAGGTGCCTGCCTTGTGGATATCTGAGCTCTTCATGTCTCACAGTCAATGTCTCCATATTGCACCTCCCTGACTCACTGAAGAAGTGGGGGAGTGACTATAAGAGACTGTAGAAATACTGCTCCATCTCTATCCACAAAGAATATCTATAAAGTATCCAGCTGCTCTATCTCCTCGCCTAGAAACTGTATACCAGATCTTCTACTGACTGCATTTAAAACAACATTCCCCTTCCTAGGAGTATAGACTTTCTCAAAGTCATAGTCCTAGAGGAACTCAATCCAACATTGTTGTCTCAGGTTCAGGTCCTTCTAAGAGAAGGTATACTTGAAACTCTTGTGATCAGAGTACACGATAAAACGTTCACCCATTAGATAGTGTCGCCACATCTTCAAGGTGAATATCGTTGCTGATAACTCTAAGTCATGGGTAGCATAGTTATACTCATGCTATCTCAGCTTCCAAGAACCATATGCGATCACTACTAGATCCTCTATCAGGACACATTAGAGTTCAGTCCCTGATATATCACAGTAGACTAGGTATCATATTCCCTCCTCTAGAAGCCTCAAGATGGGGGCACTAGTAAGACTCTGCCTCTGCTCCTGAAAGATCTGCTGGCATATCTCTGACCAAATGAAGGGTTTCCCCTTCTTCGTCAAGTCTGATAGTGGTGTTGCAACTCTGGAGAAGTCTGGTATGAACCTCTGGTAATATCCAGTCAAACCCAAGAAACTCCATACCTCTGTCACACTCCTGGGTGGCTCCCAAGCAAGTACCACCTCAATCTTCGCTGGATATACTGCAACTCCTGCCTCCGAGATGACATGTCCTAGAAAGTGAACCTCTCAGATCCAAAATTGGAACTTCAAGAGCTTACTATAAAGCTGGTGCTCTCAGAGTGTGTCTAATACTACCCGTAAATGGTAGGCATGCTCCTCCTAAATAGTTGAGTATATCAGAATGTCGTCGATGAAGACTATGATAAAGTGATTGAGGTATGGCTGAAAAATCTTGTTCATGAGTCCCATGAACACTCCAGGAGCATTGATTATACTGAAAGTAATAACCAAGAACTCGTAGTGGTCGTACTGATATCTAAAGGTTGTCTTATGCAAATCCTTGTCTCGACCTCTGAGCTGGTGATATCCTGATCTAAGTTCTATCTTAGAGAACCACTGTGCTCCCTTCAACTGATCAAAGAATTTGTCAATTCTTGGGAGTGGGTACTTGTTCTTCATGGTCACCTGGTTCAGGAGTCGATAGTCAACACAAAGCCTCAAGATCCCATCTACCTTCTTGGCGAACAGAATCGGGGCTGCCCAGGGAGAAACACTAGGCTGGATGAATCCCTTCCCCTACAAGTCCTCTAGCTGTACCCACATCTCATGAAGCTCCACTGGAGACATATGATATGCTGGTGTAGATATCGATGTCGTCTCGGGTTACAAGTCAATGTAAAAGTCCACCTCTCTGCGAGGAGGTAGACCTGGAACATCATCAGGGAAAAAATCTTTGTACTGGTCCACTAATACAGGATAAGTGTGACTCTCCACATCAACTACTCTAAGGGTAAGGCTATCCAACTGATGAGTGATCAGTTGCACCCTCCTCCGGGTAAGTCTGTCCTGTGCTGAAAAGGCTCACTTCTCGCCGGTGAAGGTAAATCTGGTCCCATATGTGCGGACACACCAAACTTTGCGCCAAATATAGTCTATATGACCATGGACTATAGATAACCAGAATATACCCAAGATGATGTCATAAGGCCTCGACGCTGCTACTAGGAGATCCCAGCTGAAGCTCTCGCCTCCTAGAGTAAGCTCACACTACTGGCACTAGTGTGTAATCATCGAATCTGCTCCTGTAGGAGTCTCTAGATGTAAGGATTGAGCCAACGGCTCCGTTGGAATCTCTGATCCCTAAACGAGGGTGGTGGAAACAAAAGATTGACTGGAACCTGTGTCTATAAGAACTGCAGCTAAGGTGGAGTAGACACAGATCGTACCTTGAATCATCTTCGGAGCGGCATGATCGTAAGCCTCACCTACATGGAGCTGAGCTCTCCCATGTCTACCTGATCCCTATGGTCAGGGTGGATCTCCTAGTGGTGGTGGATGTAACACCTCAAAACGTCACCGACTTCCAGTTGTATGACCAGCTCCTCTGCCACATCCGTCTGCTACCTGCGGACCACCTTGATCGAATCTCTGTCTCTGCCTAGGCAGTCCTTTAACCATCCGATGATCATCCGAACTTTGGGTCGGACAGTCACGATCCATGTGACCCTACTTTCTTCTTGAGTAACATTTACCACTCCTGGAATATCTGTATCCATCTCCATTTACCCACACGACCAATCCTAAGTCATGCGGTCATCCACCTATAGGTCTAGTCCTCTTAGACCTCTGTGACATCTGTCTACTGCCAGTTGTAGAAGACTCTGCTACGTGTCGACTGGTGGTAGATCTCGCTGCTGGAGACTGCTCATTAAGGAAACTCTCCACCAAGAGGGCTCTCTCTAGCACCCCCGCCTGCGTCGGGATGCTGAGTGAGATCATAAGAGCTCTGATCTCCCGTCTGAGTCCCTACTCGAAGGTACGGGCCCTGAAGAATGGGTCATGCACCATATCGATGGAGTAGTGTGAGAGGTCGATGAACCTCACTGAGTATTGTGCCACCGTCATGTTTCCCTAATGAAGATTAAGTAGCTCCTGTATCCGCATAGCATGTAGGGTGGCTAGGACAAACTCCGCCCAAAACAGACTCTCGAAGTCTTCCTAGAGAAGTGTCGCCTTGTCATGCACCTGGAGTATCAGGCTCCACCATCTGTCTGCTGCTTCCTGAAGGAGACTCGTGGTAAGGATCACCATAAGGTCGGATAGTGTCCCTACCAGTCTAAAGACTCTCACCACAGCCTCCATCCAATCCTCAGCTACCTGCGGGTCCGTCTTGCCCCTGAACCTAGGCATCCTCTAGAGTTGGAACTCGTGCAACACGCTCAAGCGGCGTGCACTCTCTGCTGCTGGGGCTGGTGACATTAGTGGCCCAATGAGGAGTGGTACCACTGGTTCCTTCGCTGGAAAAGGGCCTTGCACTGAGGCCACATCGCTCAGTGGGCTATCTATGCGTACTACTCTTGGAACCCTAGATGGTTCTCTGCGTGCAGGCATCCATAAAATAAATAGGTGTGCCACTGTCAAAAAGTTATACCTGGTGAGATGAATCAAATAATTCATAAAGAAGACTCTTGAAAACACACATGCAATCAGTGTTTTCATGCACTGAGTAAAAAATTATAAGTTAGGGTCCTGGTGTATGGATACGTCGGCTGCTGCACCAATACTGGATTCCCTAAACTGATAACCACACTCACTACACTTAACACTATTGTCATTAAAAAGAAAGAACAGAGTTCTATGTTCTACGGTAAAACCGACTCCTTTGATACCAATTTGTCACGACCCATCCCCTGAGGCTCGTGTTGTGACTACCCCCAAGCCTTCCTTAAATAGGTCAGGGGTTGGTGACTAGCACCAAAGGTGTAAATCCCTAAAACTGGGAAGGTATTGCCTTTATAACCTGAAAATGCACACAATAGAGTACAATATGGAAGCAAAACACTAAGTAAAACTGTATAACAAAGTGTACTGAGAGTAAAAAGGGGGTCGGAAATACAATCCCAACTGTAAATTACAAGGAAACAGAAAGTACAACTAAAGAAAAGAAAAGTTGTCGATGGGTCACCTTTGAGGTTCCTACCTGAAGGGTAGGTACAGATCGGCTCCTTAGTACTCCAGGTTCATCCATCTCCTCCGTGTATCATCATGCTATATGGTCCACCTTTGAGTATCATTCGGTCCTGGTGCTCTCATCCTTAATCAGCACTGTCAGACGTCTGCATCCAACACAATGAGGTGTGGGAATAGCCCGTGCAGGGGTGTGTATAACGATACTTAGTAGGGACCCCGAGACCCTCAAGGTCTCACAAAATACAACAAGAATAAATCACAAAGTATGAAATCAACAGATAACCCCACTTAGGTATATGCTCATACATATACCTAAGTTATCAAGTAATTCATCTCAATCATGAGAAAAATAGAAAAGTTACTGACTCAGCTCACATAGGTATACATCTTTTGTAGAGATTTAGAGTTGATTATATGTATCCACTATATAATGTATTCTGTCGAACCCACACAGGATCCAAGAACAGTAGTCAGAACTGTCGAACCCACACAGGATCCAGGAATAGTAGTTAGAGTTGTCAAACCCACACAGGATCGAGGAACAGTAGTCATAACTGTTGAACCCACACAGGATCCAAGAACAGTAGTCAGAGCTGTTGAACCCACACAGGATCCAGAATCAGTAGTCAGAACTTTCGAACCCACACAGGATCCAGGAAAAAATAGTCAAAACTGTCGAACCCACACATGATCCAGGAACAGTAGTCAGAGAGTAGCCATCCACAGGGTTTCCACACAAAGAAAGCTTGATTATGGGAGGTTCTGCTCCCCAAGCCAAGTGTCGATACATCAACTACCACGAAGTCCCATGAACAAGTATCCCAAAGGTCTTCCACATCATAGGGGTCTCAACGCAATAGATGGAGCATCAATCAGATGTTCGTTCTGTGAGTTATTAGCCTTTTAGTCCTGGGGTCCAGTTAGATTCGTGCATGATCCAACCTGACTGTAACTCAACTATACCCCAAACTCCAGTGGGGTATACTCAAAGAGACTGACATGCTCCAAGATTACCAACTCCACTGATAGTTCTTCAAACGGATGTCTGGTGCCAAAGATATGGACAAAAGAAAGTAAAGGGGTCGCAGTGGGCTCGGGTTTGGTCCGACCTGGTCAGACAGACCCGGCCAGGCCCGCTGGGCCCGGTCTAGCAGGTCGCAAAGGCCCTGAGTATCATGAGGGCATGGACTGGTCTCGAGGGCGCGGACCATCCGTGGGTCGGTGTAAGGGCAGTTCGGCCCGGAGGCGTCGTGAGGGGCACGGAAGGCCGGCTTGGCTAGGCGAATGTGGGGCGCGGCTCGGCGGCTCAGCCCGGATGGCTGATGTCGGTTCGGCCAGCGCTACGAGGGTTGCGACTTGGGCGACTCGAACTGGATGGTCGAGGCCGGGAGGCTGGGCCAGCGCAGCTGGGAGGCGGTCGGGCCAGCGCGGCCGGGAGGTGGCCGGGCAGGTAGGGAGGTGGCAGGGCAGGCCAACGGGTGGCCGAGAGGTGGCCGGGTAGGCCAGCAGCAGGCCGGCGTGGGGCTGGGAGGTATCCGGGAGGAAGGAGGGAAGGCCGATGGGCGGCCGAGCAGGCCGGGAGGCAGCCGAGAAGGCCGGAAGGCGTCCGGGAAGGCCGGAAGGCATCCGGGAAGGCCGAGAGGCGGTCGGCCAGGCCGGCGGGGGGCCGAGAGGTGGCCGGGTGGCGGTCGGGTAGGCCGGCGGCCGGCCGGCAGGCGGTTGGGAGGCGGCCGGGGAGGCCGGCTAGGGATCGGCTAGGGCCGGTTCGATCGGTGGCGGTACAGGACGCCGCGGGGGCGGTGCGGGTCATAGAGACCGTGAGTAGCGCGGCCTTTGTCTTTGTGGCCTTCATCGCCTCGTCATTTCATCTCCATTCCGAAGGACATCACAAAAGAGATCGACGGAGGGTGTCGGGCCATGTTAGTTTATCCCGCACCCTCCGCGTTTAGGGTGATAGCAATCGGTCCATTAGAACGAACCACAACAATCCACCCGCAAAAAAGAAATCATCTTCATTCTTCGTTTTGAAGGAAAGGAAGAACATGGAACTTAAATGAAATTGAACCCCTACCTTTATCATCGTTCGTCGACGAATTCGCGGGGATGAAGACGCAGTTTTTTTTGTTTGTCGCTTCAAACGCACACTTCCAATCCCGAGCTCGCACGTCAGTTGTGGAAGACACTCCACGTTGGTAGGAGTTGGGGAAGAAGATCGAAGGAGATCGTTGTCGGCATTCTTCATTGGAAGAATGCATTCTTCATTCTTTGTTGGGAGATGAGGTTCTTTGTTGGAGAACTCTATTTCTCCCAAGCTCTCCTCTCCCCAATATTCCACCCAAATACTAAAAGTGATATGATTTCCCCAATTTAATTGTTTCCACAATATTCAAATTGGGGGAATTAATTACATAGGTTGGCGTGTTAAGGGTGGTGCATTGGAAACATTAAAGTTAGAGGAGGTCAAGAGGCTCTCCCTCATTAATGAAGGGAGTTGAGAGGTTTTCCTCTCCTCCCATTAATAGGGGTCGGGTGGTCCTCGCCACTATTATTCAAAATGGGAGGTTATGTGTTCTCGGGTGGTCCCCACTACATTAACCTCACATAGGAGGTTGAGGCGTGGTGGTACCCACCACCATAACATCTCATGAGAGGTTATGGCCTGGTGGTCCCCTCTTCCAACCTCCACATAGAGGTTATAGTTCGAGTGGGTCCTACCTCCCAACACCCACATGGTTGTTGGTAAAATAAAAAATAAAGTGTCGCACACATTTATTTTTATTTTAATCTTTCGCATAAAACCCGAAAACTATCTTTTATTCTTGACCCACTGTCATCGAGGTGAAAGTATTCTTAAGCGAATATCGGCTCTACGAGTTCAACGGTGCCCTCATATTTCAATTCCGAGCACTAGTTCAAAAGTTATAAAAACCCGCTCATATGTTTACTGAATGTACCCGAAAAAAACTTCAGAAATTGATTCCGGGCACACCGGGCCTCGAAATCATGCACCATAAATTTTTTCAGACTCGTAAAATTCTCATTTAATAAAAAAAATTACTTGGAAATTCCAGGTCTTTACACTATCAGCTGGCCTTCAGGTGTTTGGAAATATATAAACTCCCCAATAGGCATCCATGGTGCAACATAATAGTCAGAAATGGTGTCCAACTGGCACACTAGATCAATATATTCTTCCCATGATATGACCACAGAGGCACGTCTTGCAATGATGTGTGCACATGGAAACTATAAGGCCTAGAATATTCCCCATTGATATTGGATCGATTCCACTAATACCTATATTTTTTCACCAAGGCTATTTGTGGTGGGTTCTAAATGCTCTTGAACTTCAAATTGAGATTCTTCTCGATGGAAAAGAAAGAAATGATAACTATAATCTTATTAAATGTTCTTTTCAATCTCTCATTGAAAGCACCTTTCATACCATAGCCCCTACTGAATCCCATATGAGGCTAGTTTTTGTCTATCCATGACGTACTTCACCCACCAACAAAATTTATCCTAAACTAGGGTTGTTATAGGTAACTTGTCAAGCCCCTTGAATACACAATTGATGCACATAATAATGTTTGTGGCCATGTGTCCATACATATTCCCCCCGCCATATGCCAATTTCCATTTTTATTTTAGAATACACAACATATAATCATACACTTCTTGATTACACTTGTTGATTTTTTCAAAACATTCTTAAAAACTCCATTCATTTGGCACATATGCTACACAAAAGTGATCATATTTCACATAAATAGATTTTATCTTTATGTTTAAATAGTAAAAAAAATCATACTAATCCTCATGGTTTTCGTATTCATAGTTTCATTATGGAATGTTTTACACATGTTTCTAGAAATGTGTTTGATGTAGTATTGATGATGTGGATTTGGGGGTATCCAAGTATCAGGGTCCACATTGATTGCCTAATTGATTACCTAATACTGATCAGATATCAAACACACCCTGAATTTCAGTGAAATAGTTGCTGATACATTCCAAAAACCAACTCCATGATGCATGGTTTCCATTCTCTATAATGAAAATGGAAAGAAGAATAGGTGAATAATTTTTATCTTGGTTTATTTAATCAACAATACACCCTTTTATTTTTCGTATAGAAACATTCAATCAATTTGTATGAACTATTTGCTGAAATAAAATACGAAGATATAGGGGATGAATGCCCAGAACAACAGATGAAATTGAAAATGATATGGATCATTTTAGTTATCTGGAGACACATGTTCATTCATATGAATATGGAATAATACTTGATTTTTGTGTCTCATTATTGTACACAATTTTAACAAAACCCCATATGAGTCATCCCAATCACCATAGACCTTCAGAATTTCCTTCTATTTCATCATCCATGCCTTATTATAGGAAATCTTATATCCAAAATTTTGTTGTATCCTCTCTTTCACAAGGGATATAGGAACATCTTGACAAGTCCTAATCATCTAGATGATAATGGATGAAACAAATTCAGAAACCAATGAGGTATGATCTTGTGCCAGGTTTGGATGAATGAAAGTGTGAGATTCCTTAATCTTCAGGATTCTATAACCTCAAAATGAAATGTCTGGAATCACCCTCAAGCAGAAGATACAATCACCCCCATACTTTTCACACCTTATGTGGTCCCCTCAATGTGAAATCTCTTTAGAATTTTTTTAATGCTTCTTTACTGGGAAAATCTCTTCAAACATATAAGGATTTTTCCCAAATCACTAAACCTATCTGGCACAACTTTGAGAAATTCATTTGCAGGTGTGAGAAAACTATAGTAGAATTTAGTCACATGTTCTGTTACTTACTACCAAGATCTAAAAAGTGGTGGATTATTTATTGTGGGTTGAGGATGTCGTACAACTAATGGATATCTAAAAAATCCTCATCAACTTCAGTTTCTCCCTCATCATCATCAATGGTTTCACTTTCTATTCCATCATTACAAAAATCCTCATTAGAAGTCATATTTACATGTATATCTAGGAGATCATCTTGGTTGTCCTCTTCTACAACATATCAAATAGCCTTAATTTATTGGAAAAAACTATCTTCAACCTCTCTTGTAAGTCTATATATTTGTATAATTGTACATTTTTGTAGTATAGTAGAAACATAAACATATAACTTCATTATGGTACCATCTAATAATTGGGAAAATAAATTTTTTTCTTAGACCCACTACGCATCAGCAACCAATGGAAAAGCTAGATTCTATAGTGTAGCTAGGAATTTCCAATGTCTATAACTCATAGAATTTATCTCTTGATCAGGTCCCAAATTTAAGGAACCATGAATTTTATCTTAAAGTTCACTTAGGTTTACACAATAAGATATACTAACCATACTATAAGAAGCTCCTTTATCAGTTTTAATAACCTTCATGTAGTAGTACATATAGGAAAACATGACTCTCTACATCAAAAATGTTTTTTGATTAAGATTTTGATAGTGTAGCTAATATTGACAATGATGGTTGACCATATAATATTTATTTTACTATAATTTTATAACATATTTTTATACCCAAAAATATGATATTAATGTTTCATTATATAAAATTTTATTATAATATAAGTCACATAATGTTTTGGAAACCAAGGTAAAAAGAATAGAAAACACCAAATCATATTATTTATCATTGATAAATTGAAAGTTATGATCATATAAAGTGAAATTGAGAATAATATACACATTAAATAACACATGAACACTTTACAACATATAATAAATACCTTGACATTTTTCAACAGAATATGGTTTGGATGAGATGAGTCTAACTTTATAAGTGAGGTAAAATACAACTTATTTTCAATTGGTAGCTTAATAACATCTTCCCAAATGATTTACTTAACTTATGAGTTTTTAAAATATTTTAACCTTATAGTGACATATCTTAGATGTTATCTTAGATGTCATTAGAAGGACAATTTTTTTGAAAATTCATTAGTTAAGTACAAACGTTTAGAATATGTTATTAAGCTGCCAATTAAAAATAAGATGGATTTACCTCACGTCTGAAGTGAGGCTGATCTCATCCAAACCATGTTCTATTGAAAAAATTTAAGGTGTTTCTTGTTTGTTTTAAAACATTCATGTGTTATTTAATGTGTTTTTTCCTCTCCATTTCACTTTATATGATCATAATTGTCATTTTACCAATGATAAATAAATTTATTTGGTGTTGTATCTTCTTTTTTACCTCAGTTTTCAAAAACATTCTATGAATACTATTGAAAATGAGGGTTGGCCATATAATATTTATTATACTAAAATTTTATAACATATTCTTCTATCCTAAACTATGATACTAATGTTTTTTAGTATATTTTTTAATCATCCTAAAGTTATTTCAGTAATTTATAAAGAAAATATAAATCATCTAAATCATATCACGAAGGATTGTCAAATTATGTGTGCATAAAGTCCCATTTTCATATACCGGGATACCCCGAGTCAAGCCCATGACACCTTTTCAGAGTTGTTACTCCTAGGTACATCTGTACCAAATCCACATCTACTAGTTTGTATCCAGAAAGGGATTTTATTACTTAGATAATCACATATTATTTACGCTACCAATTTTTTAGAGTGTTTTCCTATATCCTAAAATATTACACTAATTGTTACATAACCATTATTTAATTATTTCAAAACCACTAGTTAATCATTTCTTAACAATTATTTAAACATTGGTTAACCATTAGTTAAACATTGGTTAATGATTCCTTAATCATTCCATAATCATTCCTTAACAATTCTTTAATCATTCCTTAATTATTCTTTAATTGTCCCTTGATCATTCTTTAACCATACCTTAATCATTATTTAATCATTAATTAGTCATTCTTTAATCATTACTTAATTATTCTTTCATAATTAGTTAATCAATAATTAATCATTACTTAATAAATAGTTATTCATTACTTCTTTATTCATTCCTTAATCAATCTTCAATCATTAAATTATTATAATTTAATCATAATTTAATCAATACTTAATCATTATTTAATCATTAATAAATCATTATTTAAACATTCCATAATCATTAGTTAAACATTACTTAATCCTTAATTAATTATGACTTAATAATTTTTTAATCATATGATATTCATTAGCTAATTATAATTAGCTAATCATTATATGTAATAATTTTTTAATCCTAATTTAATCATTGGTTAATCTATACTTAATCATTACTAATAATAACTATTATTTATAAACTATAGATAACTAACTAAACTAATTAAAAAATAACATATTTCAAACTAACTAAAAATTATTAAATTAAAAAAAAATAACTTTAAATTGAACAAGAAAAAATGCCTCTAAATGAATTTCATAAAAAAGTGGGACATCTATTAGGCCACCAGATCCACCGTGCATGAAGAAGACTTCATCTAGAGAGAGTGGCTGGAATGTAGAGAAAAGGGTTGATTTTCAAGTGATGAGGATAGGGGTGGGTTCCATTTTATAGAGAGTTAAGGAAAAGGTGGTGGGGTGGGATTTCGCTCATATGTTCAGCAAAGGGCGCCCCCTACCACATTTTTCATTATCATTAGGTGAAATGTGGTAGGCACCCATCCACCTTTTCAATGTCACGAATATAAGGAAAAAAATAGTGGGGGCTTGAAAGGTGGTAGGCCCCCTTTATCCTTTCAAACACATTTTTTTTTAAATTAACCTATAAATATTAATAAAAATCTAAAAACACATAAGAAAACTCTCCTAGTTCACTTTTTTGGTGAACTTATTGGCCTATGGTAGGTTTCTCATCCAAAAGTTGTACTGATTCAACCTTATACACATGGAGTCATTTGTATCTATATCTAGGGTTGAGATTAAATATTTCATTCACTTCAAAATAATTTGGTTTTATATCTATACCGATAATGGGTGTTTGCGGTCATTTAATTTTGGAATTATAAGTATCACACTTAGTCTGTTTTTGACCAGGGTTTTTCATAGGATAGCCACAAATTCATCTTTGGTGACAAATATGATGATTTTTTTCATTCTTTTGGTGGAAAAATTTCTGAAATTTTTATATATTGTGATATGGTTGAAGTTTTCTTAGTGTTGTTATGGTTTTTTCTTCATGGTAGTTTTCCTCGCTGATGATTGTTTTGGAATTTGATTACTTTAGTCATAGAGATGCATTTGAGTTAATGGATTATTTTTAAAGAAAATTTTGATTTTATCTAGGTGATGGATAGATTCGTGTGTTTTGTTTCCTCTTCACAAATACCTTTTTTTATTTTTTAATAGAACTAATTTTTCGGGATAGGTGAGAACCCTACAAGCTACTAGGTTCCAACCCTCAATCAATAGACTTAAACAAAATATCAAATTTCAAAACAATCAAGGCCAGTTGGCACAACCAGACTGTCGAGTGTGAAATCAAGGATGACAGGACACACCTCGAGCCCAGCACCCATACGATGACCGAGGCTTCACATGCTCCCAGTCGTCATAGGAACATCGTCACCGGAAAACGAACCAATAAGACTAGTCTCTTCGCCAGGATCATCACCGGAACAAAACCATCTCAAATAATAATGTAATACAAACATCACACATCCACTGAAAACCCACAGAAACAGACGACCTTCCAGCGAACACCAAACAATCGCATCAAGACTGCATGAAGCCATCACACCCTGCACATTGTCACCCATGCTAAAACTATGAAACAGGCAGGCCCTATCGTTGTACACTCCACCGACACACACCAATCACAATGGATGAGCATGGGGAGAGGGAACAAATGATAGGAAGAAGCCACAAGCCATCAGAGGGGAAAACCATAAAATTGTCAAATTATAAGAGCAGATCAAAAGTAGAAACCAAAACCACAAGACACCAAATAGTTGAGAGAAAATGAAACGTGGAAAATCTCACCCCTGCTCCACTATCAGCGTGTATTATCTCACCATAGCACCTGGTTGCCGATGGGTCAAGGGGGATAGTCGGGCGCCACTATAGGCTGTAAGGACTACCACCATTCCTAAAGAAACCACTGAGGATGACACCTGAAAAGACTCAGCACCGAATCCCCCACTTATTGTATGCCTTTAGACCAGTAACTAGACAAGAAGATCGAACATAGTTGAGAAAAAAAGGACAAGTCACATCACTGAGCCGAAAGCAGAGAGGGATGAGAAAACAAGGAAATGAACGCCTCGGGGAAGTCCAATGAAACTGATTTCGAAGAAAAGCAAAAAACATAAGACAACATCGTAGGAAGCAAGCGAGATGACTAACAAAATCCAGAGGAGGATCATGCCACTGTAAGGGGATGAAACCCTAGCCTAGAGAGGAGAGTGCTCAAGAGATAATTCTAAGAGGAAACAGAGCCATCCTCCACCCCATGGTTTGTTTCCTCTTATTAGATGGGAATTTTATCAGTCTCTATGGATTGGTGATCATTGATGGATGAAGGAGATGAAAATTTTGGTTTTTGTTGATGTTTCTAGTGGAGTTGTTCATTTCTAGTAGGTTTTCATTTATGACTAGGAGGGTAATAGGGTGACATTTTCACAAATGGTGGAAAGTGAAGGTATTAAGGCTATAATGGTGTCATGTAATAGTAGAGGCATTGGGATGGAGGTGTCAATTCACGCACCCTCTAGTTGTGGTTTGAATTATAAAAATTGAAAATAGTTATTTGGTTTTTTTAATATTTAAATTTTGAATTTTTGAATTTTTATTTTTTTGGATGTTTTGGTATTTAGTTATTAGGTTGTGGGAGTTCGCACTTAACCACTTAAAAGTGGCTATTCCAAAAATCATAAAAAAAGATTGGATGGATGGGTATGTGTGTGTGTATATGTGTATATAGGTGTATGTATGTGTATGTATACGTATGTATATATATGTGAATGTATATATATATAGGTGTATGTGTATGTGTATGTGTATGTGTTTGTGTAAGTGTATATGTATGTGTATGTGTATGTAAGTGTATGTATATATTTATATGTGTGTGTGTGTGTTTATTTATATGTATGTATGTGTGTGTATGTGTCTATATGTGTATATATATGTATGTATGTCTATGTATGTGAATGTACACATTTATGTGTATGTATGCATGTATGTATATGTATGTGTATGTGTATGTGTATGTGTATGTATGTATGTGAATATTTGTGCATGTATGTGTATGCGTATGTATATGTAGATATGTGTATGTACATATATATGTATGTTTATGTTTATGTGTATGTATGTATGTGTATGTGCATGTTTATGTATGTGTATATATATGCATGTGTATGTATGTGTGTATGTGTATGTATGTGTACGTGTGTTTTTGTGTGTGTGCGTATGCATGTGAAAGTAAGTATATGCCTATGTATGTGCCTATATGAGTATCTGTATGAATATATCATTATATAATAGGAAAAATCATTTGGTTCTTCAATTTCACATACCTCATTATAGTATACAAATACAATCATATATGTGCACACAATCACACGCATTTGGGTTTATGTAATGATATATATGTATTATGTATATATATAAATTTACTCATATATTATATACAGTTTGGATATATATAATTATGAATAAAAATTTATACATCAAAGAAAATAATTTCTTTAATTTAAATAAATGAATTGAAAAAATATAACTTTAATTATATCAAATTAATTATATTGAAATTTTTTTATTTAAATACATTATTATTTTTATCATTATATATGCCATCCCTTATAATATGAATAATTAAAGTTATTCAAATGTAATTAATGTAATTATGTGCGTGTGTGAATTTTAATAATACATATATATGTATATGTAATTTATATATATTTTTTAAGTTATTATTTAAATATAAAAAATGAAGCACAATTTTTTTATATACAGTTTATAATAAACTTAATATTTATATTTTAATGTGTAAAATGTATGGGAAATCTTTTATATTTAATTAAAATACATTTATAATAGTTAAAAATATAAATATACTTTTTTATTTAGTGTATAATATTTATTTATTTATATAATAATTTTTTAAAAAAATATATAACTAATAATATTTAAATACAATTTATGGTAACTAATATTATATACATTTATATAATTAGTAATTATTAATATTTACATAGAAACATTAAATAATATAATAATTTTTATACATTAGTAAATAATTGTTGTTTAATTTATATTGAAATTACAATGAAAATAATATTATATGTATTGTATATAGTTAGATGCACACACATATATGTTGGATTATCCTACAGGCTTGCACGCACACACAGACATGCATGTCATTGAGTTATTTAAACATGTGCCCCCACATATTTATATATAAATAAAGAAGATCATATATGTAAAAGAGTAATTGAAAAAAGGGAACATAAAACCATTAAATGAATTTATAAAAAGAACTTATCTTTATAATTTTTGTAATTTTATAATTATTTTCTTATATCTATAATACTAAAAAATTTAATTAATATTTCTATTTAAGTAATGTATATATTTTAAATTTTTTTGAATGTATAATTTTAATTATTTATGAATATGATTATACATTTATATAATTAAGGATGTAATTTAAAAAATATTCATTCATATTTATATATATTAGGTTGAGGGTATTACAAATTAAAAAGAACATATTCACCAAGACACCCTAGTGGGTCAAGCCTCATCCCTCTTTGAAATGAATAGTAAACACTCACTTGATTTATTTTATTACATATTTATGGCCCTAAAAACTTAAGGTTTTGATGGCCCAAAAACCCAACTGAATGTGGCCCAAAGGCCCCTGAAGGAGATATTTTTATGGTCCAAATGAATAGAAAAATGTCGTGTCGTGTCAATAATCTTTAATTTGTGCCACCCCCAAGCCAACATTATCACATTGTGTTGTTTCATCACATTGTGAAAGGTCATCCCTCCATCACCCATGGAAAATATATGTGGGTGGAGGGCCGATTGATAGGTTTAAAAACACTTATTACTCTTTTGAGTCTCCCACTCAGCGACACATGCATGTCTTCACATTGCTCCACTTTCCAATGGTGTTGTGTCATCTGCCTAGTCACTTGAGAAGCCATGTCACCAATCAACATGCCACACCTCCCTCTTCCAGCAATTATCGCACCATTCTTCCCTCCATCTCACCATAGCAGGGTACCCCTAGGTTCTACATAAGAAATCTGAGTTAGGAAAGAGCCAATAATAAGCGCTAATGCTCTCACCGCTCTTTCTAACAACCCACCTAGTGACACCAGTGTATTTCCATGCTGCAACACCCACCAAGTTGCACTGCATCATTCACCTAGTCACATTATTCCACATAGATGTGTGTTGTTGTGCAACATTATGATGGTTCGAAGGCCTTATGGGACAAAGTCTAAAATTTGCATCCAAAAATCCCACTTCAGATGAATAATGTTGTTTCTATAGTACATTGCTATAGTACCTACTATAGTACCCAAACTGCTAATGTGCCACAATACTACTATAGTAACATGACAATCCACCCCTACCTGAATTTGAATATGAGTTTCATGTATGATTATGAGGTGATATTACCACTTAAGTATGCCCCCAACTGCTATTAATATAAATAATAATACTTATAATTATAATTAATAATTAACTAAATTTTTTTATAAAATTAATACAATATATACACTTATAATTAGTAATAATAGAATATCTATATTTTAGAAATTATAAATCTCTTTAAATATAATTATTAAAATTCTTATTTTTAATTTTATAGTTTTATAGTTAATAATGTATTATGAAAAACATTCATACATTTATATTATTCATGTATTTTATAAAAAATATTATATTATTAATTTATATATTTTTTATTAAAATAATAATAATTTATTATTATTTTAAATATAATTGGTAGTAAATTTATTACTAATTAATAATATATTGAAAATAATTATTTGTAAATTAAAAGCATAGTGATTAGTATATTTTAAAATATATATTAGAATTCATTATAACAATATTAAATATGTACTCACTCATATAATTAATAAAAGTTTATAAATATTGTTAAATTCATTTAAATATAATTATTATTAATATTATATTTAGAAAAAAATAATAGTATGTACATTAATATAATTGGTAATTTATTGTTAATCTTTTTATTTGAATGTAAATTTTAATATTTATTAATTAATATTTTATTATTTATTCATTTTTAATATTTTTTAAATTTCTATAATGAATATCATCATTAAATTTTTTAATATTGTTTTAATTCAACAATTTTTATTTAATTTTTATATTTATTCATTTTTAATATTTATTCATTTTTAATATTTTTTAAATTTATTTATCCTTAATAATTATTTATTTAATATTTTTTTATGATTTATTCCATTATTAATATTTATTTATAAATATTTATTTATTATATTTTAATATTTCTAATATGTTTGTAGTTTATTTAAATAATAATTTTTTATTTTTTATTTTTTAAATATTTTAGTTTAATATGTTTTTTATTAAATCTTTATATAAATATTATTTATACATTTTTAGTTATTAATTTATTTTAAATGTTTTTTATTGAAATATAATTTTTATTATTTCTTATTTCTTATTTTAATATTTTAATATTGATTAATTTTTAATATTTTTGTAATTTATATACATAATATTTTTTATTCACTTTTAATATTTCTTATATTTTATATAATTGACCTTATTTATTCACTATTAATACTTCTTAATATGGGTGTTTATTGGGGATAAAGTTAAGGTTGATAAATCCTTATTTATCAGTGTTATATATGTGACCAATAAAAGGATTCTATATTAGTGCACAACATTTTTGTAGTGATAAATCTACTTTTATCAGCGATTTTTTTGTGATGATAAAGACATGCCTTTATAAACACAAATTAAATCTATGATAAAAGATTTTTTTACTATTGTTTTTTATTTTATAGTCGATAAAAGTAATTTTTTTCAATGTTTTTTGTTAGCATTGATAACACCATTTCATTATTTTTAAAAGAACCCTTATATTCATGGCATTCCTCCTTAACATTCAAATACTCACAAAACCAATACTTTAAAAAATCCTATACCAAAATATTTTAATGAATATGCCCTCAAAAAGAAAGTTATGATATTCATAACGTGTTCTTAAGTATTTCTATATCGATCTTGTATGAGTGTTTCTTACTTTTTTGGTTGTTTTTCCCAAAAAAAGTGGTGTCCATGTAATCACCAACTTCTATTTTACAAAATATCATATAAATAATAAATTCTACACAAAACCAATATATAATCATCACTAATCAAATTATCATTACCCCTTTCATAAACTCAAGATCATTCCTTTTTTCGTTTTCACATTACAAAAAATATCAACTTATTTATCACATGATTATTTGTTGTACTATTAGGAAGAATGACAGACTACCTCTGGTCTTTTAAATTTTCCCAAATATATTAATATTTTAGATAGAATACCCTTATTTATCGATGGATGAGTTATTTCTAAACAATTAGTTATCATGATTCTAAAATTAGTACTCTATTATATAAATTAATTATTAAAAGATATCAAATAAATAGTAATAAGGCCTATATAAATTTTATAGTGATATGTTTTTTTTTATTTTAGTTCTTATATGACTTCAATCGTTTTTTTGTGTTTAAAATAATTATATTATATGGTTACTATCTAGATGGTATTCAATAATGTCAGTATTTATTCCACTTAAAATTTGTTTAGAAAAGGTTTAAATGGTTCCTCTAATTGGGGTAATATTTGGTTTGAAACTAGTTTTCACATTTATTTAGTTGTTTAAAATAAAATTTTCTTATATATTACTTCAATATCTAAGTTCAAATGAATAATAAATTGTTACTTTTTCAGCTCAAAAAATTCTCATATGAAGTGAATAATACTACTGGTGGTGAAGAAAATAATACTAAAACTATTTTTCTGGATACAAATTGTAACATGTGTTAAAACCAATACATTATTTATTTATAAATTTTATAAAAAAATCTATATTCTGAAATTTTAACCATATACTATACAATGTCTAAAAAGAAAAGAAAATATTATTAATATTATAATCTTTATATAATGGGGTTTCCCATCACAATCATATATATTTTATGTTATATTATTGTTAATATTTAATTTAGTTAAATAAATAAGATTATATATAGTATTGGTTTATTATAACTATATATGAATTACAAAATAAAATATATATTATTATGATTCTAACATCATACCATATGGAAAAAGCTATGAATTGTTAATATTAATCATATGTAAATCTGATCCATGATTCTCTATATACGTAAATAAATATATATGAGTTTTTATATAAAGAATAACATATTTGGATTATAAGCTCATAAATTCTATGTATTTATTTATTTATAGTTATATATTAATATTGTTGAACCAAATAAAATGAATATGAATAAAAATAGATGGATTCACATCATATGATAAAATATTATGCAGATGGGGTTAAATAGTTCGTCATGTTTATAGAATTTCTTGTAAGTGACCATTCTCAAATCACTTGTCTATGTTTACTTTATTGTTAGTCAAGGAAAATTTATCCAAACAAGTTATAAGAACACTTGATATTTCATGGAATATATTGAATTTATAAAGTTTGAACTAAACATGAGGAATAAATAAATATAGTTAGTAATTGGGATACACTATGGTTTATACATTTTATAATATGATACATGTAATATCCCTTGTTTTGATGGGTCAAAAATTCAGAAGGAATTTTATTTTTCAATGCTTAATGGGATAGATGTTGAATCAAGACTTGTAATGGAGTTTCGAGAGTTAAAATGCCAGAAAGTGTTGTTGTAATATGAGAAATTAGGCTCCAGAGATATCTAACGTATTCTTATGAGTATCAGAGGCATCAATTTATGTTTTGGGAGTTTTGGAGTTTTCTAAAAAGTGTGTATGGTTCGGTGTGCATGGTTTAGGAAAAATCTTGTAACACCAAGATAACCATGAAATTTTTCATTTCATTTTGAACTTCACACGGTTGAGTTTCATGGTTATATCATGGTTTGGGGTAATTTGTGTGAGGTAAAAGGATAGACTGTGTGAGTATGATGGGCTTTCGAGGCATGTCGCATAGGCTATACATGGTTTTAGACAAACTGTGTTCCTTGTTACATAAGGGAGGCAGTGCTGTTAGCACAGATGAAACATGATTTATCAAACCATGTAGCCTAACCATGAAATTCATGGGTGTTGAATAGTGGAGGTGTGTATGGTTACCACACCATTTGGATAACTGTGTGGCAAAATCATCCAAGTGTGTGTCTTGGGATAGATCCAATAGCACGATTGGTGCATGGTTTGGAAAACCATGCAGAGAAAACTTACAGTTGCCCGTAATTTAATTAAAATGGTGTCATTACCATTTTCCCCTCCTGTAATATAACTTTATCTTTCCCAATCTCTTCCCCTCACATGCACAAACCATATGAGGGTTCCTCCTCCTTTCATCATTATTCTAATATTTTATGTAGGGATTGTTCATGGGTTTTTTTGGCATTTAAGGTGATATTTCTCTTCCTCCTCCTTCATTTTCTACCTTCCCCGGGTTCCTTCTAATTTTGGATGCATGAGTTTAGGGATTTGATTCTAATTCCACTAAATCAAGGTGGAATCATCCATGGATGATGGGGATTTTTGTCGGCTTGGGTAGAGGAGATCTTGAGATGGATTCAAAAATCTATTTCATGGAATTTTATTAAGGTAAGTTTTCTTGGTAAAATTTCAGAGGGTTTTCATAATAAATTTATTTATTTATGTGTTTTAATGGTATCACCTCTTAGGTATTTGGATTTTAATGTGGTCAGGTTTGTACCATGGGTCTTCAATGAGTGTTTGGCTTCGGTTTTGGTGTGGTGCAATGACCTCATGAGTTTTATAGATGTATGACAAGTTGGGGTTTAATGAATTAAATATTTATAATTGTTATAATAAATTGATCGTGGTTTTTTGGTGTGAGTTTAAGGTTGGGGTGATAGAGATGAGCTTGGTTGGGTGCCAAGGATTTGGGGTGAGACTTGGATAGGTATTGACAATGATACTATGATTTAGAAATGTTTTTCAAAGCTTCATTGATGAGGTAGGTGGTATAATATCTTTACCCATAGTCTTGATAATTGTCTTACATGTGTGTGTGCAGTATATTCCTTAGATCCCATGGGTGACTTTATTTTTCCCTTAATTTATAAAATTGGTTTGGTAATTAAATTGATACCATTGACCTTCCATGGATCCCATTGGACCTGTTGGATTTTGGGTGACCAGACCTAGGACCACCCATGGGGTGATCCCTCCTTTGAAAAATAGAATTTTTTGTTGTTGATTTTTGGTAAAATCTTATTAGGCCTTCTTATATGATTAAATGGTGTGTTTTTAATTTTATTTTTTTATGCATTCCCATTGGGAAAACTATGTTTAAAAATGTGCATTGTTTTAGAATGGGTGGGTGGTGACCTCTTCAGTGAAAATGGTTTAATGACTCTTTCAAGTGTCCTGGGTGGAAAAGAAAGGTCATGGACCTTGATTGTTTTCCCTAATAAAAAATACTCTAGTTTTAAATGATAGTTTTGAAATATGTAACGATGATGTTTGGTTTTGGTATTTTTATGACATGTGAAAACAATTGGATTTTATTGAGGCATGTTTTGGTTTTAATGGTCCATTTAGACCATGATAAATGTTGTGATTTATAAATTAAATAGAAATGGTTTGAAAGGGGAGTGTTTGATTGTTAAATGGTTTGAATAACATTTAACATAAATTTATGTGGCTAAAATATGAAATGGTTTAATTTTGAATTTTTTTTTATATGATGAAAGTAAGGGACCATGGAAATGTTGAATGAAATGGTATTAATTGATAATGGAATGGTTAGGGATGGTCAGACATGACATGACAAATATTGGTTGTATTCATGGACAGATGATCCATGTTTACTGACTTATGACTAATGTTTTTGAGATGTTGGACTAATGATCCACTCCTTGGCTTTGTCTAGTCTAGACTGATTCTCTAGGAACCTCGGTACACTATAGTATTTGGAGGATGGGCATGGCATTCCTAACTCTAAGGGTATGGACATGGAATTCCATATTAAGTATGGGATGGTTGGAGATGGTTTTTTGAGTCCCAGTTCGATACTTGGATTGATGATCCTTATTTTCTGACTCATTTCCTAGTGGTTGGGATAGCCAGACATGGTGTACCAGATCCTAGTTGGATTCTGGTATAGAAGCTCCTTGATTTCTAACCTGTGACCTCTATGATATATGGATTAGATGACAATCTTTGTTTGTGATAGGCTTAATGTAAATGGGAAACACTTAGATCAAAGAAAAAAAGTGATCAAGTCATCATTTTTAAATATTAAATCCTATTTTATTTACCTAGTTGAATATATTTATTCCTTTTCTTGCATTCACTATTGTACCAATTGGTATTTTTCTTTAGAAACTAATGGTGGTGGATTACTAAGTTTTACTCACACCCTTCTTGGAATGCCATTGTACTTGTGTACCTGAGCAACTCTCACATGTTTATTGTAGTCATATTTTTGGGTTGAGGCCTATGTTGAGTTTTGTTTGGTCAAGAAGAAGCACTCGAGTGGTATTTGGTGAATGGATGGATTTATCTTAGTGATGTTGTGGATCCTCTTTGGTGGTCCTTCTTTAATTTTTATTTTTTTTATGTTATGTCACTGGACCCATGGGTAGTTGTTGTATGTATGACATGGTTGTTAAGGACCTTTTTGAATTTCATGTTATTATAGAATGTTTTAGTCTTAGTTTATTTATTATTTCAACATAATCTGATGTGTATGATGTTTGGTTATTTACTTCTGGTTATGAAGTCAGATAATGAAGCATAGTATCCTCATAGATCCAATTTATAACCCTATTTCTAGTTGATAGTCTCTAGTGTATGAGGAGGCATGCTTGAGGTCATGTGGTGAACCGGCTTGGGGAACCAGTTTAGTGGAATCCAAGCTAGGGAATTACAATGTGGTATGAGATAACTTACTTTAATATTATTTTAATACTTGGTTTTTGGTAGACTGGAGATATAGGAATGTGTTAGAGGTTGAGATGGATACGGGGCTGCTACATTGTGAACACCTGCCCCGAAAAGAAGTCTAGGTTACTAGAGGTTGGAATGGTTGTTATGGTTTTTTATGTTACAGTTGAATATGATTTTCTATTTGATAAATGCACATGTTATTTGGATTTTATGACTTGTGATGGATTTATAGTTCTTGTCCCATAAGAAAAGGACTAGTGATTTGGTTTTGAATCTTGGACTAAAAAGGTAAGAGGTGTCTAATTCACCATGTTAGGCATATAGGATCCACATATTATATCCATGCCAGTGTTTCATTTTATATATTTTCTTCTCATGGTAGGTTATGTGGACCTACAGTAGGATGCTCGACACTGAGGATGCTCGGGTAGTCCTTGTGCATGGTGGGTGAAGTGACCCTAGTGGGTCAGTGTGGTATAAGTGTATAACTACTGGAACCTTGTGGGTGGTTTTGGTGTGAGGTTGGTAGTATGTCTGGGTCCTCCACAGAGCAGTCTGATGTGATGATTCTCAAGAGTACGGGATCCATAGTTGTGCGTATTGGGTCAGTATATGACACTTTTATGGTGTGGGGACTTAGAGGAGGGTTTTTTGACTTTATAATTTCATGTGACGATGATACAAGTTCATGTTCAGTGCCCCATTAGTTGTGTAATTTTTTGAGATGGCATAGACCTAGGGTGGTTGGACCTAGTGACCTTTTGACATGACTCTAGTTTTGGGAGTGGTGTCATGTGGCTTTCAAGGGTGACCTGTGAGAGAGTTTTCCTAAGTTATGAGTGCTTTTAGTCATGTGTAGTAAATATGGTTGTTTTGGACTTTTTACTACAGTACAAAAAGAGAAAATCCTAGTATTGGGTTTCAGAACATAGGAATCCATTGGTTTTGAGAAAAAAACTTGAGTGAAAGTGTTTCAACCATATGTTTGGTTTCTAAAGGAACATGATCTTTCAAGTGCCTAGACTAGGTAATAGAGGTGTAGATTGTTATTCCTAGTGGTTATGAGATTTATTAGGAGTGTAATAGGTGTTGGAGGGCATGTGGTTCTGGAATTAAAGGTTTTCATTGGGTGATGACTGTATAGGTGAGATAGACCTGGCATGTTACAATGTGAGACACATGAATGTTTCGAGTTTCCTTGGAGTGGAAATCACTAGGAGTATTGATGATTCAGTGGTTCTTTTGGTTTTTGAGGGAATGAACATTTAGGTTCCCAATACAATTAACTATTTAAGTGTCTCTAGTGATGCGGTGAGAGAGTATATGATCTTAGTGTAACTATTAAACAATTGTCATGTCCTGAGTGGTCATGCAAGTGGTTTTGGTTCATTGAGTTTATTTTAGTTTTGAAAAGAACCAAGGGTTCTCTATAGCAGATGAGATAGGAATGCAGAGCAAGAATGACTAGTGAATAGGTATTTTGAGCTAATGTTTTGTAAATCTTGACTCGTTAGAGTCAGAATTAGGTTTTGTTGGGGACTCACACAAGATTTCATGTAATAGTTAAATGGTAATGGTATTTTGGAGGCATGATATGATAGTGATGCACTATGTTGTTTGGTTTGTGTATTTGAAATTATGAGAAAGTTAACTTTAGGAGAAAGGGTCATGTAGGAATCCATGAATAGGCTTAGAAACTATGGGGGTGTGATAAGACACTTTTGTTAGGGAGGTATGGGGCCTTTATATGAGGTTCGTATATCTCTATAGATAGAGTTGAAATTATAAGTGGATGGGTTGTAGTGGTTTTCATTGAAAAAATCTTAGCATTTTCTCAATCTTGGTATGATCATTCCCAATATCATGACATCATCCAAGGAGAGCTAAAAGATATTGGGCTATATGCCTAGATACTATAATGTATTTTTGTTGGATATAGGTCCTTTTATAGTTTATTCTCATGGAGTGGTGTATGTGGATTTTTTTGGTGTGAAGTGCACCATGGACCATTTACGAGTGAGGTCCTCATGACGGACTAGATATTGATTAATTCCATGGGTATAATTCTTGAGATCCATGAATAGGTAGAAATTAATGTTTATTTTGTTGTTCTAGTAAAATATCAAAGACCAAATCCATGTTTTGGGGTTCAAATTTTGATTAATGTGTGGTACTATGCTATTGAGGTTGTTTAGGTGAGTTGCTGATGATGAAACTCCAATAGATGGGAGTGATGAATTTATTACAGAGGCATGACCCTTATGCTGGAAGGATCGCAGGTGTGTGGAATTGGCCATGGATCAGTCATGGGGCAATTGTGATTCTAGAAACAAACTATTATGGTGCATGATTAAATTCTATAAGGAATAATAAGGGTAAATTAGTTATGGAAGGTGATTAAGAAAATCATTTTCTTCAATCTTGAGGTGGTTCTAGAAATAATATCATGTATGGACTCTAGTGGTAATGTTTGGGTGGTTGTGAAATGCCTTTGGGTCTAAGGGAATAGTAATTAGGTGGGATTGAGAAAGACCGGTAGATGGAGATGGATTTTATTGGGTACAAGTTCACCAAGGGTAGTTAGAATTGGTTTAGAACACAATGTGGGTACAAAAGGCAACAATCCACATCTGGTGTGTTATGTTTGGAATGATGGTTTCATATCGGGGTTGAGTTAGGCATTCGAGAAAAATCTTGTATGTTTTAGTTTGTGTGTGGATGATGGGTATGTGACCACTTTGGTTGGTTTTTAGTGATAAGGATAGGTTCTGATAGTGATTGGAATTATTAAGGATGTTAGGGAATGGTATGTTTGAAATTGTGATGGGTGCATTTTAGGACCATGAGTTTGAGTATTTTTTGTGATCTTGTAAGGGAGAAGGTGCCAATACTTTGGATTTAGTGGATATAAGTTGAATTTTATGGTGGGGAGCACCATATCACAATGGGTGATCAGGTGATTTTTCATCTAATTTTTCTTTTGGATGGGATTAGGAAATCACCATCATAGTGTTTAAGTTTTGGTAATAGGTGTTACCTCAGTGCTTGGGCCAGTTGAGGGGATTGAGTTGGATGTTGTGCCCCATTAGTGTTTTGGGATATGAAAAGTTAAATGATAATGTTATTTGAAAATATAGTGACTTACATAGGTTAGTTAGTGAATATGGATGACCACCGATATTTATTGAGGATGATAAGTATTATGGTGGTATGGTTGTAAGACCCCGCATTTATATGGGTCAAAAATTTAAATGGAATTTGAATTTTCATTACAGAATGGGCCGAATGTTGAATCAAGACTCATAATGGAATTATGAGAGTTGGAATTTCTTAAAGTGTTTTTTTGAGATAAGTAATGAGGCTTGAGAGGTAGCTCTGGTGTTCATATTATTATTGGAAGCTTCATATTATGTTTTGGCTATTTTGGAGTTTTTTGGAATGGTTTCACTGTTTGATGTGCATGGTTTAGGAAAAACCATGTGACACATTGATACTCAAGATGTTTTTCTTTTAATTTTGAACTGCACATGGTTTAGTTTCATGGTTATAACATGGTTTTGGTAAAACCGTGTGTGACAGAAGTTGAAACCATGTGAGGTTGATATGGTTATGAGTCATGGAGCATGGATTGTGCATAGTTTCTGAAAAAATGTGAACCTTGTTGTAGAAAGGGGGAATTTATTATAGAACTGATGGCACATGGTTTATCAAACTATATAGATTAACTATGCAAGGAATGGGTGTTGGAAATTATGGGTGTACATGGTTTTCACATGGTTTGGCCAACCGTGGACCCAAACCATGTTTGTGAGTGGCCTAGGATAGATCCATCTTCATGGTTGGAACACAATTTTCCAAATCATACATCTTCCCATAATTTCATTAAAAATGGTGTTTTTATCATTTTCCCCTCTGATTTATTAAATTACCCCTACCTATTATCTTCCACTCATGCACATGAACTAGAGGAGGTATCACCCTCCCTTCCTCCTTCCAACCTTAGATTTAGGATGCATTCATGGTATTTCTTTGACATTTAAGGTGAGATTTATCATACTCCTCCTTTATTTTCTCCCTCCCCTTAGTTCCTTCTAATTTTGGATGTGGGGTTTAGGTATTTGATTCTAATTCCACCAGATACTGATTGAATTGGAAAATAATGATAGGTATTTTGTTCATCTTGGGGAGAGGATATCTCGAGATAGATTTTTCACACCGTTGATTGGTGTTTCATTAAGGTATGTGTTCGTGGTTAATTTTTTAAGGTTTTTTCTAATGAATTAATTTTTTGAAGTGTTTAAATGTTATATCCTATTAGGTATTTGTCCTAGAATGTGGTTGGGGTTATGTTGTGGGTAATCGTTGAGTGGTTGGATTCAGTTTCTATGCAACACAATGACCTGCTGATTTTTTCAATAGTATTCCAAGTTGTGGTTCAATGAATTAATTAATTAAAATTGTGAAAATTAATTGAGTGTTGTTTTTTGGTGTGAGTTTAATTCTTGTGTGTTGGGATGAGCTCGATTGGGAACCTAGGAGTTGGTATGATACTTGAAAGGAACTTTTCAAGGCCTCCATGCTTTGGAAATATTTTGGAAAGCTTCATTTATGAGGAAGGTGGTCTAAGAGGTTTACCCATAGTCTTGATAATTGTATTAAATATGTGTGTGTGTGTGTTATATGACTTAGATCCCAAGTTTTATATGATTTATCCCTTAATTTGAGAAATTGTTTTGGGTATAAAATTGATACCATGAACCATACACAGATCTCGTTGGATCTATTGGTTGTTGTGAGACCAGACCAATGACCACCCATGGGGTGAGCCTACATTGATAAATTTCAAAATTTTTTGCTGAGTTTTGGTAAATTTTTTGAGGAATTTTTATATGATTAAATGGTTTGTTTTGGGTTTTATTTTGGGTTTTCTTTCCCATAGAGAAAAACTAGGTTTGAAAAATGATGTTGTTTCAAAATGGGTGGGTGTGACCTCTTCGGTGAAAATGGTTTAATAGATCTTTCAAATTTCTTGGTCAAAAAGTAAAGGTTTCTGACCTTGATTGTTTTACTTAAAGAAAAATACCCATGTTTTAAAGGATGTTTTTGAAACATGTAATGATGATGTTTGGTTCTGGTATTTTTATGACATGTGAAAAGGGTTGGGTTTTACTAAGGCATGTTTTGGTTTTAGGGGTCTGTTGGGACCATGATAAATGTTTTGATTTATGAAGGAAATTTAAATGGTTAAAAAGGTGTGTGTTTGATTGTAAAATGGTTTGAATAACATTTAAAAAATATGTATTTTGGTAAAGGATTAAAAGGTTTAATTGTGAATTTGGTTTTATATGATGAAAGTAGTGGACCATGTAAATTTGTAATGAAATGGTATTAATTGATAATGGAATGGTTGGGGATATTTGAACATGATGTGAAAAATCCTGATTGGATTCATGGACTGATGATCCATGTTTTTTGACCTATGACTAGTGGTTTTGGGATGTTGGACTGACACTCCGCTCCCCAATTTTGGGAACTCTAGAATGATGCTCTAGGAACCCTTTTATACTATAGTTTTCATAGGATTTACATATAGTTCCAAACACTAAGGTAATGGACATGACATTCTATATTAAGGATATGATTGTCGAACATGGTATTATGATCCCCGATTGGATACTTAAAATGATTCTCCTTGTTTTATGACTTGTGACACAGTGGTTGGGATGGTTAGACATAGATTACCAAATCTCATTTGGATTCTTGGACTGAGGCTCTTTTATCACCAACCTATGAACCTTGAAATATATGGATCAGATGATTGATTTTGGTCACGAAAAGTTTGATGGAAATGGGTAACCCTTGGAACAAAGAATAAAACTGGTCAATTATGAATTGTGAAATAATGAAACCTATTTTATTTACCTTATTGTATACAATTATTCCTTTCCCTACATACATTTTTGTGCCTACTATTATTTTTCTTTATACACCATTGGTGGTGTTATAAAAAGTTTTACTCACACCCTTCTTGGGTTTCCATTTCACTTGGGTACTTGAATATATATCACATGTTTATAAGATGCATAGGTTTGTGCGGAGGCCCATGTTGAGTATTGTTTGGTCAATCATAATCTTTAGAGTGGTATCAGGTGATTGGTTGTATTTTGATTAGTGATGATGTGGAGCCTCTTTGGTAGTCCTTTTATTTTTATTTTTTATTTTGGTATGTTAGGTAACCATCACAGTGGGTGGTTGGTTGTATGTATGACATGGACATTCATTTCCTTATTGTATTTATATTAGTACATCATGTTTCAGTGTTAGTTTATTAATTATTTCCACATACACTAATATATATGATGTTTAGTTATTTGCTTCTGGTTTTTCACTCTGATGTGGTGGTATAGTCTCCTTATGGATCCACTTTATACCCACACTACTATTAATAATCCTATAGAATACAAGGAGGCACACTTGAGGCCATGTGGAGAACCAACTTGGGGTGCCATTTTAGTGGCATCTGGTTTGGGATGTTATAGTACAAATGTAAATGATAATGGTGATCATATTGATGAAATGAAAATAATAGTTGAAAATTAACATTGACATTGTTCAAATATTTTTTGAAATGTTAAATAGATGTTAAAATATTATATTTTTTTCTGGCTATACTAAATATAAATTATTTTCAACAAAACCGAAGCCATATAATTTAAAATCTGGAAATAGATAGAGTAACAACTGCTTTACACAACTACTTTCTCACTTGAATGATATGTTACTACAATATAACAAGCATTCTTATCGAATATATTATTCTAAAAAAATTATATTCAATGGGTATTATCTATAAAAGAGTACATGCCAGTTCAAATGACTATTTATTGTTTTGTAAGGACCACAAATCACTTAATAAATTCCCTAAGTCTCAATAAAAGAAAAATTAATCAATTTATTCGAACATGGTATGGTACCATCCAACCATTACAAGGTTTATATGTCTATATGTAATTGAGAATACTATAAGGAAATTGGAATAGAATTTATATATAGGAATTTAATATTGGAAAATTCATTACCCAATAGATTCTCCTTAGTGGAAGATAATTGATCATGAGTATCCTAAATTTGGAAATTATTTAAGAATCATTCATCTTTCACTATCTAAAATAGAATGAATTTTTTGTGGTATAAAAATTAACACTCATAGTATATGACTGATCATGTTGGTAAAGTATAAATTTTCATCAAGTTTGTGTATGAATAAATGATACATTGTGTTTTATCTATTCAAATTTAAAGGTTTTATGGAGAACAATAAATAGTTGGGATCATTCCCAATAGTCTTTTTCATTAGTTTTAATGAATAAAATCCATTAAACTTTTTTAAGAAACCATAGATTATTTATAGAGAAAATACTTTCAAAAATAATTTATAATTAATTTAAACTAAAAATTACCTTGATAATTATTCTTATCAGTGAACAATGTATTAGTAACTAATTTCATATAGTTATCATAGTAAAAAAATGAAAACTAGAATTCCCCAAGAAGTATCCAAAGATGATCCACATATCTCATAATTCCAT
This sequence comes from Viscum album, assembly GCA_963277665.1. NCBI lineage: Eukaryota > Viridiplantae > Streptophyta > Magnoliopsida > Santalales > Viscaceae > Viscum > Viscum album. The sequence continues at coordinate 1,329,253,104 of OY728159.1, forward strand.
CTTTATTATTCTAGGTTCAAGAATGAAGGAACCAAATTCCTTGCATAATTTTCCATTGATTGCAACTAGAAATCTCCAGATCTTGATAGAGATTATATCTTATTCTATTAGCCTTGATAGGTAGGAGAATGATTTCCTCTAATTCATGAGATAATTATTGAGAGACTCTCTCAGTACTAAGATATTTCTTTTGAGATGAAATGCTGTGTTAAAAAAATTTTCATAACATTAGAAATGATTTCAAAGGGTACATATAGTTAGGGTTAATATTTGATAATTCTTATAAGGCCCTTCACCAAATATTCTTTATAATATTTTCCCCATATTAAATAACAACAATAATGTTATATTTCTTTACATGAGATAACTCACAAATATTTAAATATCCTTTATAAAATAAATAAATATTTATTTATTTATTTATATTAAATAAATATATCATTTACATCAGGCTGTCAATTTAGTCCTTAATTTCCCTTTATCATTTATCTAACCTTGGATAATATATATATATATATTTAAATAAATAAATACCATTATATTTCCATGCGACAAATAATTTTTTTATATTAATTAAACTAGAAAAAAATTATTTCGATATTCAAGTGACTCAATACAAATTTATATTAATCCATTCCCTAATAAGTGAATAAATAATTACTTATTTGTTATATTTTGAATAATAAATGAGAGATAATTAAAAATTATATATTCTCTAACTCATAAATAATATTTATTTAATATTCAACTCATACATATTCTAAAATCGAATGACTAGAGATTGAATTTATGTGATCAACTTAACATAAATAATTATTTTTACTTTAGTCAAGAATAATATTTATTCTTATTATAAAATTCATTATAATATAACTGATATTTTAGATATACATATTTTGTGATCCTCTTGTCCTCTTTCTCGATGGAATCTAGAAAACCTTCCTGTAGTATAATATTGGAATCTAGTAACACATTAGGGAACCAATGAAAAAATAAGTTAATGTCGTAATAATAAAAACCTCACATAAATGATTATTATGTAATATAATTTCGTTTTCATGATATTTCATTTGGAAGGATTAATAATTTGTGTCATCAACCTATATGCTTGATTTATATTTCTTTGATTCCTTAAAATAACTCAGAAATAAACTCTCATGGATATGTATTTAACCAGATAGTTGTATTTAAATCAAAGATCCAAAGATATCAACTTCCAAAACTCAAAAGGGACAAATAATTTTTTGATTTATTCAATCAATGTCATATCACATATGAAGCACCCAACATATCCAATCTCTCCATGAGAATATGTCACCATGATTTTTTTCAATGCATAAAAGTACACAATTCATGATATACATTAATACTAATATCAAGTCTAAGTACCAATAAAATCATCCATAGATAAGAATATCCAATGAAACATATTAGATGTGGAATTACTATTGGCAGGTCCATCCTCATAACCTCCATTATTAGAGATTACCAAGTGTGAGTCTCATGAGAATAAGTCTCATCCACTTTATAATATTTAACAATCAATATCTAAACATCATATATGTCCCAAAAATAGTTTTTATCTAGAATATATGACACATGTTTAAGAATATTTTCATATCACTTTAATTTTTTCAATATAGTGAGTAACTTGTATAACATTTTGATGCAATAAATACTCAAATAAAATTATTGAATTAATGTTACATAGAAGAATAATCATCATGAGATAAGATTTCAATAAATATTAATATTTTGTTGATTTAAAGTACAAAGTTAGTTGGTTCTAAGGAAAAAACTTAAACAGACTCCAACATGCATGATATCCAACACCAAAAAAATTTTGTCCTCTAGTTCTCACATAATATTCATGCTTCCTATGAGATAAAAATTTAGTCAATGGGTCCACCATGTTCTCTTTTACAGACACTCTAATAAATGTGACCTCATCCCTCTGTGAAAAATATCTCAATAATTGATACTTCCAAAGTATATGATATGTATATTAATGTTTCCCGTACTCCTTAGATAGAACCACAACTGTAGTATTATCAAAGTAAAATGTTATAACATATTTACTACTAGGTATAACATCAATATCCAGGAAAATGTTTCATATCCAAACTACTTCTTCAACTACATAATATGGTATAATATAATCAGACTATCACAACCTACACCCATTGGGAACCCCTACCAAGCCTATAGTGAAGACTCGAGTGACCCTTGATGTCTACCTCCAATATGACTTGTGTTGGAAACTATCAACAAGGGTATAAAACATTAAAAAGTTAGGCATTAACCTCATAAAAACTAGGAATATCAAAACCAAACAATCGATAAATGCCATAATATAAAAAACAAGCTCCATAATAATCCCATAATACATGAATAATTATAGAAAACTAAAAATCCCAGATAAAATACCAATAAAACTCATAGGGAAAAACTATACTGAAAAACCCAAGCTCCAAGATAGCACTATCCAGCCTAGTCCTGAACCTCACTCAGGAAACCTAAAAATAATTATATATATATATGGGTGTGAGTATAAAAAGTATACTCAGTAGAATAATACTCATAAACTCTTTTACAAACATGGAAAGAAAGAAATAATACATCAGTGAAAAATAATATAACTAACAATAACCAATTAGGTAAACCACCACCCATCATCACTAAGGCTCCCTCTCTAAATAGTGTACCTTGACATAATATAATAGCATAAAAAAATATAACAAGAGGGTACCCCACAACAACTTTCTCATAATAGGGTACTATGAATATGATGAACATCAACCATATTCCCTCCCACTACCATATAACCCCAAACCTATAATATCAACTCATCCAATATCCTATGGGGTACATCAGTGCACTTATCCCATATCCTCATCTTAGTACCCCAAATATTCTTTCATTGCACATGTACCTACCCATCCATGCCCAAGAGGGTTTTCCATTATGCACTTATCGTCACACTATCACCTCATAGGGTCTACCAGTAAACAACATACTATGGATGTATGATCATACCAACCATGAACCTTCACAACCCATGCTATAACTAGATTAGAGAACATGTAAGTGGGATAATTCATACATATATTCCCTCACTAACCTAGATGTTAAGGGAAAACATGTGGTACCTAAAGAATGTTGTCTTTCGGTATGGGTATCTGACTTGGGTGTAGATAATATATAAATAACAAGAAAATGAATCATATATATACAAACAACACACATTCCCAACCTAATTTAGTTCACAACAACCAGCACCACCACATCCCATAAACATCACCACACTACCACCTCCAACCACTACCATCACAGCCAACTATATCAGCACAATAAGTTTGACATCCTATAAACATAACCACACTCAACATGTGTAATATAAAGTTATCATACCATTATTCTATTTCCATTTTTACTAATCACCAACCAAAATATACTCATTATTCCATTTGATTCAATATTTAATGAAAAATAACTCAATACATCCCCCACATTAATGTCACCCATTAATCATTCATTTCAAACATCAATTATTCATTTTTATCCATCAAGTTATTCTATACTAGGCAACCCAATTTAATATTCATTACTACTAAGTATATTCTATACAATTAAGAAATTACCAAAAACCCCCCCAAACTAATTAGTTAATTAATTTCCTACAACAACACACTTATTCCTCTTTCTAACAATGAAAATGAAGCCACAATCCCACTAAACAAACGACAACCTAAACCATATTCTAGAAATACACCCATGGAATCTACCATAACACCCACTGTGAAACCACTATCTCAATTTCATCACCTCTATTCCAACCATGGAATCTACCATTGAACCCAATTCCCAACCTAATAATCTACCCCACAATAATTACAAAAAAAATATCCACAACAATAAAATTTTGGACAACATAAAGTAATAATTTCATCACCAAACACTACCAATGTCTATCATATAAAAAGCATGTCTTCACACCAATTACCTTTTCCCACACAACCAATTTATTAACATAATTTAAATATAATCCTTATATAAATAGTGTATCTATAACACACAAAAAATAATAAACAGTTCTCAAAAACATCAATGATTTTCAATAAAAACAGTGAGAAATAACCAGGTGAGAATGAAATATCACATAAGTAGATAACTACAAGTTAAAAAACCCTTTAGTGTACTATATAAGAAACTTATTTTATAATACTCATTAAAATTTTTCCATAATCATACAACTCTAATATTCCTTATAAACATATCACATGAAATAACCATCTTCATGACCTCAAGAATGGTAAAATATAAGAAATGATTGATCTAAAATGTTCATCTAGGGTAAACATTAGAGGTAGTAATTAGATAAAATAAGTGGGAATAATTTGAAAAAATGGTGCTTGAGAAAATAATAAGAATACAAGATTATACATAAGATAATCATACATAGAAAAGAATAGACCAAAAAAGAGTCATGGAATAAAACTTTTACATAACAAAAAGTATAAATTACTGGGGAGTTGAAACATAAGACAATAATCATGTGTCTTAAGATAAACATAAATTAGACATGTGGTATAACAAATGAATCTATTATCAAAATGAAATATATCATAGAAACAAGGAATCATATATAATTGTGTAAAAACCAAATTTATAAGGAAACATCACCTTTATGAGTCATATAATTGTACCCACTCTTGTGAGACACTAAATTGTGTTAGTTTATAAATGTCTTGTATGATATAAATGTCTTGTGAGATATAAATGTCTACCAATTTCATTAAAGTGTGATATAGGACCCAATATTTCATTTATATTTACTTTCATGTGCCACTTCAAAATAATTAATTTATAAAATTATAAAGATACCATGGAAATAAAATGTTTTTTAATAAACTTTACAATGTAAAATCATTCACTTCTTATAGAATAGAGAACCCAATAAAAGAGAATTTGATTTATAATATTTCTAAATGGTATAAAATATCATCATGAATTAAATTTATTAACACTAAAAACATTATCACCCAAAATGGATCACCTAATAATAGAAAAAAGAGGTTAAAACATGAAACATAATTCCATTAGAGATATATATTTTTGGATACAAAGAATAAACTAAAAAACAAATCACAAAAATAGATTTCTTAAAAATAATTTTGTATCCCTCGATTTAAAAGTAATAGTTATGATTTTATGTTCAAGAATTAATATATTTAATAAGTTGAAACAAATTAAACATAAAACACTACCTTCAAGATCAATCCCAAGAATGGATACTTAAAAATTGATGCTTATTAAATATTAATGGAGAGGAATATAAAATAAAATTTCGTGCAAAGAAATTATTCCTTAATATTCTTACAATACCATTCTTGAATCCCACGTCATGAAAAAAGGATAATAAAACTTCCAATGGAATATAATTTAAGAGATATATGATGTTCAAAATAGACATAACATATTTATATTTCCAAATAAGAAATTATATCATTGGATGAAAGTAGAAAATGAATATGTAATAAAAAGATCCATTAAAAGGATGAGAATCATTATTAATGAAATTATAATTTTATGAAACAAGGGATTTATCAAGGAAAATTTTTTGATGTGGAACATAAATTGAATATAATAAAAGTTGGAATTAAAATATATAATCATCATATGTTAGAATATGTTAATATTGAAATATTATAGTAAAAGGGGAATGATTATGACCCATGGAAAAAATTTAAGGCAAGAAACCCCATTACGGCTATGATATTAAAGGAAATCATTGAGTAAGAATAAAGGGTATTGAAAATAGTTGTAAAATATATTAAAGAATAAATTATAATTATGATATAATCCATGGGGTATTAGGTACGCCATATAAAATAATTATTATTTTTCCATATAAAAACATGCCTCAATGAATGGAAATTAAGACAAAGACCCTTACGAATTTTGTGAATTTCAATCAAATGGACATAAAAGTAGATAAAATGAATTTTATTTTTAAGCCACTTAAAATTTAAGGAAAATAATGACAATATTAATTCATATGTAATAATATACACCACATAAATGAAATAAAATTTTGAACATGTAACATGTCTCAAAGAAAGAAAAATAAGACCATAAACCCTTACACTATAGATATATTTTGAATTGAAAAACCATGAATGGAAGAACATGATATTTATTTATAAATTCTTTATAATTTAATAAAAATTATGATAAAATAAATCCTTGTAAAATATATATACACCCCAAAAAGTAAACAATTAGTGAATTATTTTTGTATCTTAATGAAGAAAAATTAAGATGCATAAACCCTTACCTTAATTTCTAATTTCCAAGAATGAGATTTAACCCCCTATATAACAAAAATAAATATTTTAATATAAATTTTCATTAAATTATTAATAAATATAAACTTTTATAAACTTAATTTATAATAATTTATTAAAGGTATATTAAATTAGTTATATTTTATTTTCATCATAAGATGTTTAATAGTTTCAATTTTTTTCTAGTATCAATTTTATTATGTTGTTGCCTATCAATATTTAAATATTAAAATATAATAATTATGAGATCATTAAAGGTATTTTTAATTATGTTTTATAATGATTTATATATTTATAATTTCATTTCATGAGTATTTTATTTATGATTTGTAGCGATGAAGTCGACAACAAGCTTGTTTTGGTAATTTTCATGAATGAAGGGGTGATGTCTTAATAAAAAGTTATATATTACCATTAACATTAAAAAATTATTATTATTATTATTATTTACTTATTATTTTAAAATATCACCATTAATTATAATTCCATAATTACCCATGATATAAATTTATGTCATTGTTTATGTAGGTGTCTAGATTGACCCAAACAAGAATAAGCTATAATCTATGACCGTGTATGGTTAAGAAAGTGATTAATTTAGAATAATATCAATATTATATAATCATTAAAATATAATTTATATTTTTTAAGTTGGTCAACTAGTTTATAATACAATTGGATAAATTAGTAAATTTTAGAGTGAAAAACAAAATATGTTACTTTTATGAAGGCAGTACTCCACAAGTACACACGAGCGACATGTTCATTTTCCATAAATGGAGTAGAATATAGGGGATGGATTATAATTTTAAGATATTAATAATTATATAAATATAATATTAATCATTTAAATATTATATTATAACCACCTATGTATGGTATTTTTAATAAATCAATCATTTCATTCATGGAGGTGGTATTACGCACCTATGAATGAAAACTGATTTATTTTTTGAATGGTTTTTGAGGTAGGTGATAAATTTATATTACATTAGTATAATAAAATTTAATCATATGATTAATACATAAGTTACCATACCTTCATAGATAAAATATTTTTGATTTGGTTTAGGAAGAAAATAATCAAGATAGCTCAGTTGAGAATTTTACCACTCCCTTTGGATGTTCTTCCATTAGTAACACCTTGAGGATACTTAGCTCAAAATTTTGTAAATTAAAAGGATTATAGGATATACTAAGAGGGTGTAGGAAATAATAATATAGAGTTTTTTTCAATATAATGATATATAATTAGTGGATAAATGAGGTATAGTTGAGCTCCTTTTATAGGTTAAGGGGATGACATTTTTGTGAATATAAATTCTTAATATAAAGAAAGCACATGTTTCATAAAAAAAGTGGAGCTGAATTAGGAAATAATGTAGTTAGTGTGGGTAAGGTTAATAATACCTCTACCATTCATTTTAACACATGTTTTAAACATGTATTTAAGTCAATTACTCTTATATTTTTTACTTTTACCATTTTTGGTTTTTACCAGGGTAATTAACTTTCACCTAAGTAATTTATTTTTAACACATAAAAATAAAATGGGACATATTAAATAATGTGGAACTACTTATTAAAAAAATAATTTCAATTTTATATTATAAAATTTTTATGTGTATGAAAAATTAATTTTAACGTTTGCTAATTTTATTCTTAAAAACACATTTTTAGAAAGTTCATTTTTAGAATAAATGTTATGTTTATGAAAATTTATCAATATTGTTTATTTTATTGAAATTAATTTGTTTATTATTAACCAAATTATATTTATGTGACTTTAAAATAAATCCAAAACCTAATTTCACTAAGTGAAAACTTTATTAAAAGATAATGACAAACAATATTTAAATTAAAAAAATATTGAATAATTTTTAAAATGTTAAACATGGGTTTTATAAGTTCATAATTTTATTTTTAAATGAAAAATTTAAATACATAAATAAATTTTTTATCATGAAAACTTTTTTTAAAATTTTTTACATTATACTTCATGATATATTCATTGTTTTCCAACAAAATGTGGATGTTTTCACTCTACACTCTGTTATGGGTGATTGAGGGTGGTTGAAAAATATTATGTATTTGGTTTATCATTTTTTTTCTTTAATGGAAAATCTTAATGGTTCCCACATCCATGATAAGGAACAAACCTACTTTCTAAATTTAGAAATTCGATTGGGGTTTCAAACCCAATGACACTTTAGAAGTCACATTGGTCGAGAGGATGAGAGGTCGTGCTCATCCCACCTTTTGTGGGGAATTATTGCCTATTCTAGGACTCTGTTATAGATTTAATATTTTTTTCCATGAAATACTTCTCAATCCCTAATATAGGACCAGTTAACCCTATTACAATTACTTGACTAAGACCATGTGCTGACATGAAAAACTATGTGTGTCACTGGTTCCCCACTATTCTCTTCTTCATTTATGATGCTTTAGTTTAGAGACATGTTTAGGATATTTGGAGTTTATTTACATATAGGGAGGTAATTGGTGTCTTCAAAATGGTATTTAACCTCTATAAGGTATCCTATGTAACCAATGATAATAGGAACCAAAACTCATGTAGTTCAATTGATATATTTTAAGGTTGTATGACCAGACTATACTTTGCAGTTTAACGTCATGTGATAAGGATTTTAATTTAGGGTATGATCCTTGATAAAGAGTCCTATATATTCGGTTAAGATAGGAATCAAAGTCCATTTAGTTTGTTTTATGGGTGTCTTAATTGTAAAAAATGTGACAACGGAGGCCTCGAGTGAGACTTATGCATGTAAGGCTTCCCTTAATCGCCTCATCGGGTGTATGACCCTCTGAGTGAAGAGGATATGTAATCAAGATCACATCCCAATGAAGGGACCACACTAGGTGGATCATCATAAATTTATTGGTATAATAATTTCTGATCAATAATCCCACATAAGTCATTCTCAGTGTAAGAAACAAGAGATAGCAGAATATTGGACATATCACATGAGAGAAAATTTGAATGGGGATTACACATTAAAGTTTCCTTTAGAGAGGTATGATTACCAATCTCATTGAGATTATTTTTTGGAGATAGGGCCTTATGAATATGTCCAAAATATCATGTTTATAGTAGGAATCAGAGTTCTTGTAGTTCAATTCTTCCCTAACCTACTAAGGGTTTTAAGGTACTTGAGGGCGTGGTTGGGGCTTACACTCAAGAAAAATTCCCATGTATAATCCCACTTTTTTTATGATGATGGATAAGGAATGATGGTATACTTTTGGGAGAATTAAATCCCATGATTTAATAATATTTTAGATATGGAAGGACTTATACCAGGGTGGATACCCATTGGATATCGGCCCTTAGGAAGGCATCCTATGTATCTTATTTGGATTGGAATTAGATTTCTCAAAGTTCAATTATTCTTAACCTATTGATGGGTTGGAATATAATATTACAGTTGAAGGGATTATTATTATCCATGAGGACCATGAAAGTTAGGGGATTATACCAGGATGGATTCCCATGTTACATATTAATTCTCTATCCTCTGTTAAATAAAGAGAAATACTGATCGCAAAAGGTCTGTTGAATATGTTTTGGAATGATACAAGGGCCCATCTATGAGTATGAAAAAATAAGTTTTCATGAGTGAATAATCTTAACCCATTAAGGAAATTCCCCTTGTAAAGGGGGTCTCAGCCTAAGGCTCATATCTAGGTGTTTACAAAGTGTATTTTCAAGTTTGTCTATCAAGCAATGTTGACATGTCCTAGGGTGTCATCTTGAAATATCCATGGTGTTTTCCTAACTCATCCTGAGTTTTTATCCAAAATGCCCCGATTTTCTAATTGACATGTTATGGGTGTCTATCTGACATGTCTAAGGTGGGATTCTAACATGTCTTGTGGTGTCTGCATGATATGGCAGACATATCCAATTTTGTCTTCCTGACATGTCCCTAGTTCTTATTGTGATCAAAGTTTTCATGTCCAAAGTGTTTTGCATGATCTATGATCACATATCTAGGGTACTTCGCATGATCAAAGATAACATATTTAGGGGGCTTCATATGATCAAAGATGACATGTCTAGGGATTTTTGTGTGACCCAAAACGATATGTCCAAGGTGCTTTACATGATCAAAGAGGACAAGTTCGGGTCCATTAAAATAATCTAACTAACATGTATTGGATTTATTCATGTGATTAAGTTGATTTTTCCATGATGTATTTGTGTGAGCAAGCTGATTTCCAGGGTTTTCTTCACATGATCATATATACTTATCAAGGATTTCTTTCACATTATTGACATAGACACACCTAGGGTTATCACATGATCATTTATGACATTTCGGAGGGCTTCTACATGATGGCATAGTGAGACAAGTGAGAATTCATGTGATCATTTGACCTTTATAGAGTCACTTGATGGGGTCTCACAAGAATGTATAAGGATTAAAGTTTCATGTACAAGGGGGTTGTTATATGGATTCATGGGAAACACTTTTCATATCAAGTACACATGTCATGGAGTGTTCTTATAACAAGGGTTCTTAACTTTGAGTGTCCATATAGCATAACCAAGGTTCTTTGATGAAATTTCATGTCATAGTAGACATGTATAAGGCCAAATAAATGTCAAGGGATGACCGTATTACCAAGATATTCAAATGTATGAAAAAGAAAATGTATCATGAGATTTAGGATTCTACCTATTTATATTTCATGATAAAGAAGCTCATTTCTAAGTATTACACATGAATTGTATAATAGAGGCTCACTTGAGAGCATTGAAAGATGTTCATATAATCATGCGATCACTTAACAAAAAAAGTAATCATGAGAGAGGCTCTATAAGTGGGATATCATGGTTACCCAAAGGATTTATCCAAATTAATCCAACCTTTATCCTCTATTTTTCTCCTTTGAATATCCTTATCTCCCAACCCCCTCACCCCATGTGTGTTTTTAAGGGAAGAGGGGTTCTATATAGGTAGAGGTCGGACGAAGGTGGTGATGCTTTTCATGGTGAGGGAAGTGCATGCATCAAATTAAGGTGGTGTAAATATTCACCTGATTAGAATTACATGATGTACATTTGATCACATAAATGCTTCACATGATCATGTTCTTGATATACACCGAGGATTGGAAAGAAAACATTAAGGTCATCACATTGTCACTTTTTATTCATGTAAAGGATTTCTAGAAAACCACTGAGTGATTTAGAATATTACTTCAAAGGCTTCATGTGATCATATGGAATGTTAATGGAAATTCTCTTAAAGGATTCACAAGTGAAAATAATAAATAAAAAATCTAAAGGAGGAAGCCTCTCATGATGGGGAATATATGCTATTTTTTACATGGATCCTTAGTGATGTTTGCATTGACTCACCTGATTATCACCATTTTATCATAATATTCATAGTGATTATAGAGATGGATTCACTATGGGCTTCAAATTATCATCTTCATGTGATCTTGATTCATGAGATCACACAATACTCAGGTGAACAGTCACTTTTTCAAAGGTTGAGTCCTTCAGCATTGGAAACAGACATGCAATGTATGCATCTTAAAAGTCCCAAAGACTTCATATTTCATCGATATAATCACATGATATCAAGATTTCTTCTCATGATCTATTTATTTATCATTAATTACCATGGTTTCTAGAAGATCAATTGGAAAAATAATTTATGATAAAGACATAACCTTCTTGCAATGGAAAAAAATGTTGATTTTATTTTGATCTATGTGATGTTAGAACTACTTCTCATGATCATCACTACTTTGATCACATGATATTTAGAACCTATTTTGATGGATTCATGAATCTCACATGGTTGGACTTATGATATGTCTATGTTTTATTATAAAAACGCTATGCATGAAAAACAAATTTTCATGCCTAGCTCTAGGATATTGAGCATGTCTCCTCTCTCTTGGTTTGATCATCGGAGAAATCTATCATGGAGGAAGTTTATTAATCGAGTCAACATTAGGTGTCTCAGGATATAACCTATAACATCTTGGATTTTTTGTGTATTATTTTTTATATATTATATGGATTATTTTTTAGAATAGGTACTAAGAAGGGGTGTGATTTCGAGGCCCAGGGTACCGAGAAAAAATGTTTAAAAAATATTAAAATATTTAATAGCACACTAGCACAATTTTCCTAAAAGAGTGGAATAAATCCTAAAAGATGTCTCATATCATAAATATTAGGTAAATTTTGACTTCAAAATAGTTTCTTTACCTTATGCATGACCTAACATTGGTTGGTGTGTGTTGTTTGTGAACAATTTGTCACGGGTAGAAAAATAAATAAAATACTTAAATTATTTTACTAACGTAGGGATGAAACAAATTTTTTTGGTAAATTTTTCCTTAGGTTATAATTATAAGGTTAGCTATATAACCCTATAAATTCTAAATGATCATGGAGAAGGAGATCATGGAATCCTTTCTGATGAATGATGATAGATCAAGGATTGATGATTGACGTACATTGATTTTTAAGGATCTCTCTAATGAATTCAACATAGCTTAGTTTTTCATCAGTAATCAATCCAAATAGAGGTATAGAATGAGATTTAATTGTTTTTACCCATTCTTAATTTTTGTGATGAAAATAAATCAATCAACAAAGAGATTTATTTTTGGAATGATCACTTTTCGTAAGGGTTTTATTCTACAGAATTTATTTGATCTAGTTTTCTAACCCAAATTATTCATTCTTGATCATTGGGCAATAAAACTCAACCAATGATGATAAAACTTTTTTCTTGTGCCTTTTTACTCTTTTCTCATGTTCTTCACCAGTTGAACCCTCATGGTCCTAGATCGACATTATCGGGTGTTTTCGAACTTGATCAGACCCTTGGATTTTAGGAAAATTGACAACTAAGGCTGTATTAGTGTAGATCAGGACCCAAGGAGCTTGAATCTATGATCAATTAAATTTTATGGAATTAGAGGAGGTGTGGTGGTTCACATAAGGGACCACTGGTGCACAATAGTGGCGGCCCATGTGTAGTTGTGATGGAGGAGGGTGTAGTGGTGACCATGTGCAATGAAAATGGTAGACGCAGGAATGGAGGTGGTGGATGCAGGATAGTGCCAGTGGAAGCAGGTTCTGAGTTATGTCAATGGTTGCATCTAAGTCAGGTAAATGGGATAGATATGGTTTGGTCTAGTGGGTCGGATCTAGGTCGGGTCGGACCCAGTTCAAATCTAGAGAAACCAGAGAGAAGCCCTATTGTGGTCGACCATGGTGATGTGACAGCTCAAGATTCTATGGGTGTAGTGAACGCACAGTCGGTCCATGTGCTGTCGATCATAGCTGTCGTTCTATGTAGAAGGTGTATTGACCATAGTAGTTACTCCACTGGTGTCCGGTTTTCATGGTAGGTGGACAAACCACAGTGGTCGGTCTGTGGTCCCTGGGGAAATTCTATGGGAAACTTTATTCAAAGGGTCATAACTCCTAAAAGAAGTGTCTAAACGACTTGATTTCAATGACAGCATGACCATGTATTTAAGAAGTTCGACCCAAGAAAATTTTTGGGTACCTTATTCAAACTTGATTCTATTATTTTTTCTATTTTGGATCAGTATTGGTTTATTATGTTCCCTTGGACATTTCCTTGAGGGTACAGTGCAACATTACATCCACATCACTGGATTGCAATCCCCTTTAGAGGTTGAGTCATAGATAGAGATATGGTTTCCCTTATCGAGACTGAAGTATGATCCTCTATCATCCCTAGTTTAGTTTTTGGAATTGATTTGACCTCCTTGTGTAGGGAATTGATCCTCTATCTAGCGGTTCAAATTGTTAGGGTTTATGGAATCATTGGCATATGATCCCCTACATAGCAGTTTGATCTAGATTGGGTTCATGGTGTCCCCTAGTGGTTTTTTATGTGACCCCCTCTTTATGTATCGTAGTCTTCTTAGACCAGTGCGTTCTCTTTGGGCAGGGAGAAAATGAGCTAAACCATTTCATCGAGTGTCTCCAATAATATCATATATCAAGGAGTGAATTATCTCAAAATGAGTGTGCTTTGAGAATAATATTTTGGCTAATATTTGGTTATTATTGCATGATGGTATGGTGTCTCTCCTGATTATATCTAGGTTTTTGTGATGCTTGTATCTATGATGAAATGTTATATCTTGTATTGATATGACTATACTTGGTACTTCATGTTTAGTGTTTTAGGGGTGTCCTACTAAGTATTATTATACTCACCCATGAATGGGCTTTGCCCGCACGTGTCGTATCTTGTGAAGATAGTGTACCTTTAGAAGGTTTTCTAGGAGGACTGGGAGTGGGTGGAGTATGGATATAGCTGGGAATACTGAGGTGTTTATTGGGATCATACCTTTGACGTAGTCCTCACCCTTGGACTAGGTTGGACTTCTATAATTTTTAGTTATACTTGTGTTAAAGATTCTTTGTGGTGGGATTGTATTTGGCCCTGTTTACTATTACTTTACTTCTTGTTGTACTTTGGTTGTGGGGTCTTTGTTGTATGCATGAATTATTTCAGTTTTTTTACATTTTAGCATTGTGTGGCTTGGAGATGTGTGTGTGTACAAGTACTTTAGGATAATGTCTCCTATTTGTGGTAAATGCCTACTCGGTGCCAATAACTAGCACCAGGCCTATTAAAGGTGGGATTGGGGTTGTCAAAGCATGTTCCTCTATGGAACGGGTCATGATAGAGTGGTATCAGAGGGTCAGTTCTTCTTTAGGGCCAAGAGTCTATGAGGTTGGTTTGGGGAAACAGTGCTAAGTGTTTCAAGTTCGTCTTTAAGGATAGGGACTCCAGTGTGGGTGTGGCAGCCAAGGTATCCATAAAACAGGACTCTGAGAACCTAATTTCCAACTCGGTACATGAGAACATTAGTTATAGGAAAAAAAATGGTGCATTCATCATGTAGAAATGGTTATATCTTCCATGTATTTCTTGAGTCAGCTCCCTAGATATACTATATTGATCGTTGTACATATTTTTTTATTTTAGGACTCATCCACATATATATCCAGAGGGGATTTTACCATGTGATCATAAGGATGATCGACCTAGTGATGAGGCATCAGTATTGGGGCATGTACCGGAGACATAACCTTCGGGTGGTTCACCAGCTATACCACCACCCGTCAAGTAGTGGCTACTACCAGCACTACCAGCTGAGGATGCACAGATCTTCAGTTTGTTTCATGAGTTTAGAGGTAGTTACATCCCATTTTTCTAAGAGAGATAGACCCCTAAGATGGTTAAGGGTTAGCTAGAGGCAACCGCCCATGTTTTTCACCTTGTGAGGATGCCTTCTGGTCAAATGGAAGTCCTTACCATGAGACTTATTCAAGGCTATGCAGGGCGATGGTGGAGTTTAGTGACTCATTCACATAATGAGAAAAATCTATCCTAGACAAACTTTTAGCATCTATTTATATAGGATTTATATCTATCCACATTACGATCAGTAGGCATACAAGAGATTTTTCATCTGTAGAATGGTAGTATGACTGTGGCGGAGTATTTAAAAAAAATTACTGATCTTTCATGCTACTCCTTAGATATGGTACAAGAATAGTTATTTAGGGATCAAACCTTTGATCAGGGCTTACGCTAGTACATCAGGTCATCAATGAAATCCCTTATCATTTCTACCTATGTTGGGGTCCTTGAGTGATCCCTGTTAGTGGAAAGTTTTCTAGCAGAGAAAAGACTAGTAATGGGAGCTAGAAGTGGGAATACGGTAACTGAGACCTCAGTAGTAGGTAAAAAATGATAGTCATAGAGATATAGGCTGTTCAGGAACTCCAGGGGTGATCCCAAGACTCAGGGCCAGTGGTTTGAGGCTCTCAAGGTAGCTGTAATCTACCAAGGGACATGCGGTGTTTCTCATGCGATGGCCGGGGTCATATGGAATGATATTGTCCAACCCATTGTACTGATTATAGGAAGATGGTCGATATACCACATGGATAGAGACATAGAGAGGAGAAAGTTGGTTTGTAGGATGGTAGACTTGGTATAGGGGTTGGAAAGGTAGCAGGAGGTGGTCGTAGGTTCGACCTATTACCACCACCACCCCCAATTGGTCCAAGATAGGCTCAAGGAGCTATTGGAAAGGGATGATGATAGATGAAGGATATAGAGGCTTATTAACTTGATGATACAGATATGATACAAGGTATGATATATGTCTTTTATACATTAGATATAGTATTGATAGACAAAGGTGCTAGTCATTCTTTTCTCATCATGAATCTTGTTCTAGACTCAGATATTCTGTTTGAACTATTGACTCTAACCTTACACTTGGAAACTCCTACTGGAGGATACTCAATGATCACACACTGATTATAACAGTGTGACATAACTCTTGTAGGTGAGAGTTTCATTTGATATCTCTTGGTAGCGGACATTGAGACCCTAAAACATCATTCTTGGTATGGACTAGTTATCCACAGTTAATGCTTAGATTGACTGTTTTAAGTAAAGAGTGAAGTATGTCCATAGTGATCAAACCATGTTTTACTTTATTGGTAAAAGTAAAATCTAGGTAGTGTAGGATGGACTCACACATAGGATGTTGTAGCCAATTACTCATCATTTGGCTAGACTCTCCCTCGGTGCAGTGGGTGATATGAGTCCTTAGTTTTCTATAGTGGTGGTTGAGTATGAGGAAATATTCCCTAAATATGTTCTAAGTTTACCTCCCCATAAGGATATATACTTCTACATTGATCTATGCCTAGGTATGAAATCTATATCTATTCATGAATATCGGATGTCTCCCATAGAGCTTCGTGAGCTGAGGATACAGTTGGAGGACTTCTAGAGAAAGGGATTTGTTAGACCTAGAGTTTCACCATTGGAATCCCCAATGTTTTTTTCTAAGAAGTCATGAGGGAGATTGATATTATGTGTGGATTTCTGGTATTTGAACCAGGTGACCATTAAGAACAAGTATCCACTATCGAGGATTGATGACCTCTATGATCAGTTGAAAGGGGTGCTATGGTTCTCAATGATTGACCTCAGATCATTTTATCACTAACTATTAGTATGGGATGAGGATATACTGAAGATGGAATCAAGATATTGTTATGATCACTATGATTACTTGGTGATTCCAATTGATGTGATGAACACCCTAGCAGTGTTCATGGGACATATGAATCAGATATTTTAGCCTTACTTCGACCGGTTCATGGTGGTCTTCATCAATGACATCCTAGTGTATTTGGCATTTGAAGGGGAGCATGGGAGACACCTAAGGATAATTCTAGAAACTCTCAAAGAGCACCATATTTACAGAAATCTCCTGAAGTGTTAGGTATGGTTTAGAGAAGTTCATTTTCTACGACACATCATCTCAAATTCTTGTGTTGTAGTGGATCTAGAAAATGTTGAGGTAGTGCTTTCTTGGGATCCACCCAATAATGTCACTGAGGTATACAGTTTCCTTGGATTGGTAGGGTACTATCAGAGGTTTGTGCCCAAATTCTCTAGATTGGTAGCACCCTTTACATCCTTTACTAGGAAAGGGAATCCTTTTGTGTGGATAGAAAAGTTCCAATAGTGATTTCAGGAGTTGAGGCAGAGGTTGGTGAGCACTTCCATCTTGAGGTTACCATAGGAAGGTGTCAAGTACATGGTATTCTGTGATACATCAAGAAACAATATTGGTTTGTACTGATGTAGAGGTAAGTGGTGATTACCTATGGTTCATGTCAATTGAGACCACACAATCAGAACTAGGTGATCCATGATATTGAGTTAGCAGTGGTAGTCATCACACTAAAGGTGTGGAGACACTACCTAATGGGCGATCAGTTTATCATCAACTCTGATCACAAGATTCTTAAGTATATATTCTCTCAGAAATATCATAACTTGAGATAGAGATTATGGTTAGATTTCCTCTAGTACTATGAATTTGAGATTATCTATACTCTTGGGAAGGGGAATGTGGTGGAATACACTCTCAGTAGGAGTTCTAGTTCACAGTTACTTATCAAGGAATCAGAGCAATTGGCCTCATTGCAGTTATCCTTTATGGATGGAGATGGAGTAGCTTACCTCCATTCAATGATTTTGACCCATTCACTCTTATAGTGAGTCAGTGAGGCAGCACTTGGGGATACCAACTATAAGACACTACATGCTTATATTTCCATAGGGAATGCTTCTGATGGATATTCAAAATGAGGGGAGAATGTCATTCTTTTCAGAGGATGCACAATGGTACCAGTGACATTGCGGGAGGAGGTTTTAAGGGAGTTTCATACTTAATATTTGGTGGTACATCTAGGAGTGGGTAAGATATACCAGTATGTCTAACGTCATTTTTGGTGGATAATAATGGAGAAAGGATTTGAAGAGTTTGTCTCTCGATACCTTACTTGTCAGTGAGTGAAGGCTGAGCACCAAGTTCCAGTGGGTTTAGATCAACCCCTTGAGGTTCCAAAAATGAAGTGGGATTGGATATCTATGGACTTTCTAATGGTATTACCATGTACTTATAGGGAACACAATTCCATCTGGGTGATCATTGATTGATACACCAAGTCATCCCACTTCCTAGCTATCTGAGAGCAGAGTTCAGTAGATAGCTTTGGATTCCTCTATATAAAGGAGATAGTTTGAATCCATAAAGTTACATTAACAATTTTTTCTGATCATGATGATTGATTTGCATCCCTATTGTGGAAGGGATTATAGGAGGCATTTGGAACCCAACTATACTTGATCACAACATTTCACCCATAGACGGATGACCAGACATAGTGGACCATTAGGGTTCTAGAGGAAACGTTGTGGGCTTGCATGTTAGACTTTGTCCATAGTTGGTAGGATCACCTACCACAGGTAGAGTTTTCATACATTAACAGCTACCATTCAACCACTGATATGACACCATTCAAGGCTTTGTATTGGCAACCCTGCAGGTCACTACTTTGCTAGACTGGCCCAGGAGAGTCAAAACTCATGGGCCTGGAGTTGGTGTGAGCTACTACAGAGAAGGTTCAGATCATCCCAGAGTAGATGAAGAATGTGCATATCCATCAAGAGTGTTATGCTAACAGGCAACAAAGGCCTTTGGAGTTCAAGGAAGGAGACCATGTTTTCCTTCAAGTTTCACATCGATGGGGATAATATAGATTTAGCTGGGGTACAAATCTATCTAAGAGGATTATCATCTCTTTTTAGATTTTCTATAGATTTGGAGAGGTTTCATACCTCTTGGATCTATCTCTATAGTTATAACAGGTACACTATGACCTCCATATGTCATATCTGAAGAGATATGTGCATGACCCATCACACGTTATCGATTGGAGTGAGTTGGACATCAAGGATGGAGCGACCTCTACTGAGTACCTAGTGGAGATTGAGGATCTGGAGGAGAAGATCCTTCAGGGGGGATAAATTCCTTTTTTGAGCATTCAGTGGTAGTATGGGAATCTCTTGGAGATCACATTGGAGTAGGAGGCTTAGATTTGTGCCCAGTACCCCCCCCCCCAACTATTTTAGTATCCTTTTTTTGGATTTCCAGGGGTGTAAAACCCCAAGGTGGGGTAAATGTAACATATTTTATTTTTTGTGTATTATTTTTTAGATATTATATTGATTATTTTGGGAACCAGTTACTGAGACGACATACAATTATGAGGCCCGGGGTGCCCAGAAAAAATGTTTGAAAAATATTAAAACAGTTAATATCACTCGCGCATGGGTTTCCTGAAAAAGTGGAACAACTCTTAAAATAATTACCATGTCAAATATTAGAGGGAACCATTTAGTTTAGAATAGAATTTTTACCTTATTCATGACCTAATATTGGTCAGTTTAGGTCATTTGTGAAAAATCCATCATGGGCGTAAAAATGAATAAAATAATTAAATTATTTTACCGACATAGTGACATAATGACTTGTTTCTTTGAATGTATCCTTATGTAAGAATTACAGGGTTATCTACATAACCCTGGAACATATAGAGGATTTTGGAGAGAGATCTATGGTAATCCTTTCCAAAGATTGACTACAGATCAAGGATTGACGATCGATATACATTGATTTTGAAGGATCTCACCAACGAACGCAACATAGCTTGGTTCTTCATCAGTGATTTATCCAAATCAAAGTAGGGAATGTTATTTAATTTGTTTTACCCATTAATAATTTTTGTGATGAACAATAATCAATTGAAAAATAGATTTATTTGTGGATCGATCACTTTTCAGATGGTTTTATTCTATGTGATTTATTTGAAATGTTTTTCTAACCCAAATTCCTCATTATTGATTGTTGTCCAAGAATGCTTGGCCAATGATGATAAAATTTATTCTTGTGTATTTTTCCATATTTTCTCATGTTCTTCATCGGTTGGGCCCTCATATTTCTAGATCAACATTTTTGGGTGGTTTCAATCTTGATTGGACCCTCATATTTGAGGTAAATTGACAATCAAGGCTAGATCAGTGTAGATCGAGACCCAAGGAGCTTGGATCAATGATTGTTTCAATTTTTAAGCATCAGATGAGGAACGGTGGTTCATAGAAGGGACCACTGGCACATGAAAATGGCGTCGGTGGCTGGCAGCGATGCACGATGGTGCACAATGATGGTTTGTGTGTAGGTAGTTAATCCACGTGTGGCCGCAACATAGGTGGGTGTGATGATGACCGTGTGCAGCAGTGGTGGAAGACATTGGAATAGCGGTGGTGGACATGGGTATGATGGTGGTAGACATGGGTTTTGGGTCAAATCTGGGTTAGTTCAAAGGTCCAGGTCCATGTTAGGATAATGGGTCAGATCGGGGTTTGGTTGGATCTAGGTTAGATCTTGGGAAAACAGGGTGGAGCCCCCATTGTGGTCGACTGTGGCATTGCGCCAGCTCAAGCTACTGCAGGCGCAATGACCGTGTGGCTGATCTATAGGCGGTTGGCATGCTTAGTTGGTGGACTGACTACGGAGGTCAGTCTATAGGTGGCTGGTATGTGCAATTGGTGGACTTACCATGGCAGTAGTTGGACTTACCATGGTGGTCGATCCACAGGCCCCTAGGAAATTTGATGGACAACTTCATTCAAACGGTCATAACTCCAAAACAAAGTGACAAAATGACCTGACTTCAACAAAAATGTGACCCTGAATTTAATATGGTCGACCCAAGACAAATTTAAAGTACCTTCTTTAGAATTTAGGCTCTTCTTTTTTCTATTATGGACCATTATAGGTTGATTTAATTCCAGTGGTATTTTCCTTGAGGATATAGTATAGTATTACATCCACATAACTGGATTGTAATCCCCTCTAGAGGTCAAATATCATATAGAGTTGTTTTGTCCCTCTGTGAGACTGGAGTACGATATTATATCATCCGTAGTGGATTTTATGGAATTGGTGTGACCTCCTTGAGCAGGGTGTTGATACTTTATCTAGAGGCCTGTATCTGTAGGGTTTGTTGAATAATTTTCATACAATCCCCTATATAGTTGTATGATCCAGATTGGGTTTTGGTGTCCCTCAGTGGTTCTTGGCATGACCCCCTCTCTGTGTATAATAGTCTTCTCATACTAGTGCATTATCTTTGGGTGGGGACCAAATGAGCTAGATATTTTCATTGAGTGACTCCAATGATACAATGTTTTGAGGAGTAATTTCTCCAAGAACGAGTGTGCTTCAAGCAGAATCCTGTGGATGATAATTTTTTATGACCGCCTGATGGCATGGTGTCTCTCTTGAGTATATTTGGGTTTTTGTGATGCATGTATCTATAATTAATTATTACATATTGTACTAATATAACTATACTTTGTTATTCTTATTTAGTGTTTTTGGGGAGTCCTTCTGAGTATTTTTATACTCACCCCTGCATGGGCATTTCCCGCATGTGTCATGTATTTTTCAAATGATGTCCCTTTAGACGGAATCCTAGGAAGACCAGGAGAGGGCATAGCATAACTGGAGTTTGGTAGACATAGGTGTTTACCGAGAGCATACCTTTGACATATTCCATTCCCTTGGAGTAGGTATTACCTCTACATTTTCTAGTTAGACTTTTGTTACACACTCTTTTTGGGGGTCTTGTATTTGGCCTTGTTTACTTTTTCTTCACTTCTTTTTGTACTCTAGTTGTGGGATCTTAGTTTTATGCCTGAATTATTTTAGTTGTTTTAAATTTCAGTGTTTTGTGTCTTAGAGATGTATGAGTGTAAATAGGGACTTTAGGATAATGCCTCCCATTTGTGGGAAATTTCTACTTGGTTCCAGTCACCAGCCTCTAGCCTATTGGAGGTGGGCTTAGGGTAGTCACGACATGGGACCCTCTAGGATAGGTCATGATAGAATTAATGGTGTCGGTGCATTGAGCGGGTAGGTGGAGGTTGAATACAATTATGTGATGTGATCATAAAACTAGGATTGGATTGATCAGACTACTATGGGGTTTTCCTTATTTTTTTAATAGATGAAAAGTTTTGTGCCTGGTTCCCATCCCACATTGAATTTATGCTGGGGTGTCAAGAACTTAATAATAATTCTCATGTTCTATGTTTCATCAATCTGATAGTGTGTTGTGAACCTATAAATCATGCACCTACACCCTCACCAGCCATGTCGTCCCATTTCATGACCCACCGAGGCCCCACATGCACATTCCCTACATAGTTACCATGAGTTATTTTCTCACCCACAAACTCACCACTCATCTGGCTGGCTATGCTGATTTTCGATGCATGGTTGAGGTGACTCCCACATGTACTTCTGGTTGAAATGGTCGGGTGGTTTGTTTTGTTGGACAATGTTTTGTCTAATGAAATTCCAAATACATAGAATAAGAAATCTAAGTAAAATTAATAAAATAAGGGCCAAGATACGTGCCCTTATAAAATTAATCCCAATACCAGGACTTTTTCTTCAAGGTTTCAACTTCCAAGTCCTTCATACAATTTATATCAATCTTTTGTCTAGGCTTCACACTCGTAAAATTCATGATGAAAAAAGTTCTCATTATACAATTATGGGTGCCAAAAAAATTCCCCACCTTAGAATTAGATTCATTCAAAATAAAAAAAATATTATTCTAAATTAAAATTTGATCAGTTTTGTCTGTATTTGAACATCTGATGGGATTTGATATTGATCGCTCAGAGATTATTTATCAGGATTATATTGATTGATGGATATCACCTGCTATCATGAGGATAATCTTGAACTTGAGTACTTTGATGAATCCAAGATAAAGAGTATCATTGTATTGGGGCATAGATATCTTGAAATTGGAGTATGTATAAATTTCAGTATAAGAAAGATATTGGGTGTAAAGGAACTTTTTGATGGATCCAAAGGAAGGAACTAGAACATCCCTATATATCCCATGGGGATGGAAATCAAGCCGTACATAGTTTCGAGGAAGACTACTATGCAGGTCAATATCATGCATAGGGGTCATAGTTTCATGAATGAAGAGCTATACAATGAAATATTATGCATAGATCTAGTTCGTATATAGGGAAGGGGATTTCATCACTTTGTGAAGAAATCGTGGATAGGGACCCATGTTCGTATATAAGGATCTTTTAGCTCAGACCATATATTTTTGTAGTTTAGGGTCTTTTAACTCAAATCTTCTATTACTTTATTTTAGGGTATTTTATATTAGACCTTCTATTTTTGTAGTTTAAGGTCCTATAACTCAAACCATCTATTATTGTTGTTTAGGGTATTTTAGCTCAAACTATATATTATTATATTTTAATATCTTCTATCTTATACCATCTATTACTATAGTTTAATGTTTTATATATTAGACTATATATTACGGTAGTTTAAGTTATTCTAGTTCGGACCATATATTGCTGGTAGTGAATGATGAGTATTCATGAAGGGTTTTAGAACCCTATATCCTTGATGGGATTATAAATAATGATTGTCCATGGAGGGTTTTGATACCTTTCATTATTAATTTATATTCTGAAGAATGAATGTTCATGAAGGGTTACAACAACCTTTTTTCTTGAAAAAAAACATCACGGATGAAGGTTCATGATGGTTTGTGACACACTGCATCCTTACCTTAAAGGGAATTAGTAGATGGTAAAATGTTAGGGAATCAGAGTCCACTTGGATATTTGGAATATGGGTTTCATAAATCACATTTCCATGTGATTGAACTAGTGAATATAGAATGGGGAATCCATGTTGGGGATGACAGAAAAACACCCTAAGGTGATGAGTTCCACAGTTGTGTTACCGAGGCTCCCAAGGATTTAATGTCTATTCCTATAAGGAAGATATGCCTCTAGTTGATGGGTTATAGGTCCTTATAAATGAGTCTATGGGAATTACATTCATGGTAAATTAATAGGTTCCCCACTCTTTTACAAGGGCCAATAAAGGTTTATAAATATTCAAACAATTTTATGATGAAGCTGAATATAGAGAATAGTGTTGTCCATAAAGGGATATAGCACCCTAGGTAATTTTAGTTTCAGGTTGGGGAGTAATGTCCCCATAACATTTGGTTTCAAGTAACATGGTTTGGTCCATCAAAAGGTTTGGGAATGTAATATTGCATTCCTACTTTGGGAAAGGTCACAACACACTGTGATGGTTGATGATATAGAATCATCTTGAATAGTATGTTTATGAGGATTATAAATCATAGTGTAGGAATATCTGAGTCAAATGAAGGTGTAAACCAATGTGTATAGGAAAACCATTGATAATGGTGGAATCCCATAATCCATGAATTTGGGAAAATAACTCCTTACTTTAAAGTGGGCCTCTCCTATGGGACCAAACATCCTCTAGGCACAAACTCTTTGGATTTGTGTCATTCACTAGTAAAACATATCAGGGTCCCTTTGGATTAACCAATATATATTAATAGATTTCTATAGGAGAGAACCAGGTGAAGTAACTTGAGGCTATGGGGTTCCAGGATAAGGGTATCAACTTAATGAATTTTTTTTCAACTCAAGACTCAAACACATGAATGTGTTTTATGGAAAATTTAATATTAAGAAGGGTTTGATCATGCTATATGTTGTGTCACAGTGTACTGAACATATTATTGTGGAAATGAGATGTGAAAAATCATTTCTATAATTTATTTATATACCAGGGGTTCTAATGATCATAACTCAATATTTACTAGGGCCACACAGTGGGCCCCATGAGTTTTTCCCTTTTTATTTATGATCTAACTTTTTTCTAAACTCTATAGATGAATAATTTAGTCAGTGAAGACTTGATTTTTTCTAAGAACACCCTTTGTGGGGTTTCAATCTAACTAGATTTTTTTTCTCTTTCACTATCAGTTTAGGTTCTTGTAATTTGGGCCATCAAAGGATAAAGTTTAAGGTTATACAACTTTGACCAAAGTGCATGTAGTTTAAGGTCATGATGCACGAAGACCTAGTATGAGGGTATTTTTACACAACAGACCAATTTGGATTCCTAGGGTCAAGATTACTCCAACATCATTTTTATAAAATGATGATAGTGTTGTAAATCATGGATCAAGGTTCTTGGGTCATGAGTAATAGTAAGATACAGTCATGACAAAAACGATCATGAATCACTCTTTGGTGATGAGATCCAATGTGATGATGTCAAGGATCACAAGGATTCAAAGGATCTTCTTAGAAAGAAAATATTATTTTGGTTTATAGGCATAAGTACCTTATATAGATCCACCTCTTACATGGTTAAATAGAGAGATATTTTCTTCTTTCTAAGGGCTATGAAAGGATGGAGGAAACCCAAGATACTCAAGACCCAAAGTATGATTTATGGATTTAGGTTCTTAAAAATATGATAGATTCACCCTGAACATTGGTTGACTAGGTTCATGATATTGCAGTACATTGATAAAAAGTAATAATGAGATATGTTCGGCCTAATTTGATGTCATGAAGTGGGGACACATTTTTCATGTATTTTAACATCATGTGATGAGGACTTCTTTCTTACAGTTTAGTGTCATGCGATAATGATGTGGGAACCAACATCGAACTGTGAAAGATATCCTTAGGGAAACTTTTCTCTAGTCAAGGGAATTTATATATTAGAAGAACCATTTATTCATGTATAGTTTTATTGATAGTTATCCATATGCTGGAGCCATTCCTGTACAAATTTATCTCATGTGCATACAGTACATACATAGATCTGACTCGTATGTGGTAATAGAGAATCATTATGACTCAACCCCCTTCAAATATAGATATAAGAAATTTTTATAGTTGGGATTCCCTGATATTCCTTACAAACATTATAAAGGCATGAATCGAGCTATAGTAATCTCCTTTAAAAATATCACACAATGTATATCTGACTCATATGAAGGGGATAGGGGAATATTTTTTTTATTCCCTTAGTGAGTATCAAAAGCATGGTCTACTAAGGGGTCCTCTACATAGATTAGGATCATACATAGGGGTAGGTAATTTCCATATTTTATTCTCTTATGGAGGTGAAAAATTCACCCAAATCACTGATTCATGGATAGGATGTCCCACTCAATGAAATTCCATATCTTGTAAGATGGAACCACATGTTATTCAGTTTCATGTCATGAAACTAGGATTTATCATTGAGAGTAGTGACTAACTCAGAGAAATTGGGTCTTTATGGAAGATGAATACCCTGAAATGGAAGGGTAAAAGGATACATTGTCATAATATTTCTTTAAAAATGGGTACAATGCACATATGTGTAACATCGAGAGTACCCAAATATACTTAAATAGTTGGGTTATAGATGGTGTAAATAATAACCCAAGAATATCTGAGTTAACTATAGGTGGAAATAGATGGGTACAAGTTATCTATTAATAATGGTGGAATCCAATATTCCACATAGTTCGGGAAATTACTCCTGGGTTTAGGGGGGATCTCCTCTGAAGATAAAATATATTCTAGGAAAAATATCATTGTATTTGTGTCATTCACCAGTGAATCCTAGTGAGGTCCCTATAGATTAGACAGTCCAAATTACCTGTTTTTTATAGGGGATATCCAAGAGGAATAGATACAAAATTCCATGGGGTTCCAATATATAGATATCAACTCAAGGAATTGGTTGGTAAAAACTTATATATTGAAGATATCATGTTGGTTCATGGAGACTATGTGATTAAATAAGGTTTTGAGAACCCTAAATTCTATGAAAATTTTTATTGAACACATTTCAAGGAGAAGGTATAAAACATGTGGTTCTTGAGTACAAAATCATCATAGGGGATGATTGGTTCAATGTGAAGACCTGTTTTTTTAGTTTAACATCATGTGACTATGATGTCGTATTATGGTTTAACGTCATGTAACTAAATTTTTTTTTTGGATAGACCTAGGATTTGAGGTTTTAGTGTCACTGCATATCTAGTGGTAATAATAATCAATTCATGTGTAGTTATGATATAAATATTACATAGTTTTGAGTCTTTCTTCTAGGACTTGAAATATGATGGCATAAAATATTGAGTCATTAATTATCCCTATTTGAAGTAGGGAAAATAGATGATATGTATTTGTAGAATGAAGTTTGATAAGGGGGAATCCAAAGGAATTTCTAAAATTAAGGTAGTTATGTCTTCATGGGGGATACATTCCTTGAAATTAAAGTGTATAAGAATGAAATATCATTATATTTCATTGATAATGGGTATCATTAATATATGATTTGCATCAAGGGTATATGAATCCAATTGAATAGTTGGGTTATAGGGATTTTAAATCATAAAAAATGAATATATGAGTCAATTGGGGGTGGAAAATGGTGGGTACATGTCATTCATTGATAATGGTGGAAGCCCATATTCTTTTTAGTCGGAAAAATAACTCCTGGGTTTATGGGGGACATCTCCTTTGCAACCAAATATCCCCTAGGAATATAATAAATGTCATTGTTTCATTCTCCAGTGAATCCTAGTAGGGTACCTTTGGACTAGAAAATCTATGTTATGAGATTGGTATAGTAGAGAACCAAGAGAAAGGGCACCCAAGGTTCATGAGGTTATAAGATAAGGATATCAACTTGAGAAATTGGTTGGTATTAACTCAAATGTCAAAGATATGAAATTGGTTCATGCTGAACATAAGATTCAAGAAAGGTTTGAGCACTCTAAAGGCTACGCTAGTGTGTGTTGAACACAATTTTTAGGAAAAGGGATAAGACATGAAATTATAGATTACACAATTATCAGGGGTGATTTGTTTGGCATGAAGACCTTTGTTCATGTAGTTTAACATCATGAAACTAGGAAGTTATCATGTATTTTGATTTCATGTGTCTAGGACGTGGTTGTGTAGTTTAACGTCATTCAACAACAACATAGTTCCCTATCCAATACATGTCTTGGTCGCACCTGCTAGAGTGGTTTTCCAAGTTCCTTAAGCTCACATGATCTAAGTTTGGTATGAGAAATAATATATAACTGGATAGTCGATTAATCCACACAAGAGTATGTTAAGGGGAATACATGAAGTTTTTCACAATTTATTGTTGACTATGACATCTAAATTGATCTGACTCTCATGGGAGGAAATGATTATGAATTATTATAAATCATGGATGGGCCTAGAATGGAGAATACTAGCATCACTAAGAATCTTATAATGGAAGGAATCAAGACACACATAGTTCTAAGATGGTTCACTACATAGGCATATCCCATACATAGGGAGGGGTGAAATTTTATCATTCTATATGTTGTATCTGGACCTAGGATTCTAGATCCATGTGTCAATATATACCCTATAGTAATAGGAATCAAGCCACACATAGTTATTGAAAGGTAAAATTCCCTATGTAGGCCTTTCCCATACACAAATAGAAGGGGGGAAATTTTTACTATTTATATTGAAATTGAACCCAGGATTTGAGATCTAGGTGTCACTACATACCCTATGATAAAATGAATCAAGACACACATAGTTCTTGAATGGAAATATCTCCACACAAGCCTGGACCATTCAAAGAGTGGATCATTATTTCCATTTATATTAGATATAGACCTAGGATTTGGTATTTGGACATCACTGTGTTTGCTATGATTGTAGGAATTAAGACACGTGTATTTCTTGAACAAAAAACTCTCCATGTAAGTCTGACCCATATGTGAAGGGGGTATTTTTTCCATTTGTATTATAGATGGACCTAGGATTTGGGATGTGGACATCACTACATATCCTGGGATAGAAATAATAAGGAAACATGTATTTATTGAATTGAAAAATCTCCACAAAGGTATGATTCATACGCATATATGATAATTTTTTCTATTTATATTGCATATCGACCCAGGATTTGGGATCTGACCATCACTACATATCATGTGATAATAGGAATCAAGCCACACATAGTTATTGAATGAAAAACTCTTCATGAAGTTCTAACCCATATGAGGGGGAGTTTTTTTCATTTACACTGTGGTTGGATCCAGGATTTAGGATATGGACATCACTATGTATCATGTGATGGATGGAATCAAGCCACAAATAGTTCTTGAATGGAAAACTCTCCACATAGGTCTAACCTATATATAGAAGGTTTCATTTTTATATATATATTTAGGATTGACCCATGATTTCGTATTTAATCATCACTACATATCATGTGATAGTAGGAATTATGCTACATGTAGTTCTTAAATGGAAAATTCTCCATAGATATCTGAAACATACATAGAGGGGGAATTTTTTCTATTTGTTTTGCTAATCAACCCAGGATTTAGGATATGGGAATCACTATGTCTCTTGTTATAGAATGAATCAAGACACTTGTAGTTCTTTAATTGAATATTCCCTATAGGGATCTTACTTACACTTTATAATGAGATCACTTCATTTTGATTTCACACATATCTAGCTTATGTGCAGTAAATTATCCTTGAAGTAACATTATCCATGAAGTTTAACATAATTCATTAAGGATGTACTCTATGCAGTTTAAGTTCATACAATAAGGATGTATTCCATGCTATTTAACATCATGCAGTAAGGGAAAAATATTCTATTTAGTTTAAAGTCTTTCTTCCAAGACTTTGGATGCTGTCAGTTTAGAGTCTTGAATCTTGTACATGGGATGTTGTACATTTTAGAGTCTTTGTTCTAGAACTTGGGATAATGTGTAGTTTAGAGTCCTTATTCTAGTACTTGTGATTCTATTCAATTTATAGTATTTATTATTGGACTTAGTATTCCATTCAGTTTAAATTCTTGCTTCTAGAACTTAGGATTCCATGTAATTTGAAGTATTTATTTTAGTACATAGGATACCATGTATTTTAAAGTCTTATACCAGGACTTATGATGATGTAAAGTTTAAATTATTTCTACCAGGACTTGGGATTCCATGTAGTATAAGTTTGTGTATCCATTAATTATGATTCCATGTAGTTTAAAGTCTTACTTCTAGGACTTAGGATTCCATTCTCTTTAAAGTACTGCTTCTAGTAATTAGGATTTCATGAAGTTTAAAATCTTGCAGCCAAAACTTGGGAACCCATAAAGTTTAAATTCTTGGTTCTAAGACTTGGGATGTTGTATAGTATAATTTCTTGGATTTAGGACTTGGGATTTTGTAAAATTTTATTTCTTATTACTAGGATTTTGGATTCTGTTTAATTTAGAGTCTTACCACCAAGACTTAGGATGCTTCCAAACAACTATGTAATGCACTTCTTGAGAAACCTTGCATTGGCGGGGTGCATAACATGTTTCTCATCTATTATGGCCACTGAGTAATATCCATTGTAATATAACTTATTTATGATGTTATCCCCTTCCCTTTCGGGTTCCAGATTTGGAGTTTTCTTTCTAGGTCTCATTGTTGTCCTGAGATCCAATACTAATTCTCCCTGAAGGAATGAACAAAGGAGAAATTTTTTTATTAAATTATTATTCAATTTTATCTTGTGATTTATCCTATGGTTATTAAATTACATAATTCTATATAATGGGATATTTTCTACACTATGGATAGGGTAAATAAAAATGCACCATAATTTCCCCCATTATCTAATACGAATGTCTATGATATCTTTGAAAATTATTCACTAGAGAGCTATTATGGTGCATAGAAAAACATGTTGTGGTGTTTTTTATGATCTTTCGATCCTGAGTCTTAAGACATGATGAATGTGTCCATGTCTAGCTGAAAATAAAGTGTATTTATGATTTAGAGGTGCACCTAATATCAATGATAAGGGTGGTTTCTATCCTTCAATCTATGATAATTCACCTTTATATTTGGGTGAATGTAAAGCATGAACTCCTCCTCTAACCCATATGGGATGTGGTAATTGGAAGTGGTGATGGGCCAGAAAATTTTTGGGAGGCTGTTTATGGATAAATATCTCCATATATCAATGTTGAACTCTTCTTTATTAGGGATATATGCATCCACCTATTCAGACCATAGAGGATGTTTCTCTGGGTTACCTGATGACTAACATGAGGAGTTACTGATTGTTTTTTGGGAACTATATAATGTTAAACCTCGTGTTTTAAGCACCTTTATAAAAAAATGTGTAAGAGTTTTGGGAACCTATTTATACGAAGGTGTCTTAGAAAGGGTAGGATTTCCTTTTTTAGGAGATATATCACCATGGGGAGGTTGATCATGGTGGATTTTAGGAGTAGAGTTCATGTGATCCATCTCTGCACTACTATGAGGATAAATATCAATGTAGTGATCACCTTATACTTCAGTTGAAGAGTATACATACCCTAATATATTTTTTATATGCATTATACAAACTCAAGGATTCTGACATTGAGTAGATCATGAATATAAGCCTTACTACATTGTGATTAGAATATGTCAGCCTACCTTTTGGAGTTGAGATAGGATATAATCCTGGTTCATGATGGTTTTATAAATATGTTGACAACTATATGGTGTGATAGTAATATGAGAAAAATGTTGAGAAGTTGTTGGATTATTCTAGTGAGCTTCTATGTCATCAGTATGAATATGAGCTTGCCTGTGGGTGGTTGATGGAATATGCCAATAAATCATTGATATAAAGAGGGTATTAGCTAGATTCATATATGAATTACCTATTATAATATGTTGATGGACCTCCATAATGGGTGAATATATTTGAGCCTCCTTCTGTATATCCTATTAAGGATTATAATGAAATCTTTCATTAGAAAGAGCAGGGAAGTGGACATGGTCCTTAGCATTTCTTGAATAATTCAGGTAGCTTCATTGTCAAGGATGTGATCTTTCCCTGAGGTAATTTCTATAATATATTTATGGTCCTCAATTAGATAATGGGTAAAATCCCAGTCTTATTCCTTTGGAGTATTTCACTGGACTTTTCAATAGGAATGTGTGCCTATCCCAAGTAATGTACCAAACTGACTTGGTGATCCCCTCCTAGAATGGAGATATGAGTCTGGTCCTATGCCTAATCCTTTACAAAAATATTTCAGTAATCCTCCTATACATGATAAAGAGTTTTAACTTGCTTCAATGTAGAAACCTATTCATATTGATCAAGAAGATATGCTACTCTCATTTTTGGGATCATAATGTGGGCCTCTCCCTGTATCATCACCAGAATATACTGGCAAAGCTTCTCTATCACTGTAAAAAGGTATTGTAACATTATAAGGGTATGTATATAAATTTATTACTACACACTCATGGTTCCTATGACATGTTTTTTGATGTCTTTGATTGAAGTGGGGATGTATTCCCACTTTTATCCTCCTTGTTCCATCAGAATATGTCGACGAGATATATGTATTGGGGTGTTTATCTATGTCTTCCCCAAGATTTATTTTTCGATATGATTGAAAATTTTGTTTGATATTATAACACCCCAAGATTTTATGAGATATATTCTTTTTAATTTCTTTGATGTCTTCTATTTTACACTACACCAAGATTATCATGTACTATATGCAACACCGTATTAGTTTGCAGTATATGAAACACTATTCTTAGCTCATGTTACACACAATTTCAAGTTCGTTTTGTAGAAATTATTCTATGAAACATTAAGTATAGATTTTTTTAATGTATAAATGAAATAAGTTTTGATTATGTTATAAGCAAAACCAAAGGGATCTTTCACTACACCCAGCCCTGACTTGGCTTGCATTACACGCAATCGCAACCTTCCTCGATAGCGTGTGTAGTACGCAATACCGAGTTTCGCTAAACAACAATATATTGTTATAATATTATTATGAACTAGCCGTTATGAATAGTATTAACTAAATTTTAAATTTTATAAAATTATTATTCATCTTACACATTTTCTAGAACATGGTATGAGAACAAAATAAATTTTTCAGGTAAAATACGTATTTTTCAAAAAATGCAGTTTTGCCACTTTTTGATGGAGCACCCACTTTAAATATAGTTTTTGACATGTTTATAAGTTCATTTTGATAAAAATAAAATTATTCTTGGGAATCAGGATATAAAAATTTACTTTGGCTAAATTTTTCATATTATTCTGATAACTTTCATATTTTAATCAATAGTAAAAACACGCTATATTTTAATTAAAAACAACTTTTTTCATTATAATAATTTATATGGATAAATTATAATATTTAATGGTTTTAAAGTATAAATATAATATATTTTTACCATTTAATATAATTTATGTCATTATCATTGATTTTACATTGAATTCATAGGTAAAATCATTTCAATCTTTTACAATGTTTTAACTTTTAAAACTCGTTTTCTTAACAACGAGATTAATTTTAAATTAATTTTTGCAACTTCTCTTATTTGAATTTGAAAAAATGGATTCCATATTTGGAATCAGTAGTTATAAATTATGTTGATAGGCTACATTTTATTTTTGGGCACTATGAATAGTAACTACGGTAAATTTTATTTACCATAGTTAAAGGTAAATCGGGTAATTAAGGGTAAATATAATATTATAAAATTACCCTAACACTTGTCTTAATATAATTGGATCATTATATTTCGTCCTAAGGAATATTTGGGTCGAAATGGAATCCATTGTAACCCACTTGAATCTGATTAAGACCTTTAATTTCTTTTATTTTAAAAAAAGTGAAATATGTCTCACTCAAACTTTAATAATTAAAGTATTTTTAATATAAGGTTATACAGAATATAAATTAGATTATAAATACTCATTTGAAATCTAAAATGGTTTTCTTTGTTATGGTAATTTATTTGTAATTTTTAAGTGATTTTAATTACCTTAATATCTTCTACATTAATGATGCAGAAATTATTTACTTAGTGAAAAATCAATAATATAGTTTTTATTAAAGTAATAATACCCATAAAAAGGCCCAAACACTTGTAAAAAACCTATTGGTTGAGTATATCTATACCATAAGCATCCAAGGGTCGACTTTGGGACCATTTGGAGCCGTATAAAAGAGATTATGACAAGGATAAATCAAATTGATAAGGTTTAAAATAAATTCCAAACATGTCTGAATTTTATGGGTTGATGAGATTACAACCCTATATCATCTCATCTTCGAATTCTAGTTATTTTTTATTTTTTTAAGTGGGGTTTGAATTTATTATAAATTAAAATTTCTTATGTTTCCAAAGGTGCCCCTCTCCTCCCTTATAAAAGGGAACCTCCTCCCTCTCCTCCTCACACAAATTTGAGCCTTCAATCTCAGCCAACCCCTACCAATTTATCTTCTCCACTTCCCTAGAATCATACTAGAGGTCCTAGTCTTCTTCAAAGACCAACTTTAGTGCCCTAATAAAAGTTTTAGAAGAAGCGCGTTGAAGAAGGGGTAATATACTTTACCGATTCTTTCAAGTTCATTTCTTCTTCTACTTCCTCTTATTTTTTTGTTTCATAATAAAGTAACAACATCAGTATCACTCATATACTGATATTTTATTATAAATATTAACCAACCCTATTTCACCTTCTATCCATCCTACGGAAAACGAAATTACCGCGCGTGCGTACGTATGGAATACCGTCTCCACACCGTGGTGTAATCTGTTTTTCCACCACCACCTTACTTGGATAGGTATAATGATGTAAAGAATAACTATATATGGTTATTATAACATGATATTAATTCTGAGATATTATACCATCCACTCTAATTCCATTCAATAATTATGGTGATGATACCATCGCTCGTGCGTACGTACGGATTACCGTCTCCACGACGCGATGATATTCATTCTCCATGTTAACCATTCAAGAATTATTATTAAGTACATATATTAAATAATCATGAAATATATGACATATTAATGATACTGGATTTATGTATATGTTATTTACTTACTTCCATTAAATTTAATAAGGAAACGAGAACAGTTTTCCTGCGTACGTACGGCCTACCGTCTCCATGAATGGTGTATTTCATTCCATTTATCGATCTATTATATGATGAATATATAAATCATGTTTTACATTCTGTAAATATGTAATCATTATCTAAGTAATCATATGAAGAATTACAAGTTAAAACATGTATGATAAATGAAACAATTTTACCCAAAATGCTGCTTTAACATGGAATTGACAAAAGAACGGGTAATATAAAGTCGTAAGTGAATCATGTATGATATCAAAAATATTTTTATGGTTATGTTAAAAGTTAATAATATGTTTAAACCCACTATAAAGGAGTCTAGGACACATATGGAATAAATTGGGCATAAGGTAAGGTATAATTATTCCAATCTCGTTCTTATCTGAGATTGTTTATTCGTAAGTAATTACTGGGTTTATGTTTATCATCCATGTCCATGTTTTCTAAAAATGTTTTCATAAAATTTATACTATTATACCATGTATTTTTAAAGTCATTTTTACCCTTTTTTTACTTTTACCACATTGTATGGAAGGAATCTTTCCTTTGTTTACCATATAAGGCACTTTTTGACTTTTTCGACAAAAGTATAAGAAGAATGTTTTTTTAAACTTATACGACATGAATGTATTTTTATGGTTTCATAACACCTTATTTTTATGAAGCTTCCTATACAAGATTTCATGATTATTTTAAACAAAAATACTTTTCTTTTAAAATTACATGGCATTTTGTGAAAAGAAAATGATTTTGAAGAAGAAAGGATATTTTCCTCAAGGATTCATTTCAAGTGTTTAATGAAAACTAACTTCCATCTAAGTTTAAATTATTTGGTATGTTTATGTTTCAAGTATAATGTCTCTATTATTTACATGGTTTAATTTTTCTTATGATGAAATGGTATCCATTTATTTTATATGGATTATGTTATGATGGGATGATGTTTATGAAACCCATTTTATTCGTTGGGTTATGATGAATGATTTCTATTTATTTTATGGCACAAAAAAGAATGATTTCATTATGATATGGGTGGGACCTATATCTCCCTCCAATACATTGGGTAAATATTTATATCTCATGATATAAACATGGATGGAACGGAAATTAAATCTGGTTCCGTAATACAGGGCTGGAACAGCAAGTAAACTCGGTTCAATAATGGACTTTGTCCACTATGATGGTCTTGGCAGTAATGTCTTAGCTACTATAGAAATAATATCATGTGATTAATGGTTTTTCATAATTACAGGTTTTATTCACATGATATTTTATCATGATTTATGTTCCATTATGATATATGCCTTAGGTACTTCCATGTGTTATGTCATTGCTCAAGATTTTGATGTTTAAACATTATGTTCATGTTTTTAAGTTCAAATGTATATGGTTTTCTTAATTTTCTCCATTATTACCCTTACTGATCATTTGATCTCACCCTTTATATGTTTTCATTTCCCCAGGATATAAATAAAGGTTTTAGGTAAGAAAACAAAAGGAGAATATCTTTATAGAAAATGTTGAAGATCTTTCACCATGATTAGAAGATTATGTTCCGAGTTTCCAAAGACACTAAACTAAAAATAAATAATATAGTTTTTATTAAAATAATAATACCCATAAAAAGGTCCAAACACTTGACCAAAACCTATTATTCAAGTATATCCATACCATAGGCATCTAAGGCTTGACTTTGGGACTATTTGGAGCCGTATAAAAGAGATTATGACAAGGATAAATCAAATTTATAAGGTTTAACATAAATTCCAAACATGTCTAAATTTTATTGGTTGATGAGATTACAACCCTATCTCATATCATATTCTAATGTGAGTCATTTTTTATATTTTTAAGTGGGGTTTGAATTTATTATAAATTAATATTTCTTATGTTTCCAAAGGTGCCCCTCTCCTCCCTTATAAAAGGTCACCTCCTCCCTCTCCACCTCACACCACTTTGAGCCTTCAAGATCAGCCAACCCCAGACTATTTCTCTTCTATACTTTCCTAGAAACATACTATAGGTCCTAGTATTCTTCAAATACCAACTTTAGTGCCCTAAGAGGAGGTTTAGAAGAGGCACGTCAAAGAAGTGGTAATATCCTTTACCGATTCTTTCAAGTTCATTTATTATTATACATAATCTTATTTTGTTGTTTCATAATAAAGTAATAACATTAGTATCACTAATATATTGATATTTTATTATAAATATGAACCAAACTTATTTCACCTTTTATCCATTCTATGGAAAACGAAATCACCGTACGTGAGTACGTACGGAATACCGTCTCCAAGTCGTGGTGTAATCTGTTTTTCCATAACCACCTTACTTGGATGGGTATAATGGTGTAAATAATAACTATATATGGTTATTATAACATGATAATAATTCTGAGATATTATATCATCCACTCTAATTCCATTCATTAATTATGGGAACGATATCATCGCTTGTGCATACGTACGGATTACCGTCTCCACGACGCGATGGGATTCATTCTCCATGTTAATCATTAAAGAATGATTATAAAGTACATATATTAAATAATAAGGAAATATATGACATATTAATGATATTTTATTTATGTATATGTTATTTACTTACTTCCATTCAATTTAATAAGGAAGCGAAAACAACGTTCATGCGTACGTACGACCTACCGTCTCCATGAACGGTGTATTTCATTCCATTTATTTATCTATTATATAATGAATATATAAATCATGTTTTATATTCTATAAATATGTAATCATGATCTAAGTAATCATATGAAGAATTACAAGTCAAAACATGTACGATAAATGAAACAATTTTACCCAAAACACTGTTTTAACATGGAACTGACAAAAGAACGGGTAATATAAAGTTGTAAGTGAATCATGTATGATATAGTAAATATTTTTATGGTTCTGATAAAAGTTAATAATATGTTTAAACCCACTATAAAGGAATCTCGAACACATATGGAAGAAATTGGACATAAGTTAAGGGATAATTATTCCAATCTCATTCTTATCCGAGATTGTTTATTCCGAAGTAATTATTGGGGTTATGTTTATCATCCATGTCCATGTTTTCTAAAAATTTTTACATAAAATTTTTACTATTATACCATGTCACTTTAAAGTCATTTTTACTATTTTTTTACTTTTACAACATTTTATGGAAGGAATCTTTCCTTTGTTTACCATATAAGGTACTTTTTGACTTTTTCAGAAAAATTACG
This sequence comes from Viscum album, assembly GCA_963277665.1. Classification (NCBI taxonomy): domain Eukaryota; kingdom Viridiplantae; phylum Streptophyta; class Magnoliopsida; order Santalales; family Viscaceae; genus Viscum; species Viscum album. The sequence goes on from OY728159.1 coordinate 1,329,292,028, forward strand.
AGAAGAATGTTTTTTTCAAATTATAAGGAATGAATGGATTTTTACGGTTTCATAACACCTTATTTTCATGAATATTCCTCTACAATATTTCATGATTATTTTCAACAAAAATCTTTTTCTTTTAAAATTGCATGGCATTTTGTGAAAAGAAAATGATTTTGAAGAAGAAAGGTTATTTTCCTCAAGGATTCATTTCAAGTGTTTAATGAAAACTATTTTCCATATAAGATGACATTATTTAGTATGTTTATGTTTCAAGTATAATGTCTCTATTATTTACATGGTTTAATTTTTCTTATGATGAAATGGAAGCCATTTATTTTATATGGATTATTTTATGATGGGATAATGTTTATGAAACCCATTTTATTTGTTGGGTTATGATTAATGATTTATGTTTATTTTGTGGCAAAAAAAATAATTATTTCATTATGAGATGGGTGGGACCTATATCTCCCTCTAATTAATTAGGTAAATATTTATATCTCATGAGATAAATATGGCTGGAACGGCAACTAAATCTGGTTCAGTAATACAGGGTTGGAATGACAAGTAAACCCAGTTTAGTAATGGACTTTGTCCACTATGATATTCTTGGCAGCAATGCCTCAGCTACTATGGAAATCATATCATGTGATTAATGTTTTTCCATGATTACATGTTTTATTCACATGCTATTTTATCATGATTGATATTCCATTATGATCTATGCCTTACGTACTGCCATGTGTTATGTCATTGCTCGAGATTTTGATGTTTAAACATTATGTTCATGTTTTTAAGTTAAAATGTATATGGTTTGCTTTATTTTCTCCATGATTACCCTTACTGAAAATTTGAGATCACCCTTTATATGTTTTAATTTCCCCAGGATATAAATAAAGGTTTTAGGTAAGAAAACAAAAGGGGGATATCTTTATGGGAGATGTTGAAGATCTTTCACCATGATTAGAAGATTATGTTCCGAGTTTCCAAAGACACTAAACTAAAAATCAATAATATAGTTTTTATTAAAGTAATAATACCCCTAATAAGGCTCAAACACTTGACCAAAACCTATTGGTTGAGTATATCTATACCATAAGCATCCAAGGGTCGACTTTGGGACCATTTGGAGCTGTATAAAAGAGATTATGACAAGGATAAATCAAATTGATAAGGTTTAAAATAAATTCCAAACTTGTCTAAATTTTATTGGTTTATGAGATTACAACTCTATCTCATATCATCTTATAATTTGAGTCATTTTGGATGTTTTTAAGTGGGGTTTGAATTTATTATAAATTAATATTTCTTATGTTTCCAAAGGTGCCCCTCTCCTCCCTTATAAAAGGGAACCTCCTCCCTCTCCTCCTCACACCACTTTGAGCCTTAAATCTTGGACAACCCCTGACCATTTCTCTTCTACACTTACCTAGAAATATACTAGAGGTCCTGGTCTTCTTCAAAGACCAACTTTAGTGCCCTAAAAGAAGGTTTATAAGAGGCGCGTCGAAGAAGAGGTAATATCCTTTACCGATTCTTTCACGTTCATTTCTTCTTCTACTTCCTCTTATTTTGTTGTTTCATAATAAATTAATAACATTAGTATCACTCATATACTAATATGTTATTATAAATATGAACTAACCCTATTTCACCTTCTATCCATCCTATGGAAAATGAAATCATTGTGCATGTGTACGTATGGAATACCGTCTCCACACCGTGGTGTAATATGTTTTTCCACCACACTACAATAAAAACTGGTTTTAGCGGCGGTTTTGTGGTGGCGGTTCACAAAACTGCCGCTAAAATTTTTCGCTGAAAGGTTTTGCAGCAGTTTTTAATAAACCGCCGTGAAACTCGTAATATATTTTAACGATGTCGACCCTTCCCTACCCCCACCCCGATCTTCCCCCAAACCCCCATGCCCTCCCTTCCTCCCCTACCCCCCCCCCCCCGGAGACCCTCAACCCTCGACCCCCAACCGTCCGGCGACCCCCAACCGTCCGGAGACCCGCGACCTACGGCGACCCCGCGACCTCCGTCTCCGACGACCCCGCGACCTCCATCTCCGGCGACCCTTCTTTTCCAGGTATGTGCAGTTAGTTTTTAGGAGATTATGCCTATTTATTTTATTTTAAATAGTTAATTACAAATGTTTTTAATTAATTTTTTTTATGGAATGAAATTGTTTCTTAAGAGTGTGTACAATATTTATTGAGGTTCAACAGAGATCAGTGGGGGATTAACTATATTATCCAGATAGGTGGACACATTTAATACAGAATCCATATGTGTGTTTATGCAGGGGTGTGAATTATTATATAAATTCATTAATTCTAATAAATTTAATATGGGCAATAATATATCTATAAAAAGAGAGAGTAGAGTGTTATGCCTCTTATTCTTTGAATAAGTTCCCTTTAGAAAATTGAATGAATTGTGATCATCTGAACACTATATTACCAAGGAGAGAGGGTTTTGATTGAGGTGATGAGAGACCATGTGTATGTATCAAAGTATGAGATGTGACATGGGTATTATATTTTGGGATATTCAGAATATTTTTTAATACTAAGAGGCTTGGAGTCATGTGATGACATGTCATACAGTCATATGTCTCATGAGTTTTTAAGAACTCCCTCCTAAAGTTGGAGGAGAGTCATATATGGTATACTAAGAAGTGTGAATGCTTCGATACTTGATATGTGTGGCCAACAGGGTCTTCCTATATACTATTTTTTAAGATTTTTCCCTATGATATGTGACACAAGACCGAGATATGGGTTTTGGTAAGTTCTTAAAGACATGAAATTAGGATTCCAAGGGGAATTAGATTAAATAATAGACCCCACCTGAGTGACTTGGGTTGGGATGTGAAAATTATTTGTGTGGTCATCATGGGGTGATGGATTTAGGTTGGTATAATATTCTAGATATAAGGGTCTAGGTATTTAGTGATGAGAGCACATGTCATTAACCAGTGATATTGTGGGATAGGTTGCATGCCCTAGATGGTTATTATATGCATGTGTTGGATGTTAGCCTAACTATGAGTGAGAGGGGAGGGAGATATATATTACACCCAAACATGAGTGAGATAGTGGTGGTTCGGTTGTGACCTTTACTCTATATAATAAGGGAGAGATAAGTGAATTATACCTTACTCTTAGTGATAGAGTTTTTGTTAGGTTTTAAACTCATCCAGAGTGATAGGGTCATGGATAGGATGTGAAACCACCCGACAAATACATATAGATGACCATACCCTAGGAGATATGTTAGTGGTTATAATAAAAACAGCCTCACAATGAGTGATAAGTTGTTGAATATACTCCCTTGATTGAGAATAATATTTAAATAATTGAATGCAGGACCCTATCAGGAGGTGGGTAATTGGTAAGACTCATATGATGCCTTAACATAGTTCTTCATGTACAAGGCAACATTTATTGATAAGAGAAAAATAGATTCTAACATGGATATGAATCTAATATCGTCAACACCATGGTGTCCTAGTTTGAACATGGTGTTCTGATGGGTGTGTGTGCCTCGTCGGGTGTAGTAGTGTCCTATTTAGCACATGAAGTACTAACAAGAATATTTATTTTTGTATTTAATTTCTTCATGAATACACACACATATTTTATAAAAAATATTAAGGGTACCTAGTTATACCCTCATGAGGTCTAGCCTGACACCTTCAACGAGCACCATGGGGTTTGTGAAGAAATATTATATTATTTTAGGTTAGAGTATGGGATGCATAGGGGATTGGGATGGAATATATCAATGGTATCTATAGAATGTGATTATAGTGTGTCCCATTTAAGGTATTAAACAATTTTTTTGTACTTCATTATGTTATTTATTGGTATACATGGTCATCCCAGTGGGTGATTAACTGTGTGACCTGTACAAAAATAAAGAAGTTGTATCACATTGATAATGGTTTATGAAAAAACCATTGTGTATTCTGGAAGCAAGTGTTTTCAAAAATGGAGTAGCATATGTATTTATTCCAATCATATATTTCAATTAGGGAAGATTCCATTTTTCTTTTTCATTTGCTATCAAGATGGGGGGATAACTATATTAACAAAGGGAGTTTATTTGTAATTGAAAAGAATCAACGAAGGAGATTAGAGTTCAGAGTATTGTTCAGTTATATTCTTTATCAACAAATAGTAATGTCAATACAACATCCAATGTAATTAATGAAATTTTGAAATTGATAGTGATGAAGAAAGGTTCCTACCAAATAAAGAAAATCATTTTTCCACACTCTCATTGTTTAATGTTTCTGGATGATACCAAATTGAAGGTTGAGAATCTATTAAAGAGTTATTGAGCATGTTAAATGTTTAAATAATCAAGTAAATGATCTTATAACATGTATTGAGAGGTTTTGGGGAAGTCATGAGATGGTTTAGTTTGACTCAGATTTACCTTGAATAATTTAGGAATTCATTAGACAATTCATAAATATAGGATGTACTATATTACATATAATTCATTTATACCATCTCAATATGTTTCAATTACTCTCAATGAATGTGTTTTTGTTCATTTTTTGATTCATTAATTTTAATTCATTGATAATATACCAATTCATGAGGTATGTGTGAGTGAATATTTTTAATGTAATTATCATTTCAAGATATATAATTTTTTTTCTATGTGTATGTGTGAAATACACCTTAATTAGTGTGTTTCTCAAAAATAAACATTGAAATGTGATAATAAAAATTTATCCTACATGTAAAATTTGTAAGTGTATTATTAGTATCTATATTTTGGTGTTAAACCAGTAGGCGTATGTTCTACCAAAACTCAATGTACATGTAAAATAAAGATCATGATTTTCATTTCATAATTGGAAAAAATGGTAATATTAATATCCATATAAAGGTCATATATACCTATACGAAGTTTATCAACATTTACTTAAATATAATCTGGAATTATGTAATGGTAACCCATGACTTATTCATGATAATTAATGTTTATATGGACATATTAATGGGTTACAAAAATAGAATAGATCCTATGTAAATTTATTTCTATTTACAAGAATTTTATTAATTTGGATGAAAGTGACAGTTTGATGATGCATGTTATGTATGTTCATGATAAATAGATTTTGAACCAACTTATGGATATCATTCAAGAATGATTTTATTATCATCAAGATGATGTAGAAGAAGATCAATTTTTTATTAAATTTAAGAAAATAAATATTTTTTGAATTAAATTTATCAGGTTCTGAAGAATAACGTACATAATATATACATTTATATATATATATATATGATTGAGTTGTTATCTGTTGCATAATTATATATAAATAGAGAATAAATGTGTTTTGTGGAATATTTTTGAGATTTTTTCCTACATATAGACGTTGAATATGACCTTGAATATAGTTCTTGTGAATGCTCTTCGACAGTAAATGGAATTCTCTAAGCTATAAATTTTTATGACATATATTATATATAGAAATTGGATAATGAAGTGTACGATCAATGAATATTGATTGATAAATTTTTACATCATTCTAATGTATATAATATGAAATATTGTGGGAACCCATGCATTGGTATTCTATATTAGTGATTTTTTGTGGATGTTATAAATACCAACTGGTATCCCATTTCTAGATATGGAAAATAAAATAAAACATTTAATTGAGATGACCAAGCATGTGAGTATATGAGATGTTCAGGAAAGTTGTAGTATTTTTTGTGAGGGTGTGGAAGTAATCTGAGTGGACCAATGTATCTCATTAATGAAGTGGGGATAGAAATTGTTTGAGGAAACATAAATGTGTGATTTACAGTGTTATGATAATTGTGTAACCCGATATTCTTACTGCTCCTCAATGAGGTGTTCACGTTGTCTTCTAGGGACCAGACTTGTTTGGTTTGTCTGGGCATGCTAAGTAAGTAGTAAATGTTATCAATGAATCATCTTTATTATATTATGCATACTTTATGATCAATGGGTCATCTTTATTATATTATGATTCTGCAATCTTACACTATCATATATTTTGTGTAGGCACATTGTGATATACATGGATAAAAGTTGGATCACATTACCAAGGAACACACCTCAGTATGTTAAGGGTTTGAATGAGTTTTTATATTTTGCGATTTCTAATCGATCCATTTAAGGAAGAATAAGATTTCCATGTCCTAAATGTAAATTTAGAACATGGTTGAAGAGAGATGAAGTTTATGAACATTTAATACTGAAGCAATTCCCTTGTCAATATTTGTGTTGGATTTGGCATGGAGAATCGAACAATATAGAAAGATTGAGCACTGATGTTAATCCACAGAATGAGGTCCCAAGTTCATCGAAAATGGAAAATAAAATGCAAAACCTCATAAATGATGCATTCGGCACTGCAAGACACCACTATCAGCATCAAAACATATCAGAACAACCAGAAGAGGGTGCTACAAATTTCAACGTGACAAGTGATGTTTTTGAGACTGTAACACAAGTAGATCAAGATTGGAACATATCATTGGATCCTCCTCTTGATTTTGTAGAGCCAAATGTAATGGAAAACTTCACTGAGAAAAATGTGTTTCATGATTTAGTTGATGATGGAAATCAAGAGTTGTATAGTGGGTGTTTGAAATATTCAAAGCTTTCATTTCTGCTGAAGTTGTACCATATCAAATGTCTATGTGGAATTACAAATAAGGCAATGTCCATGATATTGGAATTTATTTGTGATGCATTTCCTGAAGCAAAAATCCCAGAATATTTTTATGATATGAAAAAAGTTGTTAACAAGCTTGGTCTGAATTATATAAAAATACATGTGTGTCCCAATGATTGTATGCTTTATTGGGGAGAGGATTAAAGTAGAAAGAATTGCAAGAAATGTTATTCTTCTAGATGGAAGTCAAAGGGTGATGTTGGAAGTCTGACTGAACATAATTTCATGAAGAAGAAGAAAATGAACACACCTGTAAATGTTTTGCGTTACTTTCCTTTGAAGTCGCGATTGTAAAGATTATTCATGTCATCAAAAACCGCCGAACACATGAAGTGGCATTCTGTAGATAATAACAATGATGGGTTAATGACACATCCATGAGATTCCCAATCATGGAAGACATTTGATTCATTATATCCAGATTTCTCAGCTGATCTTAGGAATGTTCGATTGGGATTGGCTGCCGATGGATTCAACCCATTTGGGACTTTGAGTACAAGTTATAGCATTTGGCCAGTTTTTTTGATCCCTTATAATCTGCCTCCGTGGATGTGTATGCAACAATCATCTTTTATCATTTCAATGATTATTCCTGGAAAAAAAATTCCTGGAAATGATATTGATGTACACTTGAAGCCTTAGATTGAAGAATTGAAGGAGTTATGGAGTAATGGTGTTGATACATTTGATGTTTCTTCTAAAACTATGTTCAAAATGCATGTTGCTTTACTGTGGACCATTAGTGACTTCCCTGGGCTTGGGAATTTATCTGGTTGGAACATTTATACGGGTTTGGCTTGTCCCGTTTGTAACTATGATTTTGAGACCAAACGGCTACCTCACAGTAGAAAATGGTGCTTCTTATGCCATCGAAGATTTCTCGATGCATCTCATAGATTTCGGCTGAACAAATCAAAATTTAATGGTTTCATTGATTGTAGACCACCTCCAAAGTTGTTAACCGATTCTGAAATATTGACACATCTTGAAAATGTTGAAACATAATTTGGGAAGGTTCATCATTTGAATGATAGCGAAAAACGGGTCCGAAGTGCATCGTCAAGTAAAATTAGAACGCAACAATGGAAGAAAAAAAGTATATTCTTCAAACTTTCGTATTGGAAATTTAATTTGTTGCGCCACAATATTGATGTGATGCATATTGAGAAGAATTTCTGTGATAATTTGATTTTCACATTAATTAATGAGCATGGAAAGTTGAAGGATCATCTTAATGCTCGCAAATACTTACAAGTAATGAACATAAAACGCGATCTCTGGCTAGATGAGAATGAAAAGTATGCTCTGGCCATTTTCACAATGAAAAATAGGGATAAAGATACATTCCTTCGAATTTTAAAGAATGTGAAGGTATTTGATGGGTATTCGAGTAACATCTCGAGGTGTTTTGACTTGAAGAATCGTAAGTTACATGGATTGAAAAGTCACGATTCACATATTTTGTTACAGCAGTTACTACCATTGGCATTGCGTACATTATTACCTGAAAAAGTTACTGTTGTTGTACTCCAATTCTGCACATTTTTCAGGCAATTATGTGAGAAATTTGTACATCCATTTCAGCTTGAAAACCTCCAGGAGAGGTTTGTATTGACTCTTTGTGCAATGGAGATGATCTTTCCTCCATCGTTTTTTACTATCATGATGCATTTAACTGTGCATTTGGTTGAAAAAGCTAAATTAGGAGGCCCCGTTAATTATCGATGGATGTATCCAATTGAGAGGTATTTTATTTATATGTTTTCTAGTTAAGTAAAAAAAAATTGACATTTAAATAAATGCATAATATTATTATTTTATTTCACAGATATCTTGGGCATTTGAAATCATACGTGAGAAATAAAGCTCAACCAGAAGGCTCTATTGTTGAAGGTTATTTGGCCGAGGAATGTCTTACCTTTTGTTCCAGGTATTTAGATGATATTGAGACAAGATTTAATCGAGTTGGACGTGTTAACGACACATTAACTCAATCTCAAATGCATCAGAAATCAAAAATATTTCCTGATATTGGTCGATCAGTTGGGAGGACCTCAAATGTGACACTGACATAATTGGAATTATTACAGGAACATAGATATGTGTTGCTGAATAGTGAAATTGCAGATCCATTTATTGAAGATTTTAGGATACAAACAAAGAGACGAATGAGAGGCTGAACACGAAATGAGAAAGATATAACGAAAGCTGTGAATAAAGAGTTTGTAGAATGGTTTGCATGACATATAAGTTCATAAATATTGCAATAAATATGAATATTAGTTTGACACATACAATTTGTAAATATATTAAATTATATTTCTTTTTTCAGATCATGAATACTAATACTCGAGAAGACTTGTCAGAATATTTGAAGTTTCTTGCTAGAGGTCCTATAAAGCAAGTTAGAAAGTTCGACGCTTATAATGTGAATGGCTTTAGATTTCGTACAGTTGATCAAGAAGTGGGTTTGAAAACACATAATAGTGGTATATTTACATTTTCTGAATTGGGATACTATGTAAAGATGCATGATATTATTGAATTAAACTACCATTGACGTTTTTATGTTGTTTTATTCAAATGCAAATGGGTCGATATTATCAGAGGTGTTAAAAGAGATTCATTGCAATTTACTTCTGTGAACTTCTCTCACTTGATTGATGTTGGTGATCGTGAAATGCATGATCCATATATCTTAGCATTGCAAGACAAAATGGTATATTATGTGAATGATGGTTTGGATAAAGGGTGGAGTGTAGTTACTCACGTAATACAAAGAGATTTGTATGATATGGGTGATGAAGTGGAAGATTTGACCTCTGAAATTGAATGCCATCAACAACAGGAAGCAGAATTATCTGTCCATCATGATATTGAAAATATTAGTCTTGCAAGGATGAATGAAGTGGATGAAGAAATGGAACAGGAAACCGACATGATTGAAGGGTAAAATGATTGTATGTACAATTATTCATTCATGCAGCAACCACTTGTTTCATTTCTGCAATCATTCATTATCATTGTTATATATATTTTGTTTGTTAGTACTGGGTATCTATTATCATTTTTAATTTTTTTTATGCATAATATTTTTGAAATATATATTCTGAACTTAATTTTATTTGATTAAATGACACGAATTCCAAGGAGGAAGCGGTATACTATTTCTTCTAGTTCTGCGACGGATGCCGATCCATCTGGGTCACTCCCCATGACATCTAAGGCACCAGCTGCCTACACCCCCACACCATCTCCCCCTGCACCATCTCTCACACCATCAAAGGGCCTCCCATTAGATGCTGAGTCATCGACTCCCCCTACAGGTGCCTCATCAGTTGGGCGGTGACAGACCCCTTCCAGTTCATCCCAGACATACTGGAGGGTCACAGTCATAGGTATAAATTTTAATTAAATAAATTTATTGAATTTGGTTTATACTAATTGTTTGCTCATTGAAGATGACAAAAATGAAACCGTGGAGAAACACTTAAAAAGCTCAGATGTTTGGAACTTGAATGGCGAAAATATAGTCATTCCATTTGATTCTTATGGGGTCCCTACGGATGATGCCGCAGGGTTACTTGGCCAGATTATAGGTCAGTTGGCAGCGGAGCCCATTTCCCCTCCCATTTCATATTATTATTGGAGATATATGCCTTAAAACTGGAAAAATGAAGTTTTCAATTCTCAAATAAAGGTAATTTTATTACATTATGGTTATTTGAATGTCATGTTACTAATATGTTCAAAATGAATTTCTGTATACAGATGTTCTTCCACTTCACAGTTGTTGATGTGATAGCACGGAAGTGGACTTTGAAAAATCTTGGTAAAAAATGGAAAGATTTCAAATGGAGATTGTGGTGTGATGTCAACGATACTTCGTTGACCTTGGAACAATTGTATGATAAGCTACCCAGTGGGGTACCGAAAGAGCAGTGAAAAGTTTTTGTTGACAGGCATCGTGATGAGAAGCCGATGGTATTGAAATATATATTATTATATTATCCTCATTTTACATTAATACATGTATATGAAGAGGAGATGAAATTGGATACATTATTGTTAAATTGCATTTTATTTATTTCAGGATATCTCACGACAGAATGCATCAAACAGGGCGAAGCAAGTCATCCCTCACACGATGGTCTCAAAAAGCTTTTCTAGAAGCCAAATGTCATTGGTAATATTTTAAATAGTTAAAATATTTATAATAAAATATTATCTATTTAATATATTGAATTTTTTATTTATCTTTTCTTAATGCAGTCACAGAATTTAGGGCACGAAGCCTCCCAGACTGAACTGTGGTTGGATGTTCATAGAAAATCGGATGGATCTTTTGTTAATGAGCCTATCAAAGAAGTTGGGGTATGAAGTCAAATTTTTATTATAATAACTTATTATCAGTTTTTATTGTGTTAATATGAATTGATATTTGATTTATAGGTAAAAATTAAAGAACTATGGGATGCCAATCCTGGAAAGTCCTACTCAGTCTCCTAGTATAACCCGGTTGCTCAAGTCCTTAGGAAGGATCATCCTGGTAGAGTGCGCGGGATGGGTTTGGGACTCGTACCATCTGAGGTCTTTAGAAGGCCATCAGGGATTCCAGCCGCATCTACTCTTGGTTATAGTCAGCCCATACCTGAAGATGCTCAGAGGGAGATTTCTTCTCTATGAGCCATAGTTCAAGAGCAAGGGGCTTAGATATCCACTATGCAGAAAGCGTTGACTGGTTTATATCAGCAGATGACCAGATATTCCCCCAGTGGTAGTGCATCGAGTGGTGGTGAGCAGGTAAATCTCAAAAAATCAAAATCATTTAGTTTGAAAAATTTTATTGGTTTTAAGTTTAATTATAAATATGCAACAATATTTAATTTTGAATATAATGTTCTTACAGGTGGTAGTAGGAGATAGAGGTGGAGAGGGTGACGATGCATCATCGGACCATGAGTAGTATTGTTGATGTGTTGAACAAATATGGTAAAGGTTGGTTTTTATATATAACATGTGTGGTGTATGGAACCTTTAAAAATCCATTGGTCTTGGAGGAGCTTCAGTGGCTAACCTTGAATGATCACAATAACCTCAGGTGGTAAAGAGAATGATGTGTTTGTTTCATTGGTTAGATAATCTATGGTAATAGGCTCTTTGATGTTTCTGATGTAAATTCAGCATTGGGAATTGGACTCATTAGGGTGTTGCATGTCCAAACAGACTTGTTGAATGGATATCACTAGATCAAGATGGTTTTATGAGGTTATTTTCATGATCATTAATAGTTTTTATGAGGCACGTAACCACATCACATGAAAACCAATGCAACTCCCTTCCCATGAAGCTTCCCTCTTTTCTAAATTTTATTTTATGAACATATTGGGAGATTGTTAGATGAAATGTCATATGATAAAAAAGAATAATCAGAGGGGTTTTACATGATTAATTGGGCTATTTGATGGGGCTTCACATGATCAGTAACAGATCACATGAATTGGATAACCCATTTTCATGATGTTTCTAGGGTCATGTGATCATGAGCCTCATTGAAGTCCGCATGGTCCTTGTGACCTAGGTGATTAATCTATATGTATAAATGCTAGAATTTTCTTTTCTTTAGGTATATATTAATACCTATGCTTTGGGTATTTCTTTGTTCCTAAAATATACAATGCTCATTTGGCTAGCGTCAAAAATTCCCCCCCCCCACAAAAGTGATGTTCGAAGGAACAAGGACTCAGTTATGAGGTAGGAAATGACTTCATGAGTCTCTTATTCTTTCTCTGGTTGGAATTCAAAACATCTTTTGGACTTCTATAAGTACATTCATATTCCTTGAGGTTCCCTATAAATAGGGGTGAGAGGCTGGTCATTTGACCGGTGACATGAAGCTCCATAGCTCTCAAAACCTCCTCTCTCGTGCGATTGTTTTGCAAGACAACTTTGCATGACCTCATCACAAGAACCATACAAGAGACATAATCATGTGATCATGTCACTTGACCACTTTTTGTGATCACCTTGTCTAAATATCTCACTTAATCAATCCATGAACTAATCAATGGTAATTTATTTGAACTTTGATGCACACCCTTGGCCATTAGTCTATCTTATGTGATTCAGTTGTCTCTTGAGGATTTTTTCATGATATACTAATCTTTATGTGATTCATGTGACTTTCACATGGTAACATGATTATATGTATTAAGAAAAATCACGTGATAAAAATATTTTTTATGGGTTATGTGATTTTCGTGACCTAGAATGGATCATGTGGTCCACGTAATATTTTCCATGTTATGCACTTATTTTGTTTGATTAACACAACTGATTCTCTCTTAATGGTTACATATCTTCTAATATATTCTCTATTCTCTTTAAATATGTCCTCTATTTCTTAAATGTCTTCTTATGTGGTAGACTGGAGAGACCTTATTTCCTGGAACCATAATTTCAATCATCGATACAAAGTATTTTATAATAATGATGTTTTAAAGGTTATTATTCTGACTGAACATCAACCCATTTAATCCTCGTTCCTCCTCCTTATAGGACAAACGACTATTAGTGATCCATCCCCTCTCTTCTTTGGAAAATTTTGATCCATACACTTTAATCCTTTATGGAATCAAATATTTTCAATTTTGATCATCTCTAAACTATAAGTATAAATCCATGTGACCCCCAATCTCTTATTTCATTTGATGTTATCTTGTGTTTCATTCTAAATCCATAATTTTAGGTATTTTGTATGCTTTAGTTATTCTTATTGAATTGGATCAACTTTTTCATCAACATTAAATGAAAGGGTGTTTATGAATATTGCATAGGTGGTGCATAAATTTTCTCCTTATTATATATATGTTGTATGTGTTGTTTGATGCACAAGTGTAGAAGGGAAGGTAACAATGGATCAGGATGGAACAAAATTAGATTTCCTCATAGATGAGATTCAGGAAAGGTTTGTTAGGGATGTGTAAGGTCCTCTGGTTTATAATTATTAATCATGTACATCCATGAATTAAATTGAAATTGGTGGTAGAACTTGGAATGATAACCAAGAGGGGTATGTATTAATGTGAAATGATAATATCTTAAAAGTTATTTAAACAAATTCCTCAATGATGGTGAATTATATACAACATAATTGATAGTGTAGATCTTATCCAAGTAAGAGTGACTTGAGTAAAATGATGTATATTTTTGGTTGAGTGTAATTAAATTCTTGTTATTACTTGGTACATTAGTTGGGTTTCATTCAAATGATGTTTCTATATTGTTAATTAGGTTTGGCATAATGCTAACCATTTCTTTGGCATGCTATATAGGTTGGCTATTTTTTAACCATGTTGAACACTTTATAATAAGTTGTATAAGATGCCAACTATCATTCTTATTGGTATATGGGTTGGGTGTGATTCCAACCAAATTTTTGTGGTTATGTAGGTTATACATGATTCTGAAAATTTATCTTGTCTTTTACATAGATTGGGCATAATTCCAAATATTCCTATGACTTCTTATATGGGTTGGGTGCAATTAAAACTAGTGTTCTTGTTAGTTACATGGGTTGAATGTAATTCCAACTATTGTTATTATTTATTATATGGGTTGGGTGTAATGTTAACCATTGTTATCTTCATGTATTTATGTTGGGTGTAACACCAAACCTTCTCTTCTTTGATAGTTGTGTTGGGTGTGATTAAACCATGAATGTTTTTAGTACTTGTGTTAGTAGTGATGTTAACCATGTTGGGTGTAACACTAAACCTTGTCTTCTTTGATAGTTGTGCATGCTATTCATCATTACAAGGAGACATATATTTTTTAGTTTATCATGTACCATAAACCATAATTCCATAGTGAGTTGATTAGTTGATGGTTTCTAGGAACCAAAACTATTTATCTAGCCCATGGTGAGGTAGAAATTGGCCTATGAAATATTTTTAAGCTTGGGGGAATACTTCTATTAGTGGAAACATATGATGAATTCCTTCCCATTGAGAATGTTTGGCATGATAAATGGTTTCTTGTTTGGTTTGTTTTTCAGGGCAGTGGGGCAGTATAAGCAGAAATGCTATTTTTTTTCGAGTCAGCATTTCGCGGAAGTTTTAACCGCCGCTAATGGTTTACCACTTATACATTTAGCGGCAGTTTAAACCACCGCTAAATGTAATCGGCAATACACTTAGCAGTGGTTAAAACCACCACGAAATCACGCCGGAATTAGTGGCGGTTTTAACCGCCGCTAAGCAGGCGCATGACACGCCTGAATTTCACGGCGATTATAGTCACCACTAATTAAATAGGCCGTAAAACCACCGCTAAATTTACCAAAAACCACCGCAAAATGAGGTACAACGACGCTTTTCTTTGGCCGCCGCGAAATGCATAAAACCGCCGCTAATAGATTTCCAACACCCAGTTTAGTGGCGGTTTCTGTAAACCGCTTCCAAACCATATAGCGGCGGTTTAAACCGCCGCTAATAGGCGGTTTTTTTGTAGTGCCACCACCTTACTTGGATGGGTATAATGGTGTAAATAATAACTATATATGGTTATTATAACATGATACTAATTCTTAAATATTATATCATCCACTCTAATTCCATTCAATAATTATGGGAACGATATCATCGCTCGTGTGTACGTAAGGATTACCATCTCCACGACGTGATGAGATTCATTCTCCATGTTTACCATTCAAGAATGATTATAAAGTAAATAAATTAAATAATCATGAAATATATGACATATTAATGATACTGGATTTATGTATATGTTATTTACTTACTTCCATTCAATTTAATAAGGAAACGAAAATAGCGTTCATGCGTACGTACGGCCTACCGTCTCCATGAATGGTGTATTTAATTCCATTTATCGATCTATTATATGATGAATATATAAATCATGTTTTACATTCTGGAAATATGTAATCATGATCTATGTAATCATATGAAGAATTAAAATTCAAAACATGTATGATAAATGAAACAATTTTACCCAAAATGCTGCTTTAACATGGCGCTGCACTCCCCAGGAGCGCAACGCCTCTAGGGTTCCGCACTCCGCAGTTTCCCCAACCAGGCGTCAGCGCCTCTGCTCTGGCCTTGGCTTCTCCTCTCCGGCGTTTTTCGTCAGTTTCTTTGTTTCTTCTTCTTCGGTGCCTTGACACCGTTTTGATACCACCGTGGCGGTGACCACCTCCCTTCGCGTCTTCGCTACTCAGTCTGACGAGTTCGAAACACGCTTCTGCGATATTGCAGGCAGAGGTTGCATCTTCTTGTAGCAGACGAAGTTTTATCCCTTCCTTCAGATCTGTTTTCGGATCTACGCACCGTTGGTCGGTTCTCGGTGGTGGTGTGAAGGATAAGATCTCTGATTTCCTTGGAATCATTCGAGCAGTGGACTCTGAATCTTTGGAGTTATGCGGATTATTTGGGCCGGTTTCTTCATACTTGTTTCGTTTCTTGTTCTACCTGCTCGAGATATTATTTAGATTCTTCTTGATGGGAGGTTATGCTGCCTTCGGTGTGGTGTTATTGGTGGGATCTCGACGGTGGATCGTTGTGCTCGGTTCTGCTCTGGTCGATGGTGTATTTTTTCTGCAGTTGGTAGTGTCACCCTTTGGTTCGATCTGATCTTCAGAACTTGCCTCCCCAACACTGATTGGTCCTCATGCAGTGAGGTGCGGTCGTCGGGTTGCCTCTTTGTAGAGACCCGAATCTTGACGTACATGGACATTACATTACTTTTGTGGAATACTTTGTACATAAAAAAACACACACACAAGGATCGTAATATTTTAGTGTCTTTGGAAAGTCGGAATATAATCTTCTAATCTTGGTGAAAGATCTTCAACATCTCCCATAAAGATCTTCCTTTTTTTAACCTAAAACCTTTCTTTATATCTTGGGGAAAGAAAACATAAAAGGGTGAGCTCAAATGCTCAGTAGGGGTAAACAAAAGAAATATCAATCACATCATATTCATAAGAACATAACATTTTGGAAATCTTAACCTGCAAAATAGAGCATAATTTCATAACATGGGATAAATCATAGTAGTGAAATGAAATCCCAATAATCATAACTTAAAACATTAAACTTTGTGGCATACACACATAATCATATAGAATCATTTCTTATTAGTCAAGACTCATTTCCAAGACTATATTAGTGGACAAAGTCCATTTCTAAACCGAGTCACCCTCGTTTCAGTCCTGTTTCACTGAACCGGTATAACCTACCATTCCAGCCATGTCTATCTCATGAGATATAAAATCTTTACCCAATGAATTGGAGGGATATATAGGTCCCAACCATCTCATAATGATACCATTCTTATGTGTGCCACAAATTCATAAATCATACATCATTACATAACCCATGTAATAAAAATGGGATTCTTAAACAACATGACATCATAAAACAATTCATATAAGATAAAGGAATTCATAAAAATAATTCCATCACAACATAATCAAATCAATGTAATAATAGGGATAGAAACAGAACCCTATATTATCTTAGATGGAAAATAATTTTGATAAAACACTTGAACTCCATTCTTGAGGAAAATATCCTTTCTGCTTCAAAAACACTTTTCCTTTCTTAACATGTCGTACAATTCTAAAATAAAAGAAGTTGATTAAAAATAAACTTGAAAACTTGTAAAGGAAGCTTCTTGGAAATAATGTTTTAAAAATCCATTCATTCCGTATAAGTTAAAAAAACATTATTCTCGTACTTTTGTCAGAAAGTCAAAAAGTACCTCGTACGAAAAACGACAAAAGATTCCTTTCATATCTTTTAATAAAAAGTCACCAAAGGGTAAAATTGGATTTAAACAATTTTAGGTGTATGGAAACAATATTACATATTTAGGAAACATGGATGTGGATGATAAAATACACCCCAGTAAATACCAAAGTATAAACAATCTCGGATAAAAATAAGATTGTGATATTTTCCCTTACCTTAGGTCCGATTTGCTTTGTAAGTGTCTGAAACTCCTGTATAATGATTTAAATAATTTAATTGACTTATTAAAAAATCATATTAATTTTTATTATATCATATATGGTTCACTTATGACTTTATATTACCCGTTATTTTGTAAATTCATTTTAAAGTAGCGTTTTGGGTAAAATCGTCTCATTTGTCATTCGTGTTTTAACTTGTAATTATTCATATGATTACTTAGATCATGATTACTTAATTACAGAATATAAAACATGATTTATATAATATATATATTCAGAATATACATATATATAATGGATCGATAAATGGAAAGAAATACACCGTTCATGGAGACGGTAGGCCGTACGTACGCATGAACGTTGTTTTCGTTTCCTTATTGAATTGAGTGGAATTAAGTAGATGACATAAACATATATATACATAAATACAGTAGTATTATTATGTAATATATTTTATGACTACTTATTATATATACTTTATAATCATTCATGAATGGTTAACATGGAGAATGAATCTCATCGCGTCGTGGAGACGGTAGTCCGTACGTACGCACGAGCGATGATATCGTTCTCATGATCGTTGAATTGTATTTTAGTGTATGTATACTATTTAAGAATCAATATCACTTTAAAATAATCATATATAGTTATTATTTACACCATTATACCCATCCAAGTAAGGTGGTGGTGGAAAATAGATTACACCACGGTGTGGAGACGGTATTCCGTACGTAGGCACGTGCGGTGATTTCTTTTTCCGTAGGATGGATAGATGGTGAAATAGGGTTGTTTCATACTTATAATAACATATCATTATATTATTGATACTTATGTTATTACTTCATAATGAAACAACCTAATAAGAATAAGTGGAAGAAGAAATAAAGTTGAAAGAATCGATAACGGACATTACCTCTTCTTTGAAGCACCTCTTTGAGATCTTCTTTTAGGGCACTAAAATTGGTCTTTGAGGAAGACCATAACCTCTAGGATGTTGATATGGAAGTGTAGAAGAGAATTTTTCAGGGTTTGGCTGATCTTGAAGGCTCAAAGTGGTGTGAGGAAGAGGGGTAGGAGGTGCCCTTTTATAAGGGAGGAGAGGGGCACCTTTGGAATAACAAAAAATATTATTTTATTATAAAGCCAAATTAGGTTTTAAATAGCTCCAAATTGATTTATTTCGAAGCTAAGGTGGGTATGGGTCGAAATCCTTTCATACAATAGAATTTAGACAAGTTTAGGTTCCTATGTTAACCTTATCATTTATATTTAACTTTAAGTTAGATAATTTTACTTTTACCATGTCTTCTTATTTTCTTACACTATAATGTTAATAAACTTACTATATCAAGCCAAAAGAACCCCAAGTTGTTTATTATTAATATATATAACCTTATATAAGTTATTTGGCCGAACCTTATATTTTTAGAAATAAAATAACAATTAATAATATAATATTTGTTTTAAAAACTATTTTATATCAATTTTGACACTATTTAGTAATTGATTTTTGTGAAAATCATAACAGAATGATTAGTTTGAAAAAAGTTAATTAAATCAATACTAACATGTCATATTAACCTATAAAATTAGTTTAATTCATAAAAAGTCTTAAATTACATTTATTTGGGTATTTATAACATCAAATATATCAATATTTCATTAATAAGACAATTACTGCATCATCTTTGTGTCATAATAAATGATAAATATTTAATCCCTAAAAATTCTAAATAAATTCCTATGATGTATATAATTGTATTATCTTTCTGGAGACTATTCATGTTCGAAGTTTCATAAAGTGTATCACTAAATTAAAATCATTATACTTATAAGATTTAAGAAAGTGACATGTTGTCACATTCTTTGGTTTTAATAATAATTAAATTGTTTTCATGGAAAAAAGTCCATTAAATGAATCTAATCCAACCCTTAGGTGATATGGGTCGACTCTTAGTCATCCAATAGGATTTTGACAAGTGTTAGGGTAATTTTATAATATTATATTTACCCTTAATTATCCGATTAACTTTAACTATGGTAAATAAAATTTACCGTAGTTACTATTCATAATTCCCAAAAATAAAAAGTAGCTTATTAACATAACTTGGATCCACTGATTCCAAATATGGAATCCATTTTTCCAAATTCAATACACAAAAGTTGCAAAAATTAAATTAAAATTAATCTCGTTGTCGAAAGAAAATGGGTTTTCTTTAAAACATTGCAAAAGATTGAATTGATTTATCCTACGAATTCAATGTAGAATCAATGATAATGGAATACATTATATTAAATGGTAAAAATATATTCTATTTATACTTTAAAACCATTCAATATTATAATTTAACCATATAAATTATTGTGATAAAAAAAGTTGTTTTTAATTAAAATATAGCGTATTTTTACTATTCATCAAAATATGAAAGTTACCAGAATAATTTGAAAAATTTATCCGAAGTAAATTTTTATTTCATGATTCCAAAGAAGAATTTTATTTTGTCAAATTTAACTTATAAACATATCAAAAACTATATTTCAAGTGGGTGTGCCATCGAAAGGCGGCAAAACTGCATTTTTTGAAAAATACTTATTTTACCCAAAAAATTTATTTTGTTCTTATACCATGTTTTAGAAAATGTGTAAGACGAATAA
Source organism: Viscum album (assembly GCA_963277665.1). Classification (NCBI taxonomy): domain Eukaryota; kingdom Viridiplantae; phylum Streptophyta; class Magnoliopsida; order Santalales; family Viscaceae; genus Viscum; species Viscum album. The sequence continues at coordinate 1,329,312,397 of OY728159.1, forward strand.
TAATGTTATAAGATTCAAAATTTACTTAATACTATTCATAACGGCTAGTTCATAATAATATTATAATAATATATCGTTGTTTAGTAAAACCCGGTATTGCGTACAACACACGCTATCGAGGAAGGTCGCGATTGCGTGTAATGCAAGCCAAGTCAGGGTTGCGTGCTGTGAAAGAATCCTTCGTTGTTTCATATATCATAATCCAAACATATTTCATTTATACATTGAATATATATATATATATACTCAATGTTGCGTAGAATAACTATTATCAAAATTGTGTGTAACACGATCCAAGAATAGTATTGCGTATACTACAAGCTAATACGGTGTTGCATATAGCGCAAGGTAATCTTGGTGTAGCATAAAACACAAGACATTAATGAAATTAAAAGAATATTTTTCATAAAATCTCAGGGTGTTACATTCTACCCCCCTTAAAATGAATTTCGCCCTCAAAATTCATCGGGGTTATAAATGGTTTACTATTCGAAAGTTTCTTTAATAGAAACCCACATCGTAAAAAGGAATACCAAAACCAATCTTTAAAAACAAAAGTATGAAACGTAACGGTTACCCAAATAAACTAATCACTGGGATTCCACATCGGTGAAAATATGGATATGGAAGAGAAATCTAACCATCATGTTCTGATGGAGAGTGGTAGAGAACATGGCTATGGAAGAGCCAGCAATCACAAAGCCATAAATTTGTGACGATCTAATGTACCATCTGATTCATCAGATATAAGAGCACTAGGACAACATTTTTGGTTTTCAAGATTGTTTCCTTAAAGTTGATGAAATTGAAATTAGAAGAAATACTTTCGTGATTTCGGTATAGTCTCACCATTGGAAAATTTCCACTTCATCTCTTAAAGAAATAAAGTTGAATTTTTCATTTGTGATGTGTTAGCAGATCATGTGATAGAATGATGGGTCATTCCATCTGTCTGAAACAAAAAGGTTAGAAAAGTTATCAAAACTTACATAAGTCCATCTATAGTGAGATTAATCATATATGGTTCCTAAAATGGACTTATACTTCATATATCATACTGCTTAATATAATAAAACTAGTTTCCTACTAAATAGGGACTTCCTGTTGGCCAGTGGTAGGCGCTAAAGGCCAGTCGCACTTCGGTTGTGGGTTCGATTCCCACGGCCTTGTCCGAGGCGATGGGCTGTCGCCCGTCCTGCAGATTGTCCTTTTTCTAAAACTGTATTACTATAACATCCCATCAATAATATAGAAAAAACATCTATCCTTAAACAATACTAACTTATGTCCAACATAATTCATTCCAATCTTTAGGTTTATCCATAATACTGCAGTCCAATCTCATAATATAATACCATCGTTGATCCCTATATGTCATAAGATATGTCTTGTTAGTCACATTCCAAACATTCAAAGGCCTTAATCATGTATTCTCTTGAAAAATGAATACCCATTGAACCTTAGTGAAAACATGAATGCAGTTAAAAGTTAACACTTTCCACAAACCAAAATCCTCAAAATTTTATATACTCAAACCATGATATCACTTAGTCCTTATATCAATCATGAGCTCATGAATACTGTCAAACAGATTAGATTCTCTTTATCCCTTTATTATGTGCATATCATCTTCTTTCCAAAAATATTTCAATCACTTTTCATGGTTACCGATGCCATAAAATTATTGAAAACCACAATAGACCAATACATAAATATTCCAATATTCCACGATACTATATACAACATTATTCTGGAATCCCATTACATAAACACTTAATCATTCCACCACATCGTTTTCATATTCAACATCGCCAATGGTGATCGCATGTGACTTCCCTTTGTCCTTTGCCTTAAGTGGTTGCTCATGTCGATCATCACTAATCCTTGGATTAGGGCTTTTATTAGAAAAATGCCCCATTTCCTTGCACTTGAAGCATTGAAGTGTAGTAGGTTCATTCTGTGTATCCCTTCCTTTGTTTGCATCATTAGTCATCTTCTTCCCATCATTGCGGCATTCTAATGCCCGATGACCTTCCTTTCCACATTTGAAACATTTACTTGTTCCTTTAAGACAATCTCCACCATGCTTCTTTCCACACTTTGAGCATAAGGAAACATTCATCTTCTTTTCACCATTATTCTGAGATTTCTCCTTAAACTCCATCTTTTGTTTCTTGTCAAAACTATGAGATGGATAAGTAACACCAACTTCCATTTCTACCTTGATAGCACAACGCACAATTTCTTCATAGCTACTGAAGTCTCTTATATCTAATGCCCTTCGAAGATTTGGTTTTAAGCCACTAAAGAATCGATCAACTTTGCTTTCAGGTTGGATGATAAATCCAGATGCATACCTTGCAAGCCTTGTAAAATTCACGTCGTATATACCAACAGATTCATCATCCTTTTGCTTTAGTTCAAGAAACTCATTTTCCATCTTTGTTCGAATAATATTAGGGAAGTACTTATTGAAAAATAAGTTCTTGAACTCGTCTCATTCCATGGACTCAATTTCATCTCTTTGCCTCGTATTTTTGATAAGATTCCACCATTGATCAGCTTCACCTTCCAAATGATATACTGCTAAGATGACTTTATCATGTTCAGAACATTGAATAACTGGAAATATCTTTTCAGTGGTACTGATCCATTGTTCAGCAACAAGTGGATCGGAAGACCCACTGAAAGAAGGTGGACGTTGCCTCATGAAGGACTCAATAGAATATTGTTCCCTTCTCTGCTCATTTGGAAGTCCAGAATGATTCATAGCTTGTGTAAGTATAGCAATAAGATTTTTCACTCCATCTCCCATAACATTTGTTTGTTCAGGAGGAAAATCATTACATTGTCCATTGCATTGATCAACACGGTTCCTTCGGGTTCCAGCCATCGTCTAAAACCCAAAAAGAATAGTGTGAGAGGCAAAAATCATGCTAGGGAAAACAACATAATAAAGGGGGAGTACCTTCAATATCTAACATCTTAGGTTAAATTCTAATATCGTTACTGTAGTTCTAGGACTATATCCTATACGTATACTTATCCTTAGAGACATCCCTAGACATACCTTATAAATATCTCTAGGGATCTCACTAACGTTCTCACATCCTAGTTTCCAAAGGTTGACTAAACCCTTCCTCTGATACCAACTGTAGAGACCCGAAGCTTGACGTACATGGACATTACATTACTTTTGCGGAATACTTAGTACATAACAAAAATACACACACAAGGATCGTAATAGTTTCGTGTCTTTGGAAACTCGGAATATAATATTCTAATCTTGGTGAAAGATCTTCAACATATCCCATAAAGATCTTCCTTTTTTTTAACCTAAAACCTTTCTTTATATCCTGGGGAAAAGAAAACATAAAATGGTGAGCTCAAATGCTCAGTAAGGGTAAAAAAAATAAATATCAATCACATTATATTCATAATAACATAACATTTTGGAAATCTTAACCTGCAAAAGAGAGCATAATTTCATAACATGGGATAAATCATAGTAGTGAAATGAAATCCCAATAATCATAACTTAAAACATGAAACTTTGTGGCATACACACATAATCATAGAGAATCATTTCTTATTAGTCAAGACTCATTTCCAAGACTATCTTAGTGGACAAAGTCCATTTCTGAACTCAGTCACCCTCGTTTCAGTCCTGTTTCACTGAACCGGTATAACCTACCATTCCAGCCATGTCTATCTCATGAGATGTAAAATCTTTACACAATGAATTGGAGGGAGATATAGGTCCCACCCATCTCATAATGATACCATTCTTATGTGTGCCACAAATTCATAAATCATACATCATTGCATAACCCATGTAATAAAAATGGGATTCTTAAACAACATGACATCATAAAACAATTCATATAAGATAAAGGAATTCATAAAAATAATTCCATCACAACATAATCAAATCAATGTAATAATAGGGATAGAAATATAACCCTATATTATCTTATATGGAAAATAATTTTGATAAAACACTTGAACTCCATTCTTGAGGAAAATATCCTTTCTGCTTCAAAAACACTTTTCCTTTCTTAACATGTCATACAATTCTAAACTAAAAGAAGTTGATTAAAAATAAACTTGAAAACTTTTAAAGGAAGCTTCTTGGAAATAATGTTTTAAAAATCCATTCATGCCGTATAAGTAAAAAAAACATTATTCTCGTACTTTTTTCAGAAAGTCAAAAAGTACCTCGTACGAAAAACGACAAAAGATTCCTTTCATATCTTTTACTAAAAAGTCACCGAAGGGTAAAATGGGATTTAAAAAATTGTAGGTGTAGGGAAACAATATTACATATTGAGGAAACATGGATTTGGATGATAAAATACACCCCAGTAAATACCAAAGTATAAACAATCTCGGATAAAAATGAGATTGTGATATTTTCCCTTACCTTAGGTCCGATTTGCTTCGTAAGTGTCCGAACCTCCTGTATAATGATTTAAATAATGTCATTGACTTATTACAGAATCATATTATTTGTTATTATATCATATATGGTTCACTTATGACTTTATATTACCCGTTCTTTTGTAAATTCATGTTAAAGTAGCGTTTTGGGTAAAATCGTCTCATTTGTCGTTCGTGTTTTAACTTGTAATTATTCATATGATTAATTAGATCATGATTACTTAATTAAAGAATATAAAACATGATTTATATATAATATATATTCCGAATATACATATATATAATGGATCGATAAATGGAAAGAAATACACCGTTCATGGAGACGGTAGGTCGTACGTACGCATTAACGTTGTTTTCGTTTCCTTATTGAATTGAGTGGAATTAAGTAGATGACATAAATATATATATACATAAATCCAGTAGTATTATTATGTCATATATTTCATGACTACTTATTATATATACTTTATAATCATTCATGAATGGTTAACGTGGAGAATGAATCTCATCGCGTCGTGGAGACGGTAGTCCGTACGTACGCACGAGCGATGATATCGTTCTCATGATCGTTGAATTGTATTTTAGTGTATGTATACTATTTAAGAATCAATATCACTTTACAATAATCATATATAGTTATTATTTACACCATTATACCCATCCAAGTAAGGTGGTGGTGGAAAATAGATTACACCACGGCGTGGAGTTGGTATTCCGTACGTACGCACGCGCGGTGATTTATTTTTCTGTAGGATGGATAGATGGTTAAATAGGGTTGTTTCATACTTATAATAACATATCAGTATATTATTGATACTGATGTTATTACTTCATAATGAAACAAACTAAGAAGAATAAGTGGAAGAAGAAATAAAGTTGAAAGAATCGGTAACGGACATTACCTCTTCTTTGAAGTACCTCTTTGAGATCTCCTTTTAGGGCACTAAAATTGGTCTTTGATGAAGACCAGAACCTCTAGGATGTTTCTATGGAAGTGTAGAAGAGAATTTGGCAGGGTTTGGCCGATATTTAAGGCTCAAAGTGGTGTGAGGAAGAGGGGGAGGAGGTGGCCTTTTATAAGGGAGGAGAGGGGCACCTTTGGAATAACTAAAAATATTATTTTATTATAAAGCCAAATTAGGTTTTAAATAGCTCCAAATTGATTTATTTCGAAGATAAGGTGGGGATGGGTCGAAATACTTTCATCCAATAGAATTTAGACAAGTTTAGGTTCCTATTTTAACCTTATCATTTATATTTAACTTTAAGTTAGATAATTTTACTTTTACCATGTCTTCTTGTTTTCTTACACTATAATGTTAATAAACTTACTATATCAAGCCAAAAGAACCCCAAGTTGTTTATTATTAATATATATAACCTTATCTAAGTAATTTGGCCGAACCTTAGATTTTTAGTAATAAAATAACAATTAATAATATAATATTTGTTTTAAAAACTATTTCATGTCAATTTTGACACTATTTAGTGATTGATTTTTGTGAAAATCATAACAGAGTGATTAGTTCGAAAAAAGTTAATTAAATCAATACTAACATGTCATATTAACCTATAAAATTAGTTTAATTCATAAAAAGTCTTAAATTACATTTATTTGGCTATTTATAACATCAATTATGTCAATATTTCATTAACAAGACAATTGATGCATCATCTTTGTGTCATAATAAATGATAATTATTTAATCCCTAAAAATTCTAAATAAATTCCTATGATGTATATAATTGTATTATATTTCTGTATATTATTCATTTTTCTAAGTTTCATGAAGTTTATTACTAAATTAAAATTATTATACTTATAAGATTTAAGAAAGTGACATGTTGTCACATTCTTTGGTTTTAATAATAATTAAATTATTTTCATGGATAAAAGTCCATTAAATGAATCTAATCCAACCCTTAGGTGATATGGGTTGAATTTTAGTCATCCAATAGGATTTTTACATGTGTTAGGGTAATTTTATAATATTATATTTACCCTTAATTACCCGATTTACCTTTAACTATGTTAAATAAAATTTACCATAGTTACTATTCATAATTCCCAAAAATAAAAAGTAGCTTATTAACATAATTTGTATCCACTGATTCCAAATATGGAATCCATTTTTTCAAATTCAATACAAAAAAGTTTCAGAAATTAAATTAAAACTAATCCCGTTGTCGAAAGAAAACGGGTTTTTCTTTAAAACATTGCAAAAGATTGAATTGATTTATCCTACGAATTCAAGGTAGAATCAATTCTAATGAAATAAATTATATTAAATAGTAAAAATATATTTTATTTATACTTTAAAACCATTCAATATTATAATTTAACCATATAAATTATTGTGATGAAAAAAGTTGTTTTTAATTAAAATATAGCGTGTTTTTACTATTCATCAAAATATGAAAGTTACCAGAATAATATGAAAATTTTATCCAAAGTAAATTTTTATTTCATGATTCCAAAGAAGAATTTTATTTTTTTCAAATTTAACTTATAAACATATCAAAAACTATATTTAAAGTGGGTGCGCCATCAAAAGGCGGCAAAACTGCATTTTTTGAAAAATACTTATTTTAAACGAAAAAATTATTTTGTTCTTATACCATGTTTTAGAAAATGTGTAAGATGAATAATAATGTTATAAGATTCAAAATTTAGTTAATACTATTCATAACGGCTAGTTCATAATAATATTATAATAATATATCGTTGTTTAGTAAAACCCGGTATTGCGTACAACACACGCTATCGAGGAAGGTCGTGATTGCGTGTAATTCAAGCCAAGTCAGGGTTGCGTGCTGTGCAAGAATCCTTCGTTGTTTCATATATCATAATCCAACCATATTTCATTTATACATTGAATATATATATATATATACTCAATGTTGCATAGAATAACTATTATCAAAATTGTGTGTAACACGATCCAAGAATAGTGTTGTGTATACTGCAAGCTAATACGGTGTTGCGTATAGTGCAAGGTAATCTTGGTGTAGCATACAACACAAGACATTAATGAAATTAAAAGAATATTTTTCATAAAATCTCGGGGTGTTACACTCTTCCTGGTTCATCTTCCGAATGATGCTATTTGTGGATCAATGTTTGGACGGGGTTGCGAATCTGGGTAGAGGACCATTTTGAAACTCTCTTAGATGTTATTTTCTTGGATTTTTTCTGAGCTATTCCCCTTGTTTTTCTCTGGATATGATCCTTGGATGGTGGATTTCGGTTCTGTGATACCGGGTAGAGGTTTTGGGTTGTGCGCTTCTTACTTCAGTGGAATTTATGAATTCAACTGTGATTTATCCTCTTTGGTTTCTTCGCATTGCTTTGGGCTGTGTTGCTCTTTTCTTTGAGTTTCTTTGGATCTGAAGGCTGGATGAGATGAAGATGTTGTTGTGAAAAATTTTCAATGTATTTTGCATTTGGTATGTGTGTCTGTTTCTTACAGATGGCATCAGGTGGGAGACCTCGCAAGAGGGATGGGTGTGTTGACACCCATCATTCAGCTATCGGTCCCTTTTTAGACGGATAGGTTATCTGTTGGTTTCTACATGGTGTTATCTGTCTAGTTTTGTGCAACATCAGGTTGACAATGCATTGATTTCGTCGCTTGGATTGTCGGGTGGGTGGCTATTTTGAGAGATAGGTGTGCTGGCATCTATCGTCCAGTCCTCTTCCTTCATTTCGATGTTGGATGGAGGAGTGCCTTGCCTTGTTTGTGTTGACAGCATGATACATTACTTGGCAAGGGGGGAAGTGCATCATCTTGGACTGATTCCGCTTTTGTTGGTTCTGACAGGGGGGGAAAGACTCTTGTCTGGTTCTTACTTTGATGTTTGTTTCTTTTTGGCATTTGGGTCCATGTAAGGCCTTATGCCCTTTGGTTTTCTTTTTGTTCTCATTTGGTTTTTGTAATGGGTTCCTCTTTTTCCCAATCTTCAAAAGGAGTCTTTCTTTTTTCAATAAAAGGGGTTCTCCCCTCACTTTCTCAAAAAACAATACTTGTTTTTTCAAGTTTTTCTTGAAAAAGAAATTTTTCCAGGTTGACAATGCATTGATTTCGTTGCTTGCATTGTCAGGTGGGTTGCTCTTTTGAGAGATAGGTGTGTTGGAATCAATCATCCAGTCCTCTTCCTTCATTTCGATATTGGATAGAGGAGTTCCTTGCCTTGTTTGTGTTTCCAGCATGATACATTACTTGGAAAGGGGGGCAGCGCATCATCTTGGACTGATTCCGCTTTTGTTGGTTCTGACAGGGGGGGCAAAATGACTCATGGTTGGTACTTACTTTGATGTTTGTTTCTTTTTGGAATTTGGGTCCACGTAAGGCCTTGTGCCCTTTGGTTTTCTTTTTGTTATCATTTGGTTTTTGTAATGGGTTCCTCCTTTTCCCATTCTTCAAAAGTAATCTTTCTTTGTTCAAATATATGACATATTAATGACACTGGATTTATTACTTACTTCCATTCAATTTAATAACGAAACGAAAACAGTGTTCATGCGTATGTACGGCCTACCGTCTCCATGAACGGTGTATTTCATTCCATTTATAAATATATTATATGATGAATATATAAATCATGTTTTACATTCTGGAAATATGTAATCATGATCTAAGTAATCATATTAAGAATTACAAGTCAAAACATGTACGATAAATGAAACAATTTTACTCAAAATGCTACTTTAACAAGGAATTGACAAAAGAACGGGTAATATAAAGTCATAAGTGATTCATGTATGATATCATAAATATTTTTATGGTTCTGTTCAAAGTTAATAATATGTTTAAACCCACTATATAGGATTCTCGGACACATACGGAAGAAATTGGACATAAGGTAAGGGATAATTATTCCAACCTCGTTCTTATCTAAGATTTTTTATTCATAAGTAATTACTGGGGTTATGTTTATCATCCATGTCCATGTTTTCTAAAAATGTTTTAATAAAATTTTTACTATTATACCATGTATGTTTAAAGTCATTTTTACCCTTTTTTGACTTTTACCACATTGTATGGAAGGAATATTTCATTTTTTTACCATATAAGGTACTTTTTGACTTTTCAGTAAAAGTACGAGAAGAATGTTTTTTTAACTTATACGACATGAATGGTTTTTTACAGTTTCATAACGCCGTATTTTCATGAATCTTCCTCTACAATATTTCATGATTATTTTCAAAAAAAATCCTTTTCTTTTAAAATTTCATGGAATTTTGTGAAAAGAATATGATTTTGAAGAAGAAAGGATATTTTTCTCAAGGATTCATTTCAAGTGTTTAATGAAAACTATTTTCCATATAAGATGACATTATTTAGTATGTTTATGTTTCTAGTATAATGTCTCTATTATTTACATGGTTTAATTTTTCTTATGATAAAATGGTATCCATTTATTTTATATGGATTATGTTATGATGGGATGATGTTTATGAAACCCATTTTATTCATCGGGTTATAATGAATGATTTATGTTTATTTTGTGGCACACGAAAGAATGATTTCATTATGATATGGGTGAGACCTATATCTCCCTCTAATTAATTGGGTAAAGATTTATATCTCCATAGATAAACATGGCTGGAACGGCAAGTAAATCTGGTTCAGTAATACAGGGCTGGAACGGCAAGTAAACCCAGTTCAGTAACGGACTTTGTCCACTATGATGGTCTTGGCAGTAATTCCTCAGCTACTCTGGAAATCATATCATATGATTAATGGTTTTCCATAATTACATGTTTTATTCACATGCTATTTTATCATGATTGATGTTCCATTATGATCTATGCCTTACGTACTGCCATGTGTTATGTCATTGCTCAAGATTTTGATGTTTAAACATTATGTTCATCTTTTTAAGTTCAAATGTATATGGTTTGATTTATTTTCTCCATGATTACCCTTACTGAGCATTTGATATCACCCTTTATATGTTTTCGTTTCCCCAGGATATAAAGAAAGGTTTTAGATAAGAAAACAAAAGGGTAATATCTTTATGGGATATGTTGAAGATCTTTCACCATGATTAGAAGATTATGTTCCGAGTCTCCAAAGACACTAAACTATTACGGTCCTTTGGTGTCTGTTTTTGTTATGTATTAAGTATTACGCAAAATTAATGTAATGTCCATGTACGCCAATCTTGGTTCTCTACATATATAATAGGTATATGATCCTGATCCCTTTTCTCTATAGATTTTCATATTTGATAAGGTTTCATTGTTGCCCAGATTTGAGTGTCTAGGGAGGTGACCTATTATGTAATACCCTTTGTAGGTGAATAAAGGGCATTATTGGTTTTTGATATTTCTGGGATTGAGATTGTACTATACAATTGGTACATTAATGGTCACTATAACTTCCACTTGATCATGACGATATCTCCTAGATATTAATATGTCACATAGTTTACCATCATGTGACTGAGAAGTATTTCGTGCAGTTTCACATCACGCAGTAAGGACATTATTGTATAGTTTAACATTATGAGACTAGGATATTGTCTTGTAGTTTAACATCATGTTAATAGGACATTGTCTTATATTTTAACATCATGTGGATAGGACATTGTTGTGTAGTTTAACATAATGTTTCTAGGACATATCATGCAGTTTAACATCGTGTGAATAGGGAATATCATGAAATTTAATGTCATGTGACTAGGATGTATTTTTCAGTTTAACATCATATGACTAGTATATATTCATGCATATTAACTTCATTCCACAAAGTCATATCATTTAGTTTAACATCATGTGATTAGGACATTCTAGTACGGTTTAACCTCATGCGACCAGGACACATCATGCAGTTTAACATCAAGAGACCAAAACATATCATGTCATAACCTATCTGGTGGGGGATTTTTATAATGGATCTTGGATGAATATTTTGAATATTTCATGAGTTTATAGATCTTTTAACTATATCAAGGATTTATTTACATGCTTATCTAAAAAAAATTTAAAGCTAATGCAACTCTCCATTATGTTCCTAAGACATCGGTGGTAGGGACTGTGATTATCATGTCCTATAAACTCTACATCCTCATTTTTGGGAGTTCTCTTAAATCATTCTACATGGCCAGGTCAAAGTAACTAGGGTCATGTTTTGACTATAAGTAATAGACTTTATTCCATATCAAACTATGATGTGGTCTCTTTTCACTAGGAGATATGTGGCTCCTGTTCTACTGCACAACTTTTGTATCCAATTCATATTTCTTAAATGAATTGAGTGGGGATTTAGGTGTTGTTGGTTCCAAAATCCCCTTGTCAATATACTTATAAAGCTAGTCCTTAATGTTAATGAAACTTCCTATCATATGCATCTGATTCCAACGGTATGGGTAGTGATTGTCTTGACCTATCAACCCCACCTCACTCACCTCCCTCATTATTGGGAGTTCTATCATATCATTCTCATATAATAGTTAAAGTACCTGGGGACATGTTTTCATTGAAAGGAATGTAACATTTATTATTTTTCATCAAGATATGGGTGATCACACTACTTCTCATACATTCTACCTATACCTCTGTTGGTGTGGGAACATGGATGAGTTTAGACTTTGGGGTGTAGATCCCTAACTCTTATTAGTTTGACGGAGATTTTTGAAGTATTGGGGGCCTTGGATGATGTAGACTCTTCCCACTAATTAGAGGAACCCAACTCTCTTGAAGGCTTTATGGTAAATTCTAAGGACATATTATTTCTGCAGTACCCTTGATGAGGGGGTGGAAGATATAGAAATTTCACCAACCCCATGGGATGGGGGACTTTAGAATATGAAAAATTCTACATCCTTGTGAACTAGGGTGAAGTGGAATAATTTATGGATTTCATATAATGATGGGATAAATAATATGAAATTGACCCCAACCTTGTGGAATAAGGCACTTTACTACAAGAAATGCTTTTTTAGGAAGGTAGTGATGTGTTATTATGGTGGAGGGGTCCCATGAGAATTCCCTCAATTATTTTCTAGAAACCCTCATTATATCATTGGAGTTTGTAGATCTATTATTCCATAGAAATTTCCTTGTCATCCTTAAGAGACTTATTGGTAGAATTCATGAGGAAACCCTATCCTACGTCAATAATAGGGTGAGTTGATGATGATCGGAGTCTCAAAGTAGACCTTGAAGACCTAATATATTATTTCTAATAGACATATAATCCATTGAAATTATACTCTGAAACACCAATATTGTTGATAATACCTTCTATAGATTCATGAAATATCGATTTGTGATCATCCATAACCAATAAGAAGTACTCATATTCAATTGATATCATATTTAAAGAGACATAAGTGGGATATTGTTGCTCCTCAATAGAGTATTTCATTAGATGTTTTAGTGGATGATATGTTGTTCAGTGGTGGGGTACCCATTGTACCATTTGGAGGGTCAACAACTGCTATAACTTTTAGTGGCTTGGTTATTGATTTACAGTTTGGTGGATTAGATATCATATTAAAGAAAATAACAAGGTAAAAAATGATAAAAATCCCCTCACCCCTATGGGTGGGGGTTCTTCCTTAGATTTCACAATCACTAATGATAGATGTGATGAAGTCAGAGCCTCCTGTATAGTAATGATCAATAATTGATTCTAATCCATGGTTAGGATACACCATTGGGCCTCCGAAACATTGGTGGTAATAGGTAGATAAGCCTACTATGGATTTGCATTATTTGGATACCCCAGATAGTATCTCCTATTGGATTCCCCAATTTGGATGACTGGGGTTAGCACAACTTCCTTTGTAGCTCCTTGGGTAATTGTGGTCACATATATATGATGATGACTACAATGGATAAGATTATTCCTTGGCAGATCCAAAGTGGTTTTGTTAACATGGTGAGTGTCCCCATCCACCTCCCTTAGGTAGGGAAGTTTTGTGTTGCTGAACTCTAGGGATAATCTCCCAAAGCTATTGAATGTGGAAACAAGGGTTACTTCCTCTTTTGTGGCCTATCATAGGAAATTCAACCTATGGTTCTTTATCCTCTGAAGGATTTCATAAGCTACACCCAAAGTTAGAATGTATCTATTGAGGTGGCACTCCTGGACCAAGATTTTCAACAACTAGAATTGGAGGTGTTATGTTGGTGATAATGTACTTTGGGGTTATATGGCCAAGGATTACATGGAATATGATTCACATGATTGTTGTGTAAAATGATTTCACACGTCATCTTGAAGTGTTCTATAGACATTAAGAATTTTTCCAGTGTTCTCAGAATCTATTGGCACATTCAACAATGCCATTTGAATTATAGGGAATCTAAGAAGATATGTAGAGGAAAAAAGACACCTTATCATTATAGCATCATATATTAGATTAAATTAATGATCAATCACATTCATATTTAAATGATAAATATACAGTCCCTTATTTTTAAAATTTTTAGCATAGTTAAAAAAATAATCTTGCATTCACCATTTTTTTCTGACAAAATGGCCATATGGTAACTTGAAAATCTATCCATCTATACTCATGAAATGATTAACAAAGTTAATGGATTTTAATTTTGTTTTACTATTTTTTTTCTAATAAAATAGACCAAAATAAACTATACAATATATTCTTTTATACTCATGAAAGGATTAGCATAGTTAATTGATTTCATGTTTGGTTCACCATTTTTTTTCAGGAAAATTTGGTTGGTTTCACCTGATGCTCAGTTGTTGGTGATTAAGGGTGGTTTCATAATTTTATGCATCTGATTTACTATTTTTTTAATTTAATAGAAACTACCAAGGATTCCCACATCCATAAAAAGAAACAAACCAACTTTCCCAACGGTCAATTATAGTTTCAAACCCAATGAAACATAGAAACTCACATTGGTCGAGAGGATGGGAGTTAGGGGTCATAACACCCTTTTTGGGAAATTATTTCCTATTGTGGTACTCACATATAGATTTAATAAATGTTCAAAAAATACTTCAGAATCCCTAATATAGGATTGGTTACCTTTATGCCAATGACTAGATCAAGACCATGTGTTGACATGAACAATTGTGTGTGTCATAGTTTCTTTGTTATTAACTTATTCATTTATTATTATTGAGTTTGTAGCCATGAATGGGATATCTAGAGTTTATTTTCATCTAGGGAGGCAATCGGTGTCTTAGAGATGGGATTGAACCTCCATGAGGCATCCTATGTATAATTTGTGAATAGGAATCAAAACCAATGTAGTTTTTTTGTCATAGATTAAGGTCGTATGATGGGACCAAACCTTGGAGTTTAACTTCATACAAAAAAGGAAAATAATATAAGGATTGATCCTTGAGGAGGTGTCTGATGTATCCTGTTAAGAAATAAATAAAATTCCATGTAGTTCATGTTACAATCATCTAAGTCATAAAATATGTGAAAATAGTGGCCTTGATTGTAACTTATGCATATAAGGATTCCCTGAATCACATCATAGGGAATATGACCCTTTTAGTGAAGATGAGATGTAATCAAGATTAAATACCATTAAAGGGCCTATAGAACAGGCATCCTCATCATGATATTGTTATAATCATTTCTGATATCAAAGCCCACATGATTCATGCTTGGTGTGAGAAATAAGAGATAAAATAAGATTGCATACATCACATGAGAGAAAATTTATATAGGGATTGCACATTAAAGTTTACCTTAGAGAGGTATGATTACCAATCTCATGGAGAATATTGTATGGATCTCTGGACCTAGATGAAATCCTATGTATCCTTTTTATAGCAGGAATCTGATTTCTCATAGTTCAATTTTTTCCTAACCTTATGATGGGTTTGAGGTATTAGAGGGTATGGTTGGGGCTTACAATCAAGTGGATGCCAATGTATAAGCCCACTCCTCATCCGCTGATGGATAATTAAGGATTGTATAATTATTTGAGAATTCAATCCTTATAGGTATGGATATTTAGGATATATAGGGGCTTACATCAGGGAGGATGCCCATTGGATCTCATTCCTTAGAAAGGATTCCTACGTATCATATTTGGATAGGAATCAGATTTATCGAAGTTTAGTTATTACTAACCCACTAATTTGTTAGGGTATGTGATTACACTCTAAAGGATTATTATTTTCCCTAAGGTATAGTAAAGTTAGGGGCTTATAATAGGATGGATGGCCATGTTCCATATTCATTCTCCATCATTTATCAGATAAAGATAGATGATTACCATGGTAGGTCTATTGAATATGTTTGGAATGACACAAGGGGCCATTTGAAATACTGGCACAAATAGGGTCACATGAGTGAGTAACCCTGGCCCATTAAGGACACTCCCCTAGTAAATAGGGGACTCGTCCAAAGATTCATGGCTGGGAGTTTACATGGTGTATGTCCAAGGGTGTCTTCTAGACAAGGTTGACATGTACTACGGTATCTTAATGACATATATATTGTGTATGTTTGAAGCATCATGAGTTAATTAAGGAAATATCTAGATTTTTTGGAAGTAATGTCCTCAATTTATATCTGACACGTCTTGGGTGTCCACCTGATGTGACCTATTGTGTCTTCCTGACATGATTGATATATCAAAGGGTATTTGCCAGATATTTACTTGGTTCTTCGCATGATCAAAGTTGACATGTCCAAGGTTATTCACATTATTGAATTTGTAATGTATAGTTTGCTTAACATGATCAAAGATGGCATGTCTAGGTTGATTTTTGTGATCGAAGTTAACATTTCCAGTGTATTTCGCATCATCCAGGTTGACATGTTAATGGTTCTTCATGTGATCAAAGTGTACATGTACATGGACTTTCTCATGATCAAACTGACTTGTATGGGTTTTCCTCACATGATCAAGTTTACTTGAATGGTATATCTTCATGTGCTCAATTTTACTTGTCACATATTTCTTCATGTGATAAATAAGACTTCTTTGGGATGTATTCACATTATCATACTAACTTGTTCAAGATTTCCTTCACGTGATTGATGTTGAAACATCCAGGGGTGTCTGTGATCAAGTATAAAATGATATATGGATGCCTCATGATGGCATCGAGTGAGAAGTGAGAAGTCCTAAAATCGTGTGATCTTGAGAGATTCATGTGACGGGGTCTCATGATAATGTCAAAGGGCTGAAGTTTCATGTCCAAGGGGATCATTTCATGGTTTTATGGGAAACACTTTTCATGTTAAATCTATATGATAAGGAGTGTTTCCCTAACAATGGTTCATGCCCATGAGTGCTATAATTTCATGGAATAGGTTCTATAAGGTAATTTTATGCCATGGTATACATTTCAAGGGCCACATAAAAGTTAATGGGTTCCCGTATAACCGAGGTCGTACACCGAATGGTAAAGAAAATTCACTATGGGACCAAGGGTTATCTCTGTTAATATTGCATGGAAATGAAGTGCATGACCAATCCTTATACATGGATTGAATAATATATGATTACATGAGATAAACACATGATTCATATCTTCATATGATTGAAAAACCTCAATGGAATCATGTGAGGGAATCTCGTAGTGGGATCTTGAGGTTACCTAAAGTATTTCTCTGATGGAATCCCACTATTCTCCTCCATTAAACTCATGTGTGTATCCTTATCTCCCTATACCCCTCCACTCATGTGTTTTTTTATAGTGTTCATGGGTTTATATAGTTATAGATCAGCTAATAGTGGTGTTAATTTACATGGTGAGGGTTCCACATGCACTAGCTTAAGGCAGTGGAAATCTTTGCCTGATCAGCATTAAATGATATACACATGATCGTATAAAGGTATTGGTTGATCATGTTGTTATTAGATATCGTATATTTACAAGATACTTCAAGGGTGTCTCATGATCACTATTTTTTCATTTGAAGGTTTTCTATAAAACCACTGAGGGCTTCAGAGGATTACTTTAGAGGGTTTGCATGATCATATGGCATGTCAATGGAAAATCTCTTAAAGGTTTCATGCATGAAAATAATAAATAAAAATACCAAGGGTATAAGCCTCTCATGATGGGGAAGAAATGATATTTTCACATGGATCCTTAGTGACGTCCACAATTCCTTACCTAATCATCACTGTTTTATCACATACTTCATAGCTCTTTCTATGAAGCCTTCATAGTGTGCTTCACATGATCAGATTCATGTGATCATGTCGTACATAATTACGTGATACCCAATTGGATAGTTTCTTCATCAAAGGTTGAGTGCTTTAACATGGGAAACAAAAATGTAGTGCATGCATCTTCCCAGTCCCAAAGAGTTTATACATCTTCAGGATAATCACATGACCATAAGATTACTTCACATGATCTTTTTATTAATTATTCCTTGCTAAAATGTCCAATTGATGAATTAGATGAATGATTTATTTAACTGATGTAACCCTCATGTGCAAAAAATATATGTTTATTTTTATGCGATTTATGTGATTTTTTCACTAATTCACATTATAATCACTATAGTGATCATGTGATATTTAGAACCTCTCATGATAGATTCACATTAATTATATGGTTGGACTCATGTGATAGCTCTGTTTTCTTTGAAAAAAGGTATTCATGTGAAACAAAGTCACATGCCCTATTCTGGGACATCAAGAAAGTCTCATTTGTCTTAGTTTGAACATTAGAGAAAGTTGTTTTGGAGGACATCAATTAATGGAGGTGATGTCTTGTGTCTTGAGCTCAAAATAGTGGTGTTGGTGCATAAAACTGGTGGGCGGAGGTTGAAGATGATAGCATGAGGTAATTAGACGGCCAAGATTGGTTTGATCAGGTAGATGTGGTTTTGTTTTTATATTTGGAATGGATGAATAGTGTTTCACCCGATTCCCATACGACATCAAATTTGCACTGGGGTGTCGAACGCTTAATAATAATTCTCACATCCTCCTCTTAATCGAGACGGAATTGGGGTTGGAACCCACAACACATGCACCCATTCCCTCACTAGCCACACCACCCCATCACATGGACCACCTAGTCACTACATGCATGCACCCTACATGCTTACTGAAAGTTCTATTCTTACTCACACCCTCACCACTTCCTGGCTAGATACACTAGATCTGGAGCATTATTGAGGTGACTCCCACATGTGCTACTAGTTGATCTAGAAAACATGTAATCTTGGGTGAACATTTTTTTCTGTAAGGTATTATCCAAATACTTATAATAGTAAATCTAAGTTAATTGAATAAAATAAGGGCCAAGATGTGTACCCTTATATAATGATGCCCAAGCCCAATACTATTTCTTTAAGAATTCCATTTCCAAGTCCTCTATATAAAGTATATGAATATTGTTTTGTGTGGGATTCACACTCCTAAAATCCCCAATAAAAAATTTCTTGGCACATAATTAAGGGTGACAACAATAATAAACACTACAACTTTAATAAATGTGATATTTTTTTATATTTACCTAAAAATAAATTATTTTAGAAAAATCACAAAAATTCAACAATGGATTATATTATTATTATAAATCTAATAATTAATTTAACTGGGTCAAAGTAAAATTCTAAATTTTAACTATTAAATAAAAACCTTAAAATATAATGAAAACTATTTTAATAGGAAAATAACTATTAAAAATTTATAAACAGTTTTTACTCTTATATCATATCAATTACTAATTTAATTGGATTTATATGATTCATATTGATGATATTTATAATATATTTATTTTCTTTATATAAAGTGCATAAATTTTTGAAAAAATATATTTTTAAGAATTAAATGATCTTGTTAATTTTATTAATGTATTATCAAATACACTTTATTTTTCTATAAAAGATAAAATGAGAAAAAGTATAAAATAAGTGCGGTAAAAAACTCATTAAATTAATAATTACATTTTTATATCATCGTTATTTCAGGTTAAATATTCCCACAAGATCTCTATGTAATAAATAAGTATAAGGTAAATTCCAGTTCAAGTTGCATGTGGTGTTTCCGCTAGCATGGATCTCATGGTAATTTCTCTAAGCATGAATTTATCTCTCATATGATTTTTATTATACCAAAATTGATGGAGTTTTTTGGTATTGTTCTAGGTCCAACCCTAATGAAGTTACCTTATTTCCATGCTCAGACAAATGAGCTTTATAAGGGAGACTTTCGCTACCCGATGCCACTTCTATCCTTTTTTCTTCATTGATTTAGTAATATGGTTGCTTAATTTTATATCCAACAATTTAACATATATATAATAATGATCAGAATTTATAAAATTTTATTATAAAATACTATAGTTTTTTTTAGTTTAGAGTTTCATGTAGAACAAGTTATCAATATAATAATTATTTAAGGAAAATATATAGTGAAATTTTGGGTCGTTATATTCTCCCCCCCTTAAATAAATTATGTACTCACAATTTTAATCATTCCTTACTAAGGAAATGGTTTGTGGTGTCTATGAGATATACATGACTTAGGATTTAATTTCTAATTAGGTATCAATCTCACTGACTAAGGTAAGTCTAATAAAAACACCTATTCACTTATAATAAGCATATCCCTAATATTGTGTTTCCTTCTAACCATTTAAGTTAAATACCTCTCATAGTTTGGTGTTATGACCTATGTATTGTTAGTTATTTTTCATAGGGAGTTTATAATCAACCTTGTACCAATAATTAATAATTATTTGATTTTTAATTTTAAATGTGACTTTCCTATCATGGAAATTATCTTGGTTTCTTTGAAGAGGGAGCCAATAAACGCCCAATATCACATGAAATTCAACCAAAGGATAAAATAATTTTATAGGGGGGAATGAACATAAAAATATATTAGAAAAAATTTATAAACATTTGACACAATAATAATACCACCCTAAGTTTTTATTAATAATTAATCATATAGTCATCAAGATGGTGATTTGATGTTATTAACAATCATACCTAATATAAAGGAGTAAACAAAATTAAACGCTTAGAGTTCCTAGGTGGATGATTAGTGTTACTCACTTCACATAATTTTTAGAACTCATTTAAAAAGATTTGATTTCATAGGAATTATCTTATTTCCTTGTCCTTTGATGTTTTCTATGCCCATTATCCTTGTTACCGCATAGATTATAGAATTGTTTGGGTAATTCCCAAGTTTACCATATTTAAGACATTAAACTGTTAGTTGTTCCTTAGTATAAAATATATTCCCTTTCACCACTTACCTTATTATATTTATTTAATTGATAATTATTTTATATATTCCCTCCTTTTCCACATATAAAACACTTCCCAATTCCTTGAGATAATTTCCAAGGTACTTATTCCCACATTTTTTACATATAGAAATTTTAAAATTATTTCCATTATCAACTTTTTCACCTGAACTTTCATGAGGCTCCATCCTTCACTTATTTGGGGTGTTTTGGAATTCAAAATCATTCACATTTTTAATTAATTTTTTTGATAACTGGATCAAAGTAATCTAAATTATTCCCACTCTTGTTCTTACCAAGTTAGGTTTCTCATTGGTAAAATTTCCATATTGTCTATGACATCCATCATTAACATGATTCTTTTAAGCTTTATCCATTACTAAAACCAAAAAGAGTTTATATGAGTTATGAATAATTAACATCATAATAAAACTATTATAAGGTAATTACATGAAAAAAAATCATCCTAAAAAATTCTTACTCTTTATCACCATCACATTACCCTATAGTTATTTTATTCCTAAATCACTCTTAGTTCAATCTAGGTTTCTTTAGGCTTGGTTATATAATAATTCTTATCCAAATTACACAACATCATAAATAATTTATAATGGATTATAAATGGAATGAAATTAAGAAAATAATATCCCATATGAGTGTCTATCCAGGTGTGTGGTCATAACTCATCATGAAACAAGGGAAGATCATTTTGATACCCATCCAACCTTTTTCAGGGTGATTACCCCTATGTGTATATCTACCACCACTACATCCACTCTCCAGTATTTAGATAGGGTTATAATTTCTAGAAAAACACACAATATGTACTTTACTAAAACTTCGAGATATTATCATATATTTAGACTTACATCTTAGAATTTTCCATAGGAGATTGAATAAAGTTAAATTATACTAATCCATAAAAAAATAATTAAACTAATCCACAAAACAACTAATTATTGCTCTGATACAAACTGAGGTTACCTATACCCATACTCTCAGATCCGTTGCTAAAAACATATTTTTTTAAATACTATTCTTGATACTATGTGAGATGAACCAAGATAAACATACATTTTTTTCAATAATTTAAACACTACATCTCACAATAGTCACACAATCCAAGAATCTAAATGTTTAGTATCTTTTAAAAATATCTATAAACTCAACTTATTTTACAATACTAAATAACATTTCTCCATAATCATATAACTCTAATTTTCCTTTTAAACATCTCTCACAAAATACTCATATTCATAACCTTGATAATGATAAAAACATAATAAATGAGGGATCTTAAATATATAGTAATGCTAAACAAGGGACATAATAATAAAAGCACATAAGTGATCATAATATAAGAGAAAGGGGTATGAGAACATAATAAGAATACATGATTATACATGTAACACCCCAAGATTTCATAGTATGTTATCTCTTCAAAGTATTTCAATAACTTCAGCTACACGCAACACCGAGTTCGAGCGCACCACGACTTAACAACTAGCCATTAAAAAAAGAGGTTATGAATAGTATTAGCGACATTTTAAATTTTATATATCCTATATAATTTTAACATTCATCTTTTGTGTTTCTTATCCATAATATAAGAAAAAATCAATTTTTAAGATAAAAGATGTATTTTTTAAAAAATGTAGTTTTATGACTTTTAATGTAGAACCCTTTTTAAATCCAATATTTGACACTTTTATATATTGAATTTAATGAAATTAAATTCTTCTTTAGAATCGGGAGATAAAAATTTAGATTGGATAAATTTTGGTACTTTTCTGAAAACATCCAATTTTTGATGAATAGTGAAAAACACTGTCACGACCCGTCCTCGGGACCTGTGCCATGACTACCCCAATCCTGCCTTCCATAGGCCAGGGGATGGAGACTAGCACCAAAGGCATAAATCCTGATAAAAATGGGAAGGCATTGACTTATAAAGTAAACAAACGCCACAGAGTAAGCTAGCAGAAGTAAACACTAAGTAAAACTGGGTACAATAGTAAGTGCGGAAAGTAAATGGGCCAGAATACAAACCCAAACTGAAATTAAAGTACAACTGGAAAGGAAGTACAGCAACTGAAATTAAAGCAGCAATGTCAAGTCGTCCACTGGAAGTCCCACCTGAATGGTGGGTACAGATAGCCACCTCAGCTCCTCAGGTCCAGTCGTCCTCTCCGTGTACGTCCCGCCCAGTGGTCCACCTCCAGGTATCGACCTGCTCCACAAGTCTCAACCACGATCAGCGTTGTCTGTTGTCTGCATCCAAAAAAACGTAGTGCGGTCATAGCCCGTGCAGGGGTGAGTATACGCTACTCAGTAGGGACCCCCGAGACCCCCGAAGGTCTCCCAGAATCCACAAAGGAAAGATACAATCACGAAGTAACATCCAACACTACTTAGATATATGTCCATACATATACCTAAGTCATCAATTCCAGTTCGACTCCAACATCCGAGCCCAAGTTCGATCACGTCTACACAGGATAGTACAACCCAATCCACACAGGAAAGCACAACACAATCCACATAGGAAAGCAAGTCAATCATATCGAAGATAATGATTGAAAGTCAAGACTCAGCTCACACAGGTATACTTCTTCATAAGGTAAAAGAGATGATCAGATGTATCCATTGATTCATCTACGCTGGGACCCACGTAGGATACTAAACCAGCTAAGTTGTCGGACCCACATAGGATACAGACCAGCTACTCTACCAGACCCACGTAGGATACAAGAACAGAGTCAAACATTGTCGGACCCACGTAGGATACAAGAACAGTAGTACTGTCGGACCCACATAGGATACAAGAACAGTAGTAATCGCCGTCGAACCCATGGAGGATTTCAGTATGGTCTTCATCGCTGCCGAACCCACTGAGGATTTCAGTGCAGTCGTCGTCACAGCCGAACCCACGGAGGATTTTAGTGCAGTCGTCATCGTCGTCGCAGTCGCAGCCAGCTCTAGGGTTCCCGCACACAACATGCTCGTTTCCAGGAGGGTCCGCTCCATGAGCCAAGGGGTCGATACATCAACTGACACGTAGTCCGGATTTGATGTATCCCAAAGTTCCATCTCGACAAAGGGAACTCAACGAGACAGACGACGCGTCAATCGGACGCCCGGTCTGAGAGTTATTGGCTTTTTCGTTCCAGGGGCCCGGTTGGTTTTTAAGCCAAAACCAACCCGACCGCACTCCAACTACATCCAAACCTCAAGATAAGTAAGCCAAAAGGTCCGTCTCACTAAGAGAACGCAACAAATTCAACAACACGTCAATCGAACGTCCGGAGCTCAAGTTATAAGTGTTTCCGCTCCGAGGGCCCGGTTGGTTTCGTGTTCGAACCAACCAGGCCATACCCAAAGTACTCTGAAACCTTGAGTGTAATATACCTAAAAGACCGTCTCGATCCAAGTATTTCATCTCAACTGACAGTGCGTCGATCGGAGGTCCGTAGCCCAAGATACGGGCGTTTGAACGGAACTGTCCGGAAATAGGGGTTTTGGGCCCGGACCGACCCGTCCCAAGACCCACTGGGTCGGCCCGAACCGGGTCGACACGAAGTGGTTACAGGTCCAGCCCATTAGGGCGCGGCCCAGCCCGGTGGGTGTGGCCCGGCCCGGCCTGTGAGGCCCGGCCCGGCCTGCGCGGTCGTTTGGCCTGGCGCAGGCGCGGCCCGCGTGGCCAGACAACTTGGCTCGGCCGAGCTGTCGCGGAAAGGGGGGGCCGCTACTCCCCTGATTGAGAAACAGCGGCCCCCACATGGGGGGGGCGCTCCTTTGGCCAGCCGGGGGTTACGACCCCCGGCCTTCCTCGATCGACCGGCCCGGCTGGCTGGTCGTGCTGCCACTTTGGGACCCCACGGTCCCGCCCCTCCGACGCACCGGCGGCTGGTGGTTCCGGCCGCCGCTCCCTGCTACGCCGCGGCCTTGGTCTGACAGGCGCGGTGTGACGGCGCCTCACTCCTCCGTCATGACCCCACTTCAGTCGCGGTGTCTTCGTGGTTCTTCGGCGCGACGCGACGGCGCCGCGCCCCCTTCGTTGCGGCCCGACTTCGGCTGCGGGTTCGTTCGGCCTCAACGGCGCGGCGCGACAACTTCGTGCATCTTCTCCCGTTCCTCTTTCTTCTTCATGGTGTCGTTGCACCGTGCTAACTTTCCTCGTGCCGCATCATTTACAACATCAAAGGGGGGGAGGGTCGGTTGTTGTAACACCCCAAGCTTCCATGATACGCTTCTCATTCAATAATGTAATAGCTTGCATTGTACGCAACATCGAGTTCTAACACACTGCAACTAATCAAAGTAGTCGTTATGAATAGTAATAACCACTTTTTAAATTAGTAGAAATTTTATATTTCAAAATGGACTTCATTTTTGTATTCCTAATATTGAAATTATCCTATGTTGAATTTCTTGTAATTTTCTAAGAACTTCAAAAATTTTATGAATAGTGAAAAATACTTAAAACAAATTTTTTAATCAAAATAATTTATAGTGATAATTTATAATATTGAGTGGTTTTAAAGTATAATTATAATATATTTTTACCATTTTATCCAATGGTGGTCATTAGAATTAATTTCACTTTGAAATTGGACATAAACAATTGTCAATCTTTTGATATAAATTGTTTCTTAAAAACACGCTATTTGTTGTGACAGCGGGAATTAATTATAAAATTAATTAATGAAAATTATATGTTTGGAATTTCATAAAATAGACATCATTTTTGAATTCAGAATATCAATTATATCTTAGGGTGAAATTTTGAAATTGTTCTGAAAAACTTCAATTTTTGATGAATAGTGAAACCACTAAGTGGTAGTTAAATAACTAATTTTTCGTTTAAATGAAATATTACCACTTCTGTGATTTGATTTTCAAAAATCCGACATACATGGTTGTAATTAAGAAGTAAAATGTGGTTCAATGAGATTAAAATAATTTTTTTTGGTGAATAGTAACTTTTAAGTTCTTAATCGCGATTAGAGGTAATTAGTATAGTTTAAGGTAAAAATAATGTTTTAATAATATGAGATGAGCTTGACACATGTCCTACCCTCATTGTATGTGCCATGGCCGACCAAGACAATCCATGGTTCAACTTGGGGACCCCATGGAGCCACTTTAGTTGGAAAATGACATAAATACCTTTTATTTAATGTTAAAGTAAAAAATGACACAAACATGAAATGTTTTACTAAAACAATTTTTACATGTGGTTATACAAGTCATATTTTTTATTATAAATAGTCATTGGAAAGCTAAAAATATTTCCTACATCATATTATTTTTTTTATAATTTTTAGACATTAAATATATTAAATTATTTATGACATCATGATGATGCAGCGATGATCTCATTATTTAACGATTTAAATAAAATGAGAAGATAATGTAAAATCCAGGGCTTACACTTGTCCAAAGCCTATTGGATGAGAATATTTCGAACCCTTATCACCTTATCCACGAATTATACAAGTTTGGGACCTTTAGAATCCTAAAATCATTGTATAATAGAACAAAATTTCATTACTTTCCAAAAGTGCCCCTCCTCTCCACTTATAAAAGGCCCCCACCACTCCCACCTTATTCACACCTTCAAGCCATTTGGCTCGTCCCACCTCTACCCAAATACTCTCCCAACATCCCACAATTACTCCTAGAAGCCTCACTTTGGGCATAATTCTTCCCAAGGAATCCTTTGTCTCAAATCAAAAAGAGTTACCCGATTTTTTAGGTAATGTCTTCTCTAATGTTGTTTTGTTTTATTTTGCTTCTCCAACCCCTTAAACTATTTTCATTCCTTTCTTTTGTAACAACACCAGTATATACAATATACTATGATGTTTTTATGATAAGTATTTGGTTTACACTTACACACACCTTCGTCTAATGGTTAAAGAACATACTGTTTCTGTGGGTGGTGAAATACTGCCTCACGAAACGATGATTGTTCAAATTCTTTTAACACCTATAATGGTGGCCATTTTGATGACACTATTTTCATATATGATATAGATATTATGTTTATGTTTTCCTTATGCTTCTTTATTTCTCATTTATGGCATACTTTATGATTTCCATTATGGGTAAACGCGATAATTTCATTTTAGGAAATGCGGACTACCGCCCCCTCAAAGTGATGTGAATCGTTAATGCCATATATGGGATGTATAAAGGATGAAGTAAATGATATTATATATGATATTATACTGGAACTATATTATACCTTTATATAATTATGATTTTATTCCATTAAATACGAAATATAAATGAAAGTAGCGTTCATGCGTACGTACGGCTTACCGTCTCCATGAACGGTGCATTTCATTTCTTACCTCTAAATGTTACGTAATATTATGAATGAATGTATATACTGGATATATATGATATATATGACATCTAAATCATGAATATAATTCTGAAGATAATGGATATTCTACCACATAAACAAATTGTAATTATAAGAAGTTTATTGTTGACTCAAGTACCAAAGATCGACAAAACGACCGTTATTAACTTAAATAATTACATAATGTTCATAACATGGTAATAAGTGATATAAAAGGAATAATGAACATAAAAAAGTTTCTTAAGTAAATAGAAATTAACTCTAGTTTATTATTCAGGAGGTTAAATAACAGTCGAGTCAGGACAAGACGCAAGGTAAGGGAATTTTTAACCCAATTTCCATTATTTGGGTTAATCTCCTACTTTCAAATTATGTCATGATATTATTATGTCCTATTTTGTATATTTACTTTCTTTATGTGTACTTATAGTGAATACACATAATAGATCTATTTTATTTTAAAAAAT
The DNA here is from genome assembly GCA_963277665.1 of Viscum album. Classification (NCBI taxonomy): domain Eukaryota; kingdom Viridiplantae; phylum Streptophyta; class Magnoliopsida; order Santalales; family Viscaceae; genus Viscum; species Viscum album. The sequence goes on from OY728159.1 coordinate 1,329,339,857, forward strand.
GATCTTTGTATGGACTTCGTCTCAATCTCCTTTCATTGAGGCATATTCCGTTTTATACACAACATTCTTTTATACGGTGTATAAACCCCTTTGACTTTTACATTTATTCAAAAGATTTTATTTTATAAATATGTGATTTTTAAATGATTTCAAAAAATAGATATTTCTCTCCAATATTTGAAAATCCGGTGCAAATGTATACGTATTTAACGCAAGCTTAAAAATGTTTTCAGAAAACCCGACTCTCGAGTGTGGTAGACAGGAAGGGATTGGGCGTGGACCCATCATGGCTTGTAATTAGTCGAGCAGTCTCAGAATTAGTTATTTTGTTTTCAGAAGCTTTCATAATGTTTTCAAAAAAACACTGGAGTATATTTGAGCAATTTTAAATGTAATTATATTCTAAAAAAATTGCATCGGCAGGTCTCATGAGACAAACTAGTGTCTTGGCACGAGGCCTTGACAAAATCTTATTTATGGTCTTGGCACGAGTCCTTGACTACGTGGTTATGATAGTCTGGCATTATGCATTCCATCATTATGAAAGTGGTTATTGATATTGCATGTGATTATTCGACCAGTAGAATATCCATGTGAAGAATTAAATGGCATTATCTCATTTTACTTTTGCCATATTATGTTGATGTTCAAGTTTAAAAGGATTTTGTTTTAGTTATACATTGCCTTAAATGTTTATGTTTATTTATGAAAGCTTTCGCAATATTGTTAACCTTACTGAGCATCTGAGCTCACCCCTTTCAATGTTTTAATATTTTTCCAGGATGTGAAGAAGTATTTTATGAATGACCTGCAGGGGTAGTCAGAAAGGGATATGAGTGTGGACTATGAAGACCATGTTATTGTAGTTTGTTTACTTTTTGATGTAATGAAAGACTTATGAATGTATCTAGTGTTTCCAAGGCTACTAAACTAATCGGTCTTTCGAGACTTGATCTTTTGTGATCATGCCAATGTTATGAAGTAATGCACCGACTCTGGGTAGCTGGGGTCGGGGCGTTACAGTTTTGTTCTTGCGGTCCGACCTCCACCCGTTATTATGATAACAGGCAGCCCAATATAAAAGATGAAGAATGGCAAAGGATATTTCACGAACAAAATTCCAACCCCTACCTCGATGAAGTCGTCGAACGAGGTTCGTCGCGGAAATAAGACATCGCAGAAGACGACGTCACGGAAGGAGGCTCCGTAAGCATCGACGACGTTGCGGTACACATCGTCGTGGTGAAGAGGATCGTCAGCGTCGCGGAACATGGTGTGGCATTTTCAATCTCTGAGGAATTTGCGTTCTTCGTCGGTGTCGGTGCGTTCTTCGCGTTCTTCAAGGAGGAAGATGAAGTTCTTCGTGGAACTCTCCCTCTCAACACAACGAAGCAACCCCTAATGAAATAATACCTTGTCTTATTTAATTAACACACACAAGCCAACATTCCATTTGAAATTCAAAAGAATTGATTCAATTAATTGAATTAATTTATGAGTCTTAACAGTCCAATTAATGTGATATTTGACTTGGCATTTAATAAGGGGGTGCGGGTGTGTTACAAAAATGGGGGTTTGAGGAAGTTGAATAGGTGGGGCTCGTGTGGGGCCCACCTCACTAATATCCTATCAAGAGGGGTTAGGATATAGTGGGTCCCACCTCAACTTCCATAAGTAGGTTTAAACTAATTAAAACATAAAATAAAAATTGTTGCACAACTTTTATTTTATTCATTAGTTAACCATTTTTTAAAAAAAAACCACACCCGAGCAAACGCAACTCCAGAAAAGATGTTCCTAAGAAATTACCGATGTTGCGGTTTCATTGGTGCCTTCGGATTTCAATTCCGATCACCGGTTCAAAAGTTAGGAAATCTCGCTCGTTCGTTCACTAAACGTACCCGAGCTAAACTTTGGAAATTGATTCCGGGCACACCGGGCCTCGGAATCAGGTTCCGTCAGAAACTACGCACTTGTAAAATCCAAAAGAAAATTAAGAAAAAATTTCCCTTGAAATTTACAGGTCTTTACATTACTCCCACCTCAGGTATTTACGTCCCCGTAAAGATACATCATAAACTAGGGGAACAAATGTGGGTACTGTGCACGCATCTGAGCCTCCCGCTCCCAAGTGCTCTCCTGGAGGTTCTCGTGCTTCCATCTGATGCGCACTAAAGTAATTGACTGCCCACGTAGGACCCGCTCATATCAATCCTCGATCTCCACCGGGACCTCCGCAAAAGTCGCCCCATCGTGAATGTCCATCTCCCCATGGTTGATGATATGTGTCAGGTCGTGCACGTATCTCCTCAGCTGAGACACATGGAAGACGTCGTGCACCCAGTGCAACTGAGGTGGTAGAGCCAGGAGATAATCCACCTCGCCTATCTTGCTGAGTACCTGAAAAGGTCCGATGAAGCACGGAGACAACTTGCCACCACGGCCAAATCTTCGTAATCCACATCGAGTTGAGACCCGTTAGAAAACGTGGACGCCATCCTCGAACTCTAGTGGTCTCCGCCTCCTGTCAGCATAAGACTTATTCCGGCTCTGAGCTGTCCTCATTCTCTCTTGGATGACCTGGACCATCTCTGTCGTGACCTAGACTATCTCTGATCCCACAAATGCTGACTCCCCGAGGTCTGTCCAGCACAGAGGTGATCTGCAAGGTCGGTCGTACAATGCCTTGTATGGTTTCATCCCGATGGTGGAGTGGTAGCTGTTATTGTATGTGAACTCCACCAAGGGTAGGTGGTCCACCCATCTGCGACCAAAGTCAAGGACGCATGCACGAAGCATGTCCTCGAGAGTCTGAATGGTCCTCTCCGTCTGACCATCTGTCTGAGGGTGAAAGGCGGTGCTCAGATGTAGCTGCATCCCGAATTCCTCCTGTAACCCCTTCCAAAGCCGGGAAGTAAAGCGAGCATCTCGATCAGAGACGATAGATGATGGAACACCATGAAGTCGTACAATATTTTGAATGTAGAGACGTCTCAAGCTCTCTACTGAGCCCTGCTCTCTAATGGGTAAGAAGTGGGCCGACTTGGTGAGTCGTTCTACAATCACCCAAATGGAGTTGTGACCTCTGGAAGTACGTGGAAGTACAGTAACGAAATCCATAGATATCCCGTCCCACTTCCACTCCGGGACCTCCAAGGGTTGTACCAAGCCTGCTGTTACCTAGTGCTCCACCTTCACCTACTGGCAGGTGAGGCATCGAGAAACGAACTCTGCTACAGCCTTCTTCATACCCGGCCACCAGTGCTGTCGTCTGAGATCCTAGTACATCTTTGCCACTGATGGATGTACCCCTAAAGGGGAAGTGTGAAACTCTCTCATCACCTCCTCCTGCAAAGAAGCTGGTACCATGGTACGTCCTCTAAAAAGGACATCGTGCTCTCCTCCTATAGAGAATCCATCAGGTTCCTGTCCTGAGGATATCTGTGCACGCCGCATCTCACAGTCAACGTCCCCACGCTATGCCTCTCTGACCCGCTGCAGTAGTGGAGGAGTGACTGTGAGTGACTGAAGAAAGGTTGTTCCATCTCTATCCACGAAGGATATCTGCAAAGCGGCTAGTTGCTATGTCGCCTCTCCAAGTAGATGAATGCCTGTCCTCCTGCTGAGAGCATCAGCTACTACGTTCCACTTTCCAGGAGTATAGACTATCTCAAAGTCATAGTCCTGGAGGAAATCGATCCATCGCCACTGTCTCAAGTTCAGTTCCTTCTACGAGAAGATGTACCTGAGACTCTGGTGGTCAGAAAAGACTGTAAAGCGCTCACCCATCAGATAGTTTTTCCACATCTTCAAAGTGAAGACCACAGCTGCTAACTCCAGGTCATGGGTAGCATAGTTCTGCTCATGCTGCCTCAACTATCGTGATCCATAGGTGATCACTGCTCGCTCCTGCATCAGAACACATCTGAGCTCGGTCTCTGATGCATCGTAGTAGACTACGTACCCAACTCCCTCCTCCGGTAGCCTCAAGATAGGTGCGCTGGTCAACCTCTATCTCAGCTCCTGGAAGATCTGCTAACATCTATCTGACCACACGAAGGGTTTCCCCTTATTCTTCAAAGATGAAAGTGGTTCCGCAACTCTGGAGAAGTTTAGAACAAACCTCTGGTAGTATCTAGCTAGACCCAAGAAACTCCGCACCTCCGTCACGCTCCTGGGTGGCTCTCAAGCTAGCACTGCCTCGATCTTCACAGGATCCACCGCAACTCTCACCTCAGAGATGACGTGTCCCAATAAGTGGACCTCACGTAACCAGAATTGACACTTCAAGAGCTTACCATAAATTTGGTGCTCTCAGAGTGTGTCCAGTACAACCCACAAGTGGTAGGCGTGCTCCTCCTCAGTGGTCGAGTATATCAAAATGTCGTCGATGAAGACCATGACAAATCGATCGAGGTATGGCTGAAAGATCCTATTAATGAGACCCATGAACACTTCTGGAGCATTGGTTATGCCGAAAGGCATAACCAAGAACTCATAGTGGCCATACCAACATCTAAAGTCCATCTTCTACACGTCCTCATCCCGAACTCTGAGCTGATGATAGCCTGACCTGAGGTCTATCTTTGAGAACTACCGTGCTCCCTTGAACTGATAGAAGAGGTCATCAATCCTTAGTAGTGGATACTTGTTCCTCACGGTCACCTGGTTCAGGCGACGGTAGTCGACACACAGTCGCAAGATCACGCCCGCCTTCTTGGTGAACAAAATCGGGGAAGCCTAGGGTGAAACACTGGGTCGGATGAATCCCTTGCCCTGCAAGTCCTCCAACTATACCTGTAGCTCTCAAAGCTCAATGGGGGCCATCCGATATGCTGGAGTGGATATCGGGGCTTTCCTGGGGTACATGTCAATATAGAAGTCTACCTCTCTACGAGGAGGTAGTCCTGGAATGTCGTCAGGAAAAATGTCCGCATACTGATCCACCACTGTAGAAAAACTCGAACTCTACACGTCAACTGCTCCTAGGAAGAGGCCAGCCAACTGATGAGTGATGGGTTGTCCTCTCCTCTCCGTGAGTCTATCCTGCGCTGCTAAGGCTCCCTTATCGTCGGTGAAGGTGAACCTGCTCCCATCGGTGCGAACACATCGCACCTTGCGCCTAATACAGCCGATCTGAGCATGGACTGTAGATAACCAATCCATGCCCAAGATGACATCGTAAGGCCTCGACGGTGCTACAAGAACATCCCAGCCGAAGATCTCTCCTCCTAAAGTAATCTCACACTGCCAGCACTAGTGCGTAATCATTGAGTCTACTCCCGTAGGAGTCTCTAGCCGTAAGGATTGATCCCACGGCTCTGTCGGAGTCTCCGAGCTCCGAACAAGGGCAGCGGCAATGAAATAATGACTCGCTCCTGTGTATATAAGAACTGCAGAAAGGGTGGAGTAGAGACTAATAGTACCTAGAATCATCTCTGGAACGCCGTGGTCGTAGGCCTCTGCTGCCTGAAGCTGAGCCTGTCTCTGCCTTCCAGCTCCCTGTGGTCGGGGTGGACCTCCTGGTGGTGGTGGTGGTGGTAAAGCCTCAAAGCGTCGCCCACCACCCGCTGCTCAGCCAGCTCCTATGCCTCATCCACCTGCTCCCTGCGGACCACCACAGTCGACCCTCTTCCTCTGCCTGGGTGGCCCCTCAACCGTCTTCTGCTCCCCTGCACGGCGGGTCGAGCAGTCACGAGCCATGTGGCCCTGCCTGCCGCATGCGTAGCACTGTCTGCTCCTCGGAAGGCTGGCTCTGTGCCGGGTGCCCTGCACCTCTAAGACAGTGTCCTGAGGTCGTTCGCCTGATGTTCTGGTCCGCCTGGATTTCTGTGACGTCCGTCGACTGCCATCTGCAGACGACTCTGCTATATGCCGCCCTGCGGTAGGTCACGCTACTGGTGTAGGCTCAGCAAAAAAGCTCTCTATGAGAAGGGCTCGCTCCAGTACTCTTACCTGTGTCGGAATGTTGAGGGACATCATCGATGCCCTGATATCGTGTCTCAGTCCCTGCTCAAAGGTCCAGGCCCAGAAGAATCGCTCCCGTACCATATCTGTCGAATAGCGAGAGAGATCGGTAAATCTCACCGAGTACTGGGCGACTGTCATGCAGCCCTACCACAGTTGTAGTAGCTCCTGAATGTGCACCTCCCGGCGGGTGGCTGGGACTAACTCTGAGAGAAATAGGCTCTTAAAGTCAGTCCAGAGGAGGGATGCCTCGTCATACACCTGGAGCATCAAGCTCCACCATCTGCCTGCTACTGCGTGCAGGAGGCTCGCTGCAAGGATCACCATGAGGTCAACTGGTGTCCCCACTAACCTGAAAACTCGCACAACCACCTCCAGCCAATCCTCGGCTGCCTGAGGGTCCATCTCCCCGTGGAACCTGGGCGGTCTCTGACGCTGGAACTCGTGCAGTGCACTAAGGCGACGTGCACTCTCAGCGGCTGGGGCTGGTGGCATCGGTGGCTCGGCAGGTAGAGGTACCGCCGGTGCCTCTGCTATAAAAGGGCATTGCACTGAGGCCTCGTCGCTCGGTGGGCTGTCGTCTCGCACAAAGCTCGAAACCCTAGCTGGCTGCCGTCGTGGGGCCATCCTGAAGAGAAACAGATGTTCCACGGTCAAAACAGTATACCAGGTGAGCTGACATAAAGTAATCACAAAGAAAACTTTTGAAACACACATGCAATCAATGTTTTCGTGCATTGAGTCAGAAATCAGAAGTCAGGGTCCTGGTGTACAGATATTTCGGCCGCTGCACCAACACTGGACTCCCTGGACTGATAACCACACTCAACACCCTTAACACTATTACTTCATAGAAGAAAGATCGGATTCCTGTGTTCTGCGGTAGAACCGAACTCCTTTGAAAACAATTTGTCACGACCCGTCCACGGGACCCATGCCATGACTACCCCAAGCCCGCCTTCCATAGGTCAGGGGCTGGCGACTAGCACCAAAGGCGTAAATCCCGATAAAAAGGGGAAGGCATTGCCTTATAAAGTAAACAAACACCACAGAGTAAACCAACAGAAGTAAACACTAAGTAAAACTGGGTACAATAGTAAGTGCAGAAAGTAAATGGGCCAGAATGAAAACCCAAACTGAAAGTAAAGTACAACTGGAAAGGAAGTACAACAACAAAAAGTAAAGTAGCAACGTCGAGCCTTCCACTGGAAGTCCCACCTGAAGGGTGGGTACAGATAGCCACCTCAACTCCTCGGGTCCAGCCGTCCGTTCCGTGTACATCCCGCCCAGTGGTCCACCTCCAGGTACCGACCTGCTCCACAAGTCTCAACCACGATCAGCGATGTCCGTCATCTGCATCCAACACAGCGTAGTGCGGGCATAGATCGTGCAGGGGTGAGTATACGCTACTCAGTAGGGACCCCGAGACCCCCGAAGGTCTCCCAGAATCAACAAAGGAAAGATACAATCACGAAGTAACATCCAACACTACTTAGGTATATGCCCATACATATACCTAAGTCATCAATTCCAGTTCGGCTCGAACATCCGAGCCCAAGTTTGATCACGTCCACACAGGATAGTACAACCCAATCCACACAGGAAAGCACAACACAATCCACATAGGAAAGCAAGTCAATCATATCGAAGATAATTATTAAAAGTCAAGACTCAGCTCACACAGGTATACTTCTTTGTAAGGTAAAAGAGATGATCAGATGTAGCCACTGATTCATCTAAGATGAGACCCACGTAGGATACTAAACCAGCTAAGCTGTCGGACCCACATAGGATATAGACCAGCTACTCTGCCAGACCCACGTAGGATACAAGAACAGAGTCAAACACTGTCGGACCCACATAGGATACAAGAACAGTAGTACTGTCGGACCCACGTAGGATACAAGAACAGTAGTTATCGCCGTCGAACCCACGGAGGATTTCAGTACGGTCTTCATCGTTGCCGAACCCACGGAGGATTTCAGTGCAGTTGTCGTAGATGCCGAACCCACGGAGGATTTCAGTGCAGTCGTCATCGTCGTCGCAGTCGCAGCCAGCTCTAAGGTTCCCGCACACAACATGCTCGTTTCCGGGAGGGTCTACTCCATGAGCTAAGGGGTCGATACATCAACTGACACGTATTTTGGAGTTGATGTATCCCAAAGTTCCGTCTCGACAAAGGGAACTCAACGAGACAGACGGCGCGTCAATCGGACGCCCGGTCTGAGAGTTATTGGCGTTTTCGTTCCAGGGGCCCGGTTGGTTTTTAAGCCAAAACCAACCCGACTGCACTCCAACTGAGTCCAAACCTCGAGCGGATTAATCCAAAAGGTCTGTATCACTAAGAGGAATCCAACAAAGTCAACGGCGCATCAATCGGACGTCCGGAGCTCAAGTTATAAGCGTTTCCACTCAGAGGGCCCGGTTGGTTTCGTGTTCGAACCAACTCGGCCGTACACAAACTTCTCTGAAACCTTGAGTGTAATATACCGAAACTACCGTCCCGATCCAAGGATCGCATCACAACTGACGGTGCATCGATCGGAGGTCTGTAGCCCAAGATACGGGCGTTTGAATGGAACTGTCCGGAAATAGGGGGTTTTGGGCCCGAACCGACCCGGCCCAAGACCACCTGGGTCGGCCCGAATCGGGTCGACCCGAACTGGTTCCAGGTCCGGCCCATTAGGGAGCGGCCCGGCCCAGTGGGCGCAGATCGACCCCGTCGGCGCGGCCCGGCCCAGCCGGCGCGGCGCGGCACGGCCTGCGAGGCTCGGCCTGGCCTGCGCGGCCGGTTGGCCTGGCGCGGGCGCGGCCCGCGTGGCCAGACAGCTGGGCTCGGCCGAGCTGTCACGGAAAGGGGGGGGGCACTGCCCCCCTGATTGAGAAACGGCGGCCCCCACATGGGGGGTGGGGCGCTCCTTTGGCCATCCGGGGGTTACGACCCCCGGCCTTCCTCGAGCGGTCAGCCCGGCTGGCCGGTCGTGCTGCCGCCGCAGGACCCCACGGTCCTGCCCCTCCGACACACTGGCGGCCGGTGGTTCCGACCGCCGCTCCCTGCTCCTCCGCGGCCTTGGTCCGACCGGCGCGGCGCGACGGCGCCGCGGCCCCGCTCCGGTCGCGGTGTCTTCATGGTTCTCCGGCGCGGCGCGACGGCGTCGCGCCCCCTTCACTGCGACCTAACTCCAGCCGCGGGTTCGTTTAGCCTCAACGGCGCCGCGCATCTTCGCCCGTTCCTCTTGATTTTGCGCGGTGTCGTTGCACTGTGCTACCTTTGCTTGTGCCACATCATGTACAACATCAAAGGGGGAGGAGGGTCGGCTGTGTTTGTGCGGTCTGACCTCCTCCCGTTATTACGATAACATGCGGCCCAATATAAAAGACGAAGAACGGAAAAGGATATTTCACGAACAAAATTTCAACCCCTACCTCGATGAAGTCGTCGAATGAGGTTCGTCGTGGAAATAAGACGCCGCGGAAGACGGCTTCACAGAAGGAGGCTCTGTAAGCGTCGTCGACGTCGTGGTACACGGCGTCGCGGTGAAGAGGATCATCGGCATCGCGGAACACGGCGTCGCGTCGTCGATCTCTGAGGAATTTGCATTCTTCGTCGGTGTCGGTGCGTTCTTCACATTCTTCAAGGAGGAAGATGAAGTTCTTCATGGAACTCTCCCTCTCAACACAACGAAGTAACCCCTAATGAAATAAGACCTTGTCTTATTTAATTAACACACACAAGCCAACATTCCATTTGAAATTCAAAAGAATTCATTCAATTAATTGAATTAATTGAAGAGTCTTAATAGTCCAATTAATGTGAGAGTTGACTTGGCATTTAATAAGGGGGTGTGGGTGTGTTACAAAAATGGGGGTTTGAGGAAGTTGAATAGGTGGGGCTTGTGTGGGGACCGCCTCACTAATATCCTATCAATAGGGGTTAGGATATTATGGGTCCCACCTCAACTTCCATAAGTAGGTTTAAACTACTTAGAACATAAAATAAAAATTGTTGCACAACTTTTATTTTATTCATTAGTTAACCCTTTTTTTTAAAAAAAACCACACCCGAGAAAACGCAACTCCAGAAAAGATGTTCCAAAGTAGTTACTGGTGATGTGGTTTTATTGGTGCCTTCGGATTTCGATTCCGAGCACCGGTTCAAAAGTTAGGAAGTCACGCTCATTCGTTCACTGAACATACCCGAGCTAAACTTCAGAAATTGATTCCGGGCACCCTGGGTCTCAGAATCAGGTGCCTTCAGAAACTGCGCACTTGTAAAATCCCAAAGAAAATTAAGAAAAAATTCCCCTTGAATTTTACGGGTCTTTACAAACACTACGTTACTGTTTAAAACTGAATTTTTATTTAAATAATTGTTTATTTATTTAAATTTATTTTAAGTAAAAATAGATATATAGTACCTATATAAGTTCAATGTAATTAATTGGAGTCATTTTATAATAAAATTATATGTATAAATTTATATTGAACTTTTTACCGTCTTTTACCCACCTTCTAGGAGTATTTGTAAATTTGCATAAAACTTAATTTTACAGCTTTTATGAGTTGAATTTCAAAAATCCGAGAGACACGGTTGATAAAGTAAGTAAAATGTGATTCAATAAGATGAAAATAATTTTTGGTGAATAGTAAATTTTGACTTTTATTTACCACAGTTAAAAGTAAATAGGATAATTGAGGGTAAAAATGATATTATAATTACCCTAACACATGTCCTAATTCTATTAGATATGTGTAATTCGAACAAAAACAACCTTAGGAATAAAATATGATCCTATTTGGTCCACTTGGATTAGATTAAGACATTTATTATTATTTTATTTAAAGAAGAGTTAAAAGTGTTAAATTCAAAGTTTATTAACTAAACCATTTTTAATATGGGGTTATGCATAAGATAAATTAGAATATAAATATTCATTAGAAAGATAAAAATATTTCCTACATAATGGTATTTTATTTATAATTTTTAAAAGTTAAATAATTAAATTTATTTATGACATAATGATGATGCAGTAATTACCTTCTCAATGAAATATTAAAATAATTGATATTATAAATATCCAAATAAATAAAATTTGAGACTTTTGATGAATTAAACTAATTTTATAGGTTAATATGACATGTTAGGGTTGATTATATAAATTTTTTTCGTAGTGATAAGGTTGTTATGACTTTCAAAAAAAACAAGATACCAAATAGTGTCAAAATTGACATAAATTAGTTTTTAAAACAAATACTATATTATTGGTTGATATAATATTCCTAAAAAAATAAGGTTTAGAAAAGGGATTAAATAATATTATATATGTCATTAATTAACCACTTGAGGTTCTCTTGGAAGTTTAGAGTAAGTTTATTAACCATATAGTGTAACAATGCAAGAAGACACGGTAAAAGTTAAACTATTTAACTAAGAGTTAAATATAAAAGATAAGGTTAATATGGTCACATAAACCTATCTAAAACCTATTGGTTGAGTGGTTTTCGACCCATCCCCACCTTATCCTATAAATAAATTATTTTGGAGCCATTATAAACCTAAAATAATTTTATTATAAAATAATATTTCAAGCTTTTCCAAAAGTGACCCTCACCTCTCTTATAAAAGGGTACTTCACCTTCTCTTAATTTTACACCTCCAAATCCATTTGGATCAGACAAAACCTACCCAAATACCTTCTAAACTATACCCCCTTCAACCTAGAGGCATTAATTTGATCTTAAATCCAACCTAAGGATCCCTTTTGATCAACTCAAAAGGAAACACCTGAAGAAGAGGTAATAATTTCACCACCCTCTTTCAAGTTCTTTTTTCTCCTGCTTCCTCTTTCTTTGTTGTTTCCATACTAAAATAATAACTCCAGTAGATTCTATATATTGTGATGTTATTATAAATATGGTATAACCATATTCATTATTCTATCCATCCTATAATGAAAAAGTCACCATACGTGCGTACGTACGGCTTACCGTCTCCACGTCGTGGTGTAGTTTGTTATTCAAACACTTCATTATTTGGATGGGTGTAATAATGAGTATAAAATATGTAAATAATAAATATAAAATGTTAATTATTATTTATATATGATATACCATCCAATTACACACTATTTAACCATCAATATAATGATATTGTCGCTCGTGCGTACGTACGAATTACCGTCTCCACAACGCGATGAGATTCATTTCCACGTTCACCATTCAACAATGATTATAACAATATATATTATTAATAAGTATGTCATATATGACATAATAATTATACTGGATACATATATATAAATATATATATATATATATACTTACATAAATCTTATTCACTTACTTTCGTTCAATACGATATGAAAACAGAAACAGTGTTTATGCGTATGTACGGTCTACCGTCTCCATAAACGGTGCCCCCCATTTCATATATCTATCTATTATAAATATTTATATTCTAAATATATATGATATATCAATCAAATTTTATATTTTTGGAAGAATTTAAATCATGATCTAAATGATATGATCAAGAAAAACAAGTTAAAACATGTACGATAAAGAAAGCGATTATTACCTGAAATGTTAATTTAACATGTAAATCATCATTAAATGGGTAGTATAAAGGAATAAACAAATCATGTATGATATAATAAATATCAATATGGTTTTTTATAATTTAATAACATACTATTGTCATTATATAGGAGGTTAAACATACTCTCGACCAAAGGAAAGTGCAAGGTAAGGGTTAATTCTACAATATTTTCATTATTCGAGGTTGTTTTTACTTGAGTATCTATAGGGACCACTTTATCATCCACATCCATGTTTCATAAAAATATTTTAAAAAGGAATATTTTAAGGTTTTATGGAAGGTAATCTTTAACTATATCATCATTTTAAATGGTTTTTAAGGATTTATTTATATGGACATGAATGTTTTTAAAATGTTAATTCCTTTTAAAAGTTTCAAAGTAGTATAGGACACTTTGATTCAAAAATGTCTTTAAATTTATTCCTTTTTAAATTGTGTTACTTTTAAATGTTTTTAGGAAAAATGTATATTTCTATCAAAGAGTTTTAAAACTAATTTTCATCTATGTCAACATCCTTTGATGGATTTTAAACTTGTTTGAATTTGATTTATTATGATACAAATCTTCCATATTGTATTGAAGGTTTTGTGATATGTTTGTCTGTGGATGTGTTATTTTTATACCATTCAAAGTTTATGTAGTATTGACATTTAGTATGCTAGTTTTAATATGAATGTTTATGTTATGTTTAAACCTTTTCATATGAGGAATTAATTGGACTTAGTAAGAGACGGGTGGAGCCCATTATAGCTCCTCGATGCATCAGTGGGGCTCATGAGACAAACTAGTGTCTTGGCACAAGGCCTTAACAAAATATTATTTGTAGTCTTGGAACAATGCCTTGACTATGTGGTTATGAAGTCTGGCATTATGCATTCCAACATTATGAAATTAGATATTGATATTACATGTGATTATTAGACTAGTAGAATATCCATGTGAATAAGTAAATGGAATTATTTGATTTATCTTTTCCATATTATGCTGAAGTTTAAGTTTAAAAGGATTTTGTTTTAGTCTTATACATTTCCTTAAATGTTTGTGTTTATTTATGAAATTTTCTGCTATATTGTAATCCTTACTAAGCATCTGAGCTCACCCCTTTCTATGTTTTATTTTTCCCAGGATTTCAAGAAGTGTATTATGATTGATAAGCAGGGTTAATCTATGGGATTAATGGAATTATTAAATGATCATTTATGTTGTGTTTTATTTTCTAATGTGTAATGTAACATTAATCTATGTAATCTATTTTCCAAGACTTCTAAACTGATCGGTCTTTCGAGACTTCATTCCTTGTAATCATGAAAATGTATTAAAATAATTCACTTACTATGGGATTCTTGGGTTGGGGGGTTACAGTTGGTATCAGAGAAAGTTTATCAATAACCTTGGAAACTAGATTTAGAAAAACTCTGATTAGAGAATATTACCCTAAGATAGACTTTAAGGATTAGTATAGAAGAACATCCTAAAATTTTGGTAATATAGAGATTTTGTGAATTTTCCAAGCAATAAATCTCTGTCTAGATACAAGCAGGTAAAGGCGGATCTAGGACAGATGTACCCAGGAGTGAGAACATCGACAAGTATTTTCAGGCTTGACCCGGGGTATCCTGGTACACGACAACGGGCATTACTACACTCTTGGTTACGACACTCCCGGGGGATATGCTTAGGATAATTCACATTTTCTTTACAAGCTATTATGAAGGATTTATGAGTAAATACTTCTTAAAAAAACATTTTTATGATTATATATTATATGCATAATCTTTTCAATTTACATTAGTTATTTTACAAGTTTGGAATTATGCATTGCGATTCATAAACTAACATATTGTATGTCATTGTTTAGAAATGGCGCTTAATAGATAGGATAATAACTCCAGCAATACGCATGATCCAAAGAGTAAGAAGGATCATATATTTCATGGTATTAAGACAAAATTTAGAAAGGAAATAGTCTCCCACTTATTATCATCATATGAAGAAATAGTATCATGTGTTAATAAGATAAGTAATGAATTTTCTGAGTCCTATGGATTTGAAGAGAAGCCAGAGAAGAAAAGGATGGTACAAAGAAAGATGGATAAAGGGAATATGGGGATGAAGGATTTTTCCCATATGTGATAACTGTGGAAGGAATCACCTTGGTAAATGCTTGAAGGGAATGGGAGTTTGCTATAAGTGTGGAGAAAAAGGACACCAAGTACATGATTTACAGGGTAAGAAAAAGGTTTCAAATGTACAATGCTTCATCTGCAAGGATTTGAGACACTATGTGAATCAATGTCCAAATCATCAGAGTATACCCCAAATGATGCTATTGGATAATAATCAAGTTATGATACTATCGAATATAAAGAGGGATGATTAATATTTCTTTTTTTGTTATTAAAGTATTGTGTCATTTTGATTATTGTATTAATGATGTACATGTTATAAGAATTATAGAGTATATAAGGATTGTACTGCAGTACTATTTCATTAAGGACTTGAGATTGTGTGGAACCAAGAAAAGTGACTCAATGGTAGGTTAAATTTTTTGGAAAATATATGGTTGAGAGAAAGATAAACCTTAATATGATTCTGATACTAAGGTGGTGATTTTCAAATAAGATATGATTGATTTGGATAAATTATATTGGATATTCTGGACTACCTTGAAACTAATTAATGATTTGTATATTCTATCATTTTTGGAGTTTACAATATTTTTGGATATAAGAAGTATATTCAGTATTATATAAGAAATAAGGGAGCATGAATGTAATCAATACGGTTATATGATAATTCAGGGTGTTACCGTGTTTTAAAAGAATGCATGATGAAGGTATTCACATGTTATTATATGGGAAAAAGGATCTTCATTGTGTTTATCTTCCTTATAAATTTTGGACTGTGAGTTTGGACAAAAGTATTTTCGATAAGTCTAAAGGTTGGAATTGATTAAGTTTGACATTGGATATTATTGTTAAGCTTAAATCATTTCTTGATATTATTTTTGGATTGTCATAAAAAGGACAACCTGGAGGTTTGGAGACAACCCGTCGCGTCCAACAAGGCTGCAAGACTTGAACCCACAAAGGAAGGGAAACAAGGGAGAATCACCTACCACTAGTCTACGTGATGTCCAGGTTTGTATAATATAGTTTTTTTTAAATAGTCTGACAAATGAATATAAATTCATTTTTTTAACCCTATACGATTATGATAAATAGAATGTTTTTTAATTTTATTATCATTTGGAGTGAAAGATGAGTTTGTGGTAGGAATTAGTTAAAGGATGAAAATATACTTGTCACAAGTATATATATATATATCATCTTATTCTATTAATAAATTAATTATTAAACTTTAGGGAAGGGATATTAAAATAAAAAATGTGTTATCCTAATACCATATGTTTTTTTTGAACCGATGATATTTTACATCATCTTAGATTGATGGATTTGAGACCCTAAATTTTACACTTGTTTGTGATTGATGACGTCAATCACTCCCTATAAATATTTACATTTTTCTTCCAATTATGTGTCTCCAATTTCCACCAATGTTCTCCTAATCGAGATCATTGTTTGGTGGTGACTTTTTCATTTCCCTTTCCCTCTTATTAAAACTAAATTTTATTAACCCAATTTCCAATGTGGGTTTTCCACAAAGGTATTTTTCTATTTTAACCTTTTATTTTCAAAAACCAATTTCAAATTGCAATGATTCAATTTATTGAAGGAGTGTAGAATGTAACACTCCAAGATTTCATAGTATGTTATCTCTTCAAAGTATTTCAATAACTTGTGATACACGCAACACCGAGATCGAGCGCACCACGACTTACCAAACTAGCCATTCAAAAAAAGAGGTTATGAATAGTAACCACATTTTAAATTTTATATATCTTATATAGTTTTAACATTCATATTTTGTGTTTCTTAGACATAATATAAGAAAAATTCAATTTTTAAGATAAAAGAGGTATTTTTCAAAAAAATGCAGTTTTATGCCTTTTAATGAAGAACCATTTTTAAATCCAATATTTGAGACTTTTATATATTCAATTTAATGAAATTAAATTCTTTTTAGAATTAGGACATAAAAATTATTTTGGATAAATTTTTTGTACTTTTTTGAAAACTTTCATATTTTGATGAATTGTGAAAAATACTAAATTTTAATTGAAAACAACTTTTTAATCGAAATAATTTATAGTGATAAATTATGAATTTGAATGGTTTGGAAGTATAATTAGATTATATTTTTATCATTTAATACAATTTAGTTCATTATAAGTAATTTCACATTTAAATTTGACATAAACACATGTCAATCTTTTGATAGTTTTTACTTTTAAAAAACCCGCATTTTGGTTTTGACAATGGGAATTAATTTTAAATTAATTAATGAAACATTTATGTTTTTAATTTGGTAAAATGGAATTCATTTTTTAATTTCGAATATCAAAATTATTTTAGGGTGAATTTTTGGTATTTTTCTAAAAACATCCAATTTTTTTATGAATAGTGAAAAACATTGCGTTATTATTTAAAACTGGCTTTTTATTTAAATAATTCTTTAATTTATTTAAATTTATTTTAAGTAAAAATAGATATATATTACCTATATAAGTTCAATGTAATTAATTGGAGTCATTTTATAATAAAATTAGATGTATAAATTTTTATTGAACTTTTTACCGTCTTTTACCCACCTTCTAGAAGCATTTGCAAATTTGCATAAAACTTAATTGTAACACTTCTGTGAGTTGAATTTAAAAAATCCTAGAGACACGGTTGACAACAGTAAGTAAAAATTTTTTCAATAAGATGAAAATATTTTTTGGTAAATAGTAACTTTTGACTTTTATTTACAACGGTTAAAAGTAAATAGGGTAATTAAAGGTAAAAATGATATTATAATTACCCTAACACATGTCTTAATTCTATTTAATAAGTGTAATTATACCAAAACCAACCTTAGGAATAAACTATGATCCTATTTGGTCCACTTTTATTAGATTAGGACATTTATTATTATTTTATTTAAAGAAGAGTTAAAAGTGTTAAATTCAAAGTTTATTAAATAAACCATTTTTAATATGGGGTTATACATAAGATAAATTCGACTATAAATATTCATTAGAAATATAAAAATATTTCCTAAATAATGGTGTTTTATTTATAATTTTTAAAAGTTAAATAATTAAATTTATTTATGACACAATGATGATGTAGTAATTACCTTCTCAATGAAATATTAAAATAATTGATATTATAAATATCCAAATAAATAAAATTTGAGACTTTTGATGAATTAAACTAATTTTATAGGTTAATATGACATTTTAGGGTTGATTATATAAATTTTTTTCGTAGTGATAATGTTGTTATGACTTTCAAAAAAAACAAGATACCAAATAGTGTCAAAATTGATATAAATTAGTTTTTAAAACAAATACTATATTATTGGTTGATATAATATTCCTAAAAATATAAGGTTTTTAAAAGGGATTAAATAATATTATATATGTCATTAATGAACCACTTGAGGTTCTCTTGGAAGTTTATAGTAAGTTTATTAACCATATAGTGTAATAATACAAGAAGACACGGTAAAAGTTAAACTATTTAACTAAGAGTTAAATATAAAAGATATGGTTAATATGGTGACCTAAACCTGTATAAAACCTATTGATTGATTGTTTTTAAACCCATACCCACCTTATACTATAAATAAATTATTTTTGAGCCATTATAAACTGAAAAATATTTTATTATAAAATAATATTTCAAGATTTTCCTAAAGTGACCCTCACCTCTCTTATAAAAGGGTATTTCCCCTTCTCTTAATTTCACACCTCCAAAGCCATTTGGATCAGAAAACCCCTTAAAAATACCTTATTATATCCTCCCTTCAACCTAGAGGTATTACTTTTATCATAAATCCAACCTAAGGATCCCTTTTGATCAACTCAAAAGGAAACACCCGAAGAAGAGGTAATAATTTCACCACCCTCTTTCAAGTTCTTTTCTTATTCCACTTACTCTTTTTTTGTTTTTTCCATAATAAAATAATAAATATAGTACCTTCTATATAATGTGATATTATTATAAATATGGTAAAACCATATTCATTATTCTATCCATCCTATAATGACAAAGTCACCATACGTGAGTACGTACGGCTTACCGTCTCCACATCGTGGTGTAGTTTGTTATTCAAACACTTAATTATTTGGATGGGTATAATAATGAGTATAACTGATATAAATAATAAATATAAAATGTTAATGACTCTTTATATATGATATACCATCCAATTACATATGATTTCACCATCAATATAATGATATTGTCGCTCGTGCGTACGTACAGATTACCGTCTCCACGACGCGATGAGATTCATTTCCACATTCTCCATTCAACGATGATTATAAAAATATATATTATTAATAAGTATGTAATATATGAAATAATAATTCTACTAGATATATATATATATATAGATGTATATACTTACATAAATATTATTCACTTACTTTCATTCAATACGATATGAAAACGAAAACAACGTTTATGCGTACATGCGCCCTACCATCACCATACACGGTGCCTCCAATTTCATATATCTATCTATTATAAATATTTATATTCTAAATATATATGATATATAAATCAAAGTTTTATTCTTGAATTATTTAAATCGTGATCTAAATGATATGATCAAGAATAACAAGTTAAAACACATACGATAACGAAAGCGATTATTACCTAAAATGTTAATTTAACATGAAAATCATTATTAAATGGGTAGTATAAAGGCATAAATGAATAATGTATGATATAATAAATATGAATATGGTTCTGTTATAATTTAATGACATACTATGGTCATTATACAGGAGGTTAAACGTACCCTCGACCAAAGGAAAGTGCAAGGTAAGCGTTAATTCTACAATCTCTTCATTATCTAAGGTTGTTTTTCCATGAGTATCTACAGGGACCTCTTTATCATCCACATCTGTGTCTAATAAAAATGTTTTCAAAAGAAATATTTTAAGGTTTTATAGAAGGTAATCTTTAACTAGATCATCATTTTAAATGGTTTTTAAGGATTTATTTATATATACATGAATATTTTTAAAATGTTAATTCCTTTCAAAAGTTTCAAAGTGGTATGGGACACTTTGATTCAAATAAGTCTTTAAATATATTCCTTTATAAATTGTGTGACTTTTAAATTATTTTATTAAAAAGGGATATTTCTCTCAAAGATTTTTACAAATAATTTTCATCTATGTCAATATCCTTTGATGGATTTTAAACTTATTTGAAGTTGATTTATTATGATACAAATCTTTCATATTGTATTGAAGGTTTTGTTATATGTTTTAATGTGGATGTGTTATTTTTATACCATTCATGGTTTATGGATAAAGTATTAACATTTTGTATGATAGTTTTAATATGAATGATTATGTTATGATTAAACCTTTTCATATGAGGAATGCATTGGACTTAGTGAGTGATGGGTGGAGATTGTTATAGCTTATTGATGCATCGGTAGGTCTCATGAGACAAACTAGTGTCTTGGCATAAGGCCTTGACAAAATATTATTTGTTGTCTTGGAACACGGCCTTGACTATGTGGTTATGAATTCTGGCATTATTCATTCTAACATTATGAAATTGGATATTGATATTACATATGATTATTAGACTAGTAGAATATCCATGTGAATAAGTAAATGGAATTATTTGATTTATCTTTTCTATATTATGCTGAAGTTTAAGTTTAAAAGGATTTTTTCTTAGTCTTATAAATTTATTTAAATGTTTATGTTCATTTACGAAATTTTCTTCTATATTGTTATCCTTACTGAGCATATGAGCTCACCTCTTTCTATGTTTTATTTTTCCTAGGATTTCAAGAAGTTTATTATGATTGATAAGCAGGGTTAATATATGGGATTAATGGCATTATCAAAGGGTCATTTATGTTGTGTTTTATTTTCTAATTTGTAATGTATCATTCATGTATGTATTCTATTTTCCAGGACTGCTAAACTGATCGGTCTTTTGGGACTTGATTTCTTGTAATCATGCCAATGTATTAAAATAGTTCACCGACTCTGGGCTTCTGGGGTTGGGGTGTTACAATACAAAAGTGAATCAAACTTATGAAATCAAAATCAATAATAGTGTCATGTAAAAAAATGTTGACATAACATGAATAATTAATAACTAGGGAGTTGAAACATAAACCAATAATCATGGATCTTAATAATAACATAACATTGGAATTCCTCATAACATAAAAATATATCATGGAAATTCCACATATCATAGAAAATATTAATTCTAGATAATTATGGAACAACAATATATATAGGGAAACATCACTTTCATGAATCACACACTTGCACCCACACATCTATAGATCCAATTTTTGCATTTTAATATTTGTCTCATGTGATATAAATTTTTTAACTCATGCATTGTAGGGTGATATAGGATGCCACACTTCATTTGTCCATACTTATGCCTTCAACTTGGAATTCATTAAATTATCACATCATAGAAAAACCATGGAAATAAAATGTGCTTCATAAATATTCCCAATGGAAATTATTTAGTTTTCAGAGCATAAAGAACCCTATGAAAGAAACTATGATTTCTAACACTTCTAAATGATATAAAATAACATCATGGATTAAATATATTGACACAGAAAAATTGATCAACCTTCATTCATATATAATTAAATTTGCTAATTGAAAATAATTTACTTACCTCATCATAAAGAACCTATGGAAATAAAATGGGATCCATACCATTTCAATATGGTATTAAATAACATTAGGAATTAGGTTTATTGACACAAAAAAAAAGATCAAACATAAATGATAAAATCGTAATAGAAAAAAAGTGAGTGAAATATGAACCATAACTTCATTAGAGATAGATCCTTTTTGAGTAGAAAGGAAAATGAAAAGAAAATCATGGAAAATGATTTCTTTAAAATCATTTTGTAATCATTGATGTAATAGTCATAGTTGTGATTCTTTTTTCAAGAAGTTTATTTTTTTATAAATGTTAAAAGAGGATTTAATAAGATGATACTTTCCAAATATATCCCATGAATATAAACTTAATATAAATGAGTCTCATTCAATAAATATAGAGTCAAAGAAAAAATTAAATACTATAAAAATAGCTTATTTCTTAGTATTCTTAAAATACCTTTCTTCAAACCCACATCATGGATAAAAGTAATTAAACATCATATTGAAATGTTTTTAAGATAATTATATTGATAAAAATAGATAAAACATACTTATATTACTAAATAATAACTGAAAATATTTTTGAAATTTAAAAACATGAATATGGAATAAATAGTGTCATTAAAAGGATGTGAATCATTCGTAATAAAATTATAATTTTTTGAAACAAGGGATTTATAAAGGGAAATAATTTGATTTCAAACATGAATTTAAGAAAATAAAATATGTAAATATAACACAGAGTTATCATAGAGTATAATATATCAATATTGAATGATCATAGTCAAATATGAATGATTATGACCCAAGGAAAACATTTGAATCAAGAAAAAATATTATCGCTTTGATATTAAATGAAATCAATTAGTATGAAATAAGGCTCATGAAAATAATTATTAAATTAATTAAATAATCAATAATAATGTGGATATAACCCATTTATTTTTAGTTATACCATATAAATTAAGAACAATTAAGCAATATGAAAACCTTCCTCGGTGAAGGGAAATTGAGAAAGAAACCCTTATGGATTTTGTAACTTTGGAATTAAAATGACTTATAAGGAGATAAAATGAAATGGGATTTTAAAAAAAATTAATTTAAGTAAAATTATGGTAAATATTTATATTAAATAATATCCACCACATTAAATAAAAAAAAATAGACGAATATAGCATGTGTCTTGGAGAAAGAAGAAATAGATTTTGAAACCTATAAATTGTTATTATTTTTCATTTTAAAAACACCTGAAATGTAGAAGATGAGATGTATTTTTAAATATTATTTATGGAATGAAAAATTATGATAAAAGGAATCCATTTTTAATATATATACACTAAAAAAATAATGAACCTATGAATATAGATCATATCTTAATGATATAAAATTAACATGAAAAAAACTATTTCAATAATTCCTGAATTCCAAAAAAGTGATTTAACATCATGAATTAAAAAATAAAATATATAAATGACCTATTTAATATCATTATTAATTTTGATTCCATTTTATAACCTTTATTATAATAATTTATCCCAAATATATTAGTTAGTTATATTTTATTTTCATCATTTGATGTTTATTTTTTTCGATTGTTTTATTTTACACTACTTTCATAATGGTGGTGCTAATTCATATTTTAAGATTAAAATTTCATAATTATGATATTATTAAAGTTACTTTAATATATTCTTTATAGTGATTTACTTAATATCACCTGTAATTTTATTTCCTTAGTTACCAATGATAGAAATTTACAGTATTGTTCTTGTAAGCAGTTAAACTGACACAAACAAGAACAAACTATAACCTATGGTTGAGTATGGATAAGAAATTGAATCCTTTTTATAACAACCTGATATTTATGAAATATATTTTTTGAATAAATTTAAATTCTTTGGTAGATTGTGTTACATGCAACACTGAGTCTTAAGGACATGCAACATAATACTAAAATATAATTATTTATTATGATGTTATCACCAAGACATTGTAATGTTGGATACAAATATGATTAAATAAATTATGAAAATATATATTTTACACATTTATAAAAAAATATTTATTTGGTGACAAATTATTTATAAATTTAAATTTAAAACCATTTGAAAATATAGGAAATATTTTTCTAAAAAACTATTTTTTGGTGCACAAACATGTTTTACCTCAATAAATTAAATAAACCAATTTTGGAGAATTATTTTAATAAAATTTATATATATATATATATTCAATAAAATTTGTATCATTCATGTTATGTTTTTTCTAGGCATGATATAAGAAAAAATTCAACTTTAAGTTTAAAAAATATATTATTCTAAAAAGTATTTGTGTCTCATTTTGTACCCTTATTTTAAAATTAAATTTTTTTCACAGTTAGAAAATTTATTTGATAAAATAAAATTTATTTTTTAAATCAAAATTTTAAAAATATCATGGATTGAAATTTTGATAATTTTCTGAATAATTAAACTTTTGATTGAATAGTGAAAAATACAAGGTTTTATTAAAAATTGCCTTTCTAGTCAAAGAATTTACAAGATTAATTTTATTTTAATATAGTTCTAAAAATAAAATTAGTTAAATAATATATCTATTTATCCAACTTATTCCTTTGGAATCAATTTAATATTAAAATTTTAAATGAAAACATTTTAAACTTTTGAACATCTTCTCTTTGTAAAATCACTTTCTCATAGCATTTGTGAGTTTAAATTTAAATTAAAATTTTGAACTTTAATGATTGGAATATGGAAAAATGTATTATATATTTTTAATAATCATAATTTCTATTATATAATAAGTTTAATATAATTTTTTGGGAAAATGAATAGTAAAAACAATAAAAATTAATTGTCATGGTTAAGGTTAAAATAGGTTTATTGGGGTTTAAATTAAAAAAGATAAGTGGTTAAATGACCTAGAAACTTTTCCAACATCCATTAGATGACAATATTTAGACCTTATCACCTCTAAGGTCTGATAATGGCCCATTTTAGAGATTCTTGCCATGTTAAAAATATTAATTGATATTTTATGAAATATTTTTTTATTTCAAATAAATTTAATCTTTTTGATATATTTCATTTCACATAACACTGAATTTATCCTGAATTACATGTAATATTTATTGTAACTTGTGAATCATGCAACATTGAGTTTCAACGAAACATGGAATACTATTAAAATATGTTTATTTAATGTTATAGTGATCATCTAGTCATTAGAATGGTAGGTATGAATATGATTAAATAAATTATAAAAATATCTGGTCTAAAAATGTATATAAAATTAATTCTTTGATGAACAATTAATTAAAAATTATAATAAAAACTATTTTAAAGTAAAGGAAATATTTTTATGAAAAACTATTTTTATTCATACAAACACGTTTTAACTCAATAAATTTAACAAATCACTTTAGGTGAATGATTTTAATGTAATTTATATATTATATATTATAACATATTTTTAACATTAATCTTATTTTTTTTATAAAATAGATCATAATTTTTCTAATTTTTCACTTAAAACTGTTTTTTTTTCTAAAAAACAGTTTTTTCACCTTTTTCACACTTATTTCAAAATTAATATTTTCCAAATTTATAAAATTTATTTGGTAAAATAAACATAATTTTTAAAATCATAATTTCATAATTATATTGTAGTTAGTTTTTGAGAATTTTCTAAAGAGTTAAATTTTTCGATGAATTGTGAAATTAATGGTTTTTATTTAAAAAATTATCATTATTTTAAAGAATTTAAAAAAAAATATTTTAATATGTTTTTAAAAGTGAAATTAGTTCAATTATATATTTTTAATCCAATTTAGTTCATTTTAATCATTTTCATATTGAATTTTGATATAAAATTTTTTAGTCTTTTGAACATTTTTTCTTTAGAGAATCAATTTCTCATTGCGTATACGAGAATAATTTTAAATTAAATGTTTACACATTTATGAGTAAAGTTTTTAAAATGAATTATATATTTTTAATCATAATAATTTATATTATCTAATATTTTCAACTTAATATTTTACCATAATGAATTGTAAAAATACTAAAAATTATTTACTGTGGTTAAAGTAAAAATGGGTTTAATGAGGGTTAAACTAAAAATATAAGGGTTTAAAATGACCCAAACTTATCCAAAAACCATTATATAGACATATTTAAACCTTATATTTTATAGTTTTTATAATTTACCATTTTTTGTCTTTTGGAAAGTGAAAATTGTGAGTAAATATTTTTCTTTTCAAAAATTAAAATCGTACCACTCACCTGACTGAATGGCCCGAAGGACTTATTTTTTATTGATTTTCTGATAACCCCCCTTTCAAGGGATGTGGGGGAACCCTTACAAGTCCCTTAGGCGTAGTAATTACATTTCCCATAGGCTTTGAGACATTACATGACCCATAGGTCTTAAGAAAATCATACAGACTATGACTACTTGAAACTGCTCCTCCCCAGCATTTTCATCGTGATCAGCTCTCCACCTTTTGCATGATTGTTCGGCTAGCATGTCCATGTGCAGGGGTGCACAGGCATGGTACCAATGGAAAATTCCATACCCTCTCAATCTTCCAAATTCCATTTTGCCCTGCTCTGGTGGATGTGCCCTACTCTTTCCTCTTATGGAATGGTTCCTTGTATAATCTGTCTATGAAACTGCAAATCAGGTGGCCCTGAGGACCTTGAGGTGGCCTGAAAGACTTACTGACCTGAATTCCTTGGGTGGCCCGAAGGCCTTAAGGACTCCAAGCCTAAACCAGTGGCCCAAGGTGAATAGTTCTGGCTGCTATAGTACCAAACAGTAACTGCTACAGTAACTGCTACAGTACCTCTGAAATTATGCCTCCGCCTGTTTTTGAACCTGGTTCTTGTGGATGCACTTAGAGAGACCTCACCAACTGGGTTGAGGCTCATGTGTTCGTGCCACTCACCTCACTTATAAAAGTACACCCCTATCATTTCTACTTAACACTTAAAAACCCATTATTTCATCCAATACCTATAAAAATAAATTCCTTAATTCCAAAATCTCATCATATAATCCTTATTTTTGTTAGAAAACCAACCTAATAATCCTTTTGGTGCAAATGAAAATAATTTGTATGAAGAAGAGGTAACGTCCCTAACCTAGTGTTTTATTTTATTTCTTCCTCAAATTACTTGAGTTATTATTTAAAAATTATGATATAATAATATCATTAACATCCATATAGTAATATTTTATTATATTAATGTAATAACCTAAACAGTTATCCCCTTTAATTAAATGTAGTATAAAATTGTCATTAGTGTGTATGGCAGACTACCGCCTCGCGAATCAATGTTATTCATTTTCCATCACAAACTCTCATAGAGGGATATAATGATGGATTTAATGTTTATATATAATATTAAGAATATTATTATACATATATAATTATACGACCATGTTTATATTCTTCCCTCATATCCCATTGGAAAATAATAATTTTGTTTGTGTGTATAGGGGACTACAACCTCTCCAACTGATGTGATATGTTATTCATTTCTATTTTAATTGGATGGTATTAAGGTTATATTAACTGAATACATATTATATAATTAATACAATAATACTTTTTAAATTATTATATCATTTATAACTTCTTAATTTATATTTCATGGGAGATACAATAACGTCATTTGTGTGTAAAGTGGACTACCACCTCGTGAAGCGATGTGATTCATTTTTCACGTACACTTTACATGGAAGTTCATAAAGACACATTTAAATAAAAATATATGAAATAGATATGACATAAAAATGATTTTTTAATGTTAATATATTATTTACCCTTCTTTCTTTCATTTCATCGAGAAAATGGAAAGAATGTCCATGCGTACGTACAGCCTACCATCTCCATGAATAGTATATTTAATTTTATGTATCTAAATTTTATATATTACTGTTGATACATATAAAGTGAATATATATTATATTTATATCATGGATAAAAAAATTTAGGTGATGGAACCATGATCAATGTAAGAGGAATGAAAATACCAAACCAAAACATAAGTGAAAAACAAAGTAGTTATTACCCAAAACATAATTTTAACAAGGAATTATTAATAAAAAGGTACTAAAAGGTCATAAGTAAATCAAATATGGTATGAAATATATAACTATGGTTATTTTATTTATTTATAATAAAAATATATTTATTTTACATTAGGTTTTAACATATATGATGAAATTTAAGACTTAAGGTAACATATTTCTAGTCTCACTTTTATTTTTGGGAGACATATGAAAATTCACCACTCATTTATATTTTTGTGGTGTATACTACCCCTTTGACATTATATATCACAAATAACCTTATTTTCATTATATTTAAAGTTTCATTTTATGTTACACTTTATTAGGGCTTATGATTCAAAATATTATTGAATTATTAAGGGGTTTTCATCTCACTGTTATTTTTTTGTGAGACACATTCTATATTTACCATGAGTTTCTTTTATATAGAGTATATACTACTCATGAATGTATTTTATGATTATTATACTTAAATTTTTTATTCCTTATAGTTGGTATCAAAAAAATGGTTTAGTTATCAATTTTAAATAAGGATGTAAAAACTTTATTGAGATCCCTTGGGATATTTCTAAGGATGTATATAGGTATACATCTAAGTATAACTCTAATGATTAGTCAAAGAATATGAATATGTCCTGGATTTTTGGTAAGGGATATATCAAGTGGTTTATAATAAACTAAATCCTTGTTTGGATACTAAAATTGTATGTGGATCTTGAACAAGGGTCCCTAGGTTTAATAACTCTAAAAATGGTGCATTGAACTAGACTCTATCATCACTTGGTGCACAAAAACAGGCCTTACTGCATACCTAGTTTAACACTCCTGGGGGATATGATTTAAAAAATCACAAATTCTTTATGAACCATCATGAATTATTTAAATAATTATTATAAATGATATAGGTTAACCCTAATGTTTTATATATTTAAAATAATTTGTTGTGATTTATACATCCTATAAGTGATTTTTCCTAATTATGTGCTTTCCTATAATGAATATTGTTACTCAAACTTTTATTTTTGGTTTTAGAAAATTTCAGCACACATAAAATCTAGATTAATGTTGAATATAATAGAGAATGTATTAATGGGAAACCAAATGGGATTATTACTAGAGTGTAGTATATTATTATTAGGCCTAATTAGTTATCATGATATATGATTAATAGTTTTCACCTTAACCAACTCTCGGGATCAAAAAAGGAGGGATGGATAGATTTTATTGATATTTTGAGTAGTGGATACCATAGAGTAAATAAAATTTACTTGACTATAAATTGATAATTTGGGGAGAATCACTCAAGGAATTGTCTCAATGGAATGAGGGTATGTTTTATTTTTGGGGAAGAATGACATAAAGTAAGTTATTTCCTAGGAAAAATGAATGTTTAGTAAAAAAATTGATGAGAATAATGGTTTACCTAAGTAATCATCAATGATTGAATGTTATAAATGTATAAAGAATGAAAATTATATTAATTGATGTCTCAGAGGGAATGTTTGTGAAGAGAATCAACAAAGTGGTATGAGTAATGGTTATACTGTTGATGATAAAGAGATTACGAACAACATATGAAAGGAAATAGGTATTAAGGAATAAGATGATGAAGTCTAGTTAATGGATTAAGAATGAAGTGTAATTATTTAATAATCTATGTTTGATAATTTAATAATTTTGTAATATGAATCATGGAATATATAAATATTTCTCTATAGATATTTTTCATTATGGATTTATAAGAATATGTAGACTGGTACTAATGAACTAGAAAAGTGATTTAATAGAAAGGAGATATTTTATATAAAACACATTATTAAGGTAATAGAACCACTAATATGTTCTCGATTTTAATAAAATGGTGTTTCATTTTCATAAAGAGATTATTGATATGGATAAAGTAAACTGGATGGTATTGATGAACCCAGAACTAATTAATAATTTTTTGAATTTTTTTTATATATTATCAATGAAGGATTTTACAAATTTTGTTAATTTATTGAATATATTCAACAATATGAAGTTTTATTTAAGGAATGAGGAATCATATATTTTTTCACTGTGGTTTTATGGTAATTTATTACATTACCATGTTTTAGGAGAATATATGATCAATGTATTCACATATTTGGTATGTTATATTAAGAGATACATCATGATTTTTGAGGGATTAATGACAAGTTAATTTTAAAATTTTAGTGACCTTATTTATATATTTTTGGATTTCAATTTTTTCAAGATATGGAGGAGCCCTAAGGTTAACTATTCATGGAATGGATTATGTTGAACTTTGGGTATCATTGGATAACCTATACTAAAAATTCTGATTTTGATAATGGCTATAGAAATAAGGAATGAATTATCATTATTTTAAATATATTATGATCCACTAGTTCTTTAGGCATAAAAAAATTCATCTTAATTTCTTAGAGTAAGAGATGAAGTGGAAATTGATCGAAGTAGAACCGAAGGATGAAATTGTGCTTATGATACAAAGGAAATCTAATCCCTAGGAATATCTATACCTGTGAAATTATCAACCATATCCAAATGGTATCCTATTAATTGTAACTTCCCCTAAACCTCTGTTAAGTCCATAATGTGTTCCATGTATCTCTCCCAAGTAAGTAAATACCTAATCCTTCACATCTACTAAACTCAGAGGTCATACCGTCAGAGCTTGATCTTTCTTATATGGAATAACCAGTTGACATTATAGATCATATAGGAAAATTTATATGAAATAATAACACTCACCTGGTCAAATATTTGTGGCAAAACCACCATCTTGAGGAAGCTATGTGGGAACCTGAGTATTTAATGAGGTATAAGTATCCTCAGTTGTTGATATTAATGTGACTAATTTTGAGGGAAAAATTAATTTTAAAGGGGGTATAATATAACACCCTGAGATTTTATAAAATATTATTTTTAAAAATAAATATAATATTTTCTATATATATTTTTTACAATGAATAATAATTTTTTATTTCATTACATGCAACACTGAGTGTAACTTTTGATACATGCAACACTGAGTTTAAAGGAAACGTGACATACCATAAAAAAATTATTATTTAATATGACTATCATCTATTATTAATTGGAATAGTGGGTATGAATAATATTATCTAAATTATAAAAATAAATGGTCTACATATGTATAAAAAATAAATCTTTGGTGACCAATTAATTAGAAATTAATATAAAAACTATTTGAAAATAAATAAAATATCTTTCTAAAAAATTATATTTATGAACACAAATGAATTTTTTCAAAATAAATTTTAAAAATACATTTTGGTAAATTATTTCCTTAAAATGTATATATTATATCTTCAATCAAATATTCATTATTCATCTTATGTTTTTTCTAGGAAAGAGATAATAATTAATCTATTTTTTCACTTAAAACTTTATTTTTTCTAAAGAATCAATTTTGTTGACTTTTGAGCACTTATTTTAAAATTAATTTTTCAAATTTTAGAAAATTTATTTGAAAAAATACACTTAATTATTTTAATTATAATTAAAAACATTTCTTAGAGTGAATTTTGGAGAATTTTCTGAAAAGATCATTTTTTGATGAATAGTGAAAATAATGGTTTTTTTAAGATATTTCATTTATTTTAAAGCATTTAAAAAATTTAAAATTAATTTAATATGGGTTTAAAAGTAAAATTATTTAAATAATATATTTATTAATCCAATTTAGGTCATTGTAATTATTTTTATAATTAATCCTGATATAAAGATAACCTTTGAATATTTTCTATTTGGAAAACCGCTTTCACATCGCATCTGCATGATTGATTTTAAATTAAAATTTTCTACTTCTATGAGAAAAATTTTGAAAAATAGATTCTATATTTGGAATCATAATAATTTATATTATATAAAAATTTCTACTTAATTTTTTACCATAATGAACAGTAAAAATTGTAAAACTTATTTACCACGATTTAAGTAAAAATGGGTTTACCGAGGGGTTTAACTATAATGATATGGGTTAAAAATGAACAAAAAAAATTAAAACACATTTTATAGACATATTTCATCTTTATCACTACTGGGTTAGATAATTCCTCATTTTTGAGCCATGTTTCATGTGAAAAATGTGGGTACACCTTTTTCTTTTGAAAAAAAATCAACTGTTCTACTCACATCACTTATAAAAGGTCACTCCCCCTTTACTCCTATTAACACTTCCAAAACCCATTTTCTTGAACAATATCTTCCCAAATAACTCCATTAATTCCAAAATATCATCCTAGAATCCTTATTTTTTTCATAAATACACCCTAAGATATCTTTTGGTTCAAAACAAAAGAAGTTGTCTGAAGAAGAGGTAACGTCCCTTACCGATCATTTTATTTTATTTCTTCCTCCACATCCTTTAATTATTATTAAACAATGAAAATATAATAACCTCATTATCTTACATATACTTATATGTTATTATGTTAATAAAATAACCCAAACCCTTCTCCTCTTCTATAAAATGGGACCCAAAATCGTCATTCGTGTTTATGGTGTATTACCACATCGTTATAGGGTCACGAAAAATCCTCAAAGGGAAAGAAAATCCTCTCAAAAATTTTATAAAGGAAAGATATGCATGTAGGGATGAAAATTTGAGGATAATATTGAAGAAATCCAAATAATTGAAGGACCCAAGCTAGTATGTGTACCAGTTACCAAGAAATGTCAGCAAAAGGCATTGATAGTGAACCAAGCGATACGTGGATGGCCTAAAAAACGTTGGCCCATGAAGCATTGTCTAGCGAACAAGGTAGTTCAAGGAATGAATGGGGAAGTATGTCGTCCAACCATGATCCATTTCATTAAATCGTGTCATTAGATAATATTTGATGGATAATTAAGTCCCCGTGAACCATCTTAGCAGACTAAGAGGTTAGAGGACGAGGTAATGCTGGAAGCATCCCGCAAACCGCGTCATTTACAGAATTGAAGCAGTGATTTCCATTATTGTGAATTAAAACACTACAAATATTGATTTACTGGGTCGTCCATGGGTCAAATGATTTCCCCATGGGCTTTTTCAAAAGGTGTTGTGTGACCCATAGATACAGCCTCCTCGTCACGCTATAAAAGGACCCCAAGGGGAGCCAAGAGGATCAATCTAGGGGTTTTTTTGGGGGGGAAGCTCAGAATTGACGGGCAGAAGACTTTGAAGGCAAAAAACTGATGAAGTGAAAAACCAAGAATGGTTTCCAATAGGTATAAACATTCTTCTAACCATAAAAATAATGAAGTATAATAATATGAGAAATTGTGAACCTAATAGGTGAACCGCAAACCAAACTCCCTCCGCGGATGAACTTTCCTTGAACTAAAGGGCCAATGCCCCTTCTTCAAATTGGAATACCGCATAACACATCTCTATGTAGACAAAACCCAGGCCTGCACAGCGTTTCAACGCACAGAGGTACTCCAGGTCTATATATCACCCTGATACTTGGATGGCATCCAGGTTCACATACCACCTTGGTACATGGATGGCATCCAGGTCCATGTACCACCCTAGTATGCCGATGATGACCAGGTACGTGTACCACCACAATGCACAGACGACCCTTCCACCCGCATAGAAAAATTCTATGCGAAGGGTACCCTACCCCACATGAACAAGTTATATGTGGAGTAGGGTTCCTTTGGGTTTTCCAGCTTCTGGTTCCAATCATTCCCTTCCATTTCCCTCCCATACTCCAAATCCTCTATGAAAACTAGTCCATCGGTGTCAAGACAAAGCCTCTTCTTAAGCCATTAGACCCATATGAATGGACCATCAGGTGAATCAACACACCCTTCTGAGTTTACATACCCATGGTAAGCAAAGTCACGAAGGTAATACCCACATCGGTATGGACCCTAAGAATTTTCTTAAGTCTATATTTCCATGGAAATCTGGAGTCCAACCTTGGGATACTAACATAGATCTCCCTGTTCTAGGGATAAAGGGTGATCACTTACTTTTACATTCAATGAGGTACAATGATCAGTCAAAGGAATCATACTTTCTTTTCCTTTTGACAAGGAGAAACATTCCTCCCCTTTCCCAAAACCCATTTCAGGGCATCCCTCCCAAATTAACACCTTAGACTTTTGGGATGGACCTAATGAACTTAACATTCATTTCACAATGAAGGGTTCATTACTCTGTTTTCTCATACACCATGGCCACCCTCTATTTACCTTAGTGGAGAAAAGAAAGTTCATATTTGTTGAGTCTTTAACTTCCTCTTATTTCTCACACCGAGCATGACTCAAGTGGTATTATAGGTTTGTGATGATATGAAATTCACACAACCCAATCATGAACTATGAGGAATTGGATTCACAACAAAACTAGTATACTTAGGGATCCTTTATCTAGGCATGAGCTCCATATCATCTCATCCATGAAATGAGAGATCATTCCCCCTTCAAATAGGAATCTTTTATGCATAATCCCTACCCCTAATGAACTATGAAAGCTCTAATTCCTTCCCTCACCAGGATATATAGGATGCATGTAAGGCCCGAGTTCAATGGGTATTATCTTGAAAAGTCAGTTTCATTAAGAATTTTCCCCCAAATCACTAGGGCCTCCTCCTTAAGTATAATCCCTAACTTGACTCTTCCATAAAAGGCCTCCTCTATGGTATAAGCCCCAATCATGTCTCTACAAAATGGCAGCTATCATGCATAAGTCCATTCTCTTTAACTATAAATACTTTGATTCCCAACCAACTTGGGTACATGGGAAGCCTCCATGAGGTCCAAACCCAGCATCCAAATCACCCTACTATTCTCTGAGATGCATCCCCAATAGGTTCATATTCACCTAGGAAACTGAACCCATCCTGGTTATCCCGATCCACCTCGGTGTAAGGCCCTAATTGGATCTTGACTAGGAACCTTTCTATTATATGTCCTTACTATAAGATGTTAAAATGCATGGATGGGTCCTTATCACACAACCTTAAAAGGTGATGTGCCCAGTTAAGTGGTACCAAACTACGTGGGTTCTAATTCCTCTCATGAGGATACATAGGAATCTTGTCTCATGGGTTCAATCATGACATCAAGGAAACTTATTTAATCCCCAGATGACGATAAACTCTAAAACACCTCATAATTGGGCCTACACTAGCATTGTCTCAGTAATTTCTAATTTGTGCATATCCATTTTTGATATTGAAACTTAGGATTAATCTATGGAAACACTCTTAGGGAAAGAACCAAGGATTTATGAACAGATAAACATTTCTCAAATATATAAGAGAGACCTAGAGTAGTCAATAATTCCCCCCAAAAGGGTGTGATGAGCCCGACCTCTCATCCTCTCGACCAATGGAGTCCTCAAGTGTTGTTGGTCAAATCGACATCCAATGAGCACCTGTATTTGGAAAAAAAAGGTCCATGAATCATGGATACTATGTTTTTTGGGTGTTTCTGACTCCACGAATAAACCCGTTGGAGATCATCCAAGGACATTGTACTTGATGCGGACTGATTGCACACATAATCAACCCCCCTGCAATCACCCGCTCAATCCATTCAACTGTGGAACATCCTTCCTAATATAAAAATAACACACTACCTAGGCCTGGTATGAACTTCTTGCCAAAAAAATGGGTCATGATGTGAATCGGGTGTCTGTCGTGGTACAACGTGAGTTGGGACGAAACAAAAACGGTGAACTCGGCATGAATCCTTCATCAAGGTGGTAGATTACCCCACCTCAAACCCCTTTTATATTCAAAAAAAAGAGGGCCAAGAAAGATCATAAATTTCACATGTGATCATCAGATGCTACTTTGATAGGGGTTTTTTATCTGTATATGTCATATATATTACAGGCATTTAGTAGATCTCTCTTAGTTCTAAATGGTATCTCAAAAAATCAATCAGACATGCATGTCAATGATCACATAGGTGGTCGGATCCATAACAAGGAATATGACCCCTCTCCTCCCCAATATTTTAAATTATAGTTTTCAAACACACTGATCAAAGAGTACCATCAAAACAGTACTCTCCCTACAGTGGAGGTTGCAAGAAAGGCCCTCCAATCGGTAAAAGATTTCCAGCCACCTCTTTAACCGCAGTCGAAGATCCAACACAGGACGACCCCACTGGGTATCTCCAACCGCTTCAGGAGTCTGTCCCTGAAGTGCGATAACAAGTACCTCTCTTATCTTAAGGAGGCAGATGATGTCAACACCAATGACTTTAACCCAACTACACATGAACCCCACTTAAGGGATAATGAAAAAGGATGTCACCACCAGCATCATACAACCCTATATCCTTGATATGAAGAGGATCCCATGCTGAGGGAACCAACTGAAGTCCAAAAAATGTGGGGCCCTTGGGTTTCTTGCTGAGGGCGCCAAATGCATAATCAGGAACAGGTTATCACCCTAATTTCTGAGGAGGAGGTCCGCCAGATAAAATTGGCAGCATGTAACGGGTGGGTATACAATCATGACACTCCTTCTAATTCCCTCCATATAAATACAAAATCAATCTATGAGCGGATTCATATCCCCATTAACTCTTATGAAGCCCACTACAAAAATAAGGTGGCACAATACGGGAAAATGCACATTCCTACTAGTGCTCGTTGGTCCCATTGTGTAGACCGAACAGAAAATTATAGACAGATGTAAATATCTTCCAATGTGTAAGAATCCCATCATCCAAATATGATGACCCCTAGCTATAAACAGGCACAAATCACTTCGAACACAGAATAGTACCTCTATCTAAATGGGGAATAAAATTATGGACAGTCATACAACACTTCCAGTGCATATGAATCCCACTATCCAAATATAGTGGAAATCAATAGGTAGCTACAAAATCCTACCTACCATGATGAATCTCGCAAGGCAAATGCGGTGGCAATAAAATATGAGCATATTCAAATTTCTTTCGATGAAAATTATGCATGTGAGACAAATATAGTAGAAAATGAGAAGATGAAAATCCCTGCTTACAAATACAAATCCCACCATTCAAATACAATGGAAACTAGAGAAAACAGCCAGTGGTAAAATTATTCCTCTACCCTAACACAAGAGAACCGCCAGTACCCACTAGAAACTCATGGAGGACCAAAGCAGGTACAAACTCCTACTCCAACATCTGGATGGGCATTCATACCTATTCCAGCCAAAGACGTATCTCAACACATCATGTCTATGATGGAGGATCAAACATAGATCCTAGAATATATCCTCCAGATATGTCAATACATCATTACATTAATGTAAAAAGTTAAGAGTTGGACCCATGACCTGATCTCCCAGTGCGGGGTGATTTATCCACCAAATTAGATAATCACTCCAAAGCAGACTAACATCCATGCTTCAGTACAGGAGGGTTTATAGCCATATTATTCAATACAAGGAAAATTGAATCATAAAAAATACCTATTCCAACTAGGGGACACTGGTCCAACATGGTGACCACTCCAAGGAAAGCATATATTCCTTCCATAACTCAAGGTGCTTGTCAGTGTAGCTCAATGACATCACAGGAACCAACCAAACATGGACCCATACATAATGTTCATTACCAATAGTAGTAATCCCCAGTTTCCTATAAGAGAGTTCACAAAAACTAAATGTGTCAAAGGCAACTGGAAAATGAAGAGCATACCAATGATTCTGCTCTGTTGGAATCTGGAATTCTTGACACTATCAAACACCCATCAATAGAGGCTCAATATCCTTTCATTCCATTACCAAATTATGAAAGTGGAAGTATTAATTGCAAAGGTCCTTCCCACAATGTCTCTACCAGTACCTCTAAAGGTCCTCCCTAGATCACCCATGGGGGCTTACCTTGTGGGCCAGAAATGATCAATCACAAGAGTCTATCTCCTGATGCATGTCAGGGTATCCCTCCCTTTGACCATAGGATCGAATATTAAAAATGACCTCCCTTATCTATAGTCCACCCTGATGGTACTCCCTAGGGTATATGCTGTAGATATGTTTCTCCTTGTAGTCAGATGTCAAGTCGTGATAGTAGTCCTCGCCATGATGACAGTCGCTATGAATGACCTCCTCATAGTGACATCAAGCAACAAGAAGGACCTCCCCTCATTTCATTACATCCTAAAGTACCTCCCCAGAGTGTACATTATAGATACTCTCCCTATAGCCATAGATATAATGGTAGTCCTTTCCATGATAACAGTCATTGTAAAGGCCCTCCCCTCAATGACACCGAGCAGCAAGAAGATTCTCCCCTTGTTGTGGTATGCCCTAAAGGTCCTCCCCAAGATATATGTTATAGAGTTACTATCTATGACCGGACACTAAGTTACAATGGTAATCCTTTCCATCATGGCACCAACTATAAAGGTCCTCCCTGCAGTCCAAATTTACACCGGTAAGAAGGTCATCCCCTCATCGTGTCAAATGCGAGAAAACCCTCATACGCTAAAGCACTTGGAAAAATGAAGTATGACATATGGGATACTCTCTCCATGACTACTGATATACTTTATAAACCATAGGATGGATTGGGCCCATGCTCATCTTCTGAGCCACCCTCATACTGTTCATATGTCAACAAGACTCCCACCATCCCCACTGCTTGGAATGAAATCATTAAGGAGCAGTCAAATTGGGAAAATCAAGCAGAAGAGTCCTCTATGGAACAACAACAATATGTATTGCTTATGAGAATAAAAATAGTTAGATATGACATACTATTAATTTATTGGCCCAAGAATAATTCTCAGTTCAATATCCCAAAAGATTTATCAAAAGAATGTATACAAAACATTCACCTCAATCTCTGGATGACTCTCCGATAGTTAAAAGAAATTTTTTTCCATGTGATGGATATGTAGATCATGTTAACATCTTGGGAGATCATCACCATAAAATTGACCTAGAATCCCTTCTTCCTGCACGATGACCAAAATTAGAAAGGTGAAATAAAGACCTTGGGTTAGCCTACCTCCATGTTCTGCACAAGTTGCACTGCCTCATCAGTGATGCCCCCTATAGTGTTCATATCTAAGGATGGGAATAACAAGGAGCTCTGCACTTCACCCCACTCCCCATATAGAAAAAACCAATAGAAATTACATATTTTAATGTAATAATACTCATATGGTAGTCAAATAAAGTCCCTTATCAGGAAATGTGGAACACTCAACAAGAACTCGCCTTGAGTATGTCTCAGAAGCATCAGTCCCAACAATAGAAAACCATCGAGAAGCTCCTGAACCAGGCCATCGAGAATATCCAGTAGGATTATCATTTAAGATAATACAATAAAAAATCCTTGGCCATGTCCTCGAAAGTAAGTAATTCATGTGCAGACCTGACACCATATCTGGTTCACACCCGCATGGGAATGCATGAGATCAAGAAAGCAGCAATAGCAGTATCATCCACCGTAACACTGGATCAACCCCAGACTATAGGGATGGAGCATTTTTAACTCAAAATTCCCTCATAAGACCAGAAAATATGGGCTGAGGCACATCAATAGAAGAATAAAGGTAACACCAGCCTGTAGGGCTGAGGGAATTTTTACCTCAAATTCTCACCCAACAGATGTTTGTATTCTCCCATCTGGTGAGAACAATGGATAGAGGAGTCACCCATCCCATCCCATACTGTGACTCACATACCCCAAAATAGAGTTATACCAAAAGGTCATATAAGGACTCCCTTTGAGTCACTCTTCACCAAGAAACCCAAAGAGTATTGTAGAATGGTTTGAGAAGATCCAACAAAGGATGTAAGAAGATCTCCTACCATTCTGTTCCTAGTATGCCACTCCAAATATGGTATGCATCGGTGAACATCATAAACATCATCCCCATAGAACTCTCTTAAAATGATACAAATAATTCATAAATGGGAGAAGAGGGTTCCCTCCCAGAGACGGTCCACACCGATCCTGGAGGTGTGCACACCAGAAACCAAAGAGTTGTCTTAAATTTGGTTTCCCCCTTAGTCAATCCTCTATTACCTCCTACATTAATCTTCAATAAGGAGAAGAATAAGAGCAAGGTCTATGAACCACAGCTCCTACCCATGAAGATGATTCCCCATGCATGAGGAGATATTCAATCAACAAGAGGAAGAAATGAAAGAGATAAGGTGACTCAATGTTGAGCTATTAAGAACAAGCCATCCTGCTGGGTATGTTCCTCAAGTGGAGAATCAACACAAACTTCCATCAGATTTCCCTCTACCTCATGGTCTCATCTTGAAGAATGAAGCAAGGATGGAAGGAACATTCAGAGTGGCACCTAGAAAATCAGTCTACCTTAACCCAATCCTAGTATGATATCAAGATTTCCCTCCATTAGGGAAGTAATTAGAATAGATTCAAGAAAATCCAAAAAGGATGCCCTCGGTGGGTATCTGCCTCAAGGTCCAGTAGTGATGGCACATCCAATCATTCCCCATACTTCACTTATTCATGCTCGGGTCCAACATGACATGCATCAAGGTCTCTTGAATACCAACAAGTTATTAACAACTTGAATGGAAGTAATTGAAGGATGGTGCGGTCTAGTACAACCAGAATAGAGGCCTTACCCCGAATGGGTGAGCAATGTCTCTCCTCCAAAAAAATTTAATAATACTATATTTCCAATGTTCAATGGCTCAGGGGACCCGGAGCAGCATCTAATGCACAACTATTATTATTGTGATCCAATAATGGGAATTTCGGAGAAACAGGAGTCTATAAAGCTCAGATGCTTTCTACGAACTCTACAAGGTTCCGCCTTTATGTGGTACACTAGTTTTCAAGATAACTCAATAACAGGATGAGAGGATCTATGATGCCAGTTCCTATTCCAGTTCAGATCGACATTGCCAAAAGAAACATTCAATGATCTCATGAACTGTAAACAAATAGATAATGAGAGAGTCTCATACTTCATCACCTGATGTAAAGGTCGGACTTACTCCTTGAACAAGACACTCCCAAGATGAGATTCTTTCCATACACATCGATAATCTTCGAGATAAGCTGCGAACACCACTCATTCCTATAAAGTATACAAGTGGGTTATGGGATATCTTCACCATCACTCAAAGGATAGAATATTCCTTGCAATGGACTAATATCAAGTCTCGAGCAACCCCATCATCCCCAGTAAAAAGAGAAGGGAGATCCGAAGTAGCTTCTATCACACTTAATCCACCCCTGCAACAGCTCCATCCACAAGGCCCCCACCAAACAATGCAGGTCCCTCTAGACATCAGCATCCACCCCCTCCCCTTCAAGATGAGTGAGGGGGATAAAATAAATGAGTTCTAGGAACACATAAGTAAAGTATACTCATTATAGTATGACCAAATATGTTATTAATTCATAGCCTCCATTAATTGAAACTTGATATGGATTTCAGAGCCAAAGAGGGATGATAAAGTAGGTTTTGATGATGAGCTAGATTACTTTACCTTCCATTGAATATTGGGACACAATATCTAGGATTGTTTTATCTTCAAATACCTCCTACAAAAGATGATAGATTTTGGACATGTCAAGTTGGGACTATCACCAGTGCAAGTGGAATACGTTTCCACCACTGATCTAGATGAAGAATGGGAATGGAAAAAATGTTGTTAACAAAAAGAAGTGGAATTTTGATAGTTATATGAATTAGAAAACAGTCAACTAAGTTCGTGGAATACTCTAGGCATAGTTGAATTGACCAATTGTGCATGTGACGAATCCTAATGAAACACAGCTTTCATCTTTAGCTCTACAATACTCTAGAGGATAGCCGCCCAAAAATTAGTCCAATTAGAAGGGAGAAAAGAAATTATAGGAAGATTAACTTGCATAAAATCCAAGTTTGGATTTGACACTCCCAGATTTAATGATAGAAAATATAAAGATATAGGCACTGCCTGGCCAAATGGTACAGTCATAGGTAGATGATAAGGAAAATTAATCAATGTAAGAGGAGATGATTTTTGGATCCATCAATGTCATCCATTTGATGGGTACTTTCTTCAATTATGAGTATAGTTATCAACCATAATCCCATGAACCTAGCCGGGGAGATAGAGGAAGAAGCCACAGAAGTTAGGGGTATCAAAGGAGACACAACCATGGAAGAAATCAAGCTTATTGACTCACCCCCTCAAAAATCATCAGTATTGCCGAAACCCATGGAATGACCCTCCAGTGAATCCAACGGTGATAGGAAAATTATCATACCTCCATGAGAATCCACCTTGGTCCAATCATTCTGGAATACCTATTAGAAGGAAAAAAAATGACTAATTTCCCTTGGCATGTGAGAAGATCTACCCAACCTGATCCAAAAAGGATGAAATCTCCTCCAAATCTATCCCCAAGGGTCGAACCATCTTCATTAAATGATAAATCTCCTAAAGATCATCTGAAATAGTATCCCCAAGATAGGAATCGTTGGCCTTTATATTAGAAATATGACATTCTGAAATAGATAGCTTCAGTTCCAGTTAAGCTTTCAATCATGGATGCACTGAATCTATCAACAGATCTCAGAGAAGCTATCATATAATCTCTATTGATTCCCAAAGAGTTTGAAACTGAAGTAGCTGTTACTGAAGTCTAATGAATAGATATCAATCCTATAGAATTTCATGCAATTATCTCCTTCACAGGTCAAGATAAATATGCTATCATGCAAGGACACATCAAGACCTTATATTTATCTGGCATAATAAATAGCATCGATATCTGAAAAGTCTTCATCAAAAATGGATATGGGGTTAATATCCTCCCACTACGTACACTTCATAGGCTGGGCTAAAATGAGGATAATATGATTCCCTACACCATGACCTTATTGGGCTATGACAAAAGTGAGTAGAAGTAATTAGGCCAAATCAAGATTGAGACCAAGTTCGGCGACCTCATATCTCACCCATAATTTCTAGTGGTCTAAAATAATATGGCCTTAAATGCTCTACTAGGGAGGCCCTGGCTTCATAAGCATGCAGAAATATACTCCTCATACCATCAGTTCCTAAAACATGGCATTAATGGACAGAGTGGGACACTACATGCTGATAAGGGACCATTCGAGTCCTGTAAGTCACACTATATTGATGCAGGGTTCTATGAAACAAAGGGTAAATAACCCTCATCTAATGGAATTGATTGGGTCACCACCACAAATGGTTTGTAAATGTTTCCTACCGACTCTATCAAGAAGATGGGGGAAGA
Organism: Viscum album; assembly: GCA_963277665.1. Lineage (NCBI taxonomy): Eukaryota > Viridiplantae > Streptophyta > Magnoliopsida > Santalales > Viscaceae > Viscum > Viscum album. The sequence continues at coordinate 1,329,382,508 of OY728159.1, forward strand.
ATACTTACTGCCCATCAATTATATTGAAATCACAAGTCCAAATTTGGATGTGTATTCAGCAGTTCTTGTAACACCCCAGGTAAATAAAGAATATGACATTTTTATATTTATCCATATTTGTGAATAAAATATTAATATTACTTTAAAGGGGATGCTATTCTTGATGGTGTACCCAATACGCAACAATGAGTTTCTTGGGAATCTTACGTTGCACTCTAATAATAAAATAATATTATTTTAAATGGTAGTTAATGCCTAGCCGTTGTAATGGAGGGAATGAACAAAACTAACTATAAAATGATTATATATGTTTTTCAAATATTTTTACTCTTTACAATAAATTATAGAGGATTAAAAATGCGAATGAATCCAATTTTAAGCATAGACAGTCTAATACTCTTTAAAAGGTCGATTAACCGCCTTTTGATGGTGAACCTCTTTTAAATATACTTTTTGACAATTTTATGTGTTATATTTGACAAAATAAAATTCTTCTTTATAATCGGGACATCAAAATTTACTTTGTGTAAATTTTTGGTATTTTTCCGAAAAAGTTCAATTTTTAATGAATAGTGAAAAAATGTTGTATTTTAATTCAAAACCCCTTCTTAATCTAATTTATTTATATGATTATATTATCTTTTTAATTGGTTTTAAAGTGTAAATAGAATATATTTTTACCATTTAATACAATGGTGGTCATTTTAATTAATATCACTTTAAGATTGGACATAAACGAGTGTCAATCTTTTGAAAGATATTGTTTCATAAAAACACGCTATTTGTTTTAACAGCGGGATTTAATTATAAAATTAATTAATGCAACTTCTATGTTATGAATTTGGTAAAATAGAAATCATTTTTGAATTTGGAATATCAAATATAGCTTAGGGTGAATTTTTTGTATTTTTCTGAAAAACATCAATTTTTGATGAATAGTGAAACCACAAAGTGGTGGTTGCAAAATTTGATTTTTTGTTTAAATGGGACTTTACCACTTCTGTGATTTGAATTTAAAAAATCCAATTTAAATGATTTTAATTGTTAAGTAAAATTTGGTTCAATGGGATGAAAATAATTTTTGATGAAAAGTAACTTTTAAGTTTTATTAATCGCGATTAAAGGTAATTAGTGTGATTTAAGGTAAAAATGATATTATAATAAAATGAAAATATCTTGAAACTTGTCCTAACCATATTGTATGAGTTATGGCCGACCAATACAACCCATGGGTCGATTTTTGGTACCCCATGGAGCCACTTGGGTTTGATAATGACATTTATGCCTTTTATTTAAAGTTAAAATAAAAATGTCACAAACATGATTTGTTTTACTAAAACAATTTTTACATGTGGTTATAAAAGTAATAATTTTGACTATAAATAGTCATTGTAAATCTAAAAATATTTCCTACATCATATTATTTTTTTATAATTTTTAGACATTAAATAAATTAAATTTTTTATGACATCATGATGATGCAGCGATGACCTAATTATTTAATGATTTAAATAAAATGGAAAGATAATGCAAAATCTAGGACCTACACATGTCAAAAACCTATTGTATGGGTGGATTTAGAACCCTTATCACCTTATCCTCGAAACACATCAATGTGGGGCCATTAAAATCTGAAAACCATTTGAAAATAAAGTAATATTTTATACTTTTCCAAGAGTTCCCCTCCTCTCCTCTTATAAAAGGCCCCCACCTCTACCACCTTACCCACACCTATCAAACCTTTGGTTCGGACAATATCTGATCATTTTGTCTTTACACATCCCTCTCCTCATCCTAGAAGCCTTAACCTAGGCAGGAAGCTCTTCAAGAAACCCTTTTGGTTCAAACCAAAGGGAGTTACCCTATTTTAAGGTAACGTCTTCACTTGTGCTCTTTTGTTTTATTTTGCTTCTCCAACCCCCTAAACTATTTTTATTCATTTCTTTTGTAACAACTTCAGTATATTCAATATACTAGTATGTTGTTATAATAATTATTCGAGCTAGACTTACACACACCTTCATCTAATGGTTATAGAACATACTGTTTCTGTGGATGGTGAATTTCTGCCTCACGAAACGATGATTGTTCAACACTCATATAACACCTTCAAAGGTGGAAATTAAGATGTCACTATGCTTATATATGATATATAATATTTTTATGTTTTACTTAAGCATATGTATTTTTCATTTGTGTCATACCTTTATGGCTTCCATTATGGGTATACGCGATATCTTCATTTTAGGAAGTGTGGACTACCGCCCCCTCAAAGTGATTTGATTCGTTAATGCCATATGTGGGACGTATAAAGGATGGATTTAAAGTTATTATATATGATGTTATACTGTAATTATAATATACCTTTATATAATTATTTTTTTCTTTCCATTAAAGTATGAGATAGAAATGAAAGTAGTGTTCATGCGTACGTACGGCTTACCGTCTCCATGAACGGTGCATTTCATTTCTTATCCTCAAATGTAATGTACTATTATAAGTACATATAATGGATATATATAATGTATGATACATATAAAGGATGAATATAATTCTGGAATTAAAAATATACATATCTCTCATTTAGTTTTAATTCCATTAATATGACATAGAAATGAAAGTAGCGTTCATGCATACGTACGGCTTACCGTCTCCATGAACGGTGCATTTCATTTCTTACCTATAAATGATTATGTAATATTATAAATAAATGTATATGCTGGATATATATGATATATATGATATCCAAATCAGGAATAGCATTATTGATATAATGGATATTTGACTACGTGAACAACTTGTAAATATAAGAAGTTCACTTTTGACTTAAGTACCAAATAACGAAAAAACAACCATTATTAAATTAAATGATTACATAATGTTCATGACATGGTAATAAGTGATATAAAAGGAATAATTAACTAGAAAAATTTTCTTAAGGAAGTATAAATTAACTCAAGTTTATTATTCAGGAGATTAAAGAACGATCGAGTCAAGTCGGACCTGAGGTAAGGGATCCTACTCCTCTCTTTCTTTTTAAGTACACTCTTTTATGTAATTCCTTTTAAATCTCGTCTTTCATGTTATTGGGATGTTCTTTTATATTAATATTACTATAATTTTTATGTTCATATGATTAGAGACCCTATTTGATCTCATAAATCCATTTTTGGAAGCTTTAAGTGGCGTCGTTAGGCTGCCGAGTTTTCGTAAGGGATTTTTCATCTCACATTTATTCCCGTGACATTTATGCTACATTTTCCACTATTTACTATGAGTGGTGTATGTACTTCCCATTATTATATACTTCGTGTAGTATAATTTCATTTATGGGTATTTAAATTTTCATTTTATGACCCTTCTTCCTTGGGGTGTACTTTTCGAAAGTTACCCAACTCGGTAAGGGGACCTTTCACCCTCCTTTTTTTTAAAAGACTTCTTTTGTTATGTCTTTTAATTCACATACTATTATGTTGGGATATGTTATTCTATATCCTTATTTATGTAAATTTTATGTCCAAGTGATGAGATCCCCTTTATCTCTCTCATCAACCCTTTTTGTAAAATTTTATGTGACGCCGTTAGGCTGTCGAATTTTACCAAGGGAACTTCTTAACCCAATTTCGATTTCTTTGGGTTCAACATGTAGTTATTGAATATGTCATCCTTTGAATATGTGTGAATAAACATTGATTGTTTTACAATTAATATCCACTTATATTGGGTGTATTTATATTTTTCACACATAATTATGAGATTGATTTATCCTTAATTTAAGGATACCTTCTTTATAATGGATTTCATCTCATTTTACATTTCTTTTGAGACTTCATTATTGTTATGCACCAATTCACTCTTATATGGTGTGTATAATTTCCTTTGACATATTATATCATGAATCCCTTTATTCTCATGATATTATGAAGATCGGATTACATGTTATTCCGCAATTATTTGTATTCAAGAGTCTCTCATTTTGTTAAAAACTCTTTAACAAAAATATCGTTTTAAATGTTTTAAAGATTCATTATTCTAAATATTTTTATTTAATGTCCATGTTTTTGAAATGGTTTTCAGTATTTATTTATATGGACATTAATTTTTTAAAATTATAATTCCATTAAAAGCTTTAAAGTGGTATGGGACACTTTGATTCAAAAATCTCTTTTAAATGGTTTTTGAAAATGGATTGCTTAATTCAATATCTTGGAATTACTTATTGTGATTGCAAATGAAATTTTGTTATTGAAATGATTATATTTTCAATATTTTATGTTTAATGATGGTACTTGGACATTTTACGGGTGGTTATGGGATAAACCATATGACGGGTGGTGTCGTTAATACCAGGACGGGTGGTTACATTATAACCTCCAATGCATTGGGTATGGAAGTTGGTCGTATGGCTATTCCATTAAGTATGTATGGAATTTGGCCGAATGGCTATTCCATTAAGTGATATGTGTGGAATTCGACCTTATGGTTATTCCACTTATGTATGTTTATTTCCCAAGTTACCTTTATATGTTATGTGATCTTTATATGGATTTTATGGTAATCTTTTGGTTACAGAAGGGTAAGTAATGAACTTTTATTCAGTGAAGAGTTTTTACTACTTCGAAAAGGTGAAAATTATTACTTTGATAAAGTATACATGGTTTACTTGTTGTTTTGAAAAACTAACAGTTTTTCTTCTTTGTGTATCCCTTACTGATCTTTTTATGCTCATCCCAAGTTTTTGAAATGTTTTTCACAGGACTTAACGTGGAATAGGGTCAAGGATGGGATCAAGGGAAAGTCATGCAACCTAAAACATGGAACTGGACATGTTTCTTTTTAAGAGTTTTTATTTTATGTAAACTTAGTAAAAGTTTCTACTTTGTAATCTTTTGAGATGTAATAGTTATGTCCTAATTATCTAAAACTCTAAACTTGAAAAGATCCTCAATGTGAATTATTCATTTAATTCAATATTAAGTAAGATTTAAGGTCGGGGCCTTATAGTTCTCATGATTTCACTTATGACTACCGAGCCTAATAATGTTGAAAGGCTCATTGACTCCTGATATAATGGGAAAGGTTTGGATGAAAATACCCCCAAACTATCATAAAAACCCCAAGAAATTTCCTCCTAACTCACTAAGGTAGGAAGAAGTGTCTCATCACTCAAATAAGATAAGGAAACTCTTTTAATCCTCATGGAATCTTCTCTTGAGAAGTCCCCACCAATGGATGAGGTGGAAGAGATGATTTCACCTCCCAAACACCAAAATTACAACTCCTCCATCAAATATGAAACAATCATTTCAAGGATTCTTTTTCCATCATAAGAGTAGGAGGAAGAGAATGAAGATATAGGGAAGAAGGAAGAATAAGACATAAGGGATGCCCCTCCAACATTTGAGGAAGGTGTCTCCACCACTGTTGATGAACTCAAGGAAATAAACTTGGGTACAGAAGAATACCCATGACCCACTATAGTTAGTGCATCTATTCCTTATAAATAGAAAGATATATACACTTATTTCATGAAGTATAATCAATATGTTTTCACCTAGAATTATACAAAGATTCCAGGTCTCGATCTAGGGGTGTCCACTCACCACCTGGGCCTGTTGAATGATCACTGTGGTTACAAGCAAGCTATCAGAAGGACACACTTGACACATGCTACCAAAGTAGATAAAATAATTAGAGTTAACTTCATTTTGGAGGTCCAATACCCCATTTTTTAGTAAACATTGTCCCCATCAAGAAGAAAAATTGGCAACTCTGGGTCTACATCGATTTTAGGGACCTCAACCGGCACTGCCCGAAGGATGATTTCCCAATACCAATCACATAATTATTGATTGACACAACTATTGGATATGATGATCTCTCTTTCATGGATGGATATTCGTGATATAACCAGATCTGAATGGTCCAAAAAGATGAAGAATCCATCACCTTCAGGGTTCCCTAGGGAGTGTTTTTCTACAAGTTGATGCCTTTCGGCTTGAAAAATGTCGACGCCGCATATCAGTGTCTCATGCACTACATTTTCAAACCCTTCCTAGGAAAATTATTTGAATGTTATGTTGATTATCTGTTTGTTAAATCATGATAAAACTTAGACCACTTGGTCAACCTTGAAACCATCTTCAATAAACTACAACAGTACAGCTAGAAAATCAACCCCTTGAAATGTTCTTTTGGTGTTACTTCAGGGAAATTACTTAGCTTCATTATATGCTATTGGGTCATTGAAGTAAACTCTTAAAAGAACAGTTCCATCCTTTTCATGTCACCACCTCACATACTCAGTGATTTGAGAGGACTCCAAGGACACCTGGCTTACATTCAACACATCATATCCAACTTAGAAGTAAAATGTTTTCCATTCACCATGTTGATGAAAAAAGGGGTAGAGTATCAATAGATTGATGACTGTCATGAAGCATTTGATAATATCAAGAAATATCTCTTGATTACACTTGTGATAATGCCACCTATTGAATGAAGACCACTCATTCTGTATGTAACCACCTTGGATCAATCCCTAGGTGCCTTCCTCGCATAAAAGAATTATGTCAGTAGCAAGAATAGTCTCAATTATTTTATCCAAACCATGATTGATTCTTAGAATAATTGTTCAAATATTGAGAATATCAACCTTTCAATAATATTTTCAGTCTAGAAGTTGATACGTTACTTTTATCACCACGAAGTCTATTTGGTCTCACATAGAAATCCGCTCAAGTACATTCTCATCCATCTAATGTTAACTGGATGCCTATCACGGTGGGTGGTCATCCTGAAACAGTTCGATATATGTTTCATACCACAGAAATCTGTCAAATTCCACACAATACTGTATTTCTTTGTGGAGCATCCCTTAATAAGAGTGGCCCCATCAGATATTGAGCTACCTAATAAAGAAGTGTTCTCTATTCAATAGAACTCCTATATGTGTTAAATTCACTTCGACGATGCCTCCAGAATCCCAACATTAAGAATAATGGAAGATCCCAAATTCAAAAAAGTGGGTCTAAGAGTCATACTCGTATCCCTAGAAAAATCATTTCTTCCCAATTACTTACTAATATCAGAAGGACGCATAAACAATGAATTAGAGTACCAGGACCTTATTACAGGTCTAGAACTAACCCTCCCAGAATATATTGAACACCTAAAGATTAAAGGTGATCCAGAACTAGTCATCAAGAAAGTCGATGGTGACTATGATATCAAGAAAGAGGATCTAGTCCCTTTGATGAACCATGTCTGAGAACTTATGGCAGAATTCTGAATAGAATGGCCATTGACTTATATTCCCTGATCACAAAATGCACAAGTCGATGTAATTGAAAATGTATCCATGAATTTGGACGATCTGGATCAAAACAAAACAGTTATCAGTATTTCTCACCAACGGATGGTCTTACTATTCATTCAGACCAACACGGAAGAAATTAATGAGATTATACCCATCTTTGAGTTGTATATTCCTATCACCGGCTAGATGAATTCCATTATAGACTATCTTAAAAAAAGAGAAATCACACCAAATAGGTATGGAAGGGAATATATTTGAATAATATCAGTCAATTTCATGTTATATGACGACACAAATTGGTAGAAGGTTCTTTATAAGTGAGGCCTTGACAAATTCCTTCTCAGGTGAATTGATGGAGAAGAGACCACTACCATAATGAAATAAGTACAGACTGGAAATTGTGGGGAACACCATTCAGCATCCAAAATCTCTCATAAAATTCGATGGCTTGGATACTTTTAGCCCGCCATGATGTAAGATTGTTCTGATTTTACCAAACAGTGTCATTCATGCCAAGTTCATGCCAATTTCATCCATCAGCCCCTAAATTTACTTCTCATAACTAAGTACTCTTTTCCATTTTTCATATAGGGAATGGATATTGTGGGACCATATCCTCCTTCCATGGCCAGGAAATTAAAATATATTATCATAGCAACTTACTTCATTTCAAAATAGGCAGAAGTTGAAACCCTTAAGGAGTTTGGGGAAAAAATCATTGTCATCTTTGTGAAAGACAATATCATCAAAAGGTTTAGTGTTCTTCATAAAATATTGATGGACAGAGGCACCAAATTTTACTCTATTGATTTGTAAAAACTCAACCAGGAGTATGGTATCAAAGCCAATCATTTATCCCACTAGCATGCATTAGCTAACAGATAGATAGAGGATTTCAATAAGACCCTAACCAACATACACCAAAAGATGGTATAATGGGATAAGAAATTATGGCTGGACAAGCTCCTCCATACTCTTTGGGTTTACCAGACCACAACCTGCACCAAAAATCAAGAAACCCCGTACTCTTTAGTATATGGGATGGAGTAATTTTTTCTCATTAAAATTCAACTTCCATCACTTTGTGTCTCTATTTGTGATCAACTATCTGCAAATGAGAAATCCAAAAAATGGTTTGATGATATGGAGTGGTTGGATGAGAAAATATTTCACACTCCACACCATCTAAAATTCTACCAAAATTGGATTGCATTAGACTTAAAAAAGAAGGTTATCCTCTGATCTTTCCTCGAAGGAGAAATGGTGTTGGTCTTCAAAGGCTTGATGATAATTGGGAAGAATCCTCCAAAGTTAGAGCCAAAATGTGAAGGACCATATGTTGTACACAAAGTTTACTCTAATGGAGAATATTCCTTAATTTCAATGGATGGACAACTCACCATATCCACCACCAATGCAAGGTTTCTGAAAAAGTACTTTATATAATCACAACACCCCCATCCATTTTTCATGATGTTAAACTTCCCACCACCCTCATCCATACTACACGATGTTAAACTGCATGGCCCCAAAATGTTATCACATAAGGGGATATTGTCTCCGATATCTTTAACCTACCATGCTACACTCAAAAACTACACACAAATTGATTCTAGTATGCCTATGGGATATGTAAGGACACTAGGATCTTTCATCCTAGTCTAGACATAATAAAAAAAATGATCCCCCTTTCCTGTGCACGGGTCATACCAGTACAGGGAACATGTTATCTAAGAACTATGTACGGCTTGATTCCTATTCATCAATGGTATACATAGAGATGCCTCGATCCTAGATCTGGGTCTAGCCATCACATGGTAACATAATACCTTGGTTGTACTCTCAATATCCTCTTCATCTCAAGAGGAGACCCTGACTATTTCTTATTTCTCACACTGAGCATAGATCATGTGAACTAATAAATGTTGGTAAAATTTTTCCATTGGATGAACAGAGGATACATGTATATTGTAGGCCCATTAAAAAAATATTAAAAAATGCACCCATCCCTATGTGTGATCCAAACTTATATGGGGAGTCATCTCCACAACTATGTGTGGCTTGATTCTTGATATGATGAGATACGTAGTGACACCCGGATTATTTTTCCTAGTCTAGCTACCTCCCAAAAACAAAAATGCCTCCTTTCCCTATGTATAGATCAGATATATGTAGGAAACTTTTTAAAAATAACTGCATACGACTTTATTCCTATTCATTAATGGGATACGTATAAACACCTTGACCCTAAGCCTTGGTCCATCCATCAAATGATGTGGAATGCCTCTATTATATCCTTCGTTTCCCCTATATTATGAGGGAACTCCTCATCGCTCCTTGATTATCACATCAATTATAACTCACATGAGCTTAGGAATGATGGTAAATACTTTCCCCACATGGAAAAAACATATAAGAGTATGACAAGCCCATCATCTTTAAATCATGGTATAAAGTGTCCCTCTCTTCGTGCACAAGTTAGACTACAACAGGGAGTCCCAAGAACTATATAGACTTTGATTCCCAACTAATTAAGATATGTAGGAAGCCTCCATGAGGTTCAAACCCAAAACTTAACTCACCTCATCCATTTCAAGTTGGTTTCCTCTAGCCTAGCCATATGACATTAAACTATATGGTATCTCTAGAACTATGTATAGCTTGATTCTCAACATGATGAGATATGTAGTTACATCGGGTTTTCCCTGGTCCAGCTACAAAAAACAAAAAGAGCACCCAATCCCCCACATGTGAAATGCAAATAGATTTAGGGTATTTCAATCTAGGCTCTTACATCTAGAAAGGTTCAAAGGACCATGCTTCCCCTTATACACGAATCAGATCTATGTATAGGATCTCGTACCTCAAAATTAATCATGGCCTGGATATTCCTCACATACCTAGACATCCTCTTTTCATCCATCAAACTCCATGACCTAGAAAATATCAAGTCACCATAATCAACCACGACTATCGGAAATGTATGGCTAGTGTTTTGTGAATACCTTTGTTTGACTATACATATTACTCCCTCTAGGATCTACATATATTACCCACAAAAATGGTCTTTCAACCAAAGGAAAATTCATCCCCAGTATAGAATTTCCCTCTTTTTTTACTTCTAATAGCTTTTAAGACCCATGTTATCCCTCCTTACTTGAGGCCCCCCGCAATCATTCTTTACACCTTCTTTCCCTACTCATGTCTGGGTCATACTAGGAATATCCAAACCTGATTATCTCATATTTACGCATGATTCATTCAATAATTAATCCCTAAAAAATGATGATTAAACTATGTTGTAAACATCCTTTCTATAAGATTCTAAACTGTATGGAAGACATCCTCCCCACATGATGTTAAACTGTATGGCCCAAAGTCCAAACTGCATGACATAAAAAACTGCAAGGTACCCCAAATATAGCTAAAATTCCCCCCATTTCTTATGCAAGAACCAAAAATAATGAAGGGAACCAGGTCTCAGGACACTTGGATCTTCAAATTTGGGCCCAGATCTGAAAAGGGAGTCAAAATATCATGCCTCACATACAGGTCAAATCTGTATATAGAGACTCCCAATTATGTGAATAATCATGGAATTCCATGAAGAATTACAGCTTGATTGTTTCTAACGTGTCCAACCCAACCCTCTCTATTCATTAGACTCTGTAATTTGAGTGATCTTGGATCATCATAACCCTTTATGGCCATCAGGGATGGAAGGTTAGTGTCCTATGGATACCTTTGTTTAACTATGCACATTATGCCTCAGTGGCTCTGCATACATTAACTAAAAAAATGGTCTGTCAACCAAAGGAAAATTCATCTCTAGGAGATCATTTTCCTATTTTCGTACGCCTAAAATCTTATAAGATCCTTTTCATTCCTTATGATCCAATAGTCCTTGAATCCATGGTTTACACTCTCCTCCCTACCTACATCCTAGACATATCTGAACATCTTGGCCCGATAACCTTCCAGTTACTTGGGGATTCTACATCAACATCCTAATTTCATGACATTCAAACTGCATGATACTAGATACTTGGTATCCACCTTTTGTCCAGGTCATTTCAAAAGGGTATTTCCCCTCATGACCCTTTGTAAGAAATAAATCTTCATGGGAAGGTTCGACGTACGACTTTCCCCATTGGTGAATTCATATCCAAAATAAAAATGTCCATCTGTATGCGTGAATCAGATTAACATATGGGTAAACCTTAAAAGAGCTATGTATATCTAGATAAATTCCCTATCAAGATGTGTGGTTGTGTCCAATCTCACATTTTGGTTCCATCCATGAGACAAAAATGTCCCATCCCTGCCTGTTCAAGTGTCAAACCTATTTGAGGAAACAATTCACATGGATAGGATAAAAATGCCTCCACTTATTCTTAGTAAATTTTGACCTAAAATGCCCCATTTTCATGTTTAGACATGCCCCTTTTCACGATCCATACTCTATGTCTAGAAAGGTATGAATCTCCATAATCCTCCATGGACATCGAAAATGGAAGGCCAGTGCCATACGGACACCTTTGTTTGACTATGCATATTATTCCCCCAGCGACTATACATATGTTGCCTATAAAAACAGCCTATAAACAAAATTAAAATACATCCTTAGAAGTGGATCTTCCTACCTCTGTATTCCCTTATGGAATTTATGTCCCACCTTAGCCCTTGGATTCAAAAACCCCTCAGATTATAGTTTATATATTTCCCCCTCTCAATGTCTAAAGGTGAAGGACGTACCTGGACAAACTATTGTGGAGGAAATGATTAATTTACCCTCCTCTAGTTAGAGTGATATGATTTCAAAAAATAGGTCCCAAATGTCCTGGTTGTATGATGTTAAACTGCATCATGATTCAACCCTCCTTTACACAAGCCAAATTCATGTGGGAGTGTATTTTCATCCAAAGCTGATAAAAATTCCCTTATTACTTCCGGATTCCATTCCTTCAATGGGCCACCCACTATGGTCCTCAATAAAAAAACAAATCCAAAGTTCTATAAAAACTTATTAACCACTATAAACAGAAGGCCAACGTCCCGTGGACACCTTTGTTTGACTATGCACATTATGCCCCAGTGACTTTGCATATATGCCTAAAAAAATGGTCTGTTAACAAAAGTAAAATTCATCCTTAGGAGAGGGTTTTCCTATCTCCGTATTCCCTATGGATTCCATTCCCCATATCATGTCCCGTATCTAGAAATCACAAGTTAGGGTCAAGAAAAAACTCGCATCCATTTCTGAAAGTTGTTGGGACATTCTCGGTTAATGAGTCCTAAATCGAGGTCCTTACACCACAAGTCATGGTCCAAGCTGATCGACCTAAAAAATTAGTGTCATTATGTTCAAAGATATTTTACCTAAAACATCATTAATGGTAGTTCAGTTGGTAAATCTCTAAACTTCAAATGAAAAAAAGACACAACACTCGCCAGGGTGAAAACCCGCAAAAGGCATCCTAGGAAAAAGTTGAGTACCAGATCGTTGGACCTATGCAACATATGGTTTAGGAAAAAATATTTAGTAACCAAAAAATCAATATACACAAATCTTTTTATGTCAAAAACCGGCAAAGTTAATCCTAAGAAAAATTCAAGTTATACCCACTAGGCCCACACCATAATTGTCTTAGGAAAAAATTGGGGTGATAATGGAATAATACCCAAAGTTTTTAGGGTTTTCCATATAGACCTAGTAATAGTAAAACTACGCTCATTGAGTCCCTTAGCTCATGGAAATAATAGAGTATTATCTGATCATTCAAGTTAATACCACTTCAACATCAGAATAGCCTCATCTTCATCCTGATCGGAGCCAATTCTAATGGGGGCATTTATAGGGTCCCAAAAATTATGCATTCAAGATGATGAAAATTCCATCAAACTCAAAAAAGGATGAAAAAAATAATTTAAAGGATGATTCAAAGAAAAATATTTAAAAATTAAAATTTTTTAAGGGACTAAAGACATCCACATACTAAATTCTAGGAATTGTTCGTGGAAATCATTAACCGCGAACAGAGCAGTTTGCGACATGGAGGTAATGAAACCAGGTCCTGTGAATGGTGTCATTGGATAAATTGAGATGGGGATTTCCACCACCGCATATGAATTTCCCCCATGAACTATATAGTTCATGGGATGAGGTTTCATTCCTAGAACCCACAAATGATGCCCCCGTTGACAAAGTCATCCGCAGATCTAGGAGTTCTCCATAGGCTTATAAAAAAGGTGCTTTATGGACCATTGATCCAGTGCCTAATCTCCCCTATAAATAAAATCTAGGATAGAGAAAAAAAGATCTATCTCTCTTGATTAGGAAAAAAGGGACAAATCATAGAGAAATATAAAAAGGGTGTGAGAGAAATATCTTCTACACCCAAAGTAGTTCGCGTAACTCCATCCCACGAACTATATGTGGTAGTAGTTCATAGAACACTATCCTAAAAACTATATGAGGAAGATAACATGTATAGGCAGTGTAGTTAGTTTAAATGATTCATCATTTATGATCCTCGTGAATGAATAAAAAAATAGTACGCGGATGCTTCTATGCTGAAAGTGGTTTGCGAATGACACTTTGTTGAAAATAGTATGTGGAATATCCTACACAGAAAGTGGTTTGTGGATGATCATATGAAACAAATAGTATGCATAAGATCCTATGTGGAAAATGGTTCAAATATGATCATATGAAGACAGCACAGTATGCGGATGACCCTAGGTGGAAAATGGTACATGGCCAGCCCTTCGCGGATGATAGTTCACAGATGATCCTATGCGGATGCTCCTATGAGGACTATAGTTCATGGATGTCCCTATGCAGACAAAAGTGTGTGGATGTTCTTATATAGCCGACCTTATGCACAAAATAGTTCATGCCCACCAGTCCATACCACGGGGGTATGTGCCCCCACACCCCCACTCGGGATCAGTGTCGGGTTGCGATCCCGGCCCTTCAGGCTGGTCCTTTCGCTACCGTCACTCACCCCCATAAAAATCGGATAGCCGCACTATGAATTTTTTAGGCCGGGTCATCAACATGTTCAATTTCATCCTTATGCCGCCCCAACATCCACCCCTTAAATACCATGAGTCGAGAAACTCCTCATGAGACTCCTAAGACCCTATCAAATGCTTCCTACCACCTATTTTAGGTTAATCCAGAACTCCACGGATAATCATTGTCTTAATATTTCTTACATTCTTAGACACACCCTTCTCCATCCATCAAACTTTATGTCCTAGGTGATTTCAGATCTTTATAAAAATCCCCAACCATCGGAAATGGAAGGCCAATGTCATGAGGACACCTCTTATTGACTATGAACATAATGACCTGGCGGCATTGCATACATTTCCAAAAAAAGGCCTGTCAACCATGGAAAAATTCATCCTCAGGAGAGGCTTCACCTTATTCCATACGCCCAATGGCTTCCATGCCCCGTATCATTTCTCCTAATTTGAGAACCTCCAGAATCATGGTTTACACATTCCTTCCCTCTCATATTAGAGGCATGTCAGAACATCCTAACTTGATTATCCTCCAGTTAATCATGATTTCTATAGAAATTGGTCCTCATCATATGACCTTAAACTATAAGACCCCAAATCATCCTGACCATATTACATTAAACTATATGGTATTAGTCCCTACAACACAGCCTTAAACTGTGATGCCATCATCCAAGCAACATGACTTTAAAATATAGTATATTGGGTGTTTTAGGATCTTCATAAACATCACCGACCATTAGAAATTTAAGGTCAATATCATGAGGACGCCTTTTCTTGAATATGAATGCAATTCCCCAACAACTCTGTATATGTTTCCCACAAAAATGGCCTATCAACCAAAGATAAATTCGTCCTTAGGAGAGGATTTTCCAACCTCCATATTCCATAATGTATTCCATGCCTTGTATCATTTCTCCTTATCTGAGATCCTCTATAATCATGGTTTACATGATCCTTTCCTATCATGTTTAAGGCATTTCAGAACATCCCAACATGATTATCTTCTAGTAAATCATCGTCTGAGCTATATGACTTTAAACTATAGTAGACCCCATATGATGCTCATTTTAGTGAATCCCTCCTGAAGTAAGCCCCTAGTATTTGGGGACGAACCCAATTACTTTCACATTTTTTCACATTGAAGGGTTCCTTTCTCTGTTCCCTCATCCACTATCACCCCAACATCTTCTTCCGTGGGACCCTCATTTTCCATCAAGGAGAAGGGGAAGTGTGTGGTTTATCGGATCTACCTCTTCCTCTTATTTCTTACACTGAGAATGACTCATGTGGGCTTAGAGGTTAATGATGATTATGGAATTCACACCATCCATTTCCAAACGAACCACAGAAGCTCTAATTCCTGCTCTATCTAAGATACGTAGGCCACCTATCTAAAGGCCCGAGTTTAAGGCATATTATCCTTAAAAGTTAGTACTAGTAAGAATTCTCCCTCAACTCACCAGGGAATTCACTTTGATTATAATCCCCAATGTGAATATTCTATGAAATTCCTCCTCTACAGTGTAATCCCCAACCATGTCTCTACAAAGGGGAAAATATTGTACATATGTCCCATCTCTTCAACTATACGAACTTTGATTCCCAACTAACTATGGTACGTAGGAAGCCTACCTAAGGTCCAAACCTAGCATCCAAATCACCCTAGTATTCTATGGGCCGCATCCTTAGTAGGTTCATATTCACCTAGGAGACTAAACCCTTCCTAGGAATCCTAGGCAGCCTCGATATAAGCCCCATATTGGATCTTGACTAGGCACCTTTCGCCTAGAATTCCTTGATTCATGTTTTTAAACTGCATGTATAGGTCATCATCACACTACCTTAAAAGGTGATGTGCCTGGTTAAGTGGCACTAAACTATGTGGGTTCTAATTCCTCTCACGAGGATATGTAGGAAGATCATCTCATGGGTTCAATCCTGACATTAAAGAAACTTCTGTCCTACCTGGATAATGATAAACTCCAGAACGCCTCATCATATGGCCTACACAAGCATTGTGCATATCCATGATTGATCTTGCAACTCAAGAGTAATATGCAGAAACACTCTTAGGGAAATAACCAAGAATTCAAGAACATATGAACATTGCTTAAATCAATAAGAGAGTCTCGGAGTAGGCAATAATTCCCCCCAAAAGGGTGTGATGAGCCCAACCTACCATCCTCTCGACCAATAAAGTCCTCAAGTTTCATTTTCCAAATTTTAATTTAATGATTTCCTACCTTTGGAAATCAGGTCCATAAATCATGTATACCAGGGCCATTGGGTGTTTCTAGCTCTATAAATAAACATGTTAGAGACCATCTGAGGATATTGTACCCAACGCGGACCGATTGCACACATACTCAACCCCTTGAAATCACCTGCTCAGACCATTTAAACACAACACATTCTTTGTAATATAAAAAGTTCACATTTCCCAGGCCTGGTGTAGATGACTCACCTGCCAAAATGGGTCGTGACGTGAATCGGGTGTCTGTCGTGGTGTGACGCGAGTCGGGACGAAACAATTGTGAATCAATGTTATTCATTTTCCATAACCACCAATCACGTCTAGATATAATGAAAATTTTAATTTTTTTATATTATATATATGTGTTTAATATTATTAAAAATATTTAATTATAATACCACACATACCTTCTTACTTCTTAACCTATTGTAAAATAATAATATCAGTCATGTGTACGTCGGACTACCGCCTCGCGAGCTAATGTGGTGTCTTTTTTATTTTTATTTTGCTTGGGAGGTAATAAGGTAATATTAAATGAATAAATATTATATTTATAACATATTTATACTTCTATAAGTATGATGTCACATATACCTTCTTACTTTCCATTTTGTGGGGGATAAAATAATTTCATTTGTTTGTACGGTGGAGTACCACCTTGTGAAGCTATGTGATTCATTTTTACGTAAAATTTACATGGAATGTAGTAAGGATAGGTTTAAATAAAAATATGTGATATATATGAAATAAAAATTATTATTTAATGGTAATATATTATTTAACCTTCTTTATTTAATTCTGTTGAGAAAATGGAAACAACGCACTTGCATATGTATGACCTATTATCTCTATGAATGGTGTATTTCATTCTCTGTCTATAAATTTTATGCATTACTATAAATGAATATATATGATATTTATATCTTTCTTAACATTAAAAAAATTATGGAACCATGATCAGTATAAGAGGACAAAAAATGCAAAATCAAAACATATGTGACAAATGAAGAATTTATTACTCGAAATGTAATTTTGATAAGGAATTGTTAATAAAAAATAATAAAGATTAATAAGTAAATCATATATGATATTATATAAATAAGTATGGTTCTATGATATAATTATAATAAAATTATATTATATTTTCTATACAAGAGGTTTGAATATGTACGAATGAAGTTGAGACTTAAGGTAATGGATTTCTAGTCTCTCTTTTATTTCTGGGAGACATAAGAAAATTCACCACTCATTTCTTTTTTGTGGTTCATATACTAACCCTTTTACAAGTTATATTATTAATATTCTTATTTTAATTATATTTAAAGTTTTATATTATGTTATTACTTATTGGGGCTTACGATTCAAAATATTATTAGTGGTAAGGTATTTTCGTCTCACTTTTATTTTTATGTGAGACACATGCCATATTCACCACATGTTACATTTATGTGGTGTATATACATACTATGAATTTATTTTATGATTATTTTCCTTAAATTTTTGGGGTTTTACAAAAAACATGGGTACACTTTATTCGTTTCAAAGACTCCATGTGTGTCCTCTCCCCCACTTATAAAATTCCACCCCCTATCCTCTCCTATTTAAATTTCCAAAACCATTTGGTTCATTAAATCCATACTAAAAAATATTTTTTGTATCCCTCCATGCTTCTTATTGGACTTGGGTATATCATAAATTTATTCTAGGATGGATTTAGCTTAAACCTAAATAGGTTTTTAGAAGAAGAGGTAAAGTTTTAAACTATAAATTTTTGTTTCATTTGTTCTTATAACTCCATCAAATATTATTCAATTATCGTGATATAATAAAATCATAATATCCCATTTAATGATATTTTATTATATTAATTTTGTAACTTATATCTATCTCCTATTCCATCAAATGGGAAAAGAATTGTTGATTGTGTGTATGATAGAATATCGCCTCACAAATCGATGTTATTTGTTTTCCATCACCACCTATCGCGACTAGATATAATGATGAATTTAATGTTTATATATTATATTTATGATATTATTATACTTATTTAATTATAATATCACATCTACCTACTTACTGTCAAACCTGTTGGAAAACAATGTCACTTGTGTGTACAATAGATTGTCGCCTAGCGAACCTATGCGATTTTTTTTTCATTTCAGTTTTACTTGGATGCTAATAAAGATATATTAAATTAATATATATAAAAATTATAACATAATTATACATTTTTAATTATTATATCATATATAAATTCTTACTTTCTATTCTGTATGGGATATAATAACATCGTTTGTGTGTACGGCAGACTACCGTCTCACAAAGCGATGTGATTCATTTTTCACTAACGCTTTGAATGGAAGGTAATTAGGGAAACTTTAATGAATATATGTGATATATATGAAATAAAAATTATTATAAATACACAATATATTATTTACCTTTCATTCATTTTATCCATTGAGAAAATGGAAACAATGTTCATGTGTACGTACGATCTACCGTCTCCATGAACGATGTATTTCATTTTATATCTCTAAATTTTATAGATTAATATAAATAAAAATATAATAAATATATATTATATTTATATAATGGTTAACATTATGAAGATTATTAAACAATTATTCAAGTAATATTACTGAAAATAAAAAATCAAAACACTCATAAAAAAAGAAGTTATTACCCGAAACATGATTTTAACATGGAATTGGTAATAAATGGGTAATAAAAGGTCATATGTAAATAATATATGGTATGATATATATAATTATGGAAATTAAATATATTTTTAATAAACTTATATCTATTATAAAAATATTTATTAATGTGTATGAATTAATTCAAGACTTAAGGTAAGGGATTTTTGTCTCAATTTGTCTTACTTGGGATATACATTATGTTATGCACCTATCTTCTTTTTTGAGGAGTATATACAGAACCTATGACATGTGATTCCATGAATTGTTTTATTCCCATGATATTTTAAGGTTCATTTAATGTTATTACTACATGGTTCTTATGATTCAATGTTACCAAAGTGGTAAGATTTTTATGATAAAATATCATCATTTATCGAGATTGTTTATGTTTCTACTTATGATGATGAAATATTATGAACTATCTCTCAAGAAACTCATGAATTTTATTCATATATGGTTGTTTTTTAGAATAATTGTTTTAACTTCATCTTACTCTCTTTATGTACTCATGATTCTAAAAGAATGTTTCTATGGAAAACTGAATTTATTTCTATATTTGGTTGAAAACCTTTTTTTATTCATGTCCATGTTTAATAAGAATGTTTTTAAAACTTTTTTAATGTTAATATGTGATTTTAAAGTCATTTTTACCATCATTTCAATTTTAATTTTTTTTAAAAGGAATATTCATGTCTTTTTCTAAAAAAATATAAAAGTGTAAAAGGAATATTTTTTTAATGTGTATGACCTATCCCGCTATCATGACCACTCAATTTTTTTAATATTAATTTATAATTTTGAAAGGTTATTTTAAAATAAATGGATTTTAAAAAAAATTATGTTTTAAATTAATTTTATTTTCATAGTGGAGAGGATGTTTTCCTCAAGAAAGTTTTTAAATTATTTTTTAATCAACATTTGTAAGTTTTATTGATCATTTTTTAAGAGAAAGATTTTAGAAGTGTTTTATATTTTAAAAAAATGATTTTAAAAGTGTAAATGATATTTTTATCAACAAATGTTTTAAATTATTTTTAAATATTACTTTATATGTTTTCAATTTTATTTTAAAATAAAATTATTTTCTCAATATTTTATGAATTTCAAGTTTTAAAATGTGACATTAAAAGAAAATTTATTTTCTTCAATAAATGTTCTATGTTATTTTTATTTCAAAATCATTCCCTATATAAGATGACATCATTTAGTGATACTTAATATTTACCTAGGATATGATATAATGATGCCATCTTTATTATTTTTGTATATGGTTTATTTTTATGAAGAAGATATGTTTTTGAAACCCATTACTTTTTCATAGGTTATATTATGATGAGTTGATAAGATAATTATGAGAACCATTTAATTTATATAGTTATTATATGATATAATGTTTTATGAAAGACATTTAATTTCATTGATTATGATTTGATGAATGTTTTATTATCTGGTATCCCACCTCTGTATGGTTTTTATTATGTGATGGTGGTTACATTATAACCAAGGATGGTGGTCACGTTATAATCAAAGATGGGTGAGACCTATATATACCTCCAATGAAATGGGTAATGATTAATGTTATATGATCACAAAGGGTAAACATGAGGTTATCCAAATCCTAAAAAGAGTGTACAAGGTAGGTTATCCCAAGCCGGAAATAGGTACACAAATGGTTATCCCAATCCTGACATGTTATGAATGTCTTGGTGGGTATCCTTGAAAAAATGTTTTATATGATTATATGTGTGTAACAATTATATGTATTATGTCAATGTTATGATCTCATGTATCATGTTCTTTGATTTCATTGTGATTCATGTCTTATGAACTACTGATATTTATACCATGACTAATGATTTTGATCGTTGATATATAAGGTATTGTTTTAATGTGTTATTACCATGTTTTAATACCCTTATACTTATGTTATATTTACATATTTCCATTTATTACCCTTATTGAGAATTTGAGATCACCCTTTCTTTTGTTTATTTTCCGTAGGTTATGATGATAGCTATTACATGTGATATTTCCAAGAATATTTCTAGTTATGAGGAACTAAGTGGGAGACATTGTAGAACTATTTTGAACCAATCATTTATGTTTCCAAGTTTCCAAACTCATTATACCTTTATGATCCATAGGCTTGTGTTTGTGTAATGTAATTAATATTCATCTAAAAATATGTAATATATATGTCTTAAAATCCCGAGTCTTTATTCCTTTCTCATAATATCACTATTAAATAATAAAAAAGATATAATTTATATGTTTTTAATGTGGTTAATTATATTATAGGATATTTTTATAAATAATAAATGATATACTGTAAAATGAAATACATCACTTTCATGGAGGTAGTGGTGCGTATGTACGCATGGGAAATATGTTCATTTTCCATAGATCAAGAATAAGATAGGGAATGTTTTACAATTTAATAATCTTAATAATGTTATAAATTTAATATTAATCCCTCAAAAATACATTTAAAAACTATCCATGTAAGGTGGTGATGAAAAGTAAAGCACACCGTTCATGGAGCCAGTTGTCCACATGTAAGTAAGATGGCGTCATCATTTTTTGAATAGTTTTTTAGAAATGTGGAAAATGGATATTAAATTAGTGTAATAAAATTTAATCATATTATTAATACTTATTTTTATCATACCTTCATATATAAAATATTTTTGAGGGGTTGGAAGAAGAAAATAATTAAGGGAGCTTGGTTAAGAACATTACATCTCCCTTTTAATGTTTTTCCTTAGTTAACACCATAAGGATCCTTATAGTGGTCTTTTAGAAAGTTAAAGGATTTTATGATGTGGGTGGAGATTGAATAAAATACTAGGAAACATATTTTTTCAATAAAACACTTTATAATGAGTGGAGATATATAGTGGAGGTGAACTCTTTTTATAAGTGAAGGGGATGGAATTTTCATAAATATAAATTCTTAATATAAAGAGAGAACATGTTTCTTAAGTATAGTGGAGCCAAATTGGAAAATAATGGAGTGTGAGATCAGGTAAGGTCAATAATACTTTAAAATTAATTTTGAAACTTTTTTAAAACATGTTTCAAATCATTTACTCCCAGATTTTTCACTTTTACAATTTTGGTTTTTACTATGATAAATAAATTTTACCTATGTAATTTAATTTTAATATCTAAAAATAAAATGGTAATTATTTCATAATTTGGAAATAATAATTAAATATATGAATTCAATTTTATCATATAAAATTTTTATGTATAAAAAGTTAATTTTTAAATTAGTGCTTGTAAACCCATAAAACCCCATTTTTAGAAAGTGTAGTTTTAGAATAAATGTTTTTTTGAGGAAAAAATTATAAATTTTTTTTATTTTATTTACATTAATTGGTTTATTATTAATTAATTCATATTTATGAGATTTTAAAATAAATCCAAAACCTAATTTCACCTAGATACAACATAATTAATAGAGAAAGAATAAAAATATTTTTTATTAAAAATACGTATTGATTAATTTTAAAAATATTAAACATAGTTTTTATAAATTCGCGATATTATTTTTAAATAATTAATTTCAATCTATTAATATATTTTTTATCATGAATTTTTTTAATAAGTTTTTATCTTATAATTCTTGATATAGTCATATACATTACAATTTTAATAAGATCTTTATTTTTCATTATTCACCTAAAACTCAATTATTTTAGAAGAAACCCAAAAATTAATCATTAGATAATATTTAAATTCAAAATAAAATAATAAAAATATTTTTTTAATGAAATATTCTAAATCATATCTTTTATATAAAAATATAAAAATATAGTTACAACCGTTCTAATCAGAAAATAAATCTATTTTTTAAAAATATAAAGAGTTCTTGATCTTATTTCCTATCAAATTCTAACTGAATTGGTGTTATATTATTCATATAATTTATTTTTATTATATATTTTTTATTTAAATAAAGGTAATGAATTTTAGAAATATTATATATTTTCTGAATAAAATGATCTTATTAATTTTAACAATGTATTAATAAATAAACGATCTTTTTCTATAAAAGTGAAAAATAAATGTATAAAATAAATGTTATAAATAAATTATTAAATCCATAATTATGTTTTTATATCTACTTTATTTATATTTACATATCCCCTTAATATCTATGAAAAATGTAATCACTGGTGGTTTCCATAGGTTTTGATTCCACTAGCATAGATCTCATGGTAATTTCCTTAAGATCAAATATCTCTCACATATTATTTCACTTATATCATAATTGATGGATTTTTTCTTGGGATTAGTCTAGGGAAAAACCTATGGAATTTACTATATTTCTAAGAACATAAAATGATCTACATAAGGGAGACTCCTGCTACCCAATGACACTTCTTTCCTTTTTCTTCATAGAGTTCATAATATGGTTACTTACTTTTATGACCGCTAATTTAATAGCTACATTTTAATGATAATTTTTGGTAATTTTATTTTAAAATAACATAGTTTCATTTTAATTTGGTTTTTTATGTTGAATAATCTATTAACATAATATTTATTTAAGGAAAATACACAGTAAAATTTCAGTTCGATGCATTCTCTCTCTTAAATAAAGTGTGTCATCACAATTTTAATTATTACTCACTGATTAAATAGCTAAGGATATATATAATATATCCATGAATTTGGATTTAATTTTTAATGAGGTATCAATATCATTAACTAAGGTATGGCTAGAAAAAACATATCTACATTTATAATAAGAATATCCCCAATATTGAGTTTCTCTCTAACCATTTGAGATAAATACCTCTCATGGTTTGGTGTTAAGCCCAATATATTGGTAATGATTTTTGATGGGCAGTTGATAATAAACCTTAAACCAATAGGTGATCAGGAGTTTATTTAAAATTTTAAATGTGATTATCCTATGTTATCAATTATCATGCTCTTTATATAGAGAGAGATAATCCAAACACAATATCACAATAAATTTAACTAAAGTAAGGATAATAAGATTTTATAGGAAGCATATTCATATAAAAATCTATTAGTGAGAAGTTATATAATTAAGAAATGATAATCATACCACCATAATTTTTTTATTAATAATTAAAAATCTTGTTATTGAGATGGTGATTTGATGTTATGAGAAGTAATCCCTGGTACAAAGGTGTAAAAAAATATAGCACTCACAATTCATGAGTGGATGATCAGCGTTCCTCACTCTATATCATTTTTAAAAATCATTTTAGTAGCTATTATTTCATTGTTATTACATTATTACCTTAGACTTAGAAGTTTTTTATTCCCATTATCCTTGTTATCCCTTAGATTAGGGAATTTTCTTGGGAAATTCCCTAGTTTCCCAAATTTAATACATTAAACAATTAGTTATACCTTATGATGAACTCTATTTCCTTTTTTTGTGTATAATAATCTCTTCACTTTCCAAAAATAATTAGTTTATCTATTCCCTCCTCTTGGACACATAAAACATATACTAATTCCTTTGAGACATTTTCCAGGGTGCTTCTTCCTATATTTTCCACATGTATGAAACTGAACATTCATTTCTTCATAATAATTTTCAGCAAAACTTCCATGAGACTTGATACTTCTCTTCTTTGGTGTTTTTTATAATTCAAATATGTTTATAGTGTTATTAATAGTTTTTTATAGCTAGATCTACATAATCACAAGGATTTTCACTATATTTTTTATCTCATTTGGTTTATCATTGGTACAATATCAACATTTTCTTTAGCACCCATTATTAACTTGACTACTTCAATAATTATCCATTAATAAATAAAAAATGAGTTAACATGATTGATAAATAATTAACATCATAAGAGAACTATTATATAGTAATTACAAGAAAAAAATTCAACCACAATATATCTTACTTGTTATCATCATCATATTATTATATAGTTCTTTTATTCCTAAATAATATATAGTTCAATCAAGGTTTTTTAGGTTGTGTTTTCTCAAACTTCGTATATTAATTTTGTAACATAATAAATCATTCATAATGGTTTGTAAAGAGAATATGTTTAAACAAAGAATATCCCTAGGGAGTATCTACCTAGGTGTGTTGTCTTAGTCCTACTCATCATAAACAAGTGATGATTATTTTGATAATAAATTATCATTTTCCAATGTGATTACCCAAGTTGCATCTATTCCACTAGTTCATCCATTTTATATTATTCACATATTGATGTAGTTTCAAGGAAACTTTTCAATCCCTACAATACATAAAAATAAAAATGTTATATATATTTATAATTATTCCTTATACTTACCCCTAAGGTTTTCATTAAAGTAATATTTTCTAAATACAAAAAAAAACTAAATTAATCCCTCGAAATAACTAATTCTAACTGTAAGAGAAACGGAGTTACCCCAAACCCATAATAATGCATCTAATGATAAAAAAAATTCTCTATATACTAGCATTGATTATAATTGAGGTGAACAAAGATAAATACACATTTATTTTTATAATTTAAAGATTACATCTCATAACAGTCTCATAATCCCATAAACAAAAGGTTTATTATCTTTCAGGACTAGATACATTAGAAACTAATTTTCCAATAATTGTGAACATTATCATTAATAAAATTACTTTAATATTTATTCTAAAAATCTCATATGAGATACTCATCTTCATAACATGGGGAATGAAGAAAAGTAAAAAATGAGTGATCACAAATTCTTAGTAAGAGTAAATAAGGGAGATAAAAATTAAAGAACATAAGTAATCATAAGATAAAAAATGTGTATGATAACATAATAATAATACTTTATTATACCTAAGAGAACCATACTTATAAAAAAATTCTATAAAAGGGTCGTGTAGTAAAAAAATTATGTAACAATAATAATGAATAATTAGGGAGTTATAAAGCATAAACCAATAATCACGGGTCCTAAAAAAACATAAGTATGTGGTATAATATAAAAATATATCAATTATAATTATAATATCATAGAAACAAGAAATTATAGTGAATTATGGAACATATATATGTAAAGGTAAACATTAACTTCATGAGTTACACACTTTTATGCACAATTAAAAGAAACATAATTGTGTCTATGTATAAATTTCTCATGAGTTATAAACTCTTAACCAATTCATTGGAGGGTGATATATGACCCTAATACTCACTCATCCATAAATACACATGCTAATTATAAATCATTAAATTATCACATCATAAAAACCTCATGGAAATAAAATAGTTTTCATAGAAATTATAAATGAAAAAAAATTATTTTTCCTAGTATAAAGAACCCATGGATAGAATGTGGTATCTATAAAACTTCTAAATGGTAAAAAATAACTTCATGAATTTAACAGATTAATGCCAAAAAATTGATCACCTATCATTCATATATACTTACATGTTTCACATGAAAATTATTCAATTATTATATCATAAAAAACCAATTAAAATTAAATCTATTTTATAAAACCTCAGAATGATTTTTTTTCACTTTTCATAACATAATAAACCTGTGAA
Organism: Viscum album; assembly: GCA_963277665.1. Taxonomy (NCBI): domain Eukaryota; kingdom Viridiplantae; phylum Streptophyta; class Magnoliopsida; order Santalales; family Viscaceae; genus Viscum; species Viscum album. Next base: position 1,329,409,349 of record OY728159.1, read on the forward strand.
ACTAAAATGGGATCCATAACACTTCCAAATGGTATAAAATAAATTCATGAATTAAATTGATTCACACCAAAAACTTGATCACACAAAAGGGTGAATTTAGAAGATAAAAAATAGGGTGAAATATAAAACATAACTCCATTTAAGATAGATATTTTTATATATATAGAGGAAAATTAAAAAAAATAATCAAAAGATATTTCTTGAAATTTGTTTTTTAATCATCAATGTGAAACTCATGGTTATGAGTTACTTTTCAAGGAGTCATTTTTTATGAAGATAAAAATAAGGATTCGTAAAACACTACATTAAAAAATAAATCCCATGAATGGAGACATAAAAAATGAGACATAATCAATAAATGTGTATTGAATGTCAAAATAAAATATTATGAAAAAAATGTTATTTTTAATATTATTAAAATATATTTATCGAAACCCTCGTTATAGAAGAAGATAATTAAACTTCCTCTTGAAAAGAGTTTAAGAGAAATGTGGAGATCATAATTGAAAATACTTATTTATATTTCCCAAAAGGAAAGAAAAATATTTTAAAATATTAAATACATTGATATGTTAGAAAAATAGCCATTAAAATTATGCCAATAATTCGTAACAAAATTAAAATTTTATGATACACGGTATTTATCAAGGTAAATAATTTTATGTGAAATAATAATTCACTAGAAGAAAAAATGAAAATACAAAATAACACAGTCATTGGGTAAGATATATCAATATTTAAATATCATAGTCAAATAGGAATGATTATGACCTGAATAAAATATTTGAGTCAAGAAAACCCCTTTTCACTTTGATATTAAACGAAATCAAAGATTATAAAATAAGGTCCACGAATAGAATTATAAAATTCATTAAATATGACATCATAATAAGCATATAATAAATTAGTTTATAGGTACAATATATAAAATAATAATAGGTGTGCAATATTAAAACATACCTCAATAAAGGTAATTTGATACACATACCCTTATAACTTTTGTAATATTTGAATAAAAATGACATAGAATGAGAGAACATAAATTTTATTTTAAAAACAAATTAATTTCATGGAAAATGTGATAAAATATATTTATATGTAATAATATACACCACATCAGTGAAAATAAGTGGTGAATATGATTGGCATCTCATAGAAAGAAAAATGAGATGATAAAACCTTACAACTTCAATATTCTTCAACATAAAAACCCATGAATAGTATAAAATGAGATGGATTTTTAAATACCATATATGTAATTAAAAACTATGATAAAATAAATCCATTTCCAATATATATACAATATAAAAAATAAATGAATTGTTAATGGATATCATATCTTAATGAAGTAAAATTGAAATGTAAAAACTCTTACCATAATTCTTGAACTCCATAAAAGAGATTTAACCCCATATATAGCCCAAATAAATATATTAATAACCTATTTAATAATCTTATTTATTAATATAACCCTTTATTAACTTCATTCATATTTATTTATCATAAATATATTAGTTAGTTATATTTTATTCTTATTATCATATGTTTATTAGATCTGACTGTTATGTTTAGTATAAGTTTAATAATGGTAGTGTAAATTAATATTTAAAGATTCATAGTTTATCATTACAATATTATTAAATTTATTATAATATATTATTTATAATGATTTATAACATTATAATTTTATTTCATAAATATTTTATTTATGATTCATGATGATGAAGTCGGTGATGAGTATGTTTTGGAAATTTTCATGAATGAGTGGTTGTATCTTAATAACGGGTTAGATATTACCATTAACATTACATAAATTAAAAAAATTATTATTTAATTATTATTTTCCAATATCACCTATAATTATTTTTCCTTACTTATCCATGGAAAAATATTATAACATTTTTCTTGTAAATGGTTAAACCGACACACAAAAGCATAAACTATAATTTATGGATGAGTATGGTTAAGAAAGTGATCCATTTGTAATATTATCATTATTAAATAATTATTATTATTTTCTTTATATGTTTTTAACTGGGTTAATTATAATATAATATATTTTTATAAATAATAAAATGAAAGAGTGTAAAAGGAAACACGTCATATTCATGGAGGCGGTAGTGCACACGTATATGTGGGTGACACGCTCATTTTCCGCAGATCGAGAGGAAGATAAAGAATGTTTTATAATTTAATATTATTAATAATGTAATAAATTTAATATTAATCATTTAAATAAACTTTTAAAACTATCCATGTGAGTTGGTGGTGAAAAACCAAACACACTGTTCATGGAGGTGGTAGTTTGCACAAACACATGACGTCATCATCATTTTTTGAATGAATTTAAAGTAAGGTGGAAAATAGATATTACCATAGTATAATAAAATTTAATCACTTTATTAATACTAATTTTATAATACCTTTATAGATAAACTAGGTTTTAGGGGATTAAAGAATAAAATAATTAAGAGAGATCAATCAAAAACATTAACCCCCCCTTTGGATATTCTCCCTTGGGTAATAGCTTAAAGAACCTTATATTGGTATTTTAGAGAGTCTAGTGATCCCAATATCTGGAGAGAGAGTGCAGAAGAGACTAGAAAATATCTTTGGTTGAGATAATACTTTATAATGAGTGGAGAAATGGAGTTTAGGTGTGTTCCATTTATAGGTGAAGGGGAGGAAATTTTTGTAAATATAAATTATTAATATAAAGAGAGAACATGTTTCACATGGAAAGTAGAGGAAACATGTATAATTACAGATTGGGGTATGTGTTAAGTTAAATATTCCTTTATCCATTCATTTGAACAAATTTTTAAACATGTTTCTAAGTTATTTACTCTTAGATTTTTCACTTTTATAGTTTTTGGGTTTTACTATGGTAATTAATTTTTACATAAGTATTTTACTTTTAATGACTAAAAATAAAATGAGACATATTAAAAAATAATTATTAATTAAAAATATGAATTATAATTTATCAAATAATTTTTTTTGTGTAAAAAAAATTAATTTTATCATTAGAGGATGTAATGTGTAAAACCCCATTTTTAGAAAGTGTATTTTTTTCATAAATGTTATGTTTAATAAAAAATTATAAATTTTGATGATTTTATTGTAATTATTTTGTTTATTATGAACCGAAGTAATGTTTTTTAAATTTAAAAAAAATTCAAAACATAATTTCAACTAGATAAAAACTTAATTATGAGAGAAAGACTAAATATAGTTTTTATTAAAACAATATTGTTTAATTTTTAAAATGTTAAACACGATTTTTCAAAATTCAAAATATTATTTTAAAATTAATCATTTCAATCCATAGACCAATTTTTATCATTAATTTTTTTATATATTTTTAAGTTATAATTTCTTATTGATATATTTATAAACACTGTAGTTTTAATCAAATTTTTATTTTCACTATTCACCTAAAAATCAATTATTTTAAAAAAAATCCCAAAAATTCATCATGGTGTTGGTATAAGTAAAAAAAATAATGAAGTTACTTGATTTTCATTCTTGATTAAATGAGCTTCATAGGGGATAATTTCACTACCTAATTCCGCTTCTTTCCTTTTATTTATAAACTTTATAATATGGTTACTTAGATTTATACCCATTAATTTAACAAATATATTATAATAATAAAAATTTAATAATTTTATTTTAAAATATAATGGTTTTATTTTATTTTAGTGCTGCATGTATAATAATATATTAACATTATATTTATTTAAGGATAACACATAGTGAAAATTCAGGTCTTTACATTCTCCACCTTAAATAAATTGTGTCCTAATAATTTTAATTATTACTCACTAATAAAATATTCAAGGGTGTCTATAAGATCAAAAATACTCAAGATTTAATTTATAATGTGGTATCAATTTTTATGATTATGTTATGGTTAGTAAACACATCACTTTACATAAAATAAGCATATCCCCAATATTGATTTTCTTTCTTGCCATTTGAGTTAAATACATCTCATGGTTTGGTATTAAGATATATATATTGGGAGTTCATTTTTATAGGGAGTTGTTAATAAACCTTGTACTAATATGTGATCATGATTTTATTTATAATTTTAAATTCTATTTTATTATCATATTAATTATTATGGTCTCCATGTAGAGAGATCCAATATACACCAAATATCACAACAAATTTTATTAAATAAATGATGATAGGATTTTATAAGGTGTACATTCACATAAAAATCAATTAGATAAGAGGTATAGGATTTTGATGCAATAATCATACCACTATAATTTGTTATTTATAATTCAACATCTTGTATTGATGATGATGATTTTTTTTATTATAAATCATCCTAGTTAGAGAGGAGTGAATAAATTACAACACTCATGGTTGTTGAGTGGATTATTAGTGTTCCTCATTCCAAATAATTTTTATAAATCATTTAAGTAGATGCAATTGTATAGTAATTACCTTGTTCCCTTTCCCTTGGAATTTTTTGACTCCCATCATCCTTGTTATCTTTTATATTAGGTCTTTGTCTTGGTTAATTACCAAGTTTCCTATATTAATTACATTGAACTATTAGTGGTAACTCATGATAAACTATATTTATTTTAAAAGTGTTCAATAATCTCTTAATTTTTCCTCAATAATAAGTTTATATATGTCCCCCTTTTCCGTAGATAAAACATTTCCCAATTTATTTGAGACATTTTACTATGTTATTATTCCCACATTTTTAACTTATAGGGAATTCAAAATTCCTTACTTCATCATCTTTATCACATGAATATCCATAAGACTCTATCCATATATTCTTAAGTGTGTTTGGTAATTAAACTATGTTCATATTGCTAATTACAATTCATGAAAACTGTCTCAATTTAATCAAAATTATTCTTATTATAGTTCTTAATTCATTTGGTTTCCCATTGGGAAAATATTTATATTGTCCAAGACACCCATCATTAATTTGATTCCTTAGATATTTATCCATTAATAAAAATAAAAGGATTTAATATGATTGATTAATAATTAACATCACTGGAGAAATATTTTAAGGTAATTACATGAAAAGAGTATACCTCATAATTTTTTACTCCTTATCACCATTAAATTAGTCTATAGTTCTTTTATTCTAAAATCACTCTCAGTACAATATTGGTTTATTTAGGTTTTTTATATCATACTTTCTTATCCTAATTTCTTAACATAATAAATCCTTTATAATGTATTTCAAGGGGATTATGATTCACCAAATAATATCCCCTGAGATTGTCTTTCTTGGTGTTCAGTCATAAGACCATTCATCGTGAAATGAGTGAAGTTAATTTTGATAAACTATAATTTTTTAGGGTGATTACACTAAGTGAATCTATGCCACATCTGCATCCACATTCCAACATCCTGGTAGGGATCTAATTTCAAGGAAACCAAAAAATTCCTACTTTACAAAAACTTTATGATATTAAAATATATTTAGATTTAACCCATAGACTTATCCATAGGGTTTTACCTAATTTTATCTGATCCAAATAAAAAAACTAAACTAATCCAAAAAAATAACTAATTCTTTTTATGATTCTAGCTAATGTTCCATAAACCTCCACACCCAGATTCAGTGTTAAAAAATATTTAAATACTAGCCTTGATTCTAAGTGAGATGGACCAAGCTAAACTTACATTTATTTGAATAATTAAAACATTAAAAATCATAATATTCCCACAATATTAGAAATGTATAGATTCTTATAAGATTGAGATGCCTATAATATTGATAATGATCTAAGTGGTGAATTTGGTGAATGGATAGATGAATAGGATGAAATTACTTTCCAGAAATATAGAAATGGTGAAATATCAATTGAGATGTATCTTCAAATCAGGAAGTTCATGTTTATTAGGATGGTTGGTGAATATAAAAATGATCATGATTTCAATTTTATAGAAATCCCCTAGTAATTATTTACTAATTCAAGTTTTTCTTGATGGTGTTATGTTTATTTGTTGTTGTTTCTTGGTGTTGATTTGCTTTTTTGACCTTGAGAATTGTTCTATTTTTGGCCAGTTATGATTGTTACCTATTATGTCTTTAGTCAGGCTCACATGGCTTCAAACCTCCTATATATTTTGGGATAAAGTGTTTAGGATATGTTCATAAGTGTAGTTTTTTTCCTCTTTTTGTGAGTGGAGCTTTTGACACTAAACTGGTTTTATTTGGATCATTTTGATGTAGGAGGCCAAGTGTTCTTTTTGGATACCTGATGGATTCTTGGAAAAAAACTTCCATGAACTGCTTATTGGGATCATGAAATAGACTATGATAGACTCTTTATGATAGGCCTATTTATATGGGAAAGCTAGATCAGGTTCAATCTATTATTTGAGCTTGTTAGGGAGTTTTTTTGCTGGAGATAGTGTTTATTTGATCCTATTTCTCACTACTTCCATTGGCTTAATCTATTTTTTAATTAATTTTCTATGATTCTCATTTCAAACCTTCTATTAAACCTATTTGGATTCATATTTTCTAATTTATGGGTTTCCTTTAATTAGTTGCATTTATACATTAATAGCACCTTCAGACTACTTGTAAACCCACATTAAAATCTCATACATCTCTTTGATTAGAGATGGCTCTTAGAAATTATTTTTATTTTACTCTTGATTCTGATAATTTGAATAAATGTTATCTGATGTCTTTGAGAAGTCTATACATTTTTTTATGCCTTGATTTTTGCTTATTTTTTTGGATCTCGGCTTGTATCCCCCTCAATACTTGCTAGTTTAAGCTCTTTACACCATCTTCTTGTATTGTTACTTTTGATTTTAATAAATTTCATTGGGGAATGAATTGGGTGACCAATTCATGTCACATATTTTATAAAAACAATCAATCCTAGAATGTAAATTTTTAGTGTCTTTGAGGGATATTTATATAAGAAGATATTTCAAAACACTATTGAACATTTCTCCATAATTATATAACTGTAATATTTCTTCTAAACATATCACATGAAACACTCATCTTTGTAAATTAGGGAATTACAAGAATATAAGAAATGAGTGAGATTAAATGATCAATAATGGAAAACATGAGATACAATAATCAATTCACATAATAGAGCATAATATGAGAAAAAGGGTATGAGAACATAATAATAATACATGTTTATACATAATATAATCATACCTAAAAAAGAACATACCATAAAAGGGTCATAGAATAAAATATTGATATAACATAAACAATAAATAAAAAGGTAATCAAAACATAAAACAATAATCATGAGTCCTAAGAAAAATATAACATAAGCCTATGGAATAACATATGAATATATCATGGAAATGTCACATATCATAGAAACAAGGCATTCTAGAGAATTTTTGTAACGAACATATGTATATATAAACATCACATTTGTGAGTTGAAAACTTACACATACACTTATAGGAAACCAAATTGATCCTATGTATACATGTCTCATGAGATACAAAATTTTAAACAATACATTGGAGGGAGGTATAGGACCCCACCCAACATTTATCCATAATTATACATGCCACTTGGAAATCATTCGATTATCAGATCATAAAAAATCCATGAAAATAAAATGGATTTCATAAAAAATTAAAATGAAAACCATTTATTTTTCAAATCCTAAAGTACCCATGGAAATAAAATGGGATTAATAACACTTCTAAATGGTCTAAAATAACATCACGAATTAAATATATTGACATCAAAAAAATTATCACCCATTATTCATCCATACTTATGCATACCACTTGAAAATATTCTCTTATCACATCAAAAAAACCCATCAAAATAAAATGTTTTTAATAAAATTACAAATGAAAATAATTCACTTTTCATAGAATAAGAAACCCATAGAAATAAAATGGGATATATAACATTTACAAATGGTATAAAATAACATCATAAATTAAATCAATTGAGACAAAAATATAGATCAAACAAAATTTTAAAATTCATAATAGAAAAAAAGAGGGTGATACCTAAAACATAACTCCATTGGAGATATATCATTTTGGAGATAGAGGGGAAAATGAAAACGAATTAATGGAAAAAAAATTCTCCAAAATCATTTTGTAGTCATTGATGTAAAATTTATAGTTATGAGTCACTTTACAAGAAGTGATTTTTCTATTATAGAAAAAAGAAGAAATCATTTAACACTACTTTAAAAATGGATCCCAAGAATTGAAACTTATTAGAAATGTGAGTGTTCAAAAATTATAAAGTGGAGTATAAAAGAGAATATTATGAAAATAGATTATTTCTTAATATTATTAAAATATCATTCTTGAAACCCACATCATGAAATAAGATAATTAAAATTTCTCTTGAAAAGGGTTTAACAGAAATATTTATATCACTATAGATAAAATATATTTATATTTAGAAAAAATAAAATAAAATATTAGTGAAAATTAAAAAACATGGATATTAAAGGAAAATAAATATTAAAAGGATGATAATCATTATTAAAAAAAATTAAAATTTTATGAAATAAGGGATTTATCAATGGAAATACATTGATGTGAAACATGAATTCACCAAAAGAAAAGATGGAAATATAACATAACATCGTCATAATGTATAATATATTAATATTGAAAGATCATAGTAAAAAGTACTGATTATGATCGAAGGAAAATATTTCAGTTAAGAAAACCCCTTACTGTTTTGATATTAATGGAAATAAGAGAGTATGAGAGAAGGGTCATGAAAATAATTTTAAAATTAATTAAATAAAAAATAATGATGAGGATTAAACCCATTAGATATTAGGAACACCATATAAAACAAGCATAGGTGTGTAATATGAAAACATTCTTAAATAAAGGGAAATTGAAACACAAAACCCTTATGAATTTTGTAAATTTTAAATCAAATGGAAATAGAAGGAGAGAACATGAAATGGATTATGAAATCAAATCAATTTCTAAAAAATTATGATAAAATACATTTATATTTAATAATATATACCACATCAAATAAAACAATTATTTAATATTACATGTGTCTCAAATAATGAAAAATGAAATAATAAAACCATACATCATCATTATTTTTTGAATTAAAACCCCAGAAAAGGTAGAACATGAGAAGGATTTTAAAATCCCATAGATAGAATAAAAAATTAGGTGAATATAAATCTCTAGAAAATATATATATATCACAATAAATGAAATAAGTGGTTAATACACATCATATATCATTAATGTAAAATTCAGGTGCAAAGAACCCTTACTCTCAAATTTAATATTTTTATTTCAACAAAGAGATCACTTTTAAGGGTTAAATGAGAATCTTTACAAGCATCAAACAACGTGAGATATCACAAAACCATTAAAATCCAATATAATCCTATAATAATTATTACCTCTATATAATTTCTTGTATAGGTCATGTACCTTTGTTTTTGGATCATTCTTGATGAGGTCTTTGAAGTGATAATTCATTTTTTCCACGATTGAATAAACACCTCTACACTTATTTTTCCATCATTAAAAAATATTTTCAAAACTTGTTCTTGTTTGTTGAACCATTCACACTACTCATCATTAGTATCCAATTCAATAAATCATTTAATGATACTATATGCATCCTCTTGGGTGGCCTTAATTGGTAAGGTATCCTCCACCATTTTCCCCAAAGTGGAAAATAATATTCCATGTATTACAATTATTTTCTAGCTCACCATTCCTTTCCTTAAGACTATTATTTTTAGTATACCTTGTCTCCATTAGTTTTAGAAAATGAGAATAATCCTTCATACCTTTATATTTCTTCCCTTTGATTAGAATATAACTCTCTGATTCCCAGTTTCCTTTGTTCCCTTTATTTCTCATTGGGTGATTAATTTCTATAATATTTCTTCCTTGTGCACTATATCCTAAGATATATATCACAATATCATCATCTATCACTACCCTATAGGTTCCATGATCATTATTAGATTACCCCACCTATGTTAAACCTCTTTTCTTCTATGTCTTTCCCTCAATTTATGGCCCTTCAAAGTGGTTTCCTAGTTTAATAGTGTCCATGATCCTTATAGGACTTGACCTAATCAATGAATTATTCCCGACCCCTTATTTAGAAAAAGCACATTGCATTTCACTTTTAAAACTTCCTGAACCACCCACACCTATTTCTTAGACCATATCCTCCAAAGTAGGATCATATACCTGTCGAATAGCCTCAACGTACGAGGATGAAGTTGTGATGGGGACCAAAAAAACACATTCTTAAACCCACTCAGTCCCCCCTGAATGAACCAAAACCTTAATTATTGATTTTTTTCACTCAAATCACACCTTATATGATCATATATGTCTGGTATATTTGGATTGGGTTTCATGGTTCTTTCCTCGTTCTAGATGCTAATAGAGTTACCCATCCCATTAGTTCCCAACTGGTCCACCTCGATGACATTTCATCATTTTTTTCTATCACCTTTAGATCCTTCACCCCATTATTTTTCCAACACCCGTGATGATAGGATGAATCCATATGTCCTAGAAAACCAGATTAAAAATAATAATAAGTCCATGATTCAAAAATAACTACTTGCTTGTAATGGAATTCTTCATCCATTATTATCCACACCCACTACACCAGTGCATTAAAAACATCAAACTCGACACAAATATGGGGAAAATTGTATGACTAAAAAATGTATTCTAATATCAGCACATAAGAATAACCCTACTAGATTTCCAAGAATATGTAAAATAGAGGGGGTTTTAAATGGTAGAGGTAGTTTAGGGAAACTTACCCAGGTCATTGTGATAGGAGAATCATGTTTTATATGGAACTCATAGGACCACCAAAGTAGATAAATATGACACCCATCGCATTTTTAAGAAGATATATACCATGATATAATCAAATCATCAATCAAAAAAAACTTGATCATGATGTTCCACTTGTCAATAATCCTCACTATTGAACATTTCTTTTATCCCTATGAATTGAATATAAAATGATCAAAAGCATCATCCAAAGGATGGTGATATCGGAATCAAGCCACTAGGGTATAATATAAGAGACCTAAATTATTATTGGACTCCAAAAAAGATATTTAAAGTTGAGGTGATCCTTAAAATAGATATGGTACTTTAGGGATTACTAATATTTCTATAAGTGTTAGAAGAAAATCGGTATTTGAGAAAGGGTTAAAGGAGAGTGGTCGACCCTGAGGGGAAAATGATGGTTGAACACCTCCAACCACCAATGGTGTGGGATAAATATCTACTATTTATTCCTAGAGAATATCTAAGAATGCGACCCAGATAGAGAACCCCATCCTCTTCTAAAAACCCTTACCATAATTCTTGAATTCCACAAAAATTCTTTAACCTCTTATATAAAAAAATCGCTATCCTAAAAACCTTTTTATTAGCATTTTTTAATCCCATAAAATTTTATAAACTTAATTTATAATCATTTATCATAAATATATCAGTTAGTTGTATTTTATTTTTATCATGAGATGTTTATTAGTTTCAATTATTTTGTTTTGTACTAGTTTCATAATGGTGGTGTTGATTCATATTTAAATATTGAAAGTTCATCATTATGATATTATTAAATGAACTATAATAGTTGTTTTATAATGATTTATAATGTTATCATTTTATTTCCTAAATATTTTAGTTATGATTTCTGACGATGAAGTAGAAGACGAGCTTGTTTTGGTAATTTTCACAGACAAAGGGTGGTATCATAATAATGGGTTAGATATTACCATTACCATTCTATAAACAAAAAAATAATCATTTAATTATTTTTTCCAATATCACCTGTAATTATCTTTCCTCATATATCAATTATTAAAAATTTTAGCATTGCACTTGTTGGTGGTTAAACCAATACAAATAAGAACAAACTATAATCTATAGGAGTGTATGGTTAAAAAAGTGATACATATGGAATAATATCATTATAAAATATAATAATGATATTATTTATAGGTTTTTAAGGTGTTTAATTAAGTTATAAGATATTTTTATGTATAACTAAATGAAATACTGTAAAACAAAATACATTGTTTTCATGGATGTGGTAGTGCGCACATGCGCATTAGTGACATGTTCATTTTATGTAGATAGAGAGAACGATAAGGGTTGTTTCATAATTTTAGAATTATAATAAATTTATAAATTTAATATTAATACTTTAATTATACTACAATACCTATCTATGTAAGGCGGTGATGAAAAATCAAACATTCTATTCATGGAGGTGGTAGTCTGCATGCACGCATGATGGTATCCTCATTTTTCAAAAGGTTTTAGAGGAAGGTGAAAATTGAATATTAAATTTGTAAAATAAAATTTAACAACATTATTAATAATTATATTATCATACATACATGTAAAAAATATGTATTATGGGGTATAAGAAGGAAATAATTAAGGGTGCCTGGTTGGGAATAATCCCACTCCCTTTCGATGTTCTCCCTTGGGTAACACATTAAGTGTCACGACCCATCCTTAGGGATCATGTCGTGACTACCCCAATCTCGCCTTCCATAGGCCATGGGATGGCAACTAGCACTAAAGGTATAAATCCTGATAAAAAGGGAAGGCATTGCCTTTATTATAGTAAATAAACACAACTAAGTACGCAAGCTGAAGTAAGCACAAAGTAACACTGAGTAAAAAGTAAGTGTTGAAAGGTAAATGGGCCAGAATACAAACCCAACTGAAAAGTACAGTACAACTGAAAGTCTAGTACAACAGCAGTAAAGTAAAGCAGCAACCACTGAGTCATCCTCTGGGAATTACACCTGAAGGGTGGGTATAGATAGTCTCCCCAACACCATGGGTCCGTCCTTCTGCTCCATGTACGTCTCACCAAGTGGTCCACCTCTGGGTACCATCCAGCTCTACAAGTCTCTACCACGATCAGCGTTGTTCGTCTTCTGCATCCAACACAATGTAGTGCGGGCATTTCCCGTGCAGGGGTGAGTATAACGATACTCAGTAGGGACCCCGAGACACCTGAGGGTCTCCCAGAATCCACGAAGGACAAACCACAAAGAAAAGATACAATCACAAAGTATCAACCAACTCTACATAGGTATATTCCCATACATATACCTAAGTCATCAATCCCAGTTCATCTCCAACTCTCGAGCCTAAGCACAACCCAGTCCACACAGGAAAGAAGTCAATCACACCATTGGTAATGATTGAAAGTCAAGACTCAGCTCACACAGGTATACATCTTTTGTAAAGTGATAGAGATGATCAGATATTGTCACTAATTCATCTAAGCTGGCGGACCCACGTAGGATACTAGTCCAGCTAAGCTGTCGGCCCATGTAGGATACTAGACCAGCTACTCTATCGGACCCACATAGGATACCAGTACAGAAGTCGAACTATTGGACCCACGTAGGATACAAGTACAGTTGTATTATCTGCCGAACCCATGGAGGATTCCAGTACAGTTGTTGTCACTGCTAAACCCACGGAGGATTCCCGTACAATTATCATCACTGTCGAACCCATGGAGGATTCTAGTACAGATTTCATCACTGTCAAACCCACAGAGGATTCTAGTACAGTTTTCATCATGGCCGAACCCACGGAGGATTCTAGTACAGTTGTCGTCACTGCTAAACCCACAAAGGATTCCAGTATGATAGTCATCGTCGCCAAACCCACGGGGGATTCCAGTAAGGTAGTTGATGCAGTCGCAGCAAGCTCTAGGGTTCCCGCACACAGCACACTCGATTCCGATAGGGTCCACTCCTCGAGCCAAGGGGTCGATACATCAACTGTCAGGTAGTCCAGAGTTGATGTATCCTGAAGTTTCGTCTCATCAAAATAAACCCAACGCGATAGACGACGCGTCAATCAGACGCCCGGTATGAGAGTTATTGGCTTTTCCATTCTAGGGTCCTGGTTTGTTTTTAAGCTAAAACCAACCTAACCATACTCCAATACCATCCTAATCACACGTGGATTATTCCAAAAGATCTGTATCATTAAAATGAAACCAACTTAGTCGATGGCACGTCAATTGAACGTTCGGTCCTTAAGTTATAAGTGTTTCCGCTCCGAGGGCCCGATTGGTTTCGGTTTCGAACCAACCCGGCCATACCCAAACTTTTCCAAAACCTTGATTGTAATATGGAGAAATGACCGTCTCGATCCAAGGAATCCTACGCAACTGACGATGCAAATATCGGAGGTCCATACCTCAAGTTATGGGCAATTAACCGAAAACAGTCCGAAAAAGGGGGGTCTGGGCCCAGTCCGACCAAGCCAAACCCACCCTGGGTCAGCCCAAACCGGGTCAAACCGACCTAGGTCCGGGTCCGGCCTGGTAGGTCGCGGCCCGGCCCAGGTCGCCGGTCCGGCCCGCGTGGCGCGGCGGCCCGGCCCGAATGGCGTGGTGGCCCAGCCGCGTGGCTGGGGCGGTGAAGCCTTCCTGGTCTTGCTGACCAGGCGACAGCGGTGCCCTGTGGGGCCCACCCTAATTAAACAAGGAGGCGGTTTTATGCCCCCTGTCTCCCGTAACAGAACCGGAAAATACCGGTTTCTCTCTATGGAACCCGCCGAGTTTCGCCCTGGCGCACCCTCACCGGTGGCCGGCTCATTTGGCCGCCCTCCTTCCTATCTGCAGCAGCCCACCGCGGCATCCCCTTCCGGCGTGGCACGACGGTGCGGCTCTATCTTCGACCATCGGGGCCTGCAGGGCCACGATCCCTCTACCACGTGGTGCAACGGCACCACGCTTTCTTCCGACCGTCGCGGCCCTCCTGGCCGCGGCCCTCTTCCTCTGGCGCGGTGTAATGGCACTGCACCCCTCCAGCATTGTCGCGGCCCATGGTGGTCACAGTCCCACTCTTCGCACAACTCCAGCGACCGGGTTTCATTTGCATTTCCGGATTCTTCTGCGGTTTTCTATACTGGTGGCACTATTGCACCACCGCCATCGTCAACCATTAAAAACCATCGGAGGGACGTCGGGCCGTGTTTGTTTGCCCCGTGCCCTCTGCGTTAGTTGATAACATTCGGCTAACAATGTACTTCAATAAAAGATGAGGTACGAGGATTTAAATTAATCAAAAACAACCCCTACCTCAAAAGGACCTCTCACATCGTCGAGCCGTGGTAGACGAACATCGCGGTAGTTGGGTGTCGCGGAAGAACGGTATTGATTCCTTTGATGTCAGGGTTCACCCGAAGAAGGAGCGTCGTTTGCGACTTCACGTTCTTCACTGGAGATATTCTTCATTGAGAGAAGAATGGTTTTCTTCTATTACTCTAGAGGTTTCCCCACAAATTATTTGCTAAGGCCAATATTAAAATAAGGCTTTCCCCTATTTTAATCAACTTGCCATGCCATTTCAAAAAGATTCAAATCCACCCAAAATAATTAATTAATTTATGGTGTACAAAATAATTAATTCACTAAGTTGTCATATTAATGACCATGTGGAAGGTGGAGAGTTTAGAAATTAAAGGGAGGGTTGTCAATAATTAAACAAGGGGTTTAAGGGAGTTGAAGAGAGTTATGGGGAGATGAAAGTTTGGGGCTTGTGTGGGCCCCACCTCACAAATATCCGCACATGGGAAGTTATTTGGGTGTGGGCCCCACCAATAACTTCCCCATGGGAGGAAATAACCAACTCTCAAAATAAAATTGTGTACCAAAAAATTTTATTTAATTCAATATTAAACCCCAAAAATTAACTTTCAACCCGCATGAAACGCAACTGCGGTAAAGGTCCCCTTAAGCGAATACCGATGTTGCGAGTTCATCGGTGTCCTTGGATTTCAATTCCCAGCACTGGTTCAAAAGATAGAAAAACCCGCACGTACGTTTACTGGACGTACCTGAAAAAAACTTCATAAATTGATTCCGGGCACACCGGGCCTTGGAATCAAGTGTCATCAGAAACCACAGACTTGTAAAATTTCAAGGTATTTAAGAAAAAAATATCCTTGAAATTTACGGATCTTTACATTACTCCCACCTCAGGTCTTTATGTCTCCGTAAAGCTACAACACACACTAGGGAAACAAAAGGGGGAACTGTGTTCGTATCTGAGCCTTCCGCTCCCATGTGCTCTCCTAGAGGTTCATGTGCTTCCATCGAACGCACACAAGAGGAATCGACCATCCACGCAAGACCCGCTCCTGTCGATCCTCAATCTCCACTAGAACCTCTGTGAAAGTTTCCCTATCATCGATGTCCAACTCCCCATGGTCGATGTTGTAGAACAGGTCGTGCATGTATCTCCTTAGTTGAGATATGTGGAAGACGTCATGAACCCATTGAAACTGAGGTGTAAAGGCCAGGCGGTAAGCCACCTCGCCTACTATGTTGAAGAAGTGGAGGAGTGACTGTAAGAGACTGAAGTTAGGTTTCACCATCTCTATCCACAAAGGATATATGTAAGGTAGTCAGATGCTCTTTCGCCTCTCCTAGCAGCTGAATACCAGTCCTCCTGTTGATCGCATACTCAACAACGTTCCCCTTCCCAGAAGTATAGACTATCTCGAATTCATAGTCCTAGAGGAACTGAAAACTCAAAACTCTTGATTCCATGAGGGTAAGGTTGGCCAACTCAAGAGTGATCGACTGCACCCTCCTAAGCATGAGTTTATCCTATGCTGCCTGGATTTCCCTTTTCACCGACCAAGGAAAAACCCCATACCAATGTTGTAGTTAAACCACAACCTTTTTTCCTAATACAGTCAATCTGTGTATGAACTGTGGTTGCCCAGTCCATACCCAAACTAACGTCGTAAGGCCTCGACGCTGCCACCAAGAGGTTCCAACCGAAACTCTTGCCTCAAGGGTCAGATCACATCGTCGGCGTAAGTGTGATTATCGAGTCTCCTCCCAAAGGTATCTCCAGCCGTGAGGGTCAAGTCAATGGTTTTAACCAGAAACTCTAGGTCTGGGACAAGATTCGTGGAAGGAAGGAATGTTTGGTACCTATGTATATTGATATGTCAGCTCTTATTAGACACAGACCGTACCTTGAATCATTCCTAGATCCCCTGGGTCACACTTCTTGACTGCAAGAAACTATTCTCTTCCCCTACCCTCCAGCTCCTTGAGCCTAGCGGGGAAAACAGAGGCGGGCATTTGTAACATGTTAAAATGTACACCACATCATGTTTGTCTCCTAGCTCTGCTTCCATGTCTACTTCTATACATATTCATTTGTCCTTAACACTTCCTCTTCTTGAAACATTTTACATGACCAAGTCTCTGAGACTAGTGCCAATTCCCTGCTTTCCCACTACTAACATTCTCTAGTTGTATCCATTCAGCCAAAGAACATTCAACTACAAAGGTTCTCTCTAGCACCCTAGCATAAGTAGGAATGCATAGAGGAAAAGTGTTGGCTCATATGTCCTTTAAACACACCTCGCTCTAAGGTCTGAGCTCTAAAGAACTGATCATATCATAGTCATCAAGTACTAGGAACGATCGGTACGCCTCAATGAATACTCAGCTACTGAAATATCGTACTTTCGAAGCTGTATAAGCTCTATAAAACTCTCAACCACCTCCTCAATCCATTCCTTAGCCGCCTGTGAGTCGAGCTCGCCTTGAAACCTGAGGGGTATCTGATGCTGAAACACATGTATGGAACTAAGCCTACATGTGTCATCTACTGGTACCATTGGTTGTAACTGCTGACCAACAGGTAGTAATATAGTTGGCACACTACCCCAAGGTACTATCTCAAGCATCGGTCCACGTACCGAAGCCTCATCACTATGTGGACCAACCTCATGGTCACTCACTTGGAAACACCAGTAGCTAAGATCACTATATGCTCTACTAGTGTCTAAACTAGGTGTAAAACTCTAGCAATCGCCTCCAGCCAGTACACTACTGCCTGGGAATCTATCTCGCCTCGTAACCTCGGAGTCCTATGCTGTTGGAACTCGTGCAATGTTATCTGTCAGTGTGCATCATCCGCTAGTATGGCTGGTGGCATCTGCTGCCCAACAGGTGGTGGTGATGCTGGTACACCACCCGAATGTGCCATCATAGTAAGAGGGTCCTGCACCGGAGCCTCGTCGCTCGGTGGGTCATCATCGTGTACTCTCTCAGGAACCCTAGTTGGTTGTCTTCGAAGCGGAATCCTGATAAGGAATAGGTGTTCCACGGTCAATAGGTTATACCTGGTGAGCTGACTCAAAGATACCAGAAAGGATACTCTTGAAACACACACGCAATCAGTGTTTTCGTGCACTGAGTCAGAAATCAGAGGTTAGGGTCCTGGTGTATGGATACGTCGGCCCCCGCACCAACACTGGACTCCATGGACTGAAAACCTCACTCAATACTCTTAACACTGTTGCTTCATAGTAAGACAGATCAGAGTCCTAAGTTTTATAGTAGAACCAACTCCTCTGATACCAATTTGTCACAACCCCACCTCGGGGCCCGTTCCGTGACTACCCCAAGCCCGCCTTCCATAGGCTAGGGGCTGGCGACTAGCACCAAAGGCGTAAATCCCGATAAAAAGGGAAAGAATTTCCTTTATGATAGTAAAAAAACACAACTGATTACGCAATATGAAGTAAGCACAAAGTAACACTGAGTACAAAGTAAGTGCTGAAAGGTAAATGGGCCAGAATACAAACCCAACTGAAAAGTACAGTACAACTAAAAGTCTAGTACAACAGCAGTAAAGTAAAGCAGCAACCACCGAGTCGTCCTCTGGGAATTCCACCTGAAGGGTGGGTACAGATAGTCTCCCCAGCACCACGAGTCCGTCCGTCTGCTATGTGTACGTCTCACCAAGTGGTCCACCTCCGAGTACCGTCTAGCTCTACAAGTCTCTACCACGATCAGCACTGTCTATCGTATAGATTCAACACAACGTAGTGTGGGCATTTCCTGTACAGGGGTGAGTATAACGATACTCAGTAGGGACCCTGAGACCCCCGAGGGTCTCCCAGAATCCATGAAGGATAAACCACAAAGAAAAGATACAATCACAAAGTATCAACCAACTCTACTTAGGTATATGCCCATACATATACCTAATTCATCAATACCAGTTTGGCTCCAACTCTCGAGCCCAAACACAACCCAGTACACACAGGAAAAAAGTCAATCACACTGTTGGTAATGATTTAAAGTCAAGACTCAGCTCACACAGGTATACATCTTTCGTAAAGTGATAGAGACGATTAGATGTTGTCACTGATTCATCTAATCAGGCGGACCCAAGTAGGATACTAGTCCAGCTAAGTTTTCAGACCCACATAGGATACTAGACCAGGTACTCTATTGGACCCACATAGGATACTAGTATAGAAGTCGAACTATCAGACCCACGTAGGATACAAGTACAGTTGTCATCGCTGCCGAACCCATGGAGGATTCTAGTACAGTTGTCGTCACTACCGAACCCACGGAGGATTCCAGTATAGTTGTTGTCACTTCCAAACCCACGAAGGATTCCAGTACAGTTGTCGTCACTGCCGAACCCATGGAGGATTTCAGTTCAGTTGTCGTCACTGTCGAACCCACGGAGGATTCCAGTACAGTTGTCGTCACTGCCAAACCCACAGAGGATTCCAGTACAGTTGTTGTCACTGGCGAACCCATAGAGGATTCCAGTATAGTTTTCATTACTTCCGAACCCATCGAGGATTCCAGTACGATATTCATCGTCGCCGAACCCACGGAGGATTCCAGTACGGTAGTCATTGCAGTCGCAGCTAGCTCTAGGGTTCCCACACAAAGCACACTCGATTCCGGGAGGGTATGCTCCTCGAGCCAAGGGTTTGATACATAAACTGTCACTTAGTCTACATTTTATGTATCCTGAAGTTCTGTCTTGTCAAAAGAAACCCAACGCGACATACGGCGCGTCAATCGGATGCTCAGTCTGAGAGTTATTGGCTTTTCCGTTCTAGGGGCTCGGTTGTTTTTTAAGCTAAAACCAACCCGACCATACTCCAATCCCATTAGAATCCCCTGTGGAGTATGAAAAAAGATATTTCTCATTAAAAGGAAATCAATATAGTTGACGGCACTTCAATCAAATGTTAGATCCTTAAGTCATAAGCATTTCTGCTCTGAGGGCCCGGTTGGTTTCGGTTTCGAACCAACCCGGCCATACCCAAACTTCGCCAAAACCTTGAGTGTAATATACCAAAACGACCATCTCGATCCAAGTAACCCTACACAACTGATAGTGCATCGATCTGAGGTCCATATCTCAAGTTATGGGCAATTAACCAAAAACGGTCTAAAAAGGGGGGTCTGGGCCCGGTCCGACCCGGCCCAACCCACCCTAGGTCGGCCCGAACCGGGTCGACCAAACCCGAGTCGGGGTCCGTCCCCTTAGGGCGCGGCCCGACCCAGGGCGCCGGCCCATCCCATGTGGCACGACGGCCCGGCCCGCGTGGCACGGAGGCCCGGCCCGCGTGGTTGGCGCGTTGAAGCCCACCTGGTCACGCTGACCAGGCGGCGGCGGTACCCTATAGGGCCTGCCCTAATTAAACAAGGGGGTGGTTTTACGCCCCCTGTCTCTCATAACAGAATAGGAAAATTCCGGTTCCTCTCCACGGAACCCGCCGGGTTCCACCCCGGTGCACCCTCGTCGGCGGCCGGCTCAGCCGGCCGCCCTCCTGCCTGTCCCCCGCAGCCCAGTCGCAGCTTTCCCTTTCGTTGCGGCATGACGGCGCTGCGCTATCTCTGACCGCCATGGCCCGCATGGCCGCAGCCCCTCTATCGCGTGGCACGACTATGTTGCGCTTTCTTCCAACCGCCGCAGCCCTCCTAGTCGCAGCCCTATTCCTCTGGCGCGGTGCGACGACACCGCGCCCCTCCAGCATTTATGTGGCCCATGGTGGTCGTGGTCCCACTCTTCGCACAACTCCAGTGACCAGGTGTCATTTGCGATGCCGGATTCTTCTACGGTTTTCTTTACCGGTGGCACCATTGCGCCACCGCCATCGTCAACCATTAAAAACCATCGAAGGGACGTCGGTCAGTGTTTGTTCAGCCCGTACCCTCCGTGTTAGGTGATAAAATTCAGCTAACAATGTACCTCAATAAAATATTAGGTACGAGGATTTAAATTAATCCAAAATTACCCATACCTCGAAAAGACGTTGCACGTTGTCGAGCCTCAGAAGACGAAGGTCATGGTAGTTGGGCATCGCGGAAGAACGGTGTTGATTCCGTTGATGTCGGAGTGCACCCGAAGAAGGAGCGTCCTTGGAGACTTCACGTTCTTCATCGGAGACATTCTTCGTCGAGAGAATAATGGTGTTCTTCTATTTCTCCAGAGGTTTCCCCATAACTTATTTGATAAGGCCAATATTAAAATGAGTCTTTCCCCTATTTTAATCAACTTTCCATGCCATTTCAAAAAGATTCAAATCCACCCAAAATAATTAATTAATTTGTGGTGTAAAAAATAATTAATTCACTGAGTTGTCATATTAATGACCATGTGGAAGGTGGAGAGTTTAGCAATTAAAGTGAGGGTTGTCAAGAATTAAACAAGGGGTTTAAGGGAGTTGAAGAGAGTTATGGGGAGATGAAAGGTTGGGGATCGTGTGGGCCCCACCTCAAAAATATCCACACATGGAAAGTTATTTGTGTGTGGGCCCCACCAATAACTTCCCCATGGGAGGAAATAACCATCTCTCAAAATAAAATTGTGTACCACACAATTTTATTTAATTCAATATTAAACCCCAAAAATTAACTTTCAACCCGCATGAAACGCAACTGCGGTAAAGGTTCCCTTAAGCGAATATCGGCACTGGGAGTTCATCGGTGTCCTCATATTTCAATTCTGAGCACCGGTTCAAAAGATAGAAAACCCCGCACGTACGTTTATTGAATGTACCCGAAAAAAAACTTCGGAAATTGATTCCGGGCACACAGGGCCTCAGAATCAAGTGTCGTTAGAAACCACAGACTCGTAAAATTTCAAAGTATTTAAGAAAAACAAATTCTTGAAATTTCCAGGTCTTTACATTAATACTCCTTATATTGATCTTTTGAAAATGAAAAAGATTATAGGATGTGGTTAGAGGGTGGATGATAAACTTGGGTAGGGTTTTTTTGAGATAATAGATTTTAATGAGTGGAGAAATATGGTGAAGGTGAGCTCCCTTCATAGGTGAAGGGGATGAAATGTTTTTGAAAATAATTTTTTAACATAAAGAGAGTACATGTTTCATATGGAAAGTGGAGGTAAAGTGGAAAATAATGGAGTGGGGGATGAATTAAGGTTACAAATATATCAACCATTCACTTTTACTTTTTTTAAGTATGTTTTTAAGACTTTTACTCCTAGACTTTACACTTTTACCAGTTTGGTTTTTTCTATGGTAATTAATTTTAACCTATATAATTTAAATTTTATGATTAAAAAAAAGTAATTTTTACATAATTTAGACCCAAATATTTAAATTATTAAATAAAATTTATCAAATAATATTTCTATGTGAAATTAAAACTAATTTTAGCATTAACACATGTATTGTGTAAAAAATCATATTTTAAAGTGTATTTTTAAGAATAAATGATATGGTTTAGAAAATAATATCAATGTAATTGATTTTAATAAAATTATTTGGTTTATGATTATCCAAATTTGAGTTATGTTAATTTAAAATAAATTTAAAACCAAATTAATCCTAGAAAAAACTTAATTAAAAAGGAAAGACTAAAAATAGTTTTTATTAGAAAAAAATTATAAATTTTTGAAATTATAAATATGGGTTTTGAAAATTTATCATTATATTATAAAATTCATCATTTATATTTGTAAATAAATTTCTGATCATGAAATTTTTTTAGAATTTTTATTTTTATACTAATTGATATAGTCATAAATTCTTCAATTATTGTAAAAACCATATTTTTCATTATTAACCTAATAATATTTTATTTTAGAAAAATAATAAAAATTTATATTAGGATAATATTTTTATTATAAATAAAAAATGGATTTAATTTTATAATATTAAAAATATAAAAAAACATTAAAAATTAATTAAAACTATTTTCATAGGAAAATAATTTTTTAAAAAAATATAAACCATTCCTACTCTTATTTCCTATAAATTACTAATTATATTGGAGTTATATTATTCATATCAAAAATATACATAATATTATTAGTTTAATTAAGTAAAGAACATAAATTTTAGAAAAAATATATATTTAAGAATAAAACGGTCTTGTTAATTATATCAATGTATTAGTAAATAAAAATTCTATTCATTTAAAAGTTGGAATATGAAATGTGTACAATATATTTTCTGAATAACTTATTACATTAATAATTACATGTTTATATCATCTTAATTTCTAGTGATGTAGCCCCTCAATATTTCTATGTAAGATCTAAGCATAAGTTATGCTCTGGTGGTAGTTGTAGGTAGGGAATCTGCTAGCATGGGTCTCATAGGAATCTATATAGTCATGAATTTCACTCACATATGATTTCACTCATATCATAATTTTTATAGTTAAAATAGGTATTTATAATTGGAAAACACTAGTGAAGATACCTCTTTATTAATTTCAGAAAATAAGCTTCGTAAGGGTAATTTCTGCTACTTGATTTATTTTTTTTCCTTTTTCTTTATAGTTTTTTTTAATATTGTTATTTCCATTTATACCAGCTAGTTTAATAGTTATATTATAATTGTTAAAATTTTTTCGCATTATATTTTTTTAGTTCAGTGTTATGTATAGAATAACCTATTAATATAATATTTATTTAAGGAAAATGCATATTGAAATCTCAAGTGATTACAAATGACATAATAATTTCCATGAAGATTTCCCCATAGATGTGATATATAGAAAATATAATGGATTTGACCCTCCTATGGAGTAAAGTAAAACTGATACGCCACCTCTCAAATGTACTACAGCAACATGAATGGAATGATGAATTGGGAAGAAAACTCACTCTAATGGAAAAAATTATTCTTCTCATGATAAAGGGAAACCCTCAACAAAACATGATTCAAAACCTCAAATTATAATTACACAATCCTCTCATTAGTATAAAACTATTAATGGTCCATACCATATTCATATTCTACTAAGAAATATATATCTTCACTTTTTTACTCTGAATTATATCTAGTCCATGGATTGCTGACTCCACAACCTCAGTCCATCACAACAGAGAATGAAAAAATCACCCATAAAATGGCTCAATTAGATATATTCCAATAGAATAGTGTAATACATTTTTATAATAAATCACAATCAAGAGAAAATAATTACTCTATACTCCACTGAAGTGAAATATGTAAGTTTGTAACATATCCTCCAACATCTGGATGGGCCGTTATATCTAACCATCCACCTAAGGCTGGAAAGTAGTTCTAAGGTGAAAATGGGATCCCAAATACTGCTATAATATTTTAAATACTTTCAAGGTAAAATGAGGACCCTAATTAGAGATTATGGACCTTGTTACCCTTTTAAGTCACTCAATATCATCCACATACAGCCTTTCCAAGTCCTATATAGTATCTGAATCCCTGATCAATAAGAAGCGGGATGACTTAATAAACTAATCCATGATAAACCAAATAGAATCACATAATCCATAGTCTCATGGTATACCATTGATGAAATACATCTATTTGTACTCCCACTTCCACTTAGGGACATCCAACGGTTACAAAAAACCTCATAGAGAACTATTGTCATCCTTCAATAGCTGATAGAATAAGCACCGTAGTACGAACTCTACCACTAATCACTTCATCAAAAGCTACAAAAACTAACCTCTCAAGGCATAATAAATTTTGGCCACAACAGGTTGTTTTACCACTAATTATGGAATACCCAAAGGACCTTCCCATGCACCACTTATATAATGATCAATTGTCCCTGAAACATCATCAGATTCCGAACATACATTGACCATCCCTATGAAGTATAACATTGTATAAAATGTTCCCACATGATTGCTACCTCTGAGTCTCTACACCAAGACTCCTCCACTAGTTTCATAAAGGATGATTACACTATCATATAAAACATGTGACCCCTAACACCAATATCTTATTAATATAGTTGCATCACTACTAGGCCCTCCATCCCTCTCCAGACATATCCATATTCCTAACTAACACAATCCCATAAATCCTACTTAGTGTATCTACAACTACATTCCCCTTACCAAGCGTGTAAGAGATCTCAAAATCATATTCCTAGAGAAAATCTATCCAACTCTTATGATTTAGGTCCCACTAATATAAAACATACCTTAGGATATTTTGGTCTATAAATAATATAATTCACTCAATGATGATGTAATGTCTCCAAAACTTTAGAGAAAAAACTAACACTAATATCTCAAGATCATGGGTCGAATAGTTATGCATATGAGGTCTTAACTTCCAGGACCCATATGACATCACGTCTCAATAAAATATCAATACACAATCCAAACCAATATGAGATGCATTATAAAAGACTTAAAATATCACCCTATCCTATGGAAACCATATAATAGAAATATTGATCAACCTATCCTTTATGAAGTTGAAATTTTATTAATAGTGATTGGTCCATAAGAAGGCTAGGTCTTTTATTATTAAGGATATTAGTGGGGTTAGAACCCAAGAGACATCAGACATGATCTTATTATAATAGAAAGTGAGACTAAAGAAACTATGGATCTATACAATATTCTTGGGTTATTCCCATGAAACAATTACCTCAATATTTTATGGATCCACTTCTACTCCATAGTAAGACACCACATGTTAAAGTATGTGAACCTCCTACATCGGGAACATACACATAAGAATATTCCCATAAACTTGACAGTGTAAAAGGACATGTATAATGGCCCTAAGGATCTAAATATGATTCACTTATAACCTCATGTATATAAGGACTTCATTGATGAACATGACCAAAAATTGATCTAGAAACTCATGAAATATAGAATTCACAAGTCCTATGAATACAATTATGGAATTCATGACACAAAAAATAAAACACCATGAACATAAAGTGCACATACAGATTCATAAAATAATTCTGCAGGATGTACTCATCCCTAACTCACATGTAGTGATAGACAACCCATAGGTCAACCATAAAAAACTAGATAGATCCATTTAACTAATAAAATGAATCATCAATCCTAATAAGAGTTCAATGGTTCTTTAATGTTGCATTATTATAGAACTCATAGTCTATAAATAACTATAGACCACCTTCATCCATCTTGGAAGATAACTCATGAGCACACCATGGTTACACACTCGGTTAGATGAATCCATTCTGGATAAGCACATCCACCAAAATCCTTAGCTACTATATATCTTAAGTTTATATCTGATAAGGATCCATTGAAACTAGAAAATCACCAAGATATAAATAGATCCCTCACACAATACCATGTTGTGGGGGTAAAGCCACAACATCCTCAGGGAAACATCAGGAAACTCATCTAGGACCCGACGTAACTACACTGCTTACTGATTTACTAAACCCAATGAATAATATGGTAACTAATACATCGTTAACTCTAAACACCTATAACCCATTCAATATCCCCACTTTCTAAAAAACATCTCTCACTGGTATTCATCATAGAACACAACTCTCCCTATAAAAGAAATTAATATCCAAGAACACATAATACAACCATTAAATACAAATAATTACCTCATACAGCATTATATGAAGTATAAATTAATCCACATATGACTAATGTTTCCCCATAATAAAATAAAATACCCATCACACATTAAATAACTTCATTTGACCTCCAACTGGTGTAGTTAACACCAGGGGTGATGGAAGCCTGTCCACCTTGAGTCCCAGGGAATGGACCGAGGGTGGGTAAAAAAAGGATTGTAAAGTTCCAAAATCAAACAAAGAATACACTAAGGTAACAGAAAATAAAAAGGTACCTCAAATGATCTTTGGACCCAATAGTACTAACACATTTATAGCATGAAGTGTTCTATGTTTGGCTCCTCTACCTCACTACTAATGACCACCTCTATAGCCATATTGATCCCTATGTCCCTAATTTCAAGGGGAATTATAGTGTTGTATTATATAAAATGAATCTCCCCTCAATGAAACATAAGATTATTACACCTATTACTGATATGGACTTGAATGAAAATATTGCTTTTGGTACTGATAAGAAACCCAAACATCCACACCATGTTGATCCCCAAAGAGGTTTGGTCACTAAAACCACTAATGAACATAACTCCCAAAACCATATCACATGAGTCTAAATCCCCTTATTGGAACACATAAACTTCCAACACAAAAGATAAAATAAGAAATAAAACTATTGGGTTTGATTGAAAACTAGACAAAACCTTAACTTCCCTTACACCTTTGATTCACCGTCAATATCCATACTCCTTAAACACCCTAATGGATCCCCTCTTGGGAAGACCTGAGTTAAGTATGCATCCTTTGAATCATCCATACCTTTCTATTCACCACTATTTGAGTAGTAAATGTATATTTGTTTACTATATATTAGATAATAGGATGCAACAAATCCTCCCAACCCCAAGCTCTAGACCACTCATCTAGAAACTTATCATGGGTGAAGTGAAGGATGTCCTTAAACATAATCTTAAGATCTAAAATAATCAGACTCCTTTATTGAATGGAGATTTACTCCCACCTCTTCATATCCCTTATTATCAAAGATATAAACTCATCATGAAATCACTATTGAAAATCATCCCATGATACACTTGCCTCCTTCCCCACCCCATGAAATAGGATAAGACCCTACCATAGTACTCCCTACACTTGACTGATGGTGAAAGGAACCTAATACTCACCCCTTAACCAAATCCACTTATATAAAATCTAAAGATCCACCAATTTTTTCTCTATCACCAAATCAATTATGCTCACCTCATACTTGGTCACACCCTGACATTAGAAGTCACTCAACATCTTACTCTATAGCTTATCCTCCTCAGCTAGGCCAACTATTCTATACAATCAGATCAACTTTCTATACCTCACTAACATTAACCATGTGAAGATGGAGGATATATGAAATCTTTGAAAATAGGGAACCAAACTCCTATGTATGTTAGAACAGAATTCTTTTAATCAATTTATTTTAATCTGATTTATCCAATTTCCATAGAATCAACCAATTTTTAAAAAAAATGAAACCAAGAGTGATGAATATAACTCTCTTAGATTCTTAAACTATAATAAAAACCACTTCACTTAATCAATATTTAATCTTAGGGACCTTATTTCAGAAAATGAGGGCCCTAAAATCGAATTTCTTATCTAGTATTCTTGATATACATCACTCGCCATGATCAACAAGTATTATTTCCCTACTAGCTGATCCAATCCCTATAAATGCCTAATTAAAATATCCATAATCTATATAAAAAACCTATGATACTATTATATCAAACCCACCCCCACTAGAAACCCCTTCTGGGCCTGTAGCAAAGAGGAGGGTGACCCCCAATGTAACAGCCTCAGAATTTGTGAATTATATTTTTCAAATTAATTTATCTTTTCAATTTTTTTCATTTCATGTGACATTAGAAATAGTTATTTATATATATATACTAAAAATATAAGTAAAACATTACTTCTATACACAATACAGACTTTCCTTGTGCTACACACAATACCAACTTGGCTTGCGCTACATGCAACACTGACTTGGTGTACTATGCACACAACACTAAGTTTATATGAAGCATATTTATATATATATAATTAATTAAATGAGATAATTATAACCAAACCACTAAACATAGTTATAGGAATATTAATAACTACTTTCCAAATATTTTTTATAATTTTTTTATATAAATAAAACATAATTATAATGAAAGATATGATTTTTTGTAAAGTCCTTCTATGTTTAAAAAACATCATTTTCTCAAATGAACTGATTCTAATAATGAAAATAATTTTAGACACATTTATAAATTTAATTTGATAAAATAATCTTCATTTTTGAATTCATAATTTTAAAATTATTCTAGGGTGATTTTTTTGGATTTTTCTAAGAAAATTTATTTTTTGATGAATAGTGAAAAATACTGCTTTTAGTTAAAAAAATGCATTTTTTCTAATTAATTATTAATTATAAATGATATTATTAATTTTTTTAAGGTAAAATTAGATAAATATTACATATATTAATACATTTTAATTCATTATAATCAATTTCACTTTGAAACTGAATATAAAATTTTAATAAACTTTTAAACTTTTTTCTACTTTAAAACCCTGTTATTTCATCCTCTCGGTGGGATTAGTATTAATCTTAATTTTTTTACTTCTGTGAATTGAATTTAAAAAATACAACATAAACCATTTTATTTAGTTAACTATTTAGATTCTAATATTACTATGTTACTTTTTGACCAAAATGATTAGTAAAAGTGATTAGAATTAATCATAGTAGTTAAGGCCAAATTAAGCTTAATTAGGGACTAAACCTTAAAATTAAGGGCCAAAATGACCTATAAACTTTTCTAAAACCCATTTTATTTCCATATTTAGTCCATAAACCTTCAAATTTTTAGGGTTTTTTTTGTTTTTATGACTTTTTTTAGGTAAGAACATGTGCACATCTAACTTGTTTCTAAAAATTCCAAGTGAGTCTTTTTCCTTTTCTATAAAAGGCCACCACCTCTACCCATTCCTCACACCTCCCAAACCTTTTAAGATATCCCAAGATATACCCCAGTAGACTCCCAAAAATCCTCCCTTCTACCTTGAATCCTCCCTTTTGGCAGAAATCTTCTCAAGGAATCCTTTTGGCACAAACCAAAAGGAGTTACCTGATTTAGATGTAACATTTTCTCTCAAGCTCCTTTAATTTATTTTCCTTATACACCCCTACACTCTATTTATTATATTATTGTGTGAAAAAACCAGTATAATAAATATAATAAGATTTTTTTATTCAAATGTTATGACCTACACTTACACACACCTCAATCTAATGAACGTTGAACATGCTATTTCTATGTGTGGCGAACTACTGCCTCATGAAACAATGATTATTAATTTCTACTTACCAAAAATAATTATGGCCATTGTGATGGACAATATTTTTTGTATATATCATATATTATATTTATTATGAATTTAATTTTTTGTATTCCTTTTACAATACACATCTCTTTACATTCCATTTGGTGTTAATATGATAATCTTGTTTGAGGGAGTGTGGACTACCGCCCCCTCAAAGCGATGTGATTCATTCACACATCACATGAAATTCATTAGGGATGGGTTTAATGAAATTATATGATATATATGAAATATTAATGATACTATAATAATTATATATATATAAATATATATACATATGTCATTTACATACTTTGTTTCAATATGACAATAAAAACATAAACAATGTTCATGCGTACGTACGGCTTATCATCTCCATGAATAGTGTATTCCATTTAATACTTATTTATTATATAAATTATTATAATATGAATATAATGTATATATATGATATTTATATCATTATTTACATTATGTAATCATGATATAATTATAACAAGCAAATATGTAACTAATTAAGACACATGCAAAGAACAAAGTAAATTTTACCCAAAGTGAAACCTTAACATAGGATTATTAATAAGAGGGTAATATAAGGTTATAATAAAACATTATATGGTAAAAGATATAATAATATTATTATTTAAAAGATTTATAATAAAATTATATTTATTATATATAAATCTTGTACGGGTACGGAGAGAGTCAAGACACAAGGTAAGGGGATTTCATCTCACTTTAAATTTATATGAGATACATGTTTGGTTTTCCACTCTTTCCTTTTTTTTGGTGTATATACTACACATGATTGAATTATATTTATATTTTAAATAAATTTATGGGTATTCACATGTCCATTTTATGATCCTTCATTCATGGGGTTTAAGTTTCAAAAGTTACCAAATCGGTAAAATAACTTTGTCTTAATTTGCCCTATTTAAGACTCATGTTTTTGTATGCACCTAAAATATTTATTAAATGTGTAAATAAATTAATTTTATAAGTTACATAATGAAAATAAATATTTTATATATATATTAAGCTTTATTTAATTTCATTTATTACATGAAGAGTATGATCTAAAGTTACAAAGTTATAAGAGTTTATTGGGACAATCTCATTGCTTTTCAAGATTGTTTAAATTTATGTTTCATTTGATGAAATATTATGATCCATATCTCAAAGAAAATTCATGAAATTTATTATACTCTGGTTATCCATGATATACATATGTTTTCGTACCATTTTTCTACTCTTTGGTCCAAAAGATTTTAAATAAAGTGTTTTTAAGAAATCCTGACTTTACCCTCCCTTCGGTCAGAAATCTATGTTTTCTAAAAACTATTTACAAGAATATTATACCATTATCCTATAATATTTTAAATACATTTTTACCCTTTTTTATTTTACCAATATCTTAAGGGGAATCTTCTTGTCTCTTTCTGAACAAGTTATTCCTTCTAACCTTTTTACCATGAAAAAGGAATGTTCTTCTTAACTTTATATGACATGTATGGATTTACCCACCATCATTCCTTTGAAGATTCCTTTTCATTTTTTAAATGGTTAATATTTAATAAATTGTTTTAAAATTAATTTTCAAGGAAAAAAGTTTTCAAAATGGTTTCAAGTATTCTTTATATGTTTTCAAGTTATTTTCTGAGAAAATTATTTTTAAATGGTTTTATGTATAAAGAATCCTTTTAAAAGAAGAAAGGATATTTTCATCAAGAAAAAATTTTGAAAGATATTTCAAAACTATTTTTCATCTAATATGATATTCATGTATTTTACTCATGCCTTTTTTAAAATGCTCAAAATCTTCCATTCATATCCTTTCTATGGATGGGTTGCGCTTAATGACATAGTCTTTATAAAACCTATTTATCTTTCACAGGTTATATGTTTATGAAATATATTTCTATTTAATGGGTTATGCTTTGATGAAATGGTTATTAAACCTATATATTTTCCATAGGTTATGATGTGATGAAATTTTAATGATACCCATTTCATTTTATGGGTTATGATTTTATTTTTATTAGACCTATATATTTTTATGGGTCATGTTATGAGGAATGTTTTATTATCTTGAGGCACATGTGTGAATGATTTTACTATGAGATGGTTAGGAACTATATATCCCTCTAATGAATTTGGTAATGATAATTTTTATATGAGCTCAAAGGGTACACAGGTTGTAGCCCAATCCTGAAAAGAAATATGGTGTATGGGTTGTAGCCCAAGACTGAAAATAAAGAGGGTGTATTGGTTGTATCCCAAGAATAAATGAAAGAGGGTACATGAGTAGTATCCCAAGCCCTAAAATAATAAGATACATGGTTTTTAGACCAATACTAAAAGAAATATGGTACATAGGTTATATCCCAAGATTAAAAACAATAAGGTACATGGGTTGTATCCCAAGACTAAAATAAAGTGGGTACACGGGTTGCTAGCCCAAGCCCAAAGTTGGTACACAGGTCATACCCAAGCCTAACATGTTATAATGGTCTTGGTAGGTAGACCTGACATAAAAGTTATGATTCTTATTTGTATTCTACAAATACTATGTCTTATTCCTTAGTTATTATTTCATGGATCATGATGTTTATTTACTTATGATTCATGTCTTATAAACTACCAATATTTATCCCATAACTCATGTTTATGACCTTTGGTTTGAAAGGAATGATCTCCTAATGTTACGATCGTGTTATCATACTACTATGTTCATATTTATGCTCACATGTCTCCCTTGTTTACACTTACTGAGCATTTTATCTCACCCCTTTCTTATGTTTCCTTTCTCCAATTTATGAAAAAAGTTTTTAGGTAGAAATAGTAAAGTTGTAGATATTTATGGGAGATATTGAATATATTTCACCAGGATAGAAGATTTTGTTTCCATGTTTTCAAAGACACTAAACTATTATGTTCTTCTGGTGTGTATTTTTGTAATGTACTGAATATTCATCTAAAAAGATGAAATATCCATGTATGTTAAGTTTGGGTCAC
This sequence comes from Viscum album, assembly GCA_963277665.1. Taxonomy (NCBI): domain Eukaryota; kingdom Viridiplantae; phylum Streptophyta; class Magnoliopsida; order Santalales; family Viscaceae; genus Viscum; species Viscum album. Next base: position 1,329,442,452 of record OY728159.1, read on the forward strand.
TATAGCTGGTATCGAAGGAAATGTTTAGTCAACATTTGGAAACTATGATGAGAAAACCATAGTGATATACCTAGGTTTATTTCTAAGGATATGTCTAGGGATGTATCTAAGGATAATTATAAGGATGATTTAATGTTTGGGAAAATTTCATGGAATTTTGGTGAAGGATAGAGGAAGTGGTTTCCTAGAAATACATCTCTGTCTAGATACTACAAGTGGATGTGGCTCTAGCACAAATTTACCTAGGGGTAACAACTCTGAAAAAATGTTATATACTTGACTTGGGGTAATCTAGTACATGAAAATGGGCATTGTTGTACACTTTGCTTGACACTCCCAGGGGATATGCTTTGGGAATTCACAAACTCTTCACTAACCATCATGAAGGATTTAATTAGAAGTTTTCTATGAATAACCTAGGATAAACCTAAGGTGTCATAGATTAAGGAAGAATTCATAATTTATACATACTTTAAGTTACTCTTCGGGATTATGTGGTTCCTCGTTATGATAATTGTTTCTTACTCTATGATTTTGGTTTTAGTCAATAGTTGGAACCTGAAGGAACCTCATTTATAGTGATTGTGATGGATAGTGCAACGAATGTCCTCCTGAGGGTCCAAATGTTATGGGGTATAGAATATAAAACCTAATTTCTATACTCTCACGTCTTTCTGAATCTATGAATCATATTGAGTTTCCAAACTAGCAAAGGAGGGATCAAAGTTCTGTTGAGTCCTTTATGAGGCATCATCCACCTTCTTTCAGCAGGTCATCTAATTCACTTGTTTCTGAACACTAGATCAGTACCACTAAAAAGAAATTTTCTATTATCAGGTGTTTGGATCATGAGAAAGTCATTATGGCTATTTATCCATTAGAAAGTGAAGCAGACTAGTGTTGGACTCTAATCAAGAATATGAGGAAGCAAGATGAAATTTAATCCATGGATTGGGATGAGTTCAGGAACTTATTCTTGAATATGTAATTTACTCATGTCCTTCATACAAAGATAGAAAAGGAGTTCTTTGAGTTGAATAAAAATAATGATGAATATATCGGTACCTACGAGTCTAATTTCACATGACTTTTGATATATGCTTATGGAATTATCATTCAACCAAAAAGTAAGGTTGATAGGTTCTTTAGTGGCTTAAATCCAAGTCTCAAAAGGGCGTTTTCCATAAGATAATTTTGTAGTTATGAATAGATTTCATGTTTTGTAATCAAAGTTGAAATGGAGTTTGGAATTATGTATCAATCTCATGGTTTTAACCAGAAGAGGAAGATGGAGTTCAAAGGATAATAAAAAAACCATTGAGATAAGAATATTAGACTTCCTTTGTGCTCTACGTGTGGAAAGAAGCATGGTGGGAATTTTCTTAATGGGACTAGTAAATGTTTTAAGAGTGTAAAGGAAGGATATCGAGTGTTTTAATATCAAATTGATTGAAAAAAGTTATATAATTATGCAAATAATGAGATAACTCCTCAAGATGCACCTTCTACAATTTAGTGTTTTGATTGTAGGTAGTTTGGTTATTTCTATAGAAATTACCCAAATCCAATGGTTGATAATGATGATCAACACCAACAAACTCTAAATACAAAGGAAAAATGGAAATAATATGTGATCATAATGGATGAAGTGAACCGAGATGATTAAGAATTACTTATCCTTCCTTTTTTGGGAATTTTATGTTTGGTTTTGTATGAATAATCCCTATGAAAGTATTATTGTTCATCCTTTGGTGTTATTTCATTTTATTATATTTCTAGACATGGATTATGGAATAATAAAATGACATTTTATATTCTATCAGTACAAGGACGGACCCAAGTTTTTAATATAAATGATTTTGGTTAGAGATAAGAGCTTATTTAAGGAATAAAGGGTGAATTATAACCATTTATAGAAATTATAAGTTAAACTTAAAATTAAGTCATTAAGATTGAAGTGTTATCTTCCATATAAGGATTTATTCATATTGGATAGCATGTTAAAACTACCTTGTTTTGAAGGTAACTTATGGAAAATGGTATGGTATATCATGGATCTCATGATCTGTTAGTACTTCAGGAATGAAAAAAAATTACCTTCCTTTTTAGAGAAATATGTGAAGTAGATTAATGAAAAACAAATAATGATGATTTTATGAAATCATAAAAGTAATTCCTTTCATGAAAATTATTTTAACATTAGGAAAAATAATCTTTAATCCAAAAATATTCTTCTAGTACCATCGTTTCCTATGAATCAGATGGTCCCTTAGGTTATTACAGATTTATAGCTTTCTGATTGTTAAAATTATCATTAACTTGTTCTCTACCACTCTCCATCAGAACATGATAGTTATATTTTTCTTCCATATCTATTTTTTCACTTTCCACCTATGTTATCTCATATGGAAACCTAGTTATATGTCACTTTGGGTAACCAGTATGGTTCAAAATTTTCCTTTTTAAGGAAAGTTTTAGTATCCATTTTTATAATGTGGATTTCTATGAATTAAACTTTAAAGAATTTTACCTTTGATAAAACAGATGAATTTCAAGAGTGAAATTCGTTTTAATGGGGTAGAATTTAACGCACTGAGATTTTGTGAATTATTTTTTTCGAATTAATTTACCATTTTGATTTTTTTTTCATTTCACGTGAAACTAGAAATAGTTATTTATATATATATATATATATATATATATTAAAACTATATGTCAAACATTCCTTCCACATGTAATACCTAATTATCTTTCACTACACACAATACCAACTTGACTTGGGCTACACGCAACACTGAACATGGCGTATGATGCACACAACACCGAGTTTCTATGAAACATCTTTTTTTATATATATAATTAATTAAATGATATAATTATAACCTAACCGTTAAAAAATATATTAATAGTAATAAATAATTTCCAAATATTTCTTATAATTGTTTTATATAAATAAAATATATTTATAAAGAAATATATGATTTTCTATAAAGTCCTTCTATGTTAAAAAACATCATTTTCTCGAATGAACCGCTTCTAATAATGAAAGTAATTTTATAAATATTTAGAAATTTAATTTTATAAAATAAATTTCATTTTTAAATTTAAAACATAAAAATTATCCTAGGGTTAATTTTTGGGATTTTTCTGAGAAACTTCATTTTTTGATGAATAATGAAAAATACTGTTTTTAGTTAAAAACTACCTTTTTATCTATTTCAAACCTTGTTATTTCGTCTCATCTGTGGGATTAACTCTAATTTAATTTTTCTAATTTTGTGAATTGAATTTCAAAAATCCAACATAAACCATTTTATTTAGTCTAGTATTTATAGTATAATAATACTATGTTAATTTTTTACCAAAATTATTTGTAAAAGTGATTAAAATTAATCACAGTAGTTAAGGCCAAATTAAGCTTAATTAGGGACTAAACCTTAAAATTAAGGTCCCAAATGACCTATAAAATTGTCCAAACCCCATTTTATATATATATTTAGTCTATAAACCTTAAATTATTGTTTGTTTTTTGTTTTTTATTGCTTTTTTTTTGTAATAACATGTTCACACATAACTTGTTTCAAAAAATTACAAGTGAGTCTTTTTCCTTCCCTATAAAAGGCCACCACCTCTACCCATTCATCACACCTATCAAACCTTTTAATCTTGTAAAATATCAACCCAAGAATCCTAACAAAAATCCTAACTTCTAACTTTAATCCTCCCATTGTTCATAATTCTTCTCAAGGAATCCTTTTGGCACAAACCAAAAGGAGTTACTCGGTTTAGAGTTAATGTCTTCTCTCAATCTCCTTTAATTTATTTTCCTTATCCACCCCTCCAATATATTTATTACACTATTATGTAAAAAAACCAGTATCATAAATATAGTAGGATGTTTTTATGCAAATATTTTGACCTAAAATTACACACACCTCCATCTAATGGATATTGAACATACTATTTTTGTGTACAGTGAACTATTGCCTCACAAAACAATGATTAATCATTTCTCATTTACCACCAATCACGGTAGAAATTATTATGGAAATATATTTATATATTACATACATTATATTTACTATGCATTTAAGATTCTTTATTCCATTTACAACACACATCTCTTTACTTTTAATTTGGTGTTAATACGATAATCTTGTTTGAGGAAGTGTGGACTACTGCCCCCTCAAAGCGATGTGATTCGTTCACACACCACATGGAATGTATTAGGGATGAGTTTAATGAACTTATATGATATATATGAAATATTAATGATAATATAATAATGATATATTTATATATATACATACATATATATACATATGTCATTTGCATACTTTATTTCAATACAACAATAAAAACAAAAACAACGTTCATGCGTACGTATGGCTTACCATCTTCATGAATGGTGTATTCAATTTCATAATTATTTATGATATAAATTATTATAATATGAATATAATGGATATAAATTATATTTATATCATTATTTACATTCTGTAATCTTGATATAAGTATAAGGACCAAAGATATAACCAATTAAGACACATATGAAGAATAAAGTAAATTTTACCCGAAGTAAAACCTTAAAATAGGATTGTTAACATGAGGGTAATATAAGGTTATAATAAAACATTATATGGTAATTTATATAAGAATATTATTCTTTAAAATATTTATAATAAACTTATATTTATTATATAATAAGATTGTACGAGTATGGAGACAGTCAGGACACAAGGTAAGAGGATTTCATCTCACTTTTAATTTATGTGAGATACATGTTATGTTCACCACTATTTCCTTTTGTGTGGTGTATGTAATTAACATGATTTAATTATATTTATCTTATAAATAAATTTATGGTTATTATTATGTCCATTTTATGATCCTTCTTTTATGGGGTTTAAGTTACAAAAGTTACCAAATCGTTAAAATTGTTTTGTCTCAATTTTTCTTCTTTGAGACTCATGTTTTGTTATACACCTAAAATATTTATTCAATGTGTATATACATCAATTTTACACATTATATAATGAATCTAAATCATTTAATTATATTTTAAGCTTCATGTAATTTCATTTCTTACATGGAGATTACAATCTCAAGTTACCAAGTTATAAGAGTTTATTAAGACAATCTCATCGCTTTTTGAGATTGTTTAGGTTTATGTTTCATTTGATGAAATATTATGATTAATATCTTAATTAAATTCATGAATTTTATTATCCTATGTTTATCCATGATATAATCATGTATTGGCACCATTTTCCTGCTATTTATTCCAAAATATAGTTAATAAAGTGTTTTTAAGAAATCCCAACTATACCCTCCCTTCGGTCAAAAATCTATGTTTTCTAAAAAGTGTTTCCAAGAATATTATACCATTATCCTATAAGATTTTAAATAATTTTTTACCCTTTTTTATTTTACCAATATATTCAAGGTAATCTTATTATCGCTTTTCGAACAAGTAATTACTTATAACCTTTAACCATGTAAAAGGAATGTTCTTTTTAACTTCATATGACATGTATGGATTTACCCACCATTATTCATTTGAAAATTACTTTTAATTTTTAAAAGTTTAATCTTTAATAAAAAAAATTAAAAGTTATTTTCAAGGAAAATGGTTTTTAAAATGGTTTCAATACTTTTTTACATGTTTTCAAGGTATTTTCTAAGAAAATAATTTTTAAATGGTTTTATGTATTAACAAACATTTTTCAAAGAAGAAATAATACTTTCCTCAAGAAAGATTTTTGAAACATAGTTCAAAAATATTTTCCATCAAATATGACATCTATGGATGTTACTCATTCCCTTTTTGTAAATTCTCACAAGGTTTCATTCATATCCTTTCTATGAATGGGTTATTCTTAATATCATGGTATTTATGAAACCTTTTTCTCTTTCACAGATTATATGTTTATGAAATAAATTTCTCTTTCATGGGTTATTCTTTGATGAAATGGTCATCAAACCTATCTATTTTCCATAGGATATGATATGCTGAAATTTTAATGATACCCATTTCATTTTATGGGTTATGATTTTATTTTTATAATACCTATATCTTTTTATGGGTCATGATATGATTAATGTTTTATTATCTTGTGGCACACATGTGAATCATTTTACTATGAGATGGGTTGGACCTATATATCCCTCCAATGCATTGGATAATGATAAGTTTTATATGATATCAAAGGGTACATGGGTTATATCACAATCCCGAAAATAAAGAGGTTGTATGGGTTGTAGCCCAAGACGAAAAAGAAAGAGGTTGTACGGGTTATATCCCAAGCCTAAATGAAAGAGGGTACATGGGTAGTAGCCCAACCCCTAAAATAAGAAGGTACATGGGTTGTATCCCAAGCCTAAAAGAAAGAGGGTACACCGGTTGTAGACCAAGCCCAAAAATAAGAAGGTATATGGGTTTTAGACTAAGCCTAAAATAAAGTAGGTACATGGGTTGCTTTCCCAAGATCTAAGTAGGTACACGGGTCGTAGCCCAAGCCTAACATGTTATAAAGTTCTTGGTAGGTATCCCTAACATAAAAGTTTCTATTATTATATGTATGCCATAAATCCTATGTCGTATTCCTTATTTATGATTTCATGGATCATGATGTTTATTTCCTTATGATTCATGTCTTATAAACTGCCAAGTTTTATCCCATAAATCATGTTTATAACCTTTGATATGAAGGGTATGATCTCCTAATGTTATGATCACATTATCATACTACTATGTTCGTGTTTATGCTCACATGTCTCCCTTTTTTACCCTTACTGATTATCTAAGATCACCCATTTCTTATTTTTCCTTTCTCTAGGTTATGAAGAAAGGTTTTAGGTATAATTACTAAAGTTGGAGTTATTTATAAGAGATATTGAAGATCTTTCACCAAGATAGAAGGTTTTGTTCCCATGTTTCTGAAGACACTAAACTATTATGGTTCTCTGGAATGTATTTTTGTAATGTATTGAATATTCATCTAAAAATATATAATATCCATGTATGTTAATCATGGGTCACTATACCTAAGGCCCACTTCCAATGTTCCATGTGTTGGAAACTAGAACCAAGCTTATAAAACATACAAATGGGAGGCATTACCATTATAGAACCAAGAAATACATAAATAAAACTCATATCAACACCATTATATAAATAAACAAGATCAAAAATAACCCCAAATTGCATAAATGATTTTAGAAAAATATAAATTCCAAATAAAATTCCAATAAAACTCTTATGTATAACTTATACATTAAAAACAAATATCCAAGATATTATTATCCATCTTGGTCACCAATATCGCTTGAAAATTCTAAAAAATAATTTATATATATGTGGGTGAGAATAATAGGTGTAATTAGTATAATCACACTCAAGACCTTACATGAAAATTTGGAAAGAGTATAATAATACATCAATGAAAATACAACAGAACAAACATGCACTTATCAGGTGAACTTCTAATCTACCTAACCAATGCGCACTCCCCAAATAGTGTGCCTAGACATAATACAATTGCATAAAAGAATATAATGTGGAACCCCATAACCACTTTCCCATTGTTTTGTCTCTCTCACACCCCAACATCAAACATATTATGTTCCCAATCCATTTTTCAACCATTCTACATCACATCATGTCTCATATTCACATCTCTTATCAAGTACAATAGGGTATCATGAACACAGGGGACATTGACCTCATTCCCTCATCCTACCATGCATAACCCCCATCATATAATTTCATCTCATCCAATACCACTTAGAGCCTTCCCATTAACCTATCCCATATCCTCATATCAATACCCCATAGGGTCTTCCAATGCACATATACCTCCTTATCCATACACTATAGGGTCTAAAAGTACATCATGTACATCATGTACCAGTCATCACACCAACATGTCAGAGGGTCTGATAGTACCTCGTATAATGTAGTTGTATGATATTACCTACTTCGATCCATCACTTATAGTGCCATACATAGAAGAGAGATCAGGGAAGAGGAAGAAGTCATCCATACATTCCCTTACTAACCTTGATGTTAGGGTAATAAAATGGTTTCCAAATCATGTTGGGCATCGATAGGGATATTCATTTCTATTGGGTTGTATAGAGGTCCCAAATAAATACATCAAATAAGTAAAAACAAACACACCACACACAATCCCAACCTAAAGGAGTTTACACTAACCATAACCACCACATCACATTAATATAACCACACTACTACTTCCCCATGCTACCATCGCTACCAACTATTCACCACAACCATCCCCACATCCCATGAAAATTTCCACACTCCATAGGTGCAATTTATAGTTGTCATAACATTATTCCATTTTCAAATTTACCATTAAACCACTAATTTATGTTTGTAAAGATATTAAATATCAAATTTAGGGTAAAACCACTCAATCCATCACACACATTAATCTCATCCATTAATTATTCATTTCAAACACCAATTATTCATTTTTACCCATCAATTGATTCAATTCCATCCAAACCCATTTCATGTTCATTATTACCAACTATATTTCATACCACTAGGATACTTACATAAAATCCCACACTAAAAATTCATGTAATTTCCCATAACAACCCACCAATTTCACTTTCTAACAATTTAAAGGTAGTCACAGCTTCCCTGCACAATCAATAACCTCAACCAGATCCCACTATGCCATCTATGGAATCTGACACAACACCAACTACATAACCAAAATCTCAATATAACCAACGTTATGTGATCCATTACATCTACTATAGAGCCTAATTCCCAAAATCATGATAAAACCCACAATAATAAAATAATCATAGCCACTATAATAAAATTTATCACAACACATAACTATAATTTCACCACCAAGCACTGCCACATTCTTTCATATACAAAACATTTCTTAAAAAATCATTTTCACACATAATTATTTTAATACAGTATTTAAGTGATTATAATTTTATGAAAGTTGAATCCATAATAAAATTACAACAGTAACACACGAGTTTCAATAACATCAATTATTTTTTACTATAATATTAAAAATTAACCAAGATGGAAATAAATGTCAGAAAAGAAGATAACAATGCATGAAACACCCCATTGTAATTTATTTTTTATCATGATTTATTATCTTTATCTCACAAATATATACTACCTAAAAAATGTTAAAATATATTTCTAATCTCAAAATTTACATATAAAATGAGAGAGTTCTCAAATCACTTACCTCAACAAGAGCTTCACAATATTTTTCAGAAAGATGATGCAAGGAAGAGACAATACCAAGGCTAATATCACACTATATAAACCTTTAGTAACCTAATCATAACATCCATTATAAACCACTTGTTCTAACTCTCAGAATTCTACCAAATAACATATCCACAACCTTCTCTAGATGATGAAAAAAATGAAACCAAGAATGAAAATGGAATAACTCACCTCAAATCACTAATACATGATCTCTTGGATCCAAAGTCCAAATATAAGTGATATGGACTAAAATATATCTTAAAATTACCTTAGAGTATCCAAATAGTTGAGGGAATTAGAGGTGAAAGATGTAAATTTAGGTAATTCCCTTTTATTTATACTTATAATGCAATACAGGAAAGAATAATGAAATTCTAAAGGTAACACCTCAATGTTAAGGTTTTTATACATAACCATGGCGAAACATTTTTTGATATAAAAAAAATGGGTCTCAAACCAAATCCACTTATAAATCATGCCATGGATCTCTCACAGATCCTTTACACTCAAAGATTCGCCATAGTGCACAGAAAAAACCTTGTTGTAGTGAGCCTTCAGAATCAAGAGGTACAAAAAATTGATCCCTTAAGCTCCATAAATAATCTCTAAGGACCACACTATAATAATATGGCTTATAATTTATCAAAATATACTCACAATTAGACTATTACACTACTAAATTCCACACCACAAGGGTCCCTAAGATGAGAGAGCCATCAAAATCTAACCCTAGGTCCCTAATCCAGAACCGCCAAAACCACACCAAAACCATGTATTCCAACATTACCTTCATAGAACCACACACACCTAATTTCCAAATAATAAAGTCCCCAAATAAAAATTCAGCTAAACTCTAATATTCTCTCTTGAAATTTTATCTTGATACCTATAACTACCAGAACACATAATGTAATAGACAAAGAATGTTTATACTGTTACATAGACTCTTATGTGGATTTAGTGACCACTTACTAATCAGAACTATTTTGGATCAAAAATCCTTCATTAAGGAAGAAAACATATCTTTGATACAATTTTATATCATTCTGATGTATTTAGTAACTATCATTTGTGTATCTTCTAATAACTGGTTCACCATACCCTCCATAAAAAAATAACACATACTTTATATGCCTCAAGTAATGTATTATATTATTTACAACCACCTAATATAGATCACCAAGGTATTCTTGAAATATTCCTACTATTATCAAGCCATAGTCAAGATCAAATTTGGTACATATAATTTCATACATGATAAAACATATCAAATAATCATATGTAATTCAACTCATTCCCCCTTCCCCGACTTATATTTGAGGAAAAAATTTCTTAGAGAGGTATATATCATGTGAAACTATAAAAAATACCACATTATATTATTCCATTATAAATATCACTATTTATTTATCAATATATTCACCTTAACTTTGTCAAATAAGTCTCTTAGATCTATCATTATAGATCTTGATCCCTATAATGCAGAATAATTCACCAAAGTCTTTCTTAGAGAATGATTTTTTAATCATGTCATAATTGAATGTAAAAATGGTATCTCATTTACCATCATTAATATATCATTAACATATAATCCTAGAAAAACTACTATACTCACACTAAACCTTTTATAGATACATGGCTCGTATTTATTATTTATTAAACCAAATTCTCTTAAGGATTCATAAAAACAAATCTTCCATGATATTAATTGTTTATGTAGCTAATAAATGGATCTCTAAAACATTTTAATCTTATTAGCATCCTTTGGAGTAATAAACCCTTATTTTTGTGTTGTATATACATCATCCACTAGGTTTAAATTTAGAAAAACTATTTTGATATCTATATAATAAATCTAATATGTATTTTAAGATGGTATAACAAGTATAATTTTAATTAATTTCATAATACAAACTATTGAAAAAATTTCTTCATAGTCTATGCCTTGACTTGTCATAAACCATTTATTAATAGATCATAATTTATAGGTACTTTATTTACCACCCATTTCCATATTCTTCTCTAATACTTATTGACAACCAATAATATTTATATAAACTAGATATTCACTAAAACCCAAACATGGTTATGGTATATGGTATCTATTTCATAATTTCTGGATTATTTCCAATTTATATATTCTAATATTGTCACTTCATCCTTAAATTATAGAGATTTATTATCTTTTAATAATAATTTTGAACCTTCCATGGTGACTAGAAAATCCTATCTCTCTAGATCTCTAACCACTATGATGATTCTAGTTATTGCTTGTGTTGTTGAAGGATCCTTTTCCACTGGGATTTTTGGAATTTTTTCTTAGGACAAATATTTTGTATCTTGGTCCTTGAATTCATAAAATCTTCCCTTTATCCCATTATCACTTTTTTATATGTGATCCATCTCAAGGAATACATAATTTCTTTCCATTATTAACTTTTTTATAAGGGTTCGTATAGAAAATAACCCCTTATTTATCTAATATATCCTATAAAGATATAATTTTTGTAATTAGGTTGTAAGTTTTCTTCTGAAAGTAGTTGTAAAAACTCTTCACATACCCAAAAATTTATATTTGATGACACATATATCCTCCTGAATCATAACTCATATGGAATTATATTTGTCTCATTATTTGGAACCCATTTTAGCATGTAAACTATATTTTGTAATGCGCATCCCCAAAAGGATAATGGAATACATGAGTGAATCTTCATTGATATCATGATGTCCAACAAGTTTCACTCACTTATTTTAATGGAATAATTACACTATGAAATATAAGGACGATATATTTGAGATAATATCCCAAAATCCCTTAGATAATTGATGAAATATTAGTTATGATATTCATCTATAGTGTCCAGGTAGAGTTTTATTATTTTCTGACCAACATAGTTCTCTACATTATTCTTGTATTCATTCCATTTATGAATGTAGTTTTAATTACACCAAATTAAATTGACATATCCATATCCAAAATGTTATTTCTAAAATTTATGAATCAAGGGTATCCACCTTTATATTCTATTAGAAAAGGTCCACACACATAAATTTTAATTAATTGTATAATCTATGTAACACGTTTACCTTTTCTATTAAATAAAGATTTGATCTATTTTAATTACAAAAAATAAATATATATATATGAAAATTTTCTTACTCCAAAATAATCAAAATATACTTATTGATATAGTTTAGTCAATTTATTCTCATTTACATGACTAATATGTTGATTCCACAGCTAGGTGTGTTATGAGTCATGCGAACTTGATTTTTTTTTATTTAAAATAATTGAACTTCATACTCTATTATATAAAGAATGTTATTCAAATATTTAATCCCATAAACTTTTTATCTTTATTAAAGTAGTGGTATTTATTTTTAAATTTGGAAATAAATCCATCCATATCTAAACTAGATATAGATATTATTTACTTGTTATATAGGGAAAATAATAATGATTCATTAAAAAAATAATCAATTATATTAGGAATATGAGACGATAGGCTAAAATAGTTAGTGAAACTATTCTATCTCTGTTGGAAGCTATAAGATTCACCTTACCTATGGTAATATTATGTAATATACTTGTTTTATGTATTTTGATAAAAATGTGAGTACTGAAAGCTATATCTAATATCTAATGTGTATAAATAAAGATATTTATCATGTTAATGAACAAACATGAAGCTTCCCCTTACTTATTTACTAAGGCATAGTTTTTATTCTTGTGGAATTTATTGATATTAAAAAACACACTAATTCTTATTCCTACACCCATATCTTGATCTTTCTTCTCTTATAAGGGAAGTGTGAGGACACCTTAGAGTTTGAGATAGTCTTAGACCATTTAACTTTTCCTTTCCTCTTATTCACCACAAATATTTATCATTTTTTATTCTTATTATATTTATCTTCTCAAAAAATGAGATTTAATGAATCTTTAATCTACTTATATATATTTTTCATATTTAAGTTCACAATAAAACTTGAGAATATCTAAGTATGTTAGGAAATGATGAGGTTTTTGCATAATTATTTGGGTATATTTAAACCTTGAATTTCAAAATTCAACATGTATAAAATTATATTTTTTATATTAGGTATAACTGGTTAAACTTTTACAACCTTAAATGTAAATAGTTCCTTAGAGATCTCATACCTCTATTATCATGTTTTCTATAAATAAAGATTATGGAGATAAGACAAAATGTTGTATACATCCATTTCTTCATGATTCTTTTATAGATCATTATTCATAAATAATAAGATGAGGAATTGTACATACAATACATCATCTATATGCTTCTAGAAGACACTATGATCCTTCTCACTTTCCCCCTTATAGGGATATATTGGAATATGAACTTTAGTATATATAACTTAATCTCTTAGCCTAATAAGATGCATAGGCACCTATACCACTCCGATAAGTTATCATTGGTCAAGATATTAACTTTATATTTCATAGTTTACTAGTATATCATTGGGGTTGAATAACTATCAATTTTCTATAACAAATAAAAGTATATTTTAGTACTTAATATTGATTACCAAGTTTGATGTAATAATTTTAATTTTATTAGTCTCCTATTATTTTATCAAATCTCGAAATCTCTTCCCATTTGATTTATAATATCCAACTGTGTAGATATTATAGTGTTAAGGATACATGTTTCAACTTAATCAACCTATAAAAGATAATGATTAAATTATTTGAATATATTTAGGTAGGTGGTATTTTTAAAAGAAATAACTCATAGTTACTTGATCTGTTGACTGGATTCCTCAATCCATAAATCCTTAACTCATATTACCTCAAAAAATAGCTCCAAATAACACCAAATCATTCAAGGAAAACTTCTCTTTATGATAACTTTGTAGATTTAATCTAATAAATTCATTAGACCTACTCGATAAATAAAAGTATCTAAGAAAAGGATCGACCAATACTTTGATCTATAGTTTCATTATAACTCAAGTAATGGAAGATGATGATTGAATTAATATTTAACTAGAGGAATTTTGTTTAACTTATGGATAAAAATTATTTATTTTAACCTTCATATTATTGTTAATATTATGTTTAGTTTACATAATTAAATAACCATTTCTAATAAAATAATTTATGTACTATAATTATATTTTATTTCATCTTGCATGATTGATATTTACTAATTTTATTTGACCTAGTTTTATCATAAAATAAAGATGAATTTAATAAATAAATAACTATGAACTTGAAAAGAAATGTAAATAAGTGAAATGATCATGAGAGTTTAATTACAGGTTTCTTTATCAAGTGAAGGATAAAAAAACCTAGACCATAGGGGAAAACCTCCTTGAGTTGATACTTGAATCGAGTTGCAACATTCATCTATTATCCTGTGTATCTCCTTGGTTGGTTTCACTTCTAATCCTATCTTGAATCATCCACTGTCACTTAGAGTTTCATACTTTAAAATTGTTACTCACTCTAAGGTGTGGGAAACTAAGGATATAGGGTTACATAAATAATCCTTGAACATTCTGGCCTAGTAATGAAGGATGAGATGAAAAAAATAATCATATTTAATTTAATAATAAATTTATGAACATAAATTCATGAAATAAATAATAAAATTAAATATAAAATAGATATATACAAATGTTTTTCGATCTATTGATCATTCATAACATGAAATGACTATACATATGACTTGTTATCATTAATATCAATTCACACTTTAAAATGATAAATTTATCAAATTAAAAAATTAATTACCTTATTAATTAATTAATTAATTATCATAATTACTAATCTAAATTATCCTTGAGATTCCTATATTTCATCATTTTAAATAAATTAATTAAATTGATTTTAATTTATAATAAAATAATTACATGGCATGTACTGAAGGTGGCACAATGTATACCCTTCTGTGTATGACTAAACCCATTTCTAGAGTTTAATACATATCTGGATTGCACTATCACTCAACAAAAAATGTGATTAACTATTTGTATGGTCCTATTAATAGACTGTATAATTACATAAAAAGTAATCCTATACAACATCTCATGATATTGCATGCCTTGTTGTGTCATGTGTCTAGCCATTAATAATATTTATAACAACATAATATTCCTCAAATATATATAGTGTGTACTAATTGTGATTACAATTGAGTATATGTAATGTATGAAGACTATGCATGAATTTAATTTACATAATTTTATAGAAAATAATTTTTAAATCATTTAATTCATCATGACTATATGAAAATCAAATGGTGTATCATTCATCTGAAAAATCCTATCACACGGAATGCACATCTAGCTACACTCCATGAATTTTGGTCTCAATTTAATTATTATCCCCATCATTGAATCACAATACATGAATTTGATAGTATGTAAATAAGTCAACTCATATTACAATTTTTGTAATGAAAACTTCACAATGTATAATTTGTTTCTGTCCACCCACACTACATGCCTAGAGACTTATCATGTATCTCGTGAAGATTATCATGAGTTACATGATGTGTAAAACTAGCTACTAGCATGAAATCCATTACCTTGGACATGAATCTGTTCATTTGATCACATGGGTCTCATTTAATACCTTGATTTCTTTCCTAGAACCCCACTTTCAATTTCCTAATGGAGCCACTTATTCAAAAAACAGTTATCCCTACATGCCAATACATGTTTCTTTCATTATGCTTTTACCTCACTCACACATACCCTAGGAAACTCTAGAGGATGTCACCCATCCAAATAGTACTCCAAGAAATGAATTTGTAAATGTAGATTTCTAATCATGTAGGTTCCAAAAAAGAAAGGTGCACCTTGTTGACATGGGTAGTAACATTTGGTCTTTTAAGTCTTACTTTTCAAGGGGTGTTACTCTCTCCACACGTTTAAAGAATATTATAATCATTGTGTACCCCACACCTAAAACATAGGAAGTACCACTACACTTGTATTTGGTTGTTGTCTTTTATTCCATTTTTAATGACCTTCCCTACTTGGACCATGAACTTGGTCAAAAAATCCCATGTGTCTCCAGTGTAGTAATTCGACCCCGGTAAGCCTTGATCCAGTTTCAACTACCATTACATTAGCATGATTACGAGGAATAAAATCCAAAAGGACTGATTAGTTTAGTAGTTTTTTAAAACCATATTACAAACATGATACCCATATTATACTAGGAAATATAAAATAATACATAATACATAGTGGAGACTAATAAAAAGCATCCTTGAAACTCATTCTAAGAATTAATCTTTATATCCCAGGGAAAGGAAAAAATAAGGTTGAGATCAAATGATCAGTAAGTTAAATCATAAAAAATATGTAATCATGAATAAATAAGAACAAAAAACATGTAATGGTAAATAACTGAACACAATTTCTATTTAAACAACAGGATAAGGCATAATTAATATTGAATGGTATGTAACTAAAACACATGCCATTTAATCAATAAACTAAGAATTAACTACATCTATAAATAATTTCAAATAAAAATAACATGGGTAAATAATAACTAAATTTGAATAAATTCAATGCCTAATTATTGGATTCCATGTTTCCTAGGTACATTTTACCTTTACCGTCAATAAACTTCACAATACATTTTATAATATATCTGATAAAAACTCATCTGATTGGCCAAATGATTCGTCTCATGAGACTATCAATGCATCGAGGAATATGTATAAATGGGAACCACCCATGTTTTACCTTTAAAAATAATTCCTCATAAATATAATAATCTATTTAATTCAATAACAATGTTCCTTATAAAATATTTGTATTGAGTGAAAGATATAGATTTACCAATATTTCCACAGTTAATCAAATAAATGTTAAGTACACACCATATGTAAAAATGGTATAATGTTTATGAAATAATTATACCTATCAAATAATAGTATGTATATATAAAATAAATGTTATTTCCAAAGTAAAATGGTCATAATGAAGTTATTTTTTCAATAGAAAGTTAACAATCAAAAAATAAAGTGATATTGCAAAGATAACTTTTACCACATGGTAATTTTAAAGTCAAACCCCTTGGATTATATAATTAAAATTCAAACATATAATACCATGATATATGATTTAATCAGGATTTTAAATGATATTGGGTTATTATATACACCTCAAAAAATAAATAAGTGGTGAATATGACATTTATCTTATGGATGTAAAATTTGAGATGAAAATCTCTTACCTTACGCTTATTTTTGGTTGAACACTCTTTAAAATCATGTATAATGGTTTTAATAATGTTATTAAATTACAATAGAACCATATTATTATCTATGATATCTAATATAGTCCTTTTATAGCATATTATAACCCGTTCATTAATAATCATTAATCATTTTCATAATTTCATGTGTTAATTTCCTAGTTGTTCGAGTATGTCTCTATTTTTTAATTTTAATTACTATTAAATATATCATGATTTACTCATATCCATAATTTAAAAAATTATTTAAATATTATATATATTCAGAATATATGTATTTATAGTAATCCATAAAGTTTTGAGATAGGAAATGAAATATATCGTTCATAGAGATGGTAGGTCGTGCGTATGTATGAATGTTGTTTCCATTTTCTAGTAGTATTAAAAGAATGGAAATTAAATGATATATATGCATATTATAATTAAATCATCATATAATTTCATATTTATCACATATTTTAATTAAAATCATTCTTAAAACATTCCATATAATGTGTGAACGTATTGCATCCCTTTGAGGAGGAGGTAGTCCACATATCCACAAATGATGTTACCGTATTTCCACAAAATAAAAATAATGGAGGTATGTGTTATATAATAATTAAATAAGTATTAAGGAAACATAAATATCATATATATCATAAAAAAATATTTTGTCCATCATAATTCCCAACCATGAGAGGTGGTAAAGGAAAAAATGAACAACATTGTTTCACGAGGCGGTAGTCCTCCGTACACACGAACTGTAAATTTATTACCCATTTGATGGAATCGTGTGTAGGTATAGGCCAAAACCATAAAATAAAAACATATTAGTATATTTAGGATATTGATTTTATTATATTTTCAAGGAATAATAAGAAATTAATGGTTTGAGAAAGAAATAAAACAAAAGTGATGGTTGAAGAATGTTTCCTCTTCTTCAGGTAACTCTTTTTGGTTTTCACAAAAAGACTTAATTGGATTGATTTATTCCAAAATTTAGGATTCAAGGTTGAGTTGAGTTGTTTTGGGAGATTATTTGGGTATATTTTGGGTGATACAAGTGGCTTGATAGGTTTGAATAAGTGGGGGAGTGAATGCCTTTTTATAGAAGAGGGGGAGTGATATTATTATAACTATAAAAATCTAAACACTATTGGTATGTATCCCTTACCTAATATTCTATAAAATTTATAAAAATATTGATAAAATTGAATTTATATTCGAGAAAAATCTCTAACATAAAAAAATAATTTTATTTTTATAATTTTGTTCCTTAACTTCTATGTTTCCCCACTTTTACCATTTTGGTTTTTATTAAGGTAACCGGTTTTATAACCTAAGTAATTTAACCATTAAGACTAAATTAAAGTGATATTTTTTAAAAAAATATAGAACAACTTAATTATAAATATTATATCTAATTTAAAAAATAAAAATCTCATATGTGTTGAAAATTAATTTTAACAGAAGCGCATGTAACGCACAAAAACACTAATTTAACCTGAACCATGCTAACAATGTTTTCACTATTTAGGGGTAAATGTATTCATTATAAAAGATAAATTAGTCCATAATTATACCATATTATATTTATTAACATTTAAAAATAAACTTTAATAATGTATTATTTTTAGTAAATTTTAAATCTTTAAATAAAATATCATTTATTATAAATTGACATTAATGTCTATTTTGAAATTATTTACTTAATTTAAATTTAAAAATATCAATACAATGATGGAATTGAAATTTTTTAATTTAAAATTTATGTAACATGAAATATTCATATAAAAAATAAGGGACCATAATAATTCATTTAATTTTATTCACTTTTAATATTTTTAGTATCATTTGTTATATTTAATTATTAACTAAATAATCATTGTGTTAAAGTTTCTTAAGAGTTTAATGTAATTATATCATCTCTAAAATTAAAGTTAAATTATCGTGATAAAAAAACTAATTTAAATTTAAAAATAATTTTTATAACCAAAACTTTGTAGATTTTTCCATACTACAATGCTTTATAGGAATTAAAAACAAGGAATGTACATTTTTTATCTTTTTCTTTACTTAACTTATTATATGGGTCACTTTCATGAACATGTGTCCTAATAACTCATAATATTCGAACCAAATGGGGTATATGGTCTAAATATTTTTATAAAATATATTTTGGATAAGTGAATATTCCATTTTGGCCCTTAAGTTTAATGTTTAGTCCCTTGTTAAGGTTAATTTTATCTTAATTGTTGTAATTAATTTTTAACTGCATTCACTAATATTTTTAGTAAAAAACTAAGTTGAAATTACTAGACATTATCTATTATTATAATTACAAATATGGAATCCATTATTCTAAATTCTATTTATATAATTTGAAATTTTAATTTTAATTTAATCCCACAGATGGGATGACAAAGTGGGCTTTTAAAGTAAAAATGTTCAAAAGTTTGAAATGTTTTTATATCCAATTTTATTGTGAAATTGATTCCAATGAAATAAATTGGATTAATCAATGTATACTTTTACTAAATATACTTTAAAACAAAATTAAAATATAATTTTACTATATAAATAAATTTTATGAATAAGCATTTTTCAATTAAAATTCATTATTTTTCACTATTTATCAAAAAATTAAACTTCTTAGAAAAAATACAAAAAAAACACCCTAATATAATTTTTACATTATTAATTCAAAAATTATGTTTATTTTGAAAAATAAAATTTAAAAAATGGTCAAAAAATAAGTTTAAAATTGGTGTGCCCATTAAAAGTTGGAAAAAACACGGTCTTGCGTGTAAGGCAAGATAACTCAGTGTTGTGTGTAGCATAAATATAATGTGGTGTTGCGTATAAAGAAAGATATAAATAATAATAATTTTATTCTAAAATTAAAAATATTTTAATTTTTTGGGGTGTTAAATTCTCCCCACCTTAATTAAATTGCGTCATCACAAATAAAACTTGATCTCAGTAATTAAGGGATTGATATTTGAAAATACTACTATTGAAAAATCCACATCATAAATAGGTATAATAAAAATATTATTAATAATAGGTAAATAAAAATATAAGGTCACCATAAAAATTAGATTTAAAATAAGTGAATATTAGAGAATACATTGAAATTGAATAGAAATATAACTATCAAGTTTTGATGGAGAGTGATAGAGAACTTGTTCAGTTAAAAGTTGATGACCACAATCCTTAAACCATATTTATAGAAACGATGATTGATATAATCAAAAATTACGATAATATGACAATATTTTTTTTAAAGACCATTTTCCCTTGAGTTTAGGAATTCTTTCACTCTCTAAGAATATAAGTAAATATATGTTTCTATTTTATAAGCACAGTATGATCCTTTAGTTGTCCCTTGAACTATTTTTAATTCATTTATTAGAACATGTTGCATAATATAGTGAATTAATACATTAACCTCTAAACCCTCATTCACAGATCAACTTAAACCATTTCATAAATGGTTAACCTTTCCAAAAGATCATGATAAAATGCTTTTGGAACATTTCCATGGTAGTTAGTGATACCCACTTTAATTTATCTATATGAATAATATCTTTTTTTAAATCTCATTAACTAAAAATTAGGAAAATATTAGATCTTATCTTTCCTTCAACCATGTGTTTTCTAAAAAGTTCAAATTGCTACTGAATCACATTTCTTGGTTATCAACACCAATCAAAATAATATTTTAAATCCTTGGTGAAAAAGTATCCTAGTACAAGCCTTATACATTCCATAATACTTGAAACCAAGATATCATCAACAACATACTTTTAAAAAATTATTCAAGGAACCAAATAAAGGATAAAATTAATCATTTCACTTTAGCTATATTAATAGCATAAGTTTTACCTTGATCTATTAACTTCTTCTGAGGTATATTCCCTAGATTATTAGAGAGTCTTTTTTTATAAACCCTCTTCTCCTTGAAGTTATAAAACCAAATAACATATTTTCCCTTATTCTATTTGAATTATTTTTTCCAGTGACCTTTATCTACACACTTATAACATACTCCCAATCCTTTCAATCTTTCCCAGGGTGATTCTTTCCATAGATATCACATGTGGGAAAATCCTTATTTTCATTTTTCCCTTTATCCATTATTTTTTCATCCATCCTCTTATTCTATTTCTTACATTTTAATCCATAATACTTGGATAATTATTTATCTATATTTATAAAACATAAAACTATTTCATCATATGAAGAAAAATTTTGAGACACCAGCATCCTTTGGAGACTTATCTTAAGTCCTTCAAAGAAATGGTCAATCTCAAATTCTATGTTGTATCTAAAATCCATAACATATCTTTCTACCCTTATAAAGGTATCTTCATACTCTACAACACTTTCTTACTCCTTTTTATTTAAACTAGGAAAGTTTCTGTCCATCTCAATTTGTTTCTCACAAGGTAAATATTTTTGAAAGAATGTTTCCTTAAAAAATTTCTATTCCATGAGTTCTATTTACTCTTCCTTTATAGTATTTTGGATCAATGACCACCATTGATCCATAACACCATTGAGATAATACACTTCAAGTGTAACCTTTTCATTTTCACCACACCCCAATGCCATAAATATCTCCCCTAAGGACTTAATCCATTTCTTAGCTACCATTGGATCAACAGTCCCACTAAAAGATGGGGTCCTTTTTCACATAAAGAAATACAACACCAAAAAATATCACTATAGAATAGGTTTCTCTATCTGAGAAAGATTATGGGTCATAACCTGATTAAGCTTACCTAATATTCCATAACATGCTCAATTCCAAAACCAGATACATAGACTTTCTCAATTGGAAAACCTCTATATTGGAAATGATTATTGATACACTTATTCCTTCTAGTTTAAATTTCTAAACAATGGAATACAGTATATTTGACCATAAAATTATGTAACATAATGTTTAATACCAAAACTAGTGAAATACATAACATAAATTGAAAATTTTATGCATAAATAATCTCATAATAATAAACTTGTTTTCTTTGGGATGTTCTTATATAATTATCAAAAAAATCAATCATAAGTTTATGTTCACTAATATATGTTTTCCTAAATCTAGTTTCCAAGTGTTCTACTAAACTTCCTTTCATACTAACTATAGCAACTTGACTCTAAGTAATCCCAGATTCGGTATATACTACCATTACATTGTAATGATTACAAGGAATCAAATCCTAAAGGTCATATCATTTTAGTAGTTTTGGAAATATATATTATATACATGATACCCATATTACATTGGGAGATAGAAAATAAAACATAATACATAACAAATACTAATAAATTACATCCTTGAAACTCATTATCAGAATTCATCTCCATATCCCAGGGAAAGGAAAAAATAAGGGTGGGCTCAAATTATCACTAAGGGTAAGATTACAATAGAAGTAATCATGAATAAATAAGAATAAATAATATGTAAAGGTAAATAACATAACATATTCTCCATTTAAACAACTTGATATGTCATAATCAATATGGTAAGGTATGTAACTGAAACACATGTCAATTAATCAATAAACTGAGAATAAAATATATCCATATATAATGTCAAAAAAATATTGGATAAAATAATAACTAAATATGAATGAATTTAATTATTAATTATTATACACCATATTTCCTAGGTATATGGTACCTTTTCCATCAAGGCCATTCACAAGACTGTTTATAACATATCAGGTAAAAACCCATCTAATTGGCTAAATGATCCATCTCATGAGACTACTAATGCATCAAGGGGATATCTATAATCATGACCCACCCATTTTGTACCAATAAAAAGAATCTATAATATATTTAATAATTGATTTAAATCATGAACAATGAGCCTTATCAAATATCAATATTGAGTAAAATATATAGATTTACCAATATTTTCTATTTAATCAAATAACTATCAAGTAAAACCATTTGTAGTTATAGTCTGGTTGAATTCCCGGAGACCTTAAGGTCATGTAATGTCTATTATCCTATGGGACATGTAATCACTAATACTACGAGACGTGTAAGGGTTCCCCCTCATCCCTTTAAAGGGGTTTATCAAAAAATCAATAAAAATGAAGGTCTTCGGGTCATTTGGGTGAGATGAAAATCCATTACCTTACACTTACTTTTGGTTGAATATTATTTGAAATCTTATGTAATGGTTTTAATCATATTATTAACTTACACTAGAATTATATTAATATCTATGATATTTTCTATATTCCTTTCATAACATATTATAACCCATTCATTAATAATCTTTATCATTTTCATCATTTCGGGTGTTATTTTCCTAGTTTTTCGAGTATCTCTCTATTTGTTATGTTTCATTACTATTAATTAGATCATGATTTAATAATCTCAATAATGTAAAACATGATTTAAATATTATATTTATATTAATTATATATGTTTTTAGAGTAATCCATATAGTTTGGAGATAGGAAATGAAATACACCGTTGATGGAGATGTTAGGCCGAACACTATTTCCATTTTTTGTCCTATTAAAAAAATGAAATGAAAATGTTATATGTGTGTATTATAATTACAATATCGTATTAATATTATATTTATCAAAAATTTTAATTAAAACCATCTATAATACATGTCATTAAATGTGTAACATTATCACGTTGTTTTGAGGAGATGGTAGTCCACACGTCCACAAACGATGTTATCGTATTTCACCAAAATAGAATAAATGAAGGTATGTGTTATATAAAAATTCCATAGGTATTAAAGAAACCTAAATATGGTATATATAATATAAAAAAGTTCATCTATCATAATTAAAAACCATGAGAAGTGTTAAATTAAAAATAAACAACATCATTGTTTCTCCCAAAGATGCATATGTACCCAAAACAAAATGGTTCAACAAGGACTGGGTAGTATAAAACTTTTATCTCATAAAGGAGGAGAAAAGTTTAATTCATTCATGTTAGGTTCTCAGTTTTTTTCTCTCAGATATGGGGTTATTCCTGATTAGGTTGATTCTAAGGGGGAGAGTTAACTAGTATGCAATCATTGATATTGGGTATAACATCTTCCAATGGTCTCCAACGGGTTTATTCTTAGATCCAAAAACACCCAATATCTCTCAAAAACATGATTAATGGACCTAATATTCAAAGGCATGTTTTTTTTTGGATTTTTTTTCCAATGACACTTAAGAACCAACATTGGTCTAGAGGATGGGAATTCGGGCTCATCACGCCATTTTGGGGGGAACTATTTTTTGTTCTGGGACTATTTTATAGATTTGAGATATTTTCATGAATACTTGGTTCATTACCAAGAATGTGTATAGGGATTACCACTAAATTAACAATTGATCATGAATATATATGGGTTTGTAATCATCTGTATCTATCTGAGGTTCTCCATCAATGCAGATATATGTACGTATTTGAGGTTCTCCATCAATGTTACCCTTTTGTGAACATATTGAAGACTCCTTTGTTTATTGAGATAATGTGGGTTTTAATACATGGTGAGGCTCTTTGGAGTTTATTTTCTTCTAGGTGGACATAAGTTATTTTGATGTTGGGATCAAACCCATAAGACATACTTCCTATGTATCATCGTGAGAGGAATCAAAACTCATGTAGTTCAGTGTCACTTAACTAGACATATCACTTTTTAAGGTCATGTGATGAGGACCCTACCATGTAGTTTAACATCATGAGTCAAGGAAGTCCAAGTGAAGGGTTCCTAGTTAGGTATGGTGTGGGGCTTACGCTGATGTGTCTCATAATTCCTGGAAGAGATATGGTTTCCCGAGTGGATATGAACCTATCAGGAATGTGGCCTGAAGAACATTAGGGTGATTTGGGTGTTGTGTTTAGACGTCAAAGTGGCTCACTACATATCCCAGTTAGTTGGTAATTAAATCCCTAGTAGTTTGATTTGAGTTGGTAATTACACTTTAGAGGAGGTCCATTTAATGGGGTATGATTGGGGCTTATGCATGAGCTACCCACTGGGTGCTACTTCAATATGAATATGGCCCTTTAAAGATTGAGGTTTGGTTTTGGGACTTCTACCATGGAGGAGCCCCATTTGGGATGAAGTTTGGGATTATATATATGAGTAATTCCCATTTGATACTTCGGGATCATATGTTTTTTAGGATCTCCACCAACCTTTAAGCCCATGTGAGTCATGATCAGTGTGAGAAACAAAAGGAGGTAGTGGATTTGAAGATCACACGTCCCACTCTATCCACTGATAGATGGTGCTAGAGCCCAAAGAGAGAGAAAGATAGAGTTTAATGTGCCCATCTTCTCTTCTATTTTGTTAACTGAGATAGTCACATATAGTGATCTATCCAACTATGTCCAGGTCAGAGGAAAAGAGAAGAAAAAGTGCCACCTCCTGTAATAAAATATAAGGGATTACCTCAGGAGGAGTGCCCAAGAATTTGTTTCAGGAGAGAGAGTAATGTTTAATGTTGACCCTTATCAAATGGAAATTCCAGTGGTTCCTCTCAATTCCCAGAATGGTGATATTCACATAATAATCTTGAGTCCATAACTCATGTTGTCATTGGAATTTAAACTTGGGGATATTCTAAGGATTCACCTTTCTGTGGAGATTACCAATGTGACTCTTCTTACCACAAGTATGCAAACCTAAAAGAACACATTGATGTGCCTGATGATCTTATCATACATGTGAAGTGGTTTTAAGGGGGTCTTGGATTGATTCCCTTGTAATAGTTCATGGAGGGGCCAACATGGGGGCTGAAAACACGACTGAAAAGGACAATTAGAGATGGAAGGTAGAGTGCCCTAGGAGGACCCAGTCTGTAGAGAATTTTCTCACATGGGGTGGGGTTCCCTATACATAGAATATTTATATATGGGTAAGGGATTATCCTCTGTACCATTGTGGTATGCATACCTAGGTTTGGTCCATATAGTGTTTTTTTATATGCGGCTGAGTTTTATCCGTGTAGAATTTTGCTACATGGTCCTGATTTTATTCCACATAGAGTTTGGCTATGTAGGGAAGTTTTCCACCCATATAGAATTTTTCTATGTGGGATACCTATGCACAAATGGGCTATTGGTTTTTGCGATGTTGGAATTACATATGTAGAGGGTTTTTTGTGTTCATGGATCACTGAATGAGTTTTTATTTCCTCATTAATACTATATGGTGAGATTTAACTAGGGGAAATTGTAATAGAAGTCCATATTTTGTGGTTCCTCACTTTGGATCTCTTCAGTTTCATTCATCTGAGTGTGTCCCGCCTCCTACGTGTTCATATCTTTTTTGGTTTACCTTGGGTTATACTTATAGACAAGTAGAGGAACTGGATATTGGCATATCCAGTCATCCACAGTGGGCCACATAACATCTTTTACGGGAGACCATTAAGGACTTAGTCAGTAGGTGGGTCCTTTTGTAGGAACTAAAATCCTCAACTACTCCCAAAAACAACTTCGTATCAATTGTGGGATCTGATGACACCGCCTATCTCCATAAAGGATTTAGTATGCTAGGGGTGATCATTTATAGAATAGAAAATCAAAACCTCTTTATGAAAATGAATTTGCTCATTTTTGGTGTCACCTGTTCCATTTGAAGGTCCCTTGTAGAGGGGCATAATTCCATGCAGAGTGGTTGTCCATGAAGTTATTTTCCCTTTGTGGTTTTCTTTATGCTTCACGACTTCGTAGCTTTGAACATTTGTTCTCAAATTCTTCATTATATTTTTTTCTTCCTTTTCCAAATTGATGTAAGTATATTCATCTCTTCTATGAGGAATTTCAGGGACCCAAAAAATACCCCCCATCATACTGTGTTCTGATCAGGATGAAGATGAGGTTATTCCGATGTAGAAATTGGTACTCTTTTGAACTGGTTTTTGGTATGAGGGTAGATCTATAGGAGGGCACCACACATATAAATAGGGGGAAATCATTTTTCATTTATTGATCCTCTTGGAGAACTCAATGCTCTTGTGAATCCTCAACCACATATGGATTCCATGAATTTCCTCCTTTTTAGATCATTTTGTCCTTGAATTGATATTTTTCACCCATGGACCAAAATACACTAACTAAAAATGGAGAGTTTCAACTTCCGCATAGAAGGGGATGCATTGTGGATTGATCATTCCACAAAATTTTTTTTCACTAGATAACGCTTTATGGGACAATTCCTTAACAGACTGTTGGTTCTTGGGTGGATAGTTTTTCACAAACTGATAGTTTGTAGACCAATAATTTCATGAACTGATGGTTTGCGTGCATCTTCATTCATATTAATATGAATTTTGTTTTTGGAAATTATTTTAATTCCTATCCTTGATGCAAAAAAATTGATGGACCCTTCACATGAAACTTTTACTACTGCTTCTTCTCCTACTACGATGGGTGTTCTCTCAGCCAGTGATAAAAGGAGGAAATCTTTGATCAATTCCACTAGAAATATATTCATCATTAACCTACTTCATGAGATCCTTATGGTACTTATTAGTGCTGATCATAGGGAATATTCAGTCTTGGACATGTTTCCTCTTTATGGATTTGGTCTATCATCCGACGTAGCCATCTTGAAGCCTCGCTTAACAAATCAACTTATTGTCTGGATTTTTGAAAACAAAAATATTAATCAAGCCAATATTTCAAAAAAGGGGGCATTTATCCAAGAGTAACTTGATTACAAATCTCTTTTTAATTATACTCTTCAATCACTGGAGGAAATATTTTGGGGGCCAGATGAAAAAATTAATTACTATCATAGAATTGCACGAAGATCCACTGAGGATGAGCAACAAGGTTAGATATCAAAATGGGACCTTCATCCTAGGGGGGCTCATTTGGTTTGGACTAGGGGTGGACATTTTGGGTTTTCCATAGTTATGAGGAATTCAATGTCGAGTTGTAGGCTATGGTTTTATATGATGTGGTCTAGGTTTTATAGATATATACCCACCGAAATAAATACATTATCCCACAGTTATTGAGAAGGTGGAGCTCGGACACCAGTACCTTTCATCTAGTGTATGGGGAAGTCAATATTAGTCTTTGGGACATCTGGATAATTTTGTGGGTTCCCATTGTTAGTCATATGTACGAAAAATTTCTACCACCTTATTCTACTTAGTATGAGAGGAGAGGAATCCCCCTATTTCCAAGAAACTTATTTCCAAGGGAAAATCCATTTTAAATGATAATAAACCCCTTACCAAGTAAGGCATTCCATTTTTTTATTGTATTAATTCCTTTTCCACATGAGGTAGTCAAGAGCCATATGTGCGGAGACTGAGTTCTTTCCCAACCATTGAAACTCAAAGGCAGATGGGTGCCTATTGGCCCATTCTAGAAGAGGTTTGATTCAACTAATAGGGTTAGAAAATCCTTCCAAACAACAACCGGTTGTTCCGAATGGTGTCCTTCCAAGCCATTTTTGTAAGTGGGTGGCTTATGTTGGTGCATGATTATGATACTAGGGCCAGAGTCACAAATTTTATTATATCAGTGCTCAATTATCCACCGATAGGTGAATTAATCTTATTGTCCTAGTGTTGGAGAAAATCTACTATATGTTGAGACAAATTAGTGAGGGGAGGCCACCATACCAGTTGGTAGGTCCCCTCTAGATTGTTTGGGTATGGATAGTAGGTCATATGGGAGGCTATTCATTTATCAATCCTCAACTGATCTTAGGGGCTATTATTTGACCATACCTTCGAAGCAAAAGTGTGGTAATTCCATAAAAATAGAGTAGATGGGAGTTGAAGGAACACTTCAACCACCACAACTGTTTCACCTATAAACCTTACCCTTCCCCTTTGGGTATTTTGGTGAATGATGAATCCAAGTATTTTTTTCAAGATAGGCTAAATTTTCTCCCATATAGAGGGTATCTTGGTTTCTAGGATAAATGGGGAACTTATATGTGAGGGATATGCACCCTACATATTTTATCATCAATTCAATTGTGTCCATATGAAGTGTCCCTCAACCCTCAATAGCACGTGATTATAGGGAAATTTAATGATATATTAGTAGCTTTGTTTGATGTTTACTTAGGGGGACACCCAGTGTCGAATCAAGATTCCTTCTATAATGAATTTATAGCCTTACCTTATCATATTCTATGTAGATACTTGGATACAATCATACCCCATAGATCAACTAGAAAAACTTGTTCCCATTTTTAAGGCCCAAAAGTTTTCTTAGGCTGGGGAAAAATAGAAGAAAACTGCTGAGAATTCTAAGCCAGGGAAGCAGCTAAGGAAATTCGTTGTTTCTAAACCTCCCAGGAAAGTCTTGAAGTCCTAGGGTTCAACCTCCCAAGATACCATCACCACTTCTTAGGATCAAGCATCTATCCCTTCTGATGTATCTTTCCTACCATCATGGAGACAATGGGACTCCCTAAGGAATCC
This sequence comes from Viscum album, assembly GCA_963277665.1. Lineage (NCBI taxonomy): Eukaryota > Viridiplantae > Streptophyta > Magnoliopsida > Santalales > Viscaceae > Viscum > Viscum album. Next base: position 1,329,472,414 of record OY728159.1, read on the forward strand.
CCATCCGACTCGAGCTTTGTGGCATTTCTTGTAGAAGAAGGAGGTCTCACCTACTAAGTATGGTTATATATCAGCTCCTACAGACATCATTTATGATAATGACCCTGAGATGGTGGGTGTCTATCTTCGAGATCTTGACGAGTCAATTCATTACCTGGGAAATTTTCGTAGGTACTCTTGGCGAGTACTCACCATGATGGGGTCAGAAGTTCTTGAGGACAATGATAATGATATTCATTATTTTGGGTGTACTAATGAAGTCTACCCTCCTACCATAACCAGGGTAGAAGAGATTCCTCACTCTCCCCCATAGTCTCATAAGCACTTAATTATAGAGGGTTTTAGGACAGCTGAGGTGCCAAGAAAGTGATTATGGCTACCAGAACCTGACTCACTTTCCTAGGGTGATCTTCCCACATTACCCATCCTTATTACCATGACATTACCATAAGCTTGTAGGGATTGGGATACTTTTAGGGTCAGTATGTTGACTAAATATATCTTGTAAATACATTATAAATATCCCCTTAGACTAATGGTATTTGGATCGGTCATTGTTTCAATGAGTATTTCATCTCATTAGGATCCACGCAAGGTGATTATATATCTTTAAGAGATGGATACTTGCATCCACTCTTTCAATGATATATTTTATTGGTCTGATGGAGTAGAATACATGGAGATAATCCTAGATCCATACAATACTGTCGAAGAGGTAGTTATGATTGTTCATTCCAACCCCCTCTCCTTTTTTATTATGACCTAAAACCATTATTACTCATTCTTGTAGAAATCTAGGGAGATTTGGGATGTTTCTGCTTCCCTGGAATACACCCCCAAGGGTACCATAGCTGGGGAGAATGTCCCTTCAGACATGGGAGTCACTGTAGAGGGATATCCTGGAACCATGGAACATATGGAGGAGATCCTTATAGACCCAACCATGGATTTTTTTCCTCCATCCCCATCCTTAGATCCTTCTAGGGGCGCATCCCCATGGCTTAAAATGAGGAGCCATCAGGCATCCCAGCTGTCGATACATATAAATTCAAGTATAATAGGTGATTGTCACATTTCCATTTTATTGATAATATTTTAGTCACTGACTAATAATCATGCTCATAACATGGTGCATGTTCGAAAAGCAATTAGGTGGAAATTGACCAGGCATTTGTAGCTCCTTCTTTGAAGGTACAAGAGATACAACCATTGGTTATGGCTGAATTAGATAGGGGATCTAGGACAATATATTCCATTGGGGTCATCCCTATACCTAGGGGCATCTTTTCAGGACCAAAAAGTCTATGTACCAATAGTGGGAGAGCCTTCAAAGGTTGAATATTTAGCTTAGGGTGTTGATCTCACTTCTATAGAGACTAATGTAAAGACCTCATCCACAGTGGATGAACTGAATGAGAAGCCCTAATTAACTGATAATATATGGGAGATCCCAAGTCCCAGGAGATTGAAAAATCGTGCTCAAATGACTTCTACCCCCATAGAGGGGTTGTCTTTAGGAGTTGATGATCCTATTGAGCACACTAATCCTGCTCATATAGGGGACATGGACATGGAGGAGGGAGTAATTTAGGCTCAAGGGGAATCAGAATTGGAAGTATCTACAAGTTCTATGATGATTATTCCTACAGGCATAGTATTTTTGAGTGATCTTCTGGAATATACCGATCTGGATGAGCATTGACATGCACCAAAAGTTTCTCTATATGTACCTGATATCCATTTACAGGCTAAGTATATACTTTATTAGGTGGTGATGAAATATTGGGGGTTATGGATTTTGATATCCCAACAAGTAGAGGTCAGTTATTTACCCCTCCAAATATCCCCTTTGGTCATCAAGATTTAGATACCCATTTTTTCAATCTTATTATTTCAGGATCAAAACCACAAGATTTTGTAGTTTCAATTGACACTTTGATCATCCCTCTAACAAATGCTACAAAAGAAGTGGATACTGAGGGGTTTAGTTATGCTAAGGTTATTGTATCAAGACCCTCTCTAGTGGTTCTCATTCCTAAATATATCCCACCATATGAGAGTGAATCTGAGGCAGACCAAGAATGCTTGGATGACCTTCGCACTACCCATAATAGGATATGAAAGGGTATATGGAATTTGATCTCTCAAACCTCATGGAATACTTTCCAAAAAAACTACCCAAGTTACATCACCCATTTTTATTCCATGGGTATAGTGGATTTGACTATCATGCTTTTCATGATATCGTGAAGAAGGTAATCACTACCTGGGAGAGAACTGGAATGCTCTATTCTCGTCTTTCTACTATAGAATACATCTCCAGACAGATCCTCTTGAATTAAGCTGTTGAGCATGCCAAAATGTCCATGAGGTGATAAGGTGAAATCATGTATAAAAGGACTTCGATGAAGTAGCTTCATCAAGTGGTGGAGTGGATTATCCAAGAACTGGAATGCCTTAATCAAGAGTTTCTTAACAATAAGGAAATAGTCAATGAGAGGATTTGGCTAGTGGAGGAGGAGGAAATGCCATATTTGATGCATCTTAGAAGGCGGAGGAGTTACAGGCTAGAGTAGCTGCTAAGAATATATCTCTGTCTCAACTTCATCGAGCTATAGAGGACTCAGACCAGGTGTTGTTATAGCTTTTTGACATTTTTGAGCATATCCTATGATCACAATGTCTCGCTCATATAAAGAGACTCCAAATTTTTTATTCTCCTCCATTTTTTATCTAATAGAATGAAAACATTTTTCTCTCCAGTTATTCTCCTTTATCTTTTCCTACAGTGTAAAGTAATTATAACTGGTAGCATTTTTAAAGATAATATCCACCATAAATTATTTTAGGTCAATATCTGGGATAATAAAATTGAAATGATCATGTCATTCTCTAATATTTTTCCAAGACAAGGGACTCAGTTAACATAGTTTTAACTATTTCTAGGGATATATGAAAAAGCCTACAAACTCTGTATCTTTTCTATTATCACTCTAATTTTTTCTAATCCCATTGTGATGCTAGCTTAGAGGGCACCACTTGACTTTTTCTTAGGCTACCCTTTTTGGGTTTTTTCCATAATAAGATTTGTGTCTCTTTATTTCTTGATTGCTTTGTATTTTTCCTAGACCATATGAAGTTTAGGTCTAGTGAGATGATACTCAACTTTTACCTAGGGTGTCCTTTGTAGGTCTTCATCATGGGGAGTTTTGTGTCTATTTTCATGAGTAGTTTAATATCTTAAGAACCAGACTAATATCACTAATATTTCAGGTCATACATATTTTATCATGAGTTATAGAGTGAGGGCCCTAATAGGGATTATTAACTGAGAATGTCCCAGTTTTTTCAGACATACATTAGGTATTTTTCTTGAACCTGATTTTTGATTTGATGATGTGAGACATGATATGGGGAATGGAAACCATTGGGGCATACATAGGTAGGAAAATCCTCTACTGAAGATGAATATTTATTTGGTTGATAGGAATTTATTGTGGGAAACACATATAGAGCCAATAGGGGCATATTTTTCATATTCAAACAAAGGTGTCCTTAGTAAATTTTCCCTCCATTTCTGATGGCCATAGAATTTATGGAAATTTGAATTTCTAATTTTATTTTTTTTATAACACCATAGTGGGTGGAATGTTAGGGGAATGATGTCTGAAAATAAAAAGGGTATCTATGTAGGTGTTGTCCTTGAAAAAGAAACCACTCTTATATGAATTTGACCAGTGTAAGGGAGGGTTGAAGCATGGTGAATCTTAACATCATGCAACTAGGACATTCGGGATTTAAATGAAAATCGAGGGGTAAACGATTCACCTTATTCACAATAGTGTGACTAGGAATGTTCTATCATCTTCAGGAAAGAAGGGGGAAAGTATATAAACTATAATTTATGGGGTTTACAAATAAAGGAAGTGATATGGGATGTAAAAATCATAGGATGTATGAAGGTATGAAAAGTTTCTCCTGAGGATGAATTTTCCTCTGATTAACATGCCTTTTGTGGGAAACTTATATAGAGTTGTTGGTACATACTGTGAATAGTCGAACAGAGGTGTCCCCAGGACACTGGCCATCCATATTCAATGGTCGGGTAAGGTTATGTAGATTCGAACCTTTCTAGTCATAGATTTTACTTTGTGAAAGGAGGGTTCCTAAGAATTAAAGGGGCATTTCAAGTTATAATTTCTCAGGAATAGGATAAAGATGTTCCCCCTATACAGGTCTGAGGAGGATCCTTAAAAAAGTATGACCCATGAACAAGTAAGGGAAATTAGCTATGCATTTTAACATCATACAGTAAGGATATATGCATAAGAGTGGGGAAATTTTGTCTTAAGTACAAGCTAACCAATGGGGGAAGGGATCATATTGGAATTTACTGTGTGGATTTTGTTCATGCATGGGAACATGGAGGGAAACATTATTTGTTGTGTCTGAAAAATTACCATATAGGGTTTGACCCATACACTAGGAAGGATTGTTTAATATCTTCAATGTAGTTGAACCCAAGGTTGAACATTGGGCTTCAATTATCATGAAATTTAATGCTATGCGATTAGTACATTGTTATAGAATCCATGATTAATAGGAGAATAACTACACTGGGATTTTCTTACATGCCTCATATGCGAGGAGGAAGGAAGTTATAAACCATGATCCCAGGGATTCTTGTATTAGGAAGAATGATACAAGGTATGGAAACCATTGGGGCATACAAAGGTAGAAAAATCATCTCCTGAGGAAAAAAATTCCTCTGGATGAAAGGCCTTTTTTTTAAACTTATGCAGAGCCACTAGGGAATATTGTGCATAGTCAAATAGAGATGTCCCCATGAAATTGAACTTCCATTTCTGATGGCCAAGGACATTTATGGAGATATAAAATTTCTTGGGGTATGGAGTTTGATAATTGGAAAGAATGTGTTTTGGAATATTAGAAACATTCAGACTGTGAATGTCTGTGGAGTTAGAAACTCCCTATATAGATCTAACTCATATGTATGGGGAAATATCTTTCTCTTTTATGGATATCTAAATGAGGGTCCTGAATTTGAAATCTTCTATATAACTCTGTATGTAGGATGCATTAACATTTTTCTCTTCCTTACTCCATAGATAGAACTAGGACATAGGTACAAGGCGTCATTACATATCTTGCATGTGCAGGAATCAAACCACATGTAGTTCTAGATAAATGGACTCCTTATGCATATTTTAATCATACATAGAGAGGAAGGAATTTTTGAACATGGAATGGTGGATGAACGATACTTAGGGAAATGTAATCTATGGTGAGGGCATCGTGATAGGGATATTTAGTTTATCATTGTATGGATAGGACATTGGTATCATCGATTAATGTCATGTCTTGAGGATGGAGATTTCGCTACATATCCCATGTGGATGCGAATCAATACATACGTAGTTCTTGAGAGGAAAAATCCCTGTATTTGTTTGGTTCGTACATAGGGATAGAGGAATTTATAAATTTGTGGTGGCTGGGATAGGTTATAGAATCCAAGAATATATATATATTCTATAATAATAAGAATAAATCCATATTTAGTTCTACAATATGGCATGGTGTATGAGTGATGTTGAGGGAAATGGTCTCTCTAGTGAGAACATTGTGGTGTTGTGTGGTTTAATCATCATACAGCACTACCACAAAACTGGGCAAGGCAGGTACCTACCTTTATCAACACTAACAGAAAAGCACTGATAAAGGGGTAGAACTTTATCAGCGCTTTAAATATCCCTTTATCAGTACTTTTCTTAGCACTGATAAAGGTTACATTTATCAGTGCTTTTCTTAGCACTGATAATGTTTATTGTATATATTAAATAAAAACACATATTATAACTATATATATATATAATTAAATAATTATACGATTAAAAATAAATATATTTATTAGATTTATAAGATTTATTAGATTTATTAATTCATTATATTTATTAGATTTATAAATATATATGTTTTTTCCAATGAATTGGGGTCAATAAATATCATGCATATATGTTATGTGATCATATATGTGCATGAATAATGTTCATTTATAGATTATAATTACATATCACGTTGATGTGTTATTGATTTATAATTCATTATGTTACCCATATAATATATATGTTCTAAAAAATGTACACTTATAATTAAAATTGCATTATATTTAAAAAATAAATGTATATTTTATTATATTTTCAATGATATATATATAAATATACCTTTCAAATAATTTTATAAGTATAAATAAAGATATATTTATTTAGAGTTATAATTATTAATATATATATATATATCATAAATATCATTTTAAATAAATATATAATAATATTAAAAAATTATTAAATTTATACATTTATCAGTGCTTTTATTAGCGCTGATAAAGTATGGATTTATCAGCGCTACAAAAGCACTAATAAAGTGGGTCTTTATCAGCGCTAAAATGAAAATCGCTGATAAAGACATCGTTTATCAGCGCTTTTTACTATCACTGATACAGGTCCCAGCTGGATTTATAAGTGCCACCGGGTCCTCCTCCTCCTCCCCGCACTCTATCAAGCTTTCGTGGAAGCCCTACCCTGCGCCTCCATCGCTGCCTCCTCTCCACTGTGGCCTCCTTCTCCTCCTCCTCTGCCACATCCGCTGCCTCATTCTCCTCCTCCGGCACCTACTTCTCCTCCTCCTCCTCTTGTCACGGCTCTTCCTCCCCGTACCCTGTCAATTTTGGAATCCCTACCATGCACCTCCGCCACTGCCTCCTCTCCACCACCGCCTCCTTCTCCTCCTCATCTGTTGCGGTCGCCGCCTTATTCTCCTCCTCCAGTACCTTCTTCTCCTCCTCCTCCTCTTTCCATGGCTCCTCCTCCTCCTCCTCCTCCACCGCGGCTCCTCCTCCTCCTCCTCTTTCGTGGATCCTCCTCCTCCTCCTCCACCGCGGCCTCCTCATCCTCCTTCTCCACCTCTGCCTCCTCCTCCTCCTCCTCTTCCTCCTCCTCCACCTACTCTGCTACCTTTGCTGCATCTACTACCTCCGCTGCCTCCGAGCTTCCTCTGCTACCTCCTCTGCCTCCACGCTGCCTCTGTGCTGCCTCCACTGTCGACGCCTCCTCCTCCTCCGCCACCGGGTCCTCCTTCTTAAGGTGAGTAAAATTGAATTTGCATAAATTAATTATGTTTTCATTTATTTTCAATATTGAGATTAATTATTATTTGGCATGATTCTTGTGTGTGATTATTGTGTGTGTGACACATGTATATGTGGTTGGATACTTGTTTGATCTTGATTAGCTCTCCCACTATAGCCTTGTGATAGAAACCTGAATAGAGAGAGTATTTTTTGTGAAAGGTTGTTACACTAGATTAGGATTTCACTCCGTCTAGTGGCCCTTAGTATGGATCTTTTTCTGATTTTGGATACTACCCCATAGTTAGGTCAGGTAGGGTTTGAACCGTCCATGTTGGTGAATTCATGTCATTAGGTGAGGCATGCCAACGGGATGAGACATATGTTTATTATGTTCTATATTGTACACTATTATCCTTGGGTTCGAAAAAAACAAACCTTAATAGGGTTTCTACCAATTCCTTCCCAATACCCACTCTCTATAGGTTGGGTCATATACCAATTTAAATATCACATCCTTTTTTATAACATAACAGTTCCACCAACCTCTCACATTGGTTGTGAGTCACATATCCTCTAATTACACAACATAGTAGCTGCTCCCCTCTCACTTACGGTGGGTCTCACCATCACATCACATAAAAAACAATTTGAGGAGGGAATATATATAGACAAACTCTCATAAAACTACTCCAAACCAAAACTAAGTGATCCCCATTTCTATATATCACATCATATTATCATACAAAAAAATGATCTAATGAGGGAATCACAATATCCAACCTCTATCACAAGTCAAAATTCACCATCAATAGGTGGATCCCATGGAAGTCACACACCAATCCCCTTTGACCAATGCCTTCTCACTCAAAGTAGGGTCTTACCAACACCTTATCACTTAAATAAAGGCCATCCATCTTGTCTCATGCCACAAAACATATAAATAGTAATCTAAGGAGGGTATCTAGATAGCCAACCTCTCATACTAGCTAAACCACATCATCAATAGGTGGGCCCCATGGATGATCATACTTCAACTGGGTGAAAGTAATATGAAGTCCCAATCTCTTAGTTGGTCTGACCATAAATGATAAAAGTCACCATCCATTTAGCCTTGCATAATAATCTCCTTAAAACCACCTTGGTTATACATGAAAATTATTCCCAACCTATCAACATTCTAATTCCGTATATAAGGGAATCTACTAGGTTCTACAAACCTAACCCATCTCTACTCATTGATACCAACACACACTCATCTCTACATGGTAATGTCACAACCCACATGCTATACTTGATCTAGGCCTCGATAGTCTAGTCTATATCATCTTCTAATTCCCACAGTAAAACTCATTAAAACTAAATAATGAACATCCTAAGAAACTCACACTAAGAGCCTTGGATACCCTATGCTAAGTCATCCAGACTATTACCATGACCCTCACTTAGGTACCATATCATATCTCCCCTTGGAGATCTCTTAATCCAATTATAAGGAGGAAATACTCTATGTCACACTTCACTAATCCCTATATGGAATATCCTACTCATCACACACACCATGACTCTTATATATCATTAAGAGGGTGTTCCCCATCATACGTGAGATATAAAACTATATTATCCATCTTCTTTAGGCCTAAGACTCTAATACCTACTCAAATAGCCTTATAAAACCTAACTAGGCTATACAAATCTCATACCAAACCCGATCCTCTCATAAACACAATTAGAAACCTCACCTGCATGGAGACATAATCTCTGGATGATCACAAAATCACAAACATTCAATAGAACCCTCACTCTATCTCTTAGTGGATCAAAAACACCCTATTTATTTACCTAGGTTGCTCTTGATTTCTATCCATTTCACTAGAACACATATACTCATGCATGAATGCACAATAATTCATAAATTGGAACATGGTTTTGTATTATAGGGTCCACCTACCTCAAAAAATGGAGTAACCCCCTCACCAAGATCAAATCATCCTCAACCAAGACTATAAATGCCTTATCTAATCTTGTACCAATGATTGACACCCAATCTCAAGGAACAATTCTCAAATAAATAATTATAGAAACTTATAATTAATTATCCACCTTATATAATTAGGAATAATATTTTAAAACTCACTAGGAAATACAACACCACCTAAACCACACAAAACATGATGCGTTCATCATACGAGGATAACCTCTAGCCAATACAAATAAAATCTACATCATCTGAATTGATTTGAAGATGATATAGTGAAATCATCACAAAAATCCTAGTTAAAATCACCCCAAATCATAGGGAAATAAAGGATAATAGTAATGGAGGAAGTATGAGGTAAGAACTCACTAACGCACTATAAAAAACTCCCAATAACCACCCCTCATTAGGGGGGATCGAAGAGAGGAAGAGAATGGATGAATCCCAAGAACCACCCAAGATTTTCTATTAATGAGAATGCCCCCCACCATTTTTGAAGTATCTAGTTTTTTATCTAATTTATACTCATATTCCTTCTCCCTTAACCTATATACCCATCCTTTGGATTTCAAATAGGATGAATATAAATAAAGAATGGATGAATGCCAATCGGTTGACAAAAGAGTATGAAGAAGGCATGAAAGAGTTTATCAAGTTTTCAAAAGATCATGAATATGACCCTTCTCAAATCCTTTGTTCGTGTTTACAATATTTTTATTCAAAACAAATTAGTCTAGAGGAGTTGGAAGAACACTTGATCTATCATGGAATAGATCAGATTTATACATGTTGGAATAAACATGGGGAAACAATGAATGTAGGTAGTGGCTGGGATAACACTGTGTTTTATGGATCGTCTAATATGATTACAAGTATGAACAATGAAGATGATTGTATGGAGGATGTGATTACAGATGTGAATGATGATTAAGATTGTATTGAGGAAATGACAAGGATCGTCAAATATGAACTTTGTGATTTCCCAAAATTGTTTGAGAAGTTAAAAAGTTGTGCAAAGATGCCATTGTATACTGGTTGCACTAAATATACAGCATTGTCAGTCGTACTGAAGCTATATAATTTGAAAGCAGACAACGGGTGGAGTGATGCTAGTTTTACGGAACTACTTGCTCTCCTGAATGACATGCTCCCAGAAGATAATGAGCTCCCGAGCCGAACATACGATGCCAAAAGAATGTTATGCTCGATGGGTATGATCTCTAAAAGAATACATGCCTGCCTGAATGACTGTATACTATTTCTCAAGGACCACAAATCACTTAAATAATGCTCAAAGTGTGGTGCTTCTCGATACAAGAAAGATGAATCTAGTCCTACTAAAGTTTTATGGTACTTTCCAATCATTCCAAGGTTTAGGCACCTATATGGAAGTGAGGAGATTGCAAGACAATTGGCATGGCATGTAGATACAAGAATTAAAGATGGGATGCTACGTCACCTGACAGACTCTCCTCAGTGGAAGAGAATTGATCATGAGTATCCTGAATTTGGAAACGAGTCGAGAAACCGTCGTCTTGTGTTATCTACAGATGGAGTGAATCCTTTTGGTTTCCAAAGCAACAGTCACAGTACATGGCTGGTTATGTTGGTAAATTATAACTTACCACCGTGGTTATGCATAAAACTAAAATACATCATGTTATCTATGCTTATATCAGGACCAAAACAACCGGGTAATGATATTGATGTTTATTTAGCTCCATTGATTGAAGATTTGAAATTATTGTGGGATCCAGGTGTTACATTGTATGATGCTTACAAAAAGGAATATTTTACTTTGAGAGCCATGTTGTACGGGACGATAAATGACTTCCCTGATTATGGAAATTTTTTAGGATATAGCATTAAAGGAACTCAAGGGTGTCCCGTTTGCGAACAAGGTACACAATCAATTAGGTTGAAACATTCATCGAAAACCGTGTTTCTAGGACATCGCAGATTTCTACCCCGATGACATAAGTACCGATCTTAGATGACATCATTCGATGGAAGTTTAGAAGAATGTACAGCATAATCTCCACTAACAGGTGATCAATTGTTTGATAAAGTTAAAAATGTGGACACTACTTTTGGTAAATCGGCTTCGAAAAACCTTACGAAAATCGGTTGGAAAAAGAGATCAGTTTTTTTTGAATTACCATACTGGAATTGTCTGTATGTTAGACATTTTCTTAATGTTATGCATATAGAAAAAAATGTATTTGATGGTGTCATCGGCACATTTCTAAATACACCTGGAAAAACAAAATATGGAATTATGGCTAGGTTGGACATGGTTGAGATGAGAATATGAGAAGATTTGGCACCAGTGAAGGGTGAAAACGAACATTTCTTCCTCCTGCTGCTTACACTCTTTCCAGGAAGGAGAGATATCAGTTTTTCAACTTCTTGAATGATGTAAAGGTTCCAGAGGGGTATTCGTCAAATATCAGGAACCTCGTGTCAATGAGAGATTTGAAGTTAAAAGGTCTGAAATCACATGACTTCCATGTTTTGATGCAAGATCTCATTCCTATTGCTTTAAGTTGCATTTTTTCCCAAGAATTTCCACCATACATTAACGAAATTGTGTTTCTTCTTCAAAGCTATATGCAGCAAAGTTATAGACCTGGAGAAATTGCCAACTATGGAAAGAGAAATTGCCATCATATTATTTGAATTAGAAATGTTATTCCCGCATTAATTTTTTGATATGATGGTTCATTTGATGGTCCACTTGATAAGAGAGATTCAACTATGTGGTCCTGTACATTACAGATGGATGTACCCCATTGAACGGTATATGAAGATTTTGAAAGGGTATGTCAAAAATCAAAGTTGGCCAGAGGGTTGTATTGCAGAGTGATATATTGTTGAGGAAGTTGTTGAATTCTGTACCAAATACCTATTTGGTGTGGAAAGTATTGGCCTACGAAAATCTCGTCACATTGGGCGGTTTGAGGGTGAAGGAATTTCTGGAAGACAAGTTGTCACAATAAATATTACAGATCGGGAGCAGTCCCACCTTTATGTTTTGCATAACAATCTCGATGTTGATCCATATGTTGAAACCCACAAAGAAATTATTAGGCATTTGAATCCATCTAGGGATGAAGAATGGATATCAGATACACATAATTGATAGTTTATAGTATGGTTTCAGAACCATATTTTTAATAAGTCAGATGAAAATACAGAGTCAATTTCAGACCGACATCGATGGCTAGCCGGAAGACCAAGTGTGTATGTATTATCTTACAATGCTTATGAAGTTAATGGTTATAAATTTTATACTAATGAACATGATGAAGACAGTACCATACAGAATAGTGGGGTTACACTTGTGGCCAAAGTGATGCATGTTTCCGGTGCTAAGGACAGAAATCCAATTTATGAGAATATGTCATACTTTGGCATCATCAAACAAATATGTGAGTTAGATTATACAGAATTCCAAGTTTCGATTTTTCAATGCAAGTGGGTTGATAACAGGAGTGTTGTTAAAATAGATGAATTGGGATTCATGAAAGTCTATTTCAGTAAGGAAGGGGAGAAAGACGAACCGTTTATAATGTCATCACAGGCATTGCAAGTATTTTATGTTCCAGATCCTGCAAACCAAAACTGGTCAATTGTTCGGTTATTGACCAAAACAACTGAAGGTTTAGATGAAAATTCAATGGAGGATGACCCTTTCATTAGGACTTCGCAATCATTTCACAGTGGTCCCAATGTAGACGAAATTTTTTATGTCATAGGAGGCCATAATGAAGGGATATGGATAGTCGATAGAGGGGTAATAGAGAGAGTTCAATAATCAGGTTATTTTTTTTATTGTAATATAGATTGTGTTACATTATGTTATATCTATTTGCTGCTTCTTTTATGTGATCTAAATTAAATGTTAAACCACTTCAGCAGATAATGACTTCTGCACCTACTGATGTACCCAATCCCAAGACACAAAAGGTTTCTCAACCTGTTGCAGCTGGTCCCATTGCTGAGGTACAACAGGTCTCTCAACCTGTTGCAGTTGGTCCCACTGCTGAGGTACAACAGGTTTCTCAATCTGTTGCTGTTGTTCCTACTGCTGAGGTACAATAGGTTTCTCAACCTGTTGTTGCTGGTCCCAGTGCCGATGCTAACGCTTCGGAGGAACATAATGATGATGCAGAAACCGAGGAAATGGTAGGAAATGAAACCCCAGCGGCACAAAAAAAACAGGTGTACCATAGTTTGATATTTTTAGCCGAAATTCTTAAGGAAAAAGCAAAAGGTATCAAATATGAGGTGGGATGGAATAAGCGAGACCAGCATGTAAACCCCAACAAAGCCATGTTTAGTAGCTACATTGTAATCGTCACTCAGCAACGCGTGCCGATTGATATAGAATCATGGAACCATGTTGTCATCGGGCTGAAAAAATTAATGTGGGAAGAGATTACGGTAACATTATGATATCATTTATTTAATTTATTAAAATAAAATAAAATAAAATACTGAAATATTGACTAACTCTACATCATCTCTTATAGAGTGCATTTATAGTAGATGTCTCGCACAAAGAATATGTATTAAGACTGGCAGGAAGGGTTCATAGAGACTTTCGCACCATTTTAACGAAATTTAATCTGAAATATGCTGAAGGTAAAATCAAGCTACACACACCTCCTCTTTATGCACACTTGATATACTAATGAGTGTGGGATGCGTTTTTCAACCGTCGTGCGGAGTAGACTTTTCAGGTACATTGTGTTTGGTAACACATTGTTTAACGTTGCTTGTATTCATCACTTTGATTGACAGTTTTTTATTTATGAAACAGAAACTGAGTGTTGAAAATAAAGATCGGGTAGTAAAACCAGCGTACCCGTATCGTAAAGCAAGGCTGGGGTACACTTCAATTGAAAAACAATTGGTATGTATTTTAAAATTATAGTAATACTTTTATGTGACATAAAACAAAACTATAACCATGTTTCTCTGTTTATATTAATATTGATGAATCAAAATCCCAATCCACTTCCATCCCACTCCATGTGCTATGAAAGGAGGCTCATGTTAATAAAGAGGGGAAACTGGTAGATAAAAACACACAAAAAGTGTGGGAAACATATGTAAGTATGACATAATATAAATTTGTTATTCTTTAAATCACTATTACATAACGATGATTACTTATTTTCCCATATTTTTTATTTGACATAGTCACAGGAATCAACAACACCCACACTGGATGCGGACATACTTTTAGCGGCCTTGAAACAGCTGGAACAGTATGGTCGCGTCAGAGGTGCGGGTTTTGGGGTGACACCCCAGACATATTTTCAGAAAAAAAAACAAGAGGAACAAAATAAAGAAATAAAAATTATTAGAGAGAGACTAGCTAACCTTGAAGAAAAATTTCAAAGTCAGGGAGAGTTGCTAGAAACTTTGATGGGGGAGAGACGAAGAGAAGAAACAACTCAAGAACAACCCGCCCCACCCCCCACCAGCTTTGAGGTGAGCCATTCTCCTCAAAGACCTAACTTAACTGAGGTAATCAATGTTCTAATATTTGTTTATATGAAATGTGAATCACATAGACATCGATACCTTTCTTGTAATGATATTCTATAGGGTGAAAATGATTGTGATTTATATCTGTCAACTCCCACCCATCACTTTGTAGCGAGGGCTACGGTGTTCAATATGCAGAATGACATGCTACACTCCAGAACACTTCCAAACGGTCATGTAAAAGTGTCGATTAACGTAGATCATGAGATGAGCACCGAGATACCCATGCCAAATGACGATGACGACATTCATACGGTGGAAAAAGTTGTTGGAACATTAGTTTCATGGCCGTCGAATCTTGTAAAAAAAATATCGACCAGGAGGTATTAATTTCCAATTCATTTTTCAAGCAGAACCTTTAACATTTAATTAGAAAAGGGTTGAACTAATGAATGTTATTATAGAAGGAAAAAAGGAATTAGCTAAAATGAAATAATGGATCAAAAGGATCAACCAACCGATCAAAATGATCTACTAAGGGCACCATCACCCCGCCCGTTCTATATCCACATTTAATATCATTTCAAGCTCATGTGGATACGAAAAATGAAAGGCGGAAATAATCACACAATTGTTTGTGAAAAATATATGTACGGAGAGGAAATATTAGATTTTGTTAGTATTGAAGATGTATCTGAAATCATCACATACGAATAGATAGGCGCCTCAGTTATAAATGTATACATGATGTATGTTTTCATGATTTTATTTTACAGAAGCTGATATACTCTGATAATTATGGCTAAATACATTTCATATTTTTTTAGGCATATATATGAAAAAATATTGAAGGGATTTTCCTGTGAATACAAATTTGGACTCGTTAGTCATCACACCATGTCTACACAACAAAAACAAATAGATTCTGATTTTTAGGCTGAATTAATGTCAAACCTGCTCAGAACGTTTCAATGCAAAATTACAACTGACAGGCTCTTTTTAATACCAACATTGCAGGGGTAAAACTCTACATTTTAATCATATCAATTATATTTTCATTTCTATCATTACTTATTCCTTTTTGTGTTTTTAGGCAGCATTGGATGCTCATTGCAGTCAATTTGGATACTCCAAAGATTTATTTTCTGAATTCACTGCATGGATATCCAACAAACCGACCACACATGATGGTGATTGTCAATTTTTAATACACTAGATCCAACATTTTAGAACTAAATATCTAGTTATATAATTTATATTGTCTTTTAATGAGGATTCAGTTATGATAGGGTGGTGTATGAATATCATATAAAGGCTGGAATGAATCCAGGGCATAAGGACGACAAGGCACACGAGATCTAAAAATGGAAAAGTATCAGGGTATATATAATTATATTGAACTATCCAAATACATATCAAAACAGATTACTTATTTTTCTATATTTTTCTGCAGTGTCCGAAACAAACAAACGGAAAGGACTGCAGTTATTATGTTTGTAAATTTATGAAAGAGATCATATTTCATGAACAAACTAGAATCCCTAACGAGGTATTTTTGAAAATAATTAATAGTTCAATTAAAATATTTATTAATCCTTTGTGTATTTATATTTTTTCATTACTACTATGGCTGTCACAAAACCTTATATTCACGAGATGATATTGATGTGTTTAGAAATTAATGGGCAGCGTACCTGATGGAAGAATGTAAACAAATAGGACAATGAAGGTGAATTCCTACTACTTATGTTATCTTTATATGATCATTGATATCTCACTTGTTTACACTTATTGAGAATCTATGATCACCCTTTATTGTGTTTAATATCCTTATATTATGAAAAATGGTTTAAAAAATGATTTGAGTTTCTAGTAAAGAATAACTTAATGAGAGACTCTTATGAACTACTGACATACAACAAACTGAGAAAACAAGTTCAGATTGTTTTGATACTTTAAGACAACGATCCATGAGTCATTTTTGATGTGTATGAATCAACCGCACTTCAATCCGATGCACGATGTGACTGGTATGGCTAAAAGTGTCTGATATCATTTTAAAATTGACATTAAATTTAGAAAACAACACAAGTGACATACGGAAAACTGAGCAAACGCATTCAAATTGTTTTGATAATTTAGGACAATGATCTATGAGTCATTTTTGACATGTAAGAATCAAACACACCTCAATCTGATGCACGGTGTTACCGGTATGTCTAAAAGTGTCTGATATCAGTTTGAAATTGACATTAACTTTGGAAAACAACACAAGTGACATACAGAAAACCAAGAAAACACATTCATATTGTTTTGATACTTTGGGAAAATGATCCATGAGTCATTTGTGACGTGTAAAAATCAACCTCACCTCAATCCGACACATGGTGTGACCGGTATGGCTAAAAGTGTCTGATATCAGTTTGAAATTGACATTAACTTTAGAAAACAACACAAGTGACATACGTAAAACCGAGCAAACGCATTCGGATTGTTTTGATACTTTAGTAAAATGATACATGAGTCATTTTTGACATGTAAGAATCAACTGCACCTCAATACGACACATGGTGTGACCGTTATGGCTAAAAGTGTCTGATATCAGTTTGAAATTGACATTAACTTTAGAAAACAACACAAGTGGCATACGGAAAACCAAGAAAACGGGTTCGGAATGTTTTTATACTTTAGAAAAACGATCCATGAGTCATTTTTGATGTGTATGAATCAACCACACCTCAATCTGACACACGGTGTGACCGGTATGTCTAAAAGTGTCTGATATCAGTTTGAAATTGACATTAACTTTAGAAAACAACACAAGTGACATACGGAAAATCAAGAAAACACATTTGGATTGTTTTTATACTTTAGTAAAATGATCCATGAGTAATTTTTGATGTGTAGGAATCAATAGAACCTCAATCCAACGCACGGTGTGACCGGTATGGCTAAAAGTGTCTGATATGAGTTTGAAATTGACATTAACTTTAGAAAACAACACAAGTGACATATGGAAAATCGAGAAAACACCTTAGTATTGTTTTGATGCTTTAGTAAAATGATCCATGAGTCATTTGTGATGTTTAAGAATCAACCGCACCTTAATCCGATACACGGTGTGACCGGTATGGCTAAAAGTATTTGATATCTGTTTGAAATTGACATTAACATTAGAAAACAACACAAGTGACATACGGAAAACTAAGAAAACGCGTTCGGATTGTTTTGATACTTTATGAAAACGATCCATGAGTCATTTGAGATGTGTACGAATCAACTGCACCTCAATCCAACGCATGGTGTGACCATTATGGCTAAAATTGTATGATATCAGTTTGAAATTGACATTAACTTTAGAAAACAACACAAGTGATATACAAAAAACTGAGCAAACATGTTCAGATTGTTTTGATACTTTAGGAAAATGATCCATGAGTCATTTTTGACGTTTAAGAATCAATTTTTCCTCAATATGATGTATAGTGTGACTGGTATGGCTAAAAGTATCTGATATCAGTTTCAAATTGACATTAACTTTAGAAAACAACACAAGTGGCATACAGAAAACTGATCAAACACATTCAGATTGTTTTGATGATTTAGGAAAATGATCCATGAGTCATTTGTGACGTGTAAGAATCAAATGCACCTCAATCCGATGCACGGTGTGACCGATATGGCTAAAAGTGTCTGATATCTATTTGAAATTGACATTAACTTTAGAAAACAACACAAGTGACATACAGAAAACTGAGAAAACACGTTAGTATTGTTTTGATACTTTAGGAAAATGATCCATGAGTCATTTGTGATGTGTATGAATCAACCTCACCTCAATCCAAAACATTGTGTGACCGGTATGGCTAAAAGTGTCTGATATCAGTTTGAAATTGACATTGACTTTAGAAAACAACACAAGTGACATACAGAAAACCAAGAAAACGCATTCTTATTGTTTTTATACTTTAGGAAAACAATAAATGAGTCATTTTTGATGTGTACGAATCAACCTCACCTCAATCCGATGCACGGTGTGACCGGTATGGATAAAAGTGTCTGATATCAGTTTAAAATTGACATTAACTTTAGAAAACAACACAAGTGACATGCAGAAAACTGAGAAAACGCATTTGGATTATTTTGATACTTTTGGAAAACGATAAATGAGTCATTTATGACATGTATGAATAAACCTCACCTCAATCTGACGCACGGTGTGACCGGTATGGCTAAAAGTGTCTGATATCAGTTTGAAATTGACATTAACTTTAGAAAACAACACAAGTGACATACGACAAACCAAGAAAACACATTCGTATTGTTTTGATACTTTAGGAAAATGATCCATGATTCATTTGTGATGTTTACAAATCAACCGAACCTCAATTCGATGCACAGTGTGACCGGTATGGCTAAAAGTGTCTGATATCAGTTTGAAATTGACATTAACTTTAGAAAACAACACAAGTGACATACAGAAAACTAAGAAAAAACATTCAGATTTTTTTGATACTTTAGGAAAATTATCCATGAGTCATTTTTTATGTGTACAAATCAACCGAACCTCAATCTGATGCACAATGTGACCGGTATGGCTAAAAGTGTCTGATATCAGTTTGAAATTGACATTAACTTTAGAAAACAACACAAGTGACATACGTAAAACCAAGAAAATGCATTCAAGTTGTTTTGATACTTTAGTAAAACGATCCATGAGTCATTTTTGATGTGTACGAATCAACCGCACCTCAATTCGACGCACGGTGTGACTGGTATGGCTAAAAGTGTCTGATATCAGTTTGAAATTGACATTAACTTTATAAAACAACACAAAAGACATGCGGAAAACTGAGAAAACACATTCAGATTGTTTTGATACTTTAGGAAAATGATCCATGATTCATTTTTGACGTATAATAATCAACCGCACCTCAATATGACGCACATTGTGACTGTTATGGCTAAAAGTGTCTGATATCTGTTTGAAATTGACATTAACTTTAGAAAACAACACAAGTGACATACAGAAAACCAAGAAAACACGTTCAGATTGTTTTTATACTTTAGGAAAACTATACATGAGTCATTTTTGATGTGTACGAATCAACTGCACCTCAATCTGATGCACGGTGTGACCGGTATGGCTAAAGGTGTCTGATATCAGTTTAAAATTGACATTAACTTTAGAAAACAACACAAGTGACATACGGCAAACTGAGAAAACGCATTTGGATTGTTTTGATACTTTATTACAATGATCCATGAGTCATTTTTGATGAGTACGAATCAACCTCACCTCAATCCAATGCACGGTGTGACAGATAAAGCTTTTCATTAGAAAAAGAATCAATATTTATTAAATGAGATAAATCATCCAAAAACATATTGATTTTACATTATTCCCTTTCATTGTTATCAGAATGAAAACATTTGAGCTTATCATTTCCATATTTTAGTTTCACATTTCCATATTAATGTATTCTTTCATATTAATGCTTTAATTTATTTCATTATTGTATTACTAACATAATATTTGTTTTCTTATATAGGTGAATTTTTTTCCTTGAGTTCGGATGCTTTGTTCGGCAACAAATACCATGGATGACAATTTTTGAGAGGGGATCAAGGATATCAAAGGATGAAACATTAATGTTTATAACTGTTTTTGGATAATTTTAATTGTAACCATGTAAAACATTGTTTGAAATTTATATAGCAGTGTGTGTTTTTGTATTCATGATGTTAAGTAAATGTATATAGCATTGTTTTTCAAAATATTGTGTGCGTTGTGTCATCTTTCGGTTCTTGGTTCTTGTGCAGGTGATATTTTGTGTAGGTGTGAAGATGTGCAGGTGCTGCTATTTTGTGCAGGTGTGCAGATGTGTTGGTGCTAGTTGAGCAGGTGCAGGGGTAGGTGCCTTTATTAGCACTTTTTTGAGCACTGATAAAGGATTCCTTTAACAGTGCTAAAAGAGCACTGATAAAGGGTCCCATTATCAGCGCTCAAGATAGCACTGATAAAGGACCCCCTTTATCAGCGCCTTTTTTAGCGCTGATAAAGGTGGAATTTATCAGCGCTTTTCGGAGTGCTGATAAAGGGGACCCCCCCCCCCCATCTATGTCGGCATTAACAACGCTTTTCTAGAACTGTTAATGTCGGTTTTTAGTGCTGATAAAAGGCCAAGTTGTGGTATTGCAGTATAGATATTTATCATATAGTTTAATTACATGAAATTAGGAAAATTTCCATATAATTATACATCATGTGGAAAGGATGAGGATTTCATACAGTTAATCATTGTGCGGTTGGGACTACTTTTCATAGATATTATGAATAAATTGGAGGTTAACCAGGCCAGGATGTTTTGACATGACATAGATGTGAAGGGGGAAGAAATTTTAAACCATGACCCTAGGGATTCTCAGATTGGGAGGAATGATACGTGGAATGAAATCCATTAGGGTGCATAGAAGTAGGAAAAACCTCTCTTGAGGATGAATTTTCCTTTGATTTACATGCCTTTTTTATGGGAAAATTATACAGATCCACTGAGGCATATTGTGGATAATCAAACAGAAGTGACCCTAGGACATTTTCCCTCCATTTTTTATGTCCATATGAGGCCTATGGAGTTCTTAAATTATTTTGTGAATAGAGTTTGATAAATAGAAGGGGTATATTCTGACATATTAGAAACATCCAAATCATGATTGGCTGTGAAGTATGAATTTATTTACATAGATCTAATTCATACATAGGTAGGGAACTTTGATACCTTGACATATCCCTAATGTGGGATCCAAACTTGAAATCTTCTTCATAGATCTATATTTATGTATAGAAGATGGACACATTTTTTCTTTTTATTTACTCCATGGATGGGAATAGGATTCAAGGCCTTAACATCACTAAGTATCTTGTCAAAATAAAAATCAATCCACATGTAGTTTTTAAAAACCTCCCTGTGTAGATCACATTCTTACATAGGGGGAATTTTGATCCTTTATTGTAGTTGGACCTAGGTTTGGAGATCTGGGTGCCACTATGTATCTTGTGTGTGTAGGAATCAGGCCACACATAGTTCTAGATAGTATTCTTTGCATGGATCTAGTTCATGCATAGGAGGAGGGTACCTTGTTTGGAATTTTCCTATAGGTATGACCTACTTTAGAGTCCACTGTATCAATTTTATTTGTACGCAAGGGAGGAATTTTTTTTTATATTTGATGGATGGACCCAAGCATAGGGTTTGGGCATCACTATGTATCTCATTATGATGAGAATAAAGTTGGACGTAGTTCAATGAAATTCCATGCACCGGTCTAACTCGTGCATAGGGAGGGGACACATTTTTTTAGTGGTTTCGGCTAGACCAGGATGTAGAATCTAGGAATCACTATGTATCTCATCAATATGATAATATAACCACACATAGTTTTAAATGAAAAATCCCCTACATTGGTATGACCCATGCATAGGAAGGGAGGAAATGTGACTTTTTCTTTAGGGTGGATTGAATAAGATATGATGTATGGGTGTCTCTATGCATCTTTTATGTCTAGGAATCAATCCTTATGTAGTTCTTGAGGAACTGTGAAGTTTAAGGTCATGCGGTAAGGATGTGGATCACCCGACGTGAAAGGTTGTAAATATGTGTAGTTTTTCATCATGCGGTGAGGATGAGATGGTATAGTTTAAAATCATGTAAACATGACACCAAGTTCCATTTTTGGAAAGTATGATGTCATAAAATAGTGATAAACACAATCCTAATATGAAAAG
This sequence comes from Viscum album, assembly GCA_963277665.1. Classification (NCBI taxonomy): domain Eukaryota; kingdom Viridiplantae; phylum Streptophyta; class Magnoliopsida; order Santalales; family Viscaceae; genus Viscum; species Viscum album. The sequence goes on from OY728159.1 coordinate 1,329,494,821, forward strand.
TGACCCTAAGGCCAAAGGCTGGCAAGAAAATCATCCCCTTGATAAGGGTGAATTTTTGGTTGGGTCTATTATGAGAAGTTTGGGTATCACTATGTGTCTCATAGAAATGAGAATCAAGCCCCACTTAGTTATTAACGAAAATCTTCCATGCAGGTCTGACCCATGCACAGAGAGAAAGAGGCATTTTTAACCATTCTTTTTAGGTGGCTGGACTAGGACATAAAATCCAAGCGTCTCTACATATCCTATATATAAAATAATCAATCCATATATAGTTCTTGAATGTGTCATGGTAGATGACTTATGTTGGGGGAAATTTCCTCTCAGGTGATAATAATGTGGTGTTATTTAGTTTAATGTAATAAGGCAAGGACATGCACCCTACAGTTTAACATCATATGATCAAGACATTTTCTGTACTGTTTAGCGTAATGTGGAAAAGATGATGTGACATGAAGTTTATCATCATATAGTGAGGACGTTTTTTTATGCAGTTTAGTGTCATGTAACTAGGACATTCACTCCTTTTTTATACAAGAAATATTTCTTTACAAACCTCACATTGGTGGGGGACGTAGTGAGATTCCCATCCATTGAAATCAAGGAATAAGATATATTTTAGTATACCTTATGTATGGTGTAAAGTCCCTCCCATTTTGGCTCCATCATCAGAGGCTTCTTTATAGGTATCATTAGAGTTATGAGGACCAATACCATTTCTCATACAAGGAAGGATCAGAGGTGGACCTTTTTGTTGAAGGTTTGTGCAATCCGGTTTTGGTGAACTTCCAAATGATGCAAGGTATGCAATCTTTCCTCATCCAGCCACTCCAATTCAGCCATTTGTTTCTAGTATTTCCCATCCATACATAGTTTATCACAGATGGAAAATGTGGATTGAGGTAAATTGAACATCAATGGGTATTAACACCTCTATCTTGTATACTAATGAGTATGGGGTTTCCTGAGTGGTGGTGCGGGTTGTGGTCTGGTAGGCCCACAAATCTTGGAGGAGCCTGTTCACCCATAAATTTTTGTTCTTATCTAGTATATTCTAAATTATATTGGATAGGGTCTTATTAAATAAATATATTTGTTTGTTATCCACTATATGATAGTGGGATGAATGGTTGGTCTTAATACCATACTTTTAATATAGTTTCTCCAATTAAGTATAACATAAATTAGTGTCATTGTACACTAGTATTTTATAAGAAACATCAAATCTGATAATTACATTTATTTTAATGAATTTGAAAAATATTTCTTGCTTTGAACTCTTTTAGGGGTATGGATTTTTCCCATTTGGAAAAAAAGATGGTTACTGTGAGAATATAATAGAATTTGTTGGCCATGGTGGGATGATTTGGTCCCACAACCTCCATTACCCATATAGTGAAGGTTTAGGAGTACTTAGCTGTGTAAAGTAGCTCCAGGGGTTGATGAATGTAATTGGAATGTACTTGGAAGGAATGGAACTTCCTGGTTAATGTAGTTAAATCTTGTGTTACAGTGGTCCAGTAGTATCAAAGCCTTCGAATTTGATGGGAAAGCTTAGATCCTGATTGGTGGGCACCATAGGCTTCAGTGTGAACTTCTTTCATGACAAAAGTGGTATCTTATACATCAATTAAGCTTAGAAGGACCCCATCAAATCTCCTCTTATAGAGGACCTTTTATTGATCTATTCCATCATACAAAACAAAATTAATTACTCGTCTCCATATTTTCTCTCGTCCATCCCTATCCACTGGAGACTATCCATTTTAAAGGTAATTCACAATGGGGGTCATCCAACCGGTGGTAGGACCATATGTCTCAAGGATATGGATAACCTTATTTATTACATCTATGTGACTGAATGTTGATACCATCGAATAGTTCACAATGCTGAAGACCATTTCATCTCAGTCTGGATCGGCCAGACCTATAACTATATTTTCCAATGCATCATACCGTACATTTTGTGAATGGGGACATGACATAATGTCATTTATAAAGGTAATTACACTATTAGTCCCCATACATGTTCTAATAAGGGTGTTAATTCTTCCTTTTTGATAGAATAATCATTTTGAACTTCTTGATGAACAATTATGAATTCCCTTTTATCTTCAATTATTTTACTTGTACTTGAATTACAAGTTCTATCCCTATAATGAGAGCCTGATATTTTGATTCATTATTTTTTCACCCCTCTGATAATAGGAAGGAGTAAGGCAGTACCATCTTTGCTAGAGATATGAGTATGACTCCCAACCCCACTTTTTTGATCTTGGGGTCCTCCATTCTTTTCCCTATTGGGCTTCTAGATTCACCATCGAAATGCATCTCCCAAACCTGGGGTGTCCTCTTGAATAGAGAAAATATCTTCATTGGGAAATTTAGTATCCAATAAGTTCATTTCTGTTGAGGGTTTCTCTAATATGAAATTATCTAATTCCTAGACTTTGATGGATTTCTAAGGAACAAACTGGATGTAAAATCACTATAGGATGACCACACACAATGATAGACTTCTAGTCAGCATTAGATGGCTGAGAATTTACATAAGTGGGTTTCTATGTGAGAACATATGAACCTCATAATGCTGCAGACAATGCCTCGGTTTCTAGACTGTAAATATTATCACTATATAGCTCTTTTCAATACTTGAGTAATGGGTATTAGTGTTGATCATGGTTTGGATGAGATAATAAAGGTTTTTTTCACTATCAATGTCGTTCTTCTATGTAAGGAAGGCACCCGAGGATCGCTCCAGGGAAGTCACATAAAAAATGAGTGGACTTCCTTTGAAATGAAGCATTAACTCTGGTGGACTTAAAAGAATTTATTAAGACTATCAAATTCTTCTTGACAGTCATCAGTCCAATGTTATGAAACCCCCATTTTCATTAACTAGGTTAAGGGAAAACATTTTCCTGTGAGGTTGGCTATGAAGCATCAAATATAGGACAGGTGTCCCTAGATTCCTCTCAACTTAGTGAGTTTTCTAGGAGGTGACATGCCAAGAATAGAATTTTTCTTCTCAGGGTCCACTTTGATGCCATGATGTCATACAATAAAGTAAAATAATTTCCCTAAGGTAAAACCAAAAGAGAATTTAAAGGGTTTCATTTTTAGACTGTGTTGTCTCAATTTTTTGAAGATAGTTTCATGAACCGCCATGTGGTCTAAGTGTTTTATCAACATAACCACTAATTCATAAACATAGCATTCAACAAGCTTTCCTATGAAGATTTTGAGGATGCAATGCATGGAACTTTGATTTGTAGCACCGAAATTCTTTAAGACAAGGGGAATCATCCGATAGTAAAATACTCATTGAGGGCCCCTAAAGGTGGTGGACTCTTCATCTTATTAGGCCATTAAAATTTTATTTTATCCTAAATATCCATCCATGAATGAAAGAGATCGATATTCCATGATTGCATTGATCAGTAGTTTTGTAATTGGGACCGAGAAATCATCTTTCGGGCAGTGCTGGTTGAGATCTCTAAAATAGATGAAAACTCTAATTTTATCATTCTTTTTTTTGATGGGGATGATATTTTCTATCCATATAGGATATTGGACCTCTATAATGAAGTTGGTTCTGATGATATTTTCAACATTATCCTCTATCTTGGCAGCATGTGTCAGGTGAGTCCTTCTGGCTACTTGTTTATAGCCCTGATGATCTTCTCGAAGACCCAAGTGGTGAGTAGCCACCATGGGATTGAGGCCTATCATTTCCATGTAGTTCCAAGTGAAAACATCTCGATGATTACTTAATAAAGAGGTGTATACCTCTTTCTCTTCAAAAGACATGGTTTCACTAACTTGGGTGGATTGTAGATCTTCTTCTATACCCAGATTTATTTCCTTGAGTTCATCAATGATGGTAAAAACTCATTCCTCAAATTCTCTAGGGGCATCTCTAAATTCTTCTTCCTCTTTTGTTTTCTATTCTACATATTCTCCATATCCTTCCTGTTATTCTGTGGGGAAAAAATTCTTGAGATTATCTCTTTGAAGTTGTAAGAAGAGTCGAGATCTTGTTATTTGGAAGATGAGGTGGCTTCTTCTGACCTGACTGTTAGTGGGGAATTCTATGGAGAGGATGGAGTGGGGGAAAGAGGAATGATATCTTCCTATTTTTCCTCCATGAGTGAGGTATGAGTTTCCTGTAGCTTTGAGGATGTTTTGGGGGCATTTCTATTTCGATAATTTACCATTTCCTTTAGGTTTGGTGGATTTTTCAACACTGTTAGACTCGGTGGACATGACCAAAATCATGAGGAATCCTAAATATGTGTCTAAACTTGGAATAACACACCTAACTTGGTTGATGGGTAGTACATATTCTTTGATGATCTGTTTGAATGGGTTAGTTGGGACCATTTCCAAACCATTTTGGGTAGTGACCCAGTCAATTCAATCATTCGAGGGTCACTTCCCTTTTTGCTCATAGAATCCTACATCGATATAGTGTGAGTTATGGAATTTAAATGGGGCCTTATCAGTGTGTAATGTCCCATTTTTTCCATTGATGAAATAGTTGACACGTTGATGGTAAGATGAGGGAATCTTTGTGTGCTAATGCAACTAGGGCCTTACTAAAAGGATGTTAAAGGCTATGTTTTCCTAAACCACTGTAAATTATAAGTGAGATATGAAGTCTACAAACTATGTTTTGATCTTTATTTGGCCTAATGGATTATACTCACTTTTTTCAAATCCCAATAGGGTTGTGGAAGTGGGTGTTAGGTTATCCTCATTACAACCCAACCAACAAATTGTTTGCACTGGGATGATATTAACTCCAGAGCCATTGCATAATGTTCATATGAGTCCTTGCATAATAGATTCCTCATCTAGATCAATGAAATAGGTGACCATGAGGAATTCTGTAAGATCGGTCTCTGTTCAACAGACCTCAATGGCAGCCACATTGGATTTAAACTTCTAGGGGCTCAGCAAAGCTTCTATAAGTGCTTCCCTATGGTCTTTCGACAAACTCAGGGCATCCAGGATTAACAGATCGACTAATACCGAGGATAACTATTATAAGATGTCATATTTCTGATCTAAAGGCCAGTTATTCCCAATGTGGGGATTACCTTTTATGGGTGATTTAGGCGTTTGAGTATTATATGAAGATGGATTGTGTAACAACCGAATGTTTTTCAATGGAAATTCCCTTCTCATAATTATGTCATAAAATCACATGAAAACACAACATAATGAACTACTAAGTGCTAAGTGACCTTTAAACATAAGTTCATCACTTCTGTGTTTAGAATTTTGAAAATCCGGCATACACAGTTGTAATCAGTAAGTTATTTGGAGTCTGATAAGGAAAACTTAATTTTTTGTGAATAGTAACCTACCCTAATGAATAGTAACATACCCTTATGAATAGTGATATATCCTAATGAATAGTAACCTCACCTATAGTGGTATAAAAATAATATTCAAGTTGGAAGTATGATATACCTATATTTTAGAATAAGTTAATAAATGTTTTAAAACTGGTTTTAATAATAAATTATTATTTTAATTAAATATTAAAATAATAATATTTAGAAAATTATTTTTAAAAAATGGACTTAATTTTTGGATTCTACACATTGAAAAATGGTTAGGGTGAATTTTTGGGATTTTTCTGAAATACTTGAATTTTTTATGAATAGTAGAATCCGATAATTCACAATAAATGCTAAATAATGGATTAATTGAGTCATCGATGATGTTCTGCTGATGTAAGCCCACTTGGTTTAGGATCACATGATAAAAAAATTATTCTTGGTCATGGAATACTTACTATTCCTTGTCTTGGGAAGAAATAATAAATTAATGAATATAATATTATGAAATCCCTCCTCTCCTCCACTATAAAAAACCCCCTTCACTCCCTCTTCTCTACACTACTCTCAAGCCTTGTGCCTTGCCATTATTCTACCCAAATCTCTCGCCAAGGTCCTCCCCCACGTCCAAAATCTCTCATCCTACTCAAAATACCAAAACCTCTCCCCTTAAGAGGTTCTCAAAGGAGGAAGTCTCAAGACGTAAATTCCTCTTCCCAATTTCTTCTTTTCTTTTAAGTTCTTTTCTTTTTTATTTCTTTCCTCACCTCCCTTCACCATAATAGTATGATAAATCCAATAACATACATGTACTATAATTTCTTCATGCTAGTGTTATATTTCATTATCTTCTCTCCTTTCCTCACCCTTTTATTTGAAAGAAATGAAATCACCGTTTGAGATGTGCTAATTTAGCACATTCAATGACAACGGTTTATCAATTTCTATTATTATATTTAATTATGGTCATGAAACCATTTGTGTTATGGTTTAACCAGATTACTATATATGTAATATATCCTATTTTTTGGTTCTATAATCCTTTGGTACAAATGGAATTAAGTTATAAATCAAAACACATTCTTTGTAATCAAATCCTCTGATTAACAAAAATGGTTATCACTATGGTTATATATATAATAATTCGACTTTACTCTAAGTAACCTAATTAAAATTAAAACCATGTAATATCCTGGATATTAACTAAATAATATAACTTAAATTCTGGAAAACCACTTACATATTTCATATAATCCAAACTTGAATATAAGTGAACCGATCTTTTAAAGCCAAGTAAACAAACGATCCCGAACAATGAAATTGAACCTTGTAACTAATAAAAAAGGATTTGAATGAACTAAAAAGGGTTATAATAAATAAATTAAATATATAAGATGTTATATAATTATTAATTAATAATCCCAATTTTTTTATTCAGGTCGTTAATAACAAGTGGAGAACACCAATGGATTTAAGGTAAGGGATCCTCCCCTTTTTACTCTTAATCAAGATTGTTCTCTATGCTATGCCTTTTTGTGTAATATCAAGTGATGGGGTACATTTATACACCTTCCCCATACTGACCTAATGTTTTATAAGTGATGAGAAACCCCTTATCTCTCTCATCAAGCCCTCTTAGTTACACCTGATACCATGCCAATAAACCATGATGGATTCTACCCGAACTTCCTTTATTCTTTCGGGTTGCTCTATCTTTATTTTTATCAAAATATTGTTGTATTTTCTTTTAGAACTTAAACATTCTATTTATATGCTCCAAAATCATGTTACAAGATCCATCTCTCATTCTCTTTTGGGGATATGCATGCTTTTAAGTGAATCTCTCTTTGATACTTCCCAATAAGCACACTCGTTTTAAAGGAACTTCCTGAAATTTTACCCATTTTCAAGTGCACTCTATCTTCTGCTTTTAGACACCATTATCTTTGTAAATTCTGTATTTTTATTATGAAAAACTTCTTGGTTCAATTCTTGTTTTATATAAAATAATGTCTTCTTTACTATTTTAAAATCTCTATAGTATTTTCCTTAAAACTGCACAAAAAATGTTTTAATGCTAACGTTTATAAAATACATTTCTCATATGTTGTCACTTATGTTTGACACCACTTACCATTTTATATGCCTATTTTACCCTATTAACGTCCATTTATTTTCTAATTATTTCCTTACATGGACACTTTCATGATACGCCCATTGGTTACGATTTATGTCATGATTGTGGTATCCAATTATTTCCATGGGTACCCCTATGTTTGTGTATGGTTGATTATGTATGATTGTATATGTGGTAAGAATATTTATGTGAAAAAAATATTAATGAAATTTTGATATGGGTGCGCCCAGATAGTGCTACAATGCATTGGGTAAGGTTAAGTCTCATGAGATGCGATGTGAAATTGGATTGGCGGTTAGCCTTGACCCATACTAAAATAGGAAATGGGATTGGCAGTTAGCCTTGACCCGTACTAAAGATATGATTTACGATTCTGCCACATTTATATGATTCCATGTTTATATGATCCCATGCTTATATTAAATGATTTTATAAGTTTCATTCTTTGGATATCATTATGCCATGCCTTCTAACTCATGTGTTTGAGATGTATCCTTATGTTCATTTCCCTTACTGTGATTTTTAGCTCATCCCTTTGTTCATGTGTTCCCCAGGGTACCCTATGCAGATGTAAGGGATCAAAGGAAGTTAGAAGCTACTTGTGGAGATTAAATAAAGAAGTTTTTTTCCCATGTTTTATGTTATATGTACCTAGTATTCCAAGACACTAGACTTAACGATCCTTGGCTTGTACTCTGATGATTAATTATTCTTAAAATCATGAAATGTTTTATGTAAAAGGCTCGGGTCTCTATAGTTGGTATCAGAGGGAGGTTTAGTTACTTTTGGAGATTAGGAATAGAGCACCTTAGTGAGAACCTCAAGGATGAGACTAAGTATAAGAAAATAGTCCTAAATTTTGGTGAGTATAGAGTAAGTGGTTTATCAATAAAATACATCCCTGTCTGGATACGGGTAGGTAAAGGCAGCTCTGGCACATATGTATCTAGGGGTAAAACCTGAAAACACCACTTTGAGCTAGACTCGAACGGGAACTGGTGCATGATAACGGGTCTTGCTGCACTCTTGGTTACAACACTCCTGGGGGATATGCTTCGGTAGATTCACGAGCTTAGTACAAACTGTTATTAAGGGACAAAAAGAATCCCATAAGAATATAAGTTAAGAAATAGATCGAGGATAACCTAGATATAAACCTAAGGAATCACAAGTCCGGATATACTTCTTATTTATAAGTTCATACTTTTATGTTCAAAGTTTCTTTTTATACTCAATATCTAAGTATTCAAAACCTCTAATTATACGTTCTTTTTCTTAGTTAATGGTGGGAAATAGAAAAACACATTCCAACAACCAATGAGATAGGAAATGTGATGATTACCCTAATGACATGCCTGATGTGACAGAAGCGGGTGCTCAAAACTTCATGGAAATACTTTCTCAGTTGGCTCGAGTTATGAATAATAACTTGAATCTGGTGGAACATCCCCCCCTCCAAGGAAAGAGCAAGTTGTCGTATAATCCTTCATGCGGAAAAGGCCTCCCATGTTTAGCGGGTCTTCTGATCCCCTCCTCGCAGAAAAATGGATTAACTCCATTGAAAAGATTTTCTCTATCCTCCAGTGCTCGAAAGAAGAGAAATTTGTACTGGAAGTCTATCATTTTGATGGGGAAGATGATCAGTGGTGGACACTGATCAAGAATACAAAGTCCCAATAGGAAATTTATTCCATAGAATGGGAGGAATTCAAGAGGATGCTTTTCAACAAATATTTTCCTCAAACCCTCCATCTCAAGATGGAGAGATAGTTTCTTAGACTCAAGCAGAAGGAAGATGAGTCTATCGGGGTGTATGAAGAAAACTTTACAAGGCTTTCAAGGTATGCCTCTAGCTTTTTCATGAACACCAAAAGCAAGGTGGATCACTTCTTTAGAAAACTAAAGCTGAGTTTATGAAAAGTTTTGTCGATTCGAGACTTTGATAGCTATGAGGAGATTGACTGTTGTGCCCTCAAGGTTGAAATGGAGAATGGAGACTCTCAGTGGTCTCATGGTCCTAGTGATAAGAAGTGGAAAATGGAGAAAAACATGGGTGGTTCATCAAACAAATCCCATGATGGAAAGAAGCCTCACTTTCCCCTTTGAAAAAATTGTGGGAAGAAGCATCTTGGTGACTATATCAAGGGAACCAAGAATTGATTTAAATGCAGAAAGTTTGGTCATATGGCCAAGAACTGCCGAAGGGATATGAAAAAACCCCGCTAATGTTGAAGAAGAAAGGAAGGTTCAGATCAACACTCAGCCTACAGTGCAGTGTTATAACTGCAAGGAGCTTGGGCATTATGGGAACAATTGCCCTAAGACAAGGGTTGTCAGAGGCAATCAGCAAAAACCTTCAAGTAAACAAGGAAGGTCTTATGATATCACTACTACTGATGTGGAGCTGGAAAACGATGTGGTGACAGGTACACTTGTTATTCATTCAAGAATAGAGAACGTACTATTTGATTCTGGTTCTATGAATTCTTTCATATCTTGCAAGTTTAGTAGAACTATTCAAACACCACCTCAAAATTTGGAGGAAAATTTATCTGTGAGAATAGTGAATGGGAAATTATTGCATCCATGGTTTATAACTCCTACCTGGTTAATGTTTGTTGACTGAACCTCCCAGAAAATCTTTTCATACTTCCTTTAGTGGAGTTCGACGCTATCTTGGGCATGGATTGGATATCTTTGTACAAGGACAACATCAATTGTCGAGAAAGGGAGATCACTTTTTACATCCCGAAGCATCCTTTGATTCTTTACAAATGTAAGGAGGAAGATGGGTCTCATTTATAATCTTCATCTCATGTTTGGATAATTCTTCCTTGTGAGAAAGCATATCTAGCTCAAATGATTGGGACAAAGAATAGAATCACTCATGAAGACATGCCCATCGTGAGGGATTACACTGATGTATTCCCCTAAGAGTTGTCTGGTCTTACTCCTTACCGAGAGGTTTATTTCTCAATTTAACTTATCCCCGGATCTCTACCAATATCAAAGACACCTTATAGAATGGCCACCGTAGAGCTAGAAGAGCTGAAGAAGCAGTTACTGGAGAATATGGAGAAGGGTTTTATACGCCCGAGTGCTTCACTGTGGGGTTCTCCAGTCCTCTTCGTCAAGAAGAAGGATGGATCAATGCACCTCTGCACTGATTATCGTAAACTCAATAAAATCACTATAAAGAACAAGTATCCCCTTCCACGGATAGATGACTTGTTCGATCAGCTTCATGGGGCCAGTTATTTCTCTAAGGTGGACCTTCGGTTAGGATATCACCAACTAAAGGTGAGGAAGGAATATATTCCCAATACTACCTTTCGAACGAGGTATGGACACTATGAGTTCATAGTGATGCCCTTCGGACTCACTAATGATCCAGAAATTTTCATGGATTTAATGAATAGATTATTTAGAGATTACCTTGACAAATTTGTGGTGGTCTTTATTGATGATATTCTGATCTACTCCAAGAGCAAGGAGGAACATGAGGAGCATTTGGAAACCGTGTTAAATAATTTTTGAAGGGAGAAGTTGTATGCAAAGTACAATAAATGTGAGTTCTGGATGGAGGAAGTATCATTCTTGGGGCATGTTATCACCAGGAAAGGGATATCTGTAGACCCTTCCAAGATGAAGGCAATTGAAGAGTGGTTGAGGCCAACTTCTATAACAGAGATCCGCAACTTTTTAGGTCTAGCTGGGTATTATCGATGATTCATGGAGAACTTTTCTCGATTGTCAAACCCAATGACCAAGCTGACACGGAAGGGAGTAAAGTTCGTCTGGACATAAGAATGTGAAGACTATTTCAAGGAGTTGAAAAAGAGGTTTATCACTACGCCGGTAATCACACTCCCTTTAAGTGGAGAACTATTTATGGTGTATAGTGATGATTCTAAGAAAGGATTAGGCTGTGATCTAATGAAAAATGATAAAGTGATAGCCTATGCCTCAAGAAAGCTAAAAATCCATGAGCAAAACTATCCCATGCATGATCTGGAGTTGGCAGTTGTGATCTTTGCATTGAAAATCTGGCGGCATTATCTCTATGGGAAAAAATGTGAGATATATACTAACCACAAGAGTCTCAAATATATATTCACATAGAAAGAGATTAATATGCACCAACAAAGATGGATAAAGATCATCAAGGGTTATGAATACTCAATCCACTACCATCCTAGTAAGGCAAACAAGGTGGCGGATGCTCTAAGTATAAAGGATCCTGCATCTTTGTCAATGATGAGAATCGAAAAGGATTTGGTCTTCTTAGATTTTCAAAGGATATACATGGGAATCATTAAGGGAGGAACATCATCAATCCTTTATCAAATTATTTCTCAACCATCCCTCTTGGAGAAAATAAAGGATGCTCAAAGAAAGGATGTGTAAATTCAGAAAAGGGTGGAAGCTATTAAAAATGGGAAATCCTCTGATTTCAAAATTGATGAAGAATGAGTTGTAAGATTTGGGACACGATTATGTGTACCATATGATCCAGAGATAAAGAAGGAGCTATTGAATGATGCACATATATCGACCTTCTCTATCCACCCAGGGAGCACAAAGATGTATCGAGATCTCTGAGAAAACTTTTGGTGGGACAATATGAAAAGGGAGATTGCCGAGTATACATCAAAGTGCCTCGTATGTCATCAAGTGAAGGCTGAGAGACAAAAGTCTAAGGGGATGATGGAACCACTACCCATACTAGCATAGAAGTGGGAGAACATTACCATGGACTTTGTCACTGGACTTCCAAAGACATCTAGAGAAAAAAATGCTATATGGGTCGTTGTGGATCATCTTATGAAGACATCTCACTTTATCGCGGTTCGAGATGACTTCTCATTGGATCAACTTGCACAGATTTACATTAAAGAAGTGGTAATGCTGCATGGAGTACCACTATCTATTGTATCCGATCATGATCCAAGATTCACCTCGAAGTTCTGGAAAAGTATCCAACATGCTCTGAACACTGAACTGAACTTCAGTACGGCCTATCATCCTCAAACTGATGGCCAATCTGAGTGAACTATTCAGACATTGGAAGACATGTTGAGAGATTGTTCAATGGAATTCAAAGGAGGATGAGACAAACATCTTCCAATGGTTGAATTATCTTACAATAATAGTTTCCATTCGAGCATCTGAATGGCACCATATGAATCCCTTTATGGGAAAAGGTGCAGAACACCGGCATGTTGGGATGAAGTCGGTGAGTGTAAGTGGCTGGGACCTGAAATGGTCGAAGAAATGGTGGAGAAGGTAAAAACCATTTAGTAGCATATCAAGGCAGCCCAAAGTTGATAGAAGAGTTATGCAGATAACCGTCAACGAGACCTTGAATTAAAATTTGGATACATGGTATTTCTATGCATATCCTCATGGAAGAAGGTCATGAGGTTTGGGAAGAAAGGGAAGTTAAGTCCCAGGTATATCGGCCCCTTCGAGATCCTTGATCAAGTCGTAGCTATGGCCTATCGACTGGCACTTCCACCTACCATGTTGAAAGTACATGATGTCTTTCTTGTATCCCTATTAAGGAAGTACATACCAGACCCTTCACATGTACTCTCTTCAGAGGTGGTACAGTTGGAGGATGATCTCTCTTACGAGGAGCATCCAGTGAAGATCTTAGATCGTAGAGACAAAGTTCTATGCAACAATACTACTCATCTGGTCAAGGTACTATGGAGAAACCATAAGTACGAAGAGGCAACATGGGAATTGGAGAAAGCAATGAAGGAAAAGTACCCACACATGTTTTTTTCCTAGAATGTAAAACAAAATTTTGAGGGCGAAATTTCATAAGGGGGGAAAAATGTAACGACCCAATGTTTTTCAATGGAAATTGCCTTCTCATAAGTATGTCATAAAATCACATGAAAACAAAACATAATGAACTAATAAGTGCTTAGTGACCTTTAAACATAAGTTCATCACTTCTGTGTTTGGAATTTTGAAAATCCAGCATACACGGTTGTAATCAGTAAGTTATTTGGAGTCTGATAAGGAAAACTTAATTTTTGGTGAATAGTAACCTACCCTAATGAATAGTAACGTACCCTTATGAATAGTAATATACCCTAATGAATAGTAACCTCACCTATGGTGGTATAAAAAAATATATTTAAGTTGGAAGTACGATATACCTATATTTTAGAATAAGTTAATGAATGTTTTAAAACTGGTTTTAATAATAAATTATTATTTTAATTAAATATTAAAATAATAATATTTAGAAAATTATTTTTAAAAAATGGAATTCATTTTTGGATTCTACACATCGAAAAATGGTTAGGGTGAATTTTTGGGATTTTTCTAAAATACTTGAATTTTTGATGAATAGTAGAATCCGATAATTCACAATAAATGCTAAATAATGGATTAATTGAGTCATCGATGATGTTATACTGATGTAAGAACACTTGGTTTGGGATCAAATGGTAAAATAACTATTCTTGGTCATTGAATACTTAATATTTCTTGTCTTGGGAAGAAATAATAAATTAATGATTATAATATTATGAAATCCCTCCTCTGGTCCACTATAAAAACCCCCCTTTATTCCCTCTTCTCTCCACTCCTCTCAAGCCTTGTGTCTTGCCATTATTCTACCCAAATCTCTCCCCAAGGTCCTCCCCCACGTCCAAAATCTCTCATCCTCCTCAAAATACCAAAACATCTCCCCTTAAGAGGTTCTCAAAGGAGGAAGTCTCAAGACGTAAATTCCTCTTCCCAATTTCTTCTTTTCTTTTAAGTTCTTTTTTTATTATTTCTTTCCACACCTCCCTTAACCATAATAATATGATAAATCCAGTAACATACATGTACTGTAATTTCTTCATGATAGTGGTATATTTCATTATCTTATCTCCTTTCCCCACCCTTTTATTTGACAGAAATGAAAGCACCGTTTGAGATGTGCTAATTTAGCACATTCAAGGACAACGTTTTATCAATTTCTATTATTATCTTTAATTTTTTTCATGAAACCATTTGTGTTATGGTTGAACCATATTATTATATATGTAATATATCCTATTTTTGGTTCTGTAATCCTTTGGTACAAATGGAATTAAGTTATAAAGAAAAACACATTCTTTGTAATCAAATCCTCTGATTAACAAAAACGGATATCACTATGGTTATATATATAATAATTTGAATTCACTCTAAGTAAACTAATTAAAATTAAAACCATGTAATCTCCTAGATATTAACTAAATAATATAACTTAAATTCTGGACAACCACTTACATCTTGCATATAATCCAAACTTGAATATAAGTGAACCAATCTTTTAAAGCCAAGTAAACAAACGATCCTGAACAATGAAATTGAACCTTGTAACTAATAAAAAAGGATTTGAATGAACTAAAAAGGGTTATAATAAATAAATTGAATATATAAGAGGTTCTGGAATTATTAATTAATAATCCTAATTTTTTTATTCAGGTCGTTAATAACAAGTGGAGAACACCAACGGATTTAAGGTAAGGGATCCTCCCCTTTTTACTCTTAATCAAGATTGTTCTCTATGCTATGACTTTTTGTGTAATACCAAGTGATGGGGTACATTTATACACCTTACCCATACTGCCCTAATTTTTTATAAGTGATGAGAAACCCCTTATATCTCTCATCAGTCCCTCTTAGTTACACCCGATACCATGCTAATAAACCATGATTGATTCTACCCAAACTTCCTTTATTCCTTCGGGTTTCTCTATCTTTCTTTTTATCAAAATGTTGTTGTATTTTCTTTTATAACTTCAAAATTCTGTTTATATTCTACAAACTCATGTTACAAGATCCATCTCTCATTCTCTTTTGGGGATATACATGCTTTTAAGTGAATCTCTCTTCGATACTTCCCAATAAGCACACTCATTTTAAAGGAACTTCCCAAACTTTTACCCAGTATAAAGTTCACTCTATCTTATGTTTTTAGACACCATTATCTTTTTAAATTATGTATTTTTATTATGAAAACCTTATTGGTTCAATTTTGGTTTTATATAAAATAATGTCTTCTTTAATATTTTAAAATCTCTATAGTATTTTCCTTAAAACCACACAAAAAATATTTTAATGCTAACATTTCTAAAATACATTTATCATATGTTGTCACTTATGTTTGACACCACTTACCATGTTATATTCCTATTTTACCCTATGAACATCTATTTATTTTCTAATTCTTTCCTTACATGGACACTTTCATGATACGCCCATTGGTTATGATTTATGTCATGATTGTGGTATCCAATTCTTTCCATGGGTACCCTTATGTTTGTGTATGGTTGATTATGTATGATTTTATATGTGGTAAGAATATTTATGTGGCAATAATATTCATGAAAACGTTGATATGGGTGCGCCCAGATAGCACTCCAATTCATTGGGTAAGGTTAAGTCTCATGAGATGCGATGCGAAACGGGATTGGCGATTAGCCTTGACCCGTACTAAAATGGGAAACGGGATTGGAGGTTAGCCTTGACCCATAATAAAGATATGATTTATGATTCTGCCACATTTATATGATTCCATGTTTATATGATCCCATGCTTATATTAAATTATTTTATAAGTTTCATTCTTTGGATATCATTATGTCATGCCTTCTAACTCATGTGCTTGAGATGTATCCTTATGTTCATTTCCCTTACTGGGATTTGTAGCTTATCCCTTTGTTCATTTGTTCCCTAGGTTACCCTATACAAATGTAAGGGCTCAAAGGAAGTTATAAGCTATTTATGGATATTAAATAAAGAAGTTTTTTTCTCCATGTTTTATGTTATATATACCTAGTCTTCCAATACACTATACTTAATGATCCTTGGCTTGTAATCTGATGATTAATTATGCTTAAAATCATGAAATGTTTTATGTAAAAGGCTCGGGTCGCTATAGATTGACCCCTAAAAAAGGATCTGGAGGGGCTTCTATTCTTTGTGGGTTCAGATGGGTATGTTTTCCTGCATGCCAAGGGTGAATAGATATATGTTCCTCTTCTGATGGATATTCTAGAATGATCAGGATAGAGTGGATTCTGACAGGTTTAGGGGAATTTTCCGGTTTCTTTTGGGTTTGTTGAAGGGATATTCCATGATTTTCTACAACATTAACAGTTTTATCATGGGTGAAGCAATAAGCTTGGTTTCTTCCATGGTTTCATCTTCCTTGGTATCCTTGGATTATATGGCCTCTTCCTTCGGATCTCTGATCAAATTCAGGGAACTTGTGTTCATATCCATACTATTTATTAGAGAATGGATCCATTAAGTGAATTAAATTAATGGAGTTGAGGATCAACTCCTCATTTGAAGATAACTCTTCCTGACTGATTATTTTTTATGGTTCTGTTTGGAAGGGTGGTGCCCATTGTTTCATATCTGAGGTAATAAAATCCAAGAGTGTCAAAGATAACTTTTTCCTTGGTGTTGGTTCATCCTTATGCTCTTTATCTCTATTTTTTTTTCAGGACAAGCCTCTATTTGAAGGGTTGGCCTTTGGAGGTTTGTGGCTCTGATGACATAGGTTGTGTTGCATTGGAATTAGCTGGGGGCATGGTTGGTTGTTTCAACTATTACTGGAGTATTCTATGAGCTCATTGACTATTTTCCAAGTCATCCAATTATCAAACTTTTTTACTCTTCTACAGACAACTTATTTCCACTCATCTCCTTCATCAAGGTTAGTAGTGGATACATATGACACTTGTGCAAGTGGTGCTCCCATATTGACTTTACCATAATATTTCATTCTCTGTAGGAAGTCTTTGAAGATGAAACTATCCTGGATGGTGTGTCCAAGTATCCAGTGGAATAGAAAATATTATGGCATGTCTTCAAGACCTAACTCTTTAGATCTTTTTGTCTCTGGTAAACAGAAAAAAAAAATTAGTTCATAGAATCCATAAAATATCCACAGACATGATCATCTCGGAATGAGTAAACATTATTCCTTCATTCCTTGAACTAATTTCTCACGGTCCCCCTCACCTTTTCTTGTTCAGGTGGGGGATTTTTTTGATGTTGAGGGGGAGCTACACGATATGGTGTAGGACTTGGAGCTGGAGATGGTGTAGGAGTTTTCTTGAGCATGACGGAGGCCACTTTAGCTTTTCCTAGTCTTTAGCCCAAGATCAGTGTGGATACCCAAGATTTGAGCTTAGTCCATTGTATTGAGTATTCTATTACCTAGGAAATTGGGGATAAGTCCATATTCCCACTTGTATATTTCACCTAGATGAGCGGCATTCGTAGCTCATCATGGAGGTTATTGATTCACATAGAAAGAATCTCGCCTTGGGGGAGGGGCTGGTTGAAAGAGTAGGCCAACCCTTTCTATTTGGAAATAAAGTCTTAGACTCTCTCAATTTCCAATTGTTTGTATTTTGAGAGTTCACTGACTATTGTCTTCAGTAGCATTGAGAATAACTAGAAAAGAAACTACCAATAAAGATCCTCCCACCCCATTATTGACCAAGCTGGTAAACTGGTATACCACACAAAGGTTGACCCTTGTAGACTTCCACAAAGCATCTAAGTTTCACTACTTCTTGTTGATATGGGGTTCCTATCAATGGATCATAATAATATTTATAGTGCATCATATGTATTTAGGGTCACCTGAATCATTGAATATCAGTAACATGAGACTCCTGAAATTTGGTGGTAGTGGATTATTGCTCACCCAATCAAGTTAAGGGTTTCATTTCAGCTATACCGGTGCACGCATCTCTTCCATATATTACAATCAATCTTATAATGAATTGATAGTATTAATTATCCCTTGATGTGTATTCTATTGAACCTGATCATGGACTGGAATAGAAGGGGGAAAGATTTGATGTGCTGATTCTGTTGGTATTTGAGGCGGATATCTGATTGGGGGAATCTTTTTTGAATTTTTTCAAACCTATTCCAGTCGATTAATTAATGGGGGGAAATATTGATATTCATCCATGAATGGGTCCAGTTAGGTCGATGTTCCAAGAGTTTTGTTAAAAATATGTTCTATCCTTACTTTATTGTCAGGGGTAAACCCTTGCAGTTGAGGTACACCTATTGGAAGTGTACATTTAGGATCTTCCTAGCATTGATTCTACTCAACTATTTCATTTCACCCTCCCACTGAGTGAATCTCTCATTGAGTGTAAAGAGATCATTCTCATTGAGAGGAGGAGGTGGGTCATGTGTGGCCTTGTTTTTATTCTTCTCATTGTGAGGGATTCATGGAGGAGGTGGAGGAGGATTGATCAGGGAAATACCCAAATTCTGTATAACCCTATGGTTCTGAGTAAGCGCACCTTTATTATTAGTATGGATCAGATTCCAGACAGAACCATCCTCTCTTTAATATTATGAACTTTCATTATTTTCAGTGTGGTCTGTATGATTGATGCTAGCAACGATCACCAATGCATAATGCATTGTGTTTGGTGTAATAGCTTCTAAATTGTAGGATAGATTTTTGTGTCCTTTTTTGGATCTTCTTCTTCTACTCTAGGATATTCTTTAGGCTTCTTAGTGAAGAGTAACTTTGATGGATACTCTATAAAAACTTGTTGTATGCCTCCCTTATGGGGGGAATGAGTCATGATATGGGATGGGATGGGGGATTTCTCCACTTTTCATACTTCTCAAATAGGAAAAGACTGACTTCCATTGGGTAGGTGGTTGATGTAAAATCCCCCCAACCCTGGGGCTGTGGTTTCTCTTTTTCTCTTATTTTTGTGCCCTAACCTAGATTTTTCAGTCTTATGCGGGAATTTTGTGTTACAAATTCCCCCATACCTGTAGGCTGGGGTTGATCCTATAGTGGGGATATTGCTACTGCAGATTTCTCTTTCTTGTTCTCGTGAAATCCTATTAGAGTGTGATCTATATATGGTGTCAGGTCTACATGTGAAATATTTGTTTTCTAGGACATTAGTAATGCTTGATGATTGGATTACCTTAGGTGAGAAGTCTACTGAATGTTCTCGATTTCCTAGTTATAGAGATTTTCAATGAATTTCTCATGTCGGGCCTGATTCTTTTGAGACTTACTCAAGTCTAATCCTAGTTGGGCGCATCACATTTTCTAGACATGGATTTCATTTGATTTCCACATTGGGATAATGATATTATAGGATTTCATTTCCAATGGGTCCTGCTGGATGGTACATGGGGTGAAATTAAAAGCTCAATGCTCTCCCCATCCCTATATATTAACACCAAATGGGGCGTCATCGATTAGACAACACAACTTATGCAGCACATTGAGGCAATTTAGTTTGAGATCTTTCTTTCACCTCTATGATCATAGTTTCCATGCAGACAGAAGGGATTCCAAGTTGATTTTATGACAAAGATCTCTCACTATTTTTATATGGTATGCATACCCATAATATGGAAATAATTTTACTTAATCTACATAGGGTTTTCCTGAGGTTTAGGAAAATTTTATGTATGCACTCTTCTGATAATTCCCTTGGTATGTCGAACTGGGAAGTGGCTGATGGAAAAAACATAACAGGTAAATCATCCCTAGTCAATTTGTATTCTCAAAAGAAACATATCCTTTTGTTCCTAAATGAGAGACTCCTCAACTTGATCATACCAACTTGGACACTTCTTGATAATTTCATTGCACATAGTAGGGCTGACGGGGGTCTCACTGGCATGGGAACGGTACAAGGGTGGCTCAAAGGAGGAGCATTGTCCCGATCCATATCCTGGTTGAGAAAGGATGTTTCTTATCATTGATATGGTCTATAATGTGTCTGAACCCATCCTCAAAATCACATCAACATATTAGGGATTTATTTTTATTTCTATTGGCAAGGGGATAACCTTATTGCAGACACGAGGTATTTATATGAGGAGGGTATTTACATTTGATGCCATAATGGTGAGGACTATCATCATAGATTGATATATGAATACTAGGATAATTGTGGTAGTGTATGCATGAGGGAAGACCTTCAGGGTGGATGATATAAATATGATGACCTTTTTGCTGACATGAGATGTCACTGTGGGGAGGACCCTCGTAGTTAACGCTATCATGTTGAGGCCTACCATCATATATTCATGTCTGACTGTAGGGAGAATATATATATTGTATGCCATGGGGAGGACCATTAGTGTGGTTGAAATAAAGTGGAGGACCATTTTATTATTCGATATTTTAACCAGGATGAGGACTATTGTGATGCTCATCAAGAGATAATCTCTCATGATCAATCATTTCATGTCTATGAAGTAAGCCTTCATGGTCTGTTCTCTGGGGAGGACCTTTAGAGATTCTATTAACAATTTTTTGGGGATTTCCTTCACAACTGCTACTGAAACTTCCATAATTTGGTAATGGATTGGTAGGATTCTGATCCAACCTTGATAGATGTTTTATGGAATCAATAACTTCATCTTCCAGCAAAGCAGGGTCATGAATATGCTTTTAATTTTCCAGTTTCCTTTGGTGGGATTTATTTTCTGGCATTATCTTGTGGGTGATTGGGGTCACTTGTTATAGGTGACGACCTTCATATATGGGTTCCTATTCAAGTTCCCCTTACAATGATACTAGGATATTCTGGTTAGGATCTTGAGTTCTAGAAGTTATATATTCCTTCCCTAGAGTGTCCATCGTGATGGACCTATGTCCCCTAGTTTGAACGGGTATTTTTGTCTGATTCGGTTATCTATTTATAATGAAATATTGCCAAAGACCCTCCTGGATGGGAGAAGGAGGGTTTCATTTCTACTCTAGAGCGACCTCCTAATTTTTTGGATGAGTCACCCCACATGGGGAGGTGGGTTTGTAGGCCAAACTCCTTGTTATTCCTGCAAACATGATTACTTCATGAAAAATATGTAGGATATGGTCAGGAATTGATGTCTGATACTCTATCATTTATAGGATGTGTTGGGATACATCATTTACTAGAACGAGAATATATTCCCATTTTGATGTCAAAGTAGGAATATGTTCCTTATCCGATCCTCTATTTCCTGTCAGTAAGTACTAAAAGTTATCCTATGCGGGGGGAAAGATATCGGTCTTCCCCTAATCTGTAGTTGGGATATGCTAGTTATTTCTCTAATTTCCACAATATTTAACTAATGGGATTCATATTTTCAATAATTAATTTTTATCTGCTTGTTTGACACTGTATTTTTTTGATAGGCTTGGTATGCATATGCAGGAATTTGACTCTGCATGTATTTGGTGGCCACCAAATTTGAATGGTTGAAATCATATTCACGAACAAGGATTTTCATCTTCTCAATTCTATCCTATTTGGATGATGAGATTGATACGTAGTAGTAGGAATTTTTACTTGATCCTATCTGGTTGTGGTCTTATATAGTTGACGGGATTTATATGCATTGGTAGGGATTTTCATCTGTCTATAATTTTCCACCCTACTTGCACGGCGGGTTTGGCGAGCATTAGTGGGAATTTATGCTTCCTCATAATTTTCCACCATATTTTCATGGTTGGATTCATAATATGGGGTAGTAATATGCATCTTCCCATAATTTACCACCATATTTATATATTGGGATTCTTTAGTAGGAATGAGGTTAATGACCTATTCTCAATTCTCCAATCTTCTCCCTTGGTGTGCTGCTTGGGGGGGCCAGGACTGTTGGACTTTAAAATGATCCCTTGGGGTGATATCCTCTTTATAATGAGGATAACATGCCACATGGTATTTGTGGCAATGACTTCTGGATGATGCCCTTAAGTGGGACCCCTATACATCAGGAATGAAATCTTTGGTGATGACTTTATAAGCCTCCATGTGATAAGGGAGGAACTCTTTATCATGTTTTGGGGATAGGATCTTGAAACGATTGGATATAGCTAGTTGAGTAGTTTGATTCTAGACCGCTGACCATCATTAAGTAGACAACTAGCATAGATTCATGTCCTGGAGGGCCTACTTAGCTACCTCTAGGGTAAGGAGTGTACCCTTCTGGTGGTACTATCAAACCAGTGAATTCAAGACCCAACGTCGAAGATGTTAGGTGGGTGATGGAGTCCTCTGGTTCATGGAGGACCTAGCTGGTGTAATGATTACCATGTGTGTATATGAAAACTTCTGGGATTATATTGGATTGAAGGAATCACTGAATAGTGTCTGCAATGTATGTCACAGGTACAGACAAAAAAATCTCATCAAAGTTGCATCTCATGACCACATGTGTAATTGATGATATCTCTTGAACCTATTCCTTTTTTGATGTTAAAGGGTCTTGAATAGGGGTGACATCATCACCTTGGTTAAGGATTCATTTCATGTTCATTATTTTTATTTCTCTCGAAGATGAGAATGTACACAAGACAAAAAGTTCTAATAGGGATTGGGTAGTATATCCTTTTTATCTCATGAAGGAGGTTCTGCAGTCAATTCATTCATGTTGGGTTCTCCATTTTTGTTTCATTTAGAGATGGGGTTATGCCTGATTTGGTTGATTGTGGGGGGGGGGGGGTTAATTGGTATGTAATCGCAGATATTAGAATGGTCTCCAATGAGTTTGTTCATGGATCCAGAAACACCCAATAGATCTTACATCCATGATTCATGGACCTACATTTTAAAGGAAGGATTTCATTGGATTATTTTTCCAATGACACTTAAGAACTAACATTATTCAATAGGATGGGAAGTCATGGTCATACCACCCTTTAGGGAGGAACTATTTTCAGTTCTAGGACTCACTTATAGATTTGATATATGTTCATGAATCCTTGGTTCATTCCCAAGAATGTGTTCACAGATTATCCCTAAAGTAACAATTGATCATGAATACACATGAGTTTGGAATCATCTGTATGTATCCAAGTTTCTCCATCAATGGAGATATCTTTATCTATCCAAGGTTCTCTATCAATGATACCCTTTTTTGGACATATTAAATATTCCTTTATTTATTGAGATGATTTTGGTTTTAATGCAGGGTGAGGAACTCTAGAGTTTATAATCATCTGGGGGAAATAAGTTATTTTGATGTTGGTGTCAAACCCATAATATGGTATTCCTACGTATCCTCATGAGAGGAATCAGAACCCACATAGTTCAGTGTCACGTAACTGGATACATCACCTTGTAAGGTTATGTGATGAGGACTCGATCATGTGTTTTAATGTCTTGCAACAAGGATGTCTAGGCAAAGGGTTCCTGGTCAAGGATGGTGTTGGGATTATGCTAAGGTGGCCCTAAATTCCTGGAAGAGATATGGTCTCCTAGGTGGATATGATCCTACTAGGAATGTGGCTCAGAGAACATTAGAGTGATTTGGGTATTGGGTTTGGACCTCAAAGAGGCTTCCTACGTATCATGGATAGTTGGTAATCAAAGCCCTCGTAGTTCAGTTTGAGCTGGGACTTACACTTTAGAGAAGACCCATTATATGGGGCATGATTGAGGCTTATGCATGAGAGATTCGCAATTGGTACTACTTCATTGGGAATATGTTCTTTTGAATATTGAGGTATGGTTTCAGGACATATACCATGGAGGATTTCTGTTTGGGTTGAATTTGGGTCTTATATCATTGGAAAGGGCTATTTGATACTTTGGGATCATGAATATGTTGATATCACTGACAACCTCTAAGACCATGTGAGTCATGCTCGGTGTAAGAAACAAGAGGAGGCAATGGATCTAAAGATCACATGTCTCGATCCATCTACTGATAGATGGTGTTGGGTCCCAAAGGGAGAGATAAAGAGGGTGTTTAATGTGCTTATATCCTCTTCTATTTTGGTAACCGAGACAGCCACATATAGTGATCCATCTGGCTATATCCTAGGTGGAGAAAAATAGTATAAAAAGTTCCACCTCATGCAATAAAATCTATGGGCTTACCTCAGGAGGAGTTCCCCCGAATTAGTTCTAGGAGAGAGGAGAATGTTTAATGTTGGACCTCATTGAATGGAAAGGCCAACGGTTCCTCCCAATTCCTAGAATTTTGAGGTTCACGTGAGCATCTTGAGGTGGGAACCCATGTTACCATGAGAATGTAAACTTGGAGACATTTTGAGGATCCACATTTTTGTAGAGATTACCCACGTGACTCCACTTACCACGAGTATGTAAACCTAAAAGGACACGCTGAAGTACTCGATAATCTTATCATAAATATTAGGTGGATTTATAGGGGGACTTGTCCTGATACAGTTGGAATGGTTGGTTGAGGGGCCAACATAGGGGATAAAAACATGAGCGAAGAGTAAGGTTGGAGACGGATGGTATAACGCCCTAGGATGCCTAAGTCTGCATAGCATTTTATCATGTAGGGATGGGTTTCCCTTCGCATATCATATAGCTATATAGGTAAGGGAGATGTTTGGGTGCTATCATGGTATGCAGACCTGGGTTTGGTCTGATACCATTTTTCTATGTGGGGCTGAGTTCCGTCTCTGTATCATTTTTCTACACAAGGATGAGTTCCTTTCATGTAGTGTTTGGATATATAGGGTAGGGTTCCACCCGCATAGCATTTTCCTTTGTGGGATTTTTCACAACCCCCTCCCCACAAGGTGTACCCCTCCTGGGCCGGCAATGTGAGAAGGGAGATAATGACCCCTGAGTCCCACCTCCAGTAGGCCCCAGGTAGGTGACTAGCACCGAGGGTATAGTAAACACACAGATGAGAGGCATTACCCTCTAAGAGAACACATGCAAAAGAGAGAGATAAGATAAACACCAACCAATCCAACTCAGACTAAAATATAAATGAAAACCCAAGTGCACATATGTAATTTCATGAAAAACTACTACAACTGGAAGGGTAAAATTGTAATTACTCAATAGAAAGTAAAAACAGCAACAACCACAAGCCCGAACAGCTCCTGCAACCCCAAGCTAGTAGAAACCAGCTTGATCTCCAACCTACTCCAATTGACCTAAAAATGGTTTATATATACATAGGGTGAGTATAACAGTATACTCAGTAGTATCCTCCCCGAAGCCTCTCGGGAAAAAGTAAAGAAATCATGCTAAAGCACAGTGAAAAAAAAGTGAAACTAACTCATCACCTAAATAGGTATACTAATTTCCCATCCTCACCATGGATACTCTCACCAAGTAATGCATAAAAGAGTATATAATATAATAAAGATTATCAAGGGTACCTCGCTACTACTTCCTCACTAGTTTTCCACTTTTCTGCAATGTCACACGTCCTAAGCATCTCTCTCCAAAAAGGCTTACCCACAGACACCTCGGCGAAGCACCACAATATGCACCTCATGCAACAAAACCACCACATCCATGATAGAAAGTAACCAGGTAGTTTTTGGGAGCCACCACAGCTCGTATAACGTGTATCATACGTCGGGTATTATACCTCAAGCCATTACATCCCATACACCGAGTAAGGATCCTCAATACATCACAGCTTATACACGTTACACCTATAGTAGTCCATAGGATAATATATCCAGAATATATGTGTGTGGATAACCACAATCCATTACAACCCTCTACACATATATATGGGGAAAACTAATCGTTGTGCCTACCAACACATGTAACTACCAAGAGAAGAGAGTGGGGCCAAAGGGGGTAGTCAACCATCCATCCTCCCACCTGAATGTTGGGGAAAACACCCCTCAGGGCTCAGAATCCTCAGGGTGTCAGTTTCCCTAACTGACAAGGTGGAGTAGCGTATAGAAACACAAAAAGTACAGAATATACTATATCTCACAACCACACTATGGGAATAACCTAGTCTTAGACTCAACTGCAGCTAACGTCTTTCAGACTCCTGGCTGCCACTTCTAAGACTAGATATCCTATAAGCACACAACCATTTAAAGAGCCTTATTGCCTTAATTCATTCCCTTTTTATCAATTCCACTTTACGTTAATTAATTATTTAAACATTAATTAACCATTAATAATTCCAAATTAAATTTCATTAGCATCACACCCAAAGTCCATTGTCCCCTTGAAAATTGTAACCTCAACATTTCGTTCCAGCAAGTTCCAACCCCATGGGTTAACATCATTTATTCAATTATTTATTTACATCATTACTTTACCATATTCCTAGACATTCTATAAAAACATTCTATGCTACTAAACACAAGGGGGCTCAACAGGGTGAGTAGATAACTACCCATTGAGTCTTTTCCGCCTATAGAAAGAGTGTAGACCCATCCTCACTTGAGAATCTAGACATTGAAAGCACGTGGCATACCCTGCACGTCTTCACCCATTTTGGAAGAAGGGTAATAAAGACCATCTTCCTTGAGCAGTGGGGAAGGTAAAGTAGATAAAAAACTAATAATAATCAGCCAACATCCAAACATTCACATCCAACCCATTCCATCATCCACAGTGTCCTCCCTGACACCTACATGCATAAACCGATGCATCTCGCCACTCTAGGTGTCAACTGCTGCCACAACCAATAGGCCTCCCTGCCCCCACATATCACAACAGCCATCCAGGATCACACCACAACACAAGTAGTAGGAAAAAAAATCATATCAAATGGGATCTTGGCCCTTAAAAAGGAAAGAGGGTAACTTAGAACCCTACAAAGAATTATCTTTTATCAAACAACCAGCCCTTTAATCCATCTTGGATTAACCGATTTATTATTCTTGGGTTCTAAATTTGGGAAACCTAATTTTTAATCTATCGCAAATAATTAAACATGATTAATGCACCAATTTTATTAACATCAAATTACAACAAGAGGAACCAGATTCATTTACATGCCTCTTTATCTTTAGGCAAACAATTATCAAATAATTCTGGCTTTATTTTCTTTACTAATCTCAATTGAGAATGAAAAAGATAAGAAATCAATCGTAGATATCACACTATCTAGAAAAACAAGAGGCAATAACATACGATCGATATCAATTTATTTATCCAGTTCAAATATTTATTATGAAAATTCTATTGTGATCCAGTGGGATAAAACATGCTAACTCTACAGTTTCACATAAAAGAAAAGAGAAGCAATGAATCCCCTACCTCAAACAGTTCTTGACGTTCTTTATACAAGAACGAGCCACATAGCGGGTTACGATCTCCTACCCTGTGACAACTGTATCCACCCGAGGATGCAGATACACCACCACATCGGCCAACACCCAAGAAAATCCCATTAGGAACATGGGGGTAAAATTCAATAAAAAGGGCAAGGAGAAAGAAGGAGATGAACCCGAAATAATGAAGATAGATCATACCATATATCAAAGACTGGTAAATATTTCTTGGTTGCATCAAAACAAAGCGGAACAAATCCTAGGAGTAAAGTTTTATTGCACAACTCCTACAGGAAGGAATGGGATGTCCGAGTGTCTCTCACCCAAGAACAAGGAGGAAGAACTAGGAAGGAAGATATCTCGTCCCTTTAGAAGATTTAACAGAGTAGTGGTTTAAGATACAATGGGTTTTCCATTAAAAGCAGATCGCATTAAACCACGCCTTTTGACTAAGTAAAAACATCCCTAACCTTAGGAGAAATTAATATAGGATTTACTGCCTTTGAATTGGCCTTAGATTCCTTAAAATAAGGCTTTAAGTGCATTTTACATCAAAGGAAACATTAAAGGGGAGAACTGTAGGAAGCTAGAAACATTGTTCGTGAACTAGAAATTTGGAAAGGGAAATCATTGTTCATGAACCACACCATTGGAACCTCACCGTTGGAACCTCACCGTTCTAGAAACAATTTTCATGAACTCAAAATTTGGCAAAGGAAAAAGGTCACTGTTAGAGCCTCACCGTTCTGGAAACACTGTTCATGAACTCAAAACTTGGCAAAGGAAAAGATCACCATTGGAACCTCACCATTTAACTATTCACATAAGGTTACCATTGACATTGTTCACCTAGGGCTACCGATGCACTGTTCACATAAGGTCATTGTTTCACTGTTCATATAAGGTTACCGATGACACTGTTCAGAGAAGGTCACCGATGACACTGTTCACAGAAGGTCACCGATGACACTGTTCACATAAGGTCGTCGATGTCACTGTTCACATAAGGTCACCGATGTTGTTGTTCACATAAGGTCACCATTGCACTGTTCACATAAGTTTACTGATGACACTGCTCACAGAAGGTCACCGATGACACTGTTCATATAAGGTCACCGATGTCACTATTCACATAAGGTCACCATTGCACTGTTCACATAAGGTTACCGATGACACTGTTCATAGAAGGTCACCAATGAAACTGTTCACATAAGGTCACCAATGTCACTATTCACATAAGGTCACTGATGTCACTATTCACATAAGGTAATCATTGCACTGTTCACATAAGGTTACTGATGACACTGTTCACATAAGTTTATCGATGCACTATTTACAACGTTCTACCGTTGGAACTGTTCATTGATGGAACTGTTCACAGAAATGGAAATTTGAGAAAAGTGTTGGGGATAAGTCACCTTGACCTCCCAAAACACCTCATACACCTGATTTTTACAAAGTAATGGACTAGAGAGGTCCGGTCCATTACATCAGATACCTCTCAAAACATTCTCGTCCAAGAGAATTCAAAACCCACATAAAGGGAAAACGAAATGGGGTCTGAAAAACCACCCATCGAGATACCTCTCAAAAGAGAGAACGCCACAAGAAGAAACAAAATAAATCCATATTATAAACATGAAAGGTCTATAACCACAAAGGCTACATCAATACATGAAAAGAGTTAAAAATCAAACAACTCTAGGTACTAAGCACGTATCTGTGACTCACATTCCCAAGTAATCTCCTCCATGCCACTGTGTCTCCACATAACATGAACCAAGGGAATAGAACGCTTGTGGAACACCTTCTCTTTGCAGTCTTGGATCTCCACAGGTCGCTCCTCAAAGGTTGCATCATCATCAACATCGATCTCTCCCTAATAGATGATGTGAGAGTCATCGTGAAGATAACGACGGAGCTGTGATACATGGAAAACATCATGTATCCAACTCATTTGTGGAGTAAGTGCTACTCAATATGCTACAGCTCCAATATGAGCTAACACCTCGAAAGGCCCAACAAATCGGGGAGAAAGCTTACTCCCACGACCAAACCTTCGTTTCCCACGATAGAGAGTCACCTTCAGAAACATGTGATCCCCAACATCAAACTCTAAGGGTATCCTACTTTGATCAGCATAAGATTTATGATTATCTTGCATTGTATTCATCCTCCCACGAATAACCTAAACCATATCTGTTATATTCTACACTAGTTCTAGTCTGAGAATTGTTGACTCTCTGACCCCAGTCCAGCACAACGGAGAATGGAAAGTTCGGCCATACAAGGCTTCAAATGGCGCCATACCGATGGTGGGGTGAAAACTATTATTGTAAGCAAACTCTACTAAGGGTAAGTGCCTCATCCATGAACCTCCAAAATCCAGGACATAAGAGCGTAACATATCTTCAAGAGTCTGGATGGTTCGCTCTATCTGACCATCCGTTTGAGGATGAAAAGCAGTGTTATGGCATAGTTGAGAACCAAAAGCATGTTGGGGACCTCTCAACACCCTAGAGGTAAAACAAGGATCTCGATCAGAAATGATCATCCTCGGGACTCCATGAAGTCTCACCACCTCCTCCAGATATTACCTTGATAAAACTTCCACTGAGCTTGACTCCTTGATTGCTATGAAGTGGGCCGATTTTGTAAAATGATCCACTACCACCCAAATAGAATCATGTCCTCCCTGATCTTGAGGTAAATCAGTAATAAAGTCCATTGAGATGTCCTCCCACTTCCACTGAGGAACATCTAATGGCTGAAGCAGACCTCCAGGAACACGGTGTTCGTTCTTCACCTTCTGGCAGACCAAACATCGAGACACAAGCTCTACAACCACATGCTTCAGCCCAGGCCACCAAAACTGGCTCCTCAAGGATCTATACATCTTTTTCACGCTAGGATGCACCACAAAATGAGAACTCTGGGACTCTCTGAGAACCGTCCTGTGCATCATCAAAGGAAAAAATATCCTTCCATAATACAACACTTGGTGTTATTAATCCTCAGACCAACCATCAGGGGCCTCGCCACAAACAACTTGGTCTCTCCAGACCTCCACCTCTAGATCCCCCAACTGGGACTCTTCCACCTTCTGCACCAGATATGACCGCACCGTCATATGAAAAAGAAAACCTCTACCCCCAACTTCTCCCATATCAAGATGTAATGTTGACAGTTCTTCTATTACTCTCCATGAGTCACCAGATTCACACACTGCATCACTACGTGACTTCCGACTCGGTGCATCAGTTACAACATTCCCCTTTCCAGGTGTATATGATATTTCGAAGTCGTATTCCTGTAAGAACTACATCCACCGATTTTATCGTAAATTCAAGTCACGCTAGGAGAAAACATACCTCAGGCTCTTATGATCGATGAAAACCACAAAGCGATCACCAATGAGGTAATGTCTCCACAAATTCAGAGAAAATACTACAGCTGCCAACTCAAGATCATGGGTGGAATAGTTATGTTCATGGGGTCATAAATACCGAGACCCATAAGAAACAACTGATCTCTACTGCATCATAACACAACCTAACCCCAGATGCGAAGCATCGCAAAAAACATCAAACCGAACTCCCTCTACTAGAAGACAAAGAACTGGAGCACTTACTAACTTCTCCTTTAGATACTCAAAAGTTTTCTGAAACTGATCAATCTATATGAATGCCTAATCTTTCCTGGTCAAATTTGATAGAGGAGTCGCAACTCGAGAGAAATTGGCTACGAACCTCCTGTAGTAGCCTACGAGACCAAGGAAACTTTTCACCTATGACACAGTCTTGGGGGCTTCCCAAGACATAACCGCTTCTATCTTCGATGGATACACAGCTACTCCCTGTTGGGAGACCACATGCCCCAAGAAACAGACTTCTCGATCCCAAAACTCACACTTAGACAACTTCCCAAATATTTGATGTTAACGAAGAACTCCCAAAATGGCATGTAGATGCTCTGCATTCTCTTCTTCAGATGTGGAGTACACAAGGATTTTGTCAATGAAAACTACAATGAACTTGTCCAGGAACTAACAGAACACAACTTTCATCAATCCTATGAACACAGCTGGAGAATGTCATGCCAAATGGCATTACAATGAACTCATAATTCCCATGACGACAACAGAAAGCAGTCTTTGGGATATCCTCATACTTCACACGCATCTGATGATATCCTGACCGCAAGTCGATCTTTGAGAACCAACTATCACCCTTCAGTTGATTGAATAAATCATTAATCTGTGGAATAGGATAGCGATTCTTTATTGTCACTTTGTTCGAGTGACAATAATCGACACACAACCGCAAATTGTCGTTAGCCTTCTTCACGAACAAAACTGGTGCACCCCACAGTGACACACTCGGACGAACAAAATTGCACTATAACAAACCATCAAGCTGTATACGTAGATCTTGTAACTCAGAAGGAGCCATCCTATATGGATACATAGAGATAGGAGATGCTCCTGGTTGTAGCTCAATCCTAAACTCGATCTCCTGTCAAGGGGGTAATGCTACAACCTCTTCTGTAAAGACATCGGGGTACTCTTCTATGACCCTAGGAAATTCCAATTACTGAACCTCTGAAGAACTCAACATTATCTCATCCATCATGGATGATAAGGATGGAACACGCCTATGACCTATCTGAGGGTCTCGTTCGCCAACAAACACCACTAACTCTCTATCTGCATTGAATAACACAACCTGCCTCCTGAAGAAATCCATGATATCCTGCACCAAATACAACCAATACATGCCAAGGATGACATCATATGGTTGTATTCGTAAAAATAGGAAATCTACCCAAGAGTGGTGTTGCCTCAACACTAGATCACAGTCTCTACATACTTCAAACAAGTTAGCTCGGCCTATAACTGGAATAGTAAATGCCAAGGTCATTGAAATCCTCTCTACCTCAAGTCCCAAATCATGGATAAGGTTAGGTGATATGAAGGAGTGTGTTTATCCTAAATCAAACAAGGCATACACCAAGGTAGAAAACAAGCAAAGGGTACCTTGAACGATGTTTGGCTTGCCTGGAGCTAGAAACACTAAATAATGAAGCTATCCATGACCTCTTTAACCCTGATTATGACCACCACCATGGTCGCACTCTGCTCTCTTAGGATAGGAAGCATCACAAGGATGTCCTTTACCTGCCACATCTACCCTCTGCTGATCTAAAGCTCGTGCAACCTGCTGCTGCTGCCTCTGCTAGAATTGCCTCAATGGAGAACCTGGAGTGAAACATGTAACACCCCAATCTTCCATGGTATGTTTCCCTTTTAATAATATAATGTCTTGTGTTGTACACAACTTTGAGTTCAAACACACCACAACCAATCAAACTAGCTATTATGAATAGTAATACCCACTTTTTGAAATTTTATAAATTTTATCTTTCAAAATGGACTTCGTTTTTGGATTCGGAATATCGAAATTATCTTAGGTTGAATTTTTGTATTTTTATGAAAACTTTCAATTTTTGATGAATAGTGAAAAAACACTGCGTTATTGGTTAAAACGGACTTTTTATTTAAATAATTAGTTGTTTTATTTTAATTTATTTTAGGTAAAAATAGATACATAATCCCTATATATGTTCAATTTAATTCATTGGAGTCATTTTATAATAAGTTTAGATATATAAAATTTTATCGAACTTTTTACCGTCTTTTACCCACCTCCTAGGAGCATTTGAAAATTTGTATAAAACTTAATTTTACCACTTCTGTGAGTTGAATTTAAAAACTCAAAGAGATGCGATTAATATCAGTAAGTAAAATGTGGTTCAATAAGATGAAAATATTTTTTGGTGAATAGTAACTTTTGACTTTTATTTACCACGATTAAAAGTAAAAAGGGTAATTAAGGGTAAAAATGATATCATAATTACCCTAACACATGTCCTAATTCTATTGGATAAGTATAATTAGACCAAAAAAACTTAGGAATAAAATATGATCCTCTTTGGTCCACTTGGATTAGATTAGGACATTTATTATTATTTTATTTAAAGAAGAGTTAAAAGAGTTAAATTCAAAGTTTAATAACTAAACCATTTTTAATACAGGGTTATACACAATATAATTAGACTATAAATATTCATTATAAATATAAAAAAAATCTTACATAATGGTATTTTATTTATAATTTTTAAACATTATATAATTTAATTTATTTATGACACAATGATGATGCAGTAATTACCTTATTAATGAAATATTAAAATAATTGATATTATAAATATCCAAATAAATGTAAATTGAGACTTTTGATAAATTCCAAAAAATTTATAGGTTAATATGACATGTTAGGATTGGTTAAATAAATTTTATTCTAAGTGATAAAGATTTTATGGATTTCAAAAAAATCAAATACTGAATAGTGTCAAAATTGACATAATTGAGTTTTTAAAACAAATATTATATTATTAATTGATATAATATTCCTTAAAATATAAGGTTAGGAAAAAGGACTTAGATAAGGTTATATATATTAATAATGAACCACATGGGGTTCTCTTGGCTTATTATAGTAAGTTTATTAACCATATAATATAAAAATACAAAGAGACATGGTAAATGTCAAACTATTTAACTTAGAGTTAAATCTAAAAGATAAGGTTAATATGATGGAATAAACCTATATAAAACCTATTGGTTGAGATTTTTTAGAACCATACCCACTTTATAATTTAAATAATTTATTTTTGAGCCATTAGAAACCTAAAATTATTTAATTATAAAATAATATTTCAAGCTTTTCCTAAAGTGACCCTCACCTATCTTATAAAAGGGCACTTCCCCTTATCTTAATTTCACACCTCAAAAGCCTTTTGGATCGTCCAAAGCCTGCCAAAATATCCTCCCAACTTTCCTCCCTTAATTATAGAGTCCTTACTTTGTTCATAAAGCCAACCTAAGGATCCCTTTTGACCAAATTAAAAGAAAGAACCCGAAGAAGAGGTAAATATTCCATCACCTCTTTCAAGTTCTTTTCTTCTTACACTTCTTATTTCTTTGTTTTTATATTCTAAAATAATAACTCCAGTATCTTATATATACTATGGTGTTATTATAAAAATGGTACAACCATATTCATTATTCTATCCATCCTATAAATGACAAATTCACCATACATGTGTACGTACGGATTGTCGTCTCCACGTCGTGGTGTAATTTGTTATTCAAACACTTCATTATTTGGATGGGTATAATAATGAGTATAAATTATGTAAATAATAAATATAACATGTTAATTATTCTTTATATATGATATAAAATCCAATTACATATGATTTTTCCATCAATATAATGATATTGTTGCTTGTGCGTACGTGTGGATTACCGTCTCCACGAACGCGATGAGATTCATTCCTCATTGTAATCATTCAAGAATAATTTTCATTTTATGATTAAAAATAATGTTTATGAACATAATATAATTTTTTATATGAATAAAATACATAATATTTATAACAAACATGGCTTACATAACCAAGCATATAAAGAAAAATGAATTAGTTAACACCTGAAACAATGATACTACTAAAATATTATTAACAAAGCAATATTATAAGATCATATAGGATATCATATTTATGTATATAGTTCTTTTATAATTTAATAACAATGTTTTAAACTTTATACAGGAGGTTAACATATCATCTACTAAGTAAAATTACAAGTTAAGGGTTAATTCTACAATCTCTTTACTTATTCGAGGTTGTTAATACATAAGTATCTACTAGGACCTCTTTATCATCCACATCCATGTTTTCTTAAAAATGTAATTCAAAACATTTTTTAATATTTACTAAACTATGGGTTAAAGTCATTTATACCCTTATTTTACCATATATGTTTTTAAAGGAATCTTTCTGTCGTTTTCCAAACAAGGTACTTTATGACATTTTTTGACAAAATTAAGGTAAGAATGTTTTTTTAACTTATACGGCGGGTGCAGCTATTTTCCATCATTATAACATCATCGAAGCTTCACATAAAAGATTATAAGAATATTTTCAAAATAAATGTTTTCTTTTATAATTATATGACTTTTAAATGATTTCAAAATAGAAATAGATATTTCTCTAAAAAGTTTTGATTCCATATATGTCAACATCCTTTGATAGATTTTAAGCTTGTTTGAAGTTGATTTATTATGATGAAAAACTTCCATATTATATTGAATTTTTTGTGATATGTTTGACTATGGATGTGTTATTTTACACCATTCATGGTTTATGTATAAATTATTGACATTTCGTATGCTAGTTTTAATATGAATGTTTATGTTATGTTTAAACCTTTTCATATGAGGAATGAATTGGACTTAGTAAGTGATGGGTGGAGCCCTCTATAGCTCCTTGATGCATCGATAGGTCTCATGAGACAAACTAGTGTCTTAGAACAAGGACTTGATAAAATCTTATTTGTAGTACTGGCACCACTACTGGAAAACTGCCCTATACCCACAGTTTTGAACCGTGGGTATAGCCCCTAAAACCGTGGGTATAGGCTATACCCACGGTTTTGGGAACCGTGGGCTGGAACAACATCGGGATAGGGGGGTTGGCCTATACCCATGGTTTTGAGAAACCGTGGGGATAGGATTGCCACAGCGTGGCAGGCCCGTGAACACGCTGACACAGCGTTGACCCCATGGTTCTCAAACTGTGGGGATTTAATCTTCAAAAATAGCGGTCGGGGGGTTTCGAACCCGGGCCTCACGCTGAGCCTCACGGTCGCGCCCCACCGATGGACCAACCGATCTGTGACTTTAATCTGTTATATATACATACATCTACCTATATATATTAATATGCGGTATTTAAATTCAAAAAAAATGCTCGCGCGGGTTTCGAACCCCGCACCTCGCGCTGAGACTCACGGTCGCGCCCCACCAACCGAGCTGTGATTTTTATTTGTTATATATACATACATCTGTGTATATATATAAATATGATCCATGTGGTGTATTTAAATTCAAAAAACGCAGAAAGGGGGATTTGAACCGGCGACCTACAGCACCCATGGAGAAGGATTTACCAACCGAGCTAAAGAACTTTTGAAAGTTTATATTTATATGTATATAAATATATTAATATAAACCGTGAAAAAATGTCTTCCCGCCAAATTTTTTTTGTGTCCTGCCTAATTTTCTTTCCCCACCATAACACGGGAAATATATACCCACGGTTCTGGAGAACCGTGGGTATAGGTCTTCAAAAAAAACCGAAATACCTACATTTTTCAAGAACTGTCGGTATAGGTCTTCGAAAAATACCCTATACCCATGGTTTTCTCCAAAACCATGGGTATAGGTTTTAAAAGAAAACTATACCCACTTTTTTTGGCACAACCATGGGTATAGGTTCACATACTATCCCTATACCCACGGTTTTTTTCAAAACCGTGGGTATAGACCTATTTTCTAGTAGTGCACATGGCCTTGACTATGTGGTTATAAAGTCTGGCATTATGCATTCCATCATTATAAAAGTGGCTATTGATATTTCATGTGATTATTCGAATAGTAGAATATCCATTTGAATAAGTAAATGTCATTATTTTATTTTATCTTTGTTATATTATGCCGAAATTTAAGTTTAAAATGATTTTGTTTTAGTCTTATACATTGCCTTAAATTTTTATGATTATTTACAAAAGTTTCCGCTATATTGTTATCCTTACTGAGCATCTGAGCTCACCCCTTTCTATGTTTTATTTTTCCTAGGATATGAAGAAGTATTTTATGGTTGACCTGCAGGGATAGGATAAGAATATATAAGTGTGTTCAAAATGGGACAAAATGTTGTTGATGTTTTTATTTCATGATGTAATGTAAAACTTATGAATGTATCTAGTACTTCCAAGGCTACTAAACTAATCAGTCTTTCGGGATATGATTCTTTGTATCATGCCAATGTTATGTAATAATTCACTGACTCTCGTAACTGGGATCAGGGTGTTATAGTTGGTATCAGATGAATTTTAGTACATACCTTGGAAAGTATATTTAGAAAAACTCTG
This sequence comes from Viscum album, assembly GCA_963277665.1. Taxonomy (NCBI): domain Eukaryota; kingdom Viridiplantae; phylum Streptophyta; class Magnoliopsida; order Santalales; family Viscaceae; genus Viscum; species Viscum album. The sequence continues at coordinate 1,329,532,397 of OY728159.1, forward strand.
ATTAGAGAACATTACCCTAAGATAGACTTTGATGATTAGTATAGAATAACTTCCTAGAATTTTGGTACTATAAATATTTTGTGAGTTTTCCAAGAAATACATCCATGTTTGGATATGAGTAGGTAGAGGTGGCTCTGGCACAGATGTACCTAGGGGTAAAACCCAAAAACATCGCTTTGGGATAGACTCGAATTGGAACTAGTGCACGACAACTGGTCTTGTTGCACTCTTGGTTACGACACTCCCGGGGGATATGCTTAGGATAATTCTCATTTTATTTACAAACCATTATGAAGGGTTTATGAGTATATACTTCCTCAAAGAAATTTTTTTTTATGATTATGGATTATATCTATAAACTTTTCAATTTATGTTAACTTTTTTACAAGTTTAGAATTATGTATTGTGATTCATAAACTAATCTAGTGTATGCCATTGTTTAGAAATGGTGCCTAGTAGAAGGAATGGAAATTTTATCAATGCATGTAATCCATGTAGGTATTTCCCTCATAATCAAGATAATTATAGTGGAGCTGGTGAAACAACTAGTTCTGGTCAGTTTATCACCATACTGGAACAACTCACTCAGGTTATGAATAATAACCTTACCCGTATGGAGCACCCTGATCCACAGCATGGAGGATCAATGTTAGACCGCTTTATGAGGAAACAACCACCAACATTCAATTGGAGTACAAATCCATTAGTAGCTAAGCAATGGATAAATTTCTTAGAGAAAATATTTCATGCTTTGGGGAGTAGCGAAAGGGAAAAAGTTTTCATGGTAGTTTATCGCCTCACAGGAGATGCAGATCAATGGTGGTCATTGATTCAAAACACAAAGGAAGATGATGAAGTATCAAATATGAAATGGAGGAATTTTAAAGAGATTTTCTTAGAAAAATACTTTCCTTGTGACCATCGAGCGGATATGGAAAGGCGATTTTTGAGTCTGAGACAAAAGGAGGATAAGAATGTTGTAAAATATGAGGATAACTTTACAAGGTTAGCAATGCATGCTACAGATTATATAAGTCACCCAAGGAGTAAGATTGATCGATTATTTGATGGGTTAAAACCATTTATTCATTGAGAATTAGTCTCACAATCCTTCTCATCGTACGAATATATTGTCTCATGCGCTATCAAGACAGAAAAGGAATTATCTAAGTCTTATGACTTTAAAGCAAATCAAGAGAAAAAGATATCTATTGAACACTCTAGAAATGAAAATAAGGGGAGGAAGGTAAAAGTTTAATATCCATACTATGGTAAATGTGGGAAGAAACACCTCGGTACTTTCCTGAAAGGAATGAGAGTCTGTTACAAGTGTGGTGAAAAAGTCCACCAAGCTTGTGATTGCAAGGGGAAGAAAGAGGATGTCAATGTTGAATGCTACAATTGTAGAGAAAAGGGTCATTATGCAAATGAATGTCCTAAGTGTCAGGGAAACTTACCTCAAAAAAGGTCAAGGGATCAAGGTCAAACTTATGAGATCGCTACTACTGATGTTGAAGCTCTGAAAGATGTAGTGTTAGGTAATTTAATGGTTTCCTCAAGTTTAGTCAATGATTTATTTGATTCTGGATCATCACATTATTTCATATCTTCCCAGTTTACTAAGAAAACTAGATATTTTCAATTTGACTTAACAAGGTAGTTTTCAGTCAAAACACCTAAGGGAAGTATCATCGCAACAAAGTTTTGTGAATCAGTTCCCATTAGGGCGTATAAATTTTCTTTATCTGCTGATCTATTCTCCATACCCATGATTGAATTTGATATAATACTCAGAATGGATTGGATTTCGGATCATGATGTGAAAATTTATTGTAATAATAAGGAGATTACAATTTTCAATGATGATAAGGAGTACCTTATCTTTAGAGAAAAAACATCACCACCTGATTATAATCTAGATCCACCCCCAATAGCTCAACTAAATTCAATTATTGGGGAAGAAGAGAATGAAATAACTATGGGTGAGGAAAAAATGTTTGAATAGAGGACATACCTATTGTGCAAGAATATGTTGATGTGTTTCCAAAGGATTTACCTTGACATCCTCCAGAATGAGAAATTGAGTTTTACATTAACTTAATTCCTGGTTCAAGGACCATATCGAAGACCCCTTATAGAATGGCCACTATGGAATTATTGGAACTAAAGAAACAACTAGAGGAATTGAGTAATAAGGGATTTATTCGCCCTATTGTTTCTCCATGGGGATCCCCTGTCCTTTTTTTAAGAAGAAAGACAGATCTATGAGGTTGTGTATTGACTACAAGGAGATCAATGATATAACAATAAAGAACAATTATCCCCTACCTCACATTGATGATTTATTCGAACAACTTCATGAAGCTCAATATTTTTCAAAGATTGACCTTCGATCTGGATATCATTAGTTGTGTGTGAAGAAGGAAGACATTCCAAAAATAGGATTTCAAACCAGGTACGGGCATTATGAGTTTACAGTAATACCTTTTTGGATGATTAATGCACCCTCTATTTTCATAGATATAATGAACAAAGTTTTCAAGGAATGTATTTATGACTTTGTAGTGGTATTTATTGATGATATATTAGTATACTCAAAAAGCTACAAAGATCACAAAAATCACTTACGCATCATCCTAATGACTCTTAGAAGAAATGAATTATATGGGAATTTTAGCAAGTGTGAATTCTGGCTTCAGGAGTTTTCTTTTCTTGTCCATATTGTCTCTAAGAATGGAATCTCTATTGATCCTTCGAAGACAAAGACAATCCAAGAATGGCCAGCACCAATGAGTATAACTGAGGTACGCGGTTTTATTGATTTAGCAGGTTATTATCGGCGTTTTGTCCAGAATTTTGCTTGATTGGATAACCCATTAACCAAGATCACACATAAAGGGGTTAAATTTTTTTGTACAAAAGAGTGTGAATAATGTTTTGAAGAACAGAAGAGAAGATTATTTAATGCTCCTATCTTGACTCTACCATCGGGGAATGATGGGTTTGTTATTTATAGTGATGCTTCAAAGAAAGGACTTGGTTGTGTCCTTATATCGAATGATAGAGTTATTGACTATGCATCATGATAGCTAAAAATTCATGAGCAAAACTATCCCACTCATGATCTTGAGTTAGCAGCTGTAATATTTGATTTGAAGATATGGAGACACTATTTCTATGGTGAAAATGTGAGATTTATACCGATCAAAAGAGTTTGAAGTATATTTTCTCACAAAAAGAACTCAACATGAGGCAAAGGATATGGATTTAAATACTCAAGGATTATGATTGCACTATACACTACCACCCGGGGAAGGCAAATAAGGTGGAAGATTATTTGAGCAGAAAGGATCATAGAATTTTGAACAAGATAAGAGTTGAAAAGGATCCTATTTTCATGGATCTGGTAAAGATGGATATGGGAATAAACATGGAAGGTGAAACATCAATTATTTTTCAAATGGTTTCCAAATCATATTTAATAGAAAGGATAAAAAGTTCTCAGGCTGATGATGAGGAGTTTCAAAAGAAAATTAAAGCTGTGAACGATGGGATATTGATCAACTTCATATATGAAGATGGGATTTTGAAATTTGGGAAGAGACTTTGTGTTCCTGATATACCTGATTTGAAAAGGGAATTGTTAGATGATTCTCATAGATCCAATCTCTCTATACACCCTAGTATCACTAAGATGTATAGATATTTGAAAGAACATTTTTGGTTGGACAACATGAAGAGAGAGATTGCTGATTTTGTGTCGAGATGCATGGTTTTCCAATAAGTGAAAGTTGGAAGACAACATCCTAGAGAAGTCATGCAACCTATTCCCATACCTGAGTGGAAATGGGATGATATTACAATGGACTTTGTCATGGGACTACCAAATACTCCTAGAAGGAATGATGCAATATGGGTCATTGTTGATCGTCTTACCAAGTCGGTACATTTTCTTGCTATAAGAGAAGATTTACCACTTGAACGTTTAGGAAGGCTGCATATTAATAAATTTTTAAGACTTCATGGAGTACCCCTATCCATTTTTTCTGATTGTGATCCCCATTTTACATCAAGATTCTAGAAAAGTATTCAGAAAGCCCTGGATACTGAACTTAGTTTGAGCACTGCCTACCACCCTCAAACCGGTGGACAATCATAACGGACTATTCAAACCTTAGAATACATGTTGAGATCCTACTCACTTGAATTTCAAGGTATGTGGGATCAATATTTACCTCTGGTAGAATTTTCCTATAACAATAGCTTCCATTCAAGTATTCAGATGGCACCATATAAAATGTTATATGAAAAGAGATGTTGCACACCAACTTGTTGGGATGATGTTGGTGAAAGAAAACTCATAGGCCCAGAACTTGTTGAGGAAACAATGGAAAAGGTGAAGGTTATCTAAACCCACATCAAAGCAACTCAAAGTAGGCAGAAGAGCTATGTCGATAACCGAAGGAAGGATTTTGAATTTAAGGTAGGAGATCATGTTTTCTTGAAGTTATCTCCATGGAATGGAGTTATACGATTCAGTAAGAAGGGTAAATTAAGTCCCAGGTACATCGGACATTTCAAAATTCTAGAATGAATTGGGGTTGTGGCTTACCATTTGGCAATGCCGCCAAGTCTCTCCAAAGTTCATGATGTGTTCCATGTATCACTATTGAGAAACTACATGCCTGACCCAACGTATGTACTCACCTATGAGGAAATTGAACTGGAACCTGATCTATCTTATTGTGAAGAGCCTGTCAAGGTTCTTGATACAATAGAAAAAATGTTGATAAACTGGATGACTCGTCTAGTAAAATTTCTATGGAGAAACCATAAGATGGAAGAGGTAACGTGGGAACCCAAGGAACTTATGATGAAAAACCACCCAAATCTTTTTATGTAGTAATATTCTAGAAATTTTGAGGATGAAATTATTTTAAGGAGGGTAGAATGTAACACCTCAAGCTTCCACAGTACGTTTCCCTTTGAATAATAAAATAGCTTGTGTTGTATGCAACTTTGAGTTCAAACACACCACAACCAATCAAACTAGCCGTTATGAATAGTAATAACCACTTTTTGAAATTTTATAAATTTTATCTTTCAAAATGGACTTCATTTTTGGATTTGGAATATCAAAATTAGCTTAGGGTGAATTTTTGGTATTTTTCTGAAAACTTTCAATTTTTGATGAATAGTGAAAAACATTGCGTTATTGGTTAAAACTGACTTTTTATTTTAATTTATTTTAGGTAAAAATATATACATAATCCCTATATATGTTCAAAGTAATTCATTGGAGTCATTTTATAATAATTTTAGATATATAAAATTGTATCGAACTTTTTACCGTCTTTTACCCCCCTCCTAGGAGCATTTGCAAATTTGTATAAAACTTAATTTTACCGCTTCTTTGGGTTGAATTTCAAAAATCCAAGAGACACGATTAATATCATTAAGTAAAATTTGGTTCAATAAGATGAAAATATTTTTCAGTGAATAGTAACTTTTGACTTTTATTTACCACGGTTAAAAGTAAATAGGGTAATTAAGGGTAAAAATGATATCATAATTACCCTAACACGTGTCCTAATTCTATTAGATAAGTATAATTCGACCAAAAACAATCTTAGTAATAAAATATGATCCTCTTTGGTCCACTTGGATTAGATTATGACATTTATTATTATTTTATTTAAAGAAGAGTTAAAAGAGTTAAATTCAAAGTTTAATAACTAAACCATTTTTAATATAGGGTCATACACAATATAAATTTGACTATAAATATTCATTAGAAAGATAAAATTATTTCCTACATATAGGTATTTTATTTATAATTTTTAAAAATTATATAGTTTAATTTATTTATGACACAATGATGATGCAGTAATTACCTTATTAATGAAATATTAAAATAATTGATATTATAAATATCTAAATAAATGTAAATTTAGACTTATGATGAAATACACTAATTTTATAGGTTAATATGACATGTTAGGGTTGGTTAAATAAATTGTATTTGAAGTGATAATGTTTTTATGGCTTTCAAATAAATCAAATACTAAATAGTGTCAAAATTGACATAATTGAGTTTTTAAAACAAATATTATATTATTAATTGATATAATATTCCTAAAAATCTAAGTTTCTACCAAAGGAATTAGATAAGGTTATATATATTAATAATTAACCACATGGGTTTCTCTTTCCTTGTTATAGTAAGTTTATTAACCATATAATATAAAAATACAAAGAGACATGGTAAATGTCAAACTATTTAACTAAGAGTTAAATCTAGAATATAAGATAAATAATAGCCTAAACCTATCTAAAAACTATTAGTTGAGAGGTTTTAGACCCATCCCCACCTTATACTTTAAATAATTCATTTTGGATCCATTATAAACTGAAAATGATTTTATTATAAAATAATATTTCAAGCTTTTCCTAAAGTGACCCTCACTTCTCTTATAAAATGGAACTTCCCCTTATCTTAATTTCACACCTACAAAGCCTTTTGGCTCGGCCAAAACCTGCCCAAATATCCTCACAACTTTCCTCTCTTAATCATAGATGCCTTCCTTTGGTCATAAATCCAACCTAAGGAGCCCTTTTGATCAAATCAAAAGAAAGAACCAGAAGAAGAGGTAAATATTTCATCACCTCTTTCAAGTTCTTTTCTTCTTCCACTTTCTCTTTATTTGTTGTTTCCATTCTAAAATAATAACTCCAATATCTTCTATATACTATGATATTATTATAAAAATGGTACAACCATATTCATTATTCTATCAATCCTATAAATGACAAAGTCACCATACATGCGTACGTACAGATTACCGTCTCCACGTCGTGGTGTAGTTTGTTATTCAAACACTTCATTATTTGGATGGGTATAATAATGATTATAAATGATTTAAATAATAAATATAACAAGTTAATGATTCTTTATATATTATATACCATCAAATTACATACGATTTCACCATCAATATAATGATATTGTCGCTCGTGCGTACGTACGGATTACCGTCTCCACGAACGCGATGAAATTCATTCCCCATCATAATAATTAAAGAATAATTTTCTTTTTTATGATTAAAAATAATGTTTATGAACATAATATAATTATATATATGAATAAAATACATCCTATCCATAAAAAACATGGCTTACGTCACCAATCGTATAAAGGAAAACGAATCAATTAACACCCGAAACGATGATACTACTAAAATATTATTAACAAAACAATATTATAAGATCATATAGGATATCATATTTATGTATATAATTCTTTTATAATTTAATAACAATGTTTTAACTATTATACAGGAGGTTAACATACCATCTACTAAGGAAAAGTACAAGGTAATGGTTAATTCTACAATCTATGTACTTATCCGAGGTTGTTAATACGTAAGTATCTACTGGGACCTCTTTATCATTCACATCTGTGTTTTCTTAAAAATGTAATTCATAACATTTTTTACTATTTACTAGACTATGGTTTAAAGTCATTTATACCCTTATTTTACCATATGTGTTTTGAAAGGAGTCTTTCTGTCGTTTTCCAAACAAGGTACTTTATGACCTTTTCGACAAAATTAAGGTAAGAATGTTTTTTTAACTTATATGGAGGGTGCGGATATTTTTTGTCGTTATAACATCGTCAAATATTCCAATACAAGATTATAAGAATATTTTCAAAATAAATTTTTTCTTTTATAATTATATTACTTTTAAATGATTTCAAAATATAAAGATATATTTCTCTAAAAAGTTTTGATTTCATCTATGTCAACATCCTTTGATGGATTTTAAGCTTATTTAAAGTTGATTTATTATGATACAAAACTTTCATATTGTATTGAAGTTTGTGTGATATTTTTGACTGTGGATGTGTTATTTTTACACCATTCATGGTTTATGGATAATGTATTGACATTTCGTATGCTAGTTTTAATATGAATGTTTATGTTATGTTTAAAACTTTTCATACGAGGAATGCATTGGACTTAGTAAGTGACGGGTGGAGCTTGCTATAGATCTTGAATGCATCGGTATGTCTCATAAGACAAACTAGTGTATTGGCACAAGGCCTTGAAAAAATCTTATTTGTAGTCTTGGCACAAGGCCTCGACTATGTGGTTATGAAGTCTCGCATTATTCATTCCATCATTATGAAAGTGTCTATTGATATTGAATGTGATTATTCGAATAGTAGAATATACATGTGAATAAGTAAATGGAATTGTTTGATTTTATCTTTGCCATGTTATGCTGAAGTTTAAGTTTAAAAGGCTTTTGTTTTAGTCTTATATATTTCCTTAAATGTTTATGCTTATTTACGAAATTTTCCGCTATATTGTTATCCTTACTGAGAATATGAGCTCATCCCTTTCTATATTTCATTTTTTCCAGGATGTGAAGAAGTATTTTATGGTTGACCTATAGGGATAATCTAAGGATATAAGTGTGTTCAAAAGGGGAAAAAATGTTTTTGATGTTTTTATTTCATGATGTAATGTAAAACTTATGAATGTATCTAGTATCTAGTACTTCCAAGGCTACTAAACTAATCAGTATTTCGGGACATGATTCCTTTTATAATGCCAATGTTGTGTAATAATGTACTGACTCTTGGTAACTAGGGTTGGGGTGTTATAGAACCCCTGATGCATGATGACTGCTCTGAAAGGTCAGGTACTCTCACTGCTGATGACCCTGACCACCACAAGAAAAATAGGCACCTGATCCCTTGGAATAGGCCTGAGAGCCGCTGCCTTTGGAGAAACAAGATGCAGAGGGATGGGACCTACTCCCGACTAAACGGAAACTCTTCTTCCCTGACAACCGGGAACCCCGGACCACAGCTCTACTTCGTGAGGAATCATGACGACTCCCCTCTCGTGATGATCCGGTTCTGGCCAATGTCCTCTCGACGACCTCTACCCTCGCTAGCACCTCAAGATATGTCTTCAGCATAAATGGGGTGACCTAACGCTGGATATCTGGACGCAAAGCCTCCTCAAAATGCCTTGTCCTGACCTACTCATCTAGAAACATGTCTGAAGCATATCGTAAAAGGTTCCTGAAATGGATTCCAAACTCTCGCACACTGGAGCTCCCCTATCAAAGGGTAAGAAACTCCTGGCCACTGGAAGCCTTCACAGTCGAAGAAAGAAACTCGAATCTAAAATTCTCTCGGAACTCCTCCCATGAGATCGCTGACTCCTCACGATCCTTGAGGAACAAGAACCACCACTGCCTCATTGCTCCACGCAGCATCATCACAACCAAGGACACCCAGTGCTCCTTCCGAGTACGGATCGAACTGAAGCCAATCTCGACCTCCTCCAACCAATCTTCCATGACTGCATCTGAAACGAATCCCTCGTACTTCTTCAGACTCTGGCACTGAAACTCTCAGAGTGTCCTCCTCCAAGTTTCTTCATCGTCAACCTCTACCATGCGGCGATCTACTAGCACAACCTGCTAGACATCTTCTATGTGATCCTGACGAGGACATAGACCTGGATCCATACCTATAAAATAAAAAATAGTTAGAGCTCCTAAACCTAGAATATGGAATACTAGACATTAATTAATTAGTTGTTTTCTTTTATTAATTTTAGGATAACCTATCCCAAGGTCTACCCATTCAAACACAGGCACAAAGAAGAATGATGCATGATCCTTTTCTAAGTCTCTACCCTACAACTAGTATCACCTTGTTTAGTAGCCATTGTAAACTTAAAGGCCTGTAAATAAGATCATAGGGGGCCCTAAACGCATATGTCTCAGCTAGTCTTCAGTATTTACATCACTTTATAAACTTGACTGACATTGTTTCCCTACCAACCTATGCAACCTCACATGTGTCTAACTCTAAACTCCATCATATCCCTCAACTAGGCCTTTAATACCACTCTGTTGTGACCCCCTCCCCACAAGGTGTACCCCTCCTGGGCTGGCAATGTGAGAAGGGAGATAATTACCCCCGAGTCCCGCTTCCAGTAGGCCTCAGGTTGGAGACTAGCACCGAGGGTATAGTAAACACAAAGATGGGAGGCATTGCCCTCTAAGAGAACACATGCGAAAGAGAGAGATAAGATAGACACCAACCAACTCTAACTCAGACTGAAATATAAATGAAAACCCAAGTGAACATATGTAGTGTCATGAAAAACTACTACAATTGGATGGGTAAAACTGAAATTACCCAATAGAAAGTAAAAACAGCAGTAACCACAAGCCCGAACAGCTCCTATAACCCCAAGCTAGTAGAAACCAGCTTGATCTCCAACCTGCTCCAAGTGACCTGAAAAAAAAATTATATATACATAGGGTGAGTAGTATACTCAGTAGAATCCTACCCAGAGCCTCTCGTGCAAAAGTAAAGAAAGAATGCTAAAGCACAGTGAATGATAAGTGAAACTAACTCGTCACCTAAATAGGTATACTAAGTTTCAAGCCTCACCATGGCTACTCTCACCAAGTAATGCATAAAAGATTATATAATATAATAAATATTATCAAGGGTACCCCGCTACTACTTCCTCGCTGGTTTGCCACTTCGCCCCAACGTCGCACATCCTAAGCATCTCTCTCCAAAAAGGATTTCCGCAGACACCTGGGCGAAGCACCACAATATGAACCTCGTCCAACAAAACCACCACGTTCATGCAAGAAAGTAACTAGGTAGTTTCTGGGAGCCACCATAGCTCGTATAATGTGTATCATATGTCGGGTATTATACCTCAAGCCATTATAGGCCATACACCGAGTAAGGATCCTCAAGCCATCACAACCTATACACGTTACACCTATAGTAGTCCATAAGATATTATATCTAGAATATATGTGTATGAATAACCACAAGACATTACAACCCTCTACACACATATATGGTGAAAACTAACCATTGTGCCTATCAGCACAAGTAACTACCAAGAGAAGAGAGTGGGGCTAAAGGGGGTAGTCATCCATCCATCCTCCCACCGAAATGTTGGGGAAAACACCCCCAGGGCTCAGAACCCCTGGGGTGTCAGTTTCCCTAACTGATAGGGTGGATTAGCGTATAAAAACACAAAAATTATAGAATATACTATATCTCACAACCAAACTATGGTCATAACCTAGTCTTAGACTCAACTGCAGCTAACGTCTCTTGGACTCCCGACTGCCACTTCTAAGACTAGGTATCCTATAAGCACACAACCATTTAAATAGTTTTATTTCCTTACTTCATTCCCTTTTTATCAGTTCCACTTTACATTAATTAATTCTTTAAACATTAATTAACCATTAACAATTCCACATTAAATTTCATTAGCATCACACCCAAAGTCCACTGTTCCCTTGAAAATTGCAACCTCGACATTTTGTTCTAGTAAACTCCAACCCCATGGGTTAACATCATTTATTCAATTATTTATTTACATAATTACTTTCCCATATTCACAGGCATCATAGAAAAACATTCTATGCTACTAAACACAAGGGGGCTCAACACGATGAGTAGATAACTACCTGTCGAGTCTTTGCCACCTATAGGAAGAGAGTAGACCCATCCTCCCTTGATAAGCTAGACACGGAAAGCACATGGCATACCCTGCGTGTCTTCACTCCTTTCAGAAGAAGGGTAAAAAAGACAAGATGCCTTGAGTAGTGGGGAAGGTAAAACAAATAAACAACTAATAAGAATCAGCCAACATCCAAACATTCACATACAACTCGTTCCATCATCCACGGTGTCCTCCCCAACACCCATATGCATAAATCAATGAATCTCGCCACTCTAGGCGTCAACTACTGCTATAACCAATAGGCTTCCCTGCCCCCACATATCACAACAGCCATCCAGGCTCACGCCACAACACAAGCAAAAGGAAAACAAACATCATATCAAATGGGCTCTTGGCCCTTAAACATGCAAGAGGGTAACTCAGAACCCTACAAGGAATTATCTTTTATCAAACAACCAACACTTTAATCCATATTGGATTAACCTATTTATTATTTGTAGGTTCCAAATTCGGGAAACCTAATCAGTAAGCTATCACAAATAATTAAACATGCTTACTGCACCAATTTTATTAACATCAAATTACAACAAGAGGAGCCAAATTCATTTACATGCCTCTTTATCTTTAGCTAAACAATTATCAATTAATTTAGGCTTTATGTTCTTTACCAATCTCAATCGAGAACGAAAAAGCTAATCAATAAATCATAGATATAACACTATCTAGAAAAATAAGAGGCAATAATATACGATCGATATCAATTTATTTATCTGGTTCAAATATTTATTATGCCAATTCCATTGTGATCCAGTGGGATAAAACATGCTAAATCTACAGTTACACATAAAAGAAAAGAGAAACAATAGATCCCCTACCTCAAACAGTTCTTGACATTATTTACACGAGAACGAGCTACACAACGGGTTACGATCTCCTCCCTGTGACAAATGTATCCACCTGAGGATGCATAAACACCACCACATCGGCCAACACCCAAGAAAAGACCATTAGAAACATGGGGGTAAAATTTAATAAAAAGGGCAAGGAGAAAGAAGAAGATGAACCCAAAATAATGAAGATATATCTTGCCTTATATTGAAGACTGATCGATATTACTTGGTTGCATAAAAAAAGCGGAAAAAATCCTAGGAGCAAAGTTTGATTGTAAAACTTCTATAGGAAGGAATGGGATGTTCAAGCATCTCTCACCTGAGAACAAGGAGGAAGAACTAGGGAGGAAGATATCTCATCCCTTTAGAAGATTTAATAGAGGATTGGTTTAAGATACATTGGGTTTTCCATTAAAAGCATATCGTATTAAACCATGTGGTTTGACCAAGTAAAAACATCCTGAGCCTTAGGAGAAATTAATATAGGAGTTACGACCTTTGAATCAACCTTAGAGTCCTTAAAACAAGGCTTTAAATGCATTTTACGTCAAAGGAAATGCTAAAGGGGTGAAACTGTAGGAAGCTAGAAACACTGTTCACGAACTTGAATTTTGGAAAAGGAAAAACACTGTTCATGAACCTCACCATTCTGGAACCACTGTTCATGAACCTCACTGTTGGAACCTCGCCATTCTTGAAACACTGTTCATGAACTCAAAATTTGGCAAAGGAAAAAAGGTCACCATTGGAACCTCACCGTTCTGGAAACATTATTCATGAACTCAAAATTTGGAAAAGGAAAAAGGTCACCGTTGGAACCTCACCATTCTAGAAACACTGTTCATAAACTCAAAATTTGGAAAAGGAAAAAGGTCACCGTTGGAACCTCACCGTTGCACTGTTCACAGTAGGTTACCAATGACACTGTTCACCTAGGACTATCGATGCACTGTTCACATAAGGTCACCGTTGCACTGTTCACATAAGGTTACCAATGGCACTGTTCACAGAAGGCCACCGATGACACTTTTCACATAAGGTCACTGATGTCACTGTTCACATAAGGTCACTGTTGTGCTGTTCACATAAGGTTACCGATGACACTGTTCACAAAAGGTCACTGATGACACTGTTTACATAAAGTCACCGATGTCACTGTTCACATAAGGTCACTATTGCATTGTTCACATAAGGTTACCAATGACACTGTTCACAAAAGGTCACCGATGACACTGTTCACATAAGGTCACCAATGTCACTGTTCACATAAGGCCACCGTTGTACTGTTCACATAAGGCTACTGATGACACTGTTCACATAAGGTTGTCGATGCACTGTTCGCAATGGTCTACCGTTAGAACTATTCACTGATGGAACTATTCGTAAAAATCAAAATTTGGCGAAGTGTTGGGGATAAGTCATCTTGACCTCCCGAAACACCTCGTACACCTAATTTTCTTAAAGGAATAGACCCGAGAGGTTCGGGCCATTACAGGATTCTTATGCACAAAAGGGGTTATTGGTTTTCAACCTATAAGAATTACATTCGGAGAAGGTTTTATTGGGTTCATGGATCACTAGATGCATTTTTATTTCCTCATTAATGTTATGTGGCGGGCTTTACCATTAGAGAATCATCGAAGGAGTTTGTCTTTTGTGGTGCCTCGCGTCGACTCTCTTCAGTTTCGTTCATCTGAGTGTGGCCCTCCTACCATATGCCCATCTCTTTTTTGGTTCCCATAGGGTTATATATATAGAGAAGTGGAGGAACTGGATATCGGCATAGTCAGTCGTCCATGGTGGGTCGTAGAGCATCTTTTGTGGGATCCATGAAGGACTTAGTCAGCAGGGGGCATTTTCCGGTCATCGAAATCCTCGTCTAATCCTGCAAATGACTTCATATCATTTGTGACAGCTGATGACACCGCCTCTCTACATGAAGGATTTAGTACACGAAGGTGATCATTTTAGGAATTGGAAATCACTGTCTCTTTATGTAAACGACTTAGTTTGTTTGCGGTGCCACCGGTTCTGTTTACAAGTGCCTCATGGAGGGGTAGAATTCCATGCAGAGCGACAATCTGTGAAGGGGTTTTCCCTTCGTGGTTTGCTTCATCCTTTGTGACTTCATCCCTTTGAACTTTTGTTATTAAATTCTTAATTTGATTTGTTTTTATTCCTTTTCCAAATGGATATAAGTATCTTTTTCTCTTCTATGAGTAATTTTTAGGACTCAACAATCGTTTTGTGAGGTGGTTGTCCACCGTACATACGAACGATAAATTCATTACCCCTTTGATGGAAGTGTGTGTATGCATAGGTCTAAACCTTAACATAACAACATCTAAGTATATTAGTATACCGATGTTATTATATTATCATGGAATAAGAATAATTGAATGGTTTGAGAAAGAAATAAAACAAAAGTGATCGTTGACGAATGTTACCTCTCTTTCAAGTAACTCCTTTTGATTTTCACCAAAGGACTTCATTGGATTGCTTTCTTCCCAAAGTGATTCTTCTAGGTTAAGTGAAAGGATTTTGGGAGATTATTTTGGAAGAGGTTGGATGATCCAAATTGATTTAGAGGTTTAAAGAAGTGGGGGGTGAATGTCTTTCTATATTGGAGGGGGGATGACATTCTTGTAAATATAAAAATGTAAACACTATTTGGAGGTCTCTCTTACCTCATGTGCCACAAAATTGACCAATAATAAAATAAAGTGAAACTATGGTCGATCCAAACCTCCAAAACACAAAAATAAGTTCATTTGTATAATGTTGTTCCTTAACTTCTAAGTTTCCCAACTTTTACCATTTTTGTTTTTATTAAGGTAACTAGTATTCTATCCTATGTAATTTAACCATTATGAATAAATTAAAGTGATATTTATTAGAAAACATAGAACGACTTAATTATAAATATGATATCTAATTTACAAAATAAAAACCCAATGTGTTTTGTAAATTAATTTTAACAGGAGCGCATGTAACGCGCAAAAACACCACTTTAACCCAAATCGTGCTAATAATGTTTTCACCATTTAGGGGCCAATATATTCATTATAAAAGATATATTAGTCCATAAATAGAAAATATTTTATATTTATTAACATTTAAAAATATTTTTTTCAGAATATATTATTTTTTTTATATTTTAAATATTTAAATAAAATATCATTTATTATAAAATGACATTAATGTCTTTTTGACATTATTTATTTAATTTAAATATAAAAATATCAATACAATGATTTGATTAAAATATATTGAGTTAAAAGATATTTAACATGACATCTTAATCCGAGAAAATAAGGGAACACAATTATTCATTCAAATTTATTCACTTTTAATATTTTTAGCATCATTTATTTTATTTAATTATTAACTAAATAATCATTATGTTGGGTTTCTTAAGCATTTAATGTAATTATATCACCTCTAAATATTAAAGTTAAATTATCATGATAAAAAAAAACTCATTTAACTTTCAAAATAATTTTTATAACCAAAACTATATAGCTTATTCCATACTCCAGTGAAATGTAGGTATTAAAAGCAAGGAAGATGCATTTTTTGTCTTTTTTCTTTACTTATCTTATTCTATGGGTCAATTTCATGAAAATGTGTCCCACTAACTCATAAAAGTTGAACCCAAGGGGGTATATGGTCTAAATATGTGTGGAAAATGGATTTTAGAAAAGTTTCTAGACCATTTTAGGTCATATGTTTAATGTTTAGTATCATATTAAACTTAATTTTACCTTAATCAGTGTAATTGTTTTTTAACTGCATTCACTAATCTTTTTGGTAAAAATAATTTGAACATACTAGATATTATAAAATATTCTGATTCAAAATATGGAATCTATTTTTCCAAATTCCAATCATAGTATTGTCAGAAATTAATTTAAATTCAATCATGTAGATAGGATGACAAAGCAGGTTTTTAAAGTAAATTTTTTCAAAAGTTTAAAATGTTTTTTATATCCAATTTCAATATGAAATTGATTTCAATGAAATAAATTGGATTAATTGTTGTATAATTAACTAAATATACTTTAAAACCAAATTATATAATATTTTAACTGTATAAATAAATTAGATTAAAAATAAGTTTTAAATTAAAATTCAGTATTCTCATTATTGATCAAAAAATAAAACTTCTAAAAAAATACAAAAAAATAACCCTAGATAATTTTGAAATTAAACATTCAAAAATGGATTTTATTTTGGAAAATAAAATTTATAAAAGGGTTGAAATTTAGGTTTAAAATAGGTTCACCATTAAAATGAAGTAAAACTTGGTCTTTTATATAATGCAAGTTAACTCAGTATTGTGTGTAACGTAGGCTTGACATGGTGTTGTGTACAATGAAATATATAAAAAATTAATTTTATTATAAAATGAAAATATTGTAAAGTATTGGAGTGTTATATTCAATAAACCTTGGTTTCCTTCCCAGCACACAACAAGCTATTACCTATTAGGTTCACTTATCAGAGTAATGGCTATCTCCACAAACCAAAAAATGTTTTCTTTCAACGTGCTTTATCTACACACACACCTTGAGAAACATCCCAAGAGTTCACCCATTCTAAAATAGCTATAGGACAATCATAATTAACTATAGAGTTCTAATTAGGTAGGATCTCAAAAGGAAAAGTACACCTTAATGATATGGGTGGAAACATTTAATATTTTAAATCTCACTTTTGTAGGGGGGTTATGACTACATAGTTTTTCTCACATGATGACATATGCGACTTTTTTGGTATTCAATACACGACTTATAATAAATATATGTTGCATACTTTGACCACCTGTATTTAATGATTTATATGAGGAAAAAACCACATGGGGGTAATATAGTGTGTACAACAACTGTACACCATGAAATACCTACCTAACCATGTATCATGTAGTTACCAATACACGATGTGTAACTAAAATCCCTATAACAACCCCCACACAACGTGCCTTGATTGTTGTGGCCCACACTTATGTTGTTGATCTAGGACACACAATGTGTAATTTTTGTTACATGTTGTGTAATCATTTCCTGCATCCATGATCCTTGAAACCTCTATTTAGGAACTTTGTGACTTGATTTGTTATTCAACTATTCTTAGCCTGTTCATGGTCCTATGAACTTGAACAAACAAATTATATTGACTTTTGGATAAAGAATGAAAAAGTAGAAATGATATTTTTATAAACAATTTTTAAAAATCATATAAATAATAAATAATCAAAAATTATATTGTGACAGCTCTAACACGGTTATACTTTCATTCAAGTGGGTTGAATTGAATCAAACTTTTGACCGTTTCCCTTAGCGAACGCGCGACGCGCGCCTCTAGAATTTCAAACTTTTCGACTGTTTCCCTTCTCCCGCTCGGCCAGGAGAGGGCGGATTGGCCTCCTTCGACGACCACTTTTCACCCTTTCTCACTGGATCGTCCGTCGGAGTTTCCTTTGGAATCCCGGTTTGGTTCGTTTCTAGCTCAACATCTCAGGGGGTTGCACAAAGGACCCTCACTGAAGGAGATCCTTCTCCATCCTACCCCGTCTTCGTCCGGCGGTCTTTACTCGTTTCTGGAGGTTCCTTTGGAACAAGTCAGATCTGGCATGGTGGATGGTTTCTCAATGGTTTCCTTCTCGAAAGAAGCTTTCAGCACGGCTTCTCAGCTTCTCCAATGGAAATTGGTGTCGTGGTTCGGTCTCGATCGTCCCCCCTTCCAATTTTCCAGAAGGTGGTTGATTCCTGGGGCCTGGATTCTCTGGCGAGGGTCTCGATTTTGAATCGCAATTTTTTTTGCGTGGTCCTTGAATCCAAGGTGGATTTTGTGAAAGCCTAGTCGTCTTCTTCAAGGTCATGCAGAATCCGGCACTTCAACTTGTTCCGATGGACTGTGGGGGTTCATTCAGGGAGTGACCCTCCTCTTGCTATGGTTTGGTTTAACCTTCCAGGACTTCCATTTCCATTTCAAAATGTTTCTTTCTTGCATTCCATTGGCAATGTGGTCGGTAATTTTCTGTCCGTGGACGATAGATCCTGCAAGATGCTTTATGCGTCGGTGGCTCAGATTTGTGTGTAAGCAGACCTATTGACTCCTCTTCCAGAACGAATTCTTCATGCGGGGTCGGAGTTCTCGTGGTGGAAGAAACTCATTCCCACGTCTCAGGTGATGTTTTGCGTTAACTTCCTGCTACAAGTCCATTATACTCATGCTTGCAGAAGGTACGCCTCTGGTTCTTAAGCTTCGCATGTTGGTATTTCATCTGTTGGGGGAAGTTCGTATTCATCCTTGCTTTAGGGTGCCAAAGGTATTCAAGCTCCATCTTCAGTGTCTTCGCCCTCAGACCCCTCTCCCAAGGTCGCAGCTTCTTCATTATTGGGACCCCATCCCTCGGTCATTCCTGTTGAGCCGAGGTTGCTTTTGCCCTGCATCCCTTCTCTCCCTCCCCTTCCTCTTGTCAAAGAAATAATTATTGATCCTCTATCCCCTCTCCAGGTTGACGATCCAGGGACTTTGGGTGATGACAGTCTCCCTCTCTCAAATGGGTTTTCTGTGCTCTCCAGCCCTCCAGGATCCTCTCGGATGGCGGATGGGATAGTCTCTCCAACTTTTCTTCAATTTCCTCCTACCAGAGTGCGTACTAGGTCCCAGTCCAAACACATGTGCTCCTCAGGTGCTCATCCCCGTTCTTCCTCAATGGCAGCAGCCAACTCTTCCTTGCAATTTCCAAAATGAATTCCATATTAATTTGGAACGCCAGTGGTTTGGGTGCCCGAGAGAAAACTGACTTCTTATAGCATGAAATCAAATACAATAACGTGTCTATTGTGGCTGTTGTTGAGCGGAAACAACAAAATTCAAAGATAGCTGATTTTGCTCATAAAGACAAGTTGCCTAATTTCTTGAAGGCCGACCCTCCGAATCATCAGATATCGGTTTTATGGAAACCAAACATCTCAATTGCGCTGGCAGGAGAATCAGACCAGTTTCTTACCACTGAAATTAACACAGGTGGTCATAATTTTCTATTTTCATTTATCTCTGCCAAGTGCGACATAGCTTCTAGAGAGGCTTTGTGGTAGTATCTTCTTAATTTTGATTCAGGTGATTCCACATGGATAGTGGGAGGGGATTTCAATGCTATACTAGGTCCCAACAAGAAGGGAGGAAATTCTTTTTCGAGGCAGACCAATCTTGACTTTTCCTCTTTTATTTTAGGTAAGGGGTTGTTGGACCTGGGCTTCTCGGGAGATCACTATACATGGTGCATTAACCAGAAGGGGAGAAGATGAACCTAGTGTAGACTCGATCGTTGCTTAGCCAATGTTTTGGGTGCATCTTTCTTCCCAAATTCTAGGGTCACCCACCTCGCTCGTGCTATTTATGATCATTTGCTTATCAGGCTTGACCCGTCTCCCAAGAACGTCAGTGGTAGATGGTTTTTATTTCACCAGGGAAGAATTTTTATGCATGGATATCATTAGGTTGTATCATCCTCTTTGAAGAAACCTTCATAATCTGGTCTTTTGACAGGTTTCCACAACAGATTAAGACTCCTAAAGGGCGATCTTCAAACTTGCTATCGTCAACAACCTTCACGTTTTGGGGAACTAGAAATTCCGAACTCGGATGTGGAGCAAATGGAGGTGAGGCTTGAGGATGAATGAAACGATGAAATTTTTCATGCATTGGTTCAGAAGAAGGATGCTTTGGCTGAGACACTTTTGTAATAGGAGCATTTGGCACGTGATGAGTCGAGGATCAAATGGCTCAAAGAAGAGGATAATAATACCTCTTATTTCCAAGCATGAATTAAAGAGAAACAACATATCGTGCACCTGAATATCATTCTAAAGAAAGGGTCCTTATCAAGTGATCGTGACACAGTGGGTGGAATGATTGAAGAGTATTTCAAAGATATCATTGTAGGTACAAACCCTCACATGCATGTAGGGTACCCATCTGGCCATGTAGTGCTTTTTGACTCGATCCTAAGAATGGTGACAAATGAGGATAACTATGGTTTGGAAGCCATTCATGATGAATAGGAAATCCACAATGTGGTGCTTGCTCTCAATGGTTCTAGGGTTCTAGGTCCCGATGGCTTCCTCCTGAATTGATGTCCTGAAAGAAGAGTAAGGGATATTGAAGTTGGTTTTGGATTCAATATAAGGGTTTTACTTATGGAGTATCTTGGAGCTTCGATATCTCTGGGTCGTTTGTGTGTGCACTACTTTGACAAGCTGTTGGATAGGGTAACCAATAGGATCAGAAACTGGAAGTCGTTTTTTATCCTTCCATGGGAGAATTAAGGCAGTTAACAGTGTATTATCCTCTATCCTTATGCACGTTTTGTCCACCCCCAAAGTTTCTCTCTCGACCCTATCTTAATTGGAAAGAATGATGGATACTTTCATCTAGGATCCTCATGTAGGATAAACACCACTGGGCGTCTTCAGGTAGAATGGCTCGACCAATTATGGAGGGTGGTATTGGTGTCATGGGTGTGTCAGAGATGATGCATGGGATTCATGGTAAATTGGCATGGGAAGTGTTGGAAGGAATGTCCCTTTGGGGTCGTTTTTTTTGGTAAAAAATATGGGGATATTCACGAGTTTTCAATGGGAAGATCTTCCTGTATTTGGCGCATGTCTCAACCTCACATCGCTTATCTTGAGCAACATGCTCATTGGATTGTTGGACAGGGAGAGATTACTTTCTGGTTTCATAATTGGGACTGTGTTAAGCTAGGTTTTTCTGGCTGTCCCACCCCAGATTTGACCTTTCAGCAAGCCAATGATCATCCAGTGCCAATTCAGGCCATTTTGGATAGGATACAGTGATCAGTGTTTGATCTCATTGAGTTTTCTTCAATTCCTGACTCCTATGTTTTTATGGGGTTGACATCAGGAGATTACTTGGTGAAGGACTGCTGTAAGTTTTTGTGTTCACCGGTTGACCCAGTCGGGTGGGGCGAGGTGGTGTGGTGTAAGGAGATCCCCACAAAGTTTAACTTTCTAGTCTGGTGCATCTGGAATAACACACTTCCCATGGACAAGAATATCAAATGCACTGGTATCAGCATGGGGTCCTGGTGTAGCTCTTGCAACAATTATTAGGAAGAATCCATTTGTCATCTATTCATTGAGGGGAAATGAGAAAGGTGGGTTTTTTCTTTCTCTCGACATCTTTGTTGGTGAGCATCTTCTCAAGTCCTTAGGGGAGAATTTCCTTGATTTATGGTTTCAGGGAGCAAAGAGGAGAAGCATGGAGTCGAAATCTCAATGGTTATTTTGTCACTTGGAAGATGGTGTTTATGGAAGGCTAGGAACATGGACTGATTCGATGGTAAATCTTCTTCCAGGATAGCCACTGTAACCAGAACAAGTTCCCTTATGGTTGACTTGGCTCTCCTGATTCCTAACTGGGATTCTACCCCTTCCTTTTGGGCTATTCTAGGCCCCAGATAGGGTACTGATCCTTTCCCCATTCCTCATTCTGGCTGGTGTATTAGATGTCATCCCCACAACAAAGGAATGAAACTCAACACTGATGGTTCTTGCTCTTTTGGTTCCATGCGGGGTGGTGGTTTGGTTCGGGACTCTAGGGGCTCAATCATTATAGCCTTCTCTACATTCTTTGGGTATGGTCACTCTTTACCAGCGAAAGAAAATGCTATTTTGGATGGTCTTGATTTAGGCAGGAGGAGAAATATCTCTTTGGCTATGTTGGAAACAGACTCACAAATCATTCATAGGTATTGGTCCCACTCTGTGGTCAATTTTGTATCAAATCTGAAAGAGCAAGAATCTGATCGGTAATGGCTTGGAGATTTCCCACACATGGAGCAAGGTCAATAGAGTGGTCGACTGCCTTCCAAGGCACCGCTTGGCGATAATTTTACTTTCTTTGCTAGTTTGGGGTCGCTTCCTCATGAGGGAATATTATTATTGGGGAAAACCCCAGTCTACATTATTTTAGGCCCCCGTAGATCCTTTGTACTTTCCCTCTATCTGAGGGACCCTTTCCTCTTAATAAAAACACTATATTGATTGGTTAATAGCTTTGATACCACATGAAGGTTCTGCGGTGCAGTTGAAGCGACTGAGACCATGCCCAATAATGTTTTTAAATTGTTTCAATGAATAAAATCCATTAAACATGATGAATTATTCCTTTATTCTTTATAGGGAGAGGGTATTTTCACTTATAATTTTTAATTAATTATAATAAAGAATTACCTCGACTTGATAATTCTTCTTATCAATGATCATTATAGTTTTGAATCTTGTAACATCATTTTTTAATGATAAATGAAAACTAGAATTCCTTTTGTGGTATCCACACATTCTCCATGAATCTCAAAATATCTTCATTGGTATTTTGAATAGTGGTATAGAGGAACCAAATGCCTTATGTCCTTTACTATTGATCACAACTAGAAATCAATTGGGCTAGAGAGAACTTCTATTATGATATCTCAGTCTTGAGAGGGAGGGGGAGGACTATCTATCAATATTTAGAGTGTTCTTGAGAGGTTCTCTTGGTCTAGATATAATTATATTGAGATGAAATATTATGCAAAGAAATTCACATTATCCTAAAAATTATATAAAATGGAATATATAGTTAGGGTTAAATATTTGATAATTGTACTAAGGCTCTTCATCAAATACTCTCTTTAATTTATTCCTCCTGTCAATTAATAATAATTATATTATATCGCTTGACAAACACTAACTCACATATATTTAAATATCATTTATAGAATTAAGAAATTTAATACTTATTTAAATGATATTAAATAAATATATCATTTCCATCATTCCCTCAAACTGGCTCTTCAATCATTCATGGCATTTATTGAAGCTTGAATAATAAATGTTTAAATAAATAAATAAATATCATTGTAATATTCAATAAATAAGTAAATATATTTTATTTTAAATATACTTGTGAATAAATATTTATTTTAATATTTGAATAACTAAATAAATATTTATATTAACTATTTATTGACTAGTGAATGAATAAATAAATATTTATTATATTATGAATAATAAACAAGAGATAAAAAGTATCATACATTCTCTAACTCAAATAATATCTATTTATTATTTAACTCACATATACTTTACACCCTAATAAATTTTGATTGAATTTATGCGATCAACTTGAACTAAATAATTATTATTTCTTAAGAAAAAAATAGTTATTCTAAATATTAAATTCAATAGAATTTAAGTGAGAATTTTGGTACACTTAGAGTGTAACCCTATAGGACACATTCTTAATGGCATTACAAAATCTTGAATAAAGTCCAAAATTAACATATAATAAAATATCAAGGGACCCATAGGGAAATAATTTAATGTTACAATGAAAACAACATCATATGAACATTTATTATGTAATATAATCCCTTTGTCTTGATATCTAATCATTCAAGTTAAATACTTTTTGTCATCAACCTATATGATTTATTTATCTTTCGTTGATTCCTTGAGATGAACTCTTAAATGAACTATCATGGCCATGAATTTAATTAGACAGTTCAATTTCAATCAAAGGGGAAAATATATCATCCTACATAACTAGAAAGGGACAAATCCTTTCATAGCTTATTCAATTAATCTAATATCAATTAGGATTAACCCAAAGTATCCTACCTCTTCATGAGTATATATCATCATGGTTTTCATCAAAACATCAAAGTATATCATTCTAGAAATACATTAATAATAATCTCAAGACAAATACACATGTTTATAGATAGGAGTATCCAATGACACATATTATATGTGGAATTACTATTAGTAGATTTTTCCTCATAACCTCCCTTCTTAAGGATCAAGAAGTGTGAACATCATGAGAATATGTATGAACCACTTTTTAGTATCAATAAATTCATATTAAAACATAAGTTGTGTCCCATCAGATGTATGTTATATAGACTATAAGATATCTGTTTAAGAATATTTTCATAGCACTTCAAGTTTCCCATTGTAGCTGGGAACTGCTATAAACTTTTGATGTTATCGATACTCAAAGGAAATTATCACATTAAGTTTACACATACTAAAAACCATAATGTGATAAGATATTATTCAAAAGTACAATATATATTGGTTCTATGGAATCAACTCCAACAATTTCATAACTAAAACAACCAAGTGATGATATTGATGTTAATTTGTATAAATTGATTAAATATATTCAATTATTGCGAGATTCAGGTGTAATGTCATATGATGGTCATTGAAATTAAGATTTCACATTGAGGGCCATTTTGTTTGGGATGATCAATGACTTTCCTGCTTATAATTTATTTTATCATGATATAGAACTAAAATAATGTTAGTGTGTTCCATTTGTGAAGAAGGTACACACTTAGTTTCAAACATTCATTGAAGATACTGTTTCTAGGAAATCAGAAATTTATGTTTACAAAAAAAATCTGCATGTTCAAATGAAAATTCCATTGAGGATGATTCTTTCATTAGAAAAATCAGTCATATCTCAATGGCCCCAATGTAAGTAGCATCCTATATGTCAAAGGGGACCCTAGCGGTGGGATTTTAATACCACATAGAGGTTCCATATCCCTTTAACCATTAAATAATAAAATGGTTTAAAGTAATAAACTAATTTTTATAGATTAGTTTATTATATACATTGTGTTTCCCCATAATATCATGAGTTCACATATGTATTTTCATAATCTTAATTAAATGTTTAACTACTTGAGAAGATAATGGATTCTCCACCTGCTAATGATAAGAATTTCAAGGAACAACATATTAGTGATTTTGAAATGGAGAAAATTTAAGAAGGTGAAGAATATATAGTTGAAAAAACATAGGGGCAACATAGAGAGACAATCTTAGTAAAAATTAACATAACGATAAGTAACCGTTTAAAATTATAGATTGGATTGAATTCACATGGTCCTCCTATTAACCTTGGCAAATCTATCTAAATTAGTTACATTGAGACGAATGCATGAATTCAAGCGTTAATTTATATAGATATGTGACACAATATTATTTCTATATTTAAGGAAATAATTAGGGAATATATTAGGGTAACATTATGGTATACTTTATTTATTTTACCAATAAATTAAATATTGAAATGTTTATTTACTCTTCAATATCCCTTATAGGGTAAATTTATATTAGATTATTTTCAAATGAAATTTATATTAATGGTCAAAATAATAGATCATAGATAATTTAAAACACTTCTTATAAAACATTATCTTAGGGATGATGAGGGGAAAGTAAAACCTTACCCTAAATCTCTACATGCACCCATCATAAACATATAAACTTCAGATACTTTCATTGGTTGTCTGGATGAGGAAGCATTTAGAGTATATTTTAATTGGAAAAAATGTATTGTATATTACATACATTAAAAACTTTGATTTATAATTTTTAGTTGTTAAAACAATGAAGGATTGTAGAAAATTAACATAAGGGTTTTAAATCACCTTACCCCAACCTTAAAGCAAGGATGGGTTACACATCAATTAAATAAAAAATGTCATGAATTTTAAATTTACAGTAAAAATGTAATGTGATATGAAACAAAAAATAATTATTTTCCCTTTTTATTTATATATTGATGGATCAGAATCATAAGTCAATTCCATCCCAAGTCTTATGTTATAGAAGGAGGCTCATGTAAATAGAAATGGAAAAATAGTAGATCAAAACATATAGAAAGTATGAGAATCATGTGTAAATATGACATAAAAATAATTTGTTTTTCTATGAAATATTATTACATAAA
This sequence comes from Viscum album, assembly GCA_963277665.1. Classification (NCBI taxonomy): domain Eukaryota; kingdom Viridiplantae; phylum Streptophyta; class Magnoliopsida; order Santalales; family Viscaceae; genus Viscum; species Viscum album. The sequence goes on from OY728159.1 coordinate 1,329,558,642, forward strand.
AATGAATACTTATTTTCTGATATTTTGTTTTTGTTTTAGACAATTGAATTTTCATCGACTATATCCGTTGAACAATTACTTTCAGTGGATTGGAAATTGTCAGAATAATAGGTTTATGTTAGAGTTGTGGGTTTTATAATGTCACCTTGGGAATACATTGAGAAAGATAAGACATTTGGGGTATATATGAAAAATGGAAAATATGACAACACTGATGGATTCTCTAAAAGATAAAGTTAGTTGGAAGGCTGGTGTGATAAACTAGTTTATTTGAAGGGATCAATGATAAGAATCAACACAACTCCATCCACAACATGAAGAACCACTTCCCCCCAAGATTTGAGGCTATCCATTCCCAATGTAGGCCTACCTTACCCCAAGTAATAATTTTTTTTCATAAAAATATCTACTAAATGAGAATCAAACTATTACTGATACATTACTTATATTAAAATTATGTAAGGTGAAATTTATTGGGATTTTCATCTTTAAGAACCCACTCATTTCCTTGGTGTGATAGGGATAGTTTACAATATCCAATGTGATATTCTAAATAATTTAAAACATATAAATGATCACATGAGGGTAGGAATTTTTATAGCACATGAGATGTGTGCCGAGCTACATGTTCCCCTTGATTGTATTGACGTTCATGTGGCTGTATTTTCTATTGGAACTCTCATAGAATTATCAGTTAATATTATAAATAAAAATGATAATTATGAGGTATGTCCTTTATAATTTATTTTATATGTAAATACTTTTATAATTTAAGAAAATGGTCTAAACTATGGTATGTTATTATAGAAGGAAATGTAAAAGTGGATGTTTAAGGCTGAGTTAAGATAATCTAAAGGATCAACTAATAGATTGAAAAGACTAGCTGAGAGTACCTTTACTCTGCCAATTTCACTTCTATATTTATTAACATTAGAAGTTTAGGTAGATAAAATGTTCCAAGATAAACATACGATCTAAATTTAATTCAATGAATAAATTTATAGGGAGAACATTACTAACATAATTGGTCTTCGGAACATAAATTAAATTATAAAGCATGAATGACCAGGAGCCTTAGTTATGAATGTATACTTGATGTACATTTTCATGATATGTTTATCAAATATGTAATCTACTATATTAATTAAAATTTAATACTATTCATATTTTATACTGGTGGATATATCACACAAATGTAAAAGCAAGATCCTGTGAGGATTTTTTTTGATTTATTAGTCCTAATGTCACCTTTACACAAAAAACATCAATGAAAGAACCTACGATACAAGGGTAAAAATATACACTCTAATCATATAACATATATTTTCATTTTCCATTACTTATTCCTTTCAGTTTTCTTGGAATCATTGGATTCTCATTTGATCAATTCTGATATTCTAAAGTTATATTTTTTTGGATACAAACAATGAAAATATAATAAATCGACCACATTTGATGTCCCTTATGAATTTGGAAAACACTATATTTAATATTTTTCAAATAAAGATCAATTTATATGCGTCATATTATTTGTCAACATGATTTTTTATGATAGCACGGTATTTCTTTATCACCAAAACAATGGTATGAGGATAACCAAAGTGTATACGAAGCATATGGATTTCTTCAACTTGATTAGTATTTGGGTTTATATAATAATATTTAACCACAAAAACATATGTCATAACAAATTACTTTGATCAATGTTTCTACAGTGTTAGAAACAAAGTAATGATAATGAATGTCACTATTACATTTTTAAATTTATGAAAGATATTATATTCCATCCACAAACTAGTATCCCTGAAGATGTATTTTTGGATATATTTATAATTTGATTTAAAATATTTATTAGCCACTTGTTTATCTATATTTTTCCAGTCCTATTAGAACTATTGATAGTCTATATATTAAAAAGTTTATATATATATATATATATTAAAAATGAGTGGGTAACTTACATGGTGTTTGAATGTTTGAAGACATCATAAATTTGTAGTTTCCAATCACATTTGTAATAGTTTTTTCCATATTCACAGAGATCATGAAAAGGTCTTTTATATAATGGTTATTTTATTAATTTTCAAATCATTTTAGGTATTCTATAAATGTTTCAAGTCTAAAAGTTTGAGTGGCAAGGAAATATTCATCATATCCCACCGTTATATGGTAACATAATCAGTTCTTATCAGTAGGGGATTATCTATAAACGTTCCATGTTTGTTCATGCATACATCTTATAATCAATAATATAGTAGTTGAATGAAATTTTTTAATAACTAACTATTTAAAATTTGTTATTTATGTTAATATAATTTTTATGTCTATGAATCTATCTATGTTTGGAATCTTATATGTATGAATGTATTATTAAACTATATTTATTATTAAATCTTATATGATTTTCTATATTATTATATTCTATAACTTTCATTGGATCTGAATCTTCTATATTTTATTAATATATTAAGATAAGGTATTTAAATATTACTAGCGAATAAAAATTCTAGTTTTCATGGTCTGATAACAATCAGTTGTATCCCATGCTAGTAACGATGACCTCATGGGTATTTGAGCAAGTGATTGTCATCACCATGTGTTTTTGGCAGTGCCTCACCATACATAATATTAGACTAACCTATGATTTTAATTTTGTCACCTCCTCTACCTTCCCCTACCCAAATGTCTCTTCTAGACCTTCCCCTCTATGATCCATGCCAATTGACCCATCTGTACCCAAACCAATAGTTTCTAACCTTATCACTTTGATCGTACATTATCCACCCCTTCTTTACCTCTTACCATTCCACCTTCTACTTATATATCTCCAAACATCCCTCATACATTTTCTGTATCAAATATTCCTCCCATATTTAATACTTTTTTTCCATTCCCCAATACTTCATTAAAATGTTAGGTAGCTTCATCGGTTTTTGTTTTAACATTATTTCCTATATTATTGAATAGGGTAGAAAACTCTCTCTCCTCACCCCTCTCCCCATGTATCACACACTTTCCTCATGCACCCAAAAATACCCCTTTGAAAGGGTCGATTTAGGGAGGCCATTATCATGCTGCTCCATTACCCATGTCCTAAAAATCGATAACATTCTTTTAACCATATAGGTGGACCTAGAAAGAACCAATCATAGGAAATGGAAGTCAACTAAGAATACTATAACTGAACCTTTCTAAGAAACATGATAGTATTGTTCTCCAATCTAGAAGAAACAAATCCCTTTTAATATTCATCATTATATATATATATATATATATATTAGAAAAAAAACATCATAGAAGAATGAATATCACCAAATAATGAATATAATTAACTTATAAATTGAGTTATCAAATGTGAAGAAACTAGATTCCTCCAAAGGATCATCAACCATAAGCCTTTAATTCATTGTATAATCTCACCACAAGCAATTAAATGAGTCACACGAGTAGAGAAATGAGATTATATTAAGATGGTTTAGATATGTTATAATAATTCCCAAGTGTACACCAATTAATAAGGTAATATTAATTACAAAGCCACTTATTAAAATGGATAAAGGCATACAAAAAAGAACATTTTCTTTAAAAGCACTCATCACATACTAAAACCCAATAAAATTGACTTTGATTTTATTAATACATCTGGATGATTATTCTTGATTTATTTATGACATATAAGAATTAACCGAAAACCAATCTGACACACGATGTTTCCATTATGAATAAAAGTGTTTTTTTCTCATTTAAAAGTGACTTTTTAGTTCAAAACATGCACCACACATGTATAATTTATCAAAAATACTATAACTTCCTTGAATATTCATAAAAAATATCAATAATATATTTTTGACATATAGGAGTTAACCTCACATAATTGCAACACACGGTGTGGTCAGTATGACTAAAAAAAATTATTTCACTTGAAAAGTGACATTTTTATTCAAAATGCACATTAAATACTCAAACAAAAAGAGAAAATACACTTGTGTTATCTTGATACTTTTTAAAAATTAGATGTGATTCATTTTGACACATACGTATTAACCTGACATAAATTAGATATGTAGTGTTTATGGTATGATTTAAATTGGTTTCTTTCATTTAAAAGTGATATATTAGATGAAAACACATTTCACATACTAAAAAATAATAAAACATAACCAGATTTTAAAGATAATCTAGTAAAAAAAATTTCAATTCATTTTTGACGTATAAGAATCAACCTTACATTAATATTTCATATGGTGTGTTCAATATGATTGAAAGAGCATATTTTTAGTTTAAAAGTTAATTTTAATTTTGAAATAGACATCACATGCTCAAAACTATGAAATCACACTCATATTATCTTGATAATTTATATTTTTTATTCATTTTTTACATGTAGGAATTCAGTGCACTTCAAATCCGACACATGATGTGCCTGATATGACAATAAGTGAATTTTTTCATTTAAAAGGGACATTTTAGCTCAAAACTCCATCACAAACCAAAAAAAACAGAAAATGAACCCAAATTTTAATGATACTTTGAAAAAAAAATCCATTATTCATTTGGGACATGTAATAATTAAAATTAGGACAATTTGATATACAATGTTTCCTTTGTTATTGATGGTGTTTTTTTTATTTAAAAATTACATTTTTTCCAAAACATATTTCACACAGTCAAAACAAATAAAATTTACTTATATTTTATTGATACATTAGGAAAATTATTTTTTATTCATTTTTTATTCATATAGATTAATTACATGTTAATTCGACACACGGTGTGGAAAATATAATTGAAAGTGCTTGCTTTGAGTTTAAAAGTGACAATTTAGTTCAAAAAACATGTAACATAGTCAAAAATAAGAAAAAATATTTAAATTTCCTTTATACTTTATGAAAGTCATCTATGATTCATTATTGACCTATATGAATTGTCCATAGATCAAACAGATCTACGATGTGGCTGTCATGATTGAAAATGTGCGTTTTCATTTAAAAGTGACATTTTAGTTCAAAACACATGTCATAAACTCACAACTAAGATAAACACACTTATTTCCTTGATACATTTTAAAAAAATCTAGCATTCATTTTTTATGTGTATGATCAATATCAAGTCAATTTGATGCACAGTGTGTTCAGTATGCTTGGGAATTCATATTTTCAGTTTAGTAGGTACATTTTAGTTCAAAACATCCACCACATACTCACAACTAAGAAAAAAAACCTATATTTTCATGATACTTTTGTAAAATTCCTTTTAATTCATTTTTTTTATTTATAGGAAATAATTGTACCTCAATTTGACATGTGGTGTGATTTGTTATGACTAGAAGTGCATGTGTTCAGTTTAGAAGTGAAATTTTAGTTTAAAATAGGTGTGATACACTCAAAACCAATAAGTATCACCAATATTGTCTTTATACATTAGTCAAATGATACATGAATCATTTATAATGTGCATAAGTTAACTAAATATAAATACGACACACAATGTGGCTGGTGTGAAAAAAGTGTTTGTTGTCATTTAAAAGTGACATTTTAGTTCAAAATGCACATCACATACTCAAAATTGAGAAATCACACTTGATTTTTCATGTTACTTTATGAAAATGATATGTAATTTATTTTTGATTTTATAGGAATTAATCACACATCAATCTGACACACAATGTGACCAGTATGACTGAAAGTTCATGTTTAATGTTTGAAATTGACAATTTAGTTAAAAAAACTCATCACATATTCAAAATTGAGAAAACACACTAATAAATTAATTATAAAATATAAAAATTATTATTGACTCATTTTCCATATATAGGAATTAAACACATGTTAATTCGATACATGGTGTGTCCGTTAGGATAGAAATTGCATGTTTTCATTTAAAAGTGGCATTTTTGTTCAAAACAAGCATCACATATTCAAAATCAAGAAAAACTTTTTAATTATACTTGATAATTTATAAAATATAATGATAATTCATCTTTGACATATAGGAGTTAATCTCACATCAATCATACACACGGTGTGACTGGTATAACTCGAAGTGAATGTTTATATTTTAAAAAATACATTTTAGTTCCAAACATGCATCACATACAAAACAAGAGGAAACACATATGAATTATCTTGGTACTCTTGAAAAAATATAAATTATTAATTTTACTCATGTAGGAATTAACTGCATTTCATTCTGATACATGATGTGTCCGTTATAATGGAAAGTGTGTTTTTTTCATTTAAGAGTGAAATTTTCTTTCAAAAGGCACGTCACATACTCAAAACTAAAGGAATTTATTCACATTGGCTTTTTAATTTATTAAACAAATATAATTTATTTTAGACATCTATGAATTAAACTCACATTAATTTAGAACACAATGTAACTAATATGACGAAAATTTCATGTTTCCTATTTAAAAGTAAAAATTTCATTCAAAACATCACCACATACTCAAAACAGAGAAAAAACAACTCGATCATATTTATAATTTGAGAAAAAAAAGATTCATTTTTGATGTGTATTAATTAAATACATGTTAATTTGATCCATGGGGTGGATGTTATGACTAAATGTGTGTGTTTTTATTTAATTGTAACATTTTAGGTCAAAATGCATATTACATAATAAAAAACATTGAAAATATGATTAGAATATCTTGATACTTAAGGAAAAATATTGAAAATTATTTAATGATGTGTAGGAATTAACCTCACAAAAATCTGACTTATGGTGTGGCTAGTATGATTGAAATTTCATGTATTCATTTTAAAAGTGGAATTTTAGATCAAAATGAATATCACAGAATCAAAACTAATAAAATTCACTCAGATTGTGTTGAGACATTAGAAAAATAAACCTTGATTCATTTTTGACTTATAGGAATTAATCATACAATTAATGGACATATGGTGTGGATTTTATATCTAAATGTGAATGTTTTTACTTAAAAGTTCTATTTTATCCCAAAACATCAACACCATCTTGACCAAGCTTGTTCATGCCTTATCCAAGATCACACCTCAATATAAGCTCTGATCTTATAACAACCCTGCTCTTTATTTCACACTTAAACATAATTTATTACATAAAAACTGCACTTGATATAACATAGAAGATCTAGAGGTCTAATGTCTTTGGGTATTAGGAACATTACATAACAACTTAAAACATAAAATGCAACATCATATTGAATTTTTTTTACATGACCACTACATTCCCTCGTACTTAGCATTGCATGGGATAACCTGAGGACATGCATAAGAAAAAGGTGAGCTATAAATCCCAGTAAGGGAGTAAAAAAGGCATAACATGAATAATACAATACATGTTAGGCAATAGGTATATCAATGGAGCATAAGAGAAACATGAACATAAAGGCATGATATAACATGATTATCATAACATGGAAATGTTGCAACAACACTTAACATGGTATTATCATGAGCCAAGGCTCATTGCACATAGAGCATGAGTAAACCCTCATTGAACTTGAATTTTTATGAGTAAAACCTCATTTCACTTGACGTATCATGATACTAATCTTTACCTAATGCATTGGATCGCTATTAAGGCACACCCTTCTTAATCATTTCATTTCATGCATAAGTGTGCCACATGGATCATATAACATGGATTCATTAAAAATAATTATTTATTCCACAATAAAGGAATGTGGAATTCATACATGAAACTCAATAATCAATAATTAAATGTGCATAAAGGTGAATACCCTTGATATAGAAATGGGCATGGTATTCATTACACAATGACTTTGGCTTGAAAAATCGCGGTGCAATTTCGACAGCATAACAGCATGACATAAGAATTCATAAAAATGGTTGATGAGAGATAAAGTGGTTTATCATCACATGAACATGAAATGGACAGTAATGGGGTCATATAGACACATTCCCCAACATATGTAATGGAATTTAGATTTATAATACCAAAATAATTCCTTGAAGGTAAATGAGAAGAGTGAAATTTCTTACAAAATTTTGGCACGGTAACGAGTGTACATGGGATGAATTAATGAGATAGAAAGGGTTCTATCATCATTAAAAAATAATGAGGAAAGTATGGGGGAGGTGTGAAATCATTACCCAATATTTTTATTTGAAAATAAAATGGTACAACAATATAAAGAAAATTGGACAAAAATGAGAAAGGAAAAAATCTCTTATTTGGAAGTGTGATCCCAAAGGCTTGAGAGGGGATTGAGAGAGGCTTATTGGGAGATTGGGGTGCATTGGGAGGATTATATATAGAGTAAAGAAAATTTTGGTCTAGATCTTAATGCTTTTAGTGAAGAGAAAATGAGATATTGGGTGGGTTTATATAGGAAAAGGGAGGGAATTCTTTATTATTTAGGTTTTGGACCCTACACATTAAACTAATCAAAACCAAAAACCATCCCATGGTTTTTGACCATGTTTTTTCCAAAGGGGAGTGGAAAAAAATATTTTATAATTCCAATGGTCTAACTTCTTAAAATATTTGTATTTCTTATGTGGAGGTGAGTCACACTCTCATGGAAATCATTTTAAAATGCTATAATGTTTTATAAGTCTTGGAGGGTCCACTAAGGCTTTGTAAAATAAATCAAACAAACCTAAAATTACATTATTTTAATGGTAAAACATATATTGGCCAAACATATCATTTATAGTATTTTATTACATCACTATTGGGTCATTATGATGTCATAAAACACATTATATATTTAAACGGTATTTAATTTTTACCCAAAAATTCGGCTGTCTCAGAAAATTATGAAAAATTCACCGTTAGATAATTTTAAAGTCCTGAATCCAAAGATAATATTCATTTTATCTAAATGTTTTTTTAAATATGTGAATTTTTAATTTAAAATAAAAACTGACATTTATAAAAAATTCATGGGTTTTGATAAAAACAGCTTTCAAACCTTAATAAAAATCACAATTGTATTAATAAAAATCATACGATCAGTTATATTTAATAAAAATTAATTTAGTAATAATATTTTATTAAAATATTATTTAATTCAAAAATCCATTAATTCATCAAAATAGATTTATTAATTGCATATTAACTAAAAATACTATTTATGCTTTAAAAATTATTTACAAAGTTACAATAATAAAATGAATGTATATTATTTATTATATACAAAAATAATGTACATAATCATAGTGATAAGGTCTTGTTACATAACCCCTTATAACACTCGTATATAACCTAAGGGTAAGGTGTGCGATGATGACAGACTCTTGGGGTGGCTCAAACAACATCGCTCGAGTGGTAATCTCTATCAACTTTCACTTCTTCCATAGATAGTTCCGTTCGATCTTAACATGTTGAAGCTCAAATTGGGATTGGTCAAGGGAAAAGCCCAGTGATTCCACCTCCTTTCCGAGCTTTGACAAATGTGCTTCGTATGGAGCAATTCTACTGGATGATGCCATCACTTCCTTTTTCTGAGTAAATTGGATTTGTTAAAGCCCTATATTTATACTAATCACGGGATCACTGTTCAACGACTGTATTAGTAACAGTAAAAATTCTTAACAGTACTTTGAAATCCAAAAACATAAAACCAAGGAAGTTTATATTTTATATAACCATTTAACATAATAAGACATTTAATTAGATCTAGAGGAATTTTCATTAATAAAAGTTTGGGTCGTTACAATATTCCCCCCTTAAGAAATTTCGCCATTGAAATTTTATTTTCCCACTCTAAAATAGATGAGGGTAACTCTTCTTCATCAATTCCTTCTATTCCCACGTTGCTTCTTCAAACTTATGGTTTCACCACAACACCTTGATGATGGTCATTGTCTTATTTCGTAGAACTTTTTCCCTACGATCTAAGATCTTTACCAAATTATCTTCATAGGAGAGGGGATTATCTAATGGTACCACCTCTAGATTTAGTACATGTGATGGGTCAGGTATGTACTTCCTCAAGATTGATACATGAAATACATCATATATTTGAGATAGGTTCGGTGGGAGTGTTAGTCGATAGACCACTGCTCCAATGCGATCAAGGATCTCAAAAGGGATGATGTACCTCAGACTAAGCTTTCCCTTATTCCAAAATCTAATAACTCTCTTCCACAGTGATATGTGGAGGAATACCAGGTCTTCGACATCAGACTCTAGGTCTCATTGATGATTATCAACATAGATCTTTTTTCGACTTTGAGAAGCTTTAATGTGCCGCTGGATGGTTTTAACCTACCATTTCTTCGACCATTTCTGGAACTAGGAGTTTTCACTCTCCAACTTCATCCCAACATTCTGGTGTTCTGCACCTCTTCCCACATAGGGCTTCATAAGGAGCCATTTGGATGCTTGAGTGGAAACTGTTGTTGTAAGATAACTCAACTATAGGGAGGTGTTAATCCATCCTCCTTTGAAGTCCATTGAGCATGCTCTCAAAATGTACTCAAGTGTTTGGATAGTCCAGTTATATTGGCCATCATTTTGAGGATGATAAGCTGTATTGAAGTTCAACTCAATATTCAGAGCATGTTGAAGACTCTTCTAGAACTTAGAGGTGAATCTTGGATCTCGATCTGATACAATCGATAGTGGTACTCCATACAACCTTACCACTTCTATGATGTATATCCGTTCAATTTGATCCAATGAGAAATCCTCCTAAATTGCAATGAAGTGTGCAGTCTTTGTAAGACAATCCAAAACAACCTAAATAGCATTGTTTCCTTTGGATGTCTTCAAAAGTTTGATGAAAAAGTCTATGGTGATGTTCTCCCATTTCCATGCTGGTATGGGTAATGGTTTTATTATCCCCTTCGACTTCTTCCTCTCATCCTTCACTTGCTAACATACCAAACACTTTGATGTATACTCAGCAATCTCCTTCTTCATGTTATCCCACCAATATTCTCTTGGAGATCTCAATACATCTTTGTGTTTCCTAGGTGAATGGAGAAATTTGAACAATGTGCATCATCCAAAAGTTCATTCTTTAACTCCATATTTGATGGAACACATAGCCTTGTCCCAAATATCATAATTCCTTCTTCATTAACATTGAACTCTGAGGATTTACCTTTTTTGATAGTTTCCATTTTCTTCTAAATTCCCACATCATTCTTTTTGAGCATCCTTTAACCTTTCCAAAAGAGACCATTGAGTAATAATTTGTGAAAGGATTGATGATGTTCCCTTCTTTATTATTACCATGTCCATATTCATCAAATCTAAGAATATTGGATCCTTTCCAATTCTCATAAATGATAGAATTGCCGAGTTCTTTCTACTTAGAGCATCCTCTACCTTGTTCGCTTTCCCAAGGTGTTAATGGATTGAGAAGTCATAGTCTTTGATCAGATCTATCCATCTTCGTTGGCACATATTCAACTCTTTCTGTGTGAATATATACTTTATGCTTTTGAGATCCATGTATATTTCACACTTCTCCCCAAATAGGTAATTCCACCAAATTTTTAAAGTGAAGATCACTGCAGCCAACTCTAGATCATGTGTTGGATAGTTTTGCTCATTAACTTTTAATTTCCTTGAAGAATAGGCAATTATTTTTTCATTTTTCATTAACAAACGACCTAGAAACTTCTTTGAAGCATTAATAAATACCACAAAAGTTCTCCACATGTGGGTAATGTGAGAACATGTGTAGTGATAAGCCTCATTTTGAACTCCTTAAAGCTCTTTTCACATTCATCACTCTAAGAAAACTTGACTTTATTCTGAGTTAGCTTGGTAAGAGGGTTTGAAAATCGTGATAAGTTTCTCAAAAATCAGCGATAATATCCAGCTAACCCCAAGAAGCTACGAATATTTGTTACCAATGTTGGCCTCAACCATCTCTCAATTGCATCTATCTTAGAGGGATCCATAGATATCTCATTGCTTGTGATGATATGACCCAAGAATGAGACCTCCTTCAACTAGAACTCACACTTGATGTAGTTTTCATAGATCTTATCCTTTCTCAAGGTCTCTAGTGTAGTTCTTAGATGCTCCTCATGCTCCTCCTTGGTTTTGGAGTATATTAGATATCGTCTATAAAGACTACCAAAAATTTGTCAAGGTAATCTCTAAAGACTCTATCCATCAATTCCACAAAGATTGATGGAGCATTAGTGAGTCTGAAAGGAAATACTATGAATTCATAGTGCCCATATCTTGTACAAAAATCAGTCTTGAAGATATCCTTCCTCTTCACCCTTACTTGGTAATATCCCAACCAGAAATCCACCCTGGAGAAGTATTGTGCTCCACGTAGCTGATCGAAAAAGTCATCAATTCAGGGAAGATGATACTTGTTCTTTATCACGATTTTGTTAAGCTCACGATAATCAATGCAAAGGCACATTGACCCATCCTTCTTCTTAATGAAAAAGACTGGTACACCCCATGTTGAAGCACATGGGCGTATAAAACCTTTATCTAGATTATCCTATAATCATTTCTTAAGATCCTCAAGCTCCACAACAACCATTCTATATAGAGTCTTGGATATTGGCAATTCCCCAGGTATAAGATCGATTGAGAATTCAACATCTCTTCTAGGAGGAAGACCAGACAATTCCTTAGGAAACATTTCACTAAATTCCCTCACAATAGGCATGTCTTCAAGGATGTTTGCTTCCTTAGACTCAATAATATGAGCTAGATACGTGTGCTCATAGGCCATTAATATCCATTCTTAAGATGATGGTGCTAAGGAAGATTCATCCTCCTCCTTACACTTGTATATAATTGGGGGTTGATTCCCTATATGGAGAGTGATTTCCCTCTCACAGAAATTTATGTTGGATCTATATAAGGAAATCCAATCCATGCCAATAATTGCATCAAATTCCACTAGAGGGAGTATGATGAGGTTCACCGAGAAGTTCAATCCAAAAATTGTGATAGGGGAGGAGTTATATTTATGGGTTTCAATGATTTTCCCATTTGACGTTCTCACCGACATATTTACTTCCATGATTTTTGGTGGTGTTGGGATTGTTCTACTAAACTTTTAGGATATAAAATAATGCGTAGAACTAGAATCAAAAAGTAAGTTCTATATTCTTGAATGAATAAATAGCGTACCTATCACCACTTCATTGTCAGGGTTCAATTCAATAGTAGTGATGGCAAAAGATCTCCCTTACTGCCTTGGAGGTTGTTGGTTGCCTCCGAAAACCATTGGCTTAGAGAACTGGTTTGAAAAGAGCCCCAGTTCATTAAATTTGAAGAAATGTACAACGCGATGAGATTCAAAAGGAGTGTTCCTTTCCTCTGTCGTAGTTGTAGGTTTTTCTTGTCGGCAGTTAATAGCCAGGTGCCCCTCTCTTCCACACCTAAAGCATTTCCTCGTCCCCTTCAAGCAATTTCTGGGGTGCTTCTTTCTGCACCTTTGGAAAGTGGGGTGCTGGATTTTCTTAGTACCATTAGATTTATCCATCAAACTGCCAGAATTGAAGTCCACCTTATGCTTCTTATCCCCATGATACCCCTGAGATTCTCTGATTTCCATTTCAACTTTGATGGCACATCAGAAAATTTCCTCATAGCTCTCGAAGTCACAGATCGCTAGGGCTTTCCATAGGCTAGGTTTTATCCCACCAAATAAGCGGTCAACCTTGAATTCAGGGGTAACGAAAAAGACAGAGGCGTATCATGAAAGACTTTTAAAGTTTTCCTCATACACTCCGATGGACTCATCATCTTTTTTTGAGGGCAAGGAAGTCCCTTTCTATCTTAAGATGGAGGGTGCGCAAAAAATGTTTATCAATTTTTTTTTCTGGAAATCCTTCCATTCCAACGCCTCAATATCTTCCTCAGGCTTCATATTTTTGATCAATGTACACCATTGATAAGCTTCACCCTCCATACAACAAGTATCCATAAGAACCTTCTTTTTCTCAGAATATTAAAGTGTGAATAATATATTTTCAATGGAGTTGATCCATTGTTCAACAATTGAGGGATCAGATGATCCATTAAAAGTAAGAGGCCATTGTATCATGAATCTCTAGATTGCAACTTGTTCTTTCTTAGGAGGGGTTTAATGTTCCTCTTGACCCATGTTTGTATTCAGAACTTGAGTTAACTGAGAGAGTATCATGACAAAGTTTGTGATTTTCGCTCCCATCAGATTGAGCATCTCATTAGAACAGTCATCACATTGATCTTCGCATCGATTGTTAGCCCATGTCCTCCTATTATCAGAAATTATCTAGAATAAAAGGAAAGTTAGGGGTAACACATAAAGGGTAATACAAAGACAAAAAGCAATAACTTATAAATTACTTTTATTTCCTTAACTTATAAATTTATAGGCTTCAATCTATGTTATCCATGATATACTTCCCAACATATATTCTTAGGGGATTTTTTTATTTCCTTAATAATGGTTCATACTAAGATTATGAATTTACCAAAGTATATACCCTGAGAGTGTCATAACTAAGAGTTCATAAAGATCCGTTATCATGCACCAATTCCCATTCGAGTCTAGCTCAAAATGATGTTTTCGGGTTTTAACCCTAGGATACATCTGTGCCAGAGTCACCTCTACCTGCTCTTATCCAGACAGGGATGTATTTTCTTGATAAACCACTCAATCAATACTCACCAAAATTTAGGGATGTTTTTATTATTCTTAGTATTATCCCTAATGCTTTCACTATGGTTTTAAAATCTTAATTCCAAAAAATAACTAAACCTATCCTCTGATACCAACTATAATAACCTTGCTCTTTATTTCACACTTAAACATAATTTATTACATAAAACCTTCACTTGATACAACATAGAAGATAAAGAGTTATAGTGTATTTGTGGATTAGGAACATTACATAACAACTTAAAACATAAAATGTAACATCTTATTGAAAACTTCTTTTTCATTACCATTAAATTCCCTTGTACTTAGCATTGCATGGGATAACCTGAAGACATGCATAAGAAAAGGGTGAGCTATAAAGCCTAGTAAGGGAGTAAAAAATTCATAACATGGAGAATAAAATAAATGTTAGGAAATAGGCATATCAATGGATCATAAAAGAAATATGAACATTAAGGCATGATATAACATGATTACCATAACATGGAAATGTGGAAACAACACTTAACATGGTATTATCATGAGCCAAGGATTATTGCACATGGAACATGAGTAAACACCCTCATTGAACTTGAATTATCTTGAGTAAACCCTCATTTCACTTGAAGTACCATGATACTAATATTTACCCAATGCATTGGAGCGCTATTAGGGCGCACCCTTCTTAATCATTTCATTTCATGCATAAGTGTGCCACATGGATCATATAACATGGATTCATTAAACATCACCATTTATTACATGATAAAGGAATTTGGAATTAATAAATGAAACTAAATAATAAATAAGTAAATGTTCATAAAGGTTAATACCTTTTATAGAGAAATGGGCATGGTATTCACTACACAATGACTTTGGCTTGGAAAATCGCGGTGCAATTTCAGCAGCATAACGACGTGAAATAAGAATTCATAAAAATGGTTGATGATAGATAAAGGGATGTATAATAATATTTACATGAAATTCACAGTAAGGGGGTCATATATACACTTTTCCCAACTCATGTAATGTAATTTAGATTCATAATACCAAAAGAATTGCTTGATGGTAAATGAGAAGAGTGAAATTCCTTACGAAATTTCAGCATGGTAACAGGTGTACATGGGAGGCATTAATGATAGATAAAGGGTTATATAATAATTAAAACATAAGGAGGGAAGTATGGGGGAGGTGAGAAATCATACCCCAATATTTTTATTTGAAAATAAAAGGGTATAACAATATAAAGAAAATTGGATAAAAATGAGAAAGGAAGAAATCCCTTACTTAGAATTGTAATCTCAAAGGCTTGGGAGGGGCTTGAGAGAGGATTCTTGGGAGATTTGGGCACCTTGGGAGGATTATAGAGAGATGATTTAAGAGTTTTTTCAAGATACAAAGGATTTGAGTGAAGAGGAAATGGGATCTTGGGTGGGTTTATATAGGAAAAGGGAGATAATTATTTATTATTTAGGTTTTGGACCCTACACATTAAAGTAATCAAAACCACAAACTGTTTAAAATGCTAAAATGTTAAAATGTTTTATAAGTCCTGGAGGGTTCACTAAGGCTTTGTAAAATAAATCAAACAAACCTAAAATCAAATTAATTTAATGGAAAAAAATATATTGGCCAAACATACTATTTATAGTATTTTATTACATCACTATTAGGTCATTATGATGTCATAAAACACATTATATATTTAAATGATATTTAATTTTTACCCAAAAATTCGACTATCTCAGAAAATTATGAAAAACTCACCGTTAGATAATTTCAATGTCTTGAATCCAAAGATAATATTAATTTTATCTAAATATATTTCTAAATATTTGAATTTTTACTCTTAAAATAAAAACTGACATTTATTGAAAATTCATAGGTTTTGACAAAAATAACTTTCAAACCCTAATAACAATCACAATTGTATTCTTAAAAATTATATGATAATTTATATTTAATAAAAATTAATTTAGTAATAATATTTTATTAAAGTATTATTTAATTCAAAAATACATTAATTCATAAAAATAGATTTATTAATTGCATATTAACTAAAAATACTATTTGTAATTTTAAAACTATTTACAAAGTAACAATAATAAAATTAATGTATATTATTTATTATATAAATAAATAATGAACATAATCATAGTGCTAATGTATTGTTATATAACCCCTTATAACACTCGCATATGACCTAAGGGTAAGATGTGCGATGGTGACAGACTCTTGTGGTGGCCCAGATAACATTGCTTGGGTGATAATCTCTATCAACTTCCACTTCTTCCTTAGGCAGTTCCATTCAAGCTTAATGCGTTGAAGCTCGGCTTGGGCTTGGTCAAGAGTGAAGCCTAGTGATGTCACCTCCTTTCCGAGCTCTGAAAAATGGGTTTCATATGAAGCAATTCTACTGGATGTGGCCATTGCTTCCTTTGTCTGAGTAAATTGGATTTGTTAAAGCCCTATATTTATACTAATCATGTGATCATTGTTAGACGACTATATTAGCAAAGGTAACAATTATTAATGGTATTTTGAAATCCAAAAACATAAAACCAAGGAAGTTAATATTTTATATAACCATTTTACATAATAAGAAATTTAATTAGATTAAGAGGAATTTTCCTTAATAAAAGTTTGGGTTGTTACAGATCTCATGCCACAAACTATAAATAATTAATAACAAAAATTTATAAATAATTATCTAAATTTAAAAAAAGTTTCATAAATGATGGAAAAATCATTGGATATCACTATCACACCAAAATTTTTAACAAACACACCCAAAAGGTCCAAGTCACACCCCCAACACCATTTTGAGAAAAATCCATAACCACTAACACTCGATCAACCTTTACTTTTACAGAAGTTCACCAAAAACTCTAAATAAAAATAGGGTTTGGATTAACTCTGATGAAATTATGAAATACAACATTTTATCACCTTCCAAGTTCTTCTTATCACAAATCCATATGAAATCCCCACAATCCTCGATTGATTCCACCATGATCTGATGAAATTAACGTCATAACCAAGATCTATTCACACCAAATCAATGATAAAAAATGGGAAACCAAAATAAAGGGATAGTAATAGAGGAACTTACTTGGATTTACTATAGATACACACCACAAATCAATCCTCTCAAGGGGTAATCAAATGAGAGAAAATATGAAGAGCACCAACTGAAATGGAATTTCCCCGACACACATTTTCTCTAAAAACCAAATGAACCCCAAAACCAAAAGCAAAAAATAACCTATTCTAAAACAAAATCCCTATCATTATCAATGAAATAAACAATAGGGTTTATGACATGAGTCAATTTAACTTGGTGCATTCACAACTTGAATGTCATTTGGTAGAGTGGATATTCCTTGGATGAACCTCATTCATGACATGAACCGAGATCAGTCCATGAAAAACATATTGGTGGGACTCTTCCATATCCCATACCTATTCATAGCCTAAAAGTAACCCCTTAAAATCTATTTAGGGTGTGAACATCTTATCATGCCTTGAATAGCCTGCTATTACAGTTTTTAAGTAGCCCGACCACCTAGTCACTACTTCGACATATGCTGAAACCCCTAAGGCATCCACTGGGCCTCAACCACAACCATGAACATATCCTAGAGATGTTCCAAATTTAAAAATTCGATTATTAATCTTGGTTATTGTAAATAAAACTTCTCTAAAAAATGTGTTTAGACTTCCTCCAAATCATAATGACCTGGATAACTATAGGGAATTGTAGTAAATATTAGTTACCAAGGTAAAATAGTAATTTTTAATGAATCTTTTCTTATAAAAATTATATAATTTATATAATATTAAATAATATATATATTTATAATGAATTTAATATTAATTTTAAACATATAAAAAAACGTATTAACACTCATTAAATTAATAATTTATAGAAAATAAGAATAAAAACATTTAAAGTGTAAAATGAAAATTTTCTACAAATTTTTTCCTATGTTTTATGTTCTTATTTAGTAGTTAATATTCTCATATTTAGAAATTTAATTAGGTTATGTAGTGATAAAATTTGGATTTAACTTTTCAAAATTAATTAAGAAGGTTAATTTTGTATTTTTATTAAAAGAATAATTACCATGGTAAACATTTAATCAATGTTAATGGGGGTAAAATGTGTTAATTAAAGTGGATCAATATTTAGATGATTAAAATGAAATAGAAACATTATATAATAACATTTTTAGGTTAAAATTTATACTCAAATACCTAACTAACCATTTCTTACCATACTCACCTAACTCTCTTGTGATTCCATCTATAACCATCACCTAACATTAGATTTGAAGGATATTACACTCATTTTCACTTATAAAAGGATCCCACTCACAACCACTTAAATAAACTATATTTATTAAAAAATAATTTTAAAATCAACCCATTTTCACTCCCCTAGATCCCTACTCTATTTTTAGAAATTTCTTGTCACATGAAGAACCCCCAAGACATCAATTTCCATGATGTCCCTTAAGGGAAGAATAAAGTCATAAACATGAGTACAATCCACTACCTAACCTTTTATTAACTAATTTTTTCCTCTAAAACTATTCTAACTATACTAATATAATGAAATAAAAATTATTATTATACATAAATATTATTATTTTGATAGATAAAACATTAAAATGTCTACCTTGTTATGTGTGCACTACAACCTCCATGAGCGACATACTTCATATTTCATTATTCCCTTATGAGGATAGTTCTTAGAATATAAGTAAAGAATAAAATGATATTTATGACATGATTAAAAATCTATAAAGATAAAATACTCATTCTACTAAAAATATTAACAATTAATTTAGCATACTAAACCAAGCATAACAAGAGGTAAAAAAGAGTCTATCTTTGGATGTAATAACATCTCATGATTACTTTTCATTTTCCTCCTTTTAACTATGATACAATATGATTGATCATGATAAAAAATATAAATAATACCACTATTCTTATATTATAATGATATTATAATAAAATAATAAATTTCATAACTATACTCACCTATATAATGTGGCATGTTATTGTCTGGGTTGGTTTATCCACCTATATGGAAAACACTATAAATTTCCATCATGGATGAATATGAAAAATTAATTACTATTAATATTTTTTATTAATAAGTAGATAATTATATCTTGTATTTTTATAAAGGTAATATTAATATTAAAACTCATTATTAATATACCACCTCTTGTTTATTAAAAATTACTTGAGTAAGATCATCACCTATTTCATCCTCATGAAGTGAAGATAAAATATAGATGGAATGAAATGATATATTTATAAATAATTTTTAATCTTATATTCTATTACCATGAATAATTTAGGAATAATCAACTTTTTATTGAAGAATGGGGTCAACATCAGTACTATAAAACTTGTATGGAATAATCAAGGATACTAACATCTAATAATGAAAATAAACAATTTGATAATTAATTTATAAAGAATGATTATAATTAAAAATTATAAAATGTATTTGATCTGAATAATGTTAATAAATTAGTGATTAACATCTTTATATTTACTATATTGGTGGTTAAAGTGGTTTCATAGAAGTTGAGAGTTAAGGTAAAGGTTTCCTTTATCAAGTTTCCTTCTTTGAGACATATTCCATATTCACACTTGATTTATTTTGTGTGGTGTATATAATACTGTAAAAATGAATTTTCACATAATTATAATAAAATAAAAGTTATTTAAAAATCCATTTCATATCCTATAATTCCTTATCTTTTGATTCAAAAGTTACCAAATCTGTAAGGGGTTTTGGTAACTCAATTTCTTTTCACTGAGCTGTACATGTTCTTATTTGACCACATTCTTCTGTGATTGATATACTTTACAATTATTTTTATAATATGTTATTTCTCCCCTTATATATGGAAATTAAATTTTCATGGAATAATATTCTTTTCTATATTTATTTCATAATAAAAATTTTATATTATTTTGAACAATTCTCATCCTATTTAATGCCTATTTCCCTTATGTATACATATTCTTTCATTCCAAAAATGTTTGCCTTTATTACTTTGAAACCAAAATATCTATTATCACATGTTATATTCATACTTCTAACGACCTCTTTCAAAAATTATGTTTTATTATTATTTTTAACAAAGTGGGATTCGTTAAAAATGTTTTAAAAGTGTGAAGGGAATTTCTTCCTACTATCGTATATTTTATCACCACTCCATGTTATACATAATCCATCCTTATATAATTTTAGGATTCCATTATGGATATTTCTCTTTTAAGATAATTTTTTTATAAACTCTTCCTGTCATATTATTTAAAATTATATTTAAATGTGACTTTTTTACTTTATTTTTCATCAAATCTTACTTTCTTTATAAATGTGTGAAATGAATCTATATTTAAAACATTTTCCATACTAACTCATTTTCTATTTGTATTTATTGGGTTTAATTAAGAAACATCCTCAACATTTTTTTTGAATGAAATGAATATTCCCTTATTTTTATAAATAATTTTTATTTTAAATTAAAAGCTATTAATAATATAAAGGTTATTTATTCTTCTTGCTCAAAGTAAAATTTAATGCTCTTATAAAAGTGTTTTTTATCTAGGTAAACAACCTTTAATATTTCTTACGATTCATTAGGGATATGTTCTAATGATACCATAAACCTTATTTTCCTAGATGTATTATGATAATGAAATTATTCTTGATACCCATTTCTTTCCCATGGGTTAATTAATATTTATTAGAATTATCAATTTTTTAAGTTATTATGGCACAAATATGTATGGTTTATCATTTTGTGATAGGTGAGTCTGATATATATATTCAATTCATTAGTTTATGTTTTATATTTTTTGAGATCAAAATAGGGTACATGAGTTGTTTTCCCAAGCCCACGAGGGTGGATGGGTTGTTTCCCAAGATCAAAAGGGTACAATGTTTTTAGAACAATACCAAGAGGGTACACTAGTTGTTTACACAATCCAAATAGGTTATATAGGGTTCTAGATACATCCTAAGAGGGTAAAAATGTTATCATCTAAAGGCCACTATATTATGTGAAGGTGGCTAGCCTATCCCATCATGTAGTTATTATATTATTAGTTAATCTTGTTGCATGTTCTATACTTATATTAAAACTATATTCCTATATTATGCATAATTCCTGTATCATTTTAACATAGTATTGAATCATGCATCCACAACCCTTATAATCATGTATTATGATGCAAAACATACACCATGACAAATGATTGATGGTTTATGTTTCAGTAGGTATGATTATCTTATGTTATGAACATGTATCTTGATTATATTATCATACCCACATGCTCATTTTTTGCTCACTTATGATCATTGATAATTATCTATTATCTTTACCCTTACAAAGCATATGATATAACCCCTTTCTTATGATTCTATTCTCTAGAAAATGAGGAAGAGTATTATTAATGAAATGAATAGATGTATAACATTTGTGGAGAATACTGTAGAGTACATTGGAGACTTATTGTGAAATAAAAATATTATATAACTAATATCCAAATTCATTAAACAATTGAGTTATGGGATTTTGTGTGAATTTGTATGACTAAGTGTTTAAATTATGTAAAATATATATGATTTATGATCAAGTACCCTCACTAGGTAACATTAGTGAAAAACATAAGTAAAAGACTAAATATAGTGAAACATTAATTTTTTTGGCAAACTTTATAGTGTGTGGTTTCCTTACAAAGAAGTGGATTATGAATCAATGGGGAGCAGGATTCCCATTGGCTCAGGGCTAACCCTAGTGCCGCCCGTGGTGGCGCCGTGTCCTTCTTTGGAGGTCAGGCACACGGGGACAACGGTGCCCCCCTTCATATCTCCCAGAGCTACCACAGGACTTTGTTATGCCTTCCTTCCTATTTTTTCTTCTCCCAGAGGTGTTGAATATCAGGATCTCACCGAAAGATTTGGAATTTCTCAATGGGTCTCCTACGTTCTCTTTTTCACCTTCTAAATTCCATGAAGTTGCGGTGGTGCATTCACATACCTTGGTTGAAAAGTTTGGTTCAGATCATCCCCCCTATGAGAATCTTTATATGGTATGTGAATTCCACTTTGGGATTGTAGAAAGTAGATGCTATTGGTGCTCTCAAACGCTACCATTTAAGTATTCATCTCTGATTATTCGAGGATTTTTCTTAGGCTTGGCCGTGTGAGTCACAGAGGTGTGAAAACTGGCCATTACCTTTGTTCTAGTGGATGGTTGATTTCCATAGGGGATGATATTTTCAATGCTTAACACTATGGATTTGTCTTCCCAGCCTACCTCTACCTTTCTAGAACCTTAGTGTCTTAAAGGGGATCAACGATCGTCTTGGATATTTTTTGCGCACTGATGAGTCTACCACTCAAGTGTTGCACCCCTGATGTCCATGTGTTTGCATCAAAATGGATGTGTCAAGGGTTATTACTCATCACATTTGGCCTTTTGTGGGTATTGAGGACAACTTCTAGCAATGAATCATCTAGGAAGATGTTGTGGGTTTTTTTTCGTACTGCTTCTATCAAGGGCATTCTAGATCCATATGTCGTAGGCGTGGAGGTCATCATTGAAGAGGTCCCCCCCAGCTACTCGGGTGGATGAGCCCCCCTCTGCAAATGATGATCCTGTTCAGCCTCTATCCTCTATGAAGATGCTGACTCCCTCCTCTATTCATGCCTTGGTTCTAGTGATCCATGACTCCCCAAGTTCCACATTGAAAGATGATCAGACTAAGGTTCTGTTTGATAAAGGGTATTAGAGGGTGCGCATTACCCCAGTTTCTCACTATTCTCCAAGGTATGAGTATGTGTCAAGTGTGGGTATCGACGTACACCCCTCGTTGGTGTCCTCTATTGTGGTTCCAGCTGCGATGGATCCCCATAGGTCTCTTATGAAGAAGGGTAAACAAGTGGTGGTTGATGACGATGGATTCACTCTCTACCCAGGACGAATGTCAAAAATTCTCAAGGACTACTCCTCCCAGGATAAAAAGGTTGGTCCTGAAGCAGAGAGCCTCTATTATCCTTCTAATCACAGGGAAGATAATGTAGGAATTAAAAATCCTAAAGCTCCACCCATATTGGGTGGCGGTTCTTCCACTCATCAATCAAGTTCTGGAAATGAGGTGCATACCACGCTATACTACCTTAGCCTAAATATGTATAATTATCTTCCCCTATCCCTGAGGAAATGGGCTAAAAATATTTCACTAGTGTACTCGGGTAACCGAATTTTCATGAGAAGTTGAACTAGACAATGTTTCAAGTGAAAGTTTTTATGCTGCCTTTGATTGAATTTGTAACATTTTTTTGGATTTTGGTTATTTTATTATGTTTTTTGAATGTGAAAGTTATCATTCATACTACGAGGATCTACCTCAGATGTGGTTTCAGAGAAGGAAGCGTCCACCGGTGCATAACCATTCAGATTTGGATGAATTATAGGGTATGGAACTTGTCATCGGTACCAGGCCCATGCAACCCTACACGGGACAACTAGCTGAGTGGAAATGTGAAGGTGGATGCTTGTTTTGCTGATATAGGTGCTGGGGAGGGGGATCTCCAAATAGTCTCTATTTGGATGTCTTTTACTTTTTATTGGTTTTATTTGGTTGAAATTGTTTGGGTTCACACTTACCTTTAAAAGTTTCAGTTGAAAATACCAAAAAAAAAAGATTGGATTGATTGATTGGTTTCCTTACAAAGAAATACCTTTCTAGACACAATAAAGTGGAATTAGGATCTGGATCAAATGCACCTATGGGTAATAACCCTTAAAAGGTTGGTCGGGTATTAAATTGATCTTCAATCGGTGCACAAAAAATGGGTCTAACTTCATAAAAAGTTTGAAACTCATAGAGGATATGTTATGGTAGATTAACATACTCTATAAAAACCATTATGAAGTATTTAAAAGGAATTTGATGATGTAATATATAAAAAGTTAGTTTAAAGAACCTAATAGGGAAATGATCATGAATAACATAGACTGAAACTGGTATATTCAAAATTTAGGATATATACATCATCTATCTTAGTTTTATAGTTTTACTTCAATGTTCTTATTATTTTAAGTATTCTCATACCTGGAAGTTACTTTATTTAAAGTAATGGTTGATGTTATAAGGAATCAAGTTAACAATGAGTGCATTGGATAAAACAATTATTGTCCCAATAAAAAACAAAATAGGAATGGATATGGGGTGAAAAAATCCATTGAAATGATATTCATAGTTATGAATTATAACCTAAACCATATTAATCCCTTGAATATACCAAGATGGAGAAACAAGCTATTGATTATTTCATGGATCAACAACCAAAAACCTTTAGTGGTTCCTCTAATCCACTAATTACCAAGAAATGGATCAATACAATAGAAAATATATTTTTATTTATACAATTTTATGGGAATGAAAATGTCATGATATATATTTATCATTTGGAAGGTTAAGCTGATAAGTTGTAGACATTGATAAAGAACAAAAGGACAAAATATGAAGTTAACTCTATGAAATGAGACATGTTTAAAGTGGAATTATTCAAAAAATATATCCCCCAAACTCTTTACACTAAAATAGAGATAAAATTCCTTAATCTAAATCAAAAGTATGGTGATTCCATTGGTACCTATAAAGAAAAATTAATAGTATCCACAAGGCAAAATTTAAATTTTATCATTTAACTTGAATGGAATTATCCATTTCTTTAGTTTCTTAAAACCAAGTGTCCAGAGACTGATAGATATGAAGAAATTTTTCAATGTGCACTTTGGGTGGAAATGGAAATTTGAGACTCTAATTTTGGTCATGTACTTGGTAACAAGAAAATGAAAATTTATTTTAATGGAACCTTGAATGATATGTCACATAAAGGAAAAAAACACTCACATATAATCCTAAAGTATGGGAGGATGCACCTAGAAAATTACTTGAAAGGAATAAGAAAATTATTTATGTGTGGATGATAAGGTCATGGAGCACATGAATTTCCTGGATATATGAAGAGGCTATCTAATGAAATAGGTAAAGTGAAAGACCGACCTCATGAACCACCCACACTCCATTGCTTCAATTGTATGAAGTATAGAAATTATGCAAAAAAGTGCACTAATACAAGGGTTAATGATGTCAGTTGACATCATCAACCTCTAAATCCAAGGGATGAAGGGAAGTATTATGCAACTAATACTACTGATGTGGGTCATGAAAATGAAATGGTGTATGGTTCACTCATCATCCAATAATTAACTTTAAATAACTTATATTATTCTGGTTATTCCATTTGTTCTTATCTAGAATGTTTTCTATGATCATCAAATTACTATCTAAATAAATTGATATTGAATTATTATTGAAAATTAATTATAGTGTAATAATTACATCCCAAGATTATGACTCCTCTCCAATTAATATAAATGGGAAAGTCATTACTATAATTCTCATTAATATCTATTTAGTTAAATTATATAATATTTTTATTATGGATTGGTTCTATCTAAATAGATTCAAAATTAATCACAGAAAATTTGGTTCTTAAATAAAATTGTGACCATAAATCAATGAAAAGTTGATTATGAACTACATTAGTAAATTACATATATTATATTGGGTATAATAACTAATCACGAGGTGTATTTTTCTTGAATGTTAGGGGAAAAGATTAGTATTTTAGTCTCACCCAAGATATTAAGGTATATGTATCATTATAAGTTATATCGAAAGTTATAACTATGTTAAGAATAACCCTATCTATATTGAATTGATAATTAAAATTACGAGGGCATAACTTATTCATCCATAATGGAACATGATGAAACAAGTATAAAAAATTAAGAATTATATACAATGGAACATTATATATCATCGATGATTATATCCATTAAAAGTGAATAAATTAAAATGGGATAAAAAATAGAAAATAATAATATATTTAAAACTAGGAGATACCTTGAACCATAATCACTCTTGATAATCACCATTAGTAAAACTAAACGCGTAGTAAGAAAAAACATCATTTAAAGAGGAAACATATTATGAAATTTTAAAATGAAAACTATAGGAATGATAAGTGAAAATATGATTAATTATTCTAGAAAGATTTTGAAGGCTATATATAATAATTAAATCAGACTATTATATATAATCATTGTAAATATGATTGTTGAAAGAATGGCCATAAAAAATATGTCCTCATGAAATATTATTGTTGGATATACATGTATCTGATATGCATACTGATGTTTTACATTATTAGTAACAAATATAAAATAATATAATTCTCAAATAGTAAATAATGAAAGAAAATATAATATTTAATTAAAATATGCATTATGGTTTCTTCTATTAATTATTATTATTATTAAAGAATGATAAGATGTATTTATAAATTTCAAAGAAAAAACATAAAACCAATGGAATGATAAAATCCAATTATTAGAATATAAATAAATAATTTTATTTTTATTTGGTGAAGATTATTTAATATAAAGGTTTGTACCTATAAGGGGCATGCACGATTTCATTATTTGTATCCCCATACCCTTAAAATATAGTAAAATTAATATTATTATTATCATAGTTGGGGTCCTATGAAAGTGTTCAAGGATCCACCATAATACTATATCAAATAGGGGTCAAACTCAAACAACCCCCAATTTCACAAAATTTTATGATTATACCAAAACACATGGGTGGAAGAGACAACGCAAGGTAGCAACCACATTGCAGAACAAAGGACAATGACAAATAAAAATGTAGAAAACATGCATTAATGAGGTGGATGTAACATTCTATTACTTGTTTCAGGTACCATGTTAACCTAGTTTGGTCTCCTTTTGTATGGGTCTTTTTTTAGGGTCATTTTGGGATATTTTGGAAATTTTTGGTGACTTTTTGGGTTGTACATGGTTGGCACATGGTTTTCCCAAACCGCTCACCCCCAATGAAAACTATCCACCCCCTGGACAGTGGGGAATGCACAGTTGGCACACAATTTCTAAAAACATGCACCCACCTAGAAGAAAATGTGCACCCCAAATAGTAGAGGCACATGGATAGTTCATGGTTTCCCTTAACCATGTACCCCCTATAGTTAATCGTGTTCCCCCTCCAGCTAACCATGCACAAATTTTAAATTAATCTAAAAATTAATTTTTAATTCAAAAACCTCTCATTTAAGTTTTATATCACCCCCATTCAGTCCTAAATCAATTTATTCTCCCTTATATGCACTCAAGTGGTGGTTTTTTCCCTTCTAAAACCTTTCCTTGGAGGATCGAAGCATGGTTGATCTCATTCGATCTACTCATAGCAAGTGGATCTCCTCTCATTTAATCTTTCATGATCTCTCCTTCTCCACTACTTATAGAGTTTTAGATTATCATGTTCTTAATGGATATAAGCTCAATTTTATTGGATCTAATCCATGTCTTGATTCAAGATCCGATTCGTAGATATTATTCACCTTCAATCATCATTTGCATTCCTATTACATGCATTGATCATTTTACTATGTGATTAAAGATAGGTGGTTCTATTTGAGATTTACCATGGAGTTGAAACCTTGATTTTCTTGATTAATTTTAAAATGATTTCAATTGATTTATAAAACCATTAATTTAATACATTTTATTATGTAATTTTAAATGGAATGGATTTTTGGGAAACCATCAATTTTAATGGAATTGGAATTTGAGGTGTATTTTTAAAATGATGGAATTGATGAAATGATTTGATACTTGATTTTATAAAATGAATAAAATTGAAATGATGAAAACCAATGATTGAGTTTGTATTGAAAAGGCATGAAATGTTGAAAAAACCATGTATTGGTTTTGAAATTAAATTTGTAATATTACATTTGAAAATTTGGCTATTGAATTGTAAGTGTTATTTGATTTGAAATTAGTTGAATTGACCTTTATTTATTGATTGATGGAGAACATACGAGCCTAATTAGTTAGGGGGTTATTTGGGATAAGGATCCCCTATAAATGGATTGACGATGAAAGCTCAAAAAAAACCTAGTTCAGCATGATTATCCATGATAGGATGTTGATGAGTCATAGTCAGCCTTAGCTCGAGGGATGTGTACACAGATGTTTAGCCTTGATCACTAATATAAGAAGTGAGAGGATCCTATAACTAGAAACAATTGTACTTTAGAGTAGATGACCATGGTGCGTTTTGTGTATAATTTGATTATATATTCCATTAATTATATAAATATTTTACCCATTCCAAATGATTTAAATAAATTATTTTATATAAAATGTTTATTTACCACATGTTTTAAATCTTTTCCATATTTTTAAATGAAATAATATTTTGTTTTAAATATATAAATGATATGTAATTCCATGATCTGTTTTATTTAAATTGAAATCATGATTACATTTATTATTATGAAATCTATTATGGAACACTTGGTGAGACCCTACTAGTCTTTAAAGATCACACCCTAATTTTTCCTTTGGGTGTTTATAGATTTTCTTATTCCAGGTCTGAGAAAAGCGAAAGCACCACTTGGATGTGGTTGATGTTCTTGATACTTTGAACCACTAAGGTTCCTAGTGGAGATTCTATACACTTATTGCATGGGATGTTTGAGATTTATCATTCTATATACTGATTACTTTATGATATACTACATTGGGTATTCTTATACCTGTTTGGTTTCTGGTACATTCTCCCTTTGGAGTGTTGAGCATACTAACTTGTAATCATTTATCATATGTTGTTTTTTGGTAAATTTCTTCCCTATTGATCTTGTATGATGCCAGGTGATAGTCTCCAACCCATGGGGACTTAGAATTCCCTTAAAGATATGTTATATCTGGCTCAGTTATTAGGGTACCAGGGTATCCGAGGTGGTTAATGAAAAATTGTTATCATAGTTTTATGTTAGACATCTTTCCTTGATGTCAGTATTCAATTTGGGATGTTTTTTCAGGACTTAGGAGGTATTTATGATCTAGTTACGAGACAATTATCACCATAACGAGCCTTAAGTCACCATTGTTTATTTGGGAAAATATTCTATAAGAATAATTTGATATGATTATAGTATTTTCCATTATTTTTATTTGGATAGGTTGAAATACAGATCATGATATCATATATAATGGGATTAATTTTCCCATTTCACATGTTTGATTTATTGATATGTGTATCCTTTATGATTTCTTCAATGTTGTTTAATGATGTTGTGTAGCATCATATATCTAATAAGACATGTGAACATACCCCAGGAGGAATATTCTAGTGAAATATAGTGAGAATATCCTCATGTGGAACAAAATATTGTTGTGATTATTATGCGTGATATCCAAGATCTCAGATAGGAACCTGCACCCATTACTATTCATGATCCAACTATGGAACCTTATAGGGATGAATCTCAGAATCATGCTCAAGATTTTCTTCTACATAAGCCACCAGTGTTCCAAGGATCAAATGTTAATCATGAGGATAAGGATTGGTTGATAAAGATATAAATTCTATTTTACTTATTGGAAATTCCTGATTTGATTAAGGTGAAATGTTATACATTAAATATAGAAGGACCTACCAGGAGATGGTGGGATTTGATGGAAATAGTGAAGAAGCATTAGGGTTTAGAGTGGAAGGAATTTAGAGCCATTTTCACTGATCAATTATATTTAGAATAAATGGTGCGAGGTAAGGCTATAGTGTTTTTCAATATCCATCTGGATAATAGGACCATGACAGACTATGCGAACCAATTTTTTGAGATTGTGCAATTTTAACCTGATATTACATTAAATGAGTAGATGAATAATTGATGGTTCAAGATGGGTATTTGACCTAATATAAATTCTCAGGTGTTCATACTGAATCTCACTTCATATTATGACATTATGGATAGATATTTTATGGTTAAACTTGACTTGGCTAGTAAGTTAGTGTTTTCAGGAGTTATTTTTTTCCCAATGGTAGTTCTATAAGTTCATTTAAAGGAAAGTGGAAGGGTGATGAGTCTCATGGTGGATCTTGATAGTAGGGTTATTATAGACATCTTGTAGTTCCAAGAATAGGTCCTTTTACTTGCTTCTAGTGTGGTGAGATTAGGAATTCAAAATAGGGTTTTACTAAAAACCCCAAGATCTAAAATTCCTATGGAAGATCAATTAACATGCATAAATTATGTTATATATTTTCTTCCCTAAGTAGTTGAACTCGATCATCAAAACTTAAAATTACTATAGTTCAATTAGATGCTTCATGAATGATGTGGTTCTAGTTAAATGAATCTATAAGAAATATCCTTCATGTAGTTTAAGAGTCGCTAAAAAATATGATACAGGTTAAGTGACCGTGAGAGGCACCATCACTATAGATTCATCATTAGTGACTGATTTATTTTATACAGGTGAATCACACTCATTTATACCAACTCTTATTATGAACATGATAAATTTTCATATGGAGATTTTTTCTTATGTGATGGATATTACTATGCCCCTCAGAATGAATATAGAGAAGGGTATTTATTTTCCTACTTATGTTTTCTCTTTATTATATATTGAACTTGTCTAGGATTTTCTACTTCTCAACATGAAAACTCTCGATGTCATTTTATGGATGGATTGGATAATTAATAATAATGCCTGAATTGAATTATATCTTCAATGAGTCTCCTTTATCACACATGATGGGGTGTGTCGAATCATTCAGGGAGAATGGGAGATGAGGTTGTGTATATCCAGAAATTTTTATCCAGAGTTGGGAAATATAATATTAGTGTTTGTTTTTTATTTGGATTGAGAATATTTGAGTGTTGATCTCCCTCCAATTATCATCGAGTTTCCTAACATTATTCCTTTTGATTTCCACCATTTTATATGGATATGAAAGGTAGAGTTTTCTATCGATTTGGTACATGGTACTCATCTAGTGTCTATTCCTTCTCACTGCATGGAACTAGCTGAAATGAATGAGTTGAAGACTCAGTTGGATGATTTGTTAGAGAATGGATTTATATGACTAAGTGTTTCACCTTGGTAAATAACTACTATTTTTACTAAAAAATCTAATAGAACACTTCACCTCCGTGTTGATTATCAGAAACACAACTAAGTTTCAATGAAGAAGAAGTATTTGTTTCCATAGATTGATGATATATTTGACTAGTTCAGGGGGGAGAGTGGTTCTCAAAGATTATCCTTTGATTTGGTTTTCACAAGTTGAGAATTAAATAATTTGACATTTGTAAAACTTCATTCTAGAGTAAGTATGTCCATTATAATCATCTTTTCATGCCATTCGGTCTAACCAATTCTCCTATAGTCATTATGGATTTCATGAATAGGATCTTACATGTGTATCTTGATACATTCATGGTGGTCTTTGTGGATGAAATATTGGTTTACTCTCAATCCTAGGAGGATCATTTACACCATCTGAGAGCAGTTATGGAAATTTTGAGAAACCATTGGATTTATACCAAGATTTCTAAATTTGATTTATAGATTCAAGAAGTAAATTTCTTGGTACTCGTAGTGTCATAATAGTACATCTCAATTGATGTTGAGAAGGTGAAAGCTATCATGACATGGGAGAAACTGTGTAATATCTTTACGATTCAAAGCCTCTTGGGTCCAGTGGGGTAATATTGTCTGTTCGAAAAGAATTTATCAAAGTTAGAATCTCCAACAAACTCCCTCACTCATAAGAGAGTAAAGTTTATTTAGGATGAAAAATTTCAATGTTCTTTTTTGAGATGAAACATATTTTGACTTCTATGCTGGCGTTGACTATTATAGAGGTCGATAAGAGCTATATGGTATTTTATAAAACATCAACTTCAGGTTTGTACTATGTTCTCATGCATTGTGATCACATGGTGTCCCATGGTTATTGATATCTTATGCCACACAAGAAGAATTATCTGACCCATAACCTTTAACTTACAGTCGTGATACACACACTTAAGAGTTGGTGGCATTAACTTTTCTAAGAAAGGATTACCATGTATTCTGACCAAAATATCTTTAGTTATATATTATATAATTTTTTTAAACCATATATATAGGCATTGTGTGGGGTACTTGTAATATTTTTATTACAACATCTCCTATACCACAAGGAAGGTAAATGTCATTAATGATGATTTGAATTGAAAAATTCCATCCCAAGCTATGAAAGAATCATCATAAGAGTCGAACATGATGGATCTTTTTGAGAAGTTTCATTTAGGAGTCTAAGAAAAGGATTCTATGTTTTTTATAGACAGTGTTTAGTTTACCTCCACTATTCTCAATACAATTCTTTAGGAATAAAATCTTGATGATGAATTGTGTTGAATTAGGGTCTCTCTCTATGGTGGGGAGACCATTTTTTAGTGGTCATTATCCACAGAGGGTATTCTATTTTTTAAGAATCATTTTGTTGCTCATTTTTTCAAATGAAAGGATGTGATGAGGTATTTTCACAATTCCCTATGGGTTGTTCACCTAGAAAGCATGAAGAAGTTCTATGACCTACAATGACGATTCTATTGGACATATATGATACAAAAAATTGATAATTTTCTATCTTATTGTTATACCTATTAGTAGGTAAAGTCTTTGAACCAAATACCTTCAAGTTTTCTTTATCCACTTCTAGTGTCGACTAGGAAGTAGGATGAGATCTCTATGGAAATTATGGTTAGGATTCCATTTAATCCTCAAAATAATAACTTTATATAGTTTGTGATCGATTGACTGACTAAATCAGATCAATTTATACCCATTAGTGATTCAACCAAAGTTTAGGAGATGGAAAATATCTATGTGAAAGAGATTTTCTATTTACACGGAGCTCCATAAATTATAGTCTCTTATAGAGATCCATGTTTTACCTTTTTTTGGTGAGTCCTTTAGTAGATGATGGGATCCCAGGTTCGTTTAAGTATGTCTTACTATCCATAGGCAGATGGCTATATAGATAGGGCTATACCAATTATTTAGTACATGATTCATGTCTGATTTATAAAATTTAGTGGATTTTGGGATGGACATTTCGGATTGGTTGAGTTTTCTTATAACAATTGTTACTTGTCCATGATCAGAATAGTTCATTTTGAGGAATTGTATAGTAGGACGTGTAAATATTTTTTTGTGATGGTCAAAGATTTTAGAAGATTACTTGATTGGATTGAGTTTAGTCTAATAGATGGGAAAAAATATTTAGCTGATTCTTTAGATAATGTTGATGTTGAAGATCCGGTATGAATCCAATAATGATTATTTTCATAGACTATTGTATTTCTCTATTAGTGACTAGGTGGTATTGAGAGTTTCACCTCCGTTGGGTCACCGATGACTTGGTAGATAAGGGAAACATGATCCTGATTTTGTGGGACCTTTTGAGGTTGTCGATCATGTGGGGAATATGTATTACCATTGAGAACATTTTCTACAATTGACATCGATACATAATGTGTTCCTTGTATCATAACTTTGGATGTATCTTTTTGACCCATTTAATGTCCTAAGATGGGAGGATCTTGATGTTGAGAATGATTTATCAGTGGCTAAGCATCCAATTTGGATTTTTTATTCCAAGACCAAGTTACTTCATTGGAGGATGATACCCTTGTTCTTAGTGCTATGGAAGCATGGTTCTAATTATCATGAGACTTGTGAGAGGAAAGCACTGGTGAAAGATAAGTGGCCTCATATACTTGATATGGAATCTTATTGACAAAATTTATAGGGAAAAACGTTTTTATGGTGGAGATGTTATAAAATACAATTAATTTTTTGGGTACTACATTTCCCTAGTTTTATATCCTTCTATTTGGGTTTTAATTTGGGATCAATCTGAGAGTTTTTTAGAATTTTTTGGAATTTGTTTTGTCTATGCATGATTGGCGCACATTTTTCCCAATCTGTATGCCTCCTAATGAAAACCATGCACCCTTGGATAGTGGGGAATATATAGTTGGTGCACAGTTTACCAAACCATGTTCCAAACTAGGTGAAATTATGGGCTCTAAATAGTAGAGGGGCATGGATGTCACTTGGTTTCCCCTAACTATATGCCCCTCAATCTAAACATGCACCCCCTCTAGCAAATAGTGCATATAGTTTTTAATTAATCTAAAAATTAATTATTAATTCCCGAACCCCTTTTTATGTTTCCTATTCCACCTATCTAGACATAACTCAATTTATTCTTCCTTGGAGGCTCTCAGAAGGCAGTTTTCCCCTTCCAAACCATTTTCTTGGCAGATTGAAGTAAGGTTGATCTCATTCAATCTCCTCCAGGTAAGTGGATCTCCACACATCTAATCTATTCCAATATATCCTTATGTCATCCTTAAAGAGTTTTATATCATCATGTTTCATATGGATCTAAACTTAGTTACATTTGACCTAATCCTTATCTTGATTTTAGATCTAATTTATAGATCTTTTTTTCCTTCGATTGTCGTTGGCATTCCCGTTGTAGGAATTGATTGTTTAATTCCGTGATTAAAGTTATGTGGTTCCATTTGAAATTTTCTAGGTAATTGAAACCTTTATTATCTTGATTTGTTTATAATTTATTTCTATTTATTTAAAAAACCTTGATTTGAAGAAATTTTATTATGCAATTTGAAATGGCATGAATTTTGAGGAAAACCACCAATTCCAATGGAATTGTAATTTGGGGCGTATTATGAAAATGATGGAATTGACGAAATGATTTGAGATAAAAATTGATAAAATGGATTAAATTGAATTGATGAAAACCTATGATTGGTTTTGTATTGAAAAGACATGAAATGATGAAAACCCATGTTTTGGTTTTGAAATTTTATTTGGCATACTAAAATTGAAAACTAGGAAATTGAATTGTAAATGATGTTTGATTTCAAATGAGATAAATTTCCTATTATTGATTGATTTATTGAGAAAATGTGAGCTTGGGTAGTTACTGGGTTATTTGGGATAAGAACAGTTGGATCTTAATCCCCTAAAAATGGATATTAGATGAAAAATCTAACAGAAACCTAGTTTGATATGATTATCCCCGATGGGTTGTTGATGATTTCTCTTTGGCCGAAGCTAGAGGGGCGTGTTCACAAATTTTTAGCTATGATAAATGATATGAGGAGTGTGAGGATCCTATATTATGAATCTAATATACTTCAAGGAAGATGACCATGGTGCTTATTGTGTGTGATTTGATTATATATTCGATTGATTATAGAAATTTTGTACTCATGCCAAATGATTTATATAAATTCTTTTATATTAAATGTTTATTTAATCCATGTCTAAAATGATTTCCATTTATTGAAATTAAATCATGTTTTGTTTTAAATATGAAAAAGATATTTCATGACATGAATTGTTTTATTTAAATTGGCACCATGATTTGGTTTATTATCATGGTATCCACTATGGAACTCTTAGTGAGACCTTTATAGTATTTATATCTCACACCCTACCTTTTCCTTCATGAATTTGTAGATTTTATTCTTCCTGGTCTGAGCATAAGGAAAGTTCCACTTGGACGTGGTGGACGTTCCTGATCCTTTGTACCATGGAGGTGACTAGTGGGGATGTTATCTACTTGTTTCATGGGATTTTTGAGTTTTACCATGATATATACTAAGTACTTGATTTAATGCTTTGGGTTTTCTTATAACTATTTGGTTTCTGGTACTTTATCCCTTAAGAGTGTTGACCATACTAACATGAAATCTTATATCTTTTATTGTTTTTTGGAAAATTATTTTCATATTGATCTTCTACGATGGTTGGTTCTAGTCACCAACCTTTGGGGATCAAGAATTCCCTTCAGGCTATGTTAGAACTGGCTCGGTTATTCAAGTTCCAGGGTATTCAGGCTGGTTTGTAAAAGTAAAACAAAGCGTAGAACTCATTTTGGTGATTTTTGAAGGAACAATATGGGATGGTATAACATATAAAAGGATTCCATGATTTAGGATGACTAGACATGGTGTAGGAGGGTACTACGAGTGTGATATTCTATGGTGCAACCTAAGATCCTATGACATGGTACTACTGGCTATGGTGTAGTGATAGGAGAAAACCATGTATTAAGGCATTTATTATTCCTATCCTTCATGATATTTAATATATAGGCCTATGGGTTGTATAATGGGTTTCCTATCAACTCAATTAAAAATAGTTCCTTTACTTATTAAAGAGGCATGGACCCTGAATGTTTCAAATTATTCAATATAAAAGTGATGTTTTTCAAAGAACGTCTTCCTAAAAGCATTGCATATTTTTTTAATAAAATAAAT
Organism: Viscum album; assembly: GCA_963277665.1. NCBI lineage: Eukaryota > Viridiplantae > Streptophyta > Magnoliopsida > Santalales > Viscaceae > Viscum > Viscum album. The sequence continues at coordinate 1,329,595,556 of OY728159.1, forward strand.
CTCTAATAAATAATTATTTTAATGATATTTATTGATAATATATATAATAAAATTAATTAACACTCATCCAATATTTATAACTAGGCATGTAGCAAGAATAAATTAATTTTATGCTTAAAAGGTACTTATATTTCTAAAACTGTTTTTATGTGTTATGAGAGCCTATATTAGAATTAATTTTTGCCACAAATAATTTTTTTTAATACAATATTTTTCATAATTTTAATCATAATATACTTTTTTTATAATAAGTTAATTTTCATTTATAACAAAAAAATAAGTTACCAAAGTATATATTATTTACCACAGTAAAAGAGTTATTTTTCAATGAATTATTTTTTATAAATGTTGTGCACTTTTTCCAAAAATAGATTAAAGTTACATGTTTTTATAAATATAATATGTTTTTAAAAAATATAAAATAAATATATTAATAGTCATTTAACTATAAATTAATAGGAAATGATAATAAAAACACTTAATGTATAAAATACATTTTTTTAGAAAATTAATTTTTTTCTACAACTTATGTTATAAGTTAATAGCTAATTTTTTAAAAAATAAAAATTAAATTATATTAAATGGATCCCAAATTAAAATTCAAAATTTCATAATCAGGTTGGAAGGGTCATCTTAAATTTATAGTAAAATAATAATTATCATAGTAAATATTTAATAAAATTTAATGGGGGTAAATTAAAGTAAAAAAAAAATTTGATGTTTAAAATGATGAAAAAAAATTCTAGAAGACCTTTTTAAGGTTATAAATCTATACCCAAATGTCTCACCAACCATTTATTATTTAACTCACCCAACTCTATTGTTATTCCATCTTTACCCCTTAACCAACTCTAGTTTCCTAGGATATATCCCTCATTTTCAACTATTAATAAAGATAATATAAACCAACTTAAAACAACCCTATTAATTTAAAATTAAATTTAAAATAAAATATTTTTGACCTACCTAGAGCCTTATTTAATTTTTAGAAACTTTTGGTCCTAAGAAGAATAAAAAATTGATCCACTTCCAAGAAGTCATGTAAAAGAAGAACCAAGTCCTCAAGATGAGTACTATCCACTCAGTAACCTTTTATTATCTATATTTATTCTCCAAGAACTATTCTAACAAAACTAGTATAATGAATTATATATCATTATTATACTGAAATTTTATTTTTTTGAAAAAATAACCATTATCTATTTCCCACCCATCCATTATAAAATGAAAATATTGCCCGTGTTATTGAGAACTACCACCTCCAAGAACGATGTAAATCACTTTTCATCATTTACTCACATGTATGTTTATAATAATGTATTTATTTAATAATAATTATATTTAATTCATGATTAATAATTTTTAAATATAAAAATGTTTTAATGACTTGAATTTTCTCAATTTTATTTTTAGAAATTATTTGGGAAAATTCCAAGGCCAGGTGTTGAGACGACGTGCGATTCCGAGGCCTAGGGTGCCCAAAAAGTTTGTTTAAAAAATGTTAAGTTTTTCATATCAAACATGCATGAATTTTATGAAAAAGTGAAATAGCTCTTAAACTATTCCTTAGATAATAAATCTGAGGGCACTGTTGAGATCAGAGTAGTGGCTTTACCCTAGGCATGACGTAACATTGGTTGGCGTGGGTCATCTGTAGAAAAAGTCACCTGGGGCGTAACTGTAAAAAAATAATTAAATAAAAATTATTTTGTTTTTAAATCCTAAAAACTCATAAATGGTAACTCATATTGTAAATTTGAGACCACTGTTGAGTTCTTATGGGGTTTTTTTCCTTAGTTAGGGCCTAACCTCGACCGACACGGGTCGAGGGTCAAAGTTAGATTTTGGATGTAGATGTCATTAAAATATCTAATAAAAATATTTTATTGAATGTTATGTGTTGATATAGTGGCGGGTTTCCTTTTGATAATCCATGTCAGAGGAATTTAGGGTTATCACTAAAACCCTAGAATTCCCCTGAGGCAAGGAGAAGGAAGCTATCTCCCGACGACGAACGCCAATGAATCGAGGATCGACGATGACACTATCCTCTGTTCTTCATCAGTGAGAGATCCAAATCGAGGTAAGGTGTCAATCTATTAGTGATTTATTTTTTAGAATCAAATGAGAAATATGGATCAACCCATGAATAGGTTGATCCACTTTTCGATCTTTCTTGTGGGAGGGATAATTCTTGTGGTATTAAAGGGAACAAATCTTGGTGATTATTCTTCTGTTGGTTTCTTCATGATCCTGCTAACATGAATGGACCAAGGCTGAATGAACAAGGCCAAGATCAATTCTTTGGGTGTTAGTGTTCTTAATATATCCCCCTAAATATATTGTATTCTTTGTGCATTCTTTTCCCTTTGAAACCCTATATGAGTGATCGATCATTGCGCCCACGATCCATGGTATAAATTATATAAGACCGAAGGTCATGATATGTAAAAGAATTACAGAGGTGTGATGAGAGAGAAGAAGGTAGGCAATGACTTATAGTGGAGGGTGCGATGAAATGCGGTCTGCTGGCGGTGAGAGCAGTGTGCAGACCAACAAGAGGTCGATTTCCAGCGAGGCATATAGCTGTAGGTACCGGATAGGAGACACAGTAGGTGGCCGTAGCGGCGGCTGTGGTAGGACGCGATGATAGGGTGGATGGTACACGACTGGGGTCCGTGTGGAACCCAAGGTAGTGGAAGCTGTGGGGAAGGGGGTTGGGACTCGGTGCCGTCCGCATTTAATGCAGCGACCGCATTTACTGGGAGCGCACAATCGAGTTGTGCGTTGAAGGAGCCGACCCACATGTAGTGAGCCATGCTAGAGAACTGGGTCACTCCAGAATCCCATTATCCCAAAGATCTAGGCTCATTAGGACATGATAGTTCAGACCGACTTAGACTGATCGGGTCGGGTCGGGTCAGGCCCAGACTGGACCCGACCCTTTTTACTAAATTATTCATATCTTTCAAACTGTGTGTCTATTTGACTAGCTATTTGTGGTATTGGGACCCTTGAGACAAAATATTCCTTTTGAGATACTCTAAGTGAGTTTTTTTTGTGGAAGTTGTTTGATGACCTAATAGATTGAGGTGTAGGTGCTCCCAGAATGAGCATGCTACGAGCAGAATCTCGAGTCTGGCTGTGAGTATGTGATCTTGGTGACTATGTGACTTAGGGGGATAATTGACCCATAAACTCTTTGTGAACCATAGAATATTTGTGTGCCATATATTATTTGTGCACCATAAATACTTCATGTTCCATCAACGCATCATGTTCCATCGACGTCCTGAACACCATCATCACTCTGGGCACCATCGATGCTACATGCGCCACTAATGCTCCATGCGCCACCGACACTCCATGCGCCATCAAAGATCCACGCGCCATCGATGCTCCATGAACCATCAATGATCCATGCACCAATGATACTTATATTTTCATAGATATTGGGAGATCTATGGACTATAACTGGGAATCCTTTTATTCATGCTTAGACTTATACCTTTGCGAGATGACTGCATTGACTGTATTTCATGTGTTTCCTTTGTGGTGTACTTACTGTGTTTCCTTTGTGATGTACTTTGTGTGTTTTATTTGTGGTGTATTTCTTGTATTTATTTTGTGGTATACTTCATTTATTTCTTAGTGGTGTACCTTTGTGGTTTCTCGGTCCCTACTGATTATTGTTTTACTCACCCCTGCATGGGCTACAGTTTCTTGACACTATCATCAAATCACGTACCTTTCCCTTGACCTGTGAAAAACATTTCAAAAACCCAGGATGAGCATAAAAAGCACAGTAAGGGATATAAAAGTATGAAATGAAAACATTAGTCCATGTATGAAATCATACTTAACTCATAGAACATAAGAATTTTAACATACCTCATCAAATCATGAATAAATCATAGAAATCATAAGACATAAAGGTAACTTGAGGCATTCATAACATTCTTACGTATGGAGTAACCCTCATGGTTACATTTGGAATACCCATCACAATATATTCCCTAAATCTCTTCAGAGAAACCTTAACGTTTAACCCCTTCGCGTTACCCAATTCATTGGAGAGATATATCGGGATCACCCGCCCTTAGTTTATCATGGAACCACCCGTCTTCATAAACAATGCCCAAGAACCATAACATAATCATAGCACACAACTTAAGCATAAAGGAAAGATAACATTCCCACATTGCAATAACAATATAACATTTTAAGATATTGAAATAAGGAATCCATTCTAAAAACCATTTTCAAAACCATTTAAAACATTTAATAAAGAGATTTTTTAATCAAAGTGTCCCACACCACTTTGAAGCTTTTAACATTTTAAACCATTAATATCCATATAAATAAATCCTTAATACCATTTTTAAAACATGGATATTAATGAGAAATATTTATAAGAATAAATCATTTAAACATTTAAAACGATATTTTAGTTAAAGGGTTTTTAACAAAATGAGAGACACTTGAATACAATAATTGAGGAATAACATTTAATCAGAACTTTATAACATCATGAGAATAAAGGGATTAATGATATAATATTTCAAAGGACATTATATACACCATATAATAGGGAATTTGTGCATATCAAAAATGAAGTCTCAATGGAAATGTAAATTGAGATGAAATCCCCTATAAAGAAGGTATCCTTAAATTAAGGGTAAATCAATCTCATAATTATGTGTGAAAAATATAAATACACCCAATATAAGTGGATATTAAGTGTAAAACAACCATAGATAATTCACACATATTCATAGGATGACATATTCAATAACTATAAGTTGAACCCAAAGAAATCGAAATTGGGTTAAGAAGTTCCTTTGGTAAAATTCGACAGCCTAACGGCGCCACCTCAAAATTCAGAAAATGAGTTGATGAGACAAAAAGGGTATCTCATCACTTGTAAATAAATTTTATATCAATAAGGATATATAATAACATATCCCAACATAATAATATGTAAATTAAAAGACATAACAAAAGAAGTCTTTTAAAAAGAGGAGGGTGAAAGGTTCCCTTACCGATTTGGGTAACATTCGAAACATACACCCCGTGAAAGAAGAACTATACAACATTGATGTAAATACTAATAAATGAAAGTATATTACACAAATATTATAATAATGGGAATTACATATACCACTCAAAGGAAATGGTGGCAAATGTAGCATAAATCTCACGGGAATAAAAGTGAGATGAGAAACCCCTTACGAAAACTCGGCAGCCTAACAGCACCACTTAAAACTTCCAAAAAAATGGATTGATGAAATAAAATAGGGTCTCTCATCATATTAACATGGAAATTATATTAAGAGGAATATAAAATAACATCCCCCAACATAATAAATATGAGCTTAAAAGAAACGACATAAAAGAGAGTACTTAAAAAGAAAGAGATAGGTAGGATCCCTTACCTCAAGTCCGACTTGTCTTGTTCGTTTCTTTATATTCCTGAATAATAAACTTTTGTAAATTTATAATTTCTTAAGGAAATAATTTAAAGTTTATTATTCAATTAATATCATATATTATCATGTTATAATAATTAGTTAATTATGTGAGTTCATATCATACGTTTTGTCGATGTTCGGTACATGAGTCAAAAATGATCTTGTTTGAAAATGATTGTCCATGTAGTTATAATTAAATCATCTCCAGAATAGTATTAATGATTTAAATATCATATATATCCAGTAAATATTCATTTCATACTGTTCCATAACATTTGTAGATAAAAAGAAATGAAATGCACCGTTCATGGAGACGATAGGCCGTACGTACGCATGAACGCTACTTTCATTTCTTTGTCATATTAATGGAATTAAAAATAATTGAGAGATATATATATTATAATTAAAGTATAATATATATGTTTTATAGGTCACATAAGTTCATTAATTTCATTCTTTATACATTCCATGTATTGCATGAACGAGTCACATCACTTGAGGGGGCGGTAGTCCACACTTCCTCGTATGAAATTATCGCAATTGCACAACATGCAAAGCATAAAGGTATGTTTTAAATATAAAATACAGAAGCATATAGGAAAAATAAATACCATATATATCATATATAAAATACAGTGACATCATAATGGCCACCATGAAAGGTGTTAAGAGAAGATTGAACAATCATCGTTTCATGAGGCAGTAATTCGCCATCCACTGAAACAGTATGTTCTTTAACGATTAGACGGAGGTGTGTGTAAGTGTAGCTCGAATAATTCACATAAAAACATACTAGTATATTTAATATACTGGTTTTGTTACAAAATAAAGTAATAAAAAGATTTTATGGGTTTGGAGAAGCAAAATAAAACAAAAGAACACAAGTGAAGACATTACCTTTAAATCGGGTAACTCCTCTTGGTTTGAACCAAAAGGGTTTCTTGAAGAGAATTCTACCAAAGGTGAGGCTTCAATGATGAATAGAGGGATATGGAGAGATGAAATGGTCAGGGGTTGGATGATCCAAAGGCTTTAGAGGTGTGGGTAAGGTGGTAGAGGTGGGGGCCTTTTATAAGAGAAGAGGAGGGGCACTCTTGGAAAGTTATAAACTATTACTTTATTATAAAATGATTTTAGGATTTTAAAGGTCCTAAAAGGATATATTTCGAGGAAAAGGTGATAAGGTTTAGAAATACACCCATCCAATAGGTTTTTGAAAAGTTTAAGACTTAGATTTTATCCTATCTTCTCATTTTATTTAAATTGTTCATTTACGAGGTAATCACTGCATCATCACGGTGTCATAAATAAATTAATTTATTTAATTCCTAAAAATTATAAAAAAAATATCATGATGTAGGAAATCTTTTTATATTTATAATGAATATTTATATTAAAAAATATGACTTGTATAACCCCGTGTAAAAATTGTTTAATAAAAAAATACATGTTTGTGACATTATTATTTTAACTTTAAATAAAAAGTTATTAATGTCATTTTCCTACAAACGTGGCTCCATGGGGTCCCCAAGTTGACCCATGGATTGTATTGGTCATAAATGACTAATCCAATAAGGGTAGGACATAGGTCATTTAATATTATTATAAAATTATCTTTACATTAAATTACACTAATTACCTTTAATCGCGATTAATAAAACTTAAAAGTTACTATTCAACAAAAAATTATTTTAATCTCATTGAACCACATTTTACTTCCTAATGACAACCATGTATGTCGGATTTTTTTAAAATCAAATCACATAGGTGGTAAAGTTTCATTTAAACGAAAAATCAGTTTCTTTAACTACCACTTAGTGGTTTCACTATTCATCAAAAATTGAAGTTTTTCAGAAAAATACCAAAAATTTACCCTAAGCTATATTTGATATTCAGAATTCAAAAATGATGGATATTTTAAAAAATTCAAAATATATAAGTTTCATTAATTAATTTAATAATTCATCCTCGTTGTCAAAACAAATAGCGTGTTTTTAAGAAACAATATCTATTAAGAGATTGACACTAGTTTAAGTACAATTTCAAAGTAAAATTAATTCCAATGACCACCATTGGATTAAATGGTAAAAAATATTCTAATTTAACTTTAAAACCAGTTCAAAAGATGATCTAATTATATAAATAAATTAGATTAAAAAGAGGTTTTGAATTAAAATACAACATTTTCACTAAAACTGATCTTTATCGGAAAAATAACAAAAATTTACACAAAGTAAATTTTGATGTCCAGATTCTAAAGAAGGATTTTATTTTTTCAAATATAACATATAAAATCTTCAAAATTATATTTAAAAAGGGTTTTCCATCAAAAGGCGGTTAATCGAACTTTTAAAGAATATTAGATGATTTATGCTTAAAATTGGATTCATTCGCATTTTAAGCCTCTAACATTTATTGTAAAAAAGTAAAAATATTTTACAAACATATATAATAATTTTGTAGTTAGTTCTGTTCATTCCTGCTATTACAAAAGCTAGGCGTTAACTACCATTTAAAATAATATTATTTTATTATTAGAGTGCAACGTAAGATTTCAAAGAAACTCATTGTTGCGTATTGGGTACACCATTGAGCATAGCGTTCCCTTTAAATTAATATTAACATTTTATTCAAAAATATGGATAAATATGAAAAAGTAATATTCTTTATTTATCATGTATGTTACATCCTTCCACCCTTTTGGGAATTGCGTCCTCGCAATTTTTAAAATTGGGCTTGGAAAATTTATTGAAAGCCCCACATCGAAAAAGGAGTAAATTAAACTGTCACATTAAAAGAAAGAAAGGGAAGTACAAAGGTCACTCAAGTTAACCCATACTAGGATTACATATAGGAAAACACGGGTATGGAAGAAAAAACAAAGAGTCATGTTCTGATGGAGAGTGATAGAAAACTTTTTTAGGAGAAAGTTAACCAGAAAATCACAAACTGGTGATGGGTTAAACGGTGTTTGATTCCCCAGTAGGAAAAGTTAACAGACAACATTTTTGTTTTTAAGTTACTTTTCATTGAGTAATTTATTTATGAGCCTAATTAAATCATAAGGAAACATACTTACTTGTCGTGTATGTAACGCCCCGACCCCAGTTACCCAGAGTCGGTGCATTATTACATAACATTGGCATGATCACAAGAAAGATCAAATCTCGAAAGACCGATTGGTTTAGAAGCCTTGGAAACACTAGATATATTCATAAGTTTTACATTACATCATAAAATGAAAAACTACTACAACAACATAATGTTTCCACAGTCCACACTATAATCCCCTCATAATATCCCTGCAGGTCATTCACAACTTACATCTTCACTTCCTGGGAAAAATAAAACATAGAAAAGGGGTGAGCTCAAATGCCCAGTAAGGATAACAATATAGCGGAAACTTTCATAAATAAGAATAAACATTTAAGGCAATGTATAACTAAAACAAAAGCCTTTTAAACATGAACTTTCAACATGGTATGGCATAAATAAAATGAAATAATGCCATTTACTTATTCACATGGATATTCTACTAATCGAATAATCACATGCAAAAATCAATAACCACTTTCATAATGTTGGAATGCATAATGCCAGACTATCATAACCACATAGCCAAGGCCTCGTGCCAAGACTACAAATAAGATTTTGTCAAGGCCTTGTGCCAAGACACTAGTTTGTCTCATGAGACCTACCGATGCATCGTGGAGATATAGCGGGCTCCACCCGTCACATATTAAGTCCAATGCATTCCCATATGAAAAGGTTTAAACATAACATAATCATTCGTATTAAAACTAGCATACGAAATGTCAATACTTTCACCATAAACTATGAATGGTATAAAAATATCACATCCACAGTCAAACATATCACAAAACCTTCAATACAATATAGAAGTTTTGTATCATAATAAATCAACCATAAATAATCTTAAAATCCATCAAAGGATGTTGACATAGATGAAATCAAAATTCTTTTTAAAGAAATATCTCCTTTTATTTTGAAATCATTTAAGATCCATATAAAATAAAACATTTTCTTTGAAAATATTCTTATAAGCTTGTAAGGGAAGCTTTGAAGATTTTATAACGGCGGAAAATAGCCGCACCCGCCGTATAAGTTAAAAAAACATTCTTACCTTAATTTTGTCGAAAAGGTTAAAAAGGACCTTGTTTTGAAAACGACCAAAAGATTCCTTTATAAACCACTTATAAAAGTCAAAAAGGGTATAAATGACTTTAACTCATATTCTAGTAAATAGTAAAAATGTTTTGAAATACATTTTTAAGAAACATGGATGTGGATGATAAAGAGATCCCAGTAGATTATTACGTATAAACAAACTTGGATAACGAAGAGGTTGTGAAATAACCCTTACCTTGTACTTTTCCTTTTTTTTGGGGTCGGTTAACCTCCTGTATAATGGTGAAATAATTTTTATTAAATTATACAAGAATCATATACATTAATATGATATCATATATGATCTTTTAACATTGTATTATCGTCGTTTCAGGTGATAATCGATTCGTTCTTCTTAAATGTTTGGTTACGTAAGACATGTTCGTAATGGATAGATTAAATCTTATTCATAATCAGAATGATATTAACATTATTTTTAACCCTAAAATGTGAATAAGACTTGAATGGATACGATGGAGGATGGATCTCACCGCGTTCGTGGAGACGGTAGTCCGTACGTACGCACGAACGCTACTTCCATTTAATTTTTATTTTAAAAGAATTGAATCCAAATGATACATAGGTATATTACTATTCCATGATAATATAATATTTTATATATGTTACTTAAGTTCGTTAACACCATCCTTTATACGTTCCATGTGTGGTATGAACGAGTCATATCATTTTAAGGGGGCGGTAGTCCGCACTTCCTCAAATGAAATTATCGTATGTATATACAACATGAAACGAATAATGGTATGAAATAAAATGGAATTACAGAAGCTTATATATAAAATATATATCATTAATATCATATTTAATTACAGTGCCATCATAATGGCCACCATGAGAGGCGGTAAGATGTATTTGAACAATCATCGTTTCGTGAGGCGTTAGTTTGCCATCCACAGAAACATTATGTTCATCATCCATTAGATGGAGTTGTGTGTATGTGTAGTTTGAATCCTTCTTATAACAACATCCTAGTATATTTAGGATACTGGTGTTGTTACAAAAGAAATGAAATAAAAAGAGTTTGGGGGTTGGAGAAGCAAAATAAATGAAAATAATTTAAGAGAAATCGTTACCTTTAATTTAGGTAACTCACTTTGGTTGGAACCAAAGGACTTCTTGAAATGCTTTCTGCCTAAGGGGAAGCTTCAAGGAGGAGGAGAGGGATGTGGGGAGATTAGTTGGGCAGAGTTTGGACGAGACAAGTGGCTTGAGAGGTGTGAGGAATGAGTAGAAGTGGTCTCCTTTTATAAGGGAGAGGAGGGGCTCTTTAGGAAAGAGTGAAAGTATTACTTTATAATATAATTATATTCGGTTTATAATGGTCCAAAAATCATTGAGGTCGAAGATAAGATGACTCATATTCTAAATAACATCAACCAATAAGAATTGGACAGGTTTTAGATAATATTTTAATCATTATAATCTTATTTATTTAAATGATTTATTAATGAGGTAAACATTGCATCATTATTGTGTCATTAATAATTTAACTTATTTGATGTCTAAAAATTATAAATAAAATATCATTATGTAGGAAATCTTTTTATATTTCTAATGAATATTTATAATCGAAAATCCAACATGTATAACCCTATGTAAAAATTGTTCTTCTAAAAGATGTAAGCTTATGCCATTTTTATTTTTATTTTAACTTTATTAATATAAAGTGTCCCTACCATATACAAGTGGCTCCAAGGGGTCCCCAAATTGACCCAAGGATGCTCATGGTCGGGTATGTGTCCACCAATAAGGTTAGGACACGTTTTAGGTTAATTTTATATTATTATAATATTATTTTTTAACCCTTATTTACCGGATTTACCCTTAACCATGGTAAATAAAATATTTACCACAGTAATTATTCAAAATGTCTAAAAATAAAAGTTACCTATTTATACAATTTGGACATCCTGATTCCAAATATGGAATCCATTTTTCTAAATTCAAAACACAGAAGTGGCAGAAATTAATTTAAAATTAATTCCCGCAGTCAAAACAAAAAGCGTGTTTTTAAGAGGTAATAACTATCAAAAGATTGACACTTGTTTATGTTCGGTTTAATTGTAAAATTATGTCCAATGACCAACATTATATTAAATGGTAAAAATATATTCTAAATATACTTTAAAACCACTCAAATTCACAATTTATCACTATTAATTATTTTGATTAAAAAAGTTGTTTTTAATTAAAATTTAGTAATTTTCACTATTCATCAAAATATAAAAGTTATCCGAAAAGTACCAAAATTTCACCCTAGGCTAATTTCAATATTCCGAATCCAAAAATGAAGTCCATTTTGAAATATAAAATATATATATGATTTCAAAAAGTAGGTATTACTATTCACAACGGCTAGTTTAATTAGTTGTGGTGTGTGTTAGAACTCGAGGTTTCGTACAACACACGCTATCACATTATTCGAAGGGAAACGTACCGTAGAAGCTTGGGGTGTTACATTCTCCCCTCCTTCAAATAATTTCTTCCTCTAAATTTCTAGAATACTTATCACATGAAAAGACTCAGGTGGTTCTTCATCATAAGTTCCTCGGGTTCCCACGTTGCCTCTTCCATCTAATGGTTTCTCCACAAAACTTTTACCAGACGCGTCGTCCGGTTTCTCAGTACTTGTTCTCTTGTATCAAGAATCCTGACGGGCTCTTCACAATAGGAAAGATCGGGTTCCAGTTCTAATTCCTCATAGGTGAGTACATGCGTTGGGTCAGGCATGTATCTCTTCAATAGAGATACGTGGAACACATCGTGAACTTTGGAGAGACTTGGCGGCATTGCCAATCGGTAAGCTACTGCCCCAATTCGTTCTAGAATTTCGAAAGGTCCGATGTACCTGGGACTCAATTTACCTTTCTTACCAAAACGTATGACTCCCTTCCATGGAGATACCTTCAGGAAAACATGATCACCGACTTGAAATTCCAAATCCTTCCTTCAATTATCGGCATAGCTCTTCTGCCTACTTTGAGCTGCTTTGATGTGATTTTGGATTACTTTCACCTTTTCCACCGTTTCCTCCACCAGTTCTGGGCCTACAAGTTTTCTTTCACCAACGTCATCCCAACAGGTTGGTGTACGACATCTCTTTCCGTATAACGCTTCACATGGTGCCATCTGAATACTCGAATGGAAGCTATTGTTATAGGAAAATTCTACCAGTGGTAAATATTGATCCCACATACCCTGAAAGTCAAGTGAGCAAGATCTCAACATGTCTTCTAAGGTTTGAATAGTCCGTTCTGATTGTCCGTCTGTTTGAGGGTGGTAAGCAGTGCTCAAATGAAGTTCAGTATCCAGGGATTTCTGAAGACTTTTCCAGAATCTTGAAGTAAAACGGGGATCACGATCAGAAACAATCGATAGGGGTACTCCATGAAGTCTCACAACTTCATTAATATATAGTCTTGCTAGACGTTCCAGGGGTAGATCTTCTCTTATAGAAAGAAAATGTGCTGACTTGGTAAGACGATCAACAATAACCCATATTGCATCGTTCCTTCTAGGAGTCTTTGGTAGCCCCATGACAAAGTCCATCGTAATATTGTCCCATTTCCACTCCGGTATGGGAAGAGGTTGCATGACTCCTCCAGGCTGTTGCCTTCCAGCTTTCACTTGTTGACAAACCATACATCTTGACACAAAATCAGAAATCTCCCTCTTCATGTTGTCCCACCAAAAATGTTCCTTCAAATCTCTATACATTTTGGTGCTCCCAGGGTGTATAGAGAAATTGGAACTATGAGCGTCATCCAGCAATTCCCTTTTTAGATCAGGTATATTGGGAACACAAAGTCTCTTCCCGAATTTCAAAATTCCATCTTCATACACAAAGTCTCTCAATCTCCCATCATTCACAGCTTTAATCTTCTTCTGAAATTCTTCATCATCGGTCTGGGAACTTTTAATCCTTTCTAGTAAAGATGGTTTGGAAACCATTTGAAAAAGCATTGATGTTTCACCTTCCCTGGTTATTCCCATGTCCATCTTCTCTAGATCCATGAAAATTGGATCCCTTTCAATTCTCATCATGTTCAAAACACCATGGTCTTTTCTGCTCAAAGCATCTGCCACCTTGTTTGCTTTCCCCGGGTGGTAGTGTATCGTGCAATCATAATCCTTGAGTAATTCAAGCCATAGCCTTTGCCTCATGTTGAGTTCTTTTTGTGAGAAAATATACTTCAAACTCTTGTGATCAGTATAAATCTCACATTTTTCACCATAGAGGTAGTGCCTCCATATCTTCAAAGCAAAGATCACAGCTGCTAACTCAAGATCATGAGTATGATAGTTTTGTTCATGAATTTTCAACTGTCGTGATGCATAGGCAATAACTCTATCATTCTGCATAAGGACACAGCCAAGTCCTTTCTTTGATGCATCACTATAAATAACGAACCCATCATTCCCCGATGGTAGAGTCAATATAGGAGCATTGACTAATCTTCTCTTCAGTTCTTCGAAACATTCTTCACACTCTTTTGTCCAAAAAAATTTAACCCCTTTACGTGTGAGCTTCGTTAATGGGTTAGCCAATCGGGCAAAATTCTGGACGAAACGTCGATAATAACCTGCCAAACCAATAAAACTACGTACCTCAGTTATACTCGTAGGTGCTGGCCATTCTTGGATTGCCTTGGTCTTAGAAGGATCAACAGAGATTCCATCTTTAGAGACAATATGGCCAAGAAAAGAAATCTCCTGAAGCCAGAATTCACACTTGCTAAACTTCCCATATAATTCATGCCTCCTCAGAGTCTTCAAGATAATGCGCAAGTGATTTTCATGATCTTCGTAGGTTTTGGAGTATACCAAGATATCATCAATAAATACCACCACAAATTCATCGAGATACTCCTTGAAAACTCTATTCATTAGATCCATGAATACAGAGGGTGCATTAGTCAATCCAAACGGCATTACAGTAAACTCGTAATGCCCGTACCTGGTTCGAAATGCTGTTTTCGGAATGTCTTCCTTCTTCACACACAACTGATGGTATCCAGATCGAAGGTCAATCTTTGAAAAGTATTGAGCTCCATGCAGTTGGTCAAATAAATCATCAATACGAGGTAGGGGATACTTGTTCTTTATCATTATAGCATTGATCTCCCTGTAGTCGATACATAACCTCATAGATCCATCTTTCTTTTTAACAAAAAGAACGGGGGCTCCCCATGGAGAAACACTAGGGTGAATAAATCCCTTATTACTCAATTCCTCTAGTTGTTTCTTTAGTTCGACTAATTCTACAGTGGCCATTCTATAAGGGGTCTTCGATATAGGCCTTGATCCAGGAATCAAATCAATGGAAAACTCAACTTCTCGTTCTGGAGGATGTCCAGGTAAATCTTCCGGAAACACATCTACAAATTCTGTCACAACATGTACATCCTCTATTTGAACATTCCTTTCCTCACCGACAGTTATTTCATTCTCTTCCTCCCCAATAACTGAATTAAGTTGAGCTACTGGGGGTGGATCTAAATAAGAATTAGGTGGTGACGATTCTGCTCTAAAGATAAGGTGTTCCTTATCATTATCATCAAGAATCGTAACCTCTTTCTTCTTACAATAAATCTTCGCATCATAGTCCGAAAGCTAGTCCATACCGAGGATTATATCAAACTCAATCATAGGTATGACGATGAGATCAGCAGATAAAGAAAATTTATGTGCTCTAATGGGGACTGATTCACAAAACTTTGTTGCAATGATACTTCCCTTAGGAGTTTTAACTGACAACTCCCTTATTAAATCAAATTGGAAATATCTAATTTTCTTAGCAAACTGGGAAGATATGAAACAATGCGATGATCCAGAATCAAATAATGCATTTGCTAAACTTGAGGAAACCATTAAATTACCTGCCACCACGTCTTTTGGAGCTTCTACCTCTGCAGTAGTGATAGCATAAGCCTGGCCTTGATCCCTTGGCCTTTTCTGAGGTAAGTTCTCCTGACGCTTAGGACATGCATTTTCATAATGCCCCATCTCCCTGCAATTGTAGCACTGAACGTTGGTAGCTTCCTTCTTCCCCTTGCAATCATGAGCTTGGTGGCCTTTTTCACCACACTTGTAACAGACTCCCATTCCCTTCAAGCAAGTACCGGGGTGTTTTTTCCCACATTTACCACATGATGGATATTCAACCTTTCCTTTCTTCCCCTTATTTCCATTCCTAGATTGATCAGCAGGTCTCTTCTTCTCTTGCTTTGCTTTAAAGTCATAAGACTTAGAGAATTCCTTTTAGGTCTTGATAGCACATGAGACAATGTCTTCGTACGATGAAAAGGATTGTGAGACTAATGCTCGACGGAGAAATGGTTTTAACCCATCAAAGAAACGATCAATCTTACTTATTGGGTTGCGAATATAATCTCCAGCATACCTCGCTAACCTTGTAAAGTTAGCCCCATACTTTGTTACATTCTCATCCTCCTTCTGTCTCAGACTCAGAAATTGCCTTTCCATATCTACTCGATGGTCGCGAGGGAAGTATTTTTCTAAAAACAGATCTTTGAACTCCCTCCATTCCATATTTGATACTTCATCATCTTCCTTCATGTTCTGAATCAATGACCACCATTGATCAGCATCTCCAGTGAGGCGGTAAACTGCCATGATAACTTTTTCCCTTTCACTGCTCCCCAAAGCCTGAAATATTTTCTCTAGGGAAAATATCCATTGCTCAGCTACTAAGGGATTTGTATTCCCATTGAACGTTGGTGGTTGTTGCCTCATGAATCGATCTAACATTGATCCTCCACGTTGCGGATCAGGGTGCTCCATACGGGTAAGGTTATTATTCATAACCTGAGTAAGTTGTCCCAGTATGGTGATTAGCTGATCAGCACCAGTTGCATCACCAGCCCCACTATAATTATCTTGAGCAGGAGGGCAATCCCTACATGGAGTGAGTGCATTGATACGGCTTCCATTTCTTCCACTAGGCGCCATTTCTAAACAATGGCATAAACTAGATCAGTTTATGAATCAAAATACATAATCCCATACTTATAAAACACTTAACATAAATTGAACTATTTATGGATATAATCCATAATCATAAGAATGTTTTCTTTGAGGAAGTATATACTCATAATCCCTTCAAAATGATTTGTAAAGAAAATGAGAGTTATCCTAAGCATATCCCCCGGGAGTGTCGTAACCAAGAGTGCAGCAAGGCCCGTTGTCGTGCACCAGTTCCCGTTCGAGTCTAGCTCAAAGCGGTGTTTTCGGGTTTTACCCCTAGGTACATCTGTGCTAGAGCCGCCTCTACCTGCTCGTATCCAGATAGGGATGTATTTCTCGGAAAACTCACAAAATCTCTACAATACCAAAATTCTAGGAAGTTCTTCTATATTAATCCTCAAAGTTCATCTTAGGTCTACGTGCTCTAATCAGAGTTTATCTAAATCTAGCTTCCAAGGTTTGTACTAAACCTCCTCTGATACCAACTGTAACGCCCCGACCCCAGTTACCCAGAGTCGGTGCATTATTACATAACATTGGCATGATCACAAGAAAGATCAAATCTCTAAAGACCGATTGGTTTAGTAGCCTTGGAAACACTAGATATATTCATAAGTTTTACATTACATCATAAAATGAAAAACTACTACAACAACATAATGTTTCCACAGTCCACACTATAATCCCCTCATAATATCCCTGCAGGTCATTCACAACTTACATCTTCACTTCCTGGGAAAAATAAAACATAGAAAAGGGGTGAGCTCAAATGCCCAGTAAGGATAACAATATAGCGGAAACTTTCATAAATAAGAATAAACATTTAAGGCAATGTATAACTCAAACAAAAGCCTTTTAAACATGAACTTTCAACATGGTATGGCATAAATAAAATGAAATAATTCCATTTACTTATTCACATGGATATTCTACTAATCGAATAATCACATGCAAAAATCAATAACCACTTTCATAATGTTGGAATGCATAATGCCAGACTATCATAACCACATAGCCAAGGCCTCGTGCCAAGACTACAAATAAGATTTTGTCAAGGCCTTGTGCCAAGACACTAGTTTGTCTCATGAGACCTACCGATGCATCGAGGAGCTATAGCGGGCTCCACCCGTCACATATTAAGTCCAATGCATTCCCATATGAAAAGGTTTAAACATAACATAAACATTCGTATTAAAACTAGCATACGAAATGTCAATACTTTCACCATAAACTATGAATGGTATAAAAATAGCACATCCACAGTCAAACATATCACAAAACCTTCAATACAATATATAAGTTTTGTATCATAATAAATCAACCATAAATAATCTTAAAATCCATCAAAGGATGTTGACATAGATGAAATCAAAATTCTTTTTAAAGAAATATCTCCTTTTATTTTGAAATCATTTAAGATCCATATAAAATAAAACATTTTCTTTGAAAATATTCTTATAAGCTTGTAAGGGAAGCTTTGAAGATTTTATAACGGCGGAAAATAGCCGCACCCGCCGTATAAGTTAAAAAAACATTCTTACCTTAATTTTGTCGAAAAGGTTAAAAAGGACCTTGTTTTAAAAAAGACCAAAAGATTCCTTTATAAACCACTTATAAAAGTCAAAAATGGTATAAATGACTTTAACTCATATTCTAGTAAATAGTAAAAATGTTTTGAAATACATTTTTAAGAAACATGGATGTGGATGATAAAGAGATCCCAGTAGATTATTACGTATAAACAACCTTGGATAATGAAGAGGTTGTGAAATAACCCTTACCTTGTACTTTTCCTTTTTTTGGGGTCGGTTAACCTCCTGTATAATGGTGAAATAATTGTTATTAAATTATACAAGAATCATATACATTAATATGATATCATATATGATCTTTTAACATTGTATTATCGTCGTTTCAGGTGATAATCGATTCATTCTTCTTAAATGTTTGGTTACGTAAGACATGTTCGTAATGGATAGATTAAATCTTATTCATAATCAGAATGATATTAACATTATTTTTAACCCTAAAATGTGAATAAGACTTGAATGGATACGATGGAGGATGGATCTCACCGCGTTCGTGGAGACGGTAGTCCGTACGTACGCACGAACGCTACTTCCATTTAATTTTTATTTTAAAAGAATTGAATCCAAATGATACATAGGTATATTACTATTCCATGATAATATAATATTTTATATATGTTACTTAAGTTCGTTAACACCATCCTTTATACGTTCCATGTGTGGTATGAACGAGTCATATCATTTTAAGGGGGCGGTAGTCCGCACTTCCTCAAATGAAATTATCGTATGTATATACAACATGAAACAAATAATGGTATGAAATAAAATGGAATTACAGAAGCTTATATATAAAATATATATCATTAATATCATATTTAATTACAGTGCCATCATAATGGCCACCATGAGAGGCGGTAAGATGTATTTGAACAATCATCGTTTCGTGAGGCGTTAGTTTGCCATCCACAGAAACATTATGTTCATCATCCATTAGATGGAGTTGTGTGTATGTGTAGTTTGAATCCTTCTTATAACAACATCCTAGTATATTGAGGATACTGGTGTTGTTACAAAAGAAATGAAATAAAAAGAGTTTGGGGGTTGGAGAAGCAAAATAAATGAAAATAATTTAAGAGAAATCGTTACCTTTAATTTAGGTAACTCACTTTGGTTGGAACCAAAGGACTTCTTGAAATTCTTTATGCCTAAGGGGAAGCTTCAAGGAGTAGGAGAGGGATGTGGGGAGCTTAGTTGGGCAGAGTTTGGACGAGCCAAGTGGCTTGAGAGGTGTGAGGAATGAGTAGAAGTGGTCTCCTTTTATAAGGGAGAGGAGGGGCTCTTTAGGAAAGAGTGAAAGTATTACTTTATAATATAATTATATTCGGTTTATAATGGTCCAAAAATCATTGAGGTCGAAGATAAGATGACTCATATTCTAAATAACATCAACCAATAAGAATTGGACAGGTTTTAGATAATATTTTAATCATTATAATCTTATTTATTTAAATGATTTATTAATGAGGTAAACATTGCATCATTATTGTGTCATTAATAATTTAACTTATTTGATGTCTAAAAATTATAAATAAAATATCATTATGTAGGAAATATTTTTAGATTTCTAATGAATATTTATAATCGAAAATCCAACATGTATAACCCTATGTAAAAATTGTTCTTCTAAAAGATGTAAGCTTATGCCATTTTTATTTTTATTTTAACTTTATTAATATAAAGTGTCCCTACCACATACAAGTGGCTCCAAGGGGTCCCCAAATTGACCCAAGGATGCTCATGGTCGGGTATGTGTACACCAATAAGGTTAGGACACGTTTTAGGTTAATTTTGTATTATTATAATATTATTTTTTAACCCTTATTTACCGGATTTACCCTTAACCATGGTAAATAAAATATTCACCACAGTAATTATTCAAAATGTCTAAAAATAAAAGTTACCTATTTACACAATTTGGACATCCTGATTCCAAATATGGAATCCATTTTTCTAAATTCAAAACACAGAAGTGGCAGAAATTAATTTAAAATTAATTCCCGTTGTCAAAACAAAAAGCGTGTTTTTAAGAGGTAATAACTATCAAAAGATTGACACTTGTTTATGTTCGGTTTAATTGTAAAATTATGTCCAATGACCAACATTATATTAAATGGTAAAAATATATTATAAATATACTTTAAAACCACTCAAATTCACAATTTATCACTATTAATTATTTTGATTAAAAAAGTTGTTTTTAATTAAAATTTAGTAATTTTCACTATTCATCAAAATATAAAAGTTATCCGAAAAGTACCAAAATTTCACCCTAGGCTAATTTCAATATTTCGAATCCAAAAATGAAGTCCATTTTGAAATATAAAATATATATATGATTTCAAAAAGTAGGTATTACTATTCACAACGGCTAGTTTAATTAGTTGTGGTGTGTGTTAGAACTCGAGGTTTCGTACAACACACGCTATCGCATTATTCGAAGGGAAACGTACCGTAGAAGCTTGGGGTGTTACAGTGTAGACTCTCATCTCCTACTAGATTTCTTACACAAACTCATATTTTCTTCAAAAGATGAGTATTTAGGATGACTTGCTCACATTAAGAGAGCTATAATCAATATCTATAGAATCACCTAATCCACAAAAGAGAACTATATATTTCCCATGTCTTTAGACCTTAACCAAAACCAAATTTGTTAGAACAAGATCAGATAATCCACAAATGGATAATCCTTTATAAAAAAGAAAATATATTCTTAATCTCCAAAATTTGTCCAACAAAACCCAAAGTTCAACGAAGACCATTCAATAAACAATTTGTCCATAAGATTATTCAAAGTAAACCAAACTAAGATTGAAAACCAAATATTTGAAGGATTTAATCACATAGTCTTCCAAGGTACAAATTTACATTTATCTCCAAATAACATTAGTTGCTCTTAATGTCTCATATTGAAAAGTAATTAACCTAATCACATATCCCCTATGATAGGTTAATAATTTCTATAGATAACCCAAAATGAACTTACTCTTGATTCATAAAATCATATAACTATAAAGAATTATTCAAACTTTCCAGGGACTTCACGTAGTCCAGTGGTAGACGATAAATACCAGTCGCACTTTGGTTGTGGGTTCGATTCCCGCAGCTTTGTTTGAAGCGACGGGTTGTCACACGGTCTGCGTGTTGTCCTTTTTCCAAAACTATATAATTCTTAAAAAATTCCCCAAAACGAGATAAAATATTCAAAAATAATCATAACATATTTTAAGCACAAAGGTTATCTAATAACTTTCATTTTACAACCCAAAATGTAATAACCAGTAATTGCCTCAAATTCAAGGATCATATAAACCCAAATGGTTATTTATAACTATATCCACAAAAGAAAGGATAATTATTCCTTGAATAAAATTTTCATATATCAAACATCAGGGTTACATATACTATATAAAGTCTTCTAATGTAACCCCATCCTCAAAAGAGACTTAATACGTTCAAGAGTTTCACCATCCTAAAATCTACCATAACTCTTGAATCCCTTATATGTTGAATTCTACTCATTCAACATTCTTCATGATCCATTAACCATTAATTTTCAACTTATTCTGAAATAATTATTTCCTACAAACAAAATCATGAATCATATCCTAATATTTCAATAATAGGAAAACATATGTTAAGAAATAATCCATACCTTTCATTGGTCATTGTCAGTTTCTTCATCCTCAATTGGAATGGAATTAGGTATTGGTAAACAGATATTTGTACGATCTTGGTGACCCCATTTCCGAAACTTCTTTGTAGGACAAGTGTTTGCATAATGACCATGCACACCACATTTGAAACATTCAATTGATCCCCCAGAAAGAACTTCTTTCCCTTTCCTAGAGTCAACTAGATGCTTCCTTTTTCCATGGCAGGTTCTTGCTTTATGACCTTAATTTCTACATCTATAGTATCTTTCTGTCCCTTTGAAACATTTTCCTATGTGTTTATTTCCACATATTTGATACATATATTTTTGAACATACTTACCTTTATGATTATTACCTGAACTTCTGTAGGGATTTGTTTCTCACATATATGATTCCTTATAAAAATCACTAAGGTTCAGGTGGTTAATCATGACTCCAGATAGTTGGTTGAGGATAACCACAAGAGTTCTCATTGAAGCTCCCATATCATTCAGTTTTTATTTCATAAAACCGTCGCAGTTTTCTTCAAATCCACTGTTACTTTGGTGCCTGCTAGATCCAGCCATTTACTAAAACCAAAAAGGTCAGTGTGAGTATATCAGTAAAATCATCATATAATAATGAGGAACATAAACACCGAGATATACTTCTCCAAGTTATCTCAAACTAATTCTAACTTTCAAAATAAAAAACAATGACTCCATATAATATACTAACCATTGTGGTTATACACAACTTGTCACTTTTTCTTAAACAACACTCTAACCTCTAAAGTTATCTAAACTGACATCTGATACCAACTATAAGGCCCCAGCCTTAAACATTAATTAATCTTGAGTTATTTCAAGAATACACGTTGAGGATCTTTTCATGTTTAGTGTTTTAGAGAATTAGATCATAAATCATGCATTACATTCCACATTTAAACAAAGTGGTTACATAAAAGATAGTACTCATTTTTCCCATTAACAGAAACATATCTAAAATAAAACATGGATTCTTTCTTGACACTTCCTTGACACTATCATCAAATCAGGTACCTTTCCCTTGACCTATGAAAAACATTTCAAAAACCTGGGATGAGCATAAAAATCTCAGTAAGGGATATAAAAGTATGAAATGAAAACATTAGTCCATGTATGAAATCATACTTTACTCATAGAACATAAGCATTTTAACATACCTCATCAAATCATGAATAAATCATAGAAATAATAAGACATAAAGGTAACTTGAGGGATTCATAACATTCTTACGTAGGGATTAACCCTCATGGTTACATTTGGAATACCCATCACAGTATATTACCTAAATATATTCGGAGAAACCTTAACATTTTATCCCTTCACGTTACCCAATGCATTGGAGAGCTATATCGGGCTCACCTTCCCTTAGTTTATCACGGAATCACCCGTCTTCATAAACAATGCCCAAGAACCATAACATAATCATAGCACATAACTTAAACATAAAGGAAAGATAACATTCCCACATTTAAATAACAATATAACATTTTAAGATATTGAAATAATGAATCCATTCTAAAAACCATTTTCAAACCCATTTAAAACATTTAATAAAGATATTTTTTAATCAAAGTGTCCCACACCACTTTGAAGATTTTAACATTTTAAACCATTAATATCCATATAAATAAATCCTTAAAACCATTTTGAGAACATGTATATTAATGAGAAATATTTATAAGAATAAATCATTTAAACATTTAAAACGATATTTTAGTTAAAGGGTTTTTAACAAAATGAGAGACACTTGAATACAATAATTGAGGAATAAAATTTAATCAGAACTTTATAATATCATGAGAATAAAGGGATTCATGATATAAAATGTCAAAGGACAGTATATACACCATATAATAGGGAATTGGTTCATATCAAAAATGAAGACTCAATGGAAATGTAAATTGAGACGAAATCCCCTATAAAGAAGGTATCCTTAAATTAAGGATAAATCAATCTCATAATTATGTGTGAAAAATATAAATACACCCAATATAAGTGGATATTAAGTGTAAAACAACCATAGGTAATTCACACATATTAATAGGATGGCATATTCAATAACTACAAGTTGAACCCAAAGAAATCGAAATTGGGTTAAGAAGTTCCTTTGGTAAAATTCAACAGCCTAACGGCGTCACCTTAAAATTCATAAAATGAGTTGATGAGAAAAAAAGGGTATATCATCACTTGTAAATAAATTTTACATAAATAAGGATATATAATAACATATCCCAACATAATAAGATGTAAATTAAAAGACATAACAAAAGAAGTCTTTTAAAAAGAGGAGGGTGAAAGGTTCCCTTACCGATTTGGGTAACATTCGAAACGTACACCCCATGAAAGAACGACTATACAACATTGATGTAAATACTCATAAATGAAAGTATATTACACAAAGAGTATAACAATGGGCAGTACATATACCACTCAAAGGAAATGGTGGAAAATGTAGCATAAATCTCACGGGAATAAAAGTGAGATGAAAAACCCCTTACGAAAACTCGGCAGCCTAACGACACCACTTAAAACTTCCAAAAAAATGGATTGATGAAATAAAATAGGGTCTCTCATTATATTAAAATATAAATTACAGTAATATTAATATAAAATAACATCCCCCAACATAAGAAAGAGGAGCTTAAAAGAAACGACATAAAAGAGAGTACTTAAAAAGAAAAAGATAGGTAGGATCCCTTACCTCAAGTCCGATTGTCTAGTTCGTTTATTTATATTCCTGAATAATAAACTTTTTTCAGTTTATAATTTCTTAAGTAAATACTTTAAAGTTTATTATTCAATTAATATCATATATTATCATTTTATAATAATTAGTTAATTTTGTGAGTTCATATCATACGTTTTGTCGATGTTTGGTACATGAGTCAAAAATGATCTGATTTGAAAATGATTGTCCATGTAGTTATAAGTAAATCATCTCCAGAATAGTATTAATGATTTAAATATCATATATATCCAGTAAATATTTATTCTATACTGTTCCATAACATTTGGAGATAAAAAGAAATGAAATTCACTGTTCATGGAGACGGGAGGCCGTACGTACGCATGAACGCTACTTTCATTTCTTTGTCATATTAATGGAATTAAAAATAATTGAGATATATATATATATTATAATTAAATTATAATATATATGTTTTATAGGTCACATAAGTTCATTAATTTCATTCTTTATACATTCCATGTATTGCATGAACGAGTCACATCACTTGAGGGGGCGGTAGTCCACACTTCCTCGTATGAAATTATCGCAATTGCACAACATGAAAAGCATAAAGGTGTGTTTTAAATATAAAATACAGAAGCATATGGGAAACATAAATACCATATATATAATATATAAAATACAATGAAACCATAATGGCCACCATTAAATGTGTTAAGAGAAGATTGAACAATCATCGTTTCGCGAGGCAGTAATTCTCCATCCACAGAAACAGTATGTTCTTTAACCATTAGACGGAGGTGTGTGTAAGTGTAGCTAGAATAATTCACATAAAAACATACTATTATATTGAATATACTGGTTTTGTTACAAAATAAAGGAATAAAAATAGTTTAGGGGTTTGGAGAAGCAAAATAAAACAAAAGAACACAAGTGAAGACATTACCTTTAAATCGGGTAACTCCTATTGGTTTGAACCAAAAGGGGTTCTTGAAGAGAATTATGCCAAAGGTGAGGCTTCAATTATAAATAGAGGGATTTGGAGAGATGAAATGGGTAGGGGTTGTCCGAGACAAAGGCTTGAGAGGTGTGGGTAAGGTGGTAGAGGTGGGGGCCTTTTATAAGAGAAGAGGAGGGGCACTCTTGGAAAGTTATAAACTATTACTTTATTATAAAATGATTTTCGGAT
This sequence comes from Viscum album, assembly GCA_963277665.1. NCBI lineage: Eukaryota > Viridiplantae > Streptophyta > Magnoliopsida > Santalales > Viscaceae > Viscum > Viscum album. The sequence goes on from OY728159.1 coordinate 1,329,621,369, forward strand.
TTTAAAGGTCCCAAAAGGATATATTTCTAGGATAAGGTGATACAGTTTCTAAATAAACCCATAAAATAGGTTTGTGACAAGTGTAAGACTTAGATTTCACCCCATCTTCTCATTTTATTTAAATCGTTCATTTATGAGGTAATCACTGCATCATCACAGTGTCATAAATAAATTAATTTATTTAATGTCTAAAAATTATAAAAAAAATATCATGACGTAGGAAATATTTTTATATTTCTAATTAATATTTATAGTAAAAAATATTACTTGTATAACACCATGTAAAAATTGTTTTAGTAAAACAATACATGTTTGTGACATTATTATTTTAACTTTAAATAAAAAGTTATTAATGTCATTTTCCTACCAAAGTGGCTCCATGGGGTCCCCAAGTTGACCCATGGATTTTCTTGGTCGGCCATTACTAATACAATAAGGGTAGGACATGTGTAAAGGTCATTTCATATTATTATAACATTATCTTTACCTTAAATTACACTAATTACCTTTAATCGCGATTAATAAAACTTAAAAGTTACTATTCACCAAAAAATTATTTTAATCTCATTGAACCACATTTTACTTCCTAATGACAACCATGTATTTTGTATTTTTTTTAAAATTAAATCACATAAGTGGTAAAGTTTCATTTAAACGAAAAATCAGTTTCTTTAACTACCACTCAGTGGTTTCACTATTCATCAAAAACTGAAGTTTTTCAGAAAAATACCAAAAATTCACCCTAGGATATATTTGATATTCCGAATTCAAAAATTATGTATATTTTACAAAATTCAAAAATATAATTTTAATTAATTAATTTAATAATTCATTCCCGCTGTCAAAACAAATAGCGTGTTTTTAAGAAACAATATCTATTAAAAGATTGACACTAGTTTAAGTCCAATTTCAAAGTGAAATTAATTCCAATGACCACCATTGGATTAAATGGTAAATATATATTATAATTTAACTTTAAAACCAGTTAAAAATATGATCTAATCATATAAATAAATTAGATTAAAAAGAGGTTTTGAATTAAAATACAACATTTTCACTAAAGCTGATCTTTATCGGAAAAATAACAAAAATTTACACAAAGTAAATTTTGATGTCCAGATTCTAAAGAAGGATTTTATTTTGTCAAATATAACATATAAAAGCTTCAAAATTATATTTAGAAAGGGTTTTCCATAAAAAGGCGGTTAATTGACCTTTTAAAGAATATTAGAAGATTTATGCTTAAAATTGGATTTATTCGCACTTTAAGCCTCTAACATTTATTGGAAAAAAGTAAAAATATTTGACAAACATATATAATCATTTTTTAGTTATTTATATTCATTCCCTCTATTACAACGGCTAGGCGTTAACTCCCATTTAAAATAATATTATTTTATTATTTGAGTACAATGTAAGATTTCAAAGAAACTCATTGTTGCGTATTGGGTACACCATCGAGCATAGCGTTCCCTTTAAATTAATATTAACATTTTATTCACAAATATGGATAAATATAAAAATGTAATATTCTTTATTTACCCGGGATGTTACAGATATGCCTATTCAGTGCTAGTCACCAGCCCCTGGCCTATTGGAGGTGGTCTTGGGGTAGTCATGGCATGGGACCTGGGAGATGGGTTATGAAAGATTGGTATCAATGGAGGTTGATTCTACCTGAATAACCAAGAGTCTGTGAGGTTGGTTTGGGAAAATAATGGTAAGTGTTTCGAGTTCAGATTTTAGACCAGGGACTCTAGTGTTGGTGTAGTGGATGATGTATCCATACACCAGGACTCTGAATTTTGATTTTCGACTCGATACATGAAAACAATAGTTGTAGGAAAAAATAAATGGTACTTGTATAATATAGGATTGAGTGTGTTATCAGGTGCTTCTTGAGTCAGTGTCATCTAACCATGTATACTCTATTGACTGTGGTACATCTTGATCTATTTCAGGATGCCTCCACATAGATAGCCATCTAGGATTCTAATGCGTGCTCATGAGGATGGTCCACCTAGAGACGGGGCTTTAATATAAGGACCAATATTAGAGATATCACCCTCGGGTGGTGTACCTGTGATACCACCGCCCAGATAGAAGATGTTACTACCAGTGTTATTGGTAGAGGGTGCATGTAATATGAGTGTGTTGCATGAGTTATAGAGATATCTACCTCCTAGGTTCAAGGGTGATCTAGACCCCCAGGAAATTGGGGATTGGATGGTGGTGGTTACACGTGTCTTTTACTTAGTGAGGATGCCTCTTGACTAGATGGGAGTCCTAGCCATGATTATACTACATGGTTCAGTGGGGAGATGGTGGAGTTTAGTGATCTAGATGCATGAGTAGATGACCATTACTTGGAAAGACTTTGAGCATCTCTTTTGGGAGGAGTTATTCCTAGAGATGTTATGCTTCATGCGTATACAAGATCTACCGCATCTGTAGTAGGGCAGCTATACAGTAGTGGAGTACTCGGTGAGATTTATGGATCATTCTCGATAATCCACAGATATAGTGTTAGACCCGTTCTTCAGGGCTCAAACCTTCATGTAGGGGCTATGCTGGGAGATCAGGGCATCCATGATATCCCTTAGCATTCCTACATATACTAGGGTATTGAAGATAGATCTTCTGGTAAAGAGATTTCTGGTAGAGCAAACACCAGTAGTAGGAGCTACCACCAAGCATCAGGTAGCTGAATCGTCAGTAGTAGGTATCCAATAGCTGAAACATGGATCTAAGTGGATCAAATAGTTTAGAGGATTACCCTAGGATGTGGGGTCTGTGGTGTGAGGATCCTAGGGTAGAGCGAGTTAGTCGAAGGATAGGATGTGTTACTCATGTGGCGGTCGGGTACATCCGACTCGAGATTGCCCGAATTGCCGAATGGATGATCAGAAGATGGTCGAGGGAGCACTGAGGCAGAGGTGAAGATAGGAACATGGTGGTCTTCCTGGAAGCAGAGGTGGCAGAGGAGTTGGATGGGAATTAGGAGGTAGGCTGAGGTTCTAGGTACCACCACCACCACCCTCATGTGGTCCACCATAGGCTCTGAGAGACGGTGGATAGGGATGAGGCCGGTTCTAGGTGATAGAGGCTTACAACCCTGATGCTCCAAATATGATTAGAGGTATGATATGTGTCTTTTCCACCCAAGATGGAGTTTTTATAGATATAGGTTCCAGTCAATATTTTCTCACCATGACACTTGTTCGATACACATAGATTCTAGTGGAACCATTTACTCAATCCCTAAGATTAGAGACTCCTATAGGGAAATATTTGATGATCACACACTGGTGATGACAATGCACCCTTACTCTTGGGGGTGAGAGTTTCTGTTGGGATCTCTTGGTGGAAGCATCTAGGACTTACAGCGTCATCCTTAGTATGGACTGGTTATCCATAGTCCATGTCCAAATTGACCGTTTTAGGTTCATATTGCAGTGTGTCCATAGATATGGGACCAGGTTTTCATTTGTTGAAGAAAAGGAAACCTAGGAAGTGTAGGATGGACTCACATGTATGAGGTTGCAACTGATAAAAAACCAATTGGATAGCATGACCCTTGGTGCAGTGGATGAGATGAGTCCTCGTTTTCCTGTAGTGGTGGAAGAGTATGAGGACGTATTTCCGAAAATGTTATAGGATTACCTTGTGGATTCCTGCATTTATCTATACCCCAAGATGACACTGATATCTACACCTACATATCATATGGCTCCCACGGATCTTTGTGAGTTAAGGGTACAACTGGAGGACATGTAGAGGAAGGTCTTCGTAAGACCCATTGTTTCACCCTGGGCGGCCCCAGTTTTGTTTTCTAAGAAGGAAGAATGGATCTTGAGGTTACGTGTGGACTTTCGGAACCCTAATCAGGTGACTGTGAAGGATAAATATCCACTACTAAGGATTGAAGACCTATTCGATCAGCTGAAGGGATCGAGGTGTTTCTCGAAGATAGACCTCAGATATAGCTATCACCAACTTTGTGTACGATATGAGGATGTACTGAAGACAACATTCAGATGTCGGTATAGTCCCTATGAGTACTTAGTGATGCCGTTTGGCATGAAGAACTCTCCAATAGTGTTCATGGGACTCATGAATAGGATATTCTAACCTTACTTAAATTGGTTTATCATGGTCTTCATTGATGACATCCTGGTGTACTCGGCGTCTGAGAAGGATCATGAGATATAGTTGAAGATGGTAATGGAAACACTCTGAGAGCACCAAATTTATGGGCAACTCTCAAAGTGTCAGTTCTGGATTTGGGAGGTCTACTTTCCGGGACACGTCATTTCAAAGGCTAGAGTTGTAGTAGATTCAGCAAAGATTGAAGTAGTGCTTTCTTGGGATCCACCCAATAGTGTTACCGAGGTGCAGAGTTTCTTGGGATTTGGATGGGTACTATCAGAGGGTTTTAACTGAATTTTCTAGGGTAACAACACCCTTGATGGCCTTGACATAGAAGGTGAAACCTTTTGTGTGGATAGATGAGTGCCAACAGTGATTTTAGGAGAGAGGTAGAGTTTGACGGGCACCCCAATATTGAGATTACTATAGGAGGATTTTGATTATGTGTTTTTATGTGATGCATTAGGGACTGGGCTTGGTTGTGTCCTGATGTAGGGAAAAGTGATGATTGCTTATGGTTTAATCCATTTGAGGAGGAATGATCAAAACTATGCAACCCATGATCTTGATCTAGCAGTGGTACTCTTCGCATTGAAGATATGGCGACACTACCTGATGGGCGAGCAGTTTACCATATACTCTAACCATAAGAGTCTGAAGTAAATCTTCTCTCAGAAGGATCTGAACATGAGATAGGGATAATAGCTAGAGTTCCTCCAAAACTATAAATTTGAAATTATCTAAACTAATGGGAAAGGAAACGTAGCGGTGGATTCTCTTAGCAAGAGATCCAACTTGTAGTTTCTGAGTGAGGTATTGGAGCAGTTAACTCTATTACAGGTATCCTTTATGGATAGAGATGGAGAAACTTATCTTTAGTCGATTGTAGTTACCCCTTCACTCTTATAGCGAGTTAGGGAGGTACATCTCGGAGATACTGACTGCAATATTTTACATGCTCTGATGTCCATAGGGAATGCCCCTTATAGATAGCTGAAAGGTGGGGAGCATGCTGTTCTCTTTAGAAGACACACAATAGTACCAGTGATGTTGTGGGAGGAGGTCTTAAGGGAATTCCATACTTCCCCTTTGGCGATACATTTAGGAATGGAAAAGATGTATTATGACTTCTGACAACAGTTCTAGTTTCCAGGTATGAGGAATACAGTGGCAGAGTTTGTTTCTAAATGCCTCACTTTCCAGCAAGTGAAGGCTGAGCACCAGGTTCCAGCATTCTTAACCCAACCACTTGAGGTACCAGAGTGGAAGTAGGATGGGATATCAATGAAATTCGTGACAGGTTTACCATGCATTTCAAGGTGACATGATACCATCTAGGTGATCATTGACCGACTCACCAATTTAGCCCACTTCCTACCATTTTGTGCTCAGAGTTTAGTAGAGATCTAGGAACACCTCTACGTTCAGGAATTAGTTCGACATCATGGAGTTACATAAATGATTTCCTCTTATCATGATGCTCATTTCATATTCCGGTTGTGGAAGGGATTGTAGGAGGTGTTTAAGACTCAGTTTCCCTTGAGCACAACATTTCATCCCCACATAGCGGAGCATACAGAGAGGACCATTCAGGTTCTAGAGGACATGCTACGTGCTTACATCCAAGATTTTGACTGTAGTTGGGAGGACAAACTATCACTAGTGGAGTTTTTATATAACAATATCTACCACTCCACCATTGGTATAGCACCATTCGAGGCTCTGTATGGGTGACTATGCGGGTCACCACTATGCTAGAAAGACCCATGAGAGTCATCACTCATGGGTCTAGAGTTGGTAGGGGCTACCACTGAGAAGGTGTAGATCATACAAGAGTGGATGAGGACTGCACAGAGCTGGAAGAAGTTATATGATAACAGGAGGTGGAGGCCTCTAGAGTTCAAGGATAAAGACCATGTTTTCCTTCGCATCTAACCTCGACGTGGATTACAAATATTTGTCTAGGGTAGCAAGTTATCTTTGAGATACATCTACCCTTTTAATATTATAGGAAAATTTGGTGAGGTGGCATACCGCTTATCTATACCCCCACAGTTTCCCCAGGTGTATGATGTATTCCACGTGTCATAGATAAGGAGGTATGTGTATGATCCATCGCACGTCATCGACTGGGGAGATCTAGACAATGATGACTGGACAACTTTTGTAGAGTATTCGATAGAGATTTAGGATCGATTGGAGAAGATTCTTCATGGGAAGTCTATTCCTCTAGTGTAAATTTGTTGGTAGAACAAGAATCTATAGAAGATCACTTTGGAGAAGGAGGCTATGATTCATTCTCAGTACCCTCATATTTTTGTTTAGTAGCTCTTGTTTTAGCATTTAGGGGGTGTAAATCCCTAAGGTGGGGAGAATGTAATAACTCTTATTTCCCCAATTTTATTTTTAGAAATTATTTTGAAAAATTCTGAGACCAGGTGCTGAGACAGCGTGTGATTCTGAGGCCTACGGTGACCAAAACATTTGTTTGAAAAATGTTATGTTTTTAATAGAATGCACACATATATTTTCTAAAAAAGTGAAATAACTCTTAAATGATTGTCTGGATCAGAAATCCAATGGAACTGTTGAGCTTAGAGCAGTGTCTTTACCCTAGGCACAACCTAACATTGGTCAGCACATGTCATCTATAGAAAAAGTCACCGGGGTGTAATCATAAATAAAAAAAATAAAAAAATAATATTGTTTTGAAATCATAAAAAATCTTAAATGGAAACTCAGATTAGAAATCAGAGACCACCGTTGAGTTTTTAAGGGGGTGTTTTCCTTAGGTGGTGCCTAACCACGATCAGTGCGGGTCGAGGGTGAAAGATAGATTTTGGACGTAGATGTCATTAAAAAATCTAATAAAAATATTTTATTGAATTTTATGTGTTAATGCATCAGTGGTTTTACTTTTTAATAAGCCATGTTAGAGGAATTTAGGTTTATCACTATAACCCTAGAATTCCCCTGAGGTAAGATGAAGGAAACTTTATCCCAAAGAAAAATACCAACGAATCAAGGATCGATGATGAGATGGACCTCCGTTCTTCGTTAGTGAGTGATCCAAATCATGGTAGGCTGTTGATATCTTTGTGATTTATTTCCCCCTTTTTAGAATCAAACAATGAGTGTGGACTAACCCACAAATAAGTTGATCTGTGGTTCAATAATTCTTATGGGAGGGATAGTTCTTGAAGGATTAAAAGGAATAGATCTTGGTGATTATTAAACTATTGGTTTCTTCGTGATCCCGCTAAAATGAACAGATCAAGGCCAAACAAACAAGGGAAAGATCCGTTTTTTGGGAGTTTGTGTGATTAATATCTCCGACCCTAAATCTGCCATGTTCTTTATGTGTTCTTCTCCCTTTAAAACCCTACACGAGCGATCAATCGTTGCACCCATGATCCATGGCACAAAGACCCGAGACCGAAGGTCATGATCTGCGATGGAATTGTGGAGGTGCGGTGAGAGCGCAAAAGGCAGAAAATAAATTATGGTAGAGGGCATAATGAATGGTGGGCTGCAGATAGGGTGACAGATGGTGAGGGCAACATGCAGACCAGTTCCAGCGGGAGGCCAGGTTCCAACGGGGCACACAACCGCTGTCTAGTGTGACTACACCGAAGGAGGAGCCCGTGGCGGTGCAAGCCATGGGCGGTGGATAGGAGTCGTGGCAGGAGGCCGTAACGACGACTGCGATAGGTCATGGATCAGAGTCCGCATTGGTGGGATCCCGTGTTGGTGGGGAGGCCATGGGCGGAAATCGGGACACAATGACAGGGGGCCTGACATGTAGATGGATTCTATGTGGAACCCGTAGTAGTAGAAGCCACGAGGAAGGGGGATAGGATTTGGTGCTATCTGTATTGAATGCAGTGGCCGCGTTGACCATGAGTGCATGATCGTTCCGTGTACTGAAGGAGCTAGCTCGCATGCGGTGGGCTGAGCTAGAGAATTGGGCCAGTCTGGCAGCCCAGTGGGTTGAAATGTGTGACCTAGTGGCTCGAAGGGCTAGGCCCAGACTGACCGGTTTGGGTCACATCGATAAACCGGGTCGGGTCGAGACCAGACTGGACCAGATCCTTTTTACTAAATTGGACATATCTTTCAAACTACATGTCTGTTTGACAATCTGTTTGCAGCACTGGGATCCTTGAGACGAGACAGTCCTTTTGAGATAATATAAGAGTTTTTTTGGAATTTGGTTGGAAAAATAATGGATCGAGGAGTTGGTGCTCCTAGAACGAGCGCGCTACGAGTAGAATCCTACATCTAGCTGTGACTATGTGATCTTGGTGACTATGTGAATTGGGGTCTGTTTGAACCATCTATGATCTGTGAACTATTGACGCTTCATACATTATCAAATCTCCATGTTCCATCGATGCTCTGTGCACCATCAATGTACCAGACACATCACTACTCCGGGCACCATCAACGCTCCGTGCACCACTGACGCTTCGTGAACCACCGATACTCCATTCACCTTTGACACTCCATGAGACATTAACACTCCATCTACCATCGATGTTCCTTACACCACTGAAACTTCTAGTTTCATAGAGATTAGGAGATCTGTGGACTACAACTAGGAATCCTTCTCTTCATGCTTAGTCTTATACCTTTGTAAGCTGATCGTATTCATTGTACTTTGTGTGTTTCCTTTGTAGTGTACTTCACATGTTTACTTTGTGGTGCACTTTGTGCATTTACTTTATGGTATACTTTGTGTATTTCTTATTGGTGTACCTTTGTGGTTTCAGGGTCCCTACCTTATATTGTTTTACTCACCCTTCATAAGTATGCCTGCACATGTCATGTCTTGGGAAGCTGATTGACACTTTGATGGAGTCCATGGTGAACTAGGGATAGGTGGTTCTTAGAGAGAGGCTTGATAGAAAAGGTGTGCTTTAATGACTTTAAACAGTTGTTTCTGTACCTAACCTTTAGGTAGGGTTTCTGCAGATGAAATTCAGGATCTTTTACTTTTACTTTTTATTGGGCTTGTATTCTAGCCTCGTTTTCTTTCCAATTTTGTATTATTACTTGGTGTGGAAATCTTAGTGGTATGCATGAATGTTTAATCGGTGTTTTAAGTTCATCACTTTTTCTTGGAGATGTGTGCTTGTGTATAGGTACTTAGGCAAATGCCTCCCAATTATGGGATATACCTACTCGGTGCTAATCACTAGCCCCTAGCATATTGGAGGTGGTCTTGGGGTAGTCATGATATTGGACCTGGGGGATATTTCATGACAAATATATCATTTTTTTAATAATATGAACATTTAATTTAGCCGAAAAAACTATACATACCAAGAGGAAATTGAGATTTCTTCTTTGTAAGAAATTACTTATTGCCATTATTTTTTATTTACCTTCTAAAATGTGATTAATCAAATTAATAGCATTTAAATAAGAACATTATACTAATTTAATAATTATATTTAAATAAAATAATCACTTTAATAACCATACACAACCACATATTGTAACATGTTTTTGTTTTTGTCAGTTTAACCACCTAAATGAATAACACTATCAATTTCCAACATCGATGAGTATGGAAAATTAATTATTGGTAATATTGGATATTAATAATTAAATTATTATATACATTAGGTTTTTAAAGGTAATAGTAATATTTAAACTCATTATTAATATACCACCTTTTGTTTATTAAAAATTACAGAAACAAGATCACCACTAATTTTATCAAAAAAATCATATTAAAACTCTCAAGGAATTAAATAAGAAATTTATAAATAAATCAGAAAAATATTTTCATTAAATTTAATAATATATAATTAATTAACTTGGTATCAAATTATGTGGATTAACATAAAAACTATGAAACTTTCATGAAAAAAGAAAGGATACTAACACCCAATGATGAAAATTAAAAATAGAATGCTAATGAATTATTAGGATAAAAAAGTAGAAAAGGTAATACACATGAATAATTATATGAAATAATTCATTAAAATCATTATGTTTATTATACAAGGGGTTAAATTTCTTTCATGTAAGTTGATAGTAAGGTACATGTTTTCTCATCTTGGTTTTCATTTTTTAAGACATATTCCATTTTCACCACTTGATTTACTTTTTATAGTGTATATAATACTATATTTATGAATTTTATCATCCTAATATTGAAATTAAATAGATTTAAAAATCAATTTTAATTCCAAATTATAGTTTCTTTTGATTTAAATGTTACAAAAACCATAAGTGTTCTTGTCGAATCCATTTATTTTCATTGAGTCGTACACATTCTTCTTTGTCCATGTTCTTCTATGATTGAAATATATTTAAATTTATTTTCTAAAAATTTAATTTCTATTTATCTATATGGAAATTAAATTTTCATGGAATAATATTATTTTATGGATTTATTTCTTAATAAAAATGTGATGTCTTAATAACAATTCACCTCCTCTATAAATGTTAATTCTCTTCTATTCCCATATTCATTCATTAAAAAAATGTTATACATTTTTATTTTGAAACAAAATATATATTATCTAATTTGAACTTTATTATTTTCTTTATAAATTGTGAAAATGATGTTTTATTAATATTTTCAGTGATGTTGGTTAAATTGATTTTTTAAATGTTAAAATTTATTTCCTCTAACTATCATATATTTAATATTTCACTCCATGTTTTATATTATTTACCCTTATGTTATTTTTAGATTCCATTTTTATGATATTTATTTTTAAATAATGTTTTAAAAACTCTTATTTTATCCTTCTTGAAAATTATCATTAAAAATAGCTTATAAATTAATTTTAAATTGACACTGATTTTTTTGAATGGAATCACATTTTAAAAACGTTTTTTATACTAAATTATTTTAACACAATCTTTATTGGGTTTGTTTATGAAACTTTCTAACCATGGTAACTTGTTTTCCAAATATATTTATATCACTTTTTTAATATTTTTTTTAAAATAACCATTTTTAAAAATATGAAGGATATTTCTTCTTTTTTCTTAAAGTAAAATTTAATGCTCTTATTAAATTATTTTTCATATATATAAACATACTTTACTATTTCTTTTGATTCGTTAGGTATATTATCTAATAAAATAATCCACCGTATTTCCCAAGTTGGATTATGATAATATAAGTTTTCAAGTACTTTTTTTGTCACCAATGGGTTAATTAGGCTTTAACAACTAAAAAGGGGACTATTTCCTTGGTCCAAAAAATAATTATTGGCCGTATGACTATGGTTGTAGCCTAAGGTCATGATCTATATAGAATTTGGGACTTGTTTCTTTTGGAATAGGGTCCAGACTACATAAACAAATTTCAACCATGTCCACAAGGTCTAAACAACCATGTTCTACATAGACTGTGGCATTAGGCCACACCCACATACTGAGGAAACCTATGCTGACGATTAATGTTAACTTTGTTCATATTATTTGTGAAAATAAACAAATATGGGGAGGTTTAATTCCTATAAATATTCTATAATTAATCTAATCTGTTACCACTAATCCATGATGGAATATATATACATATACATATAAATGTATATATAGTTATAATTATTATACTTTAAAAACTAAAATAAAAAAACTATGGTTGGTCTAGGAATCTGTGGGCTATATCCATGTGAACCACAATGGATAATTGATCCACAATCATAGTTTATATATGCCATGGTCATAGAAATTTTGATTACATCCTACTTCCATGGCCTAGGTGCGCTGTGGTGTTAACCTGATCAACAACTACATTTTATATAGATCACAGACATGAGCCTTTTTACTATAGCCCATTTCCATAGTCTATGAAAACCATGGAAACCAATGGTCATGAACCACATGTATAGTGTCCATAAGCCTTATGGATGAAGAAAAAGGACATGATCTATATGGATTGTTCTCATTTGTTTAGGTTACCTTCATATTCCATGTCAATCATGGCAATAAGATTTTCTTGTTCCCTTCCCACCCATTTCCCACACTGTTGGGGGTTTTTTTCACTTGTTTATCATTGTGATATATATATACCATTTCATCAATATAATGAAAATATACCTTCTACCATAGTATACATTATATCGTGGTGATATATGACCCTAAGACCATAGTTTTTTGACATTGACTTTAGGTCTATGGCCATAGGGAAAATTTTTAGTAGGTTTTGATAAAATTTTGAAAGTTTTTAGGTTACTATGAAACTCTTATGTATGATTTATTTTAACATGAAAAGTGGGTTATATGTAGACCTCCAATGAATTTAGTAATGTTTTATATCTCTTGATCTCAATAAAGGTTACATGAGTTATTAGCCTAGTCCCAATATGGTATATGGGTTATAATCCCAAGCCCAAGAGGGCACATGGTTTGTTAGCCCATACCCAATAGGTTACATAAGTTGTTTCTCCAAGACTAAGAGGGAATATGTGTTGTTATCCCAAGACCAATAGGGTACACAATTTGTTAGCCTAATCCAATTATATTATGGGAATTTGGATAGCCTATCCCATCATGTAATAATTATATCACTTGTTAATCATGATACATGTTTAAATATCATAATAATTCTATATTTTTATGTTATGAACCATGAATATGTCATGTCTATATATAATTTAATCCCATATCCACATTAAATATACCCATACATTATGATAAAATCCTTATAATATGATTGATGAGTTATGGTATATCTTTAATTGGGTTTGGATCTCTTATTTTATGACCATGTATCCTAATTATGTTCTAATACCTACAAGATCATCTAATACTCACATAGGATAATTGATTTTTATCTATTATGATTACCCTTATTGAGTATCTAAGATCACCCATTTATTAAATTTCCAATCCCTAGGAAATGAAGAAGTGTATTATGTATGAAATTCCTAGAATGATAGAATTTGTGGAGAATCTTATAGAATGTTTTTGAAAAATTATTGTGAAATAATAATATCATGTAGCTAATGTATAATGAAAATAAAAATTTGAGATTTGGGATTTTATATTAATTTTTAAGACTATATTATTATATTATATAAAACACATATTTGTTATGATCAATTTGCCTCACATCATGTTGTAGAATCTATGAAAAGACTGTATTTTATCTCAAGATCTAGTAGAGTAGGCCTGGGATATCTCAAGAGAATAATAAATCCTTTACTCTTGAGAGTTTGTATAATGATTACAATATAAGTTAAGAATACATCATTGAATCATGGTAATGAAATAAAATTTATCTCTTGATATATGTTTAGCTGAGTGTATACTAGATCCCTCCAATTTTCAACGATCGACCTTATGTGAACAATATCTCTATTATACTCCTAGATGTTTTCATATCATTAAGTAAGATATTACTTATCAATATCAAGTATTTAGATATAAAAATATCTATAACAACATTCTATTCATGTTGACATTAATATCATGCTTTTAAAAATATGATCATATGCATGAGAGCATGAAATAACACATCATCCTCTTCTTTATCAACATAAATCCTTGAAATGATTAGTATATTAGTAGAAATATTCAATATCTCACACTTTATCTCTCTTTTAAACAACATATTAGTATAAATATTCAATATTATCTCCTTTTTATTCTCTTATCCATTATTTTTATTCAAAAAATCACATTAATTTTCTTTCCACAATTTGAATATGTAAAACTCTAATTAAAATACAGAATCCCCTTTAAAATTGGTCAAAAGATATTCCTAATAAAAAGATCCATTTTTTTTGTTTTTGATAAATATTTCAAATATTTTATTTAAAATTTTAGAAATATCATACCAAGTCTCCATTTAATTCTTCACCAATCTCAGGTTGAATCTTGAATTAATCACCATCCTGTGATATTTGTGGCCTAAAGATTAGGAAATTATCATTTGAATTTATGTCACTAGAAATATATTATTAATCTAACTAGTAAACATTTATGTATCACTTACGAGAGCTTCATAACCCTTATGTATCATATGTAATTTCATAGTGACCCCTATACAATCTCCTTTTATCCTTTACATATGAGATGAACAATTAGCGATTTTTCAAAATTAGTTTGTGGAAACCTTTAAATTTTATGGAACTATCTCTTACCCATCCTAGTGTATCCCATTTTTTATTCCCAAATCCCATTACCTAATGTGATATATCAAAAAAATTGAGAAAATGAACTTTAATTATCACTATAAGTTCCAAGAATTTTTCATTTTCTTCTGCTTCAACTCAAAATTGCTTTTACATATCTTAATGTAGTTGTCCCTTTTTCTAATTTTTAGTGATAAATACCTTTATATAAGAAATTTTCAATATTATTCATCATATCTTGTGTCTAAAACTCTACTATATTATCTAGTGATTAACTATTAACTTCTATTATGTATACAATGTAATTTTATAAGTAGTCTTATATATTCCATTACTTTTCAAAAATTTCTACGTATACTGTTTGAGTAACCATTATATATCCTTTTCAATTTTAGAGTTAATTTTAAATTGATAGTGGACACTTGGAGTTACCTTTAATTATGATGGGGACGTTTTGAGGTTTTCCCATTTCTCAAAAAATATGTAACTTCCATTAACTATCTCCATGTTTCTCAACCAAACTTCAAACACCATCATCTTTATTTAAGAAACTTAAAATCATTCTCAAAACCTCAAAAAAACCTCACTATCTTCCAATAATCCTAAAAAATGACTGAAAAAAATATGACAAATCCTTAACAATTCTATTTGTTCTTTAATACCCCCTTTATATTTGTTTTCTACCACAACAACTCACACAATATTTCATCAAATCACAACCTTTCTAAAATAAAAATGTTCTAACAAAAAATCAATGGACAGATCAACATTCTTGAAATATATCCATCCCTTAGTGATAAGGAAATAGTGTCCAAGTGATTATAATTCTCACTACTCAATCCATACACTCACTTCTCCCATTTTTCTAAGAAATAAATCTTTGGATTCAAAACCCAAAATACACAAGAGGTTTTTACCTTCCCCCCTTTAAAATCACAACACAAATTAATGTACTGCATTACAAACTTTTTCAAGTTAGAGGGAAATAATGAACATGTATGTTCAACCTAAAGCATTCTAATCTTCCTTTGGAAAGACCTTAGTGTCACAAAGTTTATCCTATATAGGAATTAAATCTTACCTTATGTCTTTATTTGTAACATTCACATAGATGATATTATATTTTATGTAAATGTGTTTATATATAGAGTGTTGTAATGAATACTTGGAAATATTAACTAAACATTGATTATCACATGAAATTCTCAATGGCTTCTCAATTATCACTAAAATATTCCATATATTTTCTGAAAAAGATCATTTTTGTACAAGAATATATAGTATCCACATACTCATCCTTTTTTGTAACTAATGTTATCGAGTTTTGATTATTGTAATGTCAATTCACATAAATTTCTCCCAAAAATAATAGTAGAATAGATGTTGATTTCTTATCATCATGATACCCTTATAAATAAACATCTTTATATTAAGACAAGTTTTGGGGATTACGTATTCAATAAATAAATAAAATTTAAGGTTACTTTGTTGTATTTGAGAAACCTATTAGAATAAATCATATATGATTATTTTTGGTCCCTTTGATACCGTGCATACCATACTACTAGATATACAATATCAATTCTTGATGAAGTGAGATAAGGAAAAATTATAATTAATCTTTTAATTTAATTTTAAATTATATTTTTCCCTTCATAATTATTTCTAAGATCAACTCCAACAAGTATAGTTATAGGAATTTTTTTTTGAATATTCCATGCCAATCATCTTTAAAAACTCCTTGTCATATTTTTCTTAGGGATAAAAAAAATGAAATCTTATTTAAAAAAATATTCAATTCTTTGGAGTAACTTATCTCTCCATGAATAGACATTTAAAAATTAAATCTAATTTTAAGTTGAAAATATTCACAAGAATACTATTTTTCTCCCATAAAAAATATGTCATCAACATAAATAATGAAAATAAGAGCAATGATGATTATTTACATTACATAAATGTTTTACTCAAAATTCCATTTAGTGAACATCATTTATCTTAGGAAACTATGCATATTTCAATACCAGGTTATAGGGTTCCATTTTATCCCATATAGAAATTTATTCAATTTAGACATCATAGTTATATATATATATAAAGAATAAAATATTCAGTTTTTTTTTTCTATATAAAATTATTATCCAAGTTCCCCAATCATTAATGTAGGATTCAAATCCATTCTATAAAATTGTTAATGATTGGGAGATAAAATAGCTAAAAAAATCCTTATGAATTCATGTATTTTAATAGGATAAAATTTATCCTCAGAATAAACTCAAACTAGATTATAAACTATTCACCCATTTCTGTCTTTTCTTTCTTAAAACTTTACCTTTTTCACTGAGTTTGTTTATGAATACACACATGGTTTTAATGACATTATTCCCTTTGGGTATTAAAACAAGATCACAATTGGAATTTCTCCTAATATAATCCATCTTGTCATTAATTGAATATATCCATTCTTTATCATTAAAAATCATAAGATCTGATTGTGGATAAACTCAATAAATTAGCATTGTTTGATTGTTATGTCTCAAATTCTATCTAGTTTGAACTGGTACATTTTGATTTATAATTATATATTTTTGGTTATATATGCATCTTCAGCCTCAATTATTACATTTTATCATTCTCAATAACACATTCATCATCAATGGTATGATTTGAATCAATAATAGTCTTATCTAGTTCTAAACCTCTATATTCTTCACTTATTTTACCAAAAATATACTTCTTGTATTTTTATGAAATTTGAAAATCTACTTATTTTAACTCAAAAATATGGGGTTTATTTTCAATAATATTTTCATAATAATAGTACAAAAACTTGTTAAAACCTTTGTTCCAAAACTTTTAGACTCTTCCATTAGATAAATAGCCAATAAAGGATCCTTCCTCATCATATTCATAAAAAATTTCTAAAATTGAATTTTTAATCTTCATCAAACATGAACTTCTAAAAACATGGAAGTTGTTTGCAATAGGTTTCATCTTATACCATATATCATAGGAATTCATATTTGATTTGGGTCTCATCAAGAATATATTTTCAATGTGCATTTCTTTACTCATAGCTTATCTCTAGAAAAACTATGTGGGCTTAAACTCTACCAGTTTGGTTCTCCCCATCTCAACTAAGAACCTATTTTTCAATTATATAACTCTATATTACATGGATGTATTAGAGCACTACAATAAAACTTTATCCAATCCATTAAAAACAGGATTAAAATAATTACATGTAAATTACATTCCATTATTATCTCTTATATTCTATATATAAATCCCTATCTCTTTCCTATATTATATTATAAAATTTTTGAACATCTCTATTACGTCTAACTTGTGTTTTATAAACATCTTATTTTTCATCCTTGTAAATTAATCAGTAAATTTAATTAATTATATATATCATTTAGTATATTTTTGTGTCATTATAACATGTCAATATGAATTAACTAATTCATGTGGTCCAGTGCACTGAATTTATACATTTTTGTTGCATCATTACACCAATTCCACTTTTAGATAATTTCAAAAATATCTTATCCTTATCTATTGAGACTACACATGTCTCTGAATAAATTTACCTATGAAATATTGTATAAACTCCACAAAAAAGGTTTATATGTCTTATATACTATATTTTTTCTCTTTTTAATATTAAATAGAAATAATTACTTTTGTCTTCAATTTGGAATATATTACCACCAATTGTTTCACATATAGTGATAATTCATCCAAATTTTATGACCATGATGAGATAAGTTTTTCATTGGGAAATAAAATTATTCCCATAAAAAATAAGTTCAATTCCACTGAATATGTTATGTTTTATCTCATTAACAAATGAAAAATATTTATATTTTAGCTTTAGAGATTCAATCTCAGTTGTACAAATTCATTTAATCTTTAAGGAAAGTTAATTCCCAAAAGTAACTATACATCCATATTTTTTTAAATGTTATTTATTTTTTGGTATCTCTATTAATATGAGATGAAAAACCACTATCAAGAATCAATGACTTGATTGTATTTATTGATTTAGAATACAACTCAATAAGAAAGGATTGTTCAGTTTTGTCTCTTCTCTAATAATTCATTTCTTGAGAAGCATGATGAGTTTAAGCTTGAGGAATTTTCATACATTAATCAACATAGTGACCTTATTAGTTAATCCTTTAGTATATTTCATCAATAAAATCAAATCTATTATGAGTATGCACTAATGTTTGTTTTTATTCATAGGATTCTACCTATCATAATTATTCTTTATTTTAATTAAATTGATACCCTTAAATTCATGCTTTCTCTAACTCCATCAGAATGACATGTTATATAGTAAAAAATATTACTTATCACCAAAAAATATACAAGACCCACAATTTAATTTAGAACCTTATCTCCCATGGAATTGATGATTTTTATATGTAACTCTTCTCTTTCTTCAATCTATAGTCATTAATTACTTTTGTTTTTTACATGAGGAAGCATTAATTCTAGATCAATCTCTATCTTTTCTTGATGTAGAGGTAGTATTCCCATGATGATATAGAATCTTAGCCTCTGAGCGGCTTTTCCTCTCCCATCTGTGAAGACTAGGGTATCCCCCTTTGGCCTCGCTTCCCCTCCCATCTCCGGTCCAAATCGTTCTCGAGCAGGCTTTCTATGAATTGTCTTGGCGTGGGGTGGCCTGGTCAGCTTCTTCCAAATCATCTCGGTTTGACGTGACTTGGTCGGTCCTCGCATGACGTGGCTTGTCTAGATTCCTCGAGATCATCTCAGAAAGCTGCGACTTAGCGACGGTGCGACGCGGTGGGGTTTTAGATTGGTTCAACGGTGTCTTTGGCTCTCAACAAAATCATGTCTCAGTGGATCACCAACTTAGGTCTGCGTGCGGCTCGAACGGTCTGTACAGACTTTGTGAAGTGGATCTGGCTCTGGTTCATTCTAGAGTAGCTAGGATCCGCCTTTGGCATGATTCTGGTGATGGACGATGACAGATTTGAGTGGGCCAGAGGGGGGAGGTAATAGTTTCCAGATATTTTGTGATGATTTTGCAGGTTTTAAGGTTTGGTGATGTTATTATTTGGTTCGGTTAGCTACGATTTTTGTGATCTGCTGTTTTTCTTGTTCATCTATGTTAGATTTGGGGCTGTTCTGTTCTTTTCGTGTTGGTTCTGGGATGTGGGAAATGTTGTTTATGGTTTGAATGGTTTGACATTATGGTTGAGTTTTGTGATGTTTTGATGTGGTTTAAATCTGTTGGAATGGAGATGCACTTGGACTTGAACACATGGATCGGGCCTCAGAGGTGGTTCCAAAGCAAGTTGTTCAACATTGTAGTACTTTACAGATTTGGATGTTTGAGAGGGTATGGAGCCATCCATCGGATCGGGCCTATAATTTGACACATGAAACTTGCTTGCTGTTCAACCATGCAATGATGGAGAGATTTACTATGATTTTATGCTGGGGAGGGGTGCTCCAAGTTTTCTATTTGGTTTGTCTCTCTGGACCTTCAGGTATGATTTTTTTTAAGTCTATGATGTCTATTTGGGTTCTTCCCCTTCTTTTCTTTAAAGGGGGATTACTTATAATAAAAAAATTAAGGCCTTCGGGCCGTTGGATAGAGGTAGTATTCCCAATATTTTTCTCTACCCAATATTTTAAATATTTTTCTATAGAGCACGAATGATTAGATAATATTGATATAATATTTTTATGATTTGTTGGAGTTGATTTTAATCAAGACTTTGTGCAACAACTATCAACAATTTTTGATGAATCTAACTTTTTTACATAGTTTTATTTATAGTTATATCTCATTTTATAGGGTATTTTTATATTTAAGGCACATCGATTATGTCTTGTTAATTCATATTCCTTTTTAATAAATTTCTTTTTAAAATCCTTTAATATTTTTTCTTGTTTAGAAACCATTAATTTGAGATGTTTTATCTCCTCAATGTATGTATTATCATTTTTGTGATTTACCTTTCTTTATCTTTTCAGCCACTTTCTTTAGGGATATTATTTCCCTCTTTTTATTGAAGTTCTAGTTGGTACATTATTCAAACCTAGATTTCAACATGTTCTCATTATAATTTTATTCACCTTATTTATCAAAATTTGAGGTTTATTCAATTTTTTAAAATGATATATAAAATACATAAATTTACAATAACTTTATCTTTATGTTGAAAACATTTAGTTTACTTTTGTTCCAATTCTTTTATCAGATTGATTTTTCCACTTATAATCTTCTAAGAACAAGCTATAAATAGCCAAATTTAATCACACATGAAGAAATTTAGTGGAATCTTCCCATTATACCTACCCCTCACTTTTTTAATTTTATTTGTTATTATAGCTTGGATCCTCTTATAATCTTCATCCTTTTACTAATTATATTTTGATTCATTAGAATAATCGACTTCCTCCTCCTTGATTTTATGTATGTACATTGCTTTGAATTCCATCTCCCACTAGACATTCTTCTTGAAAACGTGGTTTCCAAAATATTATATTTTAAAAGTGAACTATGTAACTCATTAATAGTTATGTCATCCTTTTCATCCAATGTAGGAAAGTTTTCATAAATTTTTAGGAAATTTCCTTAATATTTTCTTGAAAATGGTTGTGTCTTCTAGAGATTCCCCAATACCCTATATGTTATTGACAATCTAATTCCTCTACATTTTATAGTCATTTATATTATCTTAATAGAAAATTATAATATATTTGAATGTTTCCCTCCATATATATAGTTTGGATTTTTTCACTTTGAAATTACCTATATAAATTTCTCAAGCTTATCCCACATCTATTTACTAGTTTTGAGTCCCATCACCTTTCTGTATTATTTTTTAGATAATGAACTCAAAATTAAATTTCTTTCTTTTACATCAACTTACATATTTTATTTATTAGAAAATACAAGTGGTGAATTCCTCTTAAGTGGTATAAAACCCACTATTATAGTATAAAAAATTCAAGATCTATGAAATAAGAAATGAGATCGTATTATTCTCCCAACTATGAATATTGTTTCTATATAATATAAGAATATATAAGATATTAATATATTTACAATTCTGAATTTTTATTTTTTTTAATATTGGATCTTTTATAGGGAACATGGTTAGCTCAAATTACACTTTATATTTCCAGGTTAGTGGAGATTCATCATCGAGAATGGGGTGAGGGTTATGATTTAGTAATTTTATTTTGTAATTTATTCATCAAAATCAACCTATGTGACTGGTTAAATTCTAAATCTACCATATTTAAACCTAAATTTGACTCAAATGATATTGAAATGAAATAAATTTTAGGAACACACATATTTTTTACAAGGATATACCTCAACATGGGTGACAACACCCTTTTTTTGGAACAAGCTTGAGATACATATATTCACTATATTACTCAAGTGTATTCAAGAGTAGGGAAGAATACATCCTTGAATCCTATGAAGCTGTCTAAGTGATTATAGGAGAAGGATACAATATATCATTGAAGCTTTGTAATGAGAAAGTATTTATCTCACAATAGATGTTTGGATGAGGTTATATTGGATCCCTCTATTATTCAATAATCCCCCTTATCCTATGTTGTGAATATGATTTTTAGTGTGCTATTGGATGCATTTTCATTAGAAAGTAAGATATTACTCATAAGTATAATTTCTTAAACTACCAAAATATCCAAAAAAAACACTATATTCATATTCGTATTATTCTCAAGCTTTTCGAAAGACTAGAGTATGCGTGAGGGAATTAAAGCACATTTCATTTTATTCTTTGTTAACAAGAAGAATTCACATGATCATCCTACAATACTACTTTAATCAATACAGATGATCAACCATAGTAGGGTACTCTTATGTCTTTTACCCTTTATCTCTCTTTGGTATAGTAAATCAATAGCGTTATTCAAAATCTACTCATTCTTTTTTAAACTCTTCTATATCATTATTTTTGTTAAAAAAATAATATTAACAATATTTCATTAATTTAAATATGTAAAATCTCTCGTCAAATTGTGGAAGCCCATTTAATACATGTCAAAGTATATTAATTATAAAATACTCTAGTTTTATTCATCATTTTTTAAAAAAAGTTTTCTATTTCAAATCCCAAAAACATGATATCAAGACACTCTTATTTAATTCTTTACTAATATTGGACATAATTATAGGTTAATCACTAACCTATAATAGTTTTGTCTTAATGGTAAGAAACAAATCATTGAAAATTATGTCACCATGAATCTTATAATGGTCTAACTAGTTAAACATTATGTATCACCTTATAGATCTCAAAAAACCTTAAGTTTTGTGTTTAAGTCCCTTATATATCATATGAAAACTTTTAGTAACTCTTTTTTATTTTCCTTTTAACCATTACATATGTGAGGGATAACTAAGTACATTGAAAAATTCCTTTATAGTGATCCTTATGTATTAGGGAATTAACAATTTTATATCATAGCGTGTTTTAAGTACTTTTCCAAATATCATACCATGTTGTGATAAATATTTGATATTTAGAAACATTTCATTACACATTATAGTGATTTCCAGGAATTTTTCACATTATTATTCTTCTACTCAGATATATTTTTACATATATTTGTGTGGTTCTTCCATTTGTAAATTTCTTGTGACCAATAAATTTATATATGTAATTTTTACTTTGACGTATCATAACATGTCTCTAATGCTTTTACAAATTTAAATTTGTCATTTATGAACTACTAATATATATCCAATGTAATCTTAGACTTCCTATTATTTATTCTATGTGTTTTCTATTATTTTTGTGTTACACTATTTAAGAAACCCTGAGACATTATTTTGATTTTTTGAGTTTTAAGAATAGAGAAGACTCTTGGAGTTACCAATATATATTATAGGAATGTTTTGGACTTTTTTGATTCCTCTATGATCTATAACTTATAGAACTTATTTATATGGTTCATAAATCCACATAAAACACCCTAAACTATCTTAAATATACTCAAAAACATTATCCTCACCTAAAACACATACAAAATAGATTCTACTGATTTTTAAAAAGGTTTGATAGGAAATACAACACATTATCAAAATTTTTATGGTTTTATAAATATTTCCCTTTATATTTGTTGTCAATTTAAACAAATCACCCAAAATTTTATCAAAGCACAAAATTTCTAAATTAGAAATATCTTTGAACCACACTTCTAGTGATTTTCATACCATGAAGACAATCAAATTTTATCCAAGTGATTTTGATTCCCCCATCAATATATACACTCAATTTTCCCTCTCTTTACATGAAATAAAACATTGGATTCAAAATAGAAATACAAAAGAGATATGAACTTATCCCAATTAAAAATATAATCCAAAATATTGTGGGGAATGATAAAACACCTCAAGTGAGAGGAAAATGCTAGATATTCATATTTAGTCCCATAATTTAAAATCTATCCTTAGGTATGGTCATTTTGAATATATCAACATGTTGATCCATTTAAAGAATGAATTATAGCCTTAAATATCCATTTTCATTATTTTATTTAGTGAAATGAAATCTTATTTCAATGTTTTTAGATCTAAAGTGTTTCATTGGATTATTGGAAATATAATTTATAATTTTATTATCACATGAATTTTTTAATGGATTATCAATGTGAACCTTAAAATATTCAAACTTTTCTCTTATATATATCTTTTGTGTCTAAGAATTTTTAGTTTCCACATACTCAAAATCTATAGTAATTAAATTCACTTTGTTTTTCTTATTAAAATGAAACCAAAAAATGTTTTCTACCAAAAAGAATATTCCACCTAAAATATATTTCCATTCATCATAGTCTCTAGCCTAATAAACATTAGTGTAAATATAGAGGTTCAGGTGTTCACCTATTTTATACATCATCCCAAAATTCAAGGATCCCTCAATGTATTTGAGAAATATCTTAGAATAAATCATGTGTAATTATTTTGTATAAATTTTAGACATTTCACCTAATGTCACTTCATAAGAAATGTTAGGTCTTGATGTGATGAGATAAAGAAAAATTTTAATTATCCTTCTGAATTCTTTCCATCTTTCATTTTTCCCTCTATCACAATTTCTTAGATTCACCCCAAATTTTATGGGTGTAGAATCCTATTTAGAATATTTTATTCTAGCAATATTTATAAATTCCCTGGTATATTTTTTTGGGATAGAGAAATAGAATATTATTTTTACACAATATATAATCATAATATGAAACTTATCTCTTCAACCATAGACATTTCAAAATGACTCTTCATTTTCCTTAAAATTTAAACATAAGTGTACTCATTTTCTATAAAAATAAAAATTATGTGGTATACATAAAAAATGAAAATAAGAGTATCTATTCTCATTTACATCACATAATGGCTACTTCCATATTTTTTTAGTAAAATTTATTTCTCTCAGGAAACCATCTAACTTTGAATACTATGCTTTAGGGGACTATTTTAGTATATATAGAGGATTATTAAGTATACACACCATAGATCCATATTTTTCAAGAACACAACTTTGAATTTTTTAAATATAAACTACTTATTTATAGTCCCCATTAGAGAAATAATACTTGATATCTAGTTGTTATATTTTTTAATGCATATGAGATAGAATAACCAGAAACATCCTTATGTAATCAATTATTTAAAAAAGGGAAAATATATCTTCAAAATAAACTTTTTTAACCTGAGATTAGTTTTTTACACTATTTTGGCTTTATTTCTTGAAATATCACCATTTTTATTGAGTTTGTTTTTGAACACATGATTGGTTCTAATAACATTCTTCCTTTAAAGTATTATAATAGGTTACTAAGTGATATTATTATAAATCATATAAAACTCTTCATTCATTTCATATATACATTGTTTGAGCTCAAAAACCTCAATAAATAATTGTGGATAAACTTGAGAAATAAGGGATGTTTTATTGTCAAGTATCAACCTTCTTATAACATGAACTAGTGTATTCTAATATCCAATTATATATATTTTTGGTTTCTCATGATTGTACAAAATCTTATGTTTCATTTAATCATTCTATGTAGTTCCATTATCATCACTAGTCCAATAGGATTCAATATCAATATTATCTAGTTCAATTCTAGCTTCTTTGTCATATATTTTCCCATAAATTTGATAGCATTCTTCATCAGAGATTTCTAAATATTCCTCATTTGGATCATCAAAGTTGTTTTTATTTTCAATAATTATTACATCATGATAGTATACCCAATTATTCATATTTTTCTTCTAGCACATTTATCTTCTTCCAGTAGATAAATATACCATGAATATTTCGTTCTCTACCTCTATTCAAACTTTCCCAAATTTTAATTTTTAATCTTTATAAAACACATACTTATAAAAAAATATAAAGTATTTTAAATTTAGTTTGTTATTGAACCACATATCATAATAATACATATTTAATTTGGGTTTTAATAAGCATTTATTATTAATGAGGAATGTTGGACTCACAACTTATCTCTAGAAAAAACATTTAGATCTTAAATTCTGCTAGCATAGTTTTACCCATATCAACTATGGTATCATTTTTTTATTACTAAAACTTATTTTTAATGGGGTATATGAGGAGAAATATTCCAATTAATGAAAATATAAGATTCAAATTAATTATTAGTGATAATTATTACATTATGAGTTCTTAGATTTTTGGAATAACCCATTAACTATTTCTCAACTTCTCTTCTAAAATTTTTAAGCATATCCACTGACACTAATTTTTGATTCATAAACATAACATTAGTCATATTTATAAATTCATCAGTAAATGTAATGAATTATAAATCATAGTTCTTGTAATTATGTATCATTATCTAATAAAAATATGAATTAATTAATGAAAGTGGAAGAGTGAAATGAATTTTAACCTTTTTGTGACATCATTGCACCATTTCCCCTTTTGGCATGTTTCAAAAATATAATCTCTTTATCTCATGAGATAAATCATGTATCATAACACATATAAATATGTAATATTTCTTAAAATAATTTATAAAATTTATATAATTTCTATATTCCATATTATGTTATCATATTTTTGATCATAAATAACGAGAATTAATTATGTCCTCAATTTAGAAAATACCACCACTAGTTTTTTCACCCATAATTGTAATTCTTACATAATTTTTTTTATCTTGATGAGATAAGTGTTTCTTTTGAAAATAATTTCATTTCACATAATAAAAATATTTTATTAAATTCAATATTTTTTTTAGGTCTATCAATAAACCAAAAATATTTATAATTAAACTTTTGAGCTTCAATCTTAGCAATACAAATTTCTTTAATATTTAATAAAAATTCATTACAGAAGGTAATTAAACATAAATAATATTCATTGATATTATTTAAGATTAAATTTAATAGTTTTGTTTATATAATTAAGAGGTGGATGGGTTGAATCAGTGATATATTTTGTTTTTATGATTAATTTTTTTCTAAATCAATCTTTGAGACTAGTTAATTTTTGATCTTCTCAAAGTGTCTCTCTTAGAATCACTCGAATACAGAAAAATATAATAATTATAGGTCACATTTATTTTTAAAATGTTTGAAATTAGTTTGAATAAATTATATTTTCTAGGTTCCATTTGAGTTTTAAGACCTATATTTTCACTATGAATCACCATGAGAAAAATTACAAACTATCTCCCAAAAAGCATATCAAACAATCATCTGAAGTGCCCAGTATTGTGATTATAGTGGCCATATCCCAAAGGGTTCATTATATTATCTTTTTTTATTTTATGTTATCTCCAAAAATATAATTCTTCAATCTCCCATCCATTTCATTATATTATGTCTAACTAGTTCTTCAATGGATCTCTACAACCTTCTTCTAATAAGTCGTTGAAATGTTTTGTCTCCCAGTGTAGTGTATATATAACCCTTATTCCACTTCATGTCATCACATACAAATATTTAATTGGATAACTTGTCTTGGATTAAGTATTCTTATAAAAATATGACAATATCATAAGACAAGAATTTTTTACTTCTTCTCGCCACTTATCAGTCACATTCTATTATATAGTTTTATCATAGTACTTTTTCCATTCATCCTCAATGAGCATAGAGCTCTATTAAATGAATTAAACTACTTAATATTTTATACTAAATATATTATTCATGAATAATATTTTTTTGTCCCCATTCTTTAATTTTTTTAAGATTATTTAGAATAAAATAGTGTTAAAGGATCTAACTATCTTATCAATTATTATTTATTATTTTAGCCTATTTATATTCATAGAGTCTCTAATAATATTTCCACATTTGAATTGTGGAAAATCCTTAAATATCAGTTGGTAGAAAATATTATCAATAATTTTTTTTGGTGTTTTCAAATTTGACTTCTCATTCAAATATAATAAAATCCTAGTCAAATATTTCCTTTTAGTTCTCTATAAAACTCTACATAATTTCATTATTCAAAAAAATATTCAACAACTATAAATTAAAAGACTAAAATTCTTATAGAAAAATAAAATTTATAAATGTTCTTCATAATACATATAATGTATTGAATCATACATATTCACAATACAGGTTCCATTCATATTATGTTTTATATATAACAATGAAAATTTTTCAGAATTTTTAATATGTGAGGGGTCAAATATTATTCAGTCCTTTGATCCAAATTTGGAGAGGAGGATAATATAAAATAATTTCTTAGAAATGAGAAAATAATTAGGTAAATCTAAGTGTATGTGCATAAACATAGTGTAGAGAAAATGGGTGATTAACCATGACTACAAAGCTATGAATTAAACTATTCATCATGTGGCACCAATTTAACATTTCTATTTTAATTTATTTATTAATATATTTTACTTGGATTTTAAAATATATCCCCATTTTAACAATCACATTAAAAATTTCAAACTACATGGTACTTTTCCTCCCTATTTTCAACTAAAAAATGAACACCTTTAACACATCATCTATGATAATTAGAATAAAATGGGAAAGTGTTTTTTATAAATCATCTACATATTTTATATTATATCATGTTTCCAAATTTTTATAAAATTACATTATGTAAGCTTCTTTATATTTTATCCCACTCAAGGGTTTCACTTAATTCATCCCCATAGAAATTACATGATCCATGATGACCACATATTCTTACAATACAAATATTATAGAACTTATTCAAAACCCCTTTAATTTATTTCCTTCAATTGAATAGATTTTAGAAATAATTAATAGATAGATTAGGGAATTAGGAGGGGGTTCTTGATTCTTAGTGGAAAAAGTAGGGTTGAGAGAAGAAAGACCCTCCAATATATCCATATTATATATTTGGATAATTCTTGATGCACCATTTACCAAATTTCCTATCATATATCCTCATAGAAAGCATAATTTTCATACTCATATCAACCATCTCCCAATATGGGAACAATTTCTTGGATTGAGCTTCAAAGGAACATGAAATTTCCAGTGACTCCTTATTTTTATTTTTATTTCACCTCTTGTGTATGATAGTCATACAATCCTTGACATAATGGAAAATTTTCCCACATATCCCACACAAATTATTTAGAACTTTGGATTCTAGAAACCACTCACAGACATCCATTTTTTCTTATCAATCTACCTATTAGACTTTAGTTTGAGAAGTTTTATATTATTTTCTAAATTCAAATTTTTCTATAAGAACTATTTTGAAAATATTGTATAGATCTCTTATCTCATTATTCTTTATTATCTTGTGTATTTTTCTTACTGAATTACCATTTTCTATTTTTTTTTCGTCTTGTGGTTTTTCCTTCTTCTCATTGAATTAAATATTATCTTCCCTAGATTGATCCACCTTGATTCATTTCAATTCCAAGGGACAGAGATGTAATGCCTACTAATATAGGTATTGTGCCCAAATATCCATCAACAACAATAATAACATTTTAAGATTGATCTTTCATAATTTTTATGGGTAAATATATGAAGATATATTTGTTTTCTAGGGGTAATCTATGCAACACCCAAAAATTTTTGTTTAAAATAATAATAAGATCAATACCTTTTTTGACAGGAAACACATAACTTAAAGGAAAATGAGTTATGTTATAAAAATATAATTATTTAAATGTAACCTAGATGTTGAATTTGTGAGAATGAATATGAGTAACCATATTATCAAATATATTTATTATGGTACTAATAAATGTAAATTCATTGATTAATTCTTATGAAATAAAAAATAAATTTTTAGTGAAGTCATTTGGAAATTTAAAAATTCATGTTTCTCTAAAAATTATTTTATTACATTTTTTTGGAAATTATAATTAATTTATACCCTTTTAGAAAATTAAATTTATTAATTGAACATAATTCTTTAAATCATCATATTAAAATTAACTTATCGTGAAATTTTTGGTTTTTTCTAAAATGATTGATCTTTTAGTGAATATTGATCCATTTTTTCAAATAATCTCATTTATTTTCATTAAATCACATTATTATAAAATTCAATGGTATTTGTATTTTTTTATTAAAGTGACATATTATAATTTTGATCTAACTAATTCCATTTTAATTAATAATATTCATGATTTTTATATAAGTTAATTTGTATGCATAAAACCCATTTTCCCATATTTGTTTTTCATTGAGTTTTATGTATTTATATTGAAATTTATTTGGGATACTTATAGATATTTAATATTTAATAATGGGTAAAATATTTTAAATAATGAGATTAAATCTTTGGTAAATGGTTCACTCTTATTTTAGGTTATTATGAATTGTGAATGTGGTATTATTTATCACCTTGGTAAGGGTAAAATAGGTAAAACAGGGTAAAAACAATGAGATAAGGTCTCAAAATCAACCAAATACTTGAAATTATTTGATTTAATGGGATAAATTATACCACAAACATAAAAAATTATAATATATGGTATTTTTTTCCCATTTTCGCATGAAAATGAAATTTATATTATTTTAAGTAAAAAAATTAAAAATGTCACTCTCTTGCTTTTAAATTTATTTCATATGTTAAAATAGGGATAAAAGTATGTACTGAATGAAAATAAAATATTATTTTAAACATTAATAATTTAATTTTATGATTTTAATTTATTTTTATTTTATTTAATTGTATAATTACCTTGAAATATTACATTATGTTGCGATAATGTTTGTACAACCAATAGAAATATCAAAGTAAATGATTATAAAATAATCAAAATTAATATTTTTGGATGACTTATGGAATAAAATGAATTTTATGGTTATTAATAATGTTTAATTTATTATTAAAGAGTTTATATTTTAATTGATTTTTTATTTTGATTCCTTTAAATTCAAATTAAATGAATAAAGGAAAAAATGGAATTAATGATATTTTATGAAAAATAATATTTTATTAACTTATTTAAAAATCATAAAAAATATTGAAATAGGAAAATTATAATGATAAATGGACTAATATTTCCTAATAGGGAATTTTATGAACCAATTAATATATTATAAGTAAAACTACAAACCTTTAGGATTGATTTTTTTTAACCATAGTAAAGGACAAAATGGGTTTATGGGGGGGGGGTAATCTAAAATGTTATGGGTAAAAATGAGAAAAAAAAAATATTAAACCATATTTGTTGGTTGTATTTAGACCATAACCTTATAAACTTAAAATATGAGTCATTTGGGATCCATTTTTATGATAAAGTTACTTAATAATATTTTAAAACATTGAAACATTACAAGTGCGCCACTCACCTCAACTATATAAGGACACCTCTCCCCTCTCTTATTTTCAATTATTTTAGAAACCCATATCAACCAAACCATGCCCAATTATCTCATGAACTTATCTAGGAATGAATTAATGGATATATTCTTCTTCAAATACCATTTTAAGGGTCATCAAGAAGGACTATAAAGGAAGAAAACCGAAGAAGAGGTAATCGTTTTAACCAACTTTTTCAAGATTATTTCTCATTCTAATTTCTTTATATCTATGATAAACATACTAAAATAATAAATAAAGTTTCATAAATATATTTATGTGTTATTATTATCATGGTACAACCATTTCCCTCTTCTTTTATATCTTGTGGAAAGGGAAAACATCACTCGTTGGTACGTACAACTTACCATCTCCATGTAGCAGTGTAATTCATTTTTCATCACAATTTTACATGGATGGTTATAAAGATGTAAATAATGAGTATATGTTATATTTATTTAATAATTATGGTTCTATAAATATAATATATCATTTAACTTCTTACCTTTTTATCCATTGGAAAATGATAACGTCGCTCGTGCGTACGATTGGACTACCACCATCACGAAGTAATGTGATTTGTTTTTAATTTACACATTGAATGAATAGTAATAAAGATATAATAAAGAATATATATGATATATATATATATATATAATAATAATAATTATTATATGAAGTTTTATTATTATTTTTCTTTATTTTATTATATCTTTTGAAAAGTGAAAACAATGTTGATGCATACATAAAACCTAATATCACTAGAAATGGTGTAATTCAATTTTCTTTGTCCGCATTTAAAGAATGATTAAAAAAATGTATCTAGGGAATAAATATGATATATTTAGCAAAGATAAAATTATTTATATGATAAAAATATAACCTATTTATAGGAACCAAAACATCTATGATGAAACTAAGCTGTTAACACCCAAAGAAATGATAATAATGAATTATTGATAAATGTGTGATAATATGTTATAAGTGGATCATATATGATATTATAAATATGAATATGGTTATGGTATAAATTAATAACAAATTTTAAAATAATTATTCAGGATGTTAATTCATGATAAAAAATGTGGAGAAATGAGGTAAGGGGTTTCTTAACTCAATTTTCATCCACTGGGTTATACTTCTACATCATTATCTATATTATTCCATGAGTACGTGTAAAATGTCATTTTATTGTATTTTGTTTTATATACATGCTTTTATTTAAATATTTATCACATAATCAATTCATTTATTAATTATCGCTTCAACAATTTCATCTTTGTATGGGATTTTGTTTCAACTTCCACTCCTTTGAGACATATTTGGTATTATACACCTATTTAATTTTATGTGGTGTACATACTGACCATTGGATATATTTTAATTGAATTAATATTTATAAATTATTATTTATTTTCAAATTAATGTTTAAAAAATCTTGGTGTTACAATTTAAAGGTTTTCAAATAGGTAAGAATTTATTTTACAATATCAATTTTCTGGGATTCATTATATTTTCCGTTAAAGGAATCTTATAGTCTATCCTTAAAAACATTATCTATTTTATTATAATATATATATTTAAGGATATAAATTCTTTTTCTTCTATATGTTCCTCTCTTTGAAGCTTTAATTAAGAAATAAAATGTTTAAATGAAAATCCGATATTATTTCTCTTTTGATTTGGTATATATTTCTTCCATATCCATATTTTTCAATTTTTTTACCAAAATATTTTTTTTCACAAATTATTTATTAAGGAAATTTTATGTTATCCTTGAATTATTACAAGGTTTTAAATTAACCTTTATGTTGGGCAAAAATCCCTCAAGGTAACATTGCAGTATTTTTGGGTTGATTGTGTTTGTTGACAAAGCAGGTTTCCATGGATAATTGTCAAGTTCCCGAGAAGTTGTTGACATTCCATGTTGACAAAGAACTATGACAAAGGAAAGGATGATATGGAGGCTGTACAAAAGAGCAGTACAAGGTGGCGCCGTTTCCTAGTGTTTGCCAAATTTTTGGGGTCCAAAATTTGGAGTTTGGTGAGCATCGCGAAAAGTGGATTTCCATGAAGAGCATAATTTCATATGGAAAA
The DNA here is from genome assembly GCA_963277665.1 of Viscum album. Taxonomy (NCBI): domain Eukaryota; kingdom Viridiplantae; phylum Streptophyta; class Magnoliopsida; order Santalales; family Viscaceae; genus Viscum; species Viscum album. The sequence goes on from OY728159.1 coordinate 1,329,654,550, forward strand.
GGCATGAATTTCGCGAAGATAGGATGCATGGTTTGGAAATCGCGAAGACCAGAAGAATGAAGGCGGTGATGCTTCGCGATTACGTCAAGCTTCACGAACGACAGAGGCTGAAGCGCATCGCGGCGGTGAAGGGCTTTGCGAGGGAGCTTCACGGCGAAGGCGCGAAGGAATGTTGGGCTTCGCGAGGGAGCTTCGCGAGGGAGATTCGCGGTGAAGTAGTGAAGGTATGTTGACGGTGATTCTTCATGACTACGTCAAGCTCCGCGAACGGAAAATTTCCATGGAGCTTCGTGATTTAGACAGAATTCCCGCAGAAACTTTGGAGCTTCGTGATTTGAGATGACGTGGCATTGACTTCGCACGGAAGGGACAAGGGTCGGTGGAATTGCCTATAAATAGAGGCCGACCCCCTCGAGAGAAGTAGAGAGCTTTTTCATAGAAGATCATTCGCTCTCGATTTGTGAAGGTGGTTCGCGGAGTCAGTGTGCTTCGCGAAAGAGGAGCTTTGCGGCGGCTATTGTAGCTCTGCGAAACCTGCGAGCTTCGCGTTGGCTTACTTAGCTTCGCGAGGGTCGTTGCTTTGCGATGGCTTGATCATCGTGAGAGTGCTTCGCGAGGGTGATTCACGAGTGAGCTTCACGAAACGGCAGGAGCTTCACGAAGGATTTTTGAGCTTCGCGAAATTGGGAGCTTCGCGAAGTAGGGTGCTTTGCAAAGGTGTTTCCAAAGGTTGTTGCCCAGTGGTCAGAGGAAAAGTGCTATTCATCAGTGGATGAAAGTTGAACTTCAACAGAGCATCTAAATACAGAGAAAGATGCATTCCTTAATGGAAATGAAGAGACCTACATGTCTATAAACTGTGATTGGATTCCCTTCTAGAGTAGTGAGCTTAGGAAGAGGAAGAAGGTGATCCTCTCCACCGGCAGTGAGACAGAGAGAGAGAAACAGGGAGTGACCCTTGGGAAAGCAGTGAGATGACCCTAAACATTGTATAGACAGTAAGCCTGGGCATAGAAGTGATCTAGCCCGAACATTGTAATCCACAGCTAGTGAAGTCTAGTGGAATTGGTACGACCGACAACTTGTCGGCGTATGCTCCTTGGACGTAGCCCTTCGCGGTGAACCAAGTAAAAATCTCTGCGTCTGCCTGTTTATTTGCCTGCATTGCATTTAAAGCATCATCATCAGGTAAAGGAGAAAGTAAGTGATCATAACATACACACAAGTGCAAACAAAGTGACCCTTGTAACAAAGAGGTCAAGATCCAGCGGGACAGGAAGAACTTTGAAAAATAATATCCATACCCTGATTCACCCCCCCTCTCAGGGTATATAGGCCCCTATTGGTCCTAACAATTGGTATCAAAGGGATAAGTTTCTTTTATCAGATTTGTTTACTCCGACTTGGTGTAGTCGATCTGTGTGTTTAAAGAATTAGTCTGCTCTTATCTTGGTGATCCATGGCAAAGGGAAAAACATCCAAGAAGAAGAAAAAGTCATGTGGTATTCCTCAGTGTGGAAGTATGTATGGAAAAAGTGTGATTCAATTAAAAGAATTAAACAGTTTACTGAAGGAAGGTCTGGATGAATCTGACAGGGAAAAGATTGAGTCACTCAATCATGATGTTGGAATGAGTGAAGTACATGAGCATCAGAGTGATGCTAAAACAGAAGAAGAAATTGAAGGAAGAATAGATATACGAGCTGAGTTGGAGGCTGCTCTTGAGGAGATAGATATTTGGAGAGCAAAAACAAAGAAATCCAAAAAAGTTGTTCACGATGCCAAACTCTATATGCAGTAGCAGGAAGAAGAGAAGTCTGAGTTGATGGAAGAAATTGAGAAACTCAAGTTATCAACACGAGGGAACTTAGAATCGGTTAGTGTGTATAAGATTAAGATTGAAGAACATAAAAGGGATATCGATGGCTTGAATAGAAAAGTGAAAGATCAAGTCAAGTGCATCGAAGAACCTGATATTCCAATTGATGTTGGAAACACCGAAGAAGTCAAATCTAAAGATATCCGGATCAAAGTATTAAAGATTGAGGTCAACAAGCTAAGAGGCTTAAATCAAAGGCTTATTGACATAATTACTGACCTAACAGAGAAGAATGATTCTCATGCCAATGAACTACAAAAGATGGCTAAAATGAAAGGAAAACAAAAGGCTGATGATTATGAAGAGAATCAAAAGTCAAATGAAGTACAGAATCTAAAAGCTAGAAATGATGATCTAGCAGCACAGTTGTCTGAAGAAGTTCAGAAGAATCAAAGCCTACAACAAGAGAATGAATCTGTCTCTAAATCTGTTTCTGAGGAAAAATTAAAAGTAGTGAAGCAAAGTGCGATGGTGGAGAAGCTCACACAGGAACTAGAAGATGAGGTGAGTAGCGGGAATCTTCTCAAGAAAGAACTGGATGTCCAAATTGAATCAAGGGAGATGAAGATTAAAAAGTTGTAAGAGGATCTAGAATCAGTAAAGAAGGATGTGGAGAAATCCAATTCTAAAGGAATACCAAAAATGAAGGATGCCTTACACATGCTATTTGATCATCCTTCGACAAGTGATGATAAAATGAAGAATAGGTATGCTATTTCTGAAGAGAAACAACAGAATATTTCTCATCTCAAAGACCAGCAAGTTTCGGAAAAGCTGATATTGGATTCGATGAATCCCATCCTGTGCATGACAGAAAGAGATCCATGAACAGTTCTAGAAATGGAAAAGATCCTGCAGGTGCTGGAGATAGGCCTAAAAGGAAAATTACAAAAAGAAGTGATGACACGTGCTATTTCTGCGGGATTCACAGCCACACATCAAGCTTCTGTTTAGAGGCTCATGATTACATATCAGGCTGTGAAAATAGAAAATTTGCTGAATCCCAGAATAAGAAGAAGCATCCAGAGAAATCAGAGAGTAGAGTCTCTCAAAGGAAAGCATTTATAAAATGCTATTACTGTGGAAGAATGGGACACACCATGAATATGTGTCAGGAAGCTCAGGAGATCGATGCCAAAAGAAGAAAACAAGTTGCATCCACATCTCAGCAGAGAAGTGATGAAATGAGGTATGCCTTTAATAGAAAATGTTTCATATGTTCTGATCATGGGAATTTGGCCAGACAGTGCAGCAAGAAGAAAGCGGGGAAGGAAAAAGACCCGAGAAAGAGATTACCAACTCCAGTGGTACATAATGAGAAATTACACACTGGGAGACAAAGTGGTAAGGTGAAAAATAGGCTTAGAGCCATAGGGGAATCACATGGAGCTGAACGAAAGGTGTATCAGTCACCTCCTCTATCATACACACAACCACTCTCAAGGAGAGATTGTGAACAAACCTGGAAGATTAAGGGGAGATCTACTCCAGCTGTGATAAAGAAGAATGAACGTTCAATGGAGGACTCACCACCAGCGAAAAAGAGTGTGGTGACTCAGACATCTGATAAAAGAAAAATGAATAAAGAATGTGTTGAAAAATTTGCATGTCGTGTTTCACAGCGAAAAGTGGAGGAAGGTGAAAGATTCTTGCAATGGTGGAAGAAGCAGGGGAATATGGTAAGTAGAGAGGTTCCTACCCAGAGAATGAATCAAGGGAAATGGAATTTCGGTGGAACATCAAAGACAGAAATGTGTACTAGTGAGTTTAAACCCCAAATGGTGAAAAAGGCTAAGTCTGTCGAATCTACATATCAGAGAAAGGCTCCGAATATGGGTAAAGAATGCTTAGTCATATGGCCAGAGCAGTTGAAGTTGGCAAGGCAACTAGAAGAAGCAAGGAAAGAGTGTGATTCTCTGCAAGAAAGAATCAAAGGGTTGACCCATTAGGATCAACCACAATCCTCATCTTGAGGATTCAGGAAGAGAAAACCCCTCTCCCTATATATTTAAATGCTATTAACTGATGATTCATGTGTTTCAGGTTTTAGGGAGATACGATCCATGGGGTAGTGGCATCTAAGGATGCGAAGTGGAGAAGTGATTTGCTCTAGAATTTCAATTGATTCAAATCAGGTACTAGAGTTGATGAAGAAAGGGAGCAACAGAGTACAATAGGAAGTGATTGTGTTGTTAACTTTATCTCTTGTTTCCTACACCGAGTTTCAACATAGTAGGCTTAGAGATTTTGTTAATGGATCAAATCTGAGTGGAAGATGAGAACAAATGATGCAGGAGGAAAAGACATGTTATGGGTCTAAACTGTTGGGCCTAACAACCGGAAGAGTTGCATAACACTGGGGGAGCATTCTAAATCCAAATCATATTCAAGAGCCATCAATGCAATAAGTGGATGACCCAGATCAGGTGTTGTCTATCGAGATAAGACATACTGTGGGAGCTGCAGCAATGATCAAGCATTTCATGCTTATTTATTTTGATATAACATTGTGGTATTAGCTGACTGTTTTCAGGATACCAAGAATCTGCGAGAAGTAGTTGAAAGGAATGATGCCACTGAAAAATGATTCAGTGAACAAATTCCTGATGAAAGTGATGAGGTAGTAAGTAACACAGGGAGAGAAGAAGTGGCTGATAATGATTCAGAAGAAGACACTGATGATGAACAATAAAGTGTCAAGTATGTGTCTACAAGGAAGCCAAAGAGTTGAGCTAATACTGATAGATAAAATATCATTAGTGATCAGTGAGCTCTAGTTTAGACAAGAAGAATGAAATCACTGCAGCAGACATCATTACTATCATAGGTTGAGCCGAAATGATTTGCTGATGCAGCTGAAGATAAAAACTGGGATCATACCATGAATGAAGAGATGGATCAAACTTGAGAAGAATCAGACGTGGGAGATTGTTTCGAGGCCAGATGATAAAAACGTCATCAGGACAAAATGGGTCTATTAAGACAAGATGAATGAATATGTCATGATGATTCGGAACAAATCACGACTGATGTGCAAAGGAGACTCCCAGATAAAGAGTAATCAATGAGGCTGGTCTATGAAGAAGACATAAAATTTGGCGGATCTGATGAAGCACAGTGTGACACAGAGAAGGAATGGAACATTCATCTCTCAATCAAAATATGCTAAGAAGGTTCTGATGTGAGATATCAAAGCAATCCCAAAGAAAGCCACATGCTTGTAGTGAAAATAATACTTCGGTATATCAAGAGAACAGTGGAATTTGGCTTGATATATAATGGAAAATATCAGTTGGAATTATTGGGCTATACTGATGCAGATTGGGCCGGTTCAGCGGATGACAGGAATTTAACGTCAGGAGGTGCTTTCTATCTTGGCGGACTTTTTGTTTGTTATCTAATAAAGAAGAAATATTGCATTTCATTGAGCACCGCAGAAGCTGAGTACATTGCTGCCACTCAAGCTTGCACACAGTTACTATGGATGACGCAGCAACTTGATGATATGGGAGTTGAAGTGAAGTCTCCGATCAGAATCCAATGTGATAACTCAAATGCTATCAATCTTAACAAAAATCCAGTTCATCACTCAAGGACAATGCACATTGAGATCAAGTATCATTTTATCACGGAGAAAGTTGAGCAGGGAATCGTGAAGTTGGAGTATGTGCCTACAGAGCTACAGGTTGCAAACATTCTGACAAAGGCCTTACCCAAGGAAGCATTTGAAAGGCATCGACTGGCTATGGGAGTTCATTCGATTCCCCTCACTTGAAATAGTGTGGATGTGGGACACCCCCCTGTCCCCGAGGTATGATGTGTTTTTCCCTAATGTGATAATGTGTTCTCTACTCTGTTACAGACTGCAAATGAATGACCTTTGGGTTCGTTGACAAAGGGGGAGAAAAGTGTTTGTTAAAGGGGTATAAAATAGTGTTTGTTCAAGGGGGAGACAATGCGGAGAGTTGATAAATCATAATTGATACAGGGAGAAGCTGACCAGTGGAGCAGCCAGATAGGGGGAGAAATGAGAAAGGGGGAGATTTTTAAATCTGACGATGCTAGAAGTGATCGATCAAAGCATAGAAATCACGACAACTGAGGATCGTGATAAAAGAAGAACAGTGGTGTTGGAATGGAGTGAGACGGTGTCCAGCTATCAACAATTGGTATCAACTTAAGAATTCACCAATTGGTATCAGTGTGGTTTAACAATTGGTATCAATTTAAGAATTGGTATCAGTGTGGAATCGACAATTGGGGTCAGACATGAAGTGATTCATTGATGAACTTTTCATACTACCCTTCATTCTCACGCCGAGCATTGCTCATGTGGGCTTAGAGTACGTGTTATGTGAATCCTTGAATGCTATCAGAATCGCAAGAGGCAAATGGTGGTAGTGGATGGAAGAAGACTCAGTGAGGTATCAAAGTGCAGAAAATCTTTCTGAGAAGAGTTGTGAAGAGTTGTCAACAAACCCAAAGGTGGAGATTGTTGGGCAAAAATCCCTCAAGGTAACATTGTAGTATTTTTGGGTTGATTGTGTTTGTTGAGAAAGAAATTTTCCAGGGATAATTGTCGAGTTCCCGAGAAGTTGTTGACATTCCATGTTGACAAAGAACTATGACAAAGGAAAGGACGATCTGGAGGCGGTACAAAAGAGAAGTACAAGGTGGCGCCATTTCCCAGTGTTTGCCAAATTTTTGGGGTCCAAAATTTGGAGTTTGGTGAGCATCGCGAAAAGTGGATTTCCATGAAGAGCCTAATTTCATATGGCAAAGGCATGAATTTCGCGATGATAGGATGCATGGTTTGGAAATCGTGAAGACCAGAAGAATGGAGGCGGTGATGCTTCGCGATTACGTCAAGCTTCGCGAACGGCAGAGGCTGAAGCGCATCACGGCGGTGAAGGGCTTTGCGAGGGAGCTTTGTGGCGAAGGCGCGAATAAATGTTGGGCTTCGAGAGGGAGCTTCACGAGGGAGCTTCGCGGCGAAGTCGCGAAGGTATGTTGACGGTGATTCTTCGCGACTACGTCAAGCTCCACGAACAGAAAATTGCCGTGGAGCTTCGCGATTTGGACAGAATTCCGGAAAAAACTTTGGAGCTTCGTGATTTGAGATGACTTGGCGTTGACTTCGTGTGGAAGGGATGAGGGTCGGTGGAATTACCTATAAATAGAGGCCGACCCCCTCGAGAGAAGTAGAGAGCTTTTTCATAGAATATCATTCGCTCTCGATTTGCGGAGGTGGTTCGCGGAGCCAGTGTGCTTCGCGAAAGAGGAGCTTCGCGGCGGCTATTGTACCTCCGCAAAACCTGCGAGCTCCGCCTTGGATTACTTAGCTTCACGAGGGTCGTTGATTTGCGACGGCTTGAGCATCGCGAGAGTGCTTCGCGAGGGTGCTTCGCGAGTGAGCTTCGCGAAACGGCAGGAGCTTCGCGAAGGCTTGTTGAGCTTCGCGAAATTGGGAGCTTCGCGAAGTAGGGTGCTTTACGAAGGTGTTTCTAAAGGTTGTTTCCCAGTGGTCAGAGGCAAAGTGCTATTCATCAGTGGATGAAAGTTGAACTTCAACAGAGCATCTAAATACAGAGAAAGATGCATTCCTTAATGGAAATGAAGAGACCTACAGGTCTATAAACTGTGATTGGATTCCCTTCTAGAGTAGTGAGCTTAGGAAGAGGAAGAAGGTGATCCTCTCCACCGACAGTGAGCCAGAGAGAGAGAAACAGGGAGTGACCCTTAGGAAAGCAGTGATCTGACCCTAAACATTGTATAGGCAGTGAGCCTGGGCATAGAAGTGATCTAGCCCGAAAATTGTAATCCACAGCTAGTGAAGTCTAGTGGAATTGGTACGACCGGAAACTTGTCGGCGTATGCTCCTTGGACGTAGCCCTTTGCGGTGAACCAAGTAAAAATCTCTGCGTCTACCTGTTTATTTGCCTGCATTGCATTTAAAGCATCATCATCAGATAAAGGAGAAAGTAAGTGATCATAACATACACACAAGTGCAAACAAAGTGACCCTTGTAACAAAGAGGTCAAGATCCAGCGGGGCAGGAAGAACTTTGAAAAAGAATATCCATACCCTGATTCACCCCCCCTCTCAGGGTATATAGGCCCCTATTGGTCCTAACCCTTTATAATGTTTTTCAAAATGGTAATTTTCAACATTATTTACAAAAATTCAAAGGAATGTTTCCTTTTATTGTATTGGGCGTTAACAGAATTTATTTTCGCCAAAAATGTTTTATGATAATTTTCTTATTCTTTATGTTTTAAATGGTTTTACAAGGAGAATTATTTAATGAAAGTTTATTCAAAATATTTCTCTTTAATTTTATTCTATCCTTAAAAGACTTTATTTTACTACAAAATATATTATTCTGATAAATTAATGGTCATATCTCATATCTTGGTTAATTTTGTGGTCATTAAATTTCTCATGGAACATTTAATTTTTTCTGATAATTTTTCATAGAAAATATCAATATATTTTTTATCATGGATATTCTTATTGCCTAAAACATGATTTTCACTTAGGGTGTTTTTCTAATTGACTTAGTGGGGAGATGATGATATTCCACATTATTTACTCAATACATGTATTTATTTATAAATCCTATTATTATTTAATTAAATTGATTATTCAATATATAATTATTTTATTGGAATTAGTTAGTGAGGGGTGGGTCTTGTTTTATCCCTTATAGGCATCGGTAGATCTCATGATACAAATTATTTTCGGTATTTGGTATATGCATCACATATTTACATATGTTTTCTTGGAATAAGGCATTGATTGTAAGATTATGATGTGCATGATGATGCATTCCATAATTATGAAATTAGTTATTGATTCACATGTGGTTATTCTTATAGTTATGATATCCATAGATATGTTTCTATATTATGTGATTATTTATATGGAACTCTTTTATTGTAATTTATAATTTCCATATTATTCTTCACACTTACATTATTGATTAAATGAAATTCTTTTCAGGTATTTACATTTCTGTATTAATTATTCCATATATACTCAAGATAGCTTCCACTGTATGTAACCCTTACTAAATATCCAAGCTCACACTTATTTTGTTTCATTTCCCCATGACATGAATAAGGTATCTTTAAATGAGTTCAAGGTTTTATAATTTTTTTTACTTCAACTTTTTTTTTAATTTTTTCTTACTAATGTAAAATGAGAATTATTTTTTTATTTGGTTATTTAAGACTAATAAAATATTTAGTCCTTATATGTGATCTCTTTTTATTTTGTGCCAATTTGATTAAATAATCACTAACCTCAGGTTGCTGGAGTCGGGGTATTATAGTTGGTATTATAAACAATTTTAAAAGAAACATTTATTATTATATTTATTTAAACATTTATTAGGGAAAATAAAACTATTAAATACTTTGAGGATATGTCTAATTCTAGTATAATATTATAACGGTTTTTTAAGATAGAAATTGTGTGGTTTTTTAAATAATAATTCCATGTATGGATACTATAAGTGAATGTGTTTTTGAAAAAAATTCATCAAGTGGTAATAATCCCACAAAGATTTAGTAGAATATATATCGGCCATCATTGTAGTGAGTGTTCCATTAATGTATACCTAGTTTGACACTCCCAAGAGATATGTTTGGGTTAGATCATATGTTCTTTATGAACCATTGTAAATCATTTGAAAATATGATAACCAAGGATAAGTGATATTGAACTTAATGTTTCATAGATTATAAATAAGGTGTTATGATTTATAAATTTTATAAATTATTTTCCATGATGTCTAAATATAAATATTTTTTCTCAAACTATGGTTTTTGGGTTTTAATAGTGGATGGAATCAAGAGGATTTATGTTAATTATAAATATTATGGTCAATGGTATGATTGTCCCCATGAGAAACTAAATGAAATAAGAAATATAAGGAGAAACCTTGTGATTATTTCTAATTATCGATCATGATATATGATTAACAATGTATACTTTGGTGAGTTACCTAACATATCAAAAAAAGAGAAATATGGAATTTAAATGTAGTTTATGTGATAAGATACATCGGAAGAAAAGGATTCAATATCCTATATATAGATAATGTCAGAAGAGGATCTTGGGGAAATGTATAAAGGGAACAAGAAGATGTTTTATATATTGAAAAAGAGGCCATCAAGAAATAAATTTTCAATTAAAAAATTCATAATATGAAAGTTAAGGAGAAGGATCAACAAGGTCATGAAAATAAAGGATTAGAAATGTTATATTATATATATTTTAAGGTGATGAATCGATAAGTAATATATAATAGGTATGAATTATTTTAGAATGTACTATGAAAAGAAAATACGAGTAGATTGATATTGAGAAAATGTGATATATGTTTCAAATTTCTAAATGTATAAAGGATGCATTATGGAATATAAAAACAAAGCTCGGTTAGAAGTTTTGAAGGATTTTTAATGATCGATGCACTAATATATTGAATGTTATGATGTATTGATATTTATTGAGTGTATTTTGAAATCCAAGGATTATTATACTGATATTTAATGTAATGAAGTTGTATAGAAGGGTTGGAAAATATGAATTATGGGAGTATTTATTGAAAGCTATTGATAACCTTAACTATTAATATGATATTTTATATTAAGGTAATTATGGGTTATTACCATATGGGTAAATATGTTTTATCATATAGGTAACTATAAGATTAAAAAGTGATTTAATGACCAAGTGATTAATTATATTTTTAGAGAATATTATTTTCTAGGATGATATTTCATTAGAGTTATTAATATCAAGTCAACATGTGGAACAATATCTATTTTATAGTGGTTTTATAGTGATTCAAGTTATTTTCACAAATTATTAGTATATTCCAGAGAATATATGATCAAGGGATTCACATGTTTAGTACGTGAAATAATGTGCCACTTTATGTTTTATAGGGATAAATGTTTCATCAAATCATTCACATTTTTTTATTTGAATTTGGTAGACATATTTTAGATGAGTCTTAAGGTTAACTGTTTATGGAATGGATTATGTTGATTTTTGGGGGTTATTTTTGAGGTTATATAGATTAATGTATTATATTTATCCATATTGGATAAATTATACTAACCATTTTGTATTTTTTAAGTATTTAGAGAAATAAGGAATTAATTTTCATTATTTTATGAATTTTAAGACATGTTAAAGTTAATTTTAATGTTTTAGGCATGAAAAATTAGTCTTGAATTTTTACTACATGGAATAATAAATGAAGTGAAAATTAATAAAATAACAACCAAAGAATGATATTATAGTTATAAAATGGTAAGAAATCAAATAAGTACATTTTCTTATTTCATATTATTGATAAAATGTAAATCCCTCAAACATTGGAAAAATATCTTGAAATAAAAAAGGTAAGTCTTTTACCTTCATTTTAGATGAATTGATTTGTTTTAACCTCTCATTGATTTTTGGTTTTGTGGTAGTTAACTTTGTCATGACTATATTCTATGTCACTCTATATTATCTAATAGCTAGTAGTTTTCTCATATATTTATACATTTTGGCATCCCATCAATTTTTTCATTATTTAGGAACCCAAATATTTGTTATTTCAGCTAACCTTTATCCTTCCAAATAAAACTTTTAAAAGAAGTTTTGTTATCCCTCTGTATGATGTGGGATTTCAATAAAGATATTTTTAAAAATCGAACATTTGATGACCAAAGTAAAATTTTGAGGGAAAAATTTGTGAAAATAGGGGAAACTGTAAGACCTAAAAAAATATTTTAAATTAATAAAAAACTTGATATATTTCTTAGCATGAAACACCTAGCTTTAAGTGAATTGGTACATATTATAAAAATATTATTGTCTAAATGTGACCAAGCCATTGAATTAGTGGGTATGAATTTGTGTAACCAAATTATGAATCATATTTATAATGGTATTAATCAATAAAATTTTATTGATTAATTTTTATTAAATAAACACTTAATTTTTTTGATGTAATTTTTATACTTTAAAAATACATTTTTCTACAAAAATGATTTTATTTCATTTTTATGTGAAAATTATAAATAATTAATTTTTTTAGAAATTTAATTTTTTAAAATGGAAATAAATTTTGTAACCAAAATATCAAAATTAACTTAAGTTATTTTTTATGGATTTTTATGAAATGATTTATTTTTATGTGAATAGAGAAAATTATAAATTTTCCAAATAGTTTGATTTATTTTTGTTAAATAAAGTCATTCAAAAATATAATTATATTTTATATTTTGACTTAATTTAAAATTTGATCTATTTGATCTAATTAATTATATATGGATATACAATACTCCTGTATTTGATATAAGTAAATTTTTATGCTTAAACACACATTTTTCTCAAAATTGATTTTTGTTCCGTTTTATGCATTTATATTGAAATTCATTTTTGATTAATATAAAGACCGAGTCATGAAAAATTTATACCATATTTTGAATGAGGGGGTTCAAATTTGGTAAATAGTTCCATTTATTTTTAGTCATTGTGAATAGTAACTATTGTAAATATTTTTAATCTCCATAAAGGTAAAATGGGTAAAACATGGTTAAAACTATGAGATAAGGTCTCAAAATCATCCCAAAACTTGGAATTACTTCATTAGATGGGAGTAGTTTGACTATATCCACCCTAAATTTTAACATAAGATATTTTAGTTCCATTTTCCCTTAAAAATTACATTTAGACTATTTTAAGTAAAGAAAATTAAAAAAAGTCACTCTCTAACTTTTAGATTTATTTTATATGATCACATTTGGATAAAAATACCTCATTAATGAATATAAAAGTTTATTTTGAACATTATTAATTTATTTTATAATTATAATTTATTTTTAATTTTCAGTAATGATATAATTATCTTAAAATCTTACATGACGCTGACATAGTTCTTGTGGAAGCTGTAGAAAAATCAAAGTAAATGATTTTTAAAACATAAAAATTAACAATTTGAATGAAATATGGTATAAAATGAATTTTATGGTTAATAATAATTTATAATTTTTGTTTAAATAGTTTTAATTTCAATTGATTTTTTATCGTATGTCTTTAATGTCAAATTAAATGAATAGTGTCAAAAATAACATTAATGATATTTTATGAAAAATAATATTTTACCAAATTATTTTCAAATCATAAAAATAATTAAAATGGAAAAGTATGATAAAAATGGCCTAATGTTCAATCCCATGGAATTTATTAATCAATTTTTATCTTATATGTAAAATTATAAACCTTTATGATTGAAAAATGTGTTATTATGGTTAATGTCAAAATGGGTTTAATAGGGGTAATATAAAAATATAAGGATAAAAATGACCTATAAACATTCTTAAACCACATTGGTTTGTTGGATTTTAACATTAAACTTATCACCTTTTAATATGAGTCTTTTTGGATCTAATTTTCCATGAAAGTGACTTAATAATATTTTAAAACATTGAAATATTACAAATGTTCCACTCACGTCAATTATAAAAGAAAACCCATCCCCTCCATTATTTCCACAAATTTGTGAAATATAGCGCAACCACACCCTAAAAAAATATCTTATAAAATTTCATAGGCATGAAATATGGGTTCTAGTATTTTAAAAATACTATTCCAAGGGTCTTTAAAAATATATCTATGGGACGAACACTGAAATAGAGGTAATCATATTTACCAAATATTTCAAGATTATTTCTTCTTCCACTTACTTTAAATATATTATAACCATCATAAAATAATGAATCTATTTTCATAAATATAAATAGGTGTTATTATAATGATGTATTTATTATTTCCACCTCTTTTTGATTCTATGTAAGTGAAAACATTGGTCATGCATATGAACAACTTACCTTATCCATGTAGAGGGGTAATTTGATTTTCACCAAACAATTTCATGGATTATTATAAATATGTAAATAATTATTATATATGATATTTATTAAATATTTATTCTTCTATAAATATAATACATCATTTACCTTATTACCTTTACATTTGTTGGAAAACGATAACGTTGCTCATGCGCACATGTGTATCACTACCTTTATATAGCGATGTGATTCAGTTTTCATTTACTCTTTAAAATCATGATAATAAGAATATATTTAATGACTTTATATGACATAATAATGAATTTTTAAAGGTGAATTATTGTAATGACATATAGTTTAATAAACAAAATTCCATTTTTGAATGAATAAATGCATTATTAAGTAATATAGTTATAGAAAACCCATGGAATAATTTGGTTATTTTAGACCATTATATCATATATCAGATTTAAAAGATCACTAAGCATCATAACCAATGAAAATATATCCATTTTAAAATGACCATTAATATTAGTATATTAAGGGTTATAATAAATTCCAATTGTGATAGAAGGAAGGAGTGATGGCCTTTACCTCTAAGATCGTACCTTATAAAGATAGTTTATTAGAGCTTCCGAGGAAGAAAACATCACTATGATTTTACATCAACCAATCCCAATATGATATTCAATAACTAATGCATGAGGGATACTGTTTATGGGAGAAGTTCAAAATCATCGAGATCACGAACCAAAATTTGTTTTCCAAACCACCCTAAGAAAATCTCACCATCACACACCTTACCCTTAGGGAATTCAATAGTGTAATAAAGTGATACATATCTAGACCCTCATAGTATGAATCTGTATATTTTTTTTCAATAAAGTAATTATTATATATATTCATTTTTATTATCACCATTTAAATGATTAGATAATGAGTTTGATAAAAAATTATATTTTGATACGATGAAACACAAATTGTATTTTTGGGAAATATATCATTTCAATCAAGACAACATTTTTATGAATTTAAGTATTTTTGAAATAAATGATATTTTAGTAAAATATTAATATTATATAATATTTATTAAATATAAATGATAATATAATTTTATGATGTCAAATGTAATTCCTTTAAGAGTCAGAAAACTGTTATTGTAAAAAAAACCCAATATTTTTCAATAAATGGGGATATTTAATTTTAAAGTGAAAATTAATATATTTATAGAAATATTTTAAAATATTTTTAAAAAATAAGAATTATTTTTTAAATAATCACGTTGAAATTATCAATTAGTGAATTTTTCCCAATTTTCTGAGACATTTAAATTTTTGGGTCAAAATTAAATACGGTATAAATAAATGGTATTTATTATGACATCATACAATCCCAAAAGTGATCTAATAAATATTTTAAATATAATATATGACAAAAATTATGTCTCCCCTTTAAAAAAATTATTTTTTATGCCACTTTATTAATTTTATAATCCTTTAATTAATCCTTCAAAATCTAAATTATAATTTAAGGTTTTAAAATCAATTATTTATAAACACAACTCATTTACACACCAAAAAGGGAATTATTCTAATGGGTTATATTTTTATACTTATAAAATAATGAAATACACCCCTATTTTATAAAAACCATGGGCAAAAACCATTGTATGGTTTGTGTTTTTTAGTAATTTATTTTACAGAGTCCAAAACCAAATTTTAGAAATCAATAAAGAACCAACCTCCCTTTTTCTATATAATCCCACCCAACCTCCCATTCCACATCACTAAAAAATCTTTGACAACAAATTAAATCATATATTCACTCTATATATCCCTCCTAAGGTTCCCCTAAGTTCTTAAGAAGATCCTCCCAATCTTTAGGATGTTTCTTTACAATGTAAGGGATCCTGTCCTTCTCCTCTTTATACCATATATCATAGGAATTCATATTTGATTTGGGTCTCATCAAGAATCTATTTTCAATGTGCATTTCTTTACTCATAGCTTATCTCTAGAAAAACTATGTGGGCTTAAACTCAACCAGTTTGGTTCTCCCCATCTCAACTAAGAACCTATTTTTCAATTATATAACTCTATATTACTTGGGTGTATTAGAGCACTACAATAAAACTTTATCCAATCCATTAAAAACAGGATTAAAAGAATTACATGTAAATTACATTCCATTATTATCTCTTATATTCTATATATAAATCCCTATCTCTTTCCTATATTATATTATAAATTTTTTGAACATCTCTATTACGTCTAACTTGTGTTTTATAAACATCTTATTTTTCATCCTTGTAAATTAATCAGTAAATTTAATTAATTATATATCTCATTTAGTATATTTTTGTGTCATTATAACATGTCAATATGAATTAACTAATTCATGTGGTCCAGTGCACTGAATTTATACATTTTTGTTGCATCATTACACCAATTCCACTTTTAGATAATTTCAAAAATATCTTATCCTTATCTATTGAGACTACACATGTCTCTGAATAAATTTACCTATGAAATATTGTATAAACTCCACAAAAAAGGTTTATATGTCTTATATAATATATTTTTTCTCTTTTTAATATTAAATAGAAATAATTACTTTTGTCTTCAATTTGGAATATATTACCACCAATTGTTTCACATATAGTGATAATTAATCCAAATTTTATGACCATGATGAGATAAGTTTTTCATTGGGAAATAAAATTATTCCCATAAAAAATAAGTTCAATTTCACTGAATATTTTATGTTTTATCTCATTAACAAATGAAAAATATTTATATTTTAGCTTTGGAGATTCAATCTCAGTTGTACAAATTCATTTAATCTTTAAGGAAAGTTAATTCCCAAAAGTAACTATACATCCATATTTTTTTAAATGTTATTTATTTTTTGGTATCTATATTAATATGAGATGAAAAACCACTATCAAGAATCAATGACTTGATTGTATTTATTGATTTATAATACAAATCAATAAGAAAGGATTGTTCAGTTTTGTCTCTTCTCTAACAATTCATTTCTTGAGAAGCATGATGAGTTTAAGCTTGAGGAATTTTCATACATTCATCAACATAGTGACCTTATTAGTTAATCCTTTAGTATATTTCATCAATAAAATCAAATCTATTATGAGTATGCACTAATGGTTGTTTTTATTCATAGGATTCTACCTATCATAATTATTCTTTATTTTAATTAAATTGATACCCTTAAATTCATGCTTTCTCTAACTCTATCAGAATGACATGTTATATAGTAAAAAATATTACTTATCACCAAAAAATATACAAGACCCACAATTTACTTTAGAACCTTATCTCCCATGGAATTAATTATTTTTATATGTAACTCTTCTCTTTCTTCAATCTATAGTCATTAATTACTTTTGTTTTTTACATGAGGAAGCATTAATTCTAGATCAATCTCTATCTTTTCTTGATGTAGAGGTAGTATTCCCATGATGATATAGAATCTTAGCCTCTGAGCGGCTTTTCCTCTCCCATCTGTGAAGACTAGGGTATCCCTCTTTGGCCTCACTTCCCCTCCCATCTCCGGTCCAAATCGTTCTCGAGCAGGCTTTCTCTGAATTGTCTTGGCGTGGGGTGGCCTGGTCAGCTTCTTCCAAATCGTCTCGGTTTGACGTGACTTGGTCGGTCCTCGCATGACGTGGCTTGTCCAGATTCCTCGAGATCATCTCGGAAAGCTGCGACTTAGCGACGGTGCGACGCGGTGGGTTTTAGATTGGTTCAGCGGTGTCTTTGGCTCTCAACAAAATCATGTCTCAGTGGATAACCAACTTAGGTCTGCGTGCGGCTCGGACGGTCTGTACAGACGTTGTGAAGTGGATCTGGCTCTGGTTCATTCTAGAGTAGCTAGGATCCGCCTTTGGCATGATTCTGGTGATGGACGATGACAGATTTGAGTGGGCCAGAGGGGGGAGGTAATAGTTTCCAGATATTTTGTGATGATTTTGCAGGTTTTAAGGTTTGGTGATGTTATTATTTGGTTCGGTTAGCTACGATTTTTGTGATCTGCTGTTTTTCTTGTTCATCTATGTTAGATTTGGGGCTGTTCTGTTCTTTTCGTGTTGGTTCTGGGATGTGGGAAATGTTGTTTATGGTTTGAATGGTTTGACATTATGGTTGAGTTTTGTGATGTTTTGATGTGGTTTAAATCTGTTGGAATGGAGATGCACTTGGACTTGAACACATGGATCGGGCCTCAGAGGTGGTTCCAAAGCAAGTTGTTCAACATTGTAGTACTTTACAGATTTGGATGTTTGAGAGGGTATGGAGCCATCCATCGGATTAGGCCTATAATTTGACACATGAAACTTGCTTGCTGTTCAACCATGCAATGATGGAGAGATTTACTATGATTTTATACTGGGGAGGGGTGCTCCAAGTTTTCTGTTTGGTTTGTCTCTCTGGACCTTCAGGTGTGATTTTTTTTAAGTCTATGATGTCTATTTGGGTTCTTCCCCTTCTTTTATTTAAAGGGGGATTACTTATAATAAAAAAATTAAGGCCTTCGGGCCGTTGGATAGAGGTAGTATTCCCAATATTTTTCTCTACCCAATATTTTAAATATTTTTCTATAGAGCACGAATGATTAGATAATATTGATATAATATTTTTATGATTTGTTGGAGTTGATTTTAATCAAGACTTTGTGCAACAACTATCAACAATTTTTGATGAATCTAACTTTTTTACACAGTTTTATTTATAGTTATATCTCATTTTATAGGGTATTTTTATATTTAAGGCACATCGATTATGTCTTGTTAATTCATATTCCTTTTTAATAAATTTCTTTTTAAAATCCTTTAATATTTTTTCTTGTTTAGAAACCATTAATTTGAGATGTTTTATCTCCTCAATGTATGTATTATCATTTTTGTGATTTACCTTTCTTTATCTTTTCAGCCACTTTCTTTAGGGATATGATTTCCCTCTTTTTATTGAAGTTCTAGTTGGTACATTATTCAAACCTAGATTTCAACATGTTCTCATTATAATTTTATTCAACTTATTTATCAAAATTTGAGGTTTATTCAATTTTTTAAAATGATATATAAAGTACATAAATTTACAATAACTTTATCTTTATGTTGAAAACATTTAGTTTACTTTTGTTCCAATTCTTTTATCAGATTGATTTTTCCACTTATAATCTTCTAAGAACAAGCTATAAATAGCCAAATTTAATCACACATGAAGAAATTTAGTGGAATCTTCCCATTATACCTACCCCTCACTTTTTTAATTTTATTTGTTATTATAGCTTGGATCCTCTTATAATCTTCATCCTTTTACTAATTATATTTTGATTCATTAGAATAATCGACTTCCTCCTCCTTGATTTTATGTATGTACATTGCTTTGAATTCCATCTCCCACTAGAAATTCTTCTTGAAAACGTGGTTTCCAAAATATTATATTTTAAAAGTGAACTATGGAACTCATTAATAGTTATGTCATCCTTTTCATCCAATGTAGGAAAGTTTTCATAAATTTTTAGGAAATTTCCTTAATATTTTCTTGAAAATGGTTGTCTTCTAGAGATTCCCCAATACCCTATATGTTATTGACAATCTAATTCCTCTACATTTTATAGTCATTTATATTCTCTAAATAAAAAATTATAATATATTTGAATGTTTCCCTCCATATATATAGTTTGGATTTTTTCACTTTGAAATTACCTATATAAATTTCTCAAGCTTATCCCACATCTATTTACTAGTTTTGAGTCCCATCACCTTTCTGTATTATTTTTTAGATAATGAACTCAAAATTAAATTTCTTTCTTTTACATCAACTTACATATTTTATTTATTAGAAAATACAAGTGGTGAATTCCTCTTAAGTGGTATAAAACCCACTATTATAGTATAAAAAATTCAAGATCTATGAAATAAGAAATGAGATCGTATTATTCTCCCAACTATGAATATTGTTTCTATATAATATAAGAATATCTAAGATATTAATATATTTACAATTCTGAATTTTTATTTTTTTTAATATTGGATCTTTTATAGGGAACATGGTTAGCTCAAATTACACTTTATATTTCCAGGTTAGTGGAGATGCATCATCGAGAATGGGGTGAGGGTTATGATTTAGTGATTTTATTTTGTAATTTATTCATCAAAATCAACCTATGTGACTGGTTAAATTCTAAATCTACCATATTTAAACCTAAATTTGACTCAAATGATATTGAAATGAAATAAATTTTAGGAACACACATATTTTTTACAAGGATATCCCTCAACATGGGTGACAAAACCCTTTTTTTGGAACAAGATTGAGATACATATATTCACTATATTACTCAAGTGTATTCAAGAGTAGGGAAGAATGCATCCTTGAATCCTATGAAGCTGTCTAAGTGATTACAGGAGAAGGATAAAATATATAATTGAAGCTTTGTAATGAGAAAGTATTTATCTCACAATAGATGTTTGGATGAGGTTATATTGGATCCCTCTATTATTCAATAATCACCCTTATCCTATGTTGTGAATATGATTTTTAGTGTGCTATTGGATGCATTTTCATTAGAAAGTAAGATATTACTCATAAGTATAATTTCTTAAACTACCAAAATATCCAAAAAAACACTATATTCATATTCGTATTATTCTCAAGCTTTTCGAAAGACTAGAGTATATGTGAGGTAATTAAAGCACATTTCATTTTATTCTTTGTTAACAAGAAGAATTCACATGATCATCCTACAATACTACTTTAATCAATACAGATGATCAACCATAGTATGGTACTCTTATGTCTTTTACCCTTTATCTCTCTTTGGTATAGTAAATCAATAGCGTTATTCAAAATCTACTCATTCTTTTTTAAACTCTTCTATATCATTATTTTTGTTAAAAAAATAATATTAACAATATTTCATTAATTTAAATATGTAAAATCTCTCGTCAAATTGTGGAATCCCATTTAATACATGTCAAAGTATATTAATTATAAAATACTCTAGTTTTATTCATCATTTCTTTAAAAACGTTTTCTATTTCAAATCCCAAAAACATGATATCAAGACACTCTTATTTAATTCTTTACTAATATTGGACATAATTATAGGTTAATCACTAACCTATAATAGTTTTGTCTTAATGGTAAGAAACAAATCATTGAAAATTATGTCACCATGAATCTTATAATGGTCTAACTAGTTAAACATTATGTATCACCTTAGAGATCTCAAAAAACCTTAAGTTTTGTGTTTAAGTCCCTTATATATCATATGAAAACTTTTAGTAACTCTTTTTTATTTTCCTTTTAACCATTACATATGTGGGGGATAACTAAGTACATTGAAAAATTCCTTTATAGTGATCCTTATGTATTAGGGAACTAACAATTTTATATCATAGCATGTTTTAAGTACTTTTCCAAATATCATACCATGTTGTGATAAATATTTGATATTTAGAAACATTTCATTACACGTTATGGTGATTTCCAGGAATTTTTCACATTATTATTCTTCTACTCAGATATATTTTTACATATATTTGTGTGGTTCTTCCATTTGTAAATTTCTTGTGACCAATAAATTTATATATGTAATTTTTACTTTGACGTATCATAACATGTCTCTAATGCTTTTACAAATTTAAATTTGTCATTTATGAACTACTAATATATATCCAATGTAATCTTAGACTTCCTATTATTTATTCTATGTGTTTTCTAGTATTTTTGTGTTACACTATTTAAGAAACCCTGAGACATTATTTTGATTTTTTGAGTTTTAAGAATAGAGAAGACTCTTGGAGTTACCAATATATATTATAGGAATGTTTTGGACTTTTTTGATTCCTCTATGATCTATAACTTATAGAACTTATTTATATGGTTCATAAATCCACATAAAACACCCTAAACTATCTTAAATATACTCAAAAACATTATCCTCACCTAAAACACATACAAAATAGATTCTACTGATTTTTAAAAAGGTTTGATAGGAAATACAACACATTATCAAAATTTTTATGGTTTTATAAATATTTCCCTTTATATTTGTTGTCAATTTAAACAAATCACCCAAAATTTTATCAAAGCACAAAATTTCTAAATTAGAAATATCTTTGAACCACACTTCTAGTGATTTTCATACCATGAAGACAATCAAATTTTATCCAAGTGATTTTGATTCCCCCATCAATATATACACTCAATTTTCCCTCTCTTTACATGAAATAAAACATTGGATTCAAAATAGAAATACAAAAGAGATATGAACTTATCCCAATTAAAAATATAATCCAAAATATTGTGGGGAATGATAAATCACCTCAAGTGAGAGGAAAATGCTAGATATTCATATTTAGTCCCATAATTTAAAATCTATCCTTAGGTATGGTCATTTTGAATATATCAACACGTTGATCCATTTAAAAAATTAATTATAGCCTTAAATATCCATTTTCATTATTTTATTTAGTGAAATGAAATCTTATTTCAATGTTTTTAGATCTAAAGTGTTTCATTGGATTATTGGAAATATAATTTATAATTTTATTATCACATGAATTTTTTAATGGATTATCAATGTGAACCTTAAAATATTAAAACTTTTCTCTTATATATATCTTTTGTGTCCAAGAATTTTTAGTTTCCACATACTCAAAATCTATAGTAATTAAATTCACTTTGTTTTTCTTATTAAAATGAAACCAAAAAATGTTTTCTACCAAAAAGAATATTCCACCTAAAATATATTTCCATTCATCATAGTCTCTAGCCTAATAAACATTAGTGTATCTATAGAGGTTCAGGTGTTCACCTATTTTATACATCATCCCAAAATTCAAGGATCCCTCAATGTATTTGAGAAATATCTTAGAATAAATCATGTGTAATTATTTTGTATAACTTTTAGATATTTCACCTAATTTCACTTCATAAGAAATGTTAGGCCTTGATGTGATGAGATAAAGAAAAATTTTAATTATCCTTCTGAATTCTTTCCATCTTTCATTTTTCCCTCTATCACAATTTCTTAGATTCACCCCAAATTTTATGGATGTAGAATCCTATTTAGAATATTTTATTCTAGCAATATTTATAAATTCCCTGGTATATTTTTTTGGGATAGAGAAATAGAATATTATTTTTACACAATATATAATCATAATATGAAACTTATCTATTCAAACATAGACATTTCAAAATGACTCTTCATTTTCCTTAAAATTTAAACATAAGTGTACTCATTTTCTATAAAAATAAAAATTATGTGGTATACATAAAAAATGAAAATAAGAGTATCTATTCTCATTTACATCACATAATGGCTGCTTCTATATTTTTTTAGTAAAATTTATTTCTCTCAGGAAACCATCTAGCTTTGAATACTATGCTTTAGGGGACTATTTTAGCATATATAGAGGATTATTAAGTATACACACCATAGATCCATATTTTTCAAGAACACAACTTTGAATTTTTTAAATATAAACTACTTATTTATAGTCCCCATTAGAGAAATAATACTTGATATCTAGTTGTTATATTTTTTAATGCATATGATATAGAATAACCAGAAACATCCTTATGTAATCAATTATTTAAAAAAGGGAAAATATATCTTCAAAATAAACTTTTTTAACCTGAGATTAGTTTTTTACACTATTTTGGCTTTATTTCTTGAAATATCACCATTTTTATTGAGTTTGTTTTTGAACACATGATTGGTTCTAATAACATTCTTCCTTTAAAGTATTATAATTGGTTACTAAGTGATATTATTATAAATCTTATAAAACTCTTCATTCATTTCATATATACATTGTTTGAGCTCAAAAACCTCAATAAATAATTGTGGATAAACTTGAGAAATAAGGGATGTTTTATTGTCAAGTATCAACCTTCTTATAACATGAACTAGTGTATTCTAATATCCAATTATATATATTTTTGGTTTCTCATGATTGTAAAGAATCTTATGTTTCATTTAATCATTCTATGTAGTTCCATTATCATCACTAGTCCAATAGGATTCAATATCAATATTATCTAGTTCAATTCTAGCTTCTTTGTCATATATTTTCCCATAAATTTGATAGCATTCTTCATCAGAGATTTCTAAATATTCCCCATTTGGATCATCAAAGTTGTTTTTATTTTCAATAATTATTACATCATAATAGTATACCCAATTATTCATATTTTTCTTCTAGCACATTTATCTTCTTCCAGTAGATAAATATACCATGAATATTTCGTTCTCTACCTCTTATTCAAACTTTCCCAAATTTTAATTTTTATTCTTTATAAAACACATACTTATAAAAAAATATAAAGTATTTTAAATTTAGTTTGTTATTTAACCACATATCATAATAATACATATTTAATTTGGGTTTTAATAAGAATTTATTATTAATGAGGAATGTTGGACTCACAACTTATCTCTAGAAAAAACATTTAGATCTTAAATTCTGCTAGCATAGTTTTACCCATATCAACTATGGTATCATTTTTTTATTACTAAAACTTATTTTTAATGGGGTATATGAGGAGAAATATTCCAATTAATGAAAATATAAGATTCAAATTAATTATTAGTGATAATTATTACATTATGAGTTCTTAGATTTTTGGAATAACCCATTAACTATTTCTCAACTTCTCTTCTAAAATTTTTAAGCATATCCACTGACACTAATTTTTGATTCATAAACATAACATTAGTCATATTTATAAATTCATCAGTAAATGTAATGAATTATAAATCATAGTTCTTGTAATTATGTATCATTATCTAATAAAAATATGAATTAATTAATGAAAGTGGAAGAGTGAAATGAATTTTAACCTTTTTGTGACATCATTGCACCATTTCCCCTTTTGGCATGTTTCAAAAATATAATCTCTTTATCTCATGAGATAAATCATGTATCATAACACATATAAATTTGTAATATTTCTTAAAATAATTTATAAAATTTATATAATTTCTATATTCCATATTATGTTATCATATTTTTGATCATAAATAACGAGAATTAATTATGTCCTCAATTTAGAAAATACCACCACTAGTTTTTTTCACCCATAATTGTAATTCTTACATAATTTTTTTTGTCTTGATGAGATAAGTGTTTATTTTGAAAATAATTTCATTTCACATAATAAAAATATTTTATTAAATTCAATATTTTTTTTAGGTATATCAATAAACCAAAAATATTTATAATTAAACTTTTGAGCTTCAATCTTAGCAATACAAATTTCTTTAATATTTAATAAAAATTCATTACAGAAGGTAATTAAACATAAATAATATTCATTGATATTATTTAAGATTAAATTTAATAGTTTTGTTTATATAATTAAGAGGTGGATGGGTTGAATCAGTGATATATTTTGTTTTTATGATTAATTTTTTTCTAAATCAATCTTTGAGACTAGTTAATTTTTGATCTTCTCAAAGTGTCTCTCTTAGAATCACTCGAATACAGAAAAATATAATAATTATAGGTCACATTTATTTTTAAAATGTTTGAAATTAGTTTGAATAAATTATATTTTCTATGTTCCATTTGAGTTTTAAGACCTATATTTTCACTATGAATCACCATGAGAAAAATTACAAACTATCTCCCAAAAAGCATATCAAACAATCATCTGAAGTGCCCAGTATCGTGATTATAGTGGCCATATCCCAAAGGGTTCATTATATTATCTTTCTTTATTTGATGTTATCTCCAAAAATATAATTCTTCAATCTCACATCCATTTCATTATATTATGTCTAACTAGTTCTTCAATGGATCTCTACAACCTTCTTCTAATAAGTCGTTGAAATGTTTTGTCTCCCAGTGTAGTGTATATATAACCCTTATTCCACTTCATGTTATCACATCCAAATATTTAATTGGATCACTTGTCTTGGATTAAGTATTCTTATAAAAATATGACAATATCATAAGACAAGAATTTTTTACTTCTTCTCGCCACTTATCAGTCACATTCTATTATATAGTTTTATCATAGTACTTTTTCCATTCTTCCTCATTGAGCATAGAGCTCTCTTAAATGAATTAAACTACTTAATATTTTATACTAAATATATTATTCATGAATAATATTTTTTGGTCCCCATTCTTTAATTTTTTTAAGATTATTTAGAATAAAGTAGTGTTAAAGGATCTAACTATCTTATCAATTATTATTTATTCTTTTAGCCCATTTATATTCATAGAGTCTCTAATAATATTTCCACATTTGAATTGTGGAAAATCCTTAAATATTAGTTGGTAGAAAATATTATCAATAAATTGTTTTGGTGTTTTCAAATTTGACTTCTCATTCAAATATAATAAAATCCTAGTCAAATATTTCCTTTTAGTTCTCTATAAAACTCTACATAATTTCATTATTCAAAAAAATATTCAACAACTATAAATTAAAAGACTAAAATTCTTATAGAAAAATAAAATTTATAAATGTTCTTCATAATACATATAATGTATTGAATCATACATATTCACAATACAGGTTCCATTCATATTATGTTTTATATATAACAATGAAATTTTTTCAGAATTTTTAATATGTGAGGGGTCAAATATTATTCAGTCCTTTGATCCAAATTTGGAGAGGAGGATAATATAAAATAATTTCTTAGAAATGAGAAAATAATTAGGTAAATCTAAGTGTATGTGCATAAACATAGTGTAGAGAAAATGGGTGATTAACCATGACTACAAATCTATGCATTAAACTATTCATCATGTGGCACCAATTTAACATTTCTATTTTAATTTATTTATTAATATATTTTCCTTGGATTTTAAAATATATCCCCATTTTAACAATCACATTAAAAATTTCAAACTACATGGTACTTTTCCTCCCTATTTTCAACTAAAAAATGAACACCTTTAACACATCATCTATGATAATTAGAATAAAATGGGAAAGTGTTTTTTATAAATCATCTACATATTTTATATTATATCATGTTTCCAAATTTTTATAAAATTACATTATGTAAGCTTCTTTATATTTTATCCCCCTCAAGGGTTTCACTTAATTCATCACCATAGAAATTACATGATCCATGATGACCACATATTCTTACAATACAACTATTATAGAACTTATTCAAAACCCCTTTAATTTATTTCCTTCAATTGAATAGATTTTAGAAATAATTAATAGATAGATTAGGGAATTAGGAGGGGGTTCTTGATTCTTAGTGGAAAAAGTAGGGTTGAGAGAAGAAAGACCCTCCAATATATCCATATTATATATTTGGATAATTCTTGATGCACCATTTACCAAATTTCCTATCATATATCCTCATAGAAATCATAATTTTCATACTCATATCAACCATCTCCCAATATGGGAACAATTTCTTGGATTGAGCTTCAAAGGAACATGAAATTTCCGGTGACTCCTTATTTTTATTTTTATTTCACCTCTTGTGTATGATAGTCATACAATCCTTGACATAATGTAAAATTTTCCCACATATCCCACACAAATTATTTAGAACTTTGGATTCTAGAAACTACTCACAGACATCCATTTTTTCTTATCAATCTACCTTTTAGACTTTAGTTTGAGAAGTTTTATATTATTTTCTAAATTCAAATTTTTCTATAAGAACTATTTTGAAAATATTGTATAGATCTCTTATCTCATTATTCTTTATTAGCTTGTGTATTTTTCTTACTGAATTACCATTTTCTATTTTTTTTTCATCTTGTGGTTTTTCCTTCTTCTCATTGAATTAAATATTATATTCCCTAGATTGATCCACCTTGATTCATTTCAATTCCAAGGGACAAAGATGTAATGCCTACTAATATAGGTATTGTGCCCAAATATCCATCAACAACAATAATAACATTTTAAGATTGATCTTTCATAATTAATATGGGTAAATATATGAAGATATATTTGTTTTCTAGGGGTAATCTATGCAACACCCAAAAATTTTTGTTTAAAAGAATAATAAGATCAATACCTTTTTTGACATGAAACACATAACTTAAAGGAAAATGAGTTATGTTATAAAAATATAATTATTTAAATGTAACCTAGATGTTGAATTTGTGAGAATGAATATGAGTAACCAGATTATCAAATATATTTATTATGGTACTAATAAATGTAAATTCATTGATTAATTCTTATGAAATAAAAAATAAATTTTTAGTGAAGTCATTTGGAAATTTAAAAATTCATGTTTCTCTAAAAATTATTTTATTACATTTTTTTGGAAATTATAATTAATTTATACCCTTTTAGAAAATTAAATTTATTAATTGAACATAATTCTTTAAATCATCATATTAAAATTAACTTATCGTGAAATTTTTGGTTTTTTCTAAAATGATTGATCTTTTAGTGAATATTGATCCATTTTTTCAAATAATCTCATTTATTTTCATTAAATCACATTATTATAAAATTCAATGATATTTGTATTTTTTTATTAAAGTGACATATTATAATTTTGATCTAACTAATTCCATTTTAATTAATAATATTCATGATTTTTATATAAGTTAATTTGTATGCATAAAACCCATTTTCCCATATTTGTTTTTCATTGAGTTTTATGTATTTATATTGAAATTTATTTGGGATACTTATAGATATTTAATATTTAATAATGGGTAAAATATTTTAAATAATGAGATTAAATCTTTGGTAAATGGTTCACTCTTATTTTAGGTTATTATGAATTGTGAATGTGGTATTATTTATCACCTTGGTAAGGGTAAATAGGTAAAACAGGGTAAAAACAATGAGATAAGGTCTCAAAATCAACCAAATACTTGAAATTATTTGATTTAATGGGATAAATTATACCACAAACATAAAAAATTATAATATATGGTATTTTTTTCCCATTTTCGCATGAAAATGAAATTTATATTATTTTAAGTAAAAAAATTAAAAATGTCACTCTCTTGCTTTTAAATTTATTTCATATGTTAAAATATGGATAAAAGTATGTACTGAATGAAAATAAAATATTATTTTAAACATTAATAATTTAATTTTATGATTTTAATTTATTTTTATTTTATTTAATCGTATAATTACCTTGAAATATTACATTATGTTGCGATAATGTTTGTACAACCAATAGAAATATCAAAGTAAATGATTATAAAATAATCAAAATTAATATTTTTGGATGACTTATGGAATAAAATGAATTTTATGGTTATTAATAATGTTTAATTTATTATTAAAGAGTTTATATTTTAATTGATTTTTTATTTTGATTCCTTTAAATTCAAATTAAATGAATAAAGGAAAAAATGGAATTAATGATATTTTATGAAAAATAATATTTTATTAACTTATTTAAAAATCATAAAAAATATTGAAATAGGAAAATTAGAATGATAAATGGACTAATATTTCCTAATAGGGAATTTTATGAACCAATTAATACATTATAAGTAAAACTACAAACCTTTAGGATTGATTTTTTTTAACCATAGTAAAGGACAAAATGGGTTTATGGGGGGGGGATGTAATCTAAAATGTTATGGGTAAAAATGAGAAAAAAAAAATATTAAACCATATTTGTTGGTTGTATTTAGACCATAACCTTATAAACTTAAAATATGAGTCATTTGGGATCTATTTTTATGATAAAGTTACTTAATAATATTTTAAAACATTGAAACATTACAAGTGCGCCACTCACCTCAACTATATAAGGACACCTCTCCCCTATCTTATTTTCAATTATTTTAGAAACCCATATCAACCAAACCATGCCCAATTATCTCATGAACTTATCTAGGAATGAATTAATGGATATATTCTTCTTCAAATACCATTTTAAGGGTCATCAAGAAGGACTATAAAGGAAGAAAACCGAAGAAGAGGTAATCGTTGTAACCAACTTTTTCAAGATTATTTCTCATTCTAATTTCTTTATATCTATAATAAACATACTAAAATAATAAATAAAGTTTCATAAATATATTTATGTGTTATTATTATCATAGTACAACCATTTCCCTCTTCTTTTATATCTTGTGGAAAGGGAAAACATCACTCGTTGGTACGTACAACTTACCATCTCCATGTAGCAGTGTAATTCATTTTTCATCACAATTTTACATGGATGGTTATAAAGATGTAAATAATGAGTATATATTATATTTATTTAATAATTATGGTTCTATAAATATAATATATCATTTAACTTCTTACCTTTTTATCCATTGGAAAATGATAACGTCGCTCGTGCGTACGATTGGACTACCACCATCACGAAGTGATGTGATTTGTTTTTAATTTACACATTGAATGAATAGTAATAAAGATATAATAAAGAATATATATGATATATATATATATATATATAATAATTATTATATGAAGTTTTATTATTATTTTTCTTTATTTTATTATATCTTTTGAAAAGTGAAAACAATGTTGATGCATACATAAAACCTAATATCACTAGAAATGGTGTAATTCAATTTTCTTTGTCCGCATTTAAAGAATGATTAAAAAAATGTATCTAGTGAATAAATATGATATATTTAGCAAAGATAAAATTATTTATATAATAAAAATATAACCTATTCATAGGAACCAAAACATCTATGATGAAACTAAGCTGTTAACACCCAAAGAAATGATAATAATGAATTATTGATAAATGTGTGATAATATGTTATAAGTGGATCATATATGATATTATAAATATGAATATGGTTATGGTATAAATTAATAACAAATTTTAAAATAATTATTCAGGATGTTAATTCATGATAAAAAATGTGGAGAAATGAGGTAAGGGGTTTCTTAACTCAATTTTCATCCACTGGGTTATACTTCTACATCATTATCTATATTATTCCATGATTACGTGTAAAATGTCATTTTATTGTATTTTGTTTTATATACATGCTTTTATTTAAATATTTATCACATAATCAATTCATTGATTAATTATCGCTTCAACAATTTCATCTTTGTATGGGATTTTGTTTCAACTTCCACTCCTTTGAGACATATTTGGTATTATACACCTATTTAATTTTATGTGGTGTACATACTGACCATTGGATATATTTTAATTGAATTAATATTTATAAATTATTATTTATTTTTAAATTAATGTTTAAAAAATCTTGGTGTTACAATTTAAAGGTTTTCAAATAGGTAAGAATTTATTTTACAATCTCAATTTTCTGGGATTCATTATATTTTCCGTTAAAGGAATCTTATAGTCTATCCTTAAAAACATTATCTATTTTATTATAATATATATATTTAAGGATATAAATTCTTTTTCTTCTATATGTTCCTCTCTTTGGAGCTTTAATTAAGAAATAAAATGTTTAAATGAAAATCCGATATTATTTCTCTTTTGATTTGGTATATATTTCTTCCATATCCATATTTTTAAATTTTTTTACCAAAATATTTTTTTTCACAAATTATTTATTAAGGAAATTTTATGTTATCCTTGAATTATTACAAGGTTTTAAATTAACCTTTATGTTGGGCAAAAATCCCTCAAGGTAACATTGTAGTATTTTTGGGTTGATTGTGTTTGTTGACAAAGCAGGTTTCCATGGATAATTGTCGAGTTCCCGAGAAGTTGTTGACATTCCATGTTGACAAAGAACTATGAAAAAGGAAAGGATGATCTGGAGGCTGTACAAAAGAGCAGTACAAGGTGGCGCCGTTTCCCAGTGTTTGCCAAATTTTTGGGGTCCAAAATTTGGAGTTTGGTGAGCATCGCGAAAAGTGGATTTCCATGAAGAGCATAATTTCATATGGCAAAGGCATGAATTTCGCGAAGATAGGATGCATGGTTTGGAAATCGCGAAGACCAGAAGAATGAAGGCGGTGATGCTTCGCGATTACGTCAAGCTTCACGAACGACAGAGACTGAAGCGCATCGCGGCGGTGAAGGGCTTTGCGAGGGAGCTTCACGGCGAAGGCGCGAAGGAATGTTGGGATTCGCGAGGGAGCTTCGCGAGGGAGATTCGCGGCGAAGTCGTGAAGGTATGTTGACGGTGATTCTTCATGACTACGTCAAGCTCCGCGAACGGAAAATTTCCGTGGAGCTTCGTGATTTAGACAGAATTCCCGCAGAAACTTTGGAGCTTCGCGATTTGAGATGACGTGGCATTGACTTCGCGCGGAAGGGACGAGGGTCGGTGGAATTGCCTATAAATAGAGGCCGACCCCCTCGAGAGAAGTAGAGAGCTTTTTCATAGAAGATCATTCGCTCTCGATTTGTGAAGGTGGTTTGCGGAGTCAGTGTGCTTCGCGAAAGAGGAGCTTTGCGGCGGCTATTGTAGCTCTGCGAAACCTGCGAGCTTCGCGTTGGCTTACTTAGCTTCGCGAGGGTCATTGCTTTGCGACGGCTTGATCATCACGAGAGTGCTTCGCGAGGGTGCTTCACGAGTGAGCTTTACGAAACGACAGGAGCTTCACGAAGGCTTTTTGAGCTTCACGAAATTGGGAGCTTCGCGAAGTAGGGTGCTTTGCAAAGGTGTTTCCAAAGGTTGTTGCCCAGTGGTCAGAGGAAAAGTGCTATTCATCAGTGGATGAAAGTTGAACTTCAACAGAGCATCTAAATACAGAGAAAGATGCATTCCTTAATGAAAATGAAGAGACCTACAGGTCTATAAACTGTGATTGGATTCCCTTCTAGAGTAGTGAGCTTAGGAAGAGGAAGAAGGTGATCCTCTCCACCGGCAGTGAGACAGAGAGAGAGAAACAGGGAGTGACCCTTGGGAAAGCAGTGAGCTGACCCTAAACATTGTATAGACAGTAAGCCTGGGCATAGAAGTGATCTAGCCCGAACATTGTAATCCACAACTAGTGAAGTCTAGTGGAATTGGTACGACCGACAACTTGTCGGCGTATGCTCCTTGGACGTAGCCCTTTGCGGTGAACCAAGTAAAAATCTCTGCGTCTGCCTGTTTATTTGCCTGCATTGCATTTAAAGCATCATCATCAGATAAAGGAGAAAGTAAGTGATCATAACATACACACAAGTGCAAACAAAGTGACCCTTTTAACAAAGAGGTCAAGATCCAGCGGGACAGGAAGAACTCTGAAAAATAATATCCATACCCTGATTCACCCCCCCTATCAGGGTATATAGGCCCCTATTGGTCCTAACAATTGGTATCAAAGGGATAAGTTTCTTTTATCAGATTTTTTTGCTCCGACTTGGTGTAGTCGATCTGTGTGTTTAAAGAATTAGTCTGCTCTTATTTTGGTGATCCATGGCAAAGGGAAAAACATCCAAGAAGAAGCAGAAGTCATGTGGTATTCCTCAGTGTGGAAGTATGTATGGAAAAAGTGTGATTCAATTAAAAGAATCAAACAGTTTACTGAAGGAAGGTCTGGATGAATCTGACAGGGAAAAGATTGAGTCACTCAATCATGATGTTGGAATGAGTGAAGTACATGAGCATCAGAGTGATGCTGAAACAGAAGAATAAATTGAAGGAAGAATAGATATACGAGCTGAGTTGGAGGATGCTCTTGAGGAGATAGATATTTGGAGAGCAAAAACAAAGAAATCCAACAAAGTTGTTCACGATGCCAAACTCTATATGCAGTAGCAGGAAGAAGAGAAGTCTGAGTTGATGGAAGAAATTGAGAAACTCAAGTTATCAACACGAGGGAACTTAGAATCGGTTAGTGTGTATAAGATTAAGATTGAAGAACATAAAAGGGAGATCGATGGCTTGAATAGAAAAGTGAAAGATCAAGTCAAGTGCATCGAAGAACCTGATATTCCAATTGATGTTGGAAACACCGAAGAAGTCAAATCTAAAGATATCCGGATCAAAGTATTGGAGATTGAGGTCAACAAGCTAAGAGGCTTAAATCAAAGGCTTATTGACATAATTACTGACCTAACAGAGAAGAATGATTCTCATGCCAATGAACTACAAAAGATGGCTAAAATGAAAGGAAAACAAAAGGCTGATGATTATGAAGAGAATCAAAAGTCAAATGAAGTACAGAATCTGAAAGCTAGAAATGATGATCTAGCAGCACAGTTGTCTAAAGAAGTTCAGAAGAATCAAAGCCTACAACAAGAGAATGAATCTGTCTCTAAATCTATTTCTGAGGAAAAATTAAAAGTAGTGAAGCAAAGTGCGATGGTGGAGAAGCTCACACAGGAACTAGAAGATGAGGTGAGTAGCGGGAAGCTTCTCAAGAAAGAAATGGATGTCCAAATTGAATCAAGGGAGATGAAGATTAAAAAGTTGTAAGAGGATCTAGAATCAGTAAAGAAGGATGTGGAGAAATCCAATGCTAAAGGAATACCAAAAATGAAGGATGCCTTACACATGCTATTTGATCATCCTTCGACAAGTGATGATAAAATGAAGAATAGGTATGCTATTTCTGAAGAGAAACAACAGAATATTTTCTCAGCTCAAAGACCAGCAAGTTTCGGAAAAGCTGATATTGGATTCGATGAATCCCCTCTTGTGCATGACAGAAAGAGATCCATGAACAGTTCTAGAAATGGAAAAGATCCTGCAGGTGCTGGAGATAGGCCTAAAAGGAAAATTACAAAAAGAAGTGATGACACGTGCTATTTCTGCGGGATTCACAGCCACACATCAAGCTTCTGTTTAGAGGCTCATGAATACATATCAGGCTGTGAAAATAGAAAATTTGCTGAATCCCAGAATAAGAAGAAGCATCCAGAGAAATCAGAGAGTAGAGTCTCTCAAAGGAAAGCATTTATAAAATGCTATTACTGTGGAAGAATGGGACACACCATGAATATGTGTCAGGAAGCTCAGGAGATCGATGCCAAAAGAAGAAAACAAGTTTCATCCACATCTCAGCAGAGAAGTGATGAAATGAGGTATGCCTTTAATAGAAAATGTTTCATATGTTTTGATCATGGGAATTTGGCCAGACAGTGCACCAAGAAGAAAGCGGGGAAGGAAAAAGACCCAAGAAAGAGATTACCAAATCCAGTGGTACATAATGAGAAATTACACACTGGGAGACAAAGTGGTAAGGTGAAAAATAGGCTTAGAGCCATAGGGGAATCACATGGAGCTGAACGAAAGGTGTATCAGTCACCTCCTCTATCATACACACAACCACTCTCAAGGAGAGAATGTGAACAAACCTGGAAGATTAAGGGGAGATCTACTCCAGCTGTGATAAAGAAGAATGAACGTTCAATGGAGGACTCACCACCAGCGAAAAAGAGTGTGGTGACTCAGACATCTGATAAAAGAAAAATGAATAATGAATGTGTTGAAAAATTTGCATGTCGTGTTTCACAGCGAAAAGTGGAGGAAGGTGCAAGATTCTTGCAATGGTGGAAGAAGCAGGGGAATATGGAAAGTAGAGAGGTTCCTACCCAGAGAAGGAATCAAGGGAAATGGAATTTCGTTGGAACATCAAAGACAGAAATGTGTACTAGTGAGTTTAAACCCCAAATGGTGAAAAAGGCTAAGTCTGTCGAATCTACATATTAGAGAAAGGCTCTGAATATGGGTAAAGAATTCTTAGTCATATGGCCAGAGCAGTTGAAGTTGGCAAGGCAACTAGAAGAAGAAAGGAAAGAGTGTGATTCTCTACAAGAAAGAATCAAAGGGTTGACCCATTAGGATCAACCACAATCCTCATCTTGAGGATTCAGGAAGAGAAAACCCCTCTCCCTATATATTTAAATGCTATTAACTGATGATTCATGTGTTTCAGGTTTTAGGTAGATACGATCCATGGGGTAGTGGCATCTAAGGATGCGAAGTGGAGAAGTGATTTGCTCTAGAATTTCAATTGATTCAAATCAGGTACTAGAGTTGATGAAGAAAGGGAGCAACAGAGCACAATAGGAAGTGATTGTGTTATTAACTTTATCTCTTGTTTCCTACACCGAGTTTCAACATAGTAGGCTTAGAGATTTTGTTAATGGATCAAATCTGAGTGGAAGATAAGAACAAATGATGCAGGAGGAAAAGACGTGTTATGGGTCTAAACTGTTGGGCCTAACAACCGTAAGAGTTGCATAACACAGGGGGAGGATTCTAAATCCAAATCATATTCAAGAGCCATCAATGCAATAAGTGGATGACCCAGATCAGGTGTTGTATATCGAGATAAGACATACTGTGGGAGCTACAGCAATGATCAAGCATTTCATGCTTATTTGTTTTGATATAACATTGTGGTATTAGCTGACTGTTTTCAGGATACCAAGAATCTGCGAGAAGTAGTTGAAAGGAATGATGCCACTGAAAAATGATTCAGTGAACAAATTCCTGATGAAAGTGATGAGGTAGTAAGTAACACAGGGAGAGAAGAAGTGGCTGATAATGATTCAGAAGAAGACACTGATGATGAACAAGAAAGTGTCAAGTATGTGTCTACAAGGAAGCCAAAGAGTTGAGCTAATACTGATAGATAGAATATCATTAGTGATCAGTGAGCTCCAGTTTAGACAAGAAGAATGAAATCGCTGCAGCAGACATCATTACTATCATAGGTTGAGCTGAAATGATTTGCTGATGCAGCTGAAGATGAAAACTGGGATCATACCATGAATGAAGAGATGGATCATACTTGAGAAGAATCAGACGTGGGAGATTGTTTCGAGGCCAGATGATAAAAACGTCATCAGGACAAAATGGGTCTATTAAGACAAGATGAATGAATATGGCATGATGATTCGGAACAAATCACGACTGATGTGCAAAGGAGACTCCCAGATAAAGAGTAATCAATGAGGCTGGTCTATGAAGAAGACATAAAATTTGGCGGATCTGATGAAGCACAGTGTGACACAGAGAAGGAATGGAACATGCATCTCTCAATCAAAATATTCTAAGAAGGTTCTGATGCGAGATATCAAAGCAATCCCAAAGAAAGACACATGCTTGTAGTGAAAATAATACTTCGGTATATCCAGAGAACAATGGACTTTGTCTTGATATATAATGGAAAATATCAGTTGGAATTATTGGGCTATACTGATGCAGATTGGGCCGGTTCAGCGGATGACAGGAATTTAACGCCAGGAGGTGCTTTCTATCTTGGCGGACTTTGTGTTTGTTATCTAAGAAAGAAGAAATATTGCATTTCATTGAGCACCGCAGAAGCTGAGTACATTGCTGCCACTCAAGCTTGCACACAGTTACTATGGATGACGCAACAACTTGATGATATGGGAGTTGAAGTGAAGTCTCTGATCAGAATCCAATGTGATAACTAAAATTCTATCAATCTTAGCAAAAATCCAGTTCATCACTCAAGGACAATGCACATTGAGATCAAGTATCATTTTATCACGGAGAAAGTTGAGCCGGGAATCGTGAAGTTGGAGTATGTGCCTACAGAGCTACAGGTTGCAAACATTCTGACAAAGGCCTTACCCAAGGAAGCATTTGGAAGGCATCGACTGGCTCTGGGAGTTCAGTCGATTCCCCTCACTTGAAATAGTGTGGATGTGGGACACCCCCCCTCTCCCCGAGGTATGATGTGTTTTTCCCTAATGTGCTAATGTGTTCTCTACTCTGTTATAGACTTCAAAGGAATGACCTTTGGGTTCGTTGACAAAGGGGGAGAAAAGTGTTTGTTAAAGGGGTAGAAAATAGTGTTTGTTCAAGGGGGAGACAATGCGTAGAGTTGATAAATCATAATTGATACGGGGAGAAGCTGACCAGTGGAGAAGCCAGATAGGGGGAGAAATGAGAAAGGGGGAGATTTTTAAATCTGACGATGCTAGAAATGATCGATCAAAGCATAGAAATCACGATAGCTGAGGATCGTGATAAAAGCAGAACAGTTGTGTTGGAATGGAGTGAGACGGTGTCCAGCTATCAACAATTGGTATCAACTTAAGAATTCACCAATTGGTATCAGTGTGGTTTAACAATTGGTATCAATTTAAGAATTGGTATCAGTGTGGAATCGACAATTGGGGTCTGACATGAAGTGATTCATTGATGAACTTTTCATACTACCCTTCATTCTCACGCCGAGCATTGCTCATGTGGGCTTAGAGTACGTGTTAAGTGAATCCTTGAATGCTATCAGAATCACAAGAGGCAAATGGTGGTAGTGGCTGGAAGAAGACTCAGTGAGGTATCAAAGTGCAGAAAATCTTTCTGAGAAGAGTTGTGAAGAGTTGTCAACAAACCCAAAGGGGGAGATTGTTGGGCAAAAATCCCTCAAGGTAACATTGTAGTATTTTTGGGTTGATTGTGTTTGTTGAGAAAGAAAGTTTCCATGGATAATTGTCGAGTTTTCGAGAAGTTGTTGACATTCCATGTTGACAAAGAACTATGACAAAGGAAAGGACGATCTGGAGGCGGTACAAAAGAGCAGTACAAGGTGGCGCCATTTCCCAGTGTTTGCCAAATTTTTGGGGTCCAAAATTTGGAGTTTGGTGAGCATCGCGAATAGTGGATTTCCATGAAGAGCATAATTTCATATGGCAAAGGCATGAATTTCACGAAGATAGGATGCATGGTTTGGAAATCGCGAAGACCAGAAGAATGGAGGCGGTGATGCTTCGCGATTACGTCAAGCTTCGCGAACGGCAGAGGCTGAAGCGCATCACGGCGGTGAAGGGCTTTGCGAGGGAGCTTCGCGGCGAAGGCGCAAAGGAATGTTGGGCTTCGAGAGGGAGCTTCGCGAGGGAGCTTCGCGGCGAAGTCGTGAAGGTATGTTGACGGTGATTCTTCGCGACTACGTCAAGCTCCACGAACGGAAAATTGCCGTGGAGCTTCGCGATTTGGACAGAATTCCGGCAAAAACTTTGGAGCTTCGTGATTTGAGATGACTTGGCGTTGACTTCGTGTGGAAGGGATGAGGGTCGGTGGAATTACCTATAAATAGAGGCCGACCCCCTCGAGAGAAGTAGAGAGCTTTTTCATAGAATATCATTCTCTCTCGATTTGCGAAGGTGGTTCGCGGAGCCAGTGTGCTTCGCGAAAGAGGAGCTTCGCGGCGGCTATTGTACCTCCGCGAAACCTGCGAGCTCCGCGTTGGATTACTTAGATTCACGAGGGTCGTTGCTTTGCGACGGCTTGAGCATCGCGAGAGTGCTTCACGAGGGTGCTTCGCGAGTGAGCTTCGCGAAACGGCAGGAGCTTCGCGAAGGCTTGTTGAGCTTCGCGAAATTGGGAGCTTCGCGAAGTAGGGTGCTTTGCGAAGGTGTTTCCAAAGGTTGTTGCCCAGTGGTCAGAGGCAAAGTGCTATTCATCAGTGGATGAAAGTTGAACTTCAACAGAGCATCTAAATACAGAGAAAGATGCATTCCTTAATGGAAATGAAGAGACCTACAGGTCTATAAACTGTGATTGGATTCCCCTCTAGATTAGTGAGCTTAGGAAGAGGAAGAAGGTGATCCTCTCCACCGACAGTGAGCCAGAGAGAGAGAAACAGGGAGTGACCCTTAGGAAAGCAATTAGCTGACCCTAAACATTGTATAGGCAGTGAGCCTGGGCATAGAAGTGATCTAGCCCGAAAATTGTAATCCACAGCTAGTGAAGTCTAGTGGAATTGGTATGACCAGAAACTTGTCGGCGTATGCTCCTTGGACGTAGCCCTTTGCGGTGAACCAAGTAAAAATCTCTGCGTCTGCCTGTTTATTTGCCTGCATTTCATTTAAAGCATCATCATCAGATAAAGGAGAAAGTAAGTGATCATAACATACACACAAGTGCAAACAAAGTGACCCTTGTAACAAAGAGGTCAAGATCCAGCGGGGCAGGAAGAACTTTGAAAAAGAATATCCATACCCTGATTCACCCCCCCTCTCAGGGTATATAGGCCCCTATTGGTCCTAACGCTTTATAATGTTTTTCAAAATGGTAATTTTCAACATTATTTACAAAAATTCAAAGGAATGTTTCCTTTTATTGTATTGGGCGTTAACAGAATTTATTTTCACCAAAAATGTTTTATGATAATTTTCTTATTCTTTATGTTTTAAATGGTTTTACAAGGAGAATTATTTAATGAAAGTTTATTCAAAATATTTCTCTTTAATTTTATTCTATCCTTAAAAGACTTTATTTTACTACAAAATATATTATTCTGATAAATTAATGGTCATATCTCATATCTTGGTTAATTTTGTGGTCATTAAATTTCTCATGGAACATTTAATTTTTTCTGATAATTTTTCATAGAAAATATCAATATATTTTTTATCATGGATATTCTTATTGCCTAAAACATGATTTTCACTTAGGGTGTTTTTCTAATTGACTTAGTGGGGAGATGATGATATTCCACATTATTTACTCAATACATGTATTTATTTATAAATCCTATTATTATTTAATTAAATTGATTATTCAATATATAATTATTTTATTGGAATTAGTTAGTGAGGGGTGGGTCTTGTTTTATCCCTTATAGGCATCGGTAGATCTCATGATACAAATTATTTTCGTTATTTGGTATATGCATCACCTATTTACATATGTTTTCTTGGAATAAGGCATTGATTGTAAGATTATGATGTGCATGATGATGCATTCCATAATTATGAAATTAGTTATTGATTCACATGTGGTTATTCTTATAGTTATGATATCCATAGATATGTTTCTATATTATGTGATTATTTATATGGAAATCTTTTATTGTAATTTATAATTTCCATATTATTCTTCACACTTACAATATTGATTAAATGAAATTCTTTTCAGGTATTTACATTTCCGTATTAATTATTCCATATATACTCAAGATAGCTTCCACTGTATGTAACCCTTACTAAATATCCAAGCTCACACTTATTTTGTTTCATTTCCCCATGACATGAATAAGGTATCTTTAAATGAGTTCAAGGTTTTATAATTTTTTTTACTTCAACTTTTTTTTTTAATTTTTTCTTATTAATGTAAAATGAGAATTATTTTTTTATTTGGTTATTTAAGACTAATAAACTATTTAGTCCTTATATGTGATCTCTTTTTATTTTGTGCCAATTTGATTAAATAATCACTAACCTCAGGTTGCTGGAGTCGGGGTATTATAGTTGGTATTATAAACAATTTTAAAAGAAAAATTTATTATTATATTTATTTAAACATTTATTAGGGAAAATAAAACTACTAAAGACTTTTAGGATATGTCTAATTCTAGTATAATATTATAACGGTTTTTTAAGACAGAAATTGTGTGGTTTTTTAAATAATAATTCCATGTATGGATACTATAAGTAAATGTGTTTTTGAAAAAAATTCATCAAGTGGTAATAATCCCACAAAGATTTAGTAGAATATATATCGGCCATCATTGTAGTGAGTGTTCCATTAATGTATACCTAGTTTGACACTCCCAAGAGATATGTTTGGGTTAGATCATATGTTCTTTATGAACCATTGTAAAGGATTTGAAAATATGATAACCAAGGATAAGTGATATTGAACTTAATGTTTCATAGATTATAAATAAGGTGTTATGATTTATAAATTTTATAAATTATTTTCCATGATGTCTAAATATAAATATTTTTTCTCACACTATGGTTTTTGGGTTTTAATAGTGGATGGAATCAAGAGGATTTATGTTAATTATAAATATTATGGTCAATGGTATGATTGTCCCCATGAGAAACTAAATGAAATAAGAAATATAAGGAGAAACCTTGTGATTATTTCTAATTATCGATCATGATATATGATTAACAATGTATACTTTGGTGAGTTACCTAACATATCAAAAAAAGAGAAATATGGAATTTAAATATAGTTTATGTGATAAGATACATCGGAAGAAAAGGATTCAATATCCTATATATAGATAATGTCAGAAGAGGATCTTGGGGAAATGTATAAAGGGAACAAGAAGATGTTTTATATATTGAAAAAGAGGCCATCAAGAAATAAATTTTCAATTAAAAAATTCAGAATATGAAAGTTAAGGAGAAGGATCAACAAGGTCATGAAAATAAAGGATTAGAAATGTTATATTATATATATTTTAAGGTGATGAATCGATAAGTAATATATA
This sequence comes from Viscum album, assembly GCA_963277665.1. Lineage (NCBI taxonomy): Eukaryota > Viridiplantae > Streptophyta > Magnoliopsida > Santalales > Viscaceae > Viscum > Viscum album. The sequence continues at coordinate 1,329,696,325 of OY728159.1, forward strand.
ATAGGTATGAATTATTTTAGAATGTACTATGAAAAGAAAATACGAGTAGATTGATATTGAAAAAATGTGATATATGTTTCAAATTTCTAAATGTATAAAGGATGCATTATGGAATATAAAAACAAAGCTCGGTTAGAAGTTTTGAAGGATTTTTAATGATCGATGCACTAATATATTGAATTTTATGATGTATTGATATTTATTGAGTTTATTTTGAAATCCAAGGATTATTATACTGATATTTAATGTAATGAAGTTGTATAGAAGGGTTGGAAATAGACTCCTCAACACTCCACGTTTTTCGGTCTCATCTGTGTACCAACATGTCATATGGTCCACCTACGGGTACCGTCCAGTCCTGGAACACTCAGCCTTGGTCAGCACTGTCCGTCGTCTGCATCCAACACAATGAGGTGCGGGCATAGCCCGTGTAGGGGTGAGTATAACGATAATCATTAGGGACCCTGAGACCACCAAGGTCTCTCAAAATCCACCAATGTTAAACCACAGAGTATGAAAACAACGGATAGCCATTACTTAGGTATATGCCCATACATATACCTAAGTTATCAAGTAACCCATCTCAATCATGAGGAAAACATAGAATTCACTGACTCAACTCACATAGGTATACAACTTATGTAGAGAGATAGAGATGATCAAATATAACCACTGAATCATATAAGCTGTCATACCTACACAGGATCCAAGACCAGTAGTTAGAACTGTCAGACCCACACAGGATCCATGAATAGTAGTCGGAGCTGTCGGACCCACACAGTATCTAGGACCAGCTATTTTGTCGAACCCACACAGGATCCAGAAACAGAATTCAGAACTGTTGGACCCACACAGGATCCAGGAACAGTAGTCAGAGTTTTCAGACCCACACAGGATCCAGGAACAGAAGTCAGAACTGTCGGACCCACACAGGATCCAGGAACAGTAGTTAGAGCTGTCGGACCCACACATGATCCAGGAACAACTAATCTATCGAACCCACACAGGATCCAGGAACAGAAGTTTGAACTGTTGGACCCACACAGGATCCTGGAATAGTATTCAGAGCTGTCGGACCCACACAGGATCCAGGAACAACTATTCTGTCGAACCCATACAGGATCCAGGAACAGAAGTCAGAGCGCAGCCAGCCACAAGGTTTCCACAAAACACGATTGATTCTGGGAGGGTCCTCTCCTCAAGCTAAGTATCAATACATCAAAGTCCAAGAAGTTCCATGAAGTATTATCTCGAAGGTCCGCCTCGTCATAGGGGTCTCAACGCAACAGACGACGTGCCAATCAGATGCCCGGTCAGTGAGTTATTAGCCTTTTAGTCTCGGGGGCCCGATTGGATTCGTGCACAATCCAACCTGACTGTATCTCAACTGTACCCCAAAATCTGATGGGGTAAACTTAAAGGGACCGTAACGCTCTAAGAATACCAGCACTGCTTACGGTTTGTAAAAAGGTCATCCGGTGCCAAAGATATGGAAAAGGAATTAAAGGCCGGTAGTGGGCCCGGGTCCGGTCCGACCCGAGCCCATCTTAGTCTTGGCAGACCTAGTCTGGGTTGACTCGGTCAGACCAGTTGGGTTTGGCCCAACCCATTGGGCAGGCTATCCTGTTAGGTTCGACCCAATCTGTTGGGCCCGACCCAGCAGACTACGAGGGTGGTTCGGCCCGGAGGTCGCCGTGAGGGGTGCAACTCGGCCCAGAGGGCACGTCCAGTTCAGTCCGACCAGCGCCGCGAGGGGCGCGGTTCTGGAGGCTCGGCCCAGGAGGCCAAGCCGGTTTTTCCAGAGGCGCCACGAGGGAGGCTGCGGGCCGGCTCGGGAGGCCGGCGCGGCTCGGACAGTTCGGTCAGGAACCGGGGTGTGGCCTGGGTAGGCCGGGCGGCCGGGTCGGCCTGCAGCGATGCAGGGCACCGCAGGGGCGACGTGGTTCATGGAGGCTGCGGGTAGTGCAGCCTTGTTCTTCCGCCACCTTTGTCGCCTCGTTGCTTTTTCTCCATGCCAAAGATTACCGTAAACTAGATCGGCGGAGGGGTCGGGCCATATTGGTTTGTCCTGCACCTTCCGCAGTTAGGGTGGTATGAAGAGGCTCGCAAGTATGAAGCACAACAACCCTCGTTCTTTATTTTGATAGAAAGGAAGAACATGGAAAAAGATCATACTTAGATAAAATTAAACCCCTACATTTGATTCGTCGTTCGTCGTTCATTTTTGGAGTTGCGGAAAGTAGATGAAGAAGATCATCGTTCGTTGCATCCGCTGCATGCTTCCAAACCCGAGTTGTGTCGGCTGTTGAAGATGCTCCATGTTGGTAGGTGTCCGGGGAAGAAGTCGAAGAAGGATCATTGCCGGCGTTCTTTGTTGGAAGAATGCGTTCTTCGTTCTTCATTCTTCATTCTTCGTTGGGAGAACTATAATCCTCCCAAGATCTCCTCTTAAAACTCCCAAGTTTTCCACTATAATCAACAATGCCAACTAAAATAATATTAGATTGTCTATTATTTTAGATGTTGGCACAAAATTCAAAAAGAATGAATTAATTAACTTGGCTCCCCTTAATTAATTCACGTGTGTTGGCATGAATTAATTAGGGGAGTTAGAACCAATTTAATTAAAGGGGAGGTCAAGAGGATATCTCTCATTAATGAGGGAGAGTTGAGAGGTTTTACTCTCTTCCATCAATAGGGGGTTAAGCCCCATGTGGTCCCCACATCGTATCCTCTCGCGGGAGGTTGTGTTCGGGTGGACACCATCACCATAACCTCTCATGGGAGGTTAAGGTGTGGTGGTCCCACCTCCAACTTTCATGAGGAGGTTTTAACCACCCAACATCCACATGGAGGCACAAATAAAATAGGGTGAAGCTCACTTTATTTTATTACTTTCCACGAAAACCCAAAAACTATCGTTTAAACTAAACCCACTGCCGTCGAAGTGAAAGTCTTCTTAAGTGAATACCGGCACTGCGAGTTCAACGGTGCCCTCAGATTTCTATTTTGAGCACCAGTTCAAAAGTTATAAAAACCCGCTCGTACGTTTACTGAACATACCCGAACAAAACTTTAGAAATTGATTCCGGGCACACCGGGCCTCGGAATTAGGCGCCGTCAATTTTCGCGGACTCGCAAAATTCCCATGTATTTAAGAAAATATTTTCCATGGAAATTCTAGGTCTTTAAACAACCTCCATGAGAATGTTTACACACTTAACATATAAGACCTTAAGATCCAATAAATACCTTACCTTATTATAATGGAAGATCAATCTTGGTTATGGAATATATGTTTAGGAAACTGTACCATTAGAAAATTATCTAAGTTGACTAAGAAAGTAATTTCTTAGGATATACAAGAACATTACACAACCAAAAAAGACATTTTTATTAGTGCTAAAAATGCCTTTATCAGCACAAAAAATCCCTGATAATTGAGGCTCTATTAAAAGGGGGTCGCTTTTATCAAAACTAAAAAAAGCAATGATAAAAGAGGTCTTTTATCATCGTTTTTCAAAAGAACTGATAAAAGTTAATTTTTTTTAAAAATAAAAAATATATAAATTAAAGTGTTTTAATAGCGCTTGACCCCCCTTTAAACAATTCCTATGCGCCCCAACCTCACCTGCACTCCCCCACATGCCCCAGCTTCACCCTTTAACAGAACTATCACCCCCTCACCCACACACACCCTTGCCTCCACTTGTTTTTGAACCCAAGACCTGTTCTCCTACGTACCTGCACCTTTACCACTCTCCCATCTTGTTAACTTGTCCATTTGTTGATATATCTATTTATTTATGTATATATAGTCATATTTATTTGTATATTATATATATATATATATTTATTCATAATATATATATATACATATATAGTTATATTTATATATTTATTCGTATATTAATATTTATATAGTTAGTTATATTTATATATTTATATATTTTTATATTTATATATTTATTCATATATTAATATTTATTTATATCTATTTATTTATATATATTTAGTTATATTTTTTATCCTTATATTTATTCTTATATTAATATATATTTATAAGATCAGTTTTATATACATTTATAAAATATGTTTTTATGTGTGTGTTTATAAATAAATAAATACATATATATAATACACACACACACACACACATATATATTATATGTGTATCTGTAAGTATAATTATACATATTTATATATATTTATATATATTTACATATATTACATATTAATATGTATATATATATGTTAGAATTCCAAATACACATGGTATAGAAAGCACTACAATAGGGTGGTCGCTTCCAAACTGGATAGAGCTTTCACGAATGTTTCTGCTTTAGATAAATGGGACACCATTTCCAACACCACCCTTCACAAGCTCCAATTTGATCATCATCCTATTTTGGTCAATGTCTCCACCAACACTATTAAACATCCACTTCCTTTTATATTTAATAATGCCTGGTTCTCTAACAATGAATGCACAGACATCATAAAGAAATTTTGGCTCTCCACAACATATTGATATGATGCTTTTTCTTGCCCTACAAAATTAAAGTCTCTTAAACAGATTCTCAAAGGTTGGTGTATCTCTCATGCCAAAAAAATCAACAAGGATATCCTCCTCCTTGAGAATGAGCTCAATCAACTTCAAAATAATAGCACGAACTCTGACTTTAGCACTGATCTGAATCATGATATCAACATTTTGATAAATCTCAATTATTTTCTCACATTTAAGGAGAAGATGAGGAAACAAGATTTCAAAGTAAAATGGTTATCCGACGGTGACAGAAACACTAAGTTCTATAATTCCCTCCATAGATCTTGGAAATCATGTAGACCACTTTCATATTTAAAAGACTGTGACAACATTTTAGACAATGACAATGATATTACCAACCACATTATTTCTTTTTTTGAATCTATCTTTAATAGCCTTGATAATAAAAAAGACCTCTTACCTGAGATAATTATGATGGTGGTTAGTGATGAAGATGACAATTTATTCTTAACATTCTACTTGATCATGAAATTAAAGACACCGTCTTTAATTTAAATCATGATAGTTCTTCTGGACCTGATGGATTTAATAATGGTTTCTTTCAACACTACTGGGATATTATTAATTTTGATGTTTGAAAGCTTGTCAAATCCTTCTTCTCCAATAGTGTTCTTACTCAAGGTCTAAATTCCCAATTTCTCTCTTTAATTCCTAAGGTTGACAATGCTTCTGAGATCCACCTGTTTAGGCCCATTTCCCTTATTAACACCCTCTATAAAATCATCACTAAAATCATTGATAATAGGCTATATTCTATCACTAAAAAATTGGTCTTCGGGAACCAATTTGGGTTTATTAAGTGTAGATCTATCCAAAACTGCATTTGTCTTTCTTCTGAGTGTTTCAACACCTTAAAAAAACCAAAATAGGTGGTAATATTTCCATTAATATTGACATTAAAAAAACCTTTGTTACCATGGACTGGAGTTTTATTTTTAAAGTGATTCAATATTTTGGTTTTAGTGATACTTTTACCACTACTATCAGAACATTGTTCAATTCGGCCTCTATCTCCATTCTTATCAACAGTTTCCCCAAGGGGTATTTCAAATGCACCAAAGGTGTCATACAAGGGTACCCTCTTTCTTCCATCCTTTTCTCCATTGCAGAGGAATATCTTTGCTGGTTACTCACTTTTCTAGTTGACCAAAACAAACTTAAACCCATCCATGTTTTGTGGAATATAAATGATCCTACTCACATGTTGTATGCTGATGATATCATTCTTTTTCTTCAAGGAGAAAAAAGAAACATTCAAACCCTCAAAAATTCCCTTGCTCATTATGAGGAGATCTCTGGTCAAACGATTAGATGAAAAAAATCTTCTATCTTCTTTGGAAATAATTTCCTCTCTATTAGGAAATGAAACATTATAAGTGAATTAGGTATAAAAGAGGACTCTTCCCCTTTTAAATACCTAGGTGTCCCAATCTTTTGGGGAAGACCCAAATATTGTCATTTCTCTAAAATTTACAATCAAGTAATAAATCAAATTTCCTCTTGGAAAGGAAAATACCTTTATATGGTGGATAGAATCTACCTTTTTAATTTTACTATTTCTCTAAAATGGTTTACTCTATGATTGTATTCAAATGGCCTGATAGTATTATAAAAAAATTAATACCTCAATCAAAAATTTTGTTTGGATAGGTAGAACTATGTAAAGGAAACTTTTCAGCATCCCCTAGTCAACTTGTTACAAAACTATTGACAAGGGAGGCATTGGAATTAAAAATCATAAACATTTTAATGAGGCTCTTCAAGCAATGCTCACTTGGAATCTTTTATATAATAAATATGATTCCATAAAATTTTTTAAAAATAGATTAATTCCAAAAATTAAAAAAGTAAACTCTATTTTTCTTACCTCCTATATTTGGCCATTCATAAAACATTCATTTTCTTCCATTATGAATAAATCCAGGTGGATGGTCTCTATAAACTCTTTAATGAACTTCTGGTTAGATAAATGAGTTGGAACTCTGGTTCACGCCCAAATTTACCCAAGAGAAGAAGGGTAGAACGGTCCTTGTAGTGTAGCTTGGGTTGTCGATTCCACAGAGACCTAAGAAGATACCTAAGATACACAACCTAAGGGATGGATTTTTGGCTATGAAGTGGCCAACTTGGATTGATTTTGGATGGGTTTTAAAGATATCTAAAATATTTAAGTGGATTCAATTTAAAAGAATGAGTTGATCCTAGGTTATCACTCGGGGTGGATTGGACGTATTTTCTTTTTAATGATTTCAATTTCTTAAATTTGAGATGGGTTCATTTAAGGAGATAAAACAACATCATCACTTACTGGTTTAATGCCTAAAACCTCTAATACTAATCACCTATACACTTGAAGGATCAAAGTTTTGAGCACTTCAAGGTAAAGGATCGTATTAGTACTTGAAGTGTGTGGCGTTAAATTCAACAAGGATGATGGAGTTTAAAAATCATCAAATAAAAATCCCAATTAAAGAAGTGATTATACATTAATTAGGTGATAAATAACATCCAATCCAGCCCCTTGCTACTCCCTTGGATCAACCCATAAGTGGGTTAGCCCTCCATTGATCCCATGGTTTCAATGGAAGCGGAAAGTAGACTCATAAGGGAGGAATGGAGAAGTAAAGAAAACAACAAAAATAAAATGATCACTCCACCGTTGTGTGAATAATTTCACAAGGGTTGGTGTGAATAAATTCACACCTTAATCCAACGGTATCAAAGTGATATTAAGAACAACAGAATAAGAGTAGAAGAAGAACTTTTATTAAGAAACTAAAGTGAATTGAACAACTTACATGTGAAAGACAAAATTGAGGCAACAAAAATGCAGCATAACATTACAAGTAAACAAAGCATCCAAGATCTTCAACTCCTTCACCACCACTGCCTTAAATAGGCATTTTGGGAGCCTTGGGTCGAACCACCAACAGTACAAGTCATCCCAATCAATGAGGGTAGGCATAGGTGGTGGAAAGTAGGTGGAGAGGTGACTTCTCCACCCTTGACCCGAGGTGGCAGCCAGTTTTCATCCACCGAACAGACGCGTCTGGAAGACCTTCTAGAAGTCCGAATCAGGGTGGGCCATAGAAGAAGAAAATGGAGCTCCGGATGTCTGCTAACCGCCTGTAAATTTGGGCCCATTTGGAGTTGTGTATTCCGAGATATGATCAAATTGGTGGACTGTTTTTCTGGGCCGCAGAATCTGGCCCAGAATTGTATCTCTAACTTGGGCCGCCTAAATGACCACCATGGAGGCCGAATTAGCATTAACTCCTGAAGAGTGATTTGTTCCTGTACATGTCTTCTAGCATCCCACGAAATTTGGGATTAATTGGGCCTGTATGTTGGGACCCACAGTCTCATCATTGGGCTGGTGTCCAATCTGCCTTCTCCAGAATTGCTTCCTTTCATTGCCAAATATCTCCATCATCCTCCATGAATTCTCCATTGATCCCTGAATCAAACATGATCATATTTAAGTGTAGATAAATTTACAAAAATATCAAATTAAAATATGTATAATTCAATTCCTTAAAATCAGATGAATCATTGGGTACTTTAAATGATGTTCAAAAATGTACCACATAATAGTGCATTTTAAGAAGGTATTACAATCATAATGTGAAATGATGTTCAAAGTGTAAAATGCACTAAAATGGTATTTATGAATAACAAAGAACATGAAAATTAAGTATATTAACAATGAATATTAGCCTCATTTAGTGGCTAATCACACCCCCCAACTTGAGTTTTGCTAGTCCCGAGCAAAATATATCTCATCAAAAATGAAATTCGAATTCCCTTTTCCAAAAACATTTTAATACACAATGATCACCAAAAAACCTTATACCAAACAATCATGAAACCCATCAAAATATTTTAATACGAGATAGTTTCATAAGCAGATCCCAATCCCAAGCCCATTCCTTTGATCAAATCCATCATCATACTTCATCCAACTCAATTAGGTGTAATGATGTGTTGTGAATCACAATAGATATGGGGGTTCATTTTCATTCAAGGGGGAAATCATGGAAGCGCTAGGTGGAATCACATTTAATCCTAATATGAGTATTCTTCATCCCTATTTTTTTTTGATTTGTTTTTTGCAATATTGCTATAGTAATTGAGATTGCAATTAATCAAATTAACCCATGTAGCAAGACTTTGCCGATGACTCCCAGACTCAAAGGCCTTAGGGCACCAAGTGAAGCCCACATACTCGGGCATCGTCTCGAGTTAACTTAATCAAAACAAAGTCATATTACCATAAATAGAGATAGATTGAAAAACTCAGGGCTAGACAACTCTGGAGTCACGATCCCCAAGTGCCGAAAGCCTCGCATTTTATCAATCCATTGCTCTACACGCAAATTTTTATTTTATTTTTTTATTTTTTATTTTTTAATAATAATTTTTTTTTTAATTTTTTTTTTGAATACTCATATTATTCATAAAAATAAAACCAGCCTATGCTATTTATTATGGGACCCCAAAAATTCAAATTAGTACCCCACAGTCTAGAGGACGTGCATTGTGGCATTTTTTTATTTGGATGAAAATATAAACGATGAAATATCACATTGGACAGCCACACTTTCCAAAATCTATGCTCATGAAATTATACAAGGATTAAAATCAGAATCAGGGCATGCTAAATTATTTGATATTCAGTTTCAAAGTGTGCAATGTGTATTACCATGTTCAAAGTTAAAGGAATTTTTCCTTCCATTTACTTTTTTTTTTCAAATCATTCAATTTTTGTTTTTGACACAAAAGCATTTTTTTTTATTTTATCTCCCCCCCAACTTAAAACAACACTGTCCCCAGTGTTTAAAGAAAAGAAAATTTAGAAGGGGGTAGAGGTAGAGAATTAAAGTTCAAAAATGAAATTGAAAATGAGGGTTATGGAATGAAGTCACCTGGTGGTTGAAGTTGGAAGTTCTTGCAGCTTGAATTTGTTCCTTTGATATCCATGTCGCTTGCAAAGTTCCCTAGTGGAAAAAGGAAAAAAACAAAACAAACAAACAAAACAAACAAAAGCAAACAATATATATATATATATATATATTTATATAATAAAGGAAGTAAAATATAAGAATATATATAAAAATTATAGAATAAGGTAGCATAAGAAGCCGCAGGTCAGTGGTAAGCGCGCGCCCCTGTCTCCCTTCGGTCCCGGGTTCGAGTCCCCGCGGCTTCGCCGGTTGTGACGGGGTTTGCCCCACGGCCTATGGCGTGGACTTTTTTTTTTGTATTATTATATATATTTTTCTTAACCTATTGAATAATAAAAACAAAATAAACTGATGATACATTGTCTTCTTTTTAAATTTCTGGGTAAGGTATTACTCAAGGATCACACCATGTGACACGGATGAATATGGTGCTCCTATTTCGTACCCATCCATACTCATAATAGAAGAACAGGTCAAAAGTATTTTTTTATTTATTTTAAATATAAACATGATTAAGTAATCTTATTTGAAAAATAAAGATGATTCAGAAATATTAGAAACATAAAAACCACGGGTTGCCTCCCGTGCAGCGCTTTGTTTAACGTCGTTAGCTCGACTTAAACCCCTTATTGATTAATTGTTGTTTTTTTTTTCATCAAAGGTAGGTTCACTCAGGTCTTCATCAACTTCATGTTTTTTGAATGGTTCTATGAATGGTTTGACTCTATGACCATTAACTTTAAATATTTGACCATTGGTGGGATCTTGAATTTCAACAGCCCCATGGGGGTACACCTTATGCACTATGTATGGACCGGACCATCTAGACCTCAACTTTCCCGGGTGCAAATGAAGTTTAGAACTATACAAAAGCACAGGTTTCCCTGGTTCAATGTGTTTAGTTTTAAGATTCCTAGACTGGTAGGCTTGAACTCTAGCTTTATTGATCCTTGAATTTTCATAAGCCTCCATCCTAAGTTCCTCAAGCTCGTTTAGATCCAATTTCCTCTTTATTCCAGCCAAAGAAATGTCAAAGTTCATTTTTTTGATTGCCCAAAAGGCCTTATGCTCAATCTCCACTGGCAAATGACATGATTTACCATAAACCAACCTATATGGGGACATTCCTAGGATAGTTTTAAATGTTGTTCGATATGCCCAAAGAGCATCTAAGAGTTTGCTCGACCAATCTTTCCTAGATGGATTAACAGTTTTCTCAAGAATTTGTTTGATTTCTCGATTGGCTAACTCAGCTTGACCATTGGTTTGTGGGTGGTAAGCAGTGGACACTTTGTGAGAAATTCCATACTTCTCCATGAGCGATGAGAATGGGCGATTGCAGAAATGAGTTCCACGATCACTAATGATAGCCCTAGGAATCCCAAATCTAGAGAAGATGTTTTCTTTAAGGAATCTAATCACAGTTTGATGGTCATTGGATTTTGTAGGAATGGCCTCAACCCATTTTGAGACATAATCGACAGCCAAGAGTATGTAGAGGTATCCCCGAGAGTTTGGGAAGGGACCCATGAAATCAATTCCCCAACAGTCAAAGATTTCAACCACTAAGATAGGAGTGAGTGGCATTTGATTCCTTTTTGTGATGGACCCTACTTGTTGACACCTAGGACAGCTTTGACAATATGTGTAGGAGTCCCTTGAAAGGGTGGGCCAGAAAAGACCACATTGAAGAATCTTAGCAGATGTTTTCTTAGAGGAAAAGTGACCTCCACATGCCTCACTGTGACAGAATTTAAGGATGGACTCTTGTTCGGATTCTGGCACACACCTCCTAATGACTAGGTCAGGACAGAACTTATATAGGTATGGATCATCAAACACATAATGCTTGACATCAGAAAGAAATTTTCTTCTAGCTTGGGTCCCTAAGAATTTTGGAATGACCCCTGAAACTAAGAAGTTGGCTATGTCAGCATACCAAGGGCAGTCACTCACAGAATAGAGGTTCTCATCGGGAAATGAATCAGACACAGAAAGGTGATGTGATTTGTCCTTGAATTCCAACCTAGAGAGGTGATCAGCTACAACATTCTCGACACCTTTTTTATCCTTAATGGTTAAATCGAACTCTTGAAGAAGAAGGACCCACCTAATCAATCTAGCCTTTGCATCTTGTTTTTGGAAGAGATATTTTAGAGCTGAATGGTCGGTGAATACAATGATGGGTGATCCTAAGAGGTAGGACCTGAATTTCTCTAAGGCAAACACAACAGCAAGTAACTCCTTTTCAGTGGTGGTGTAATTGATTTGGGCATCATTTAAGGATTTGCTTGCATAAGAAATGACATATGGAGTTTTATCACACCGTTGTCCTAACACAGCTCCTACAGAAAAGTCACTGGCATCACACATGAGTTCGAAAGGAAGGTCCCAGTTTGGAGATTTCATAATGGGAGGAGAGGTGAGAGCGGATTTAAGGGTTGAAAATGAACCCTCACAGCTTTCTGTCCAAACAAATGGAGCATCCTTTACTAGGAGAGCACAAAGAGGGCGAGAGATTGAACTAAAGTCCTTAATGAATCTTCTATAGAAACCAGCATGTCCTAAGAAGGACCTCACTTCCTTAACAGTTCTGGGTGATGGAAGGTGACGAATGATGTCAACCTTTGCTTTATCAACTTCAATCCCCCTACTCGAGACCAGATGGCCTAGAACAAGTCCCTCTTTAACCATGAAATGGCATTTTTCCCAGTTTAGGACCAGATTTTTTTCTTCACATCTTGACAAGACTCTATCCACATTCTGCAGACATCCCTCAAAGGTATCCCCAAACACAGAGAAGTCATCCATGAAGACCTCAAGAAAATCCCCTACCATGTCTGAGAAGATTCCCATCATGCACCGCTGGAAGGTTCCAGGGGAATTGCATAACCCGAACGACATGCGTTTAAAGGCAAAGGTACCGAAAGGACATGTGAATGTAGTCTTCCCTTGATCCTCTAGGGAGACCTCAATTTGATTGTAACCTGAGTACCCATCTAGGAAGCAATAGAATTGATGACCCGCCACTCGCTCGAGGACTTGATCAATAAAGGGAAAGGGAAAATGGTCCTTCTTGGTACAAGAGTTGAGCTTCCTATAGTCAATACAGACTCTCCAGCCACTACTCACCCTAGTTGGAAGAATTTCCCCATCCTTATTAGTGATCACAGTGATTCCAGCTTTCTTTGGGACAACTTGAATTGGGCTTACCCACTCACTCTCAGCTATGGGGTAGATGATACCAGCTTTCAACAACTTAAGAAGTTCTTTCCTTACCACATCCATAAGATTTGGATTGAGTCTCCTCTGAGGTTGACGACATGATTTGGATTCAGATTCAAGAGTAATCCTATGAGTTCCAATAAGTGGGCTAATCCCAGGAATATCAGACAGGGTCCAACCAATGGCTTTCTTGTGTTTCCTAAGGACATCCAGAAGCATCCCCTCCTGATTGGCTTCAAGAGAAGAAGATATGACTATAGGATGTGTTTGATTTTCCCCTAGGAAGGCATACTTGAGGGAGGTAGGAAGTTCCTTCAATTCAAGATCTGGTTGGTTCAGAATTTCAGCAGAATATTGGGGCATTGGATCAAGATCAAATTTGTTTCCTAGATTTTCAGATTGAATTGATTCCCCATGTGTAGAAGTTTCAGCCACAAGATTGTATTGACCTGGGTTAGGGAAGGGAGTTTGAGTTGTCTCCATGAATGTTTTTTCCTGAAAGGTTTCACTGATTGTTGGTCCTAAGACATCATTATAGGAGCAATTTGAAAATGATTTGAGCCAAGGAGATAAACTTCCTTCATGTGAACAAAGGAAATCAATCTCATTCTGACTTAAACATTCATCAAATATTCCTTGATGTTCCATGGATTCATTATCAATGCTTCCTATCATGTTTACTTCATGAATATCCTCGTCATCCCCTATTTGTGAGCTGGCATTGTAGATGTTCAAGTCTAGACTCATGTTCCCAAAGGTGATGGTCATGTTCCCATTTCGGACTCGGATAACAGAGTTGATTGTTGCAAGGAAAGGACGACCAAGAATGATTGGGGTTTGTTCCTTATTTCCTAAATTTGGATGGTTGTCAAGTACAATGAAATCAGCAGGGTAGATGAAGTTTTCAACCTTTACCAGAACGTCCTTTAAAATCCCCTTGGGAACCCTAATGCTACGATCAGCAAGCTGAAGTGTGACAGATGTGGGTTGGAGCTCTTCTAGGCCTAACTGGCAGTACACAGCATATGGGATGAGATTGACACTAGCACCTAGGTCACACAAGGCCTTGACAACTTTGCTTTCTCCTAGTTCAACATTGATGTAAGGGCAACCTGGGTCTTTCAACTTAGGAGGAATGGTCCCTTGAATGGTGGTACTCACATTAGCAGCCAAAAGGACTTGGTTTTTATGTGAAAATTTTCTTTTAAAAGTGCACAAGTCCTTAAGGTACTTTGAGTAGGAAGGTATGGTTTGGATTGCATCGAGAAGAGGAATGTTCAACTTGACTTGTGAGAAGATTTCCCTCAATGTTTCACTCAGTTCAGGCTTGGATTTCCCCCTCATGCGTTTAGGAAATGGTGCAGGTTGTGGGGTTGTTTGTTGAAGAGTTGCTTCTTTCACATTGTTATCAGTTTCTTCAGTTTGATCTTGTGGTTCATTTAAATTTTCATCCAAGTTTAAATCTTCAGGTGGGTTCTGAATTAGTTGTTCAGGTTTCTCAATTGATTTCCCACTTCTTAAAACAGTCACAGCCTTTAGTTGTTCATGAGTTGTTTGAGCACAACTTGACTCTCCCCTTGAAGTTGAGGACGGCACCGCCTGAGTAGGCATGGGTGCCTTTCCTGTTTTGATGGTTTGAAGTTCTTGTTTTAGGGAAGATACCTCCGAGTTCATCCTCTCCATTTGTTTGCACAGTTGTTCTAGTAGGCTTTGTGGAACAGTTTGGGTTGGTGCTTGAGTAGGTTGGTTTATCCCAGGGGGATATTTTGGAGGTGGGATGGTTTGTTGAAAATGGACCGGTGGTTGTTGGTATTGGATAGGTTGGGTTTGGAACTGGTTATGGTTTTGGTAGTTCTGATGGGGGTAAGGATTTTGTCCATGTGGTTGGCTAGGTTGTTGGTTATCTTTCCAGCGGAAGCCTGGGTGGTCATTGTACCTTGGATTGAAGGTGTTTTGGTATTGGGGCTTTTGAAAGTTTAGGGCATTGACTTCCGCTGGGGGTCCTCCTAGAAGAACATCCTTGATGGATGGAATGGTTGGGCAGTTGTCTGTTTTATGGTCATGTTTGTCACAAATTGTGCAAACAAGGTCTACATTTTGGATTTCATGGACTTTCCTAAGGTCTATCTCTTCAACCTTCCTAGAGAGTGCTGCGAGTTTAGCCCTAAGGCTTTCCTCTTCTCTAAGTGTATGAATTCCAGTGGTTCTTTGTGGCTTTTCAGAATAAGGTGAAGTTCCCCAAGTTTGGTTTTGTTCAGCCAGACTTTCCAGATACTCGTAAGCATCATTTGGGGCTTTGTTTTTAAAAGTTCCATTACACATCATGTCAATGAATTGTTTATTACCCGGACCCAACCCTTCATAGAAAATTCTCACTTGTTCAGGTATGGAAAACCCATGGTGTGGAACCATGTTTAGGGTGTCTTTGAACCTCTCCCATGTTTCATAGAATGACTCTCCCTCTTTTTCAAAAAAGTTTTGGATGCTCTTTTTAAGTGCGATTGTTTTGTGACGAGGGAAGTATTTTTTGTAGAATTCTCTTTGCAGTTGGTCCCAAGAGTGGATTGATGCAGGTCTCAAGTTGTTTAGCCAATTTTTAGCTCGATCCTTTAATGAAAAAGGAAATAGCCTCATCTTAGCGGATTCTAGTTGATGTGGGGGACACATGGTTTCAACAATGTCGTTGAACTCTTTGACATGAAGGTATGGCATTTCTGACTCCATCCCATGAAAGGTTGGAAGGTGGTTTAGGACATGGGGTTTGAATATGTAGTTGGTGTCTCCTATGGAATTGTGTCTAATGCATGAGGGGGCATTGGTCCAAGCTGGAGTGAGGTAGTCGTTCATGGTTTGATCAACTACATTCCCTAAGTTTGGAGCTTCTTGGTTTTGGATTCCCATTTGATTCCCCCCAGGGTTTACAATTTGATTTTGTGGATGACCCTCCATTGGACTTGTTTCAAGTTCTGACTTTGGGGTTTCAAGAATATTTGAATCTGATTTAAACAATCCCTTAGGTGCACTTGACTCCCCTATCCTAGGACTTTCCACCCTAACTAGTCTGTTTGAGAAATCGCGGGTGTAGGCGGACATGCGCCAAAAAAAAAAAAAAGCGAGAAAGGGACAAGATAAGAGATCTTGGGTGAGAGTAGAAGAATGGAGGTGAGGAAAGAAGGTTTTTTTTTTTTGAATCTAAGGTACTTACTTGGTCCCCGGCAACGGCGCCAAAATTTGGTTCACGCCCAAATTTACCCAAGAGAAGAAGGGTAGAACGGTCCTTGTAGTGTAGCTTGGGTTGTCGATTCCACAGAGACCTAAGAAGATACCTAAGATACACAACCTAAGGGATGGATTTTTGGCTATGAAGTGGCCAACTTGGATTGATTTTGGATGGGTTTTAAAGATATCTAAAATATTTAAGTGGATTCAATTTAAAAGAATGAGTTGATCCTAGGTTATCACTCGGGGTGGATTGGACGTATTTTCTTTTTAATGATTTCAATTTCTTAAATTTGAGATGGGTTCATTTAAGGAGATAAAACAACATCATCACTTACTGGTTTAATGCCTAAAACCTCTAATACTAATCACCTATACACTTGAAGGATCAAAGTTTTGAGCACTTCAAGGTAAAGGATCGTATTAGTACTTGAAGTGTGTGGTGTTAAATTCAACAAGGATGATGGAGTTTAAAAATCATCAAATAAAAATCCCAATTAAAGAAGTGATTATACATTAATTAGGTGATAAATAACATCCAATCCAGCCCCTTGCTACTCCCTTGGATCAACCCATAAGTGGGTTAGCCCTCCATTGATCCCATGGTTTCAATGGAAGCGGAAAGTAGACTCATAAGGGAGGAATGGAGAAGTAAAGAAAACAACAAAAATAAAATGATCACTCCACCGTTGTGTGAATAATTTCACAAGGGTTGGTGTGAATAAATTCACACCTTAATCCAACGGTATCAAAGTGATATTAAGAACAACAGAATAAGAGTAGAAGAAGAACTTTTATTAAGAAACTAAAGTGAATTGAACAACTTACATGTGAAAGACAAAATTGAGGCAACAAAAATGCAGCATAACATTACAAGTAAACAAAGCATCCAAGATCTTCAACTCCTTCACCACCACTGCCTTAAATAGGCATTTTGGGAGCCTTGGGTCGAACCACCAACAGTACAAGTCATCCCAATCAATGAGGGTAGGCATAGGTGGTGGAAAGTAGGTGGAGAGGTGACTTCTCCACCCTTGACCCGAGGTGGCAGCCAGTTTTCATCCACCGAACAGACGCGTCTGGAAGACATTCTAGAAGTCCGAATCAGGGTGGGCCATAGAAGAAGAAAATGGAGCTCCGGATGTCTGCTAACCGCCTGTAAATTTGGGCCCATTTGGAGTTGTGTATTCCGAGATATGATCAAATTGGTGGACTGTTTTTCTGGGCCGCAGAATCTGGCCCAGAATTGTATCTCTAACTTGGGCCGCCTAAATGACCACCATGGAGGCCGAATTAGCATTAACTCCTGAAGAGTGATTTGTTCCTGTACATGTCTTCTAGCATCCCACGAAATTTGGGATTAATTGGGCCTGTATGTTGGGACCCACAGTCTCATCATTGGGCTGATGTCCAATCTGCCTTCTCCAGAATTGCTTCCTTTCATTGCCAAATATCTCCATCATCCTCCATGAATTCTCCATTGATCCCTGAATCAAACATGATCATATTTAAGTGTAGATAAATTTACAAAAATATCAAATTAAAATATGTATAATTCAATTCCTTAAAATCAGATGAATCATTGGGTACTTTAAATGATGTTCAAAAATGTACCACATAATAGTGCATTTTAAGAAGGTATTACAATCATAATGTGAAATGATGTTCAAAGTGTAAAATGCACTAAAATGGTATTTATGAATAACAAAGAACATGAAAATTAAGTATATTAACAATGAATATTAGCCTCATTTAGTGGCTAATCAAACTCCTTTAATTTCTAGGTTTCCCTTGACCAAAGTCCTAAGAAAACAAACCTCTATATCAGATATGTTCTTAATTCTCAAAATTATTCTCTTCTTGATAACATTATAACTATCATTGACACCTATAACTTCTCTAACACTGATGATTTCTTAGTTTGGAAACTTGCGTATAATAGCATACTTAATTAAAAAAACTTTTACAACCACTATTTTTGTAACTCTGAAAATGATTTTAGGTGGTTAAAACTTTTTGAAAAATCTTGGATACAATCCTCAATATTTACTCTTATCTAGTGGCTTTCCCACAACAGACTCCCCACTGATGATCGCCTTAAATCATCTGGTTTTCAAATCTATTCTAAATGAAGTCTCTACAATCAACACAGAGAAGATTCTAATAATCCTTTTCTTTCTTATGCGACTACTTCTGCTCTTTGGAATTATATATTTGACATTTTTTATTACAGATGGTGGATGCACGACTCTGTCAAATCTTAATTAATGAGATGTGTAGATTTGAATAGTTCTCATCAAATTAAGAACATTTTCCTTGATTCTGTTGTTGAGCATCACCACGTGATCTGGTTTGATAGAAATGATCTTATTCATAATAAATGCTCATCCAGTCATAATTCATGATGAATGTAGATTATCATTGCCATTTGTGAAGCCTCTTAAATTCAAAAGGGCCACTACAACAACACGGTGCACGACTTTGGTATCCTAAAACGATTGCGTATTGCTGGAAACTATTACCAACCTCGCTATAATTTTGAAGTCTTTTGGCATTCCCCTCTACCAGGTTGGATTAAGGATAATGTGAATGGTTTTTCTAAAGGAAATATGGGCCCTACGGGTTGTGGCTCCATCTTCAGGAATCATATTGGTCAAATCATTGGTTGCTTCTATGGTAGCTATGACATTTCTTCCTCACTTGAAGCTGAAATGATGGGTATGATTCATGCTGTCTTTTTTTCCAAACAACATGGTTGAAAAAACCTATGGATTGAGAGTGACTCGACAACCATTGTGCAAGTAGTTTGGAATGGTGTGATACATCTTGCATGGCCGATCACTACCTGTTGGATGAACTGCATCCGTGCTCTTCTTGACATCAACTACATCATCACACATATATATCATGAAGCTAACATGGCTGTTGATGGTCTTGTGAACAAGGGAGTCTATCAAGACATTACCTGGCTTGATGAACTTCATGCTGACTTACTTCCTTTTCACAATAAATATTATAATATGTTTCCATCTTTTAGACTCTTGTAATTATTTTCTTTTATAATAATTGTGCCTTGGTTTTCAGGCCAGACACCATCTTATTCAAAATACATATGTTATAATGTATAGATAATATATATCAGTTTGTTAATATAGATACACACAGACACAGAAACACACATTATATAGGTATATAAATACTCATATATTTGTATTTTAAATAAAATGGATATAATTTTTTATTTAGATAAGGGTTATATATTGAGAAATATATTTTTTATGTAAATATGTTTAATTATTTATTTATAAAATTAATTTTTTATGAGTGAATATATAAAAAATATGTATATATTATTATATATTTGATTATAAATAACAATACATTATGAAAAATGATAAAATTTCAAATCCATAATATCGATATTAATGTAATACCTGGGAATAAATTAATTCCTCACTGATAAAATGAAAAAAATTCCCCCTTAAATGAGGTTGAAATTCCATTGAATCTTAACAATTTTGGGTATCCTGAAAATAAAATAGTTTTGGTGGTCTATGAGGACTTTTTAGGGCTCAAAAAATGTGACAGAGGTTCACCTCTATCACCAATGGAGTAGATCTCATTTCAATCTTTGATTTGATATGTGATAGATCTCAAATGGACACTCGGATCAAATGTTGTGGACGTTTGTAGTTCGTGTTATGCTTTCAACTTATTTTTGATATTTTATTATTTTTTTGATATTTTGTGTCTTCAAATTTTTATTAAATGACTATTACTCAATAATAATTACAAAATTATTAATTAATAATTTTTATTATTATTTTATAACCAATTTTCACTAAATATCTTAGCTTTTAAGTGTCAATGTCTATTAATACTTATCTAAAACATATTTAAAAAATATATATTATATTTATATATTTATATATTAATATATTATTTTTAATGATTTTTTTAAATATAACCTTTATTAGCGCTAGTAAAAAAGTGTTGATAAAGACCCCCCTTTATTAGTGCTACTAAAAAAATCACTGATAAAGTGGGCACCTTTAAGAGCATTAAAAAAAGCAATGATAAAGGGGTACTTTTAACAATGCTTTTTATCATTATTAAAAGTACCCTTTATCAATGCTTTTTTTAGCACTGTTAAAGGGTGGTTCTACAAAAACCATATTTTGTGGTTGTATTAGTTTGATACTTCAAAATTCTGTGACCCTTTTCAATAAGGCAAGCAACATAATTCAAGTTTTAAATCTATTAGTTAAATCTCAACTTCAGATGATATATAGTTAGTGCACATAGAATTATTTGTTTTTATAAAAACTAAAAGTATTAGTGGAAAATACTATATATATTTTATAGTTTATGATTACACTAGATATACTTGAGTTTATTTTTTCACAAAGAAATCTGAATCCTATTGTTATTTCATAACTTTTGTTACCAAATTTACAAATGATAAAAACTATCCCTTAATAACTATTAATATTGATCATGGTGGATAATTTTTAAATTCTAATTTTGAAACTTTTTATAGCAATAAAGTTATAGAACATTAATTTTCAGCACCTAGAACCCCTAAAAAATGGTGCAGTTGAAATAATAAGTAGACTTATTCAAGAAATAACTAGAACCGTGTTGTGTGAATAATCAATTGCTAATTTTTTTGGTTGTAGTTCTTAGTAATTCCTACTATACTATAAATAATGTTTTATTTTGACATTTTCTTAAAAAAAACCCTTATGAGTTTTGTATAGGAAGAAAACTAAAAGTTTTTTACGTCATAGTTTTTGGATAAAAAGTATTCATCTTGGATATGAAATTTAATTTACATAAATTTTCACCCAAATCCAATGAAGGAATATTTTTAGGTTATTCCACTACTTCTAAGGATAACATAGTTTTTAATAAAAATAATTATAATAGTGAGGAAACAATACATGTTATGTTTTATTAAACCAATCCTTTTATTTTCAAACAAACTTAACCTACATCCTTTGAAGTTACTTCTAAAGTTTATTTTCAAACATTGTTAGAAAGTTATCTCATATGAAAAAAAAATCAATAAATATTTTATGATGTTTTTCCTCAGGAATATTTTCTACTAATTCTTTAATAATAGGACTTTAAAAACCCAATAAGTCAGTTGATTCTTAGGAATCATCCTAGTGAAAGTATCATTGGTGATGTAGATCAACCAGTTATGAATAGAAGTTCTTTAAGAAACGAAACTTATCATCTAGATTTTTTATCCCAATTTGAACCTATGGATCCAAAAGAGGAATTAGGTGATGAGGATTAGATTAAGGAAATTCATGATGAACTCAATGAATTTGAATGTAACGTCAGGAATTTAGTTGAAATACCTAAATAAACTTCAATAACTGGAGTAAAATAGGTTTTTTGGAAAAAATGTGATGAAAATTTCATAACTATTAGAAATAATTATGGACTTGTTGCTAAGGGTTATAATGAAAAAGAATGAATTGATTGTGAATAAACTTATACTCCTATAGAATGACTTGAATCTATTCTAATGATTCTAGACTTTGTAGACTTGTTTAATGTCAAACTACTTCAAATAGATATGAGGTGTTATTTTATTAATAGATATGTTTATGAGGATGTTTATTTTGAACAAAAACCTATTTTTGAAAATAAAAAACATACAAAACATTTTTATAAACTTACCAAATATTTATATGGACTTAAACAAGTCCTTAGATCTTATTATGATATGTTAATTGGATTAATGATACAAATAAATTTTGTTAAGGATTCCATGGATCAAAATATTTTTATAAAATAAATTAATAAAAATATTATTATTGTTCAAATTTATATTGATGACATTATATTTGGATAAACTTAATAATAATTAATAGATTTACTTACAGATCTTATGAAATCTGAGTTTGAAATGAGTATGATGGATAAGTTAACATATTTCTTTGGTTTTCAAATATAAAAAACCTTGAAGTAATATTTAAATCTCAACATAAGTATATAAGATATGATCTTAAGAAATTTGGATATGAAAATACTAAGCATATTAGTACTCCCATCAGTACCTCAAATACTTTAGATATTGATGAGGCTGGGGAACTAGGTGATCAGAAAAATTTTAGAAGTTTGATATGAAGTTTACATTAATTAACTATTATTCATCCATATTTAATGTTTTCAGTATTATTACGTAAAATATATCAATAAAATATAAAATAATCCCATTTTAAAGCTGTAAAATGAATTTTTTATATTAAGGGAAATATGGATTTAAGCCTTTTCTATTCTTTAATAAATATTTTTTTATTAAAAAGTTTTTTAGATGCTGACTTTGGTGGATTTAGAATGGATAGAAAAAGTACATCTATAACTTCTCATTTCCTAGTAGATTATTTATTTTATTTTCCATGTAAGAAACAATACTTAGAAGCACTTTCCACTGCTGAATCCAAACATGTGGTAGTTGGAAGTGTTTGTGATCAAGTGTTGTGGATGTAACACAGACTCACAAACGATGGAATGATTTTTTACTAGAACTCAAGTACTTTATGGTATTATAAGTGCTATTTAATTAATTAAAAAACGATAACATCACTCAAATTCTAAACACATAGATATAAGCCACCATTTTCTTCGAGATCACACACTAAAAGGAGATTAATTTTAAAATTCATTAGAACTCAAGATCAACTTACTGATATTTTTAAAAAACAACATTATTTTGATAGATTTGAATATATAAAATAGAATATAGGAATGATCAATATAAATTAATCGATCATATATACTTATTGTTGAACCATCTCCTTATATTTAGGTAATTCTTTTTATATAGAAAGTACACATGTTTTATGTTTTTAAAAAACCATTTTGTTTTTATTAAAATTATAGTTTTATAAAATTATTATTTTTTCTAAAACTTTTATCATAATTATTTTTTCACACTCATATATTTTTATAAAAATTTTGAAGTTAGAATTCTCAAAAGGTTTTTCAGACTAAAAAATTATTATAAAATTATTGGACTAAAAAATTTGTAATAATTTCTTTTCGAATTAAAATACAATCATATTTAGTATTTTTTTAAAAAACATCCTATTCAGTTTTCAATAATCAAAACTATCATAATATATTTAAATAAACCACTAATAATAGGTTATTCATACATATAAATCTATCAAGTCAGAAATTTTGTCTTATATTATTTTAGTTTTTTCACTATCTTATTATGTTTGTTTGATAATTATTGTTTTTGTTATTATAATTTTAGTTTTTTAAAACATTGTTTGTTTTTCAAAATTTTAAAAGTTTTCCAAATTAGATTCACTATCAATCCAAAAAAACTTTAAAAAACTTATATGTGTTCAAAAATTATTTTAAAACATTCTTCGCATCAATCATGACCATTAAATTAGAATGAGTTTGAATCTCAACCATTGGCTATCTTATGGAAATTCAACCCTCACACCCATTATCTATATAAGTGTGGGTCACCCATTGTCCCACATTGGTTCTCAAGAGTTTCTCATCTTGAATTGTTTTACCCCTTAATGCCTCCAGTCCAAATGATTTCATTTTACCACATTCTCTGATTTTAGTTCGAAATCCGATTTCGACCAAGGAAGATTTTGAAAAGTGGTATGTATTCTGGTATAGGTTGGTTGGGTTATGTTTTAATGAAAAATATGAATCTTCCATGAAGAATATAATCCCCTTCCAAATTTTGGAATCTGTTTGTGTGAAAAAATTAGACAAAGATTTTAACGTATAATATCCTAACGTTGCTCATGAGTTTTATGCATCTGTTCAGTTTTTGAAAGAATATGGGAAACAAAAAAGTGTATTTTACAATATATGGGAAAAGGTATAAGGTGTCTTATAATAAACTTTATAACTTAGTATAAATTTCATCAAAAGGGGTATCATAATGTCCTTATCATAAGCTTCCCAATAATATTTTTACTTTTAACAAGACCAAAGCCAAATAATCTTTGTTTTTAGAAGATGTGAAAGTCAGAAAGGATTCACATAAAAATTTGGATATCTTAGTAGTTTCTCTTTGGATGCAAGGATATAAAATTATGAGGAAGAGATATAGAGATACTTTGAAATTATTTTAATTTTTTATACTAGGATTTTTGGTGAACATGAAGAAAATTGATCTTGTAATGTTTGTCCGCACCTCTATAGAGAACATTAAAAACAACTTATATCAAATCCAAGATCATAATTATTTCAAATTTTATAAGTAAGATGGTGGTATAGTGTATGTAGATATTCAAATTGGATAATAAATTATATCTAATTAGAGAGAATTTTTTTTATTAATGATTATATGATGTAAATAATAAGATTGGATATTGATGTGAAGTCAAAGAAGTTGGCTGAAAATTAAAATAAGAGAAACACTAAGACTTATCCTCCGAAGAAGATAAAAAAAATAAAAGAAGATGCCTACTGATATTTCTAGAGAAATTATGAAACATAAGGTCAAAAATAATATAGGGGACCCAAAAATTGAACTTGACACTATAGAGATTAAATCCTAGAATATTTAGGCTACTGAAAGACTAGAAGATGAAGCTAAAAAAAATAAACAAAAGAAGATGTTGTAAAAATATCAAATTTGTGAAAATTTATTGAAATATGTAGAAAAAACCTCAGAGAATGTTGTCCTTAATACTTCCCATACTGATAAGATTATACCATACGGAAATTTAGTTTTTCAAGAAATATATTTAGTTCATGTTGAAAATCATTTAGTTGTTGACAAGGGAAAGGAAAAATTTGATGATGAAGAATCTATTTTGTCCATTCCTAAAAATCAATTGGAACCTAAATCAGTTGGAAAAAGAGCTTTGAGAATAGCTTGAAATTAAGATAAAGAGATTTATAAGACTATTAATGAAGAATTTTAAGGAAAATAATGAGAAGATAAAGAATAAGAAGAATAATATAATGAAATTGGGGAAGAAATATAAGAAGAGATATAAAAGAAAAATGAAGAGAGAGAAGAGGCTAATAAGGAAGAAATTGAATCTGATAAAGAATCACAAGAGTCATCATCTTTATAAAGTTTACCCTCCAATAGTGATAAATTGAAAAAATTAGGAAGTTCTAAAGAGGGAGAATCATCATCCTAAGAAGCTCAATCATCATAAATGTATATTGAAGATGATCAACTTTTAAATACAGGAGTTTCCAAAAAAGTCAAGACCGATAAAGATGTAGATATTATGAAAATATCAATTAATAAGAAAGTTTATAAAAAATATGATAAGGAAGTTCCAAATAAAGATAAAAATAAAGGAAAATAACTAAAAGGTAGAACCATTAGAATAAAACCTCTACATCTTGAGCCTAGTCAATCATAATCTATAAGAATGATAGGGCAGTAAGGCTCTGACAATATTTTTCATGTGTTGAGGTGACTAAAAGGAACTATCCCATACTTTCATAAGATTTAAGCAAGAATTTAGCTAATACAAGAAAGTCTTAATTAAAAATCAGAATCTATAAATTCTTTGATAGATTCATTGTTTCAAATTGAAGATGAGTTGAAAACCCTTCAAGAGAATTTCTAGACTCACGATAGATTTTTCAATCAAATGGTAAAGTGGTCGAACCATGTTGATTCTAATATCAGAATGAATCATGAGAAGTTTTATGAGATTAAGAAACTGATGTTAGAGTCATTTGATTCCTTTAATATAATATCATTAGACATGGATGGTAGATTTAATTTTTTGGAACAGTTCAAAGATTACACAGATGAATGTATTGAGGATGTGAATGCTTTGAATGAAAAGATTCATGTTTTGGAATTAGAGATGACCAGGCTAAGATCCTGTGAAGATGAAGTGGTCATATTGAGAGATTAGAATAAATAATTTTTTGAGTAATTCAAAAGGATGATAAATCATATTGGATTCATGAATAAAGGATTTTAAAGGTAGAAAAAGATCAGAGGGAGTTCAAGAAAATGAAAGAGTTTATCAGTAAATTTATGAATAGAGTTATTTTCTTTTGAACTATTGATTTATTTCATTATCAAATTTTTGTTAAGAATTTTAATGTTTGTAATGAATTACTTTTCATCCAAATCTAAGTTTTTTGAATGTTTTCCAATTATGATCGGTTATATGTTCTCTCATATTTTTCAAGGATGATTAGTTTTTTCAATACATTATTTTGTATTTTATAATTTCAAACATTTCAAAAAATTTCAAAATATTCTCCATTATTTTTTGAAAATCAAAATGGGGGATAAGAATATATATAGGGGGAGTTGTTTAATTAAGGTGTATAATATGATCCTTAGGGTGATAATAATTCATAAGTAGAGAAGTTTTCATAATAGAAGAAATATTATAAATTCTCCCATTATATTCAATATTTTATTCCGAAGAGTTACAAACTTAGGGGGAGTTAAGTTTCAAATAAAAACACTGAATATGAAGTTATTAAAAGAAAAAAATTGTAGTAAATTTCCATGGTGTTTTTTCATTTATATTTTGGGGTTTGTGCTTTCAATAAATGAGGAGATTATTGAGTAATATGTTATAGTTCTTAATTTTCCACTCCTTTAGTTTTGGAATATAAGTGACCAGTGAAGATCATGTATCACTGAGAGGGGGATGGGGTGAATCAATGATATATTTTTCTTTTATGTTTAATTTCTATTGAAACAATCTTTGCCTCCTATTAAATAGTTTTTACCTTGATAAAAGGAAAACCAATCACACATCCATAGGAACACAAGTATTTAAAAGGTTAACTACTCAACAGGAGTAGCTATGTATTTGACATGGTTTTAAAAAAAATCCAATGTCGCAAAATACACTAGAAAATAATCATTTTGTGTGGAAAAAAATGAGTAGGATATTCCCTTACACTCATATAGAACTATGTTTAATAAAATATCACATGTGTATCGAGTAGAATTAAATGATTTAATACAATGTTTTGTAAAAAGTTAAGAAACATGTTACTGTGCTTCCCTTTCAACTTTCAAAAATATGTTCTTCAAAACAATTCTTCACTTTATTACCCTGTAGTTGGAAAAAACTTCCTAGAATTCATAATGATACTATGTCTAATTTAATAGTCTGATCTGATCAGTTATATTGCTTAGTCCAATAATAACACTATACTAGAATACCACTAAAACAAATCTAAACATATTCTGTCTCAATCCAAAAATCTCATTCTGATTTCTCGGTATGATATATAATTTCTAATTATGATGTTATCTCTTCTCTTTTATTCTTCTATTTAGAAAAATTCCTTAGGTATGCTCGATCTGGAAAGTTATTCTCTATAGAATTCATCAATGATTATCCCTTTCGGTTGAAAAACACATCGATGTCAAAGAGTAAAAAGTACTTCCTCCTTTTATAGGCCACCCAAAATGGTTTGGGTAGGATTCTGAAAAAATTTAATGATAAACCAAATTTACTGAAACAAAAATTCTATTAGAATTTAGATTGCATATTTACTTCTTCAACACTTCTCAACTCTTCTCAAATATTCTCAAATATTATCATATCTTTATCATTCTTCACACTATCTTGACAATCTTCAATTCAATTCCGATTCTCCATTCCAATTTTCTCATTATGGTGGAGATATATGATCACTCTAATTTTATTGACCCACATGAAAATAAATCATAACTAACTTGAAAATTCATCAAACGCTAATTCAAAATCTTATATAAACTTTTAGACCCCCTTTGAAAACCCTTCGCAAAATCAATAGAAAAATATTCATTCAGGTTCCCCCTTGAAATAAAATTTCTAACTACTTGAAATAATTATTCTTTAATTATTTTTGTTAGAATGATGATACTGTATTCGATAATGTTTATCAAATTCAGACTGCATCAGATGGATCAGTCACAGATTCACCAGGATAAATGCTATTTTTTCTAGGTTAATGACTATTGATCTAATTGAAATCATATAAGATTTATTCTTTGTCTTAACCCACATGTTAAGGAAAAAAAACAATTCAACTTGATAAAAATGGTTGAATAAATTATTTATTGATATGTGATGTTATTCATTACATTAGTCCCAAAAAACATCACTTATTTTTCCTTTTTATTGGTCTCAACAACTCACATGAAAACCATTCTACCCCCTATCTTCATGTGATGATTGGTATCAGTGTGGATCTGATTCTTAGTGGTACACCGCATCTGATGGACCGGTTCCTATATCTTCGAATTCAAAAAATTATTTCCTTTTATGATACACTAGATTCATTCACCTAAGATTTATTTATTTTGGATTATTAGTCTAATTGAAAACCAACACCTTTGATTTCTCACATTATGATCAACCTTCTTATACAATAAACAAATCTACGTCAGGTGCCCTCTCACTGATGAATTGAGACCAGAAAGCTTAAACTTCATAAAATTTACTATTTTATATGCTTCAGATTATATAATTACTTACTCATGACATTGAATACATTTATGATTAGATTTAACATCATTTGAATTATAATGTAGAGTATTCCCATTCCTCATCAACTTTATTATTTCCCACTAAACCTTAATATTATTGGTAGTTCCATCTCCCCCTTTTACTCTATCTGGATTGCATAAAAAGTATCCAGGAAACTTATTACTTTATTGAATTACAAATCCGAAAATCATCATCAGATATACATCATATCCATGAATAATTGGATTATCTTCCTCATTATGCTCAAAACCCTATTCTAGACCCTAGGTGAGTCTGATGAGCCTTTTCTTTCAGAAAACATCTTCCCAATATGATAGATGTTCTTAAGCATTGCGAGTTTGGAATAATTAATATTATTGTGAGTATGATCTCAAACAAATAAAAAGTACAATGATTTATTATATTCTTTATCTTCTTTGAAAACATAAGACAAAAAAAAATCTTTCATATTCCAAAAACAACTTCTTTCCAATTTGGTCCCAACAATATCCCCTTTTGGATTTTCTTGTCAAACAAGATTCATAAATCACTAAACTTTGTAACCTCAAAATATTGATTAATTATAAAAAATTATAAGCATATGTGAGCTAACTAATTTTAGGGATCATGGATTATTAATAGAAAAACCATTATGTATGAAAGCAGAGACTCACGAAACTTCCTAATATTTTCTTCATAGTTGTCTTCACCTATTTCCTTGATCCTTGAAATTTCCTATAAAAGAAATTTTCTTACAACCACTCCAACAACCTGTTAGAATAGAACACACACTTACACATTGGATTCACAACTTACCCATAGCTCCCCATATTTACATGATTCCTTAAAATTTTTATCACATAACAATTGAAAGATTTATAAAACAATTATGCCCCTTGACATCACTATCCAAATACTAGGTTAGAGAGTGAAAAAAATACACATTCCTAAAACATGATGTGAAAGAGGTTGGATTCCCATGTTTAACATTTTCCTATAAAAATGTTCCTTTAGTAAAGGTTTTTTGAAAATGTCAGCAACTTGTTCTGATGTTGGAACACAATCTATCTTCAATTCATTCTTCTCTACATGATCTTTGATGAAATGATATTGATAACAATATGTTTTGAATGAGAATTTTGTACTGTATTTTTGTTAAGTTTTATGGAACTATGATTATCACAACCCAAGAGGAAGGGTTTATTCACTTAAATAACTAAATCTTCCAATTGAGTTTTCATCCACATAAGTTGGGTATCATCTCGAGTGTTAGAAACATACTCAACTTCAGACATACTAAGAGATACTTAATTTTGTTTCATTATATAAAAACTAAAACAATTTTTCCTAGAAAGAAAAATCCACTAGATGTTGATCTTCTATCATCTATATTTCCTGATAAATCAGTATCTGAATACCCAAATAATTAAATACTTTATAAGCTATCATTCCCGATTAAAAAATATGATGCACCTTTGATAGATCTCATAATTATTTTTCCATACAAAAAATGTGATTATTTTGTAGCACTCTAAAATCTTTCATATAAGGTAACAAAATAAACAATGTTAGGTCTTGAGGCAGTCAAATACAACAAACTTCCTATCATCTTCTAAAACCATTTTTGATAAACTTACTTACATCTTCCATCTGAAGTAAACTTGGTTCCCACTAAAATATATGTGGAAACTGGTTTTGAATTCTCCATACTGAACTTATTATGAAGTTTCTTAGCATACTTTTCTTGGGAAATAAAAATGTATTTCTTCTTTTGTGAGATTTTTAACCTAAGAAAGTATTTCATTTCACCCATCATATAAATTTCAAATAACCTTTTTATATCTGGAGAAAATATTTTGCAAGTTCTTTCATCATTCCCAGTAAATATAATTTCATAAACATAAAAAATTATGATGAGAAAAAAAATCTTACTTTATTTGACGTATTATTGAATATTACTTTCTTAAAAACCATCACACTTAAGCAAGTATCTAATTTTTAATACCTTTCCCTGGGATCTTGTTTTAGACCATACAAGTCTTTCTTCAATTTTTATACATAACTTTCATTATTACCAACAAAAAAGCCACATGGTTGTTCAATGTATACTTCCTCATCAAGATCAACATTAAAAAATGATGATTTCACATCCATATGATTTTTTTGTAACTTTATCATAAATCAATATTAAGAAGGATTATAATTGTTTCTAAAATATTATCTAGAGAAAAAGTCTCATCAAAATCAATGCCTTCAATCTATGAGTAGAATTTACACACTAATATTTCTTTATTTCTTATCACTTCACCATATTTATTAATATTATTCTGAAAAACCCGTATAGTTCCAATAATATTTTGTTATATGCTTTAGGTACAAGTTACCATGTATCATTCTTTTAAATATGAAGAAGCTCTTCATTCATACCCTGAATCTATTCTGGATGATCAAAACCTTCATTCACATATTTCAGATCAAATTTTGAATAAAAATAAGTATGTTTAATTGTTCATCTTGTTTAAACCCTTTTATATTGACTAACAATAATTTTTTGATCTTCTACTTACTTCCCCATCCTAGGATAATATTTTCAAGATTCTTCCTCATCACTAGAAGTAGTTGAGTCTAATTATTCTTCTTCTTGAGAAGGATTACTATTGTTTTCATCCTTATCAGAAGTTCCTTCTTCCCGTGAATCTTCCTAATATGTATGAATCTAGTTATCTTCCTCATATTTTTGAAAATAATTCACATTTATAGATTTAAATAAACATCCTAAATCTTTTATGAAACATCTATATCATCTTCTATCCAGAGTATAACTAAGAGAAATTTCTTCTTCACCACTCTGCTCAAACTTTCCAAGGTTTCAAACTTTGTTTTTTATGATTCATAGACTCCCAAATAATATTAAGTGTTTAAAACATAGAGTTTTTCCATAAAACTTTTCATATAGAGTCATATCTAAACATGTTTTGTAGAAACATAAGTTTTGAATATACAAAACAGTGCTAATGGATTGCCTCCAAATGTAATGAGAAAGTCTATGTTCAAAAAACACAGTTCTTCCCATTTCAAGCAGACTTCTTTTCTTTATATCATCACATAATTTTTTTGAGGAGTGTATGGTGTAATGAACTCATGATTAATTCAATGCTTCTTAAAAGAATTTTCAAATTATTTATTTTTTATTCACCACCATTATCAATTCTGAACTTCATCCCTGAATACTCACATTTATTCTCATCTTTCCTCCTAAAACTTTTAATCATTTTCAGATCACCTGACTTATGTTTCATATAAATAACACAAGTAATGTGATTAAATTTATTAATGAATATAATGAATTACTTATCACTATGAGTTGGTTGTTGTCACACCGGACCATAAACATATAAATGAATATTCTCCATGGGTATCTTTAAAAAATATAAGCTTTACTATGCAAAGAATTAGTAATATTTCCTTTCTAACAAATTGTAAAGTACCAATATATTCCTCTTGACATATCAGGAATTCCACAGGCACTATCTCGCTTTGATAGATTTCTTATATTTCTCTGACACATGTGTCCCAAGATTATATCCTATAACTGGTTATCTTCCACCATGCCTAAGTAACAAGAGTTTTTAACCACACTAACTTGGAACAAGTTTTGTTTTTTACGTCAGCCTCTTGTAAATATCTTTCCATCTTCCTCACTTTTCACAAAAAACACATATTTTATAAAAATGAAATTTTTTCCTTCATCAAAATGTTATGAAACACTTATAAAGTTATATTTCATTGCATAAGGAAACAAATAATTATTATATTTCAATTTTTCTTCCCCAATTATTGATGATCCAACACCTTTGATTTTGAGAGATTCATCATTTATAAATATCACAGTCCCTTATTTGAAATATTTCACATTATTTTACAATTTAAAATCTCTTATAATTTTAGAAAATAAACCACTATCTAGAATCTAAGGTTGTTCTCCTTTTTTAGATTTGAAAGTGGTTTCTACCACAATATATTTTTCTATCAATTTATCTCTATTAATTTCCAACTTATAAGAATAGTTAACATACTATGGTTCTTCCAGTAGAAAAAACAAGAAAAGATTTTGCAAGGTGTCCAAGTTGTTCACACCTTTCAAAAATAGTTTCCATAGGTTGGAATATATTTCAAAATTTACTCCTGCCTTCACATATTTCTTTATAACATCCTTCTCAAACATATTATTTTGAAAGGATTGAATCCACCTAAAAAAGTTTCTTTTTGAATTCATAGAATGGTAGAAATATTGTTAGTAAAACCAATACATATTTTCTTTATTTCTAAATCCACCATAATACCAGCAATATCAATTAAAATAATATTTTCCTCTAAAACTTCCATAATTTCTAGAGTTGTGATCATGTTTCTTAGCAACCAACTTATCTTCAATACCAGAACATTGTTGACCACCAAACATTCTGTTATCACAAAAAATCTTCCTTTTTTATCTTGGTTTTCTTTTGAGATTATCAGAATCAGATGTAATGTAGTTTTTGTGGACTCATGATTTTAGTAAAATTTTTAATTCTACACTTTTCTATTCTTGGACACATTTATAACATTCCCAGCTTTCTTCTTATCAGAAATTATTTCAAATTTCCACTCAAAATTTGAAGGTAATTTTTTATCCTTCTTAGGTTTAACCATTCCAGATCTTTCACCAACATCATAGATATAATTATTAAAAAATTTAACACTATGCTATGATTTATAATTTTTTTTATTGGAAAAGTTCAAACTCTTATTATTTTACCTTAAAAATTACTTCCCGATGTTCATTACTATTCTTTTATTTCTTAAGTGATTTCTTAAAATCATAAATCTCTTCCAGCAACTTGAATTTATCATCAAGAAAACATTATTGATTTTTTTTAAATATTATTAACTTTTTATCATTATTATTTATTTCTCAAGACTCCAATATTTCTTATAAATTCTTTTAATTGTTCTTTCTGATAAAATTCTAATTGAGTTTCTTCTTCTTCTTTAGAAAAACTTCTTCTGAACTCTTCATTGTTAATTATTTCAATAAAATTATTTTCAGCCGTCTTAATAAATTTTTTGGATTCAACATAATTTTATTATTATTCATCTTATTTAGATAAGAAAATTCTCCTTTAGATTTGTAGAATATTCTATCCTTTCCTTTAGAGTAAGATTTATCTATGTCACCCAATTTATTCCATGATCTTATTTTCCTTCTATCATCTTCCTCACTATAATCTTATTTATTTATGTCTGGAAAACTGGATGAAATGTTCCCAATGGATCCACATTGAAAAATATTCAAGGGAATTTTTACCCTATATTTTCTTTTACCTATTTTCACATTCTTAGAAAACAAGGAAAAATTTCAACAATATTTTGACATACCTCATTTTTGGAATTAGATTCACCAGCTTCTTCTTGAATAAGAATCTTCTCCAACTTTTCCTTATTTTAATCCTTTAAATACATTTACCTATCAATTATTTCATTTTATTTATTTTTCCATTCTCATTTCATAATTAATGAGAGGGATATGAAAATCCTCGAGAGATAAAATTTCTGGATCTTTATCTTTCAATTAGTAAACTTTAGTATAAAACTTCTTAGGAGGAATTATCAAGATATTTTCAACAACTTCAGAATCTCATTACTTTTTACTAAGACATTTAATATTACTGAAATTTTCATTTACCCTAGTAAATATGTCTCTAATAGATTCATAGTCACCCTCTTAGGATCTCCAAACTTAAGCCTTCAGATTTGTAACTTTTCCTTCTTTACTTTTTTATTTCCTTGATAAATCCTTTTTAGCTTATCTCAGAAACTTTTGGTAGTGGAAACACCCTTCACTATTAAAAACTCACTTTATAAAAGTTATGAGAGTAAAGAATTATTTAACCTTCCATTCATCTAAATATTCTTCTTTTCAATATATGTAAGAGTACCATTATCATCAATAGGAGTAAATCCATCTATTATAGATTTAATAATATCACACCCAAGAGACATAAGAAAAGGAAACATTATATATTTCTAGAAATGATAGTTCATACCATCAAAGAATGGAATCTATTTACTGTTCACATATTTGATAGTATACATCATAACTTCTTATTCAAAAATTTAGCAAAGATAAAACAAAGGTAACCTTCAGCTCTGATACCACTTGTAAGTGCCCATCCAAGATCAAGTTTCAATGAGAGGGGGAGGGGGAAAATCAGTGATATATTTTTCTTTAATGTTTCCTTCCTATTGAAACAACATTCACCTCCTATTAAATATTTTTTACCTTTCTGAAAATAAAACCAATCACACATCCACATGAACACAAAAATTTACATGGTTCACTACTAACCAAGAGAATCTACATCCTTGGTATGGTTTGGATACAATTTAATACCACACAATCTACTATAAAATAATAATTTTATGTGTGAATACAATGTGTATGATATTTCCTTACACTCATACCTTTCTTGGACTTTTGGATAAGATCAAGTGTAGTATCTATTCTTATTAGTTTAATATATGATACATGGCCCAATGGTTCACTCGATATTAAATTAATTTTTTAACAGTGGATTTAGTGGTGGCTTGCTACCTCTATTTCTGCACATCACCTTTGCGCTGCACTACTACAATGGCCTAGCATACCCACAAAGACAAAAAAAAAAGAAAAAAAGAAAAAAAATATGCCCTTACACTCATGTAGCACTATGTTCAATACAATAGTGCATGTGCTTCAAGTAGTATGAAATGATGTAATATAATTTTGTTTAAAAATTTAAGAAACATGTTAATGAGTTTCCTTGTAAAATTTCACAAATATTTTCTTCAAAAAAATTCTTCAATTTATTTCCCAATAGTAGGAAAGAACTTCCTGGACTTCATAATGATACTCAATTTGATTTCCTAGTTTTATATGCTTAGTCTGATTACTCATTTTGATAATAATTCTCTTCTAGAATACCACAGAAACAAATCGGAACTACTTCTATCTCAGTCTAGAAATCTCAATCTGATTTCTCGGTCTGATTTGGAAACTCTTATTATGATCTTGTCTCTTATACTTTCTTCTTCTTTCTAGAAAACTTCCTTAGGTATTCTCCATCTAGAGACATTTTATCTATATAATTATTCAGTTCTCCACCTTAACTCTTGAACAATACTTTGATTTTAGAAAGAAAAAAGTATTGCATCCTTTTATAGGGCTCCCAAAAATGGTTTGTGAGGGATTATGAAAAACTATCCCACTCATCCAAATTTCAAGAAAGATAAATTATCCTTGAATTTCAGGTGCATATTTACTTCTTCAACACTTATTAACTATTTTCTAACCATCTTGAATCTTCTTATTTATTATTCTTTCTTCAAAATTTATTGTAAATCATCACTACAATTCTGATTCTTCATTCCAATTTGATCATTATGATAGAGACATATGGTCACTCTTATTTTCATTACCCACTTGCAAATAAATCATAACTAAATTGGAAATTCTTTGGAACCAGATTCGAACACTTCTAGAATATTTTAGACCCCCTTAAAAAACACTTCATAAAATCACTAAAAGCAATTATTTCAAGATACCCATTGAAAAAACATTTATATCTTCTTGAAATAATTCCACTTTTCTTCTTTTTCTCATACTAATGATCTTGCATGAGATAATTCTTATCAGTGCCAACCTATGTCAGATGGATCGGTCTAAACTTCACTATGAGAACCGGTGTCAGTACTAGTATGATGACTCTTGATCCAATCAAAATAATATCAAATTTGTTATTTCAATTGACCCATGTGTTAAGGAAAATAACCAAAAATTCATCTTGATGAAAATGGTTGACTACATTGTTGATTGATCTCTGATTTTCTTCCTCACATCGGTCCCAAAAAACTTCACTTTCTTTTCCTTTTTATTGGTCTCAACTAATCACATAAAAATAATTCTACCTCAAATTTTCATCTCATGACTGGTGCTAGTATGATAATTATTATTGGTGGAACAACATTTTCGATGTA
Organism: Viscum album; assembly: GCA_963277665.1. Taxonomy (NCBI): domain Eukaryota; kingdom Viridiplantae; phylum Streptophyta; class Magnoliopsida; order Santalales; family Viscaceae; genus Viscum; species Viscum album. Next base: position 1,329,732,822 of record OY728159.1, read on the forward strand.
ATGGTTCTAATAGCTTCTACATTAACAGCTTCTTCCCTTTTTTGATAAACTAGCTTCATTATCTAAAGATTTATTTCTTGTAGTTTATTGGTCTGACTAAAAACCAACACCTTTGGTTTCTTAGGTTATGATCCACCTTGTCATTCAAAAAACAAATATGTTTTTGGTAATCTCACACCTATGGTCGGATACCAGAAATATTTAGCTACACACACTTTTATATTCTACAAAGTTTGTGTAATGTCCTGAACTGTAATAAATAGAATTCCCCACTTTATTTTAATTAAATGTAATTTTAAGTAATATGGTTATAGAAAACACGTGAAATTATTTTGTTTTATTTAATCAAATTGGATTTAAATGATGATCATATATTATTACCATTGATAATTTAGAAGTTTAATAGTGATAACATGATTAGTATAAATATAGGGTTTTAACAAATCTAATTCACATAGAAAAAGGAAGTGATAACCTCAACTTGTAGGATCATACCCTATGAAACCAATTTATCATAGATTATAATGGAGATTAAATTTCAAGGCTTTTCTCTTGACCAATCCCAAGATGAGATCCAACAAATTAATCATGATCAAAACCATTTATGGGTTAAGTTCAAGCTCATCAATATCACGACCCAAACCATGTTTTCCAAACCACCCCATGAAAGACCAACCATCACGCAACTTACTCTTAGGATTTTTTGGTGTATTAAAGAGATATGTATCAAGACCCTATATATATGAATTTGTACATTATTTTTAATATAATAATAAATATATTTTCATCCTATTATCGTTACTTTGTAAATGTTTTTTTATTTTAATATGATAAAGCAAAAATTATATTTTTGGTTAATATTAAAATTTAACTAATGAATTTATGAATTAATGTATTTTTGAAATTAATAAGAATTTAGTATATTTATTAATTTTTTTTTCAAATATAAATGATCGTATAATTTTTATAAAGTCAAATTTAATTTTTAGAAGGGTTCAAAAACTATTATTGTCAAAAATACCAAGCATTTCTTAATAAATGTAGATTTAATTTTAAAACTAAAAGTTCAAATATTCAGAAAATTATTTAGATAAGATTAATAATATTTTTCGAATCATAATTTTGAAACTATACAATAATGATTTTTTTTCATAATTTTTTGAGACAATCGAATTTTCAGTTAAAAATTAAATATCATATAAGTATAATTTTTATTTTATGACATAATAATGACCCAAAAGATATATAATAATTACTATAAATAGGGTACATGTTCAAATAAATTTTTTCCCTTTAAAATAATTTAATTTTAAGTTTACTTGATTTTTTTTAAATCCATTATGAATCCTCCAAAGCCTATAATATATTTTATGGTTTTAAAATCATTTATTTAAGATTGTGACTCACCTCTACATAAGAAAGAGAATAATTTTAATATGTTTTTCCATTGGTGTTATAAAATATTAAAATACACTCTCATTTTGTAGAAACCATGGGAAAAACTATAGGATGGTTCGTGGTTTTGGATATTTTATTATGTAGAGTCCAAAACCTAAATAATAAATAAATACCCTTAATTATCTATATAAACGCACCCAATTTCCCATTTATCATCACTAAAACTATTTGGAACATGTAAATACTCTTTCATAAACTCTCTCGAGTCCTCCCAAGGTGCCCTTAAGCTCTTAATAATCCCCTCCCAAGATTTTGGAGTCTCACACTCAAGTAAGGGATCATCACCTTCCTATCCTATTTTCAATTCAGGAACCTTATTTGAGATTTATCTTCTTAATTGAAATTATTTAGGATTACATTTATTTATATAAATATCCTAATATCTAATGGATGTTATTTTAATGAGTATCATTTATTCTCAATCATTTTGACCTTTACCTATGCAGTTACTATGCTGAAATTCTATAAGTGATTCTCTTTTCTCATTTCCATTCGGGCACTTCTTTTATGTTATGTATCTTAAATTACATTTTATTTTTTTGGGATATGTTCTTCTATATTACCATTAATTAAAATTTAATGTATAAATTGTTATAATCCCATTTCACTCTCATTAAGCCTCCCATAATCCTTCATGTACACCCGTTACCATGACGAAATATAGTTTGGATTCTTTTCATTATTCAAGTTTCTCCACTAAATTATGCAATAAATTTCCAATTTAAAATATTGGGATATAATTTTAAATGTCCCTATTAGTAAAATTTTTATGTATATGTGATGAGGTACCCCCTTCTCTCTCATCACCCTATTTTTATGAATATTTATGTGATTTTATTATGCTGTAGAAATTGTACCACAATTTTTCTATGCCAAACCAATTATGTAGTGAATAATATACCCAATTACTATCTAAGGTGTTCACATTTATAAACATATACTTTTTTTGGGGGACTTAAATACATTTATTCCACACTCCTTGATCACGTAATAAATTATAATGATAAATGAATCCATGTTGATTGATCTTTGTGTCACACTTAAGCATGAAAATGAAAGAATGTGATAGGTTCACCAGAAATTATATAGCGCTCCAATGCATTGGGTAATTTTTAGTATCATGATACATCATTTTGGGATAGGGAGTGAACCAAATTCCTTTATGGGACTTTTTCCACTATTATTTATTGGTGTGTTATCTTTGGTATATGTTTATGATACAGGGTTTTATGTTTTTACCACATTTCTCATGTTTTCTTTTATGATTATCCTGCTATATCATGTCTCATTTTTCATGTTTATAATTACTACTATTTTTATTCCCCATTGAATTTTAAATTTTCTATCATGTATCACCTTATTACATGTTTATTCCCTTGATTGGTTTTATATCTCACCACTTTCTTATGTTTGTCCCTAGGTTATCCCATGAAGTTTTAAAAAGCCATGGAATTTGAGAAGAATGTTAAGGAAAATTTCAATAATGTTGTTTTATCTCATGTTAAAAATGTTATTTTATGTACCTAATTCAAAAATAAACTATACAAATCAATATTTTGGGCTGTATTAAGTGTAATTTTATGTAATAAATCATGTATTAATGTGAAATAAAGAGAAGGGTTTTAATAGTTGGTATCAGAGTGAAAGTTTAGTTATTTTTGGGATTATAATTAGAAAAATATATTGAAATACTTATGGATATGACTAAGTATAAGAAAACATCCCTAAATTTTTCTACTTATAGAGTAATTCATTTATCAATAAATACATTCTTTTCTGGATACTACAAGTGGATGTGGTTATGGAATAGATGTACCTAGGGGCAATAACTCTGACAAGGTGTCTTGGGACTGACTCAGGGTAATATGGTACATAAAAATGAACCTTACAACGCACCTGGTTTGACACTCTTAGGGATATGCTTTGGTAAATTCATGATCTCATTATGAACCATTATTAAGGGTAAAAAAAATTCCCATAAGAATATATGTTAGGAAATAGATCATGGATAACATATATTGAAGCCTATAAATTTATAAGTCAAGGAAATAAATGTAATTTATAAGTTATCCCTTTAATTTCATTGGATTCCCCTTTTTGTGTTTAATTATTTGAAATAATAATCCATAATTTTTCTTTCATTATATCCAATAGATGGAAGTAAGAGGAATCAAGTAAACAATCAATGTGATCATAAATGTGATGAATTCACCAATAATATTCCCAACCTGATAGAAGCAATAATAACAAACTCTGTCATGATACTCTTTCAAATGAATCAAGTTATGAATAGAAAACGGAATCTATATGAGCATCAAAATCTCCATAAGAGAGAACAAGCTCTGATTGAGATCTTTATGTGATAATGGCCTTTGAATTTCAATGGATCATCCGATCCCATAATCCCATAACAATGGATAAAATCCATTGATAATATATTCTCCATCCATCAATGTTCTGAGCAAGATAATATTCTACTGGCTGTTTATCATATGGAGGGAGAAGTTAATCAGTGGTGGACATTGATCAAGAATACAAAGCCTAAGTAAGAGATCAAAGTAATGGAGTGGAAGGAATTTTGGAAAATGTTTTTTGATAAATATTTTCCACAAAATATTTGACTTAAAATAGAAAGGTATTTCTATACCCTTAGGAAAAAATAAGATAAATCTATCAGGACCTATGTGAAAAACTTCACAAGACTTGTACAATATGCCTTCAGGTTTGTTGTTACCCCGAAATGTATGCTTGAATGCTTATTTGGGGGGCTACAACCTAGTCTATGAAAAGAACTGGCGATCTGATACTTTGATATCTATGGGGAAATTTTTTGATGTGACCTCAAAGTGGAAATGGAGATCAATAAATCCCAAGGGTATAATAGGGATAATAAGTGGAAAGTGGAGTTTAATTTTGGTGGTCTAATAGAGAAATATAACGATTCCAAGATATTTTAATATCCCACTTGTCAAAGGTGAGGAAAAAAGAACCCCATAAATTGATTAAGGGGGAAAAAAGAAATGATTTAGGTGCAGGAAGGAAGGACACCTAGCTATCAATTTCCATCATAAGAAACCCACTAAAGAGACAAAGGAAAGTAATGCTCCGGTCAATGCTCAGTTTATTATTCAATGCTTCAACTACAATGAATCATTGAACTTTTCAAACCAATCCCTTAATCCAAGTTTTTTAGAGACAACCAACAACCTCTAAGGAATAAAGGGAGAGATTTTTCCATCACAATTATTGAGGTGGATCCTGACAACAAAGTGGCGAAATTTATTCTAGTTATTCGTTAAATAATAGAAAACATACATTATTCATTCTGGTTCTATGAATTCTTTCATATCATGAAATTTTAGTAGAACTATCCAAACACCACTACAAATCATAGAGTAGAGTTTTTAGTGAAAATGAAAAATGGGGAAATAGTTGAATACCATGTATATAACTCCTCCCATATCAAAGTTTGTGAGTTGAATTTCCCAGAAAACATTGTCATAACCCCTTTGGTGGGATTTGATATAATTTTGAGCATGGATTAGATTTCCCTATATAGAGCCAACATAGATTTTTGGGAGAATTAAATGACTCTCCTTATCTCGAATTGTCCTCTAATTATGTACATGTGCATGAAGGAGGATGAATCTTATTTAGCACTAACATCTCAAGAATGGATATTATTTCCCTATGACTAGGTGTATCTAACTCAAATGATTAAGTATAAAGAAATAATAATCCTTAAAGACACACCTATTATGAGGGAATACACTAGTGAGTTTCCCAAGGAATTTCTTGGTCTTCCTCCTCGTCAAGAGGTTGAATTCTTAATCGAGCTTATACATTGTGAATCACCATTATCCAAGACTCCATATAAAATGACTATTGTGTAACTTGAGGAGCTAAATAAACAACTATATGAGAATATAGATAATGTGTTCATATTCCCAAGTGCTTCACCATGGGGTGAACCAGTCCTCTTTGTCAAGAATAATGATGTGTCAATGCACCTTTTCATTGATTATCATGAGATTAACAAGATCATGATAAAGAAAAAGAATCCTCTACCTTGGATTGATGAATTTTTTGATCAGATACGTGGAGCACAATACTTCTCCAAAGTGGATCTTTGTTCAGGATATTATCAAGTAAGGATGAAGAAAAAAGAAATACCCATGACCACTTTTCTTACATGGTATAGGCACTGTGAGTTAATAGTGATTCTATTCAGACTCACTAATTCTCCAATAATATTCATGGGCTTGATTAATAGAGTCTCTAGAGATTACCTTGAGGAATTTATGGTAGCCCTTATATATGATATTATAATATACTCCAAATAAATGAGGATCATGAGTATCATCTTGAGCACTATGCTAAAGACCCTATGAAAGGAGAAGCTTTATGCCAAGTACAAAAAATGTGAGTTTTGGTTTAAGTAAGTCTCTTTATTGGGGAATATCATAATAATAAACAGGATATTTGTGAAACCTTAAAAGATGTAATAAATTTAAGGATAGACAAGGTCAACATCTGTGATATATATATATAGTTTCCTTGGGTAATCTGGGTATTATTTTCGATTTGTGATAAATTGTTCACAATTTTCAAACCCTCTTACCAAGCTCACTTGGAAGGGAGTGAAGTTTTTATGGAGGTAAGAATGTGAGGGTATATTTAAGGATCTCAAAAAGAGACTTATCATTGCACCAATGCTCACACTAAATTCAAGTGGGGAATTCATCATGGTATATAATGATGCTTCAAATAATGGATTAGGATGTGTGTTTATGAGAAATGATGAAGTGATAGCCTATGAATCAAGTCATCTGAAAATTTATGATCAAAACTATCCCACTCATGATCTGAAGTTGGAATCTATGATATTTTCATTGAAAATATATAAACATTATCTTTATGGGGAGAAGTGTGAGACATATACTGATCAAAATATTATGTAGTATATATTCCCATATAAATATCTTAATATACACCAATGAAGATGGTTATACCTCATCAAGGATTACAACTTCTCAATCCATTACCATCCTAGTAAAGTAAATAAGGTGGTGAATTCTCTAAGTAGAATAGATACTGCATCATTATCAATGATGAGGATTAAGGAGGATCCAATATTCTTCAGTCTCTAAAGGATGGACATGAAAATCATTAAGGAATGAAAATGATCAATCCTTTTTTGAATTATTTCTTAACCACCCCACGTGGAAAAAATAAAGGGTCTCAAATAAAAAATGTGGAAATTCAGAAGAAGGTGGAAGCCATGTAAAAGGGGAAATCCTCAGTGTTTAAAATTGATAAAGAAGGAATTATGAGATTTAGGTCAAGAGTATGTGTTCCATCGAGTCTTAAGTTAAAGAAGGATCTATTGAATGATTCACATAGTTCAGATTTCTCCATTCACCCAAGAAACACAAAGATGTATCAAGATCTCCATGATCACTAATGGTGGGACAATTTGAATAATGAGATCACTCAAGATACATAAATGTGCCTGGTATGTTAGCAATTGAAGGATAAAAGGTAGACATCTAATGGTATAATGAAACCATTACCCATACATACATGGAAATGATAAAACATCACCATGGACATTTTCACCAAACATCCAAAGACATCCAATGGAAACAATGCTATATGAGTTGTGGGGGATCATCTTAAAAATAATGGACACTTCATTGTGATTCATGAATATTTCTCACTGGATCAACTTTCACAGATATACATCAGATAAGTGGTACAACGACATAGATTACCACTGTCGATTGTATCTGATCGAGATCCAAGATTAACCTCTAAATTCTGGAAGAGTCTCTAACATGTTCTAAATACTGAGTTGAACCTCATCATGAACTATCCCCCTCAAACTGATGTCCAATATGAGCGGACTATCCAGACACTTGAGGATATGTTGAGAGAATGGTCAATTGAATGGAAAGTAGGATGGAGACAAAATCTTCCTTTGGTTGAGTTCTCTTACAACAATAGTTTACACTTGAGCATCCAAATGCATACCTATGAATCTATTTATAGGAAGAGATGAAGAATAACTTCTTACTGGGATGATGTTTGGGAACAAAAACTGCTAGGTCCTAAAATGGTTAATGAAATATCGGAAAAGGTTATGACCATTCAGCAACGCATCAAGGATACTAAGAGTTTATAGTAGAGCTATGATAAAAATCATAGACAAGACCTAGAGTTTGATGTTGGAGACATGGTATTTTTCCAAATATATCCATGGAAGAAAGTAATAAGATTTGGGAAGAAGGGAAATCTTATTCCAAGATTCATTGACCCCTTTGAGAACTTTTATCGCATTGGATCGGTGGTTTACTGACTAGAACTCCCTCCAAACCTATCTCAAGTACATGATGCATTTCATGTATCCCTCCTGAGAAAGTACATTTCAAAACCCTCACATGTTCTCAATCCAAAGGTAGTACCGTTGGAGAATGAAATTTCCTATGAGGAGCAGCCAATTAAGATCTTAGATCATAGAGAAAACATTCTATGAAATAAGATAATTCACCTTGTCAAAGTGTTATGAAGGAACCATAAGTTTGAAGAAGAAACATGGGGACCAGAGGAGGTTATGTAGCAGAGTTACCCTCATCTATTTTAGTGTGGGAAATGAAAATATCTAGGGAGAAATTTCTTAAGGGGGGAAGATTCTAATGACCCAAAATGTTATAAATAAAATTCCCCCTTTTTTTAAATTAAATGTATTATTATGTAATATGGTTATAGAAAAAAGATTCATTTATTTTGTGTTATTATATCTAATTGGATTTAAAATACTGTTAATAATCAATAACATTGATAATATAGTCATTGAATAGTAATCACATGATTAGTATAAATACAGGGTTTTACCAAATCCAATCGACATAGAAAAAGGAAGCGATGGACTCAACCATTAGGATCTCACCATATCAAGACCATTTATTAGAGCTTCTGAGGGAGATAACATTTCTAGGCTTTACCCTTTACCAAGAGCAAGATGAGATCCAATAACTTAAGCATGAGAAAAACCATTTATAAGAGAAGTTAAAGCTCATCGAGATCATAACCTAAATTATGTTCACCAAACCACCCCATGAAAGCCCCATCATCACACATATTACTCTCAAGATTTTTTCTGTTATATTAAAGGGACATGAATCATGGCCCTATAAATATGAATATGTACATTATTTTGAATATAATAATGAATATATTTTTATCCTATTATTGTTACTTTGTAAATGATTTTTATTTTAATACAATAAATAAAAAATTGTATTTTTGATTAATATTAAAATTCAATTAATGAATTTATTAATGAATGAATTTTTGAAATAAATACAATTTTAATAATATTATTAAATAAATTTTATCAAATATAAATGATCATATAATTTTTATGAAGTAAAATGTAATTTTTATAAGGGCTCGAAACCTATTATTTCCAGAAAACCCATCATTTCTTAATAAATGTTGATTTTATTTTAAAAGTGAAAATTCAAATATTTTGAAAATTATTTAGATTAAATTAATATTATTTTTTTAATTCGAATGTCAGAATAATTCATCGGTGAAGTTTTCATAATTTTTTTAAATAATCGAATTTTTGGTTAGAAATTAAATATCATACAAATAAACTTTGTGTTTTATGGCATCATAATGAACCAAAAGTGTTGTAATTATTACTATAAATGGGTTGAAAGACCAAATAAATGTTTTCCATTTAAAATAATTCAATTTTGAGTCTATTTTATTTATTTTTTAAAGCCATTATGAATCCTCCAAACCTATAATATATTTTAAGGTTTTAAAATCATTTGTTTAAGAGTGTGACTCAGCTACACATAAGCAAGGATATTATTTTAACATGTTTGGCCCTTGGACATATAAAATAATAAAACAGACTCCCATTTGGAAAACACCATGGGAGAAAACCATGGGATGGTTTGAGGTTGTCGATATTTTATTATGTAGAGTCCAAAACCTAAATAATAATGAAACCTTCCTCATTTCCTATATAAAACCATCCAAGAATAGATTTTTCTTCACTAAAAATAATTATATCAAATCCATACTCATCTATATACTATCTAGAGTCCTCCCAAGGCACCCCCAATCTCTTAAGAATCCTATTCCAAGCATTTGGTGTCTCACACTCATGTAAGGGATCCTCACCTTCCTCTCCTACTTTAAATTCAAGCACCTTCATTGATATTTGTCTTGCTAATTGAAAATTTTTATGGTTTAATTTATTTATAAACGTCCCTTACATCCCAATACATGTTATTTGAATGGGGTATAATTTATTATTTCTCATTTTGACCTTTAACTAAGTCGTTACTGTGCTGAAATTGTGTAAGGGATTTATCACTTATCATTTACCTTTAAGTACTTATTTTATGTTATATCTCTTAAATTCCATTTTATTTTTTTGGATAGGTTATTACATATTCCATTAATTGGAATTTAATATATAAATTATGAGATCCCCTATTCAATCTCATTAATCCTCCCATTATCCTTTTTGTACACTCATTACCATGCTGAAATATAGTTTGTATTTTTTTATTCATGTTTCTTCATTAACTTATGCTGTTAATTTCCAATTTATAATGTTGGGTTATGTTTTTCCATATCCCTATTACCACCCATTTGATGTATATGTGATTAGATACCCCCTTCTATATCATAAACACATTTTCATGAATATTTAAGTGACATTGTTATGCTGCCGAAATTGCAAAAGGTTTTTTCCATGCCAAATCAATTGTGTAGTGAATACCATACCCAATTCCTATCAATGGTGATCACATTTATGCACATATAATTTTTATTAGGGACTTACATAAATTAATTTCACACTCCTTTATCATGTAATAAATTATGATGATTAATGAATCCATGTTGTATGATCTATGTGGCATAATTAAGCATGAGAATGAAATGAATGTGGTGGGTGCACTCAGAATTATATAACACTCCAATGCATTGGGTAATGTTTAGTATCATGATACATCATTTTAGCGGTTTAAACTTGACCTATTATTATTATTCTATTTTTTAAGTTGTCTCCACATTTCCCATGTTTTCTTTATGATTATCATGTTATATCATGTCTCATTATTCATGTTTCTGATTCCTACACTTTTTATGTACAATTGATATTATTATTGTTTAACAGGTATCACCTTATGCAATGTTTATTCCCTTACTGGGTTTTTTAGATCACCAAATTCTTATGATTTTCCCCAGGTCATCCCAAGAATTTTTAAAGACATTAAATTTTAGAAGCATGTTAATAAAGTATTCAATAATGTTATCGTATCCCTTATTCATAATGTTTTTTATGTACCTAATTCCTAAAGAAACTAGAATTGGTGATATTTTGGGTTTTATTATGTATAATTTTATGTAATAAATCATATAATAATATGAAATAATGATAAGGGTTATTATACTTCAGCTTGTATGATGACATACTCGTGACTTTTGATACATTTAAGATTATCTCCAACATCATCTAACTTAAAATGGAATGTATTGTAACTTCCCATTCCTCAAAAAATTTCTCAATTCCAACCAATCATCAATATGATTAGTAGCTTCATCTCACACCCTTTCCTTCATCAGGATTGCATCACAATTCCTCAAATAACTTATGAATTTTGTGAATTAAAAAGAATCATTGCATCATTAGATATACATCAGATCCATTAAGAATCCGATTCTATTTCTTATTATGATCAGAAACTCATTATGGAACCAAAGTGATTCTGATGAGCCTTTTATTCTATAAAACATCTTCCTAATCTAATGGAATTTCTTAAGCATTATGATCCTGAAATCCTAAATAAAATTTTTAGTCCAATCACCAAAAAATACAAAGTGAGGTGATTTCTTTTCTTATTTAACTCATTTGACAACAAAATACAACACCAAACATCTTTCAGCTTCTAAAAACAACTTATTTATAAATTAGACCCAATATGGAAATCACAAAAACTTTCTTAACACCTGTTTACTAAATTTTTATGTCCCAAGTGTTTCAACATGTTTTTAGAGAAAACATTTTATTTTAACATACTCAGAAAAAGTTCAGATGTATTATAAATATAAAATTTATGTTCTTCATCATAGTAATTTGAATGAGAATGTGACTAATAAATTAAGACCCACCATTAATCAAACCAGATGTTATTCTTTAGTCTTATCTTTTTTACTGACAAAATTCTTGACAATTGAAAAAATACTCGTACTGATACAATTAGACTAACACTCATAAGGATTATCTTATTAACAATTTATAATGAATTCCATGAGACTGAAATAAGTTAATACTTAGAATAAAAAGACTTATTTATATCATAAGGAATAAATTTAACAATGTAATTGTATTAATGAATTGGATGTCAAACATTCATTTATAAATTAGATGTCATGTTCCAGCTATCTAAGATTGCAATAAACTTGGAAATATGACTATTGGGAGATTTCCTATAAATATCAAGTCATTTGAAGAGTTTGGAGTAGGTTAATTACTTTCTCTATCAATTATTTTTAATAATACAAAACATTAACTACTCATTATTAGTATTTTTATTTATTTTGAGAGTTTTAGTTATAAGGTATCCTTTTCAAGGTTGTTTCAGTAATAATTTTTTTAAATGTAATCCGCATCCAATCACTATTATGATCAAGGTATTTTAGAGATAGGAAGATATTGAATATGGTCTATTGGATCAATGGATTCTGGGTATAGGAATATAGATCCAATTTTATCATCATATCAAGTGATTTGGGGGATAATAAGACATAAAAATTCTGATCATTGTATCAAGTGCATTTTGGGTTTGGAAAGATAGACTTGAATGTAAGTATAAAATAGTGGATAACTTTAGTCAGGGTTATTGAATACCTTAATATTAAGGTTAAACGAGGTTAATATTTTTAATATATCCCACATGTAATTCTTACTTTTACATAGATATTGTATTACTTTTCTTTACAAGTTGTCTATTTCATTACATATAATAGAAAGTGAGTCATCATATTCAACTTTCTATATTGTTTTTTATCATTAATACTCTTATTATGATAAACACATTCTGATAAATTTGATCCATTTTTATTATGATCTTTTAATTTGATATAATCTTACTGTTTATTTTTTCTATATTGCGACTCTAATAACCGGACTGATTCAGATTCCGAAAATATTACTTAAAGAGGCTTTTTTGTTTTGTTTAGTTTAACTATTTTACACTAGTTTTTAAACTACAATTCACCCCCATATTGTAATTATAGAAATATAATATAATTATTATGATCCTATAATCTCATTTGGTATCCTCATATTAAGAATGGATATTATTTCCCTATAATCATGGATATCTTATTAAAATGATAGAGACTTAGAAAAAGATCATCCTTGAAGACATGACAATTGTGATTGAAATCAATGATGTGTTTCCATAATAATTTCTCGATCTTTCCCCTAGTTGAGAAGTTTATTTCTCTATCGAGCTTATTCTTGGATCATTTCTAACATCCAAGACTCCATATAGAATGACCACTATTGAAATTAATGAGCTAAATATGAAACTATCATAGAATCTGGTTAAAGGGTTTATACACCCAAGTGCTTTATAAAGGGGTTTACTAGTCTTCTTCATCAAGAATAAGGACGGGACAATGCGCCTCTACATTGATTATGATGAGTTTGACAAGATCAAAATAAAGAAAATGTATCCCCTTACACGGATTGATGACTTGTTTGATCAGTTAAGTGGAGAAAAATACTTCTCCAAAGTGTATCTTTAGTTAGGGTATTATCATGTAAAGGTGATGAATGAGGATATCTCCAAGACTTATTTTCATACCAGATATGGGAAATATGAGTTCACAATGATTCCATTTGGACTAACTAATACTTTAATAATCTTCATAGATTAGATGAATAGAGTCTTTATGTGTTACCTCATTTTTTTTGTATTCTTTATATATGATATTGGTATATAATCCAAAATAAAGGAGGAATATGAAGACAATTTGAATTCTTCATTGAAGACACTATAAAAGGGGAATTTATTTGCGAAGTATAGTAAATAAGAGTCCTGGATAGATAAAGTATTTTTTTGGGGCATGTTATCATTAGAAAAGGGATATATGTGGATCATTTAGAAAATAAGGTAGTTGAAGGGTTACCAAGACTAAAATATATGATATAAACCCATATTTTATTTGGAATAATTGAAAACTATCATCGATTTGTGATAAACCACTCATGATTTTCAAGAATACTAACCAAGATAACTGGGAATGTAGTAAATATTGTTTGGATTGATGAATTTGAATATGGATTTAAAGATTTTAAGAAGAGGATAATCACTGAAACTATACTCACATTATCCACTAGTGGGGAAGGATTTTTGAACTACAACGATGCATTAAAAAAGGATTAGGTTTTTTACTAATTCATGATGAAAAATTGATAGCCTATACATCCTTCCAATTAAATATCGATGAGAGTAAATACCCAAATCATGATCTAGAATCAGCATGAGTGTTCTTCACATTTAATATTTGGATAAATTACATCCATGAAGAAATGTGTGGCATATATAAGGATTAGAAAATCCTCAAGTATATATTTAAAAATAAGAAATTAATATGCACCAATTAAGGTGGTTAAATTTGATCAAGGATTATGATAGTTCAATCCATTACCATCCCTAGAAGGCAAAAGATGTGTTAGATTATCTGAGTAATAAAGATACCACAACCATATCCATTGTGAGGATTGAAAGAGATCCAATATTTTTGGACATGAAAATAATGGATATGAAAATAATAAAAGGGTCCTCATCATACATTTCTCAAATATTTTTTCAACTATACATTCTTTAGAGGATCAAGGAGGCCTAGAAAGATGATAAGTTTCTATAAAAGAATTAGTGAATAATTTTGACTTCAAGTTTTCTAAAGATGGTTTCATAAGGTTTGGATCCCAGATATGTATCCCATGTAAAATGGAAACGAAGAGGGATCTTATCGATGATGCACATAGCTCACCCTTATCTATTAATCATAAATGTATGAAGATATATGGTCATTTGAAACATAACTTATGGCGGGATATAATAAATAAAGAGATTGTAGAGTATGTATATCGACACTTGTTATGCCAACAAGTCAAGGTGGAATGACAAAAGTATAATTGTATGATATAACCATTTCCAATACTAATAAAGAAATTTGAAAACATAACCATGTATTTTTTTGATGGAATTGCTTAGAAAACTAAAGGAAATAACATAAATTTGGTGGTAGTCAATCGCATTATGAAGAAAGATCATTTCATAGCTGTTAAGGAATATTTATCCCTTAACCAAATTTCCATGATATACATAAGATAAGTGGTAAGATGCCCTTGAGTGAAACTCTCTACTATATCTTATTGAGATCTTAGATTTTCATTGAGGTTTTGGATAATCCTTTAACATGCCTTGGATATAGAACATAGATTCAGTTTAGATTATCACCCTCAGACATATGTCCAATATGAAAGAATAATTAAAACTCTATAGGATAAGATGAAATCATGTTCATTGGATTTCCAAGGTTGTTGGGATCAACAACTTCACTAAATGGAGTTATCATATAAGAAAAATTTCCATTATAACATTCAAATGTCTCCCTATGAAGCTATATTTGGGAAGTGGTGTTAGAATTTGACATGCTGGAATGAAGTTGGGTAGAAGAATTTGACGAGACTTGATATTTTCAAATATATGACAAAGAAGGTTAAAAATAGTCAATGAAATATTAAATCTGCACCAATTAAAAATAAAATAAAAGAGAAAAATCATTAATGATATCTAGAGATTTATTTTAGAGATAAATTAGTCCTTAATATAGTTACTTGGATGAAATTCATGAGTTCTGGGATGAAGAGAAAACTTATTCCAAGATACATAAACCCCTTTGAGACCCTTAAGTTCATTGGAGTGGTTACCTATTGACTAGAACTCCCACATAACCTATCTATGGTTCATGATGTGTTTTATGTATCCCTCTTGAGGAAGAACATACCAGGCCACTCACATGTTCTAAATCCTAATGTGGTACCACTGGAGAATGATCATTCATATGAGGAGTGGCCGATAAAGATCATAGATCAGAGCGAAAAATTTCTATGAAACATTAAAAATCTCCCGGTAAAAGTCTTTCGGGAGAACCAAAAGTTTGAGGAAGCCACAGGGGAACCAAAAGAGGTGATGAAATAAAATTACCACAATTTTTTTTAGTGCACAAAATGAAGATTTCAAGGGTGACATTTCTGAAGGGGGAATGAATGTTATGACCCAAAAATTTTCAAATTAAGTTCCCTTTTAGAATGAATAAATCCATTATTATGTAATGTAGTTATAGAAAATTAACACACTAATTTGGTTATTTTATCCCATTATATGGTCTTTCATATATAAAAAACTATTAAGCATAATTTTTTTTATTATATAGACATTGTAAAATGACCATTAAGATTAATATATTAAGGATTATGATAGAGTTAAATTGACATTTAAGGAAGAAGGATAACCTTGAATAGTGTTATCTTACCCTATAAAGACAATTTATTAGAGCTTATGAGGAAGATAGAATCATTGAGATTTTCCCTTGACCAATACCAAGATAATATTGTACAAATAAATCATGAGGGAAACCATTTTTTGAAGAATTTCATGATCATTAAGATCATGTCCCATACCATGTTCACCGAACTACCACAAAAAAATCTCACCAACACACTTCTTACCCTTAAGGAATTAACTGGTGTAACAAAGTGTGCCAATGGTGTGTTAGCCGAGTGGTACCCGCTGGTTGTACCCCTTACTCTCCATGGGAACTGGCACAGGATCGAGTCCCACTAGGCTCGAACACTGTTCGTATTATGAACAGGGCGATTCAAAGCCATTTCTTAGCTGGGGAATGTGGCATGCACTTGGGCTGGTGGGGCCCCCCTCTAGGAGTCGGTGTTAGCAGCACATGTTTTCACATGAGCCTTAGCCCGATTTTTAAGGACTCCGTAAGTGAATCCCAGAGACCCGAGATCAGATCCAGGCAGATACATTATTTCTGGGGTACTGTAGTAGTAATGTAGCAGGTACTATAGCGGGAACTGTGCAGTACTGTAGTGGGAACTATAGCAGGCACTGTTTGGCACTGTAGCAGCAAGGAATATGCCCCCGTTTGGGAATTTGAGCCACCGATTTGGTCCCCGAGTCCTTTAAGGCCTTCAGGGCTCCCAGGCCTTCGGGTTAGTAAAGCCTTCGGGCCACCTCAAGGACTTCGGGCCACCTTAAGTGCAGATGAAAAACAGACGACCTACGAGGAACAATCTCTACAAGGAGGATGAGCAAAGAAATTTCACCATAGTAGAAGCTAAATTGATTGCAATAATGAGAGGGTATGTCCCCTTCCATCGGGACAAGCCTGTGCATGCACGAGAATGCCTAGCCGAATAGCGATGTGTAGGTGGAGAACTGATTTCAAGATGAAGATGTTGGGGAGGAGCAGTTCCAAGTAGTTAGTCTGGGTTGTATGTAATGCTTGAAGCTTATGGGAAAATGAATTCCTTTAAGGACTACGTGCCATGTAATACATACGCCTACAGGACTTGTAAGGGTTCCACCTCACCCCTTGAAAGGTGGATTATCAAAAATCAATAAAAAAATGAAGGCCTTTGGGTGATTGGATGGAAGGTGTAACAAAGTGCTATGTATATTGACCATAATAATATAAATTATTATATTTTAATTCAATAATATAATGATTATATTTTTTAATTTTTATTTTTACCTTTTATACAGTTAGATAATTAGTTTGATAAAAAAATTATATTTTTATATGAGAAACAAAAATTGTATTTTTTAGAAATATAATATTTACAACAATACACTATTTTAATGAATTCAATAATTTTTAAAATAAATTATATTTTAATAAAATATTATTAATAAAAAATATTTATTGAAAATAAATGATAAAATAAATTTATGAATCAATATGTAATTTCTATAAGGGTCAGAAAACTGTTATTATCAAAAAGTAGTATTTTTTTAATAAATGGGGTTTTTGATTTAAAAGTGAAAAATTTACATACATAGATATTTTTTTATAAAATAAAAATTATTTATGAAATCATCACATTGAGATTATCCAATGGTGATTTTTTCATAATTTTTTCAGAGTTAATTTTTTGGGTCAAAATTAAATATGATATAAATATACTATATGTATTATGACATCATAAAATCCCAATAGTTATGTAATAAACACTATAAATAGTATCCCTAACCAAAATTATATTTTTAATTTAAAATAATGCATTTTTTTATGATTTTTTATTAATTTTATAGACCCTTAATGATTCCTCAAAAACATATATTTTATTTTATGGTTTTAAAATCAATTATTTATAAACATGAATCACTTCCACATCCTCAATGGAATTATTTTTATGAGTTCGGTTCTTAGAAATATAAAATAATTAAATACACCCCTACATGGAAGAAAAAATGTGAAAAACCAAAATATGGTTTGTGGTATGGATTAATTTATTATATAGAGTCCAAAACCTAATTTTATAAATTAATAATGAATTATACTCTTTTTATATATAAACCAACCAACCCACCCTCCCATTCCTATTCACTCAATTCCCCAATATAATTAATTTAATATTCCCTTATATAAATATCTCCCGAGGTGCCCCAAATATCCTAATAAGATCCTCACAATCATTAAGAATCACCTTGTCAAAGTAATGGATCCACTCTTTCACCTTTATTCATGAACCTTATTTAAATTATGCCTTTTCAAAAGTGATAATTCAGGGATATTTTTTCACAAATACCTCTTACTATAATTTTTATTTATGTGATTTGAGTCCCCTTTCACCCTCATTTAACCCTTCCATGAATATTTAAGTACCCTTGTTATTCCACCGAAATCAATTTGTAATTTTCCATGACAAATAATTTTCCAGTGAATACTCATTCTTATTTCAACTCAAAGGTATTCACCTAGTTGTTTCAATCCTTCATAGATTATGGATTTTTTTGTATATAACTCACACTCCTTAATCATGGGTTTAAAAGTGATGAAATACATCCTTGTGTTGTTTGATACATGTGCCACACATATGCATGTATATGATATTAAATAATGGATGGGACATGAATTATATAGCCCTCCAATGCATTGTAGAATATTTTTATATCATGAGATGCCATGTATGGTGCTTCAGAGATTAACTAAATGAACCTATGTTATGATATCTTAGTAGTTAGCCATGAATTATGTTTATTATTTCATGTTTTCTGTTGTTTCCACATTCCCATGTTGCCTTCATGTTATCATCATACGTCATGTTGTGATGTTCATATTTATGATTCTCACACATTTTATATCCTGTTGATATGCCTATTGACTCAAATGTATTACTTTTATCATGTTATTCTTGATTATTCACTTAATAGGATTTATATCTCACCCCTTTCTTATGAATTACTCCATGTCATCCCATACAGTTTTAGAAGATCCATGGAATATAAGTGAATGTTTCAATGTTTTTAAATATTGATTATGTACCCATGTTTATGTTATTATGTAATGTACATAATATCTCAAAAACACTTGGACTCAGTATATCCCAGGGTTTCATTAAGTGTACCTTTATATAATAAATAAATATTTAAAGTGTATTAAAGATATGGGTTGTCATAATTATTATATACCTTTTTTTGTTCTATATGTTGAAATATAAAACCAACATTCTGTGTATATACCAAATACCATCTTTATAAATAGTGTAATTAAATTTTCTATCCCAACATTTAAATAATGATTATAAAATTGTATATAATTAATAAATATGATATTTATAATATTAATATCATTTTCTATATGATGAAACTATAACCCATGCAAAAGAACTCGATCATCTACGATGAAACATATATGAGAAAATAAAGCAATTAACACCTAAATCAATGATAACAATGAATGATTATTGAAAAATGGCTGATAATATGTTTTTAGCGGATCATATATGATATTATAAATATGAATATGGTTTTATTATAAATTAATAATAAATTTAAAACCATTATAAAGCTGGTTAACTCTTGATCAACAAATAAAAAGTGTGAGGTAAGGGGTTTCTTAAATTAATATCCATTCATTGGGTTATAATTATACTTCATTATCTATGTAATTACATGGTTATTTATGAAATGAACTCTGATTTTATTATGTGGTATCTCCTCATGATTTTTGTGGACTTACATTTTTCACACATAGTCACTTATTTGACTAATTCACACTTCAATGTTAATTTTTTAAGGGATTTCATCTCAATTTCAACTCCATTGAAATATATTTGGTATTTTGAACCTATTTAATTTTATGTTGTGTATATACTACCAATTTTATGAAATTAAATTAAATTTATATTTCTTAATTATTATGAAATATTAAATCCAAGTTTACACCTTCACGTGGATTCAATTTAAAATTTACTAAAGTGGTAAGAATTTAGTTTACAATTTCATTTTTCTGGGATTGCTTATATTTTTCATTGAAGGGATCTTATAATATATACATTATAAAATTAATATATTTAAAAATCTTATTTTTTAAAGAGTTTCCTTCTTTTTCATCCAAATTTTCTTCTCTTTTTTTATTTAATAAACCAATGGAATGTTTTAAAGAAAATATGATATTTTTTTACTTTCGATCGAGTATATTTTTCTTCAATGTCCATATTTTTCAATTTATTGTTTCATGATTACATTTTATTTAATCAAATGATTTGTTATGGAAATTTTATGTTATAATTAACTTTTTATAAAGTTTGAACAAAATTTAACTAATTTTTTATAAAGTTTCATTTTTGAATTAATTTATAAAAATTCAAAATGAATGTTTATTTTCAATATACATGCCATTAACAAAATTTCATGTCACCACAACCGTTTTATGATATTTAACTTCTTATACCAGTTTTTAGTAGTTTTTAAAATAAAATTATTTAAGGAAAATTTATTTTAAATTATTTTTATTCATTGTATTATATCTTTCCAAGGACACAATTTTACCATAAAAATTATATTTTCGATGAATTAATGGTCATATATCACCTATTGATGAATTTTTTTATCATTTAAATTCTATCGAAACACTTAATTTCTTGATATTAGTTTTCGTTAAAAATATCCATATTATTTTCATCATAGTTATTATTATCAACTGAAACTTATATAATTTATACATATGGTGTTTTTACTTGATTTATAGGGGAAAACATGATATCCATTATTCTTTACTTAACATGGATATGTATTAACGAGGAAATTTGATTATGAATTAATTTTTTCATTCAATATATGTTGAATGAATTGGACTTATTAAGTTATGATATATCCCTATTATATCCCCTTGATACATTAGTAGGTCTTATGAGACAAATGTTTTTGGGTATTTGGTGTAAACCTTACTGCTATACATATATTGTCTCAGCACAAAGTCTTTGCGGTAATATTATGAAGTCTAACATTATGCATTTAATCATTATGAAATAAATTATTGATGTATATGTGATTATTTAAATATTTATGATATCCATGGATAAATTTCAACCTTATGTGATTAGTTATATGACATTATTTTATCATTATTTAATCTTTCGATATTATTATTTGTGCTTAATTTATTAGTGATATTACATTTGTTTTTAGTTATTTACCATTCCATATTGATTATAAAAAATTTATTTATGATATATTTCATTGTATGTAACCCTTATTGAGCATCCGAGCTCGCCCCTATTTTGTATCCTTTCCCCATTATATCAAGAAAGAATCATTGAATAAGTTCAAGGATGAATAATTTTTTCTGTCAATATGTTATTTATATTTTGTTACCAATGTAAAATGAGAATAATTTTTGTATATGTTTCTTCAATACTATTAGAATATTTTATCCTTTAGGTTGTGATAAATTGTATCTAGTTATAATATAATAAAATAACTACCAGCTTCTAGTTACTAGACTGGGGGTGTTATAGTTGGAGTCAGATTAAGATTAATTGAAACCTTTAGAACTAGATTTAGTGAAACATAGATTAGAAAACATAAACATATGATATAATTTTAGGACATATATAATTATAAAATAATTTTATAAATGTTTTATTAAGTTAGATATTACATGGTTTTCCTAAAAATAAATCCCTATTTGGATACTATAAATAGAATTTGTTTTAGTGAAAATGTATATAGGTGTAATTATAAGAACCCAGTTTCTCACTCGGGTATGGATCCTTTATTTGTTTAGTCTAAATTATTAATTTGGACCTAATACAGATGCCTAATGAGTTAGTAAAGGTTATAAAGATGTCTAGGGATTTTTCGGAGTCAGGAACCCATCTTTATAGAGAAAACAGACCTGGCACACGATTTAGAGAAAACTATGTGGAATTCCGCATGGTTTGGAAAACCGTGTGGATGTTGTTTTTTCAGACAGATCCATCTTGCACAGTTGGCACACAGCTGTGCAGTATAACTGTGTGATCACCCCTTTTTCCCAGGTAACCATGCATGGATGGTGCATGGTTTGATCAAACTGTTCAGAGGATAAATTTTTAGGCAAAACCATCTTGCACGGTTTCTGCACGGTTTGACAAACCGTGCAGACAAACCATGAACAGACTATTTCTCTGGGTAATTTTCTAGTTTTTCCCTTAATTATCTAATTAAGTCACGCCTTCCTCCCTAATTCATGTTTACACAGGATTGACCTATTTCTATCTCAATTGGGGCCTTTTTAAAGATCAAAACTTGGAATCAAGAGATCTCCATCATCCGACATTCGATCGAGCTTCCGTTCATCACGTTGGATGTGCAACGATAAGTACTCGAGTCCACTTTAGTCATTCTTCTTCTCTTTCTCTCTCGACCTTGGTATCACCATGTGAGAATTTTTCACCTTTTCTTAGATCTAATTTGATATAAGGAAAACAAATGTTCAATATCATAGGAGTAGGATCATACAACCATAAGGTGGGTGTTCTATAACTCATCCCTAAAGTTTGTTTATTTTGGAATGTTTGTGTGGGGCCTGCCGATCCCATCAGGGACCGTCTATTAAATTTAAATGCCATGATTATACTTGTTAGAATCGTATAGTTATGATATTTCCAAATATATGATTAGTTGTTAGTGGTTACACCCACAACTCAATCCACCTCATGTCAAAGGTCATGCCATAATTGGGTTTTTAGTGTTTTGACAGGTTTGATCCACCGTTTGGGTGTGCCCTTGCTTGAAGTTCCTAAAGGTGAGACTTCCTATAATAAATGGTTTTTGTTAAATGATAATTTCATAATGGAATTTACTATTTATGATCACCACTTGACCCACCTAAGGTAAGTGCTTCAAATGATTATTAAATGTGAAATATGGAATGGTAAGTATACTAAGTATATAACATGGCATTATTAAAAGAGATTGAATAAAGGTTACATGTCTGTAGCACCCCTTCCATGTTAATGGAGGGTAGTGGAGTGAACCTCAATAATTGAATATGCCTTAATGGTTAATTAAGACTTAATTAAATGGTTGCAATGCTACTTGGCCTATCCACACTAATGGAAGACAAGGCTTGGACCAATAAATAAATGGTTTCAACTCTACTTGACCTATCCACACAAATGGAAGGAAAGACTTGAACGAAATGAATTATCTCATGATTACCATATAAAATAATAATGGACTCACTCAAGCTCACCTTGGATTCTAAGAGGAGAATAACTTGGGTCTTAGGAACCCCATTCCGATTCAAGGATGCGGTTTGATTAGGTTGATACCCACTTAGATTCTAGTTCTTTTCTATTACTTGGATTCCAAATATACTACCTTAGGGTCCCATTTCATTATTTTAGGATACCTCAGATACACTCCTTGGATATAGCATTGATAAGTAGCTGCCATGGATACACTCATTGGACCCAGTCCTTGCTTAGCCCCATTTTACCTTGGATGCACTCCTTGGACTCAGTAACTGCGTTATTGTGGAATTAATTGGATTACCCTCATTGGATTACACTCTTACCCCTTACCTAGACTCAGATACTACTGAGTTAGATTTTAGTGAGTTTAATTTACCTTGGTTATTACCCTAGAACTCCCTCACTGGATATCATTTTCAGGTTTCCTTATTACGTCTTGGGACCTTCACTACTTATACTATCATGAGGTGATATCAGTGATGACTATGCCTCACATGACCTATTAATATTAAATTGTAATCACTTAATTAATGAACTGATTACATTTTCAGACACCAGCCGAGGGATGAAGTAGGTACTTGGGTATTTAGTTATATGTACTATTTGCTTTACTTTATATATGCATGCCTGCACACTGCTATATTCCATTACAAGGTATGGATGTTATAGACACCGTTGGTGGTGGCCCACTGAGATTTATCTCATACCCTCTCTGGGTTCATTTTGGTACCCGAAGTATATTATATGACTGTAGGTTTTGACAAAGGGAAGCATACAATTTCAAAAACATGATTGTGTGCTGATTGGATGGAGATTGATAACAGATGATTGAGTTAGATCTCATGATTCTTAGAGTAGTCTTTATTTTACTTTACTTTGTGGAACATGTTATGTCTATTGTCTTGTATCCATGCTTTCTAGTTTTCTAGTGACATGACATTTCATCATTGTTGTTTAGTTGGTACAATTATGTTTGTTATCATTTATCTATTGCATCAGTTTACTTATGCTGTTTATTTATATTGCTTTTTCTATTTACTATTCCTTTATATCCCTTCCACTGTGCTACACTCTACTAATGAAGGCATAGTATTCCCACAGACACACCCGAGGCCCTCGCTGCTAGTGAGCAGCCTCTGGCGTTTGGGAAGATGCGCTTGAGGCCATGTGGCCCACCGGGATCGGGGCACCCATTAAGTGGAATATGGGTCCTGGTCATCACAAAGTGGTATCAAAGGTGGTTTATTTTCTTGATTTACTATTTGGATACAATATATTTGAGAATAGGAATGCTTGGGACTTGGTCATAATCCATGCTTAGGCATCACAGACCCATGTTTGGGGTAAAATCCAAGTTACCCATGATACAATTGTTGTTCTATTTTGCCTATTACAGTTGATATTATTTAATCATTGGGTGATGCACATGCTGTGTGGTGTTGTTGATTATTACTCTGTTGAAAATTTATTTCATCCTTAGCCCAATTATATGAGGGAAAGAAGCATTGATACATGCATCATTATAGGCACCTATAATTCACATGCCATGCATATTACCATGCCATATAGATGCATATCACTGCTTTGCATTGCTTTATATGCCCGTGATTGTTGAGTGATATTATGATTGTTTGATTGTACATGTATTACTTTAGCTGAAATTGAGTGATTGATGGCCTCAATTCATGAGGTGTATGGACCCTCATGGGTTGGGATGAGTAATTTACAGAGTCAATCCATTATACTATAAAGAAATGGGTGTTGTTTCTAGTGATAAGTGTATGGGAACTGATTCATCAGAAATGGATATCCATTATAAAGTGAATTCTAAAATCTAAAATAAATTGGTTGCACATCTTTATCCTACCTTGTCATGATTATGAAAGGTAAAGGAGTGAACCTGGAAATTAACTGCAAAATGACATAAAACTTATACTTGAGCACTTACCGATGCCTGGCCGTCTAAGCAGGTAGTTTGGGTAGTACGCCTTGGGTAGTGAGTTTTTCTTACATTCAGTTTCCACTAGTGATGTTATCTTATTATCCTAATCTTGTTCTAAGATGTGTGCTTGGAATTTGTAGACCAATGCCACCACGTTTTATTTGTGCTATTTTCCAGGAGGGTGGTGATGATCATGATCCAGACATGGTGGCTCCTGAGCCTCCAGTCTTACTTCCAGGAGTGGCACTTGAGGAACCACCTATTGTACCTGATACGTGCACTGATTCCCAATTCCTTGATAGTTTCTTACATCTAATTCAGTCCATGCAATGTTCTCCATGGGTTTCACCTATGATGGCTGATCTGACTCGCGAGTTCCAGCTGCAACATCCTCCTACTTTTTCAAGGGATGGTGGTTCTCAGGCTACTAAGTCTTGGCTAGAGGCCACGCTGTCTATCTTTGAGCATCTAGAAATGCCTCCAGAGCATAGAGTCAAGATTTCTACATACATGCTTTGGGATTCATCCAAGCATTGGTTGGATGTGGTTACCCAGGCCACTCGTCATCATGGAATGTTATAGGTTGATTTATAGACTACCTTCTATGATCAATTATTTCCTCAAGCACTGAGAGTTGATGGAGCTATAGAGATCATTCATCTAGAGAAGGGTTCTATGTTAGTTACGGAATATTCAGAACATTTCACTGATTTACATTTCTTTTCACCACTTATAGACAATGATGATCTTTCAAGTGCTAGGCGTTTTGAGGATGGGATCCAGTACGCCATACGAACTCAGGTGAATGTCTTCCACCTTTTTGCATTTTTGCAATAATTGATCAGGCCCTTATCACTAAGCGTAACCTGAGGGACGACGCAAGTACGATATTTAAAGGATTAGTGCTGTGTCAGGCAATCAGTTCATTCAATGGAAGGAAATGTTCCCTCGAGGTCTTTTGTTAGAGTATTGGCAGCCAGAGTATCCAGTTTGACAGCTCTATAGTGTGTCATCAGTGTGGAAAACAAGGTCATAAGAAGCCCAAATGTGATAGAGACCCTATATAGTGCCAAGCTTGCGGCCGTATGGGTCATATTTATCATTTCTATAGGACCTTTCCACCAGCTTCGAGTGGAAAAGGGTTTGTGCCAGCTCCAACTTCATGAGTTAGTTCTTTTAGACCGCTTCAGGCAGGGAGTTGGAATTGCACCGACAAGTCTGGCCGAGGAGGAGGTCATGGACGTGGTAGTCCAATCCCTGATTATTAGCTGTGCCATCTGAGCAGTCATGATCATGGTAATCCATCTGTTGCATAGGGTCGTAGATCGGGTTAGTTTCATGCCTTACAACTGATACATGAGGATCAGGCTTTAGGAATATATATAGTATGTGGTACTATTCTTATAGCCTCTACTATTGTCTCTTCTTTTTTTGATATAAGTGATTCAAACTATTTCATTTCTATATCTATTGTGGAAAGTCTTGGACTATATATACAGTATCACTAGGGTGTAATGAACCTCATTACACCATTGGGAATATAGATAGAGGGCATATTCCAGTGCAGGGACTGTCCCCTTGAGGTAGGCAGTTTCCCTTTCTCGTGGAATCTCTTTGTTCTCAAGATGACGAGCTTCAATGTCATTCTCGGGATGGACTGGCTAGTCCACTATCATGCCTTTATAGACTAATATCATCATAGGGTTTCTTTTACATCTTTAGAAGGCAACTATTATCATTTCAAAGGTGAGTGGGATGTCAAGGCTGGGAGAGCTAGAACGAAGCATCATGGGCTAGGTGAAGTGACTGCTCAGATTTGAAATATTTTCATAGAGGATTAGGGTTTGCTTCAAACTGATTTCCCTCTAGTAGTTGATCATTTCAAGGAAGTCTTTCCTGATAACTTTTCTAGATTACCTCTCACTACTGGAATTCCCATTTTTCGCAACGGGCTATTTGTGACGGGATACCGTCACAAATAGCCGTTTGCGATGGGACCCCATCGCAAATATCCCAATGCTGAAAACGGCGTCGCAACAGATATTTTTTGCGACGGGCCCATCGTAAAATATATCTGTTGCGACGAGACTTTTACCCGTCGCAAAAAACCTCCCAATTATATACATTATATACCCAAAAAACCTTTTTCGACGGGCCTGTCGCAATTAGTTTTTGCGATGGGTAAGTTCCCTGTAACAAATAGCATTCCGATTATATACATTATATACCCATAAACCTTTTGCGACGGGCCCGTCGAAAATAATAATTGTGACGGACCCATTGTCCCATCACAAATATTAATCTTAAAAAAATATATTTCACTTATTTGCGACGGGGCCTCTTCACAAAATACCCCATCGCAAAAACTAAAATTAATTAAAAAAATAAAATAAAATTATGACTAATGAAAAAATTATATTATTATTATTAAAATAATAAAAAAATAGAAAATATTATTATTATTAGTAAAATAAAAAAACATTAAAAAATATAATACAAAAAAAATATATTTAATAAAATTATGATTAATAAAAAATTAATATTAATATTATTAAAAAAATAAAATAATAAAAAATTAATAAAAGTTTCAATATTTTCAAAAAAATATAAAAAAACCATAAAATATTATTATTATTTTTATTAGTAAAATAAACAAATATTAAAAAAATATAATACTAATAATAAATGATAAAATATTAAAAAAAATAAATTATGCAATATTTCCACCAATATAAAAGACAGGAATTGTAATTAGTTCATATTATTACAAAACTTGAATTCAAATGTTTTTAACATAAAAAAAAATCACTGGGGGGGGGGTCCTGTGGAGGAGGTGGAAAAAAATCCATCCCTAAACTATGAGTCAGATGACGCATGTACTCCATCTGCTCGTGATACTCCTGCTGTCGCCGCTGCTCCAATCGACGCAGCTCCTCCTCGTGATGCTGCTCTTGCTGCTGTTGCCGCCGACACATCTCTTCATGCTACTTCTGCAAAGTCTCTATAAGCTCAGCCAGAGTTCGAAACTGCTCATTATATTGTAAGCCAAAAGATGATGCCTCTCCACGAGCTCCTCTCGAGATGGATGCCGACTGTGCAACAGTACCATAATAAGTACCAGGAGTCAAATGAGAGCCGATACCAACTACTCAGCCCTTCTCAAATCCATACCGAGTCGCCTGCATCCATGCCACCTCATCAAAATGATGAGCACCGGTCTGCTCAATCGTCTCGTCCTGACCCTCAGCATGTGTCTGAGAGGTCGCAACCTCATATGACTCCTTCAATTCCAATTTAAAATTAAAATTGTGAAAATATTATATGTAGTTAATTGTGAAACTAAAAGAATAATACTAACCACAATCTGACGCTGATGATCACCTCTAATCTCTCCAGTGGTTGGATCACTGTACATCCTCCGATAAATGTCGAACTCAGTAATATCGGGATGATCGAATGCCTATAAAAATATAAAATAAACTGTTTATATTTAAAGTTAGATAAAATATTTAAAAAATATACTCACCAGATGATCTCTATGAAAACTAAATGTACAGCTACCAGATCGATGCGTCACCTCCTGTCTCCCCTGGTTCTGCCGTCCCATTGAAGATATCCTCTGAAATCCAGCACCCAACCAGTGTAAACATAATCCATCCCAAATGTGAGATGAAATGTACTCTGGTCGGTGAGCTCTACACGACTCATCAAATTCTGTCACTCCTGCTTTCTTAATGGTTGTACTTCTCAAATTGTGCAAAAACTGACGGATTCGGTCGTGCATAGAAACCTACCATGCTTCATGGATAACGTCGCACATTCTATCATCGATAGGATGCCATAAACCCTAAAAATAATTTATAATATCAAGTTATTAATAAAATAAATTTCAAAATAAATATTAATTATTTACATAACAGGAAATGATGGAACATATTGCATCACACATTAATGGGAATCTGTTCCCATGTGATCCATGACTGAGAAAAAAAATTGAGCAAGATAGCGCTCCCCTGTCCAATAGCTACATGCACAAAACTGTGAAAAATAAATAAATAATCAAACAATTAATATATATATATAAATAAATTAATGAAAGCTAACTAAAATATACAGGTTACCATACCTCCGTGTGTGTGGATCGAAACCAAGATGTGGACATCACTCGGGGATAGGTTCAGGAATCATCAGTCATAAAAGACCGCGCCCCCTCCGTGTACCCCCTGAACCGCCAGTAGGATGAGTGTCAGATGATCCAAAATCTGCCTCATCCAATGGTAGGTCATCCTCCTGCAACTCGCGAAATATATTAGAGTCCATCTGAAACACAAAATGATTGTTGTTAGAAGATAGTTGAAAATAACTATTTAATATAGATATATATTAGTTATGATTATAACTAGAATTTATCTGTGTCAATGTTCATCTTCATCCTCTTCTCCATAGCTATCAATTTCAATGTCTTCATCTTCCTCCCCAGCATCATCAATATCCATATGAGTTTCAGTTTCAGCATCTATTTTCATTTCAAATTCATTTGTAACACCATTAACATCTTCATCACCATCCATCCTTAATTGTAGGGTGTCGTCATCGATATTCACATCTCTTTGTGAATTAGATGGATTTCGAGCAGTATCTTGAAAAATTTCAATTCCTTCCACTTCAGCAGAACCACATTCAGTTTGAGTAAAATGATTTTACCAAGATTTTATTTTTATTATACTCCACCAATTTCTCAAGTATCTTAAAGTATCACAATACTTTTCATAATAAATTTAATGTGCCTGTTGAGCCAGTAAAAATGGTTCATTTACTGTAAGAAGATTTTTATATTTAATATCGATGATTCCATGAGTCAGATGAACATGAAACCCTATCTCAGTATCAAACCACCATTATTTAAACATTGTTATGTAATTCTGTCCTAGATAACACAACTCAATAATTTCATCCAAAATTCCATAAAAGTCAACTTCAGTTTCTCTATGATGTGATCCTCTCAAGAAAACTCCACTGTTCATTGTTTTTTTTGATTCCCCGTATGCATGTGTATGAAATTGAAAACCATTCATCACATATGCATTATAAGATTTAACCATTTTGGATGGTGGGTTACTCAATATACACAGCCGCTTATCAATTTTATCAGTATATTGAGACACTTGAAATTTTTTAAAACAATTACCAATATAATAAATAATAAACAAAATTGATATTAAAGCATCAATAATTTATGTTTCCAATTTTTGAAACCATTGAGAATTTTTTTGTCTACGTTCTTCAAGAGTAGTTGCTGTAATTTGTGGAAGTTGTTTCTTGATATGATTATCATATAACCTAAAAATAAAATAAGTTTAAATACTATAACATAAATTATAGAATAAGTGATAGAAGCATTCACATGACAAATGATTTCATTTCTTCACAGTTGAGAAGAACATATGTATGAGCTCTGTGATGTTCATCATCTAAAATCCATCATTCAGGAACTCCACCGGAACCAAGATTTGGATGATTAAAAACTGTTAATTGATTGTCCATTTTGTCATTAACATTCCCCTCATTTAGTCCCATGCGATTTTGTTTTGAGGGATATTGTGATTCAAAATAATGAGAATAGAAAAAAGTAATTTCCTCTTGCAAATAAGCTTCAGCAATTGAGCCTTAAACTGATGCTTTGTTACATACTTTTTTCTTTAATTTCTGCATGCATCTCTCGAATGGGTACATCCATCGAAACTATACTGGACTTCCACATTTAGATTCATGTGGAAAATGTAATATCAGATGTTCCATTGAGTCAAAGAAAGCCGGCAGAAAGATTTTTTCCAGTTTACATATAAATACAACAACATCTTCTTCCAGTTTGCTTAGCGCATCGTAGTTTGTTGTCACTGCACAAATGTCTCGAAAAAAATATGATATGTCTGTTATCGAATCCAAAATCATAAAATTCAACAAACCTCTGAATCCAATCAGTATTAGTCTTTCCATTATAACATGACAATCATGACTTTTTAATCCAGTAATATAACCATTCTTAACACATCTTCCCAAATTGGAAGCATAGCCATCTGGAAGTCTCAAATCTACAATCCAATGACAAAATAATAAGCGAATCTCTTTGGACAGTGTATAAGCTACTTTTGGCTTTATTAACCTCTGTGATCTGACATTTTCAAATAGTTCAAGTTCTGGTTTCCTACAAATTTGGGCAAGATCTAATCGTGCCTTTATAGTATCTTTGGACTTACCTGGTGTATCAAAAACTGTATGAAATAAATTATCAAAACAGTTCTTCTCAATATGCATAACATCCAACATGTGGCGGACCAAAAAATCAGACCAATATGGAAGATCCCAAAAAATTCTCCGTTTTATCCAATTACGTTCTTTCCCAAAGCCATGAATTTTCTGTTGGTTTACTGTTGGTCCAAATGTGATGGGAGGTAATGAATATACAACTGATTTTAACTCTGTACCTGATATCATCTTTGGAGGTTCATCCCTTTCAATTGTACCTTTTCTAAAATGATATTTGTTCCTCCGAAAAGGATGATTGGTTGGAAGAAATCTACGGTGACAATCAAAATAGCAAGGTTTTTTTTCCATTGATGAGCATAAAGGCTTTTTTGTCTTTCATACAGTAAGGACATGATTTCAGACCATGTGTACTCCAACCAGATAACATGTCATATGACGGAAAGTCACTAGTCATCCACATCAATGCAACTTTTAATATGAAATTTTGTTTCGCAGAAACATCATATGTATTAACACCATCACTCCACAATACATTTAACTCATCAATCAATGGTTTCAAATAAACATCAATATTATTTTTCGGATGTCCTGGGATTAATAGAGTCAAAAAGATATAGGGATCCTTCATCAACATCCATGTAGTAAAATTGTACGGAGTTATAAAGACATTCCAACATGAATACTGACTACCATAAGAACCAAATGGACAGAAACCGTCAGTAGAAAGACCCAATCACACATTTCGGGCTTCTATAGAAAAAGAAGGATGCAGGCAGTCAAAATGTTTCCATGAATCATCATCAGATAGATGATTCAATCTTCAATCAGTTAAAATCTTGGTTTTGTGCCATGATATCATTGAATCAGTATTCTGAGACATAAATAAATGCTACAACCTAAGTGTAAGGGGAAAATATCTCAACTATTTTACTGGAATCAATTTAGACTTCCCTGGTTGAGATTATTTATACCTCGATTGTCCACATGTGGGACAACTATCTAATGACTCATTTTCACCAGAATATAAGATGCAATCATTTGGACATGCATGAATCTTCCGATAACTAAGGCCCAAATTATGAACCAGCCTCTTGCTCTCATAGTAATTTGCAGGCAACACATTTCTTTCAGGTAACAGTGTTTTAATCAAAGAAAATATCTGATCAAAACAGTTGTTTGAAATTACATTATCTGATTTAATAGCCATAAAATTTTCAACCTCTTCTAATTTGCTTATTTTGCAACTAGGATATAATGCATCCTCAACAGACCTCAACAACTCATAAAATTAGGATGGTGACAACTCAGGAGTTAAATCAATATCATCGTGAGTTTCAGTTTGTTGCACAGATGGACCTGCAACATCATGTACTAAATTATGAAACCGTGATGGATCCGAAATCAAGTTATTAGGATCTTCTCTGGAACTACGTTAACCGTGTTGATACCAAAAAACACAATCTTGTTGAAAACCAAACCGCAAGAGATGTCCTCCAACCTTATCAACTGTGTCAAACTTTCTCAGAGCACATTTTTTACAAGGACACTTAATTGTGCCTTCTGAAACATATTCATGTTTTGATTATGAAAATGCTAAGAAAGCTTCAACACCCTAAATATATACAGGATTTAAACCAGAACCATTTGGATTTCTATGCTGATTTATCCAACCACGATCATCTAATAATGACTGATGCCGACTTCCTTGTTCCATATTTTTCTACATAAAATATAAAATCATCACTATTTTTGTATAATTTGAAATTATAAAAACACTATCTAAAAAAAGAAGATAAATAATTACAAATACTTCTTAATAATTACCATTAATTAAGGGAGGCACAATTTCCAGTGGATTGACGACTACTCTTTTGTCCGACAGCTCATTTACTTGTATCTTTCTCACACTGAAATCACAATGAAGAATCTGGTCCGAGGTATGCATATTCATTCTCGTATGAATGAGAATGAATATGTGTACCTCCGACCAGATTCTTCATTGTGATTTCTGTGTGAGAAAGATGCAAGTAAATGAGCCGTCGGACAAAAGATCCCCCTTTTCGTCGATGAATCATCTTCTTCCAACTATCACTGCCTGAAAACATTATAAAAAATATGATCCTATGAATGCATATCCAATCTCATGCATAAAAGATTGAATATGTCTACATAGAAACACATTTTTCATAATGTTTTGAGTCAGTGAGAGTTGAAAGGAGAAAAGTCATCGAGCAAAAGGAGTGCTGTCAATCCACTGGAAATTGTGCAAAGTTCTTAAAATTTATTAAAATTTATTAAAATTTCTTTCTAACTATTCCTAACTATTCCTAATTTTTCCTAACTGTTCCTAACTAATTATTACTAATTATTACTAATTATTTCTAATTATTTCTAATTATTGCTAATTGTTACTAATTCTTACTAATTCTTACTAATTATTACTAATTATTACTAATTAATACTAACTATTACTAATTATTACAATTTATTACTAATTATTACAATTTATTACTAATTATTACTAATTATTACTAATTATTATAATTTATTACTATCTTTGCAATACTTAGTAATACTTAGAAAAATGAAAACTCCTTGAATAATGAAAGGAAATTTGGTAATCATCATTGTGGAGATGATTACAAATTTTCCCTTCATTATCCAAGCAGTTTTCATTTACTAATTATTACTAATAAAAAAAATTATATTATCAATATTTATGAAAAAATAATATTAATATTATTAAAATAATAAAAAAGTTATAAAATATTAAAATTATCAATATTCGCAACAGACTTTGCTCTATTCCTAACGTGTTTAAATCTCAAAGGGTCGCCAATTTTCAGGTCATGCATAATAAAAAGTTTGTGTCACTCATGTTTAGTGTAAACTCTATAATTGTCCTTGAATGGTTGATCACCTCGCAAGTAGTGTTGCAATAGGACGACCAAAGTAATGTCGTTCTCGTCTTTAAGAATCATCTTGCTCCCTTTACATAGATCATTCTTCCTTAAAAATTTGATGGGACATCAGTATCTTTCCCTTAAATTTTCAAGGAAGAATGGTCTATGTAAAGGTTCATGTGAGATAATTCTTATAGATGAGAAGGGAATGACTTGGGTCATCCTATTACAACACTACTTTCTAGGTGATCAACCAAGCAAGGACAATTATAGATTTTACATTAAATATGGCTGACACAAACTTTTTATTGCGCATGACCTTATAATTGGCGACCCTTTGAGATTTAAACATGTTAAGAATAGAGCAAAGCCTGTTGAGAATATTGATAATTTTAATATTTTATAAATTTTTTATTAATATTAATATTGTTTTTTCATAAATATTGATAATATAATTTTTTTATTAGTAATAATTAGATATAATTATATTCGCTATTTATTACTATTTATTACTAATTATTACTATTTATTACTAATTATTAGTATTTATTGCAATTTATTACTAATTATTGCAATTTATTACTAATTATTCCTAATTGTTTCTAATTATTCCTAATTGTTTCTAATTATTCCTAATTGTTGCTAATTATTTCTAATTGTTTCTATTTCTTGCTAATTGTTTCCATTCCTTGCTAATTGTTGCCATTTCTTGCTAATTTTTGCTATTTCTTGCTAATTATTGCTATTTCTTGCTAATTGTTTCTATTTCTTGCTAATTGTTTCTATTTCTTGCTAATTGTTTCTATTTCTTGCTAATTGTTTCTATTTCTTGCTAATTGTTTCTATTTCTTGCTAATTGTTGCTATTTCTTGCTAATTGTTTCTAATTGTTCCTAATTGTTGCTAATTGTTCCTAATTGTTGCTAATTGTTCCTAATTATTGCTAATTATTTCTAATTATTCTTAATTATTGAAAATTATTGCTAATTATATCTAATTATTTCTAATTATTGCTAATTATATCTAATTATTACTAATTATATCTAATTATTACTAATTATATCTAATTATTACTAATTATATCTAATTGTTACTAATTATATCTAATTATTACTAATTATATCTAATTATTACTAATTATATCTAATTATTACAAATTATATCTAATTATTACTAATTATATCTAATTATTACTAATTACCCCTAATTATGACTAAATTTCGCTAATTATCTATAATAATCTCTAATTATTGAAAATTTACACTAATTATTTATAATTATCACTAACAATGTAACGCCCCGACCCCAGCTACCCAGAGTTGGTGCATTACTTCACAACATTGGCATGATCACAAAAGATCAAGTCTCGAAAGACCGATTAGTTTAGTAGCCTTGGAAACACTAGATACATTCATAAACATTACATTACATCATAGAAATGAAAACTACAATAACATGGTCTCCCTAGTCCACACTCATATCCTTACTGACTATTCTTGCAAGTCAGTCATAAAATACTTCTTCATATCCTGGAAAATATTAAAACATTGAAAGGGGTGAGCTCAGATGCTCAGTAAGGATAACAATATTGCGGAAGCTTTCATAAATAAACATAAACATTTAAGGCAATGTATAACTAAAACAAAAGCCTTTTAAACTTGAACATCAACATAATATGGAAAAAGTAAAATGAGATAATTCCATTCACTTCTTCACATGGATATTCTACTGGTCGAATAATCACATGCAATATCAATAACCACTTTCATAATGAGGGAATGTATAATGCCAGACATTCTGAAACATTTTGTCAAGGCCTCGGCCAAGACGTCTAAAATGATTAAGGCCTCGGCCAAAACCATAAATCAAATTGGGAAAGGGCCTCGGCCAATTCCACATCTAGTTGTCTCATGAGACCTACCGATGCATCGAGGAGCTATAGCGGGCTCCACCCGTCACTTATTAAGTCCAATACATTCCTCATATGAATAGGTTTAAACATATCATAAACCATAACATAATCATATCACATAAAACATGCATAAAGGAAATATAACATTTCCACATTTCAATCACCAGATATCAATACAACACATTGATATAATAAAAACGCTTTCAAAACCATTTTCAATACCAAAATAAAAGAAAGTTAAAACTTTGTATTTATTTTTCATTAAAAAAAGATGGCTTGTAAAGGAAGCCGAAACTCAAATAATGGTCACGGCGACGGAGAAGTCGTTGTCGCCGCATAAGTACGAAAATAAAAACATTCCCTTTTGTCGTTTAGCAAAACGCTTCGTATAAAAAGATTCCTTTTGAATAACCGTAAAAGTCAAAGGGGTTTATACACCATATAAAAGAAAGTTGTGTATAAAACCAAATATGCCTTAATGAAAGGAGATTGAGACGAAGTACTTAAAATGATCATTTTTAAAATAAAATAGATATATTATGTGTATTCACTATAGGTACACATAAAGAAAGTAAAAATACAAAATAGGACATAATAACATCATGACATAATTTGAAAGTAGGAGATTAACCCAAAGAATGGAAGTTGGGTTAAGAAGTTCCCTTACCTCGTGTCTGACTTGACTCAACCATTCTTTAACCTCCTGAATAATAAACTAGAGTTAATATATACCTTATTAAGAACCATTTTCAATTTCATTATCCTTTTTATATCACTTATTACAATGTTATGAACATTAGGTAATTATTTAAGTTAATAACGGTCGTTTTGTCGATCTTTGGTACTTGAGTCAACAATAAAATTATTATAATTACAAGTTGTTTATGTGGTAGAATATTAATTATCTCCAGAATTATATCCATGATTTATATGTCATATATATCATATATATCCAGTATATACATTTATAATATTACGTAACATTTAGAGGTAAGAAATGAAATGCACCGTTCATGGAGACGGTAAGCCGTACGTACGCATGAATGCTACTTTCATTTCAATTTCATATTTAATGGAACAAAATCATAATGATATAAATGTATAATATAATTCCAGTATAATATAGTGTATAATACCATTTACTCCATCCTTTATACATCCCACATATGGCATTAATGATTCAAATCACTTTGAGGGGGCGGTAGTCCGCACTTCCTAAAATGAAATTATCGCGTTTTACCCATAATGGAAATCATAAAGTATGCCATAAATGAGAAATACAGAAGAAAAAGTAAAACATAAACATATTATATCATATATAAAAATATTGACATCTTAATGGCCACCTTTGAAGGTGTTATATGAGTGTTGAACAATCATCATTTCGTGAGGCAGAAATTCGCCATCCACAGAAACCGTATGTTCTTTAACCATTAGATTTAGGTGTGTGTAAGTGTAGCTCGAATACTTCTTATAAAAACATCCTAGTATATTGAGGATACTGGTTTTGTTACAAAATAAATGAATAAAAATAGTTTAGGGGGTTGGAGAAGAAAAACAAAACAAAACAACATTAGAGAAGACATTACCTCAAAATCGGGTAACTCTTTTTGATTTGAGCCAAAGGATTCCTTGGGAAGAGTTCTGCCCAAAGTGAGGCTTCTAAGAGTAATAGAGGGATGTTGGGAGAGTATTTGGGCAGATGTTGGCCGAACCAAAAGGCTTTAAAGTGTGAATAAGGTGGTAGAGGTGGGGGCCTTTTATAAGAGGAGAGGAGGGGCTCTTTTGGAAAGATTGAAATGTTACATTATTATACAATGCTTTTCGGATTATAATGGTCCCACACTTATATAATTCGTGGATAAGGTGATAAGGGTTCTACATCTACTCATCCAATAGGCTTTGGACAAGTTTAAGCCTTGGATTTTTCATTATCTTCTCATTTTATTTAAATCGTTAAATAATGAGGTCATCGCTGCATCATAATGATGTCATAAATAATTTAATTTATTTAATGTCTAAAAATTAAAAAAAAAATACTATGATGTAGGAAATATTTTTATATTTCTAATGAATATTTATAATCAAAATTTGGACTTGTGTAACCCCACTTAAAAACTGTTTTAGTAAGACAACTCATGTTTGTGTCAATTTAATTTTAACATTAAATAAATATATATTAATGTCATTTTCCAACTAAAGTGGCTCCATGGGGTCCCCAAGTTGACCCATGGGTTGTCTTGGTCGGACATGACTCATCCAATAGGAGTAGGACAAGTTTCAAGCTCATATCATATTATTAAAACATTGTTTTTACCTTAATCTACACTAATTACCTCTAATCGCGATTAAGAACTTAAAAGTTACTATTCACAAAAAAATTATTTTAATCTCATTAAAACACATTTCACTTATTAATGAAAACCATGTATGTTGGATTTTTGAAAATCAAATCACAGAAGTGGTAATATTTCATTTAAACGAAAAATCAGTTATTTAACTACCACTTAGTGGTTTCACTATTCATAAAAAATTGAAGTTTTTCAGAATAATGCCAAAATTTCACCCTAAGCTATAATTGATATTCCGAATTCAAAAATGATGTATATTTTAAAAAATTCCAAACATATAAGTTGCATTAATTAATTTTATAATTAATTCCCGCTGTCACAACAAATAGCGTGTTTTTAAGAAACAATTTATATCAAAAGATTGGCAATTGTTTATGTCCAATTTCAATGTTAAATTAATTCTAATGAACACCATTGGATAAAATGGTAAAAATATATTCTAATTATACTTTAAAACCACTCAATAGTATAACTTATCACTACAAATTATTTTGATTAAAAAAGTTGTTTTAAGTAATTTTCACTATTCATAAAAAATTGGAAGTTCTCAGAAAATTACAAAAAATTCAACTTTGGATAATTTCGATATTACGAATACAAAAATGAAGTCCATTTTGAAATATAAAATTTCTATAATTTGAAAAAGTTGTTATTACTATTCATAATGGCTACTTTGATTAGTTGCGGTGTTTTAGAACTCGAAGTTGCGTACAATGCAAGCTATTGCATTATTGAATGAGAAGCGTATCATGGAAGCTCGGGGTGTTACATTCTACCCTCCTTCAATAAATTGCGTCCTCACAATTTGAAATTTTTCTTTGAAAATAGAAGGTTGAAAAGAGAAAATACCTTTGAGGAAAACCCACATCGGAAATAAGATTAATAAAATTTTGCCTTAATAAGAGGGAAAGGGAAATGAAAAAGTCACCACCCAATTATGATATCGATTAGGAGAACATTGGTGGCAATTAGAGACATATAATTGGAGGAAAAATGTAAATATTTGTAGGGAGTGATTGAGGTCATCAATCACAATCAACTGTCAAATTGAGGGCCTCAAAGCCTTCAATCTATGTTGATTTAAAATATCATCAGTTCAACAAGACATAAGGTATTAGGATAACACATTTTTTTGTTTTAATATCCCTTTACTAAAGTTTAAGAATTAATTTATTCATTTAATAACAGATAGGTATATATATATTTATTCCTGACAATTAGAGTTTCAACCTTCAACTCACATTTCACTCAAAAAGATAATAGAACCCAAAAATATTATACTTATCCTAATTGTATAAGGTTCCAAATGTTAACACATACCATTTAGATTAGTAAAATTATTTTTTAATAACCAGGGACTTCCTGTAGGCTAGTGGTAGGAAATAAAGGCCTGTCACACTATGGTTGTGGGTTCGATTCCTGCATCTTTGTCCGACGCGACGGGTTATTCCCCACCCTGCAGGTTGTCCTTTTTCTAAAACTATAGTATTATAATATTTCAAAAATAATCTTCATAAATTTTTTAACCTTAAACAATACTATCCAAAGATCAACTTAATCCATTCCAACCTTTATAGTTATCCAAAATACCTCCGTCCAGACTTTCTCTAAAGGGTCGTTAAATTCCAAAATCAATTGTAACATCATATTCCCCAAACAAAGAAAAGTTTCTCTTATTGTCACATACTAAAAATATGATTACCTTAATCATATTAAAACCTTACTGAAATCAAAAAGTACTGCAGTACAATCTTTATATATATCACATTATTCTTATAACCAGAATATAATCCTTGAGTCCAAAAGCACCAATACATTAATTATTCCGCTTCAACTGTAGTCACAGCATAAGATTGGCCTTGATCCCTTGGCCTTTTCTGAGGTAAGTTTCCTTGATGCTTAGGAAATTCATTTGCATAATGCCCCATTTACCTACAATTGTAGCATTCAACTTTGACAGCCTCTTTCTTTCCCTTGCAATCACGAGCCTGGTGACCCTTTTCTCCACATTTATAACAAACTCCCATTCCTTTTAGGAAAGTACCAGGGTGATTCTTCCCACAATTATCACATAATGGAAAATCCTTCTTTCCTTTTTTCCCTTTATCTGTCTCTTGTTCCACCGTTCTCTTCTTCTCTTGCTTTACTTTGTTGTCATAAGACTTAGGTAATTCCTTTTCTGTCTTGATAGCACACGAGACAATATCTTCGTATGATGAGAAGGATTGTGATACTAAAGCTTGACGGAGAAATGGTTTCAACCCATCAAAGAAACGATCAGTCTTACTTCTTGGGTTACGTATGTAATCTGCAACATACCTTGCTAACCTTGTAAAGTTAGCCTCATACTTTGCGACATTCTCATCCTCCTTCTGCCTCAGACTCAGAAATTGCCTTTCCATATCCGCTTGATGGTCTCGAGGAAAGTATTTTTCTAAGAACAGCTCTTTGAACTCCTGCCATTCCATGTTTGTTAATTCATCATCTTCCTTTGTGTTTTGAATTAGTGACCACCATTGATCGACATCTCCAGTGAGGCATTAAACTGCCATGGCAACATTCTCCCTTTCACTACTCCCCAAGGCATGGAATATTTTCTCTAATGAATTTATCCATTGCTCAGCTACTATAGGATTTGTACTCCCATTGAAGTTTGGTGGTTGTTGCCTCAGGAAATGGTCTAGCATTGATCCTCCATGTTGCGGATCAGGGTGCTCCATACGAGTAAGGTTGTTATTCATAACCTGCGTGAGTTGTCCCAGTACGGTGAGAAGCTAATCAGCACTAGTTGTATCACTAGCTCCACCATAATTATCTTGAGCAGGAGGGAAATCCCTACACAGAGTGCGTGCATGGATACGGTTTCCATTCCTTTCACTAGGCACCATTTCTAAATAATGGCATAAACTAGATTAGTTCATGAATCAAAATACATAATTCCATACTTGTAAAACACTTAACATAAATTGAACTAATTATGGATATAATCCATAATTATAAAAATGTTTTCTTTGAGGAATTATATACTCGTAACCCTTCATAGTGGTTTGTAAAGAAAATGGGAATTATCCAAAGCATATCCCCCGGGAGTGTCGTAACCAAGAGTGCAGCAAGGCCCGTTGTCGTGCACCAGTTCCCGTTCGAGTCTAGCTCAAAGTGGTGTTTTCGAGTTTTACCCCTAGGTACATCTGTGCCAGAGCCACCTCTACTTGCTCGTATCCAGACAGGGACGTATTGCTCGGAAAACTCACAAAATCTCTATAATACCAAAATTATAGGAAGTTCTTCTATACTAATCCTTAAAGTCTATCTTCGGGCTATGTGCTCTAATCAGAGTTTATCTAAATCTATCTTCCAAGGTTAGTACTAAACTGCCTTTGATACCAACTGTAACGCCCCGACCCCAGCTACCCAGAGTCGGTGCATTACTTCATAACATTGGCATGATCACAAAAGATCAAGTCTCGAAAGACCGATTAGTTTAGTAGCCTTGGAAACACTAGATACATTCATAAACATTACATTACATCATAGAAATGAAAACTACAATAACATGGTCTCCCTAGTCCACACTCATATCCTCACTTACTATTCTTGCAAGTCAGTCATAAAATACTTCTTCATATCCTGGAAAATATTAAAACATTGAAAGGGGTGAGCTCAGATGCTCAGTAAGGATAACAATATTGCGGAAGCTTTCATAAATAAACATAAACATTTAAGGCAATGTATAACTAAAACAAAAGCCTTTTAAACTTGAACATCAACATAATATGGCAAAAGTAAAATGAGATAATTCCATTCACTTCTTCACATGGACATTCTACTGGTCGAATAATCACATGCAATATCAATAACCACTTTCATAATGAGGGAATGTATAATTCCAGACATTCTGAAACATTTTGTCAAGGCCTCGGCCAAGACGTCTAAAATGATTAAGGCCTCGGCCAAAACCATAAATCAAATTGGGAAAGGGCCTCGGCCAATTCCACATCTAGTTGTCTCATGAGACCTACCGATGCATCGAGGAGCTATAGCGGGCTCCACCCATCACTTATTAAGTCCAATACATTCCTCATATGAATAGGTTTAAACATATCATAAACCATAACATAATCGTATCACATAAAACATGCATAAAGGAAACATAACATTTCCACATTTCAATCACAAGATATCAATACAACACATTGATATAATAAAAACGCTTTCAAAACCATTTTCAATACCAAAATAAAAGAAAGTTAAAACTTTGTATTTATTTTT
This sequence comes from Viscum album, assembly GCA_963277665.1. Classification (NCBI taxonomy): domain Eukaryota; kingdom Viridiplantae; phylum Streptophyta; class Magnoliopsida; order Santalales; family Viscaceae; genus Viscum; species Viscum album. Next base: position 1,329,775,797 of record OY728159.1, read on the forward strand.
CATTAAAAAAAGATGGCTTGTAGAGGAAGCCGAAACTCAAATAATGGTCACGGCGGCGGAGAAGTCATTGTCGCCGCATAAGTACGAAAAGAAAAACATTCCCTTTTGTCGTTTAGCAAAATGCTTCATATAAAAAGATTCCTTTTGAATAACCGTAAAAGTCAAAGGGGTTTATACACCGTATAAAAGAAAGTTGTGTATAAAACCAAATATGCCTCAATGAAAGGAGATTGAGACGAAGTCCTGAAAAAGATCATTTTTAAAATAAAATAGATCTATTATGTGTATTCAATATAGGTACATATAAATAAAGTAAAAATACAAAATAGTACATAATAACATCATGACATAATTTGAAAGTAGGAGATTAACCCAAAGAATGGAAGTTGGGTTAAGAAGTTCCCTTACCTCGTGTCTGACTTGACTCAACCGTTCTTTAACCTCCTGAATAATAAACTAGAGTTAATATATACCTTATTAAGAACCATTTTCAATTTCATTATCCTTTTTATATCACTTATTACAATGTTATGAACATTATGTAATTATTTAAGTTAATAACGGTCGTTTTGTCGATCTTTGGTACTTGAGTCAACAATAAACTTCTTATAATTACAAATTGTTTATGTGGTAGAATATCCATTATCTCCAGAATTATATCCATGATTTAGATGTCATATATATCATATATATCCAGTATATACATTTATAATATTACGTAACATTTAGAGGTAAGAAATGAAATGCACCGTTCATGGAGACGGTAAGCCGTACGTACGCATGAACGCTACTTTCATTTCAATTTCATATTTAATGGAACGAAATCATAATGATATAAATGTATAATATAATTCCAGTATAATATAGTGTATAATACCATTTACTCCATCCTTTATACATCCCACATATGGCATTAACGATTCAAATCACTTTGAGGGGGCGGTAGTCCGCACTTCCTAAAATGAAATTATCGCGTTTTACCCATAATGGAAATCATAAAGTATGCCATAAATGAGAAATACAGAACCATAAGTAAAACATAAACATATTATATCATATATAAAAATAGTGACATCTTAATGGCCACCTTTGAAGGTGTTATATGAGTGTTGAACAATCATCGTTTCGTGAGGCAGAAATTCGCCATCCACAGAAACCGTATGTTCTTTAACCATTAGATGTAGGTGTGTGTAAGTGTAGCTAGAATCCTTATTATAAAAACATCCTAGTATATTGATTATACTGGTTTTGTTACAAAAGAAATTAATAAAAAGAGTTTAGGGGGTTGGAGAAGAAAAACAAAACAAAACAACATTAGAGAAGACATTACCTCAAAATCGGGTAACTCTTTTTGATTTGATCCAAAGGCTTCCTTGGGAAGAGTTCTGCCCAAAGTGAGGCTTCTAGGAGTAATATAGGGATGTTGGGAGAGTATTTGGGCAGAGGTTGGCCGAACAAAAAGGCTTGAAAGTGTGAATAAGGTGGTAGAGGTGGGGGCCTTTTATAAGAGGAGAGGAGGGGCTCTTTTGGAAAGATTGAAATGTTACATTATTATACAATGATTTTCGGATTCTAAAGGTCCCACACTTATATAATTCGTGGATAAGGTGATAAGGGTTCGACATATGCTCATCCAATAGGCTTTGGACAAGTTTAATCCTTGTATTTTGCATTATCTTCTCATTTTATTTAAATCGTTAAATAATGAGGTCATCGCTGCATCATAATTATGTCATAAATAATTTAATTTATTTAATGTCTAAAAATTATAAAAAAAATACTATGATTTAGGAAATCTTTTTAGCTTTCTAATGAATATTTATAATCAAAAGTTGGACTTGTGTAACCCCACTTAAAAACTTTTTTAGTAAAACAACTCATGTTTGTGTCAATTTAATTTTAACATTAAATAAATATATATTAATGTCATTTTCCAACTAAAGTGGCTCCATGGGGTCCCCAAGTTGACCCATGGGTTGTATTGGTCGGCCACGACTCATCCAATAGGAGTAGGACAAGTGTCAAGCTCATATCATATTATTAAAACATTGTTTTTACCTTAATCTACACTAATTACCTCTAATCGCGATTAAGAACTTAAAAGTTACTATTCACCAAAAAATTATTTTAATCTCATTGAACCACATTTCACTTCTTAATGACAACCATGTATGTCGGATTTTTGAAAATCAAATCACAGAAGTGGTAATATTTCATTTAAATGAAAAATCAGTTATTTAACTACCACTTAGTGGTTTCACTATTCATCAAAAATTGAAGTTTTTCAGAATAATGCCAAAATTTCACCCTAAGCTATAATTGATTTTCCGAATTCAAAAATGATGTCTATTTTACAAAATTCCAAACATATAAGTTGCATTAATTAATTTTATAATTAATTCCCGCTGTCACAACAAATAGCGTGTTTTTAAGAAACAATTTATATCAAAAGATTGGCAATTGTTTATGTCCAATTTCAATGTTAAATTAATTATAATGAACACCATTGGATAAAATGGTAAAAATATATTCTAATTATACTTTAAAACCAGTCAATAGTATAACTTATCACTACAAATTATTTTGATTAAAAAAGTTGTTTTAAGTAATTTTCACTATTCATAAAAAATTGGAAGTTCTCAGAAAATTACAAAAAATTCAACTTTGGATAATTTCGATATTACAAATACAAAAATGAAGTCCATTTTGAAATATAAAATTTCTATACTTTTAAAAAGTGGTTATTACTATTCATAACGGCTACTTTGATTAGTTGCGGTGTTTTAGAACTCGAAGTTGCGTACAATGCAAGCTATTGCATTATTGAATGAGAAGCGTATCGTGGAAGCTAGGGGTGTTACAAACAATATCAATTTATTACTAAAAATAAATATAAATATAAATCAATTTAAATATAATTTAATTACAACTAATAAAAAACAATTAAAATTAATAAAATAAAATAAAATAAATATAAATAAAATAAAATATAAATACCTTAAACTTTGATATTCTGAAGCTATTGGCGCCTTCCAATTCCTCTCGTATAAAAAATTTTAACTAACAAATTTTTTTTCATTAAAACTAGAGAATCAAGAGAAAGGGAGATGAAGATCTGAGTGATTTGGAAAAAATGGATGAGGGTATATATAGGTTAGATTAGTTGCGACGGTGGCCGTCACAAATACCCTTGCCCGCATTAATTACAGTCGGCAGTTAAAAGGGTATTTGCGACTGGTCCCGTCGCAAATACCACCTGCCGACATTCTATTTGCGACGGGTGGCTTTTCCCGCCACAAATAGTATTTACCGCCGTTGGGCTTTTGCGACGGAGCCCGTCGCAAATACCCTCGCCACATTAATTAAATTTGGAGGTTAAAAGGGTATTTGCGATGGGTCCCATCGCAAAAGCCCGACGGCGGTAAATACGATTTGCGACGGGCGGCTTTGCCCATCGCAAATGGTATTTACCGCTCCGGGATTTTGCGAAGGAGATGCGTCCCCGTCGTAAATACTCTTCCCGCATTTTGGCACGCAAACCGTACCAAACCTATTGCGACGTGTCGCCTATTCCCATCACTATTAACCTACTATTTGAGACGAGAGTCTTTTCCTGTTGCAAATACGTAGTTCGTCAGAACTTTTACGACGAGATATATTCCTGTTGGACCTTTTGCGATAGGATATATTCCCGTCGCAATTACCCCTTCGCAAAAAAACCAATTTTCCCGTAGTGTCTTAAGAGAGAGGTAGAGTTTACAATAGAGCTTGTTCTAGGAGCATCTCTAGTGTCCATTCCTCCATACAGAATGACACCTACTGAGCTTTAGGATCTCAAGAAGCAGATAGAGGACCTAGAGGCCAAAGGCTTTATATGGCATTGTACATCCTCTTGAGATTCACCCATTATTTTTGATAAAAAGGTGGATGGAACTCTCCAACTATGCATGGATTAGAGAATGTTGAACCAGCTTACGGTCAAAAACCGGTATCCACTTTCTCAAATAGATAATCTCTTCAACCAGCTCTGAGGTGCAAAGGTGTTCTCTAAGACCGACTTGAGATTGGATTATCATCAGGTGCGAGTCAGACCCCCAGAAATTCATCATATAGATTTCCACAGTAGGTATGATCTGTATGAGTACTTTGTTATGCCATTCTGTCTTACGAAAGCTCCTATAATTTTCATGGATTTTATGAATAGGGTTTTCCACCCTTATTTGGAATCTTTTGTTGTGGTCTTTGTGGATGACATCTTGGTGTATTATCTCACTCGTAACAACCATGCTAAACATCTTGATATCATTCTGATTACACTGATAGAGTATCATCTTTATTCCAATCTTGCTAAATGTGACTTCTAAATTGATAAATTCCACTTCTTGGGTAATATTATTTCAGAATTAGGAGTATTTGTTGACCTGAAAAAGGTTAGTGATGTAGTTTCCTGGGAGCATCCCAATAACGTGTTTGATATCATGAGTTTATTGGGGATGGATGGATATTACAGGTGTTTCATACAGGACTTCTCACATGTTTCTTCACAACTTACTATACTTACAAAGAAGGGTGTTAATTTCCTGTGGTCAGAAGAATGTGAGAAATCCTTTCAGGAGCTGAAAGGAAGGTTTGTCTCAGAACCGATTCTGATTCTTCCCAAACCTATTAAAGGTTATATCATCTTCTATGATGCATCAGGCATTGGAATAAGAGTAGTGTTGATGTTGGAAGACAAAGTCATTGTGTATGGATCTCACTAGTTGAGGCATCACAATAGAAATTACCCGACAGACGACCTCGAGCTAGAAGCAGTTTTCCATGCCTTACATTGCTGAAGACATTATCTGTTGGGTGAGTGCTTTGTGGTGTATACAAATCTAAAAATCCTCAAGTATATCTTTTATTAGTGTGACTTGAACCTCATATAGTGGATATGAGTCAAATATCTTCAATCCTTTGATTTTGAACTTGCCTATATGCCTGGAAAGGGCAATGTGGTCGCTGATGCACTAAGTCAAAAAACTCAAACACATGCTATCCAGGAAGCTAGTGACAAATGGAAGTTAATGAAACTTTTTCTGAACTTCATCTGGAATTTCATGACAGTCACGAGTAGTCTTAACTCTTAGCCTTAACAGTTACCTATTCCCTCCTTGAAAAGGTGAAGAGTAGGAAGTTTTAAAATACTGAAGGTTTGGTTCTCCATGAGAGTATATCAGGAGATAACCCAACTCCGGATTGGTCTGCAGACAGAGACGATGTCCCGCTTCTATGTGGACATATCTGGGTTCCTGTAGATATGAGAGAGGAGTTGATAAAAGAGTCCCACACTTCTTAGTGGGCAGTTCATCTAGGTATATCAAAGATGTAACATCCCAGGTAAATAAAGAATAATACATTTTCATATTTATTAATATTTATGAATTAAATATTAATTTTACTTTAAAGGGGTTGCTATGTTCTATAGCGTACCCGATACGCAACAAAGAGTTTCATTGAAATCTTACGTTGCACACTAGTAATAAAATAATACTATTTTAAATGGTAGTTAACACATAGCCGTTGTAGTGGCACGAATGAATATAAACAACTAAAACATGATTATATATGTTTGTTAAATGTTTTTACATTTACCCAATAAAGGATAAAGGCTTAAAATATGAAAAGAATTCAATTTTAGGCATATATACTCAAATTTTGACTAAAGGTCCACTTATCGCCTTTTGATGGCGAACCGTCATTAAATATAATTTTGGTCACTCTTATACAGTATATTGGACTAAATAAAACTCTTTTTTAGAATCGGGACATCAAAATTTAATTTGTGTAATTTTTTGTCATTTTTCCGATAAAGTTCATTTTTTAATGAATGGTGAAAAATGTTGTATTTTAATTCAAAACCTCTTTTTAATATAATTTATTTATATGATTAGATTATCATTTGAATTGGTTTCAAAGTGAAATCAAAATATATTTTTACCATTTAATCCAATAGTGGTCATTGGAATTAATTTCACTTTGAAATCGGACTTAAACTAGTGTCAATCTTTTGATACTTATTATTTCATAAAAACACGCTATTTGCTCTGAAAGCGGGAATTAATTGTTAAATTAATTAATTAAACTTATATGTTTTGAATTTTGTAAAATAGACATCATTTTTTAATTTGGAATATCAAATATATCTTAGGGTGAATTTTTGGTATTTTTCTGAAAAACTTCAATTTTTGATGAATAGTGAAACCACTAAGTGGTACTTAAAAAACTAATTTTTTGTTTAAATGAAATTTTACCACCTTTGTGTTTTGAATTTCAAAAATCCAACATACATGGTTGTCATTAGGAATTAAAATGTGGTTCAATGGGATTAAAATAATTTTCTGGTGAATAGTAACTTTTATGTTTATTAATCGCGATTAGAGGTAATTAGTGTAGTTTAAGGTAAAAATAATGTTTTAATAATATGAAATGAACTTGACACATGTCCTCACCTTATTGGATGTGTCATGGCCGACCAAGAAAATCCATGGGTCAGCTTGGGGACCCCATGGAGCCACTTTGGTAGGAAAATGACATTAATACCTTTTTATTTAAAGTTAAAATAAAAATGTCACAAACATGAGTTGTTTTACTAAAACAATTTTTAAGTGGGGTTATACAAGTCATATTTTTGACTATAAATATTCATTAGAAATATAAAAATATTTCCTACATCATGATATATTTTTTATAATTTTTATACATTAAATAAATTAAATTATTTATGACATCATGATGATGCAACGATTACCTCATTATTTAACGATTTAAATAAAATGAAAAGATAATGTAAAATATAAGACCTACGCATGTCAAAAACCTATTGGATGAGTATATTTTGAACCCTTATCACCTTATCCTCGAAATAAATCAATGCGTGACCTCTAAAATCCGAAACGCATTTGAAAATAAAGTAACATTTTGTAACATTCCAAGAGTACCCCTCCTCTCCTCTTATAAAAGGCCCCCACCTCTACCACCTTACCCCAACCTCTCAAGCCTTTGGTTCAGCCAACACCTGCCCATATTGTCTCTCAACATCCCTATATTACTCCTAGAAGCCTCACTTTGGGCATAAGTCTTACCAAGGAAGCCTTTGAGCTCAAATCAAAAAGAGTTACCCGATTTAAAGGTAGTGTCTTCTCTTGTGTTCTTATGTTTTATTTTGCTTCTCCAACCCCCTAAACTCTTTTTATTCCTTTATTTTGCAACAAAACCAGTATCGTAAATATACTAGGATGTTGTTATGTGAAGTATTCGAGCTACAATTACACACACCTACATCTAATGGTTAAAGAACATAGTGTTTCTGTGGATGGAGAATTTCTGCCTCACGAAACGATGATTATTCAACACTCATATAACACCTTAAAAGGTGGCCATTAAGATATCACTATATTTATATATGATATATAATATGTTTATGTTTTCCTTAAGCTTCTTTATTTTTCTTTTATGTCATACCTTTATGGTTTCCATTATGGGTATACGCGATATCTTCACTTTAGGAAGTGCGGACTACCTCCCCCTCAAAGTGATTTGATTCGTTAATGCTATATGTGGGACGTATAAAGGATGGATTTAAAGTTATTATATATGATCTATGTTATATATAAATTATGAATATAATTCTGGAATTAAAATATACATACCTCTCATTTAGTTTTAATTCCATTAATATGACATAGAAATGAAAGTAGCGTTCATGCGTACGTACGACTTACCGTCTCCATGAACGGTGAATTTCATTTCTTACCTATAAATGATTATGTAATATTATAATTACATGTATATGCTGGATATATATGATATATATGATATCCAAATCATTAATATCATTCTGGATATAATGAACCTTTGACCACACGAACAACATGTAATTGTAAGAAGTCCACTTTCGACTTAAGAACCAAATATCGACAAAACAAACATTATTAACTTAAATGATTACATAATGTTTATAACATGGTCATAAGTGATATAAAAGTAATAATGAACTTGGAAAAGGTTCTTAAGCAGGTAGAAATTAACTCAAGTTTATTATTCCGGACGTTAAAGAACGATCGAGTCAAGTCGGACCTGAGGTAAGGGACTTCGTCTCAATCTCCTTTCATTGAGTCATATTTCGTTTTATGCACAACTATCTTTTATACAGTGTATAAAACCCTTTTACTTTTACTTTTATACAAAAGAAATCTTTTTCTACGAAGCGTTTTACTAAATGACAAAAAGGAATGTTTCTCTTTACGTAGGCGGTGACAATGACCTTTTCCGCCGCCGCGAGTATTATTTGGTCTTGGGCTTCCTCAACAAGCCGTAATGTTTTTAAAATGAAATAAATACCATATAATATTTTATGTATTTTGGTATTTAAAATGGTTTTTATAATGGATTAGTTATGTCAATATATTTTTGTGATATATTGTGATCAAAGTGTGGAAATGTTTTCTTTCCATTATATTTTTTTATGTCTTATGATTTTATAATGGTACTTGGACATTTGACGGGTGGTTACGTGATAAACCATATGATGGGTGGTGCCGTGAATACTAGGATGGGTGGTTACGTTATAACCTCTAATGCATTGGGTATGGAAGTCGGCCGTATGGCTATTCCATTAAGTGATATGTGTGGAAGTCGACTGTATGGATATTCCATTTAAGTATATTTATGTCCCAAGTTACCTATATATGTTATGTGATCGTTATATGGGTTTTATGGTAATCTTTTGGTTACAAAAGGGTAAGTGATGATCTTTTATTATAAGGCCCCGACCTTAAACCTTACTTAATATTGAATTAAATGAATAATTCACATTGAGGATCTTTTCAGGTATAGGGTTTTAGAGAATTAGGACATAACTATTACATCTCAAAAGATTAAAAAGCAGACACTTCTACTAAGTTTCCATAAAATAAAAACTCTTAAAAAGAAACATGTCTAGTTCCATGTTTTAGATAGCATGACTTTCTTTTGATCCCATCCTTGACCCTATTCCACATTAAGTCCTGTGAAAAACATTTCAAAAAAATTTGGGGTGAGCATAAATAGCTCAGTAAGGGATACACAAAGAATGAAAACTATTAGTTTTTCAAAACAACAAGTAAAACATGTATACTTTATAAAAGTAATACTTTTCACCTTTATGAAGTAGTAAAAAAACTCTTCACTGAATAAAAGATAATTACTTACCCTTTTGTAACCAAAAGATTACCATAAAACCCATATAAAGAACACATAACATATAAAGGTAACTTGGGACATAAACATACTTAAATGGAATAACCATATGGTCAACTTCCACACATACTTAATGGAATATCCATACGACCGACTTCCATACCCAATGCATTGGAGTTTATAACGTAACCACTCGTCCGGGTATTCACGACACCACCCGTCATATGGTTTATCACGTAACCACCCGTAAAATGTCCAAGTACCATCATTACACAGAAAATATCGAAAATATAAACATTTCAATAACAACATTTCTTTTGCAATCACAATAAGTAATTCCAAGATATTGAATTAATCAATCCATTTTCAAAAACCATTTAAAAGAGATTTTTGAATCAAAGTGTCCCATACCACTTTGAAGCTTTTAATGGAATTATAATTTTAAAACATTAATGTCCATATAAATAAATACTGAAAACCATTTTGAAAACATGGACATTAAAGATAAAGATTTAGAATAATAAATCTTTAAAACATTTAAAACTATATTTTTGTTAAAGGGTTTTTAACAAAATGAGAGACTCTTGAATAAAGATGGTATCATTAAATTAAGGATAAATCTATCACATAATTATGTGTGAGAAATATAAATACACCCAATATAATTGGATATTAAGTGTGAAACAATCAGAGTTCATTCACACATATTCATAGGATGACATGTTCAATAAGAACAAGTTGAACCCAAAGAAATCGAAATTGGGTTAAGACGTTCCCTTGTAAAAATTCGACAGCCTAACGACGTCACTTCAAAATTCAGAAAATTAGTCGATGAGAGAGTGAATGGTATATCATCACATGGGAATAAACTTTACATCAATAAGGATATAGAAGAACATATCCCAACATAATAATATGTAAATTAAAAGACATAATAAAATATGTCTTTTAAAATGAGGAGGGTGAAAGGTCCCCTTACCGAGTTGGGTAACTTTCGAAACGTACACCCCATGGAAGAAGGGTCATACAATGAAGATGTAAAAACCCATAAATGAAATTATAATACACAAAGTGTATAATAATGGGCAGTACATACACCACTAAAAGTAAATAGTGGCAAACATAGCATAAATGTCACGAGAATAAAAGTGAGATGAAAGATCCCTTATGAAAACTCGGCAGCTTAACGACGCCACTAAAAACTTCCAAAAATGGATTTATGAGATCAAATAGGGTCTCTCATAATATGAAAATAAAAATTACAGTATGAGGAATATAAAATAACATCCCCAAAAATAAAAAAGATGAGCTTAAAATTAATGACATAAAAGAGAGTACTTAAAAAGAGAGAGAGAGGTTGGATCCCTTACCTCAAGTCTTACTTGTCCTGTTCGTTTCCTTATATTCCTGAATAATAAACTTTGGTAAATTTATAATTGCTTAAGGAACTATTTTAAAGATTATTATTCAGTTCATATCACATATAATAATGTTATAATAATTGGTTAATAATGTGAGTTCATATCAGACGTTTTTGTCGGTGTTTGGTACATGAGTAAAAATTAAACTTGTTAGAAAAGAATTTTCCATGTAGTTATAGGTACATAATATCCAGAATAGTATTGATGTTTTAAATATCATATATATACAGTATATAATCATTTTATACTATTCCATAGCATTTGGATATAAAAAATTAAAAGCACCGTTCATGGAGACGGTAGGCCATACGTACGCATGAACGCTACTTTCATTTTTTTGTCATATTAATGGAATTAAAACAAAATGAGAGATATATATATATATTATAATTCTAGAATGATATCATTCATTTAGATGTAATATATTACATATATATCCATTATATATATGTACTTATAATAGTACATAACATTTGAAGATAAGAAATGAAATGTACCGTTCATGGAGACGGTAAGCCGTACGTACGCATGAACGCTACTTTCATTTCTTTTTTTTTTGTATTAAATGGAATGAAATAATAATGATATAAAGGTATATTATAATTAAAGTAGGATATCATATGTAATACTATTAATTACATCCTTTATAAGTCCCACATATGGCATTAACGAATCAAATCACTTTGAGGGGGCGGTAGTCCGCACTTCCTAAAATGAAGATATCGCGTTTACCCATAATGGAAACCATAAAGGTATGCCATAAATAAAAAATACAGAAGCTTAAGGAAAACATAAACATATTATATATCATATATAAATATATTTACATCTTAATGGCCACCTTTGAAGGTGTTAAAATAATATTGAACAATCATCGTTTCGTGAGGCAGTAATTCGCCATCCACAGAAACAGTATGTTCTTTAACCATTAGACGGAGGTGTGTGAAAGTGTAGCTAGAATAATTCTTATAAAAACATCATATTATATTTAAGATACTGGTTTTGTTACAAAAAAAAAGTAATCAAAATATTTTAGGGGTTTGGAGAAGAAAAATAAAACAAAAGAACACAAGGGAAGACATTACCTTCAAATCGGGTAACTCTCATTGATTTGAGCTCAAAGGCTTCCTTGGAAGGGATTCTGCCCAAAGTGAGGCTTCAATGATGAAGAGAGGGATGTGGAGAGATGAAATGGGCAGGGGTTGTCTGATAAAAAGGCTTTAGAGGTGTGTGTAAGGTGGTATAGGTGGGGGCCTTTTATAAGAGAGGAGGGGCACTCTTGGAAAGTTATAAAATATTACTTTATTATAAAATGATTTTCAGATTTAAAAGGTCCCAAAAGGATATATTTCGAGGATAAGGTTATAAGGTTTCTAAATACAACCATCCAATAGGTTTTTGACAAGTTTAAGACTTAGATTTTACATTATCATTTCATATTATTTAAATCGTTAAATAATGAGGTAATCGCTGCATCATCATGGTGTCATAAATAATTTAATTTATTTAGTGTCTAAAAATTATAAAAAAAATCATGATGTAGGAAATCTTTTTATCTTTATAATGAATATTTATAGTAAAAAATATGACTTATATAACCCCATGTAAAAATTGTTTTAGTAAAACAACACATGTTTGTGACATTTTAATTTTAACTTTAAATAAAAAGGTATTAATGTCATTTTCCAAGAAACGTGGCTCCAGGGGGTCCCCAAGTTGACCCATGGATTTTATTGGTCATCCATTACTCATCCAATGAGGGTATTACATGTTTCTAGATCATTTCATATTATTAAAACATTATTTTTACCTTAAACGACACTAATTACCTCTAATCGTGATTAAAACTTAAAAGTTACTATTCACCAAAAAAATTATTGTAATCCCATTGAACCACATTTTACTTCTTAATGACAACCATGTATATCAGATTTTTGAAATTAAAAACACAGATGTGGTAAATTTTCATTTAAACGAAAAATCAGTTTCTTTAACTACAACTTAGTGGTTTCACTATTCATCAAAAATTGAAGTTTTTCAGAAAAATACCAAAAAATTCACCCTAAGCTATATTTTATATTCCAAATTCAAAAATAATGTCTATTTTAAAAAATCCAAAACATATAAGTTACATTAATTTATTTAATAATTAATTCCCGCTGTCAGAGCAAATAGCGTGTTTTTATGAAATGATAAGTATCAAAATATTGACACTAGTTTAAGTCCAATTTCAAGATGAAATTAATTCCAACGAACAATATTGGATTAAATGGTAAAAATATATTCTAATTTCACTTTAAAACCAATTCAAAAGATAATCTAATCATATAAATAAATTAGATTAAAAATATTTTTTGAATTAAAATACAACATTTTTCACTATTCACTAAAAAGGAAATTTATCGGAAAAATACCAAAAATTTACACAAAGTAAATTTTGATGTCTCGATTCTAAAGAAGAATTTTATTTTGTCAAATATAACACATAAAATTTTCAAAAAGTGGATTTAAAATAGGTTCATCATCAAAAGGCGGTTAATCGACCTTTTAAAGAATATTAGAATGTTTACGCTTAAAATTGGATTCATTCGCATTTTTAATCCTCTAACATTTATTGTAAAATGGAAAAATATTTGACAAACATATATAATAACTTGGTAGTTAGTTCTGTTCATTCCCGCCATTACAACGGCTAGGCATTAACTATAATTTAAAATAATATTATTTTATTATTAGAGTGCGACGTAAGATTTCAAAGGAACTCGTTGTCGCGTATTGGGTACGCCATCGAGCATAGCATTCCCTTTAAAGTAATATTAATATTTTATTCACAACTATGGATAAATATAAAAATGTCATATTCTTTATTTACCTGGGGTGTTACATCCTTCCCCCCTTTTGGGAATTGCATCCTCGCAATTTTTAAAATTGGACTTGGAAACATCATTGAAAATCCCACATCGGAAAAAGAGTCAGTAAAACTATCACTTTAAAATAAAGAAATAGAATTACAAAGGTCTCCAGAGTTAACCCATACTAGGATTCCATGTAGGAAAACATGGATATGGAAGAAAAAACAAAGGGTCATGTTCTGAGGGAGAGTGATAGAAAACATGTCTAGGAGAAAGTTAACCATAAGAAAATCACAAACTTGTGATGGGTTAAACGTTATTCGATTCCCCAGTAGGAAAATTTAACCGACAACATTTTTGTTTTAAGTTACTCTTCATTGAAGATTTTATTTTTGAGCTTAACTAAATCATAATAAAACATACTTACTTGTCACATAGACTTTCAACTTTTACTAGATTCCTTAATCAAACTCATATTTTCTCCAAAAGACGAGTATTTAGGAAGACTTGTTTGCATTAAGAGTACTATAATCAACTTATTGAGAATCACCTAATCCACAAAAGAGAACTACATATTTCCCATATATTTAGACAAAAAAAACCAAAATTGTTAGTATGAGATCAGATAATCCACAAAATTATAATCCTTTAAAAAAAGAAAAATCTATTCTTAATCTCCACAATTTGTCCAAAAAAAACCCGAAAGTTCAACGAAGACCATTCGATAAACAATTCTCCATAAAATTATTCAAAGTAAACCAAAATAAGATTGAAACCCAAATATTTGAAGGATTTAATCACATAGTCTTCCAAGGTACAAATTTACTTTTATCTTCAAATAACATCAGTTGATCTCAAATTATCATATTGAAAAGTAATTAACCTAATCACATATCCTCGATGATAGGTTAATCATTTCCATAGATAACCAAAAATAAACTTACTCTTGATTCCTAAAATCATATAACTAAAAAGAATTAGTCAAACTAACCAGGGACTTCAAGTAGTCCAGTGATAGGCGATAAATACCAGTCGCACTTGGGAAGTGGGTTCGATTCCCGCAGCTGTGTCCGACGCGACGGGTTATCACACGGTCTCCGTGTTTTCCTTTTTCCAAAACTATATAATTTTTAAAACATTCCCTAAAACGAGATAAAATCTTCAAAAATAATCATAACATATTTTAACCTCAAGTTTATCTCATGCCTTTCATTTTCCATCATAACATATAATAACCCATAATTACCTCAAAATTAAGGATCATATAAACCCTAATGGTTACCTTTATAATTATCACCTGAACTTCCACATCGACTGGTCATCTGGTACATGATGCATTACAGAACATACCAAGGTACAAGTGGTTGATCATGAATCCTTGATAGTTAGTTTAGAACAACCATGAGTTTCCTCATTGAATCCCCCATTTCATCCAGTATCTTAATCAGAGAACCACCACAGTTTCCTTCAAACCTATTGTCACTTTGGTTCCTGCTAGATCCATCCATTCACTAAAAACAGAAATGTCAGTGTGAGTATATCAACAAAACCATCATGTACTAATGAGGAAGATAAACACTAAGATATACTTACTCATTCACTTAATCTAAAACTAGGACTCTTTCTGAAATCCGAACCATTATGGTAATGTCACTTATGCCTAGAGAATACCCTAACCTATAAAGTTATCTAAACCGACCTCTGATACCAACTATAAGGCCCCAGCCTTAAACATTACTTAATATTGAATTAAATGAATAATTCACATTGAGGATCTTTTCAGGTTTAGAGTTTTATAGAATTAGGACATAACTATTACATCTCAAAAGATTACAAAGCAAAAACTTCTACTAAGTTTCCATAAAATAAAAACTCTTAAAAAGAAACATGTCTAGTTCCATGTTTTAGATAGCATGACATTCCCTTGATCCCATCCTTGACCCTATTCCATATTAATTCCTGTGAAAAACATTTCAAAAAAACTTGGGGTGAGCATAAATAGCTCTGTAAGGGATACACAAATAATGAAAACTATTAGTTTTTCAAAACAAAAAGTAAACCATGTATACTTTATAAAAGCAATACTTTTCACCTTTATGAAGTAGTAAAAAAAACTCTTCGTTGAATAAAAGATCATTACTTACCCTTTTGTAACCAAAAGATTACCATAAAACCCATATAAAGAACACATAACATATAAAGGTAACTTGGGACATAAACATACTTGAATGGAATAACCATACGGTCGACTTCCACACATACTTAATGGAATAGCCATACGACCGACTTCCATACCCAATGCATTGGAGGTTATAACGTAACCACCCGTACTGGTATTCACGACACTACCCGTTATATGGTTTATCACGTAACCACCCATAAAATGTCCAAGTACCATCATTACACAGAAAATATCGAAAATATAAACATTTCAATAAAAACATTTCTTTTGCAATCACAATAAGTAATTCCAAGATATTGAATTAATCAATCCATTTTCAAAAACCATTTAAAAGAGATTTTTGAATCAAAGTGTCCCATACAACTTTGAAGCTTTTAATAGAATTATAATTTTAAAACATTAATGTTCATATAAATAAATACTGAAAACCATTTTGAAAACATGGACATTAAAGATAAATATTTAGAATAATAAATCTTTAAAATATTTAAAACGATATTTTTGTTAATGGGTTTTTAACAAAATGAGAGACTCTTGAATACAAATAATTTCAGAATAAAATTTAATAAGAACTTTATAATATCATGAGAATAAAGGGATTCATGATATAATATGTCAAAGGACAGTATACACACCATATAATAGTGAATTGGTGCATAACAACAATGATGTCTCAATGGAAATGTAAATTGAGATGAAATCCATTATAAAGATGGTATCCTTAAATTAAGGATAAATCTATCACATAATTATGTGTGAGAAATATAAATACACCCAATATAAGTGGATATTAAGTGTGAAATAATCAGAGTTCATTCACACATATTCATAGGATGACATGTTCAAGAAGAACAAGTTGAACCCAAAGAAATCGAAATTGGGTTAAGACGTTCCCTTGTAAAAATTCGACAGCCTAACGACGTCACTTCAAAATTCAGAAAATTAGTCGATGAGAGAGTGAATGGTATCTCATAACATGGACATAAACTTTAAATCAATAAGTATATATAAGAACATATCCCAACATAATAAGATGTAAATTAAAAGACATAACAAAAGATGTCTTTTAAAATGAGGAGGGTGAAAGGTCCCCGTACCGAGTTGGGTTACTTTCGAAACGTACACCCCATGGAAGAAGGGTCATACAATGAAGATGTAAATACCCATAAATAAAATTATACTACACAAAGTGTATAATAATGTGAATTACACACACCACTCAAAGGAAATAGTGGAAAATGTAGCATAAATGTCACGAGAATAAAAGTGAGATGAAAAATCCCTTACGAAAACTCGGCAGCCTAACGGCCCACTTAAAACTTCCAAAAATGGATTTATGAGATCAAATAGGTTATCTCATAATATTAACATAAAAAGTAAAGTATGAGGAATATAAAAGAACATCACCAAACATAAGAAAGATGAGCTTAAAAGAAATGACATAAAAGAGATTACTTAAAAAGAAAGAGAGAGGTTGGATCCCTTACCTCAAGTCTGACTTGTCTTGTTCGTTTCTTTATATTCATGAATAATAAACTCTGGTCAATTTATAATTGCTTAAGAACCTCTTTTAAAGATTATTATTCAGTTAATATCACATATTATAATGTTATAATAATTGGTTAATAATGTGAGTTCATATCAGACGTTTTTGTCGATGTTTGGTACATGAGTAAAAATTGAACTTGTTGGAAAATAATTTTCCATGTAGTTATAGGTACATCATATCAAGAATAGTATTGATGTTTTAAATATCATATATATCTAGTATATAGTCATTTTACACTATTCCATAGCATTTGGAGATAAAAAATTAAGAGCACCGTTCATGGAGATGGTAGGCCGTACGTACGAATGAACACTACTTTCATTTTTTTGTCATATTAATGGAATTAAAACAAAATGAGAGATATATATATTATAATTCCAGAATTATATCCTTAATTTAGACTTAATATATTACATATATATCCATTATATATATGTACTTATAATAGTATATAACATTTGGAGATAAGAAATGAAATCTACCGTTCATGGAGACGGTAAGCCGTATGTACGCATGAACGCTACTTTCATTTCTTTTTTTTTTGTATTAAATGGAATGAAATAATAATGATATAAAGGTATATTATAATTCAATTAGGATATCATATGTAATACCATTAATTACATCCTTTATACGTCCCACACATGACATTAACGAATCAAATCACTTTGAGGGGGCGGTAGTCCGCACTTCCTAAAATGGAGATATCGCGTTTACCAATAATGGAAACCATAAAGGTATGCCATAAATGAAAAATACAGAAGCTTAAGGAAAACATAAAAATATTATATATCATATATAAATATAGTGACATCTTAATGTCCACCTTTGAAGGTGTTAAAATAATATTGAACAATCATCATTTCGTGAGACAGTAATTCCCCATCCACAGAAACAATATGTTCTTTAACCATTAGACGGAGGTGTGTGAAAGTGTAGCTCGAATCCTTCTTATAACAACATACTAGTATATTTAATATACTGGTGTTGTTACAAAAAAAGTAATCAAAAGAGTTTAGGGGTTTGGAGAAGAAAAATAAAACAAAAGAACACAAGGGAAGACATTACCTTCAAATCGGGTAACTCTCTTTGATTCGAGCTCAAAGGCTTACTTGGAAAGGATTCTGCCCAAAGTGAGGCTTCAATGAGGAATAGAGGGATTTGTAGAGATGAAATGGGCAGGGGTTGGTCGAGCTAAAATCTTGAGAGGTGTGTGTAAGGTGGTATAGGTGAGGGCCTTTTATAAGAGAGGAGGGGCACTCTTAGAAAGTTATAAAATATTACTTTATTATAAAATGATTTTTGTATTTAAAAGATCCCAAAAGGATATATTTTTTGGATAATTTGATAAGGTTTCTAAATCCACCAATACAATTGGTTTGTGACAAGTGTAAGACTTAGATTTTACATTATCATTTCATTTTATTTAAATCGTTAAATAATGAGGTAATCGCTGCATCATCATGGTGTCATAAATAATTTAATTTATTAGTGTCTAAAAATTATAAAAAAAATATCATGATGTAGGAAATCTTTTTAGATTTCTAATAAATATTTATAGTCAAATATAGGACTTGTATAACCCCATGTAAAAATTGTTTTAGTAAAACAACACATGTTTGTTACATTTTAATTTTAACTTTAAATAAAAAGGTATTAATGTCATTTTCCAAGAAAAGTGGATCCATGGGGTCCCCAAGTTGACCCATTTTTTGTCTTGGTCGGCCATGACTCATCCAATGAGGGTAGTAAATGTGTCTAGATTATTTCATATTATTAAAACATTATTTTTACCTTAAACTACACTAATTACCTCTAATCGCGATTAAAACTTAAAAGTTACTATTCACCAAAAAAATTATTTTAATCCCATTGAACCACATTTTACTCCTTAATGACAACCATGTATGTCGAATTTTTGAAATTCAAAACACAGAGGTGGTAAAATTTCATTTAAACGAAAAATCAGTTTCTTTAACTACCACTTAGTGGTTTCACTATTCATCAAAAATTGAAGTTTTTCAGAAAAATACCAAAAATTCACCCTAAGCTATATTTGATATTCCAAATTCAAAAATGATGTCTATTTTACAAAATTCAAAACATATAAGTTACATTAATTAATTTAATAATTAATTCCCACTGTCAGAGCAAATAGCGTGTTTTTATGAAACGATAAGTATCAAAAGATTGATACTAGTTTAAGTCCAATTTCAAGATGAAATTAATTCCAATGACCACTATTGGATTAAATGGTAAAAATATTTTCTAATTTCACTTTAAAACCAATTCAAAAGATAATCCAATCATATAAATAAATTAGATTAAAAAGAGGTTTTGAATTAAAATACAACATTTTTTACTATTCATTAAAAATGAACTTTATCGGAAAAATACCAAAAATTTACACAAAGTAAATTTTGATGTCCCGATTCTAAAGAAGAATTTTATTTTGTCAAATATAACCCATAAAATTGTCAAAAAGTGGATTTAAAAGAGGTTCGTCATCAAAAGGCGGTTAATCGACCTTTTAAAGAATATTAGAATGTTTACGCTTAAAATTGGATTCATTCGCATTTTTAATCCTCTAACATTTATTGTAAAAAGTAAAAATATTTGAAAAACAAATATAATCATTTTTTAGTTATTTCTGTTCATTCCCGCCATTACAACGGCTAGGTGTTAACTACCATTTAAAATAATATTATTTTATTATTAGAGTGCAACGTAAGATTTCAAAGGAACTCGTTGTCGCGTATTGGGTATGCCATCGATCATAGAGTTACCTTTAAAGTAATATTAATATTTTATTCACAACTATGGATAAATATAAAAATGTCATATTCTTTATTTAATTGGGGTGTTACATCCTTCCCCCCTTTTGAGAATTGCGTCCTCACAATTTTTAAAATTGGGCTTGGAAACATCATTGAAAATCCCACATCGGAACAAGAGTCAGTAAAACTATCACTTTAAAATAAAGAAAGAGAATTACAAAGGTCTACCGAGTTAACCCATACTAGGATTCCATGTTGGAAAATATGGATATGGAGGAAAAAACAAAGGGTCATGTTCTGAGGGAGAGTGATAGTAAACATGTCTAGGAGAAAGTTAACCATAAGAAAATCACAAACTTGTGATGGGTTAAATGGTATTCGATTCCCCAATAGGAAATGTTAACAGAAAACATTTTTGTTTTAAGTTACTCTTCATTGAGGAATTTATTTTTGAGCTTAACTAAATCATAATGAAACATACTTACTTGTCACGTAGACTTTCAACTTTTACTATATTCCTTAATCAAACTCATATTTTCTCCAAAAGACGAGTATTTAGGAAGACTTGTTCGCATTAAGAGTACTATAATCAAATTATTGAGAATCACCTAATCCAAAAAAGAGAACTATATATTTCCCATGCCTTTAGACAAAAACAAAAACCAAAATTGTTAGTATGAGATCAGATAATCCACAAAATTATAATCCTTTATAAAAAGAAAAATCTATTCTTAATCTCCAAAATTTTTCCAAAAAAAAACCCAAAGTTCAATGAAGACCATTCGATAAACAATTGTCCATAAAATTCTTCAAAGTAAATCAAAATAAGATTGAAATCCAAATATTTGAAGGATTTAATCACATAGTCTTCTAAGGTACAAATTAACTTTTATCTCCAAATAACATCATTTGCTCTTAAATTATCATATTGAAAAGTAATTAACCTAATCACACATCCTCGATGATAGGTTAATAATTTCCATAGATAACCCAAAATAAACTTACTCTTGATTCCTAAAATCATCTAACTAAAAATAATTAGTCAAACTAACCAGAGACTTCAGGTAGTCCGGTGGTAGGCGATAAATAACAGTCGCACTTTGGTTGTGGGTTCGATTCCCGCAGCTTTGTCTGACATGATGGGTTGTCACACGGTCGGCGTGTTGTCCTTTTTCCAAAACTATATAATTCTTAAAACATTCCCCAAAACGAGATAAAATCTTCAAAAATAATCATAACATATTTTAACCTCAAGTTTATCTCATGCCTTTCATTTTCCATCATAACATATAATAACCCATAATTACCTCAAAAGTAAGGATCATATAAACCCTAATGGTTATCTTTATAATTATTACCTGAACTTCAACATCGATTGGTCATCTGGTACATGATGCATTACAGAACATACCAAGGTACAAGTGGTTGATCATGACTCCTTGATAGTTGGTTTAGAACAACCATGAGTTTCCTCATTGAATCCCCCATTTCATCCAGTCTCTTAATCAGAGAACCACCACAGTTTCCTTCAAACCTATTGTCACTTTGGTGCCTGCTAGATCCATCCATTCACTAAAAACAGAAATGTCAGTGTGAGTATATCAACAAAACCATCATGTACTAATGAGGAAGATAAACACTAATATATACTTACTCATTCACTTTATCTAAAACTAGGACTCTTTCTGAAATCCTAACCATTATGGTAATGTCACTTATGCCTAGAAAATACACTATCCTCTAAAGTTATCTAAACCGACCTCTGATACCAACTATAAGGCCCCGAACTTAAGCCTTACTTAATATTGAATTAAATGAATAATTCACATTGAGGATATTTTCAAGTTTATAGTTTTAGATAATTAGGACATAGCTATTACATCTCAAAAGATTACAAAGCAGGCACTTCTACTAAGTTTCCATAAAATAAAAACTCGTAAAAAGAAACATGTCTAGTTCCATGTTTTAGATAGCATGACTTTCCCTTGATCCCATCCTTGACCCTATTCCACATTAAGTCCTGTGAAAAACATTTCAAAAAAACTTGGGATGAGCATAAATAGCTCAGTAATGGATACACAAAGAATGAAAACTATTAGTTTTTCAAAACAACAAGTAAACCATGTATACTTTATAAAAGTAATACTTTTCACCTTTATGAAGTAGTAAAAAAAAACTTTTCACTGAATAAAAGATCATTACTTACCCTTTTGTAACCAAAATATTACCATAAAACCCATATAAATAACACATAACATATAAAGGTAACTTGGGACATAAAAATACTTAAATGGAATAACTATACGGTCGACTTCCACACATACTTAATGGAATAGCCATACGACCGACTTCTATACCCAATGCATTGGGGGTTATAACGTAACCACCCGTCCTGGTATTCACAGCACCACCCGTCATATGGTTTATCAAGTAACCACCCGTAAAATGTCCAAGTACCATCATTACACAGAAAATATCGAAAATATAAACATTTCAATAACAACATTTCTTTTGCAATCACAATAAGTAATTCCAAGATATTGAATTAATCAATCCATTTTCAAAAACCATTTAAAAGTGATTTTTGAATCAAAGTGTCCCATACCACTTTGAAGATTTTAATGGAATTATAATTTTAAAACATTAATGTCCATATAAATAAATAATGAAAACCATTTTGAAAACATGGACATTAAAGATAAAGATTTAGAATAATAAATCTTTAAAACATTTAAAACAATATTTTTGTTAAAGGGTTTTTAACATAATGAGAGACTCTTGAATACAAATAATTGCAGAATAACATTTAATACGAACTTTATAATATCATGAGAATAAAGGTATTCATGATATAATATGTCAAAGGACAGTATACACACCATATAAGAGTGAATTGGTGCATAACAACAATGATGTCTCAATGGAAATTTAAATTGAGATGAAATCCATTATAAAGATGGTATCCTTAAATTAAGGATAAATCTACCACATAATTATGTGTGAAAAATATAAATACACCCAATATAAGTGGATATTAAGTGTGAAAAAATCAGAGTTCATTCACACATATTCATAGGATGACATTTTCAAGAAGAACAAGTTGAATCCAAAGAAATCGAAATTGGGTTAAGACGTTCCCTTGTAAAAATTCGACAGCCTAACGGCGTCACTTCAAAATTCAGAAAATTAGTCGATGAGAGAGTGAATGGTATATCATCACATGTACATAAAATTTAAATCAATAAGGATATATAAGAACATATCCCAACATAATAAGATGTAAATTAAAAGACATAACAAAAGATGTCTTTTAAAATGAGGAGGGTGAAAGGTCCCCGTACCGAGTTGGGTAACTTTCGAAACGTACACCCCATGGAAGAAGGGTCATACAATGAAGATGTAAATACCCATAAATGAAATTATACTACACAAAGTGTATAATAATGGTAAGTACATACACCACTCAAAGGAAATAGTGGCAAACTTATCATAAATGTCACGAGAATAAAAGTGAGACGAAAAATCCCTTACGAAAACTCGACAGCCTAACGACGCCACTTAAAACTTCCAAAAATGGATTTATGATATCAAATAGGGTATCTCATAATATGAAAATAAAAAGTACAGTATGAGTAATATAAAAGAACATCCCCAAACATAATAAATATGAGCTTAAAAGAAATGACATAAAAGAGAGTACTTAAAAAGAAAGAGAGAGGTTGGATCCCTTACCTCAAGTCTGACTTGTCTTGTTCGTTTCTTTATATTCCTGAATAATAAACTTTGGTCAATTTATAATTTATTAAGTACCTCTTTTAAAGATTATTATTCAGTCCATATCACATATTATAATGTTATAATAATTGGTTAATAATATGAGTTCATATCAGACGTTTTTGTCGATGTTTGGTACATGAGTAAAAATTGAACTTGTTGGAAAATAATTTTCCATGTAGTTATAGGTACATAATATCCAGAATAGTATTGATGTTTTAAATATCATATATATCCAGTATATAATCATTTTATAATATTACATAGCATTTGGAGAGAAAAAATTAAAATCACCGTTCATGGAGACGGTAGGCCATACGTACGCTTGAACGCTACTTTCATTTTTTTGTCATATTAATGGAATTAAAAAAAAATGAGAGATATATATATTATAATTCCAGAATGATATTATTAATTTAGATGTAATATATTACATATATATCCATTATATATATGTACTTATAATAGTACATAACATTTGGAGATAAGAAATGAAATGTACCGTTCATGGAGACGGTAAGCCGTACGTACGCATGAACACTACTTTCATTTTTTTTGTATTCAATGGAATGAAATAATAATGATATAAAGTTATATTATAATTCTAGTATGATATCATATGTAATAACATTAATTCCATCCTTTATATGTCCCACATATGGCATTAACAGATCAAATCACTTTGAGGGGGCGGTAGTCCACACTTCCTAAAATGAAGATATCGCGTTTACCCATAATGGAAACCATAAAGGTATGCCATAAATGAAAAATAAAGAAGCATAAGTAAAACATAAACATATTATATATCATATATAAATATATTTACATCTTAATGACAACCTTTCAAGGTGTTAAAATAATATTGAACAATCATCGTTTCGTGAGGCAGTAATTCGCCATCCACAGAAACAGTATGTTCTTTAACCATTAGATGGAGGTGTGTGAAAGTGTAGCTTGAATACTTATTATAAAAAAATCCTAGTATATTTAAGATACTGGTGTTGTTACAAAAAAAAGTAATCAAAAGAGTTTAGGGGTTTGGAGAAGAAACATAAAACAAAAGAACACAAGGGAAGACATTACCTTTAAATCGGGTAACTCTCTTTGATTTGAGATCAAAGGCTTCCTTGGAAAGGATTCTGCCCAAAGTGAGGCTTCAATGATGAAGAGAGGGATGTGGATAGATTAAATGGGAAGGGGTTGTCTGAGCCAAAGTCTTTATAGGTGTGTGTAATGTGGTAGAGGTGGGGGCCTTTTATAAGAGAGGAGGGACACTCTTGGAAAGTTATAATATTACTTTATTATAAAATGATTTTCAGATTTAAAAGGCCCCAAAAGGATATATTTCGAGGATAAGGTGATAAGGTTTCTAAATAAACCTATCCAATAGGTTTGTGACAAGTGTAAGACTTATATTTTACATTATCATTTCATTTTATTTAAATCGTTAAATAATGAGGTAATCACTGCATCATCATGGTGTCATAAATAATTTAATTTATTTAGTGTCTAAAAATTATAAAAAAAATATCATGATGTAGGAAATATTTTTATCTTTCTAATGAATATTTATAGTCAAAAATATGACTTGTATAACCCCATGTAAAAATTGTTTTACTAAAACAACACATGTTTGTAACACTTTAATTTTAACTTTAAATAAAAATGTATTAATGTCATTTTCCAAGAAAAGTGGCTCCATGGGGTCCCCAAGTTTACCCATGGATTGTCTTGGTCGGCCATGACTCATCCAATGAGGTTAGGACATGTGTCTAGGTCATTTCATATTATTAAAACATTATTTTTAACTTAAACAACACTAATTACCTCTAATCGCGATTAAAACTTAAAATTTACTATTCACCAAAAAAAATTATTTTAATACCATTGAACCATATTTTACTTCTTAATGACAACCATGTATGTCAGATTTTTGAAATTCAAAACACAGAGGTGGTAAAATTTCATTTAAACAAAAAATCAGTTTCTCTAACTACCACTTAGTGGTTTCACTATTCATCAAAAGGTTAGTCTTGTTTTTTACCGTTTTGAAGGTGAAGCTGATCAGTGGTGGTCGATGGTGAAAAATATCAGGGATAGTGATGAGATTGATAATCTTCACTAGGACGAATTCAAAGGTATGTTTCTTGAGAAATATTTTCCTATAGTGGTTCGTCATAGGATGGAAAAACGGTTCCTAGAATTGAGGCAGGAGGATGACTCAGTGGCTGCTTATGAAGTAAAGTTCACTCGACTGGCAAGGTATGATCCAAACTTCATACAAGATCTTGATAGTAAAATCAACCATTTTTACTCAGGGTTAAAGCCAAATTATTGTAGGGCTTTAGCTTCTTGTGAGTTCAAAAGTTATGAAAAACTTATTTGATGTGCGGAGAAGGTGGAAATGGAGTTTGCCGATGATTAGGTGTTCTTTGACAAACAACAGAATAAGAGGTCCAGTTGGCAGGAAAAGGGGAAGAATTCATCAAAGAATCAAGGAGGTAAGTGAACCAAATATCCATCCTGTGAGAAGTGCGGTAAAATTCATCATGGAGAATGTTTATCCAAGTCTGGAAAGTGATTTCGGTGTGGTAAGTCGGGTCATATTGCTCGAAACTGTAAGGAAGATGATCAAGCAGGCAATGAAAATCCAGTGGTAAGATGTTTTAAGTGTAATGAAATGGGTCATTATGTAAATGAGTTTCTAACAAAGAACTCAACTGGGGGAAAGCAGCCAGACTACAAGCAGAAAGGGGTGGTGAAATCCTTTGCAACTACTTCAGCAGATGTTGGGCCATCGAATGAAGTAGTATCAGGTACACTGTTTGTTTGTTCAGATTATGCCAATGTGTTTTTTGATTCAGGGTCTACACACTCTTTCATTTCTGAGAATTTTTCTAGTAAATTGGAAATTCCATATCAAGATATGAATCCTGAACTTATGGTAAAAACACCCAGAGGGAACGTTGAGACAAAAAGGAATTATAAGAACCTTCCTATCCTTGTGTGTGGAAAGAATCTACCAGCAAAACTTATTGTTTTGCCTCTAGTAGAGTTTGATGTTATTTTGGGCATGGATTGGATTTTTGTTTATCATGCTAAGATTGACTATAGAGCTAAAATGGTTTCTTTTCAAAAATATTTTCAGTTTGTGTACAAGAATGAACCCTTGATTTTGATAACATATCAGGAAGATGAGAAACTAGTAAAAGATGGAAATGAATGTTAACTTGCACATATTTTTGAAAATAAAGGAACTGTTCAGATTAATGATGTGCCAGTGGTAAATGAGTATCTTGATGTTTTTCCTGATGAGTTTCCTGGTATTATTCATGATCGGGAAGTTGAATTTACTGTTGAATTAGTTCCTGATTCTAAGCCAATTTCAAACCCCCCTGATCGAATGGCTCAAGTTGAACTTTTAGAGTTAAAGAAGAAATTGTAGGAGTTATTAGATAAAGGTTTCATTCGACCTAGCACATCACCATGGGGTGCTCCTGTCTTGTTTGTTAAAAAGAAATATGGATCAATGAGACTTTTCATTGATTATAGAGCCTTGAATAATATTACTGTTAAGAAAAAGTATCCTTTGCCTCATATCGATGATTTGTTTGATCAGCTCCAGGGAGCTCAGTATTTTTCAAAGATTGACTTGAGGTCGGGGTACCATCAGTTGAAAGTAAAATAATCCGACATTCCAAAGACTACATTCCGTACTAGATATGGCCATTATGAATTTGTAGTTATGCCTTTTGGGTTAACCAATGCACCTACTTTATTCATGGACCTTATGAATAGAATTTTCCATGAGTTCTTGGATAAGTTTTTGGTTGTTTTCATTGATCATATTCTGGTGTTTTCTAAAAGTAAAGAGGAACATGAAAGTCATTTAAGGGTTATATTTCAAACCTTAAAAGAAAATAAACTATATGGAAAATTCAGAAAGTGTGAGTTTTTGTTACAACAAATTTCTTTCCTTGGTCACATTTTTTCAAAAAAATGGCATAACTGTTGATCCTGCTAAAACAAAAGTTGTTGAAGAATGGCCAAGACCCACAAATGTAACTGAGATCCGTAGTTTCCTTGGTTTGGCAGGTTACTACTAAAGGTTTGTTGAAAATTTTTCACGATTATCTAGTCTAATGACTAAGATAACTAGGAAGGGTGTTAAGTTTATCTAGATAAAAGAATGTGATGATTGTTTTCAGGAATTGAAAAGAAGATTGGTGAATGCTCCAGTTTTGTCACTTCCTTCCAGGAATGGTGAGTTTGTTATCTACAGTGATGCTTCATTGAAAGGACTTGGTTGTGTCCTTATGCAGAATGATCAGGTAATTGCTTATGCTTCACACCAGTTGAAAATTCATGAGGTAAATTATCCTACACATGACTTGGAATTAGCTGCTGTTGTTTTTGCTCTAAAAATTTGGAGGCATCATTTGTATGGAGTAAAGTGTGAAATATATACTGATCACAAAAGTTTAAAGTATATATTCACTCAGAAAGAATTGAACATGAGACAGAGGAGATGGCTAGAATTAATCATGGATTATGATTTTACAATTCATTAACATCCAGGAAAAGCAAATAAATTGGCTGATGCTTTGAGTCGAAAAAGTAATGCTTCATTAACCATGCTACGTTTGGAACGAGATCCTTTGGTTTTTGATTTGATGAACTTTGTCATAGAAGTTGTTGGTGCAGGAAGTTTATTATATTTTGTTTCAGGTATCAGTGAGATCATCCCTATCAGACAGAATTAAGCAAGCAGAGAGGGAAGACAGTGAGTTGCAGAAAAAGGTAGATCTGGTTCAGAAGGGTAAGTTGCCTGAATTCAACATTGATAATGATTGTGTTTTGTGGTTTGGGAAGAGATTATGTGTGCCTGGTGATTCACAGTTAAAGAATGAGTTGTTATGTGAGGCTCATAGTTCCCCATTTTCAGTTCATCCTGGAAGTACTAAGTTGTACAGAGATCTGCTAGAGTATTACTGGTGGGATGGAATGAAAAGTGATATTGCTGATTTTACTGTGAAGTGTTTGACTTGTTAGCAGGTTAAAGCAGAGCGGATGTTACCGAAAGGGATGCTTCAGCCTCTACTAGTGCCATAATGGAAATGGGAAAATATATCCATGGACTTTGTTGTGGGATTACCAAAGACATCTAGAGGTAATAATGCAATCTGGGTTATTGTTGATCGATTGACTAAATCTGCTCATTTTCTTCCTATTCGAGACACTTTGTCTCTAGATCAACTTGCTCGGTTGTATCTTAAACAGATAGTCAGGTTTCATGGAGTTCCCCTCTCCATTTTATCTGATTGTGATCCCAGGTTTACTTCTAACTTTTGGAAAGGCATTCAGAAGTCATTGGGTACTGAATTAAATTTTAGTACAACTTTTCATCCGCAATCAGATGGGCAGTCAGAATGAACAATTCAGACCTTGGAGGATATGCTACAAGCTTGCTCTATGGATTATCAGGGAAGTTGGGACCAACATATTTCTTTGGTTGAGTTTTAATATAATAACAGTTTTCATTCTAGTATACAGATGGCACCGTTTGAGACATTATATGGGAAGCGGTGTCGAACTCAAGCTTTTTTGGGATGAAGTAGGTGAAAGGAAGCTGATGGGACCAGAATTGGTAGAAGAGATGGCATAAAAATTTCAGTTGATTCAAAAACACAATAGAACAACTCAGAGCAGATAGAAAAGTTATGTAGATAACCGGAGGAAGGATCTATCTTTCGAGGTAGGTGATAATGTTTTTCTCAAGGTTTCTCCATGGAAAAGTGTGATGCAATTTGGTAAGAAAGGAAAGATGAGTCCAAGGTTCATTGGACCATATGAAATTTTGGAGAGAGTTGGATCAGTTGTTTACAGAGTGGCACTACCTACGAGTTTATGTCAGGTACACAATGTTTTTTCATGTTTCGATGTTGAGAAAGTATATGCCAGATCCATCTCATGTTTTGAGCCCAGAGGTAGTTCAGTTGGAAGAGAATCTCTCTTATGAAGAACAGCCAGTCTAGATTCTTGACCAAAGAGAGAAAGTGTTGTGAAATAAGGTAATTCACCGGGTAAAGGTTTTGTGAAAAAACCATATGGTTGAAGAGGCAACGTGGGAATCTGAAAATGCTATGAGGGATAAATACCTCCACTTATTTTGATAAGTGAATAAAATTGCGAGGACGCAATTCCCAAAAGGGGGGAAGGATGTAACATCCCAGGTAAATAAAGAATAATACATTTTCATATTTATTAATATTTATGAATTAAATATTAATTTTACTTTAAAGGGGTTTTTATGTTCGATAGTGTACTCGATACACAACAAAGAGTTTCGTTGAAATCTTACGTTGCACACTAGTAATAAAATAATACTATTTTAAATGGTAGTTAACACATAGCTGTTGTAGTGGCGGGAATGAATAAAAACAACTAAAATATGATTATATATGTTTTTTAAATGTTTTTACATTTATCCAAAAAAGGATAAAGGCTTAAAATACGAAAAGAATTTAATTTTAGGCATATATAATCTAATTTTGACTAAAGGTCCACTTATCGCCTTTTGATGGCGAACTGTCATTAAATATAGTTTTGGTCACTATTATACATTCTATTTGACCAAATAAAACTCTTTTTTAGAATCGGGACATCAAAATTTACTTTGTGTAAATTTTTGGTATTTTTCCGATAAAGTTCATTTTTTAATGAATGGTGAAAAATGTTGTATTTTAATTCAAAACCTCTTTTTAATATAATTTATTTATATGATTAGATTATCGTTTGAATGGGTTTTAAAGTGAAATTAGAATATATTTTTACCATCTAATACAATAGTGGTCGTTGGAATTAATTTCACTTTGAAATCGGACTTAAACTAGTGTCAATCTTTTGATACTTATTGTTTCATAAAAACACGCTATTTGCTCTGACAGCGGGAATTAATTATTAAATTAATTAATTCAACTTATATGTTTTTAATTTTCTAAAATAGACGTCATTTTTGAATTCGGAATATCAAATACATCTTAGGGTGAATTTTTGGTATTTTTCTGAAAAACTTCAATTTTTAATGAATAGTGAAACCACTAAGTGGTACTTAAAAAACTGATTTTTCGTTTAAATGAAATTTTACCACCTTTGTGTTTTGAATTTAAAAAACATACATGGTTGTCATTAGGAAGTAAAATGTGGTTCAATGTAATTAAAATAATTTTTTGGTGAATAGTAACTTTTATGTTTATTAATCGCGATTAGAGGTAATTAATGTAGTTTAAGGTAAAAATAATGTTTTAATAATATGAAATGAACTTGACACATGTCCTACCCTTATTTGATGTGTCATGGACGACCAACAAAATCCATGGGTCAACTTGGGGACCCCATGGAGCCACTTTGGTAGGAAAATGACATTAATACCTTTTTATTTAAAGTTAAAATAAAAATGTCACAAACATGAGTTGTTTTACTAAAATAATTTTTAAGTGGTGTTATACAAGTCATATTTTTGACTATAAATATTAATTATAAATAAAAAAAGATTTCTTACATCATGATATTTTTTTTATAATTTTTAGACATTAAATAAATTAAATTATTTATGACATCATGATGATGTAGCGATTACCTCATTATTTAACGATTTAAATAAAATGAAAAGATAATGTAAAATCTAAGACCTACACATGTCAAAAACCTATTGGATGAGTTTATTTCGAACCCTTATCACCTTATCCTAGAAATAAATCAATGTGGGACCTTTAAAATCTGAAACTCATTTGAAAATAAAGTAACATTTTGTAACATTCCAAGAGTGACCCTCCTCTCCTCTTATAAAACGCCCCCACCTCTACCACCTTACCCACACCTCTCAAGCCTTTGGTTCGGCAAACCCCTGCCCATATTGTCTCTCCACATCCCTATATTACTCTTATAAGCCTCACGTTGGGCAGAAGTATTCCCAAGGAAGCCTTTGATCTCAAATCAAAAAGAGTTACCCGATTTAAAGGTAGTGTCTTCTCTTGTGTTCTTATGTTTTATTTTACTTCTCCAACCCCCTAAACTCTTTTTATTCCTTTCTATTGCAACAAAAACAGTATATTAAATATACTAGGATGTTTTTATGTGAAGTATTCGAGCTACACTTACACACACCTACATCTAATGGTTAAAGAACATACTGTTTCTGTGGATGGCGAATTTCTGCCTCACGAAACGATGATTGTTCAACACTCATATAACACCTTCAAAGGTGGCCATTAAGATGTAACTATATTTATATATGATATATAATATGTTTATTTTTTCCTTAAGATTCTTTATTTTTCTTTTATGTCATACCTTTATGGTTTCCATTATGGGTATATGCGATATCTTCACTTTAGGAAGTGCGGACTACCGCCCCCTCAAAGTGATTTGATTCGTTAATGATATATGTGGGATGTATAAAGGATGGATTTAAAGTTATTATATATGATGTATGTTACATATAAATGATGAATATAGTTCTAGAATTAAAATATACATACCTCTCATTTCATTTTAATTCCATTAATATGACATAGAAATGAAAGTAGCGTTCTTGCGTACGTACGACTTACCATCTCCACGAACGGTGCATTTCATTTCTTACCTATAAATGATTATGTAATATTATAATTACATGTATATACTGGATATATATGATATTTATGATGTCCAAATCATGAATATCATTCTGGATATAATGAACCTTTTACCACACGAACAACATGTAATTGTAAGAAGTCCACTTTCGACTTAAGAACCAAATATCGACAAAACAAACATTATTAACTTAAATGATTACATAATGTTTATAACATGGTCATAAGTGATATAAAAGTAATAATGAAATTGAAAAAGGTTCTTAAGCAGGTAGAATTTAACTCAAGTTTATTATTCAGGACTTTAAAGAATGATCGAGTCAAGTCGGACCCGAGGTAAGGGACTTCGTCTCAATCTCCTTTCATTGAGGCATATTTCGTTTTATACACAACTATATTTTATATGGTGTATAAACCCCTTTGACTTTTACTTTTATACAAAATTAATCTTTTTCTACGAAGCGTTTTACTAAACGACAAAAAGGAATGTTTCTTTTAACGTATGCGGTGAAAACGACCTTTTCCACCGCCGTGAGTATTATTTGGTCTTGGGCTTCCTCAACAAGCCGTAATGTTTTTAAAATGAAATAAATACCATATAATCTTTTATGTATTTTGGTATTGAAAATGGTTTTTATAATGGATTTGTTATGTCAATATATTTATGTGATATAATATGATCAAAGTGTGGAAATGTTTTCTTTCCATTATATTTGTTTTATGTCTTATGATTTTATAATGGTACATGGACATTTGATGGGTGGTTACGTGATAAACCATATGAAGGGTGGTTCCGTGAATACCATGATGGGTGGTTACATTATAACCTCCAATTCATTGGGTATGGAAGTCGGCCGTATGACTATTCCATTAAGTGATATGTGTGGAAGTCGACCGTATGGTTATTCCATTTAAGTATGTTTATGTCCCATGTTACCTATATATGTTATGTGATCGTTATATGGGTTTTATGGTAATATTTTGGTTACAAAAGGGTAAGTAATGATATATTATTCAGTGAAGAGTTTTTACTACTTCATAAAGGTGAAAATTATTACTTTGATTAAGTATACATGGTTTACTTGTTGTTTTTATAAACTAACAGTTTTCCTTCTTTGTGTATCCCTTACAGAGATTTTTATGCTCACCCCAAGTTTTTTTTGAAATGTTTTTCACATGACTTAATGTGGAATAGGGTCAAGGATGAGATCAAGGGAAAGTCATGCTATATAAAACATGGAACTAGAAATGTTTCTTTTTAAGAGTTTTTATTTTATGGAAATTTAGTAGAAGTGTCTACTTTGTAATCTTTTGAGATGTAATAGTTATGTCCTAATTCTCTAAAACTCTATACCTGAAAAGATCCTCAATGTGATTTATTCATTTAATTCAATATTAAGTAAGGTTTAAGGTCGGGGCCTTATAAAATATGTATCGAGATATGTGACACTAGTATTGGTAGCCTAGAATGAAACCTCAGATTATAGGTTTCATCACTAGGTGTTCCACCTGTCAGCATGTGAAGGCGGAGCACCATAGACTTGTAGGCTTGTTACAACAGCTTCTCGTCTCGGAATAGAAATGGGAAGATGTTGCTATGGATTTCGTATTTGGATTACCTAGGTCACCGAGGGGTAGTGATGCTATCTGGTTTGTCATTGAATGACTAATGAAATCATCCTACTTCATTCCTATTCAGAAGACTTTTCTCAGTCGAAGAATTTGGAAGACTGTATGTTCGTGAGATCATACGACTACATGGGGTTCCATGTACTATCATTTCAGATAGGGATTCTCGTTTCACTTCATAGTTCTGGTAGGGTTTATATAAAGCTATGGGGACTCATTTTCCTTTAAGAACAACTTTTCACCCTCAGATTGATGGAAAATTGTAACGGATGATACATGTTCAAAAGGATATGATCCGAGCATGTGTCCTTGATTTCGGTAGTTCATGGGAGAAACATATTCCTATCATTGAGTTCTATTATAATAAAAGTTTTCAGGTGATGATCCATATGAATTATTTTGAGGCCTTATATGGTAGGCCATGTCGTTCACCATTATACTGGCTAGAGGCAAGT
This sequence comes from Viscum album, assembly GCA_963277665.1. Taxonomy (NCBI): domain Eukaryota; kingdom Viridiplantae; phylum Streptophyta; class Magnoliopsida; order Santalales; family Viscaceae; genus Viscum; species Viscum album. Next base: position 1,329,810,291 of record OY728159.1, read on the forward strand.
GGGGAAGCACTACTAGGTCCTCATCTTGTTCAGGAGACTTTAGAGCAGGTTCAACTGATCAGAAAGCATATGACTACTGCTTAGTCTAGATATAAATCTTATGCTGATCATCATTGATTACCTCTTGAGTTCTAGGTTTGGTATCGTGTTTTTCTTTGGGTATCACCCATGTTAGGGAATATATGGTTAAGGAAGCAGGGAAAACTGTCACCTCCTTACATCAGGCTGTTTGAGATTCTAGAGAAAGTTAGACCGATAGTTTATCAGTTTTTACTACCTCAGAGGTACCATGACATGCATGAAGTCTTTCATGTCTCACAGCTTCACCAATATCATCCTAACCAGTCTCATACCTTTGACCTTGAAGAAGTTGAGTTAGATGTCGATGCTACCTTTGAGGAGTATCTAGTGTGTATCATTGATCGAAGAACAAAGTTTCTCAGAGGCATGTTTGTCCCTCTTGTATGAGTGATATGGAAGAATGATTGAGTACAAGACATGACTTGGGAGAGAGAAACCGATGTACATGTTCAGTGTCCAAAGTTGTTCTCTGCAAGTTTTTCTTTACCCTTGTAAGGAGAACTCGAGGGCGAGTTCTTTTAAGGGGGAAAGACTGTAAGAACCTGGTTTCTCACTTAGGTATGAATCCTTTATTTTTTTTAGTCTAAATACTTACTTTGGACCTAATATGGATTCCTAATGATTTAGTAAAGGTTCCGTGGGTGTCCAGGGATTGTTCAGATCCCGGAACCCATATTTTTGGAGAAAACAGACTTGGTGCACGGTTTAGAGAAAACCGTGCAGAATTTTGCAGGGTTTGGAAAATCGTGCAGATGTTGTTTTTTTGAACAGAGCCACCTTGCACAGTTGGCACACAACCATACAGTCTAACTGTATGAGTGCCCCTTTTTCCCAGGTAACCGTGTATGGCTGGCACATGGTTTGATCAAACTATTTAAGGGAGACTTTTCAGGAAGAACAATTTCACATGATTTGCACACTGTTTGAAAAACCGTGTAGAAAAACCATGCACAATCTATTTGTCTAGGTAATTTATAGTTTTCCCTTAATGATCTAATTAAGTAACCCCTTACTCCCTAATCTAAGTTCATGTGGTATTGAACTATTTCTCTCTCAATTTGGGGATTTTTGAAGATCAAATCTTGGAATCAAAGATCCCCATCATCCAAAATTTGATCGAGCTTCTGTTCATCAAATCAGATGCGCAATGGTAAGTACTCAAGTCCTCTTTAGTCATTCTTATTCTCTTTATCTCTCGACCTAGGTATCTCCATGTGAGAGTTTTTACCTTTTCTTTAGTCTAATTTTATTCGAGGAAAATCAATGGTTGATACCAAAGGATGAGGATCATACAACCATAAAGTGGATGGTATATAACTCATCCATAAAGTTTGTTGATTTTGGAATGTTCGTGTGGGCCCTGAAGATCCCATTATGGGCTATCTCTTAAATTTACATGCCATGCTTATACTTGTTAGAATCGTATGGTTATGATCTTTCCAAATATGTGATTAGTTTTTAGTGGTTACACCCACAACTCAATCCGCCTCATGTCGATGGTCGCACCATAATTGATTTTTTAGTGTTTTGACATGTTTGATCCATAATTATAGTGTGCCCTTGATTGACCTTCCTAAAGGTGAGACTTCCTATAATAAATGGTTTTTTTGTTAAATGAGAATTTGATAATGGCATGTACCATGTATGCTCGCCACTTGAACCACCTAAGGTAAGTGCTTCAAATGATTATTAAATGTGAAATGTGGAATGGAAAGTATACTATGTATATAATTTGGACTTATTAAAAGAGATTAAATAAATGTTACATGTCCGTAGAACCCCTTATATGTTGATGGAATTTGGAAGAGTGAACCTCAATAATTTAATATTCATTAATGGTTAACTAAGGCTTAATTAAATGGTTGCAACACTACATGGCCTATCCAAACTAATGGAAGACAAGGCTTGGACTAATAAATAAATTGTTTCAACTCTACTTGACCTATCCACCCTAATGGAAGGAAAGAATTGAACCAAATGAATTATCTCATGATTACAATATCAAATAGGAATGGAATGACTTGATCTTACCTTGGATTATGAGAGGAGAATACCTTGGTTCTCAGGAACCCCATTCCGATTCAAGGATGCAGTTTTCTTAGGTTGATACCCACCTAGATTTTGGTTCTTATCTATTCCTTGTATTCTTGGTATACTACCGTAGGGTCCCATTTAATTATTCTAGGATACCTCAGATACACTCCTTGGATCCATCATTGACAAGTAGGTTCCTTGGATACACTCCTTGGACCCAGTCCTTGCTTAGCCCCATTTTACCTTGGATGCAATCCTTAGACTCGGTAGGCTCCTTATTGTGGAATTATTTGGATTACACTACTTGTATTACACTTTTACCCATTAGATAGACTCAGATACTACTGAGTTATCTTTCCATGATTTTACGTTACCTTGGTTATTACCCTAGAACTCTCTCAGTGGATCTCATTTTCAGGTTTCCTTGTTATTTATTGAGACCTTCACTACTTATACTATCACGAGGTGATATCAGTGCTGGCTATGCCTCACGTGACCTATTAATATTAAATGGTAATTACTTAATTAATGAACTGGTTACATATTCAAAAACTAGCCGAGGGATGAAGCATGTACATGGTTATTTAGTTATATGTACTGTTTGATTTACTTTATATATGCATGCCTTCACACTGATATATTCCATTACACGTGCCAGATATTATAGACACCATTGGTGGTGGCCCACTAAGATTTATCTCACACTCTCTCCAGGAGTATTTTGGTACTTGGAGTAGATTATATGACTACAGGTGTTGAAAAAGGGAAGCATACAACTTACAACACTTGATTGTGTGTTAATAGGATTGATCTTGATAGCAGATGACTGAGTTGGATCTCAAGATTCATGGAGTAGTCTTTGTTTTCCTTTATTTTTTGAAACAGGTTATATCTATTTTCTTGTATCCATGATTTCCAGTTTTCTAGTGACATGATATTTCATCATCATTGTTTATTTGGTACAATTGTGTTTGTTCTCGTTTATCTATTGCACCAGTTTGCTTCTGTAGTTTATGTATATTGCTTCCACTATTTAATATTCATTTATATCCCTTCAGCTATGCAACACTCTACTAATGAGGGAATAATATTCCCACGGACACACCCAAGGACCTCGTTGCTAGTCGGCAACCTCTGGCATTGGTGAAGATACGCTTGAGGCCGTGTGGCCCCCCAGGCTCGGGGCACCTATTAAGTGGCATCCAGGTCTAGGTTGTCACAATAATAACCATAAAAAGAGTTGTTAAAATATATATCGGACATCAATATGGTTCATAGTGATTGAAACCTTACTATGCATCTGGTTTGACACTCTTGTGGGATATGATTGGGTTAACTCATATTTAATTTATGAACCATTATGAAGGATTTGAATAGATTCTAACCATGTATAACCTAGGTTAAACCTAAGGTATCATATTTTGGAAATAAGGTGTCATGATTTAGTCATTATTAAATGATTTTAAATTATCTCTAACTATGAATATTATTACTCACACAATGTTTTTAGGTTTTATAAAATTAATAGAACCATGGGGATTCATGTTAATGCTAAATGTGTTGGACTATAGAAAAATTGTTCTTATGATAAACTAAATTAAATAGGAACTTGAAGGTGAAACCTTATGATTATGATTAATATTATATAGTGATATATAATTAATAATGAAAACTCTATTGAGTTTCCTAACATATCAAATAAGTTAAATAAGGAGTTTCAAGGATGTTCAGGTGATAAAAAACATGGTAAAAAATAGATTCAATGTGCTATATGTTAATAATGTTAGAATAGGCAGTTGGGGAAATGACTTAAAGAAATAAGAATATCTTATTACAAGTGGATGTAGTGACAATTGAGTAATAAAATTCCCATTGAAAATTTTAGAAGATGAAAGATCAGTAGAATGATTAACAAGGACACATGTGTAAAGGATTAGAAAATTTATATTCTATATTGACGAAGATGAAGAATCTACACGTAACAAACAATAAGTATAAATTATTTTAGCAGTTACCCTTAAAACAAAATATTATTAGAATGATTTTGAAGAAACATGAGATATGATTCATATTTATAATATCATCAAGGAAGTATTACTGAATAAAAGAAGAAATCATGGTTAGAAGTTTATGAGGGAAGTTAAATGAATTATGTACCTATGTGGTAAAAGTTATTGATAACCTTAAAGGTTAATATGATACTTTATGTTGAGGAAATTATATGGTATTAAAATTTGGGAACATATGTTTTATATTATATGTAACTATGGGATTGAAAATTTATTTTGTAACGCCCCGACCCTAGTTACCTAGAGTCGGTGCATTATTACATAACATTGGCATGATCACAAGAAATATCAAATCTCGAAAGACCGATTGGTTTAGTAACCTTGGAAACACTAGATATATTCATAATGTTTTACATTACATCATAAAGTGAAAAACTACTACAACAACATATTGTCTCCATAGTCCACACTATTATCCCCTCATAATATCCCTGCAGGTCATTCATAATTTACTTCTTCACATCCTGGGAAAAATAAAACATAGAAAAGGGGTGAGCTCAAATGCCCAGTAAGGATAACAATATAGCGGAAACTTTCATAAATAAGAATAAACATTTAAGGCAATGTATAACTAAAACAAAAGCCTTTTAAAATTAAACTTCATCATAGTATGGAAAAAATAAAATGAAATAATTCCATTTACTTATTCACATGGATATTCTACTAATCAAATAATAACATGCAATATCAATAACCACTTTCATAATGATGAAATGCATAATGCCAGACTATCATAACCACATAGCCAAGGCCTCGTGCCAAGACTACAAATAATATTTTGTCAAGGCCTTGTTCCAAGACACTATTTTGTCTCATGAGACCTACCGATGCATCGAGGAGCTATAGTGGGCTCCACCCGTCACATATTAAGTCCAATGCATTCCCATATGAAAAGGTTTAAACATAACATAAACATTCGTATTAAAACTAGCATACGAAATGTAAATACTTCATCCATAAAACATGAATGGTATAAAAACAACACATCCACAGTCAAACATATCAAAAAACCTTCAATACAATATAGAAGTTTTGTTTCATAATAAATCAACTTCAAATAGGCGTAAAATCCATCAAAGGATGTTGACATAGATGAAATCAAAACTCTTTTTAGAGAAATATCTCTTTCTATTTTGAAATCATTTAAGAGTCATATATTTATAAAACAAAACATTTTCTTTGAAAATATTCTTATAAGCTTGTAAGGGAAGCTTCGACGTTTTTATAACGGCGGAAAATAGCCGCACCCGCCGTATAAGTTAAAAAAACATTCTTACCTTAATTTTGTCGTAAAGGTTAAAAAGCACCTTGTTTGGAAAACGACGGAAATATTCCTTTATAAACCTATTATAAAAAGTCAAACAAGGGTATAAATGACTTTAACCCATATTCTTGTAAATATTAAAAATGTTTTGAAATTCATTTTTAAGAAACATGGATGTGGATGATAAAGAGATCCCAGTAGATTATTACGTATAAACAACCTCGGATAATGAAGAGATTGCGAAATAAACCCTTACCTTGTACTTTTCCTTGGTTGGGGGTAGGTTAACCTCCTTTATAATGGTGAGATAATTGTTATTAAATTATACAAGAATCATATACATTAATATGATATCATATACGATCTTTTAACATTGATTTGTTAATAATATCTTAGTATTATCATTGTTTCGGGTGTTAACTTACTTGTTTTATTTTATATGTTTTGTTACGTAAGTCATGTTTGTCATGGATAGGTTGTATATTAATCATATCCAGAATTATATCAAGTCCTTTGATACTATTATTAATCCTCAAATGAGAATTAGACTTGAATGGATACGATGGAGAATGAATCTCATCGCGTTCGTGGAGACGGTAATCCGTACGTACGCACAAGCGAGAATATCATTCCTTTGATATTAAAATAATATATAATTGGATGATATATCATATATACAGAATCATTATCATGTTATATTAATTATTTACATGAATTACACATCATTATTATACCCATCCAAAGAATAATTTATTGAATAACAATTACACCACGACGTGGAGACGGTAAGCCGTACGTACGCATGTATGGTGACATGTTATTCAAAGGATGGATAGAATACTGAATATGGTTTTACCATATTTATAATAACATCACATTATATATAATATACTGGATTTATTATTTTAGAATGGTAATAACAAAGAAGGAATAAGTGGAAGAAGAAATGAACTTGAAAAAGGGTGGTGAAATCATTACCTCTTCTTCGGGTTCTTCCTTTTGATTTGATCAAAAGGGATCCTTAAGTTGGATTTATGACTAAAGGAAGGCCTCTATAATGAATTTAGGGAAGTTGATAGAGTATTTGGGCATAGGTTGGCCGAACCAAAAGGCTCTGAAGGTGTGAGTTAATGAGAAGGGAGAGTTCCCTTTTATAAGAGGGGTGAGGGGCACCTTTGGAAAAGCTAGAAATATTATTTTATAATAAATTCATATTCGGTTTATAATGTCTCCAAAGTGTATTATTTAAATTTTAATGTGGGTATAGGTCGAAAAAAACTCAACCAATAGAATTTAGACAGGTTTGGGTTACTATATTAACCTTATCATTAAGTATTAACTCTTAGTTAATTAGTTTCACTTTTACAATGTCTCTTGGTATTTTTATATTATATGGTTAATAAACTTACTATATACATAAAAGATACCCCCAAGTGGTCCATTAATAATACACCTATCATGAAATAAGTATCTTGGCCAAAACTTAGATTTTTAGGAATTTAATATCAATTAATAATATAATATGTTTTTTAAAAACTCTTTTATATCAATTTTGACACTATTCAATAGTTGATTTTTTTAAAACTCATAAAAGAATGGTTACTTCGAAGAAATTAAATTAAATCAATCCTAATATGTCATATTATCCTATAAAATTATTTTAATTCATTAAAAGTCTCAAATTATATTTATTTGGGTATTTATAATATCAATTATTTTAATTTTTCACTTTTATGGGAATTACTGCATCATCATTGTGTCATAAATAAACTAAATTATTTAATATCTAAAAATTATAAATAAAATATAATTATGTAGGAAATTATTTTATCTTTATAATGAATATTTATAGTCGAAAATACAACATATATAACCCTATGTAAATTTTTTTTTCCTAAAAGATATATTCTTGTGTCATTTTTGTATTCATTTTAACTTAATTAAAATAAAGTGTCCCTATCACTTACAAGTGGCACCATGGGGTCCCAAAATTGACCCAAGGATGCCCATGGTAGAACATGTATCAAACAATAATGTTAGGACACGTTTTATGGTAAATATTTATTATTATAATATTATTTTTTAACCCTTATTTACCGGATTTACCCTTTAACCATGGTAAATAAAATATTTACCGAAGTAATTATTCAAAATGTCTAAAAATAAAAGTTACCTATTTACAAAATTTGAACATACTAATTCCAAATATGGAATCCATTTTTCCAAATTCAAAACACAGAAGTGGCAGAAATTAATTTAAAATTAATCCCACTGTCAAAACAAAAAGCGTGTTTTTAAGATATAATAACTATCAAAAGATTGATACTTGTTTATGTTCGGTTTAATTGTGAAATTATGTCCAATGACCAATATTGTATTAAATGGTAAAAATATATTCTAAATATACTTTAAAACCACTCAAATTCATAATTTATCACTATTAATTACTTTTATTAAAAAAGTTGTTTTTAATTAAAATTTAGTAATTTTCACTATTCATCAAAATATGAAAGTTATTCGAAACGTACCAAAATTTCATCTTAGGCTAAATTCGATACTAAGAATACAAAAATGAAGTCCATTTTGAGAGATAAAATTTCTAAAATTTTAAAAAGTAGGTATTACTATTCATAACGGCTAGTTTGATCAGTTGTGGTGTGTGTTAGAACTCGATGTTGCGTACAACACACGCTATTGCATTCTTCAAAGAGAAGCGTACCGTAGAAGCTTGGGGTGTTAGATATTTGGTGACTAATTAATTAATTATATTTTTATTGAATATTATTTTTCAGGATGATCACTCATTTTAGGGATAAATATTGAGTTAACTTAGGGAAGAAAATAATTTTTCATTGTGGTTTAATGGTGATTCAACTTATTTTGGAAATTATAAGTACATTTTAGAGAATATATGATAACTATAATCAAATTCTTGTTTTGTTAAATTATGAGTTACTTTATATTGTTTGGGTACAAACTTTTGATCAAACACTTTGAATTTTTTGGGTTTCAATTTGGTAAGATATATCTTAGAAGGTTCAAAATGGTAACTATTTATGGAATGTATTTAGCTGAACATTGGGGTTATTGGAAAGGTTTTAGAAATTAACATTCTATATTTATCCATATTGAATAAATTTTGTTAATAAATTTTGTTTTGTTAAGTATTAAGATAAATTAGTACCGAATTTTCATTTTTATATGGATTTTTTGACCCATCAAATGGGAATTTTATGAATTTAGTCATGAAAAATTCAACTTGGATATCCACTTATTAGAATAAGAGACGAAGTTAAAATTCATCAAAGCACAAAAAAAGAATGAAATTGGGATTATTAAATGGAATTAAATAAAGTAAGTACATTTTATCGTGATCTATATCTTGATAGAAAATGAATCCAGAAAACTTAAGAAAAATTATCTGGAAAAAATGTTATCATTTTACCTTTATTTATGATGAAATGAAGGTTTTTTCACCTCTTAATTATTTACGGTTTTGTGGTCTCTATCTTTCTCATGACCATGTTTTCTATCACACTCTATTTTTCCTTGGATGGTAGTTTTCTATCCCATGTATATATTTTAAATTCCCATTAATGTTCACCTTATTTAGTAACTCTATTATGACTCATTTCAAGAAACCTTTACCCTTATCACTTATATTTTTAAAAGACATTTTGTTATCCCAATGTTTGATTTTAGTTTTAAATAAAGGTACATTAAAAAATTTAACCTTTTATAGATGAGATAAAATTATCATAGAACAATTTATTCTCAGGGGGAGAATATGAAAACTTAAAAATTTAGTTTAAAAGATACATATTCTTGATAAATTTAATAACACACAACACCGAGCCTTAAGCAAAAAGAAATATATTATAAACATATTTTTATTTAAATGCGACCTAGCCTTTAAATTGGTTAGTCTAAATATGAGTAAACATATTATGAAATATATCTGTAATATTCATACTCAAAAATAAAAAATTGATTAATTCTTAGTAAATAAGCACTAAATTTATATTTAAGTCATTTTATGCATCAGAAATGCTTTTTTATTCAAAAATGGTTTTATTGAATATTGTGAATGAAAATTTTAATTATTTTCTTTCATATTTAGAAAATTTATTTTAAAAAATTAACATCATTTTTGAAATCAGAATTTCTAAATTAACTTATGATGATATTTTTTGATTTTTCTAAAATGATTGATCTTTTAGTAAATAGTAAAAAATACCGATTTTTCAAAAACACTCACTTATCTTCATTAAATAAAGTAATTTAACAATACAATTATATTTTGTATTTTTTATTAATGTTACATAGAATATTATTTATCTAATTAATTCCATTTTATTCAATGATATTCATGATTTTGATATTAGTTAATTTTTTTACTTATAAATTCCTTTTTTGCAAAACTATTTTTCATTGCGCTTTATGAATTTATATAAAAATTGATTTATGATAAGTAGAGAGACTTAAAATTTAATAATGGATACAATATTTGGAATCATAAGGTTTAAATTTGGTATATATGAACCTTCTGTTTTTTTGTAATTATAAGTAGTATCCATGGTAAATATTTATCACCTTGGTAGGGGTAAAATGGGTAAAACAAGGTTCTTACTTCAAGATAAGGTTTGAAAATCAATAAAAAATTGAACTTATTTACTTTTATTTGAAACATTAGAGCATATAAATTCCAAATTTTAGTATTTTGAATAATGGTTCTACTTTCCCTTGAAAAATAAATTTATATTACATTAAGTAAAGAAAATTTCAAAATTCCAATCTCTCAATTTTAATTTTTTTTAAATGTTAACATTGGGATAAAAGTAACTTATAAAAAGATATAAAATTTGAATTCTAACATGATTAATTTATTTTAATTATTTTAATTATTTTAATTTTTATTAATGGTAGAATTACCTTTAAAAATTACATGACTCTACTATAGTTCTTGTGTGAGTAGTATAAAAATCAAAGTAAATGATTTTAAAAACATATAAAAGTAATATTTAGTTGAGGAATTATAAAATAAAATGAATTTTATGTATAATAATATTGTATTATTTATGGAAAAATATTTTATATTATAATTAATTTTTTATCTTGATGTTTTTAAAGTCGAATTAAATTAATAGTGTAAAAAATGATAATAAGAGAATTTTATGAAAAATAATAATTTATTGAATTATCTAAAAATCATAAAAATATTGAAAGAGGACATGTATGATGAGAAATGGGATAAATTTCATCCCTTGGAAATTTATTAACCAATTATTACCTTATAATTAAACCTACAACCCTTTAATATTGAAAAATGTGTTAACATAGTTAATGTGAAAATGAGTTTACCATGGGTTATCTGACATGATAAGGGTAAAAATGACCTAAAATATTTCAAAACAATTATTTATTTTATAATTATACCATACCCTTATCACCATATAATATCAATCATTTTTGTTCTATTTATCAATGAAAGTGAATTAATAATATTTTAAAACTTTAAAAAATTTCAAGTGGGTCAGTCACCTCAATAATAAAAGGTCACCCCACCCCTCTCTTCTTAACAAAAAATTGAGAAATATATATAAAAAACCTATAAAATTCTCTTATAAACTTTATTATACATGAATTAGAGGTTATTTTCTTCAAAAAATACTATTCCAAGGACCCTTAAGAAGGGATCTAAAGGAAGACTACTAAAGAAGAGGTAATCATATTTATCGCATCTTTCAAGTTTGTTTATTTTATACTTCATTTAAATTTATCATACCTATAATAAAATAATAAATACATTATCATCAATATATTTATTTGTTATTATTTTTATATGGAAACTACATTCCACCTCTTTTTCATACTATGGAAAGTAAAACAATAACTTGTATATACATACAATTTACCGTCTCCACATAGTGGTGTGATTCATTTTTCATCACCATTTTAATTGGTGGTTATAAAGATGAAAAAAATGATTATAAATTCTTTTTTTTAATATAATTATTGTTTTGTAAATTTAATATATCATTTACCTTCTTACCTTTCCATCTATTGGAAATTGATAATGTTTCTTATGAATACATGTGGACTACCACCTCTATGGAACAATTTTATTTTATTTTCATTTAAAATTCACATTTATGGAAAAAAAGATATATTTAATGAATATATATGATATATATGAAATATTATTTTTTTATAATGGTTAATTATTATTTACCTTTATTTTTTCAACTGTTGAAAAATGGAAATATTGTTCATACATACATACGACTTTCCGTCTCTATGAATGGTGTAATTAATTTTTCTATCACCACATTTAATAAATGATTCTAAAAACATATATAATTAATAAACATAATATTTATGACATTAATATTATTATGTATATGATGAAACTATAACCTATAAAATAGAACCAGAACACCCATAATGAAACCTAAATGATAAAATGAAGCAATTAAAACATATAGTAATGATAATAATGAAATATTATTGGAAAAAGGGTGAGAAGATATCATCAGTGGATATTATATGATATTTTAAATATTATTTTTTAGAGTTCATTCCCTAGAAAAAACTTATGTTTACTTTATGATAATCCATATTCATATTTTTGAATACCAATAAACTTATTGTCATATCATAATTTATCTTCTCCATCATGTAGTATGTGATAATGTCCTAAGAGTATTTGTCACAATAAAATATCATATCATTTACCTATTATGATGAGGACTTAGAAGTACTACAATACTATTCTTAAATATATTTTCTATATCCAAATGATATAATTTTTAGGACACAAATGATAAAATCTATCAAGGGTTGATACTCATTATACTTTGAGGAAACTTCTCATGGTGTTCACCCCTGGTAATATCCAGTGAAGGATATTATGGGAACAAGACCCTCCAGTGGGAAATCCACATTTATACGTGTTATTTGATGTTATTATCTATGGACATGTGTATTTATCCTTATACATTAAGATTATTATTAGTGAATATTATATATCATGTAATTTTATGTATTGACAAAAATCATGACGACATATGTTCATAGTGAGGTGGGATATGTTGGGTGTGTCACAAGTAATATTGTATTAATGAATAATGAATGAAAGGAATTTTCCCTTATGTTCTACAAAGGAAGGTCATATCTTAGGCCCTTTGATGGAAATAATGTATCATAAATAAGTTCATGGCCATGGTGTTCTATAGAGAAGTTTGGTTTTCAAAAAGATAAAGAAAGAGACATCGAGAACATAGGTTGATCGCACCAATGTAAATATTACTTGATCATATCTATCATGATAAAGGTATTATATTACATAGTAAGTTTTCATATGAGGTATTGTGTTGTTTCTTCATTAAATTCATGAGACTAAAGAGATAAAGGAGAATACTTTGGAAGTGATTCTCATGGCGATCAAAGGTGAACGATGTTAGCGATATGACTTGTCGTGATATCACTTGAAAATTCCTACAACGATGTTCGAAGATTTTTGGAACACGTGTGGATCACTTCTAGAGTTAATATTCTATTGATTCCTACAACAAAATGACTATATTACATAGATATATTGTCTGATCCATAAAAAATTAAATAATTCACACAAGGTAATTATTTAATTTATTAAATTAATTATAAATAATATGTAATGATACTCTCTCTAGTTCTAGAATTTTACCAGTTTTCAGTTTTCATTGATTTAATATCATTTATCATCACGTTTATCATCATATAGATCCTGGATTGATCATCAATAATGATAAAAATCAATGTTGGGAATGACCCATCACATGCTTCTGCTATACCTAAAACCTAACTAATATAGTTATGATATAAATTAATAAAAAAATTTAAAACCATTATATGGTAGGTTAAATCATGATAAAAAAGTTGAAGTGTGAGGTAAGGGGTTTCTTAACTGAATTTCCTTTCATTGGATTAATATTATACTTCATTTTCCATCTAATGACATGATTAAGTGTGAAATTTCCTCTGATTTTATTATGATGTATTTTCCCCCTTTTTAATGGATTTACTTTTTTTCACACATAATCACTTAATTTATAAATTATGAGTTCAATGATATGATCTTTATAAGTGATTTCGTCTAAATTTATACTTCATTGAGACATATTTGATATTATACACCTATATAAATTTTGTATGGTGTATATACTTCTCATTTGGGGTATATAACATTAATGTGTTTTTATTCATGGTGATTATTCATTAAATTTATATTTACGCCTTCTAGGGGCTATAATTTAAATGTTTATAAAGAGGTATGAGTTTATTTTACAATCTCATTTTTTGGTATTGATTATATTTTTCTTTAAAAGAATGTTATAATATCTCCTTCATAAACACTATCTATCTTATTATCTTATGGATATTTAAGGAGCTTCATTATATTTCATTCAAAGTTTCTTCTATATTTCACCTAAATTAAGAAATGACATTTTTAAAACAAAATATTATCTTATTTCTATTTTCATTGGCTATATTTTTATTCCATTTCTGTATTTTTCAATTTTTTTTAAAAATATTACTTATTATTTACTCAAATGATTTATTAATGAAATTTTATATTATCCTTGAATTTTCATGCTGATTTAAATAAATCATTATAATGTTTTTTGAATGGTTCATTTTAAATATTCTATACAAAAATTTATAAGGAATGTTTTTAATGTACATGAGGTTAATGGAATTTCCTCCCTCAAAAACCATTTTATGATATTGATTTCATTATATATGTTTTCAATGATTTTACAAAGAAAAAACATTAATGAAAATTTATTTTAAATGTTTATATTTTAATTTCGTCTATCCTCCAAGTACTTTATTTTACTACAAAATCCAATTTTCTAATATATTAATGGCCATATATCATATCTTGATTAAATTTGTGTTCATTTACTTTATCTTGAAGTACTCAATTTCTTGTGATTAATTTTTATCAAACATATCCATATTATTTTCATCAGGGATATACTTATTTCCTAAACCGTATTTTATTTCTACATATAATTTTGTTCTACTTTATTAAATAGGGAAATCTAGATATTCCATATTCTTTACTCAATATAGATATTTATCAATGAGGAAAATATTTTATGAATTAAATTGATGATTCAATATATGAAGAAACAATTTTACTTAGTAAGTTATTGATGGGGCTTGTTATAACCTCTATACGCATTAGTAAGTCTTATGAAACAAGCTAGTTTGGATATTTGGCATATAACTTACATGTTTACGTATGTTGTCTTGGAACAAGGCCTTAATGGTATTATTATGATGTTTAAAATTATGTATTCCATTAATATAAAATCAGTTGTTAATGTCTAGTTGAATGCCCAAATGATTCTTTTTTTTTCAATTTTTAATAATTTACATATGATTATTTAAATAGTTATGATATCCGTGGATAAGTTTCAAGCATATGTGATTATTTATATAGAATTATTGTATCATTATTTATTATTTACATATTATTCTTTGAAATCAAATTATTGATTAAATGGAATTTTATTTAGTTTTTACTATACCATATTGATTTTTCCATATTTACACAAGATTGATTCTACTATTCATAACCTTTTTTGAGCATCAGATTTCACCTTTATTTTGTTCACTTTCCCCAGGATATGAAGAAGGAATATTTTAATGAGTTCAAGGATGCATTATTTTTTTTTTAATTTCACAATGTTTTTATATTTTATTACCAATGTAAAATGAGATAAATCTTTCTATTTGGTTATTAAAAACAACTAAACTATTCAATCCTTTGAGATGCGATCTCTTGTATCTATTTCCAATGTTATAAAATAACTATCAGCTGTGGGTAACTAAAGATGGGGTGTTACACTATAGACTTTGATAAAACTTTATCTTAGGATAAATTTCCTTATCAACTCATCTTCATATCTAATAATTTTAGGAGTGTAGACTTTATGACTTTATTCAACCTAAATATTTAAATTTTGAGTTTCAAAACCTATATTATTTAATAAAAAAGATACAATATTTCATGTAAAATTATACACCACTTATATAGTTTTCATAGGACCGATCTTCATAGGATATTTGGATGACTGAGCCTGAACATCCATATATTTTTCAAAATCCATTCTCATCATCCTCATGGTGTTTTTATCTTTAAGACACCAAGATTGTGACTATTTTTTATTCTTATTATTTTAAATCCAGTTTTTCATTATGGTATTTAAATATCTTATCCTATTCTTTAGGCTTCACCTTGGAGGTTTTGATCTCCAAAATGATAACAATCTAATTCTTATCATTTTTTATTATCTCATTTTCTAGCATCGTAAATTATTCCTTAAGATTAATAATTTTTTCATGGAAATAATCAAATTCCAATATCAACTTGTACTCAATATAGCTTTATTCAACCTACTCATCACTATTTAATGTTGTTTGTTTATTATGATCATGATCTATAAAGGTTTTTTGATTCTTTGAGATAGCACCATCTTCATAATATCTCTATTGTTATAAGTAACCATCTTCTTCAAAAATAATTAGATTTCTTATATGTTTTCTTGAGAACTTATTCTTATTTTTATAGTAATCCATTATAGTTTTCACAAATCTATTTTAGAGAAGTACCCTTCCTCATCACCACTCTCAGCTTATTCATATTTATTATTTGGGTATTCAATTTCAAAATTACCAATGAATCCACAATTAATGTATATAATAGGAATCATAATTTTGAAATTTCCTCTCCCTATTATGATATTCTTGGAGATCAAGGTAGGGATTTCTTTTTACCTTTAGTTATTTATTTATCAAGTTCATCATCCCATTCAAAATCTTGGAATAATCTACATTTAATATCTTTTATCTTGATAACTTTAATGGATTTTAATTCCATAGTCTCCTTGATCTTATTTTTGAACACTAGATATTTCCTTATCTCATATGCAACAAGTATGTTACGTATTTCATCCATAAAATGTTATATTTTTCTTATAGTGAAGAAATTTTAGCATCAAAACTATTTAGGAAATTGATAATTAATCTCTTTAAAATAATGGAAGCTTCCAAGTTATCTCTAAAAAATACATCATGTACAATAATATTATTTAATATATTAAATTAATAGTCAATTGTTTCATCATCATCCCTCCTCAGATCTTCAATGTTTATTCTGCAAGTCTATAGATTTTCTTCTTTTATTTTAACATTTACCCAAATATTAGTCTAATTTTTATCCCATATTTATTTACCATATTGGAGTCCCATCATCATTTTGTAGAATCTCTCATAAATAGTAATAAGGATAAAATCTCAATCTTTTCAATTCATCTTCATGTTCTACTTATCGATGAATTTCATTGGAGAAACTCTGTCCCTTGGTGATAATTTCCCAGTGGATGCATCTGTAACTTTTGGTCTAAGAGAAATAAGGTAGGATAAATTCATATTTCTGAATCCATAATAATTATTTCTAAATAATTTTGGGACTCCATAATTATGTACTAATTTAGGTTATCCACCATCAACTTCAATCAGGATTGTATCTTTCCATGAAAATATAGATTAGTATTGATACCAACTAAAGTGCCAAAGTTTCAATATGTCACTGAGTGGGGGAGGGGGTAAATCAATGATAAATTATATTTTTATGATTTCTTTTATTTTTCATCAAAAAATTGAGGGTATTTAAAGTGAAACCCTCTCAATTTTTTTTATCTCAACCTGGAGTGAATATAACATAAAGTAAATAATATAGAAAACGATTACTTTCAAAAGTTTTGGCCTCAATGTGAGAGCTTAATCATTTCTAATTCCAATGTGATTTATGATAATTGAATTTACACTATAAATAATCATGAGTAAAGGTATATAATATATCTAGAAATTCTTATTATAAAATCTCTTGAAATAATTTATCCCAAGTGATTCTAGTGGAAAACTCTTAATTAGTTATTTATAATATATCCTTAGTTGAATCTATCACCTAAGACATTCCTTCTTTAGTCTCCCAACCATTTTTTATATTGGATCCAATTAGTTATTCAATGATTCTTTAAAACCTTCATTGAATGGATATTTAAACACTTTTTATCTTGGTGTAATGTGCAGGTCATCCTTTTTATAATTATATCCCTCACATCTAGATAATTAAAAGTATTACATTAAATTTACCATCTATCCCCCCAATGATATCGTACTATCATAGTGAAGAAATATGTTCATGATTATAACCACTTATTAGTCACTTTATATGATATTGTATCATAGGTCTTATTATCCTTATTCTACAATGCATAGAGAGTTATCCTAGATGCAGTCATCTACTCCTTCTTTGATACTTGATCAGTTATTTGAGAGTATTAGTATCAATATATCATTCTTTGGCATGTTGAAGTTTATTGAGAATAAATAAAATTCAAATGATCTTTCTATTTCATCATTTTTTTCTTATTTATTTCTAAAGAATCATAAGTATTGTTTCCATAATTGAATTATGGAATATCCTAAAATATATTTTGGTAGGTGATCATATCGTTCAAAATGGTTGATATTTTCTATTATTTAGTTTTCATTCCAATATCACATAAATCAGTTTAAAATATTTATTGTTAATTATTGATTAAACTCAGGGTAATTTTCTTCTTCAAAATCTTCATCAATTTACATGATTTTAAAGTCTCTTAAATATTTAGAAAATCCCAATTTTTTAATGTATTGAATTATTTTTTTATGTGTTGGATTATAAAAATTTACAGTATTGATTTCATTCATATTAAATTTCATATATATGAAGAATTAATTAGCTACTTTCTCAATATCCCAATTATCACATCTTAAATATTCCTTTGTCTCTCAGGTGTTTCTCATGTAAGATGTAAGACTTACCCATTATTCAAAATACTCATAGAATAACATCATATGTGTATTCTAAAATTCTTACATATCTTAATTCCTTTTAATTTTTTTTACATAGGAAAATTATACATTTTCATCATACGTATCAAAAAAACATCACATATATCCAATAGTTTATCAATTTTACAAATCACCTCATAGGGAAATAATTTGTATCATCATTTCATCGTATAAATCCCACACATTTTCATTTTTCTACCTCACCTCATAGGTACATCACATATCCCATAATTTCATCATTTTTATAACATACTTTTTCATTTTTTTTCTTTTTTTATAGGTGAATTATAAATATCTAGTACATAGGAATATTTCAAGTCACATTTGAGTTTAAAATTATATAAATTAATCAACCATCCTAAAAATATTTCAAATATTTAGATGGATTATAATACATTTTATATCAATTAAAAAAACTATCAAATGAAAATTTTTACTATATCATTAGCATTGAATCTCAAGATCCTTTTGGATAGATTATCTATACTTTTGTAAAAGTTTTGATCTCCCGCATTTTAAATTGTCTTATAGGCTTGTAAAGGTTCGGTGGTGGGGTGTCCTGTGGAGGGCAGCGGGGTTTGGAGCCTTGGTTCTTTGTTTATGTAATGGTGGAAAGGTTTTTTTTCTGTGAGGTCTATTGGTTTGGTGATGCACCTGGAATCGACATGGATCAGCTCCAAGAAGAGGTTCTCAAGCTTGTTATTCACCGCTACTATGCTTTTTGGATTCAGTTGTTTGAGAGGGTATGACGTCATCCATCAGATCGGGCCTATGCTTTGACACATGCCACTTATTATCCGGTCAGCCATGATTTGGTAGAGAGTTCTATCGTGGTTATATACTGGGAGGGGGTGCTCCAGATTGTTGTTTTGGTTTGTCTCACTTGACCTTTGGATCATGATTGTTTTAAGATGATGATGTCTGTTAGGGTTTTTTACCCTTCTTCCCTTAAAAGGGGGTTTTAAAATAATAATAAAAATTTAAGACCTTTGGGCCGTTGGATGTAAACGTTTTCACACCTTTAACCTCATCTCTTCTAATAATTTTCCATATCCATTATCTACACTCAATCAAAAATATTATAAATAGTGTATATTCATAAAAAACTTCTATTTAGTCTTGTTTCATGATAATATCTAAAATATTCATATTTAATGATTCCATATTTAATTTTTCCAAATTATATGTCATAATAGTATCCTTTTCTTCCTTTTAATTTTACAATGGTAGTATGACACTCATCTATTCACTTATTTTCAATCACATATTGAAAAATTCAAATTTCAATGAAAACCCTACCAATTGATATAAAATAAAAAATTTATTTTTGTTTTTAAATACTTTTTTATGTATAGTTATATGATATGAAAATCAAATATTACTAATTTATTTTTTGTTTCTCTTTATTTCTTTGAGTTCGACCACAATAATAAGTGATTTTTAGTTTTTTATCTTCTCTAATACATATTATATCTTGAAAACTAATAATTTTTTTTGTGAAATAATTCTTTTACATTATTATTTACAGTGAAAATATTGGTTACAACTTCTATATATTTCATATAGGAAATAAAATTTCATATTAGTTTGAAATCTTGATAGGTTTCGAATGAAAACTTTCCCTATTTAAAATTTTTTCATTATTTTTAATGGATAGATCCACCTAATTTCTTTCCCTATGTGATTTAATTAAAAATAAATTTTATACCATTAAATATAGTATTTATTCCTAAATACTCTACAATACCGACTACTACCATTGAAACCTCTATGAAATTGATGAGATTGTCTTCAAAAATCTGAAAACTATATTAGTACATTTAAATATTCCTTTTATTTTTATATTTGGGAATATTTATTTATTGATATGTATTCATATTACCTTGATAAGGTGGTGTTATTTTCATGTTTACACTCAACCAAAAATTTCACAGATTTTCCTCTATTACTTATAGTGTTAGACATGAATTATTCAATATTATTTTGATTCATTTGTGTGTATTTAAATGGAAATTTTATTAAAAACATCTAATCAAATTGAAAAGAATTTTTATTTATATCAATATAATTATTGTATTCATATCATATCCTATCTATGCTTTTTATAGATTTAAGTCACCATGATTGTATCTTGTTTAATTTGATTCCTTTTTAATAAATTTATTTTCAAACTCCTTAATAATGTTTTCTTGTCTAACAAATTTCACAGTGAGAATCTTGATATGTTATATTTAGTCAATTTTTTCTATTGTGAAATTTATTTATAGGTTTAATAATATTTTAAGAAATATTTTATTAGGGATTAGATTAATATTTTATGTTGAATTTAAGAGTCAATACATTAATCAAGTATAGTTTTCAACATGTTCTTAGTATAGGTTTCATTACCTTCTTCATTACAACATAAGTTTTTTTCACACTTTTCAAAATGGTCCATAAAGTATCTAACTATTTCTGGAAAATATTCAAATTGACTACATTTAGTGGATTTATGTTCCTCTTATTTTCTCAATAAAGTTATTATTTTTATTCTTTAGAAATTTTCCATTCCCTCAAATTATTTAATAGATTTCATATAACTTATTTCTCATTTCTTATATTGGGAAATTTCTCCATGTTTTTCATATTATCACCTTCAAATTTTCTTCTTTTGATAATGATATATAAAATTGCCAATTTCACTACACATAAATAATTTTTATATCACATTCCATTTTTTACTTCACCTTGAATTTTTGGATGTTTTTTAAAATAATATCCATGTTACTATTATAATTTTTATACATTTCTTCATCATCTTTTGATTCACTAAAGTACTGAACTTTATCTTCTTTGATTTTAAGATTATTTATAACCTTGTATTCAATATAATCCTTGAATTTATTCTTGAACACATGGTTTATCCCAATATCATACTTAATAAATATGTTATGTAACTACTTATGAAATAATTAATATTTTTACACGAAATAAAAAACCATTACATAAAATATTTCAAGAAATATTCTCATTAGTTTCTTGAAAAGGGTTAATTATTCTATAGTTTCTCTAAAACCCATTATGTTACTAACAATATCATCCACAATTCTGAATTATTCATCAATAGTATCATCACCATCCATTTTAATATGTTAATAATTTTATCTCTATATCAAAAGTTTGGTTTCATTCACATTAAAATTCAAAAAAAAAATATTATCCTATTTATCAAATATATCTTTGGAAAATTTGTGTCCCATAATCATTTTTTAAAATTTATAATATAAGAGAATACAAATTTTATTTCTTGATTTTAAATCAAAATAAAAATTCCTTTTATCAGAAAATGTCATTGGATAATCCCTATCAAGCGGTGTATATCCCATTAAATGAGAATCAGAATCATCTAAGTCTTGTGAAAGAAGATATGTGATCATTCTATTCATTTATCCATGAAAATTATTTCTTTATAATATAGAAATTATTTATCTATTAACATAATTTATATTCTTATTATTTAAATTCAATCAAAAATGGATCATTTAGAGGGAAACAAGTAATCTATGATACTACTTGAAGTTTTCAGTTTAGTGGTGATATATCACTGAGAGAGTGGTAATGAATTAGTGATACTATTTTGTAATTTCTTCACCAAAATAGACCTCTTTAATTGGCCGAAGCTCCATAAAATATCTTTAAATATCAATTTTAACTTTATGTAATTGAAATGAAAGAAATGTATGGAACCCTTTTTTTTCAACATTCAACACCAATTTGGGTGTATAATCTATGATGTGTTTGGATTGATTCCAAGACAAAAATATTCTATATACCAGTCACATGAATAAAATAGAATAGTGGAATATATAATTAAATCTTAAGAGGTTATATATGTGATTACCAGAGAAGTGAAAATTATATCCTTGAATATCTTTAATGAAAAAAATAACTATATCCTAAATTATGTTTACTAGTGATTATACTGGATCCCTTGTGTCTTCAATGATCCTATTTTTCTCTTGTGTGAATAATAACTTCACTATGATCTTGGATGTCTCAAATTAAAATGTAATATCTTCCTCTTCAATTCTAGGTCTTTGAATGCCAGAAAATCCTCAACATCACAACATTCTTGTTGGCCTTATTCTCAATCATTCATAATGATTAGAATATTCAAAATATCATGAATTAAAATTTCATCTTATTCCTTCTCAATGATAAGTCTTAAAATTTTAATCTTATAATAATAATTTCCCAAACACATATGGTCAAAATAATAGGATTATCATGAGTCTCTTACATTTTTCCTTAATTTTGGTATAACAGGTCAGTTACAAGATTCAACATCAACTACTTTTTTAATTATCTTCTTTCTTTTTATTCACATAATAACATGAATATTATTTCAATAACCTGAATATGGAAAACTCCCCTTTAATCATGGAATCTTATTTAAATTAGGTCAAAGGATATTTATAATAAAATTTTTTGTTCTTTATAATGATTTAAAATATTTTAGATAAAATCCTAGAAATACCATACAAAGAACCTCTTAGTTAAGTATCCACTAATCTTTTCTTAAATCATGGATTAATCATTATCTTATGATATTTTTGACATGGATATTTGAACATAATTTTATAAATTTATATCCTTAGAAACTCATATTTTTTAACTAGTGATCCATTACATATTACTTAAGAGAGATAATAAACTATACTTATTGTCTTGAAGACTGTTATGCATCATCTATAATATCTAGGTGACCCTTATGCATTCTACTTTCAATATCTACATATGTGATAGATATCTCGGGAAATTTCAAAATTCCTATATGGAAACCACTATGTTTTTGATAATTGACTGTTATAAATCACAATACATCATTTGAATATTTAAAAATATCATTCCCCACTATGATAACACATACATATTAAGAAACAAACCTTTATATATCATAATAATTTCTAATACTTATCACTATTCCTATACTTCAATTAAGAGTGAATTTCAAGTATCTAAATTTAGTACTTCCATTTTAAAATTTTCAATTACCAATACCATTGTGTAAGAAATTAACACTCTAAAGTATCACATTGTTTCTATAGTACTTTTCTATATTTTCCAGTTGGTAAGTCTAAACTACTCTTACATATCCAATGTAATTTCACAATTTATCTTATTTATTTCATTGCTTTTCCAATATTTCTATGTCAACATTATGAGTAACCATTGCAAATTATTAAATATTTTATAGTTACATTAACATATATATAGAATCTTATACTTTCTTTAACATATAACATGGAGGTTCTATAATGTCTAATTTCTCCAAAATCTGAAACTTACATAACATATCTCTAGGGTCCTCAACTCAAATACATACACATTTAGCTACCTAAAATCAATACAAAAACATACTGAACATATCAAAAACATTTTCAATATATTCATATGATTCAAAAAATTGATTTAAAATAAATAAAACTAATCCTTAAAAATGCTATGATTTCTTTAATATAAGATTCAATATTTGGGATTAAACAAAAAAATTATCTGAAACAACATGATATCATGTATAAAAGGAATTATTAAACCCAAAAAATAATATTTTCCCAGTTTTATTTCAAGATATCTATAAGAATTCAATCCCCATTTATTACTATCCCATTAATTCCTAAAATTCCATTCTATGTCAAAAAAATCAAAAACTTCATATTATATCATAATATTTTGAAAATCAACACCCAATATTGATGCCATATTTTTAAAGGGTTATTATATATGTTGTACAATCATATAAAAATAATAGAATAATGTTCTATCTTGTAAGAAGTTATTTGGTAAATCTATATACATCCAAATTTTTAGTAGTTAATTAACTCTTAATTAGAATAATATTGTTACATGTATAGTGTTTTATATCTACTAACACCCAATTACAATATTTGGACTCTCTTCGCTATTTATTTTTAATGTTTGATATTGAATAAATTTAAATGAATTTTATGATAATATAAAGCTACATGATGTTCTATAAATTTTATTAAAACACTATTATATTTCTATTCGTAATTATTTTTTTCATTATACTTATTTTATATATTCATTATATGAAAATATTTTTAGTGAAAAAAATTATATATATTTTGTTCTATAAATATGGGATGTTTATATCTCAGGGATTTAATGTGTGATAAAATTTTATATAGAAATATTTACCTACAATTAGTATTAGGGAAATACATTTTTTTGTTGTGATTTTTATTAAACAAAAAATTAAAATATTTTTTATTTTCACATAATTAAGAAATATGATAGTATTTTTAACATAAAATGTTCTAAAATGGGACAAATATAATTTTTTATAAGATTCATAGGACATTGAGATATAATTAATTCAACTAAACTAGAATTAAAATCAAATAATATGTTTACCAATAGATGAATACAAAATGAATGAATTTTAGTTGACACTAAATTGACCCACCTTCATTAAATAAGTCAGAAATTTAACTAGGAGGATCCAATTAGAGTAATTATAATGGGGTTTGAGGAAATTATATATATATATACTCAATAAAAAATATCAAAACCAAATACAATATCAATGCAGATAGATTTTTAATAAATTAAAAGTACCAAGTAACATAAATAAAATACCTCTTCTCTGATGATTTATATCATCACATTCCCATGAAATAGAAAAAGATAAATTGACTAAAAAACCAAAATAATACCCCTTCTATAAGTAATATACATAAAAATAATAATAATTAATTAAATTTAAGGATCACTCTTTTCAACATGGAATGGTATTACATCATACGGAATGGACTAAAAAAGCGGGGTGGGGTTTAACTTAGTGAATTCTCACATTACTTAGAAATGGTGAAAATATAATTATATGTCATTTTATATATTTTTTCTACAAAAATAAAGGGGTATATTTATGTCATTTAATTTTATAAATAATCATATGATACAAGGTTTATTAAATTCATACAACATAAAAAACTTAATATACTACATTAAAAAATCAATTCACACTTAATCATTGATCAATTTAAATAAAAAAAGTTTTTATTAATGCCCCATTATTAAAAAAAAGATAAAACAAGGACTAGGAGAGGATGCATCAATGTATATTCATTGAAATTCCATAAAAATTTAAATATTTTAATGATTATTTTCTATTGAAATATATTTTCAAGTGAACTTCCAAAAACCACCTCTAATAGGGCAGGTGCTAGCAAAAAATGCCTAGATATTCAATTTTAAACCCTCTATGTGTCTTTGTTGTACTTTTTATCAATAAAGAAGAAATTTTATTTTCTTTAAATATATTTATTAAAAATTTATTTGAATAATGTTTTATAACATAATCTTAATATTGATAAGAATAAATTTTCCAATAATATTAACAACAAGAAGATTACCCTGAAATTATGGTAGTGTTCCAAAGAATATCCATGAGGCGATGAATGGTTTTGAGGTTGTAAAATTTTCTTACCACATGGAGGTACACTCTTATGATAATATTATTGTGGTTGAGTTATTCCAATCCTATTTTATGAATAATATTTTTCATTGAAAAATGATTTTGATATATTAGATAATAGTTGAAAGTTTACCAAATTGGTTTGAAGTGTTGCTTGATATTTGAGTTGAGTTGCTACAATATGAGACTTTTCTTGAAGCAATCATTAAAAATAAAAGTGGTTGGGTTTACTATATTTTTATAAAATGAATTGATATTTTTTAAGGGTGAATTTAACATTACAATGTAACTAGACTTGTAATTTTTATAAAGGAAATCTACTCTATGAAGTGAGCCTTAGTTGTTTTTGAGAAATGAAGTGTGAGTGTAAGCTAGTAATGAGTGAATTATCAACCACATGGGTCCTAGAGAATGATTGACCACATGGATATGGTAGAATTACCAACCAAAAAAGGCCTTGAATCTTGTAGGGAAGCATGAAGGTATTTAATGGTGATAATAGGGAGAAAGTGTGTTGGGTGGTTTAGTGGGAGATCACCTCTATATAGGGTATTAGTCACTATGTAGTGGAGAGAGTATATATGAGTTAATCAATATTCCCAGTAGAATATGGTGTATTAAAGAGTCATGATTCTAAGGTAAAAAAATAAGTAATTCACTTATTTTTACAACTATTTAATATTAAAAAACTATTCACTGCACTAATTTAGATGATGTTTTATACTTCAACCTCAACCTTACACAAAGGATTGTTCCTGTGGGGGATCTCGGGTTGTATAGGTTGAGGTTCATACCACATTAAATTGTATCATGCAAAAATATTCCATTTGAATTAAAATTTTAGCTCAAGTTGTTTCCATCTTGACACACTAAAGAAGACACATATAAGGAATAATAAGCATGATTCTCAAGAGATATGATTCTGAAAGATGAAAAAGTGTGATGATTCATATATTAAGATTTAAAAATAAAAATTCCCTGATAATATTAATGGTTTACTATGGTATAAGTTGTGATAAAGAAAATGGATGATAAGTTAATGTGAATGAAGTATTCTTTAGTTGTATATAAAATGTACTAAATATCATAAAGGGAAGTGAAGATATTCATATTGTTCATTATATTTCATAAGGTATATGAATTAATTATCTTTTTAGAGTTCATTAGATCTTATAAGGTACGTGGAAAGGAGTGTGTGTAGATACCTAAAGCATGACGTACATGGACATTACATTACTTTTGCGGAATACTTAATACATAACAAAAAACAACACTCAAGGACCGTAACAGTTTAGTGTCTCTGGAAACTTGGAACATAATCTTCTAATCATGGTGAAATATCTTCAAGATCTCCAATAAAGATCTTCCACTTTTGTTTTCTTACCTAAAAACTTTCTTTATATCATGTGGAAAAGAAAACATAAAAATGGTGAGCTCAAATGCTCAGTAAGGGTAAGCATGGAGAAAATAAAACAAACAATATATATTTGAACTTCCAAACATGAACATAAAGATTAAACATCAAAATATTGAGTTATGAAATAAATCTTGGAATTATGTAAGGCATAGATCATAAAGAAACATTAATCATGATAAAATATCATGGGAATAAAACATTTAATTGTGGAAACCATTAAGTGCATGTTATGATTTCCATAGTATCCAAGGCATTGCTGCCATGACCATCTTAGTGGACAAAGTCCCTTTCTGAATCGAGTTCACTCCTCGTTCCAGTCCTGTATCACTTAAACGGATTAAATTTTCGTTCTAGCCATGTCTATATCATGAGATATAAATCTTTACCCAATTAATTGGAGGGATATATAGGTCCCACCCATCTCATAATGAAACCATTCTTACGTGTGCCACAACATAAATATAAATCATTCATCATAACCCAAAGAATAAAATGGGTTTCGTAAACATCTTCCCATCATAACATAATCCATATAAAACAAATGGATATCATTTCATCATAAGAAAAGTGAAACCATGTAAATCATAGAGAAATTATACTTGAAATATACACATATGAAATAATGTCATCTTAGATGGAAAATGGTTTTGATAAAACACTTGAAATGAATTCTTGCGGAAAATATCATTTCTTCCTCAAAATCATTTTATTTTCAAAAAATGACATGAAATTTTAAAAGAAAAGGATTTTATTTAAAATAGTCATGAAATCTTGTAGAGTAAGATTCATTAAAATAAGGCGATATAAAACCATAAAAATCCATTCATGCCGTATAAGTTAAAAAAATATTCTTCTCGTACTTTGGCTGGAAAAGTCAAAAAGTACCTCGCATGGTAATAAAAAGAAGG
Source organism: Viscum album (assembly GCA_963277665.1). NCBI lineage: Eukaryota > Viridiplantae > Streptophyta > Magnoliopsida > Santalales > Viscaceae > Viscum > Viscum album. The sequence continues at coordinate 1,329,838,495 of OY728159.1, forward strand.
ATTCCTTACATACCATTTAGTAAAAGTAAAAAATGGGTAAAAATAAATTTAAAAATTCATGAAACCATTTTTATAAAATAGGGACATGGATAATAAATATAACCCCAGTAAATACTTATGTATAACTATCTCAGATAAGAACGAGATTGGAATAGTTATCCCTTACAAAGATATTTTTGTAAATAAAATAGATCACTTATGTGTATTCACTATATGGTCACATAAAAAAGTATAAATTCATGATAAGATATAAAAATTCATTTCTCACATAATCAAAGAACGACATAAACAAGAAAGAGAAGATCAACCCAAAGAATAGAAATTGGGTTAAGAAGTTCCCTTACCTCGTGTCCGACTTTACTCGATCAATATTTAATCTCCTGAATAATAAAACAAAGTTAATTTCTAATTGCTTAAGAACCTTTTTCAAGTTTATTATTCTTTTTATATAACTTATTACCATGTTATAAACAATATGTAACCATTTAAGTTAATAACGCTCGTTTTGTCGATATTTGGTACTTGAGTCAAAAATGGACTTCTTATAATTACATGTTGTTCATGTGGTAAAAGGTTCATTATATACAGAATTAAATTCATGATTTATATATCATATATATCATATATATCCAGCATATACATGTATTTATAATAGTACATAACATATGGAGGTAAGAAATGAAATGCACCGTTCATGGAGACGGTAAGCCGTACGTACGCATGAACGCTACTTTCATTTCTATTTATTATTTTAATGGAATTAAAACATAATGATACATAGGTATATTAGAATTCCAGTATAATATCATATATAATATCATTATATCCATCCTTTATACATCTCACATAAGGAATTAACGAATCACATCACTTTGAGGGGGCGGTAGTCCGCACTTCCTCAAATGAGATTATCGTATTTACGCACTATGGAAACCATAAAGGCTTGATATAATTGGGAAGTAAAGTAGCATAAGGAAATAATAAACATAATCTATATTGTATATAAATACAGTGCCATCATAATGGCCACCATGAGATGCGGTAGGAGAAAATTGAACAATCATCATTTCATGAGGCCTTAGTTTTCCATCCACAGAAACATTATGTTCTTCATCAATTAGATGGAGGTGTGTGTAAGTGTAGTCCGAATCCTTCTCATAAAAAAATCCTAGTATATTTAGGATACTGTTGTTGTTACAAAATAAAGGATTAAAAATAGTTTAGGGGTTGGAGAAGTAGAATAAAAGAAAACAATTTAAGAGAAACCGTTACCTTTAATTTGGGTAACTTCCTTTGGTTTGAACCAAAAGGACTTCTTGAAGTGCCTTCTGCCTAAGGTAAGGCTTCTAGAGAGAGGAGAGGGATGTAGGGAGATTATTTGGGAAAATTTTGGACGAGAAAAATGGCTTGATAGGTGTGAGTAATTGGATAGAAATGGTCTCCTTTTATAAGTTGGAGGATGAACTCTTTTGGAAAGTGTGAAAATATTATTTTATTATAAACTTATCTTCGGTTTCAAAAGGTCCAAAAATCATTAAAGATAAAAATAAGATGAATCATGGTCGAAATAAAATAATTCAATCAGAATTGTACATGTTTTGGATAATATTTTAATCATTATAATCTTATTTATTTAAATCATTTATTAATGAGGTAAATACTGCATCATTATTGTGTCATAAATAATTTAATTTATTTGATGACTAAAAATTATAAAAAAAGTACCATAACGTAAGAAAATTTTTATCTTTCCAATGAATATTTATATTATAAAAGATAATTTATATAACCCCTTATAAAAATTAATTACTAAACAATTTTTGTTAATGTCAATTTTGTCTTTACATTAAATTAATTAATCCAAATTGTCATTATCACTACCAAGTGGCTCAATGGGGTCCCAAAATAGACCCAAGAATTCCCATGGTCGGACACAACTCATACAATAAGGTTAGGAAAAGTTTTAAGGTAATTTTGAATTATTATAATATTCTTTTAATCTTGAATTACCCTATTTACCTTTAACCGCAGTAAATAAAAGTCAAAAGTTACTATTCACCAAAAAATATTTTCATCTTATTGAATCACATTTTACTTCTTGATAACAACCATGTATGTAGGATTTTTGAAATTCAATTCACATAAGTGGTAAAATTTCAATTAAATGAAAGAGTCAGTTTTCTAACTACCACTAAGTGGTTTCACTATTCATCAAAAATTGAAGTTTTTCAGAAAAATACCAAAAATTCAGCCTACGCTATATTTGATATTCCGAATTCAAAAATGAGGTCTATTTTTTTTCAAATTAAAAACATATAAGTGGCATGAATTAATTTTAAAATTAATTCCCGTTATCACAACAAATAGCGTGTTTTTAAGAAACAATAACTATCAAAAGAACGACACTTGTTTATGTCCAATTTCAATGTGAAATTAATTAAAATGACCAAAATTAGATTAAATGGTAAAAATATATTCTAATTACACTTTAAAACCAAGTAAAAAATATAATATAATCATATAAATTATTGCGATGAAAAAAGTTGTTTTTAATTAAAATATAGCGTGTTTTTACTATTCATTAAAATATGAAAGTTATCAGAATAATATGAAAAATTTATCCAAAGTAAATATTTATATCTTGATTCCAAAGAATAATTTTATTTTCTAAAATTAAACTTATAAAAATGGAAAAAACTATATTTAAAGTGGGTGCTCCATCAAAAGGCGGAAAAACTGTATTTTTTGAAAAATACTTATTTTACTCGAAATATTTATTTTGTTCTAATACGATGTTCTAGAAAATGTGTAAGATTAATTATAATGTCATAAAATTCAAAATGTAGGTAATATTATTCATAACGGCTAGTTCATAACAATATATCATCATTTAGTGAAACCCATTATTGCGTACAACACACGCTATCGAAGAAGGTCGCGATTGCATGTAACACAAGCCAAGTCAGGGTTGCGTGTAGTGTAAGACTCCTTTGTTGTTGCGTATAACAAAATCCAACCATATTTCATTTATACATTGAATATATATATATATATACACTCAATGTTGCGTAGAATAACTACTATCAAACAAACTTGAAATTGTGTGTAACACGATCCAAGATTAGTGTTGCGTATACTGCAAGCTAATACAGAGTTGCGTATATTATAATATAATCTTGGTGTAGCATACAACAGAAGATATGAAATAAATTAAAAAGAATATATCTTATAAAATCTCGGGGTGTTACAGTGTGTAGGGTACAACCTAATGAATTGTAAGTTCCATTTTCATCATAAGGCTTATATTCATAATAGGTTACACCCTAAACCTTCACAGGGTACAAAAAACTTATGAAATCATAAGTTTATACCACTTGTGATATTTTTATAATGTGATGAGTCCTCCATATCACAATCATGAAATGGTACAAGGAATATGTCGATGATTTTTTATTCTCTAATAGAGAATATATTAGGATGTGTTTTCATTGATTCTAAAAAAATAAAAAATATAATCAATGGGAATGTTCTGCACTAAATTCCATGATTCATAGAGAAACATAAAAGCATGTTATTCATTAAAAATTAAGGATCTATACTATGTTTATTTTAAAAAAATTTCACATATAGTTAAAAATATTTAAATATATGGGGTATTGTTATAAGTTGAGAAGATGAGAGATGTAACCAAGATTTATTTTGATATTCAGGTAAACTAATACCAAGTCTTCAAGGGAAATTAAATAAGACATCATTGGTGATAAATTTGTAGACTGAAAATATAGAAGTTTGAGATGAGAGACATTGCATGTTGAGTAAAAATATACACATGAATGAGGAATATAATTATTAATAACAAGTAATATATATAATTATAATAAGTTTATCTTATATATCTATGGTTTACTAAAGCATATTGAAGAAAAAATGAATCTACCTTCATATTTCCATTTTGTGAGCCAGAGATTTGTGATATTAAAGTATTGTGATATAAGTTCATCTTATGTTCACTGAAGGAGAAGAAGAAATAACAATGAGTGATTCAAAACCACAACATATTGAATACTATTTGTATCAAATAAAAGAGACATGAAAATTTAGTGATCAATCTTAAGATATAAATATATATTGTAAAAGTATGATGATGCAGATGAGGAAAATCAGTTTTTCAAAATATGCTAGACAACACTTTTATTGCTATAATTAAGGCAGTGCTTATGATTTTTCCATATTGAGGATGAATATATTCAATTTATAACTGATGATACATGATCCTATATTATTTATCTACTTGAAAAAAGTATAGATTTATTTTAATATAAAAAATAATTTTAATTAGATATTTTCTATACTTTATTAGTGATAGGATAAGGGGTTTAAGACCATACCCAATCCAATGTTTCTATTGATAATAAGAATGAATATATGTGTGATTGGGATAATAAACAACAAAAATTAGATACATAGTAATCCTTATGGAGGTTTAACATTTGTAACGATCCACTTTTTGAATTGGGATAAAACATGATAGTTTTTGAACATTTTCAATTACTAAATGGGTCGTTTTTAGAACCAAGCCTCAGAACTGAATTATGAGACTTGGATCACTCCTAAGTCATGTTTTTGGGCTTGGGTGAAGGAATGTTATGTTTCTTGGGTGTCTTTAGAAGTTTCGGGAGTGCCAAACTAGAAAAAATTCACTTTTAAAAAAAATAGCAGAGGGCACACAGTTTATGCATGACCTGATAAACCGTGTGGCCCACTACTGGTAACCATGTGACTGGTTTCTGGGAGGTAGTGGATTCTACACAGTCTATGCATGGTTATTCCAAACACATGGGATAGACCATGCATATGTGAATTCTTAAGTATAGGGTTACTATATGGTTATTGTATTGTTTTCAAAAATATGTAACTTAACCATGCACAACACCCTATTTTTAATAAATCTATTTATTTTAAATTATTATAAAATTTTAACCTAAAATATAAACACTCATCCCTATCCCCTTATTTCAATGAAGCACCCCTAAATGGGTCTCCCCTACACCTCACACTCGATCACCCCCACGACCCTCCTTCATTCTTCTTTTTTGTTTGTGGTTCCTTCCTGTTTCACTCTAGAACTCCATGTTAAGACCTATCCTCTCCTATCCTCCCTTCCTCAGCTGATTTTCAGCCTCCCCTTCACCCTATTTTGGTTCGGCCAAATACCCTAGAGTTTTATTTGTCTTTGACTTTGGTTTTCTCTGGGTCTAGGTTGGTGAAAATGGTCTCTTAGGGCTCTTTATTGTGTGTTCCAACAACCGCCTCTGTAGGTGAGGCAGTTCAGCTCGTTTTGGTTGGCCACTGATATACTAGGTGAGGGTTTTATCTTATTTATATGTTTTCACCTATTAAATTAGAGTCTTTTTTGGTTTTAAGGTTTGATGTATGCTTTTTATAGTGAATTGAACTGTTTAGTGCGGTTTCGGGTCACCGAGCCAAGGGCAACTCGCCCGCGTATGCATAGGTAAGTGAATATATATATATGGGTTCCCCTGTTACATGTATAATCATCCATGGTAGTGATTCTACATGTATGGGGATAGGTGTTCCCATGCATATATATAAATGCATACGTAGGTGAGTGACGATTGGTATATGCATATGAACACATGTGTAAGGATCCCCCTGCGCATGCCCATGGCCATGTGGGTGTGTGAATAGGGTCTATGTGTCCTTTCATGTATGTGAAGTTGCATATTCTAAGTGGGGGAGCATCATCTTTTAGTTAGAAATCTCCAAGATATGAAGTGGATGGCTTGGTTCCACTTGAGGTTAGATATCTTTCAATTCCCTTTTTAATTGATGAAAGCATTAATAAATTAGTTAATTGTTCATTCTTAAATTCTTATTAAAGATTTTCCATTTATAGCAGTTTCTCATAAATGATCCTTTACGGTGAAATAGAATAAATGCTTAAATATGATAAATGGTTGTTTGTTAACAAGTCATGGTTTCGTAATAAAACCCCTCCAATAGAGGTGAATTGATTTCAAGCTAAAATGTAGGGATAGACTTGTAAACATGTTTGGAATATTACAATGGTCTTCCTCTATGCTTTCTGCTTTTGTTATGGAAAGTCAGATAACATGCTTTCCTTTGAAATGTATTAAAGGTTTAAACTTTAAATGAAATGGAAAAGGGTGGTATGACCACACCTCGGGTTAAATGTCATTATCAAGACTTAAGATAGTGCACTTGACATATCGAAGATGGGATACTCCATACCTTCTCTCTATGATCATAAATCACCAAATGTCAACTGATGTGTTTAAAAGGAAATGTAAAGGGATAACAACATGCATAAGAGGCTTTTCCTCATGGTTAGAAATGAATATTTAACCATTTATTTATAAACACTTAAGATGTTATGACTTAAGTACACTTGAGATGAACGAATGTGATCTATATGTTAATGTTATGACTGAGATACTTAATATGGATTTCCTTAATTATAAATATGAATATGTTTGCTTATATGTAATTGAAATGGGCTAATGAAATTAATGAGAGGTTAATGCCTCATTCACTATATGTAGTGAATGGTTACACCATTTATAGTAAGGGGAGATAAGGGACTGTGAGAGCCCTTGGGGTGGAAGAACGTGTTAGCTTCTATGTTGATTTCCAATGAATTGTGTTAGCCTTGGGGTAATAAATTTTGTGAGATATTTCTTGCCGATTTCTAAGAGACCGTGAGATCTCTTGGAGCTGGGACATGGGTTAGATAGTGTGCTCTTTCCCTAGTGATGTATGTCCATGAGTTACGTCCTAGTCCTTCGAGTATGTCTAACCCAAGAGACCATGAGATCTCTTGGAGTTGGGTCAAAAATTAGATTGTGAGAGATTTTCCCAGCTATTGGACGCCTGTGAGTTACGTCCCAGTCCAACCCAACCTATCTAATTATATGTATAATTATTCTATATATATATATATGTATATTCTGCTATATATATAGTGAGAAGTTCATACATACCAGCCATGGGACGAAGTAGGTATCACCGTCAGGTGTTTGATAGGAACCTATAAGGGTGTTAATTATATATTCAATTTGGTCATTAATTCTTAATAACTAAACACTATCAAATTAATATTTTACTATCTGTATAGGGCTTGACACCAGTGGTTCTGGCCTACTAAGATTTATATCTCACACCCTACCCGGGATGCCATTATACTGGTGTACCTAAGTAGACCTTTCTTGTTCACAAGACAGTAGACCTTGGTTGATTGCTTTTCGATATATGAACATACTTGGAGTTTGGAGAAAAGGACTGAGATGGAGCTCGTGATTCTCGTATAGTTTTCCTTATGACCTTTTAGTTATTTTACTTATTTTAGTCTTGTATTGTTCTATTGTGAAAAGCATGTTGTTTGGTTACTTTTTTAGAATATGTGTCTCTACATGTCATGCATTCATCTACTGTATAACTGGCATTGGCCAATTTTATAAAAATGATATTAATTTTTTTCCGCTAATTGGTCTTTAGTTGTTACTACTTCCTCAGTTATGTCCTAGTGTCTGCTGCTTATAATCTAATAATACTACTGTGCATCTCTTATAGGAGGGTATAGTCTCCCCACTATCATCTCTCGAGATCCTTACTACTAGTCAGCATCCTTTGGCATATAAGGAGATGCTCCTGAGGTCATGTGACCCACCAGTCTGACTACCAGTTTGATGGTAAGCCGAGCCAGGACATTATAAAGTGGTATTAGAGGATTTTTTTTATTTCTTTTGTATTACTATTTTGGATTGGTAGACAAGATATTAGGAATGTTTCAGAACATGGTTAATAACAGTTCTTGGTACTGATCACCCCAAGTATGGAAAATAACTAAGTTTCTAGGGTTGGGATTGACGTTCATGTTGTTTTTGTTACATTTGATATTATTTCACCTTGATTGACTATTGTATTTTTACTGCTTATGATTTATTGACTTTATGAGTTTTTAACCTTGGCCTGATATGGAAAGGCATATACATTGCATGAATCATATAGGCACATAGTAAATTCACATGCCATGTCATGTAGTTGCATATGTAGACTTCTTGTTAATTTGGAATTGCACCATGAGTGTTATGCCATGTTAGGTGTTGTAATAACATGCTTATATTTTTACATGCTTATGTAATTTTAAGCATTATTTCCATTTAGTATAACATTCCTAGTTGATTATTATTCTGTGTTTTTTGTTATTTAGCCTATCATGGGTGATAATTTTCCATGCTGCTTGTTTAGGATGCTTTATTCATATTCCATGCTTCCATGTTAGAGTGTGTTTCTTTATATTTATTGTTTATGATGGCATGTTTCTCTTTGTTTATATATAGGTTGTGGATAAATGGGAACTGATTTTCACTTGTAAGGTTTATGGGTGCCTTATAATCGGAAAATGGCCACCCATGTATTCAAACCGCCTTGAGCATAATGTGTATACATGATTAGAACTATTGGTTTAAAATGTAAAATGCTTCTAAATGGTAATTCCTAAGTGAATCGATTTTGAAAAAAAGGGAGACAAATACCAAACTATAACATGTAAGGGTGCTTTATAGGTTAGTAGATGGCCACCCATCGGTCTACATTGTTATATATATATATATATGTGAGCATGATGAAATTATAAAGTGATTTTGGTTTCGATAAAGAGAACCAATTTCAAATCCATGAAGTGTATGGGAGTTTCATGAATTTGGAAAAGGAAACCCTTTTTAAATGTAATGAAATGATGCTATTCAAAATTCATGCTTATTTATGTGAAATTTATTTAATTTTTATCTAAAATGAATGTAGAAACTATTATTGGGTTGCATGATAATGTACCTAGGTTGCCTTATCAGAACCCTTATAGGTTTCCTTGATTATTAAAAAAGAGTTTATTATGGTAAATTGACTACTTATGACGAGATTTCATTGAATATTTAAATGTGTAAAAGGAAGTTGTGAAACTTTCCTATTTTTCCCTTAGGGAATTGTTTGGAAATCAAGAATCTTGATCTTGTTTTGAAAAAACAGTACTTGATGTTTTAAAGGAAATATTTTAATAATTAAAGGTGACATATGAATAAAATGGAAAAAGGTATTGGAAAAGGAACCTACATTGGTGTCCTTATTATAAAACCTTCATGTGTGGGTAGTTTTGAGTTACTCTTTGAGTTTCCTTGAAATAAAAATAGAGTGTTTTCCATAGGAATTTTTTTTTACTTTTAGCGATGAATTAGGTTTTTTTATTTGAGATCATGACTTTTGTTTGTGTAACTAAATTCTCTGGTCAATGCATGTTCTTTGCGAGGGGATAGCCTATAGTAGGTAACACCCATAGAAACTTGAATGCTATGCTGGTGCCATTTTTTTTCCTGATGTTATGTGCTGTTCGGGTGCCGTTGTCCCTTGTAGGTATTTTGGAACCAATGAAACCCTTGTTTGGATGGTTTTTCATGTTTTCATGACCTTGTTATGGGCTTGAGCAATGGGTAGTGCTCGTTTTAATATGTTATACAAGCCTTGTGTATTTTCAACTGCTCCTTTGGTCATTTGAACCCTTCTCTTTTCCTTGGGTAGTATGCGTTGGCATATGAAGTACTTTCAAGTGTTAAATGAAACAACGAACTGGATGAGTTCGGTTAAATCATTGAGTCTTGTTCCTTTGAGTACAGTCTCATGTCATCTCTAGGTAGAGTAACCTAAGCATTAAATAAATGGGTTCGTCCCAATAATCGGGATGATTTTATAAATATTTAGGTGCTATAACATGCCAGTTGTTTTGTTTATGGTTTCAGTTTGGGGTTTGACCTTCCTTTTACGCTTGACATTGTGATGGTAGCTCATAGGAGCATCACGCATCTGTTCATGCTATTTTTTAATAGTGTTCTTGTGAGTGGATAGTTGATCCTTTTTTTCTTCGATGACTAGAACACTCCTATGGAAGGGTGTGTCATGTCGAATATGGTAAATGTAGCCTTCCAAGTAGAAGGGACACCACCTAAAATGCATTTTAGTAATGGTTGATCGTGTTTGAATTCCTTTGAGTCTTTAAAGGTTTAGAAATGTTGTGGTGCTTTCATGGAGGCATGATGTTATTGAGTTTGGATGTCTATTAAACCTTTAGAAAGTACCGTTGGCCTCAGGTAGACTTCGATGGGTAGTTGAAATAAGGAAAAGATTTCCTCGTGTGGTGTATGATTTGTGTATGAAAAATGGAAATTCATCAGCATGTGAAGTTGAGTCCCTTATTAGTAGTCGACCAGTTGTGGTTGACCTATATTCCTTCCAGTAGTTGGGTATGATTGGCTGGAGTTCGTTAGAAATCCTCTTAATATAATCTGCTAAGTGACGAGAATGTCCCCCGATATTTTCTTCATCCTAGATGCACTAAGAGAGTGTCAGTCTTACACCACACTAATTCTTTTAGCCGCAAGGATTGTTTGGATGGTTCTCTTTTGGTGTTTCATGTGGGATGTGTGGTTTCCTTTGTGGTTTGACCATAGAGACATCATCAGAAGTCGAGTGTAGGCTTTGATGAACGTGTTTGTGCTAAAAGTTGGATTCTTTGGGAGAAGGTATCACAATTAAACTTTTAAAATTCCATCCGTCTAATCCAGGCACCTTCTTAATTAGTTGTCTATAGTGGATTGACTCTTCCTTCCCTTGTTAAATGGTTATGGTTAGTGAAGTACCATTTTACTGCACTTCATCGGGTGTAGATGAGTATGGTTGGTGTTGGCTGGTTCTTTTCATGAAATGGTGGTTTTTTTGGGCCTGGAGGTCTATGTAGAATCGATTTTTTGTTTTGTTTCAAATAACACTATGAGCATCATTAAAATTATTAGTGGAATTCTCGTAAGGCAATTCCAATGGTGGTTTGAACCGTAGTTTGATAATTGGTTGTTCAACGTTAAAACATAAGGTGGAAAGTACCTTGGAATAAATACTTGAAGAGACGATAAAATGAATGTATCTCTACTTGAATGGTCTTAGGTATATTTCTTCTCAATGTTTTGATTGGAAATTGAGTGTTGACTCGGGGTTTGAAAGGGATCAAGTGCCACTTTCTTATGCAATTATTAAGGGTGCGTTTAGGGTTTGGAAATGCAATGTGACCACTTAAACAGAACATCATGAACCCTGTAGGTCGGGTTATGTGTTACGTTGTTTTTGAAGGCTTATCAGGGATGAGAATATCTAAGGTGGGATGGTTGTAATGATCTATGTTTTGAACTGTGATAAAACATGAAGGTTTTTGAACTTTTTCAATTTATAAACGGTTTTTTAGAACCATGCTCTAGAACCAAATTACGAGAGTTGGATCACTCTTAATTAATCTTCTTGGGCTTGGTTGAAGTCCCGTTAAGTTTCTTGGGTGTCTTGAGAAGTTTCAGGAGTTTCAGACCCAAAAAACTTCATGTTTTTAAAAAAAATCATAGGGCGCACGATTTGAGCATGACCTGCTAAATCGTGCAGCCTGCTACAGGTAATCGTGTGACTTGTTTTTTGGGAGGCAGTGTCTTATGCATGGTCTGAACATGGTTATGCTAACTGTGCGGGACATACCATGTAGATGGTATTTCATTAGCATAAGGGTACCATATGGTTTACGCATGGTTTGACAAACCGTTCAGCTTAACCATGTGCGACACCCTATTTTTAAGAAATTCAATTATTTTAAATTAAAATAAAACTTTAACCTAAAATCTAAACACTCATCCCTATACCCTCATTTTGATGAAACACCCCCAAAGGTGTCTCTTCTATGCATCATGCTCTAGCACCTCCATGACCCTCCTCCATCCTTCGTTTTCATCTGTGGTTCCTTTCGATTTCTCTCCGAAACTCTATGGTAATCCCTCTCCTATCCTCCCTTCCTTAGATGATTTTTAGCCTCCCCTTTAACCTATTCTGGTTTTTCCGAACACCCTAGGGTTTGGGATGTCTTTGATTTCTATTTTCTTTCAGTCTAGGGTGGTGCGAATGGTCTCTTGAGGCCCTTTGATGTGTGTTCTGACAACTGCCGCTGAATGTGAGGCTGTTCAGCTCATTTTAGTTGGCCACCAAAATCCGAGGTGAGGGTTTTCTCTTATTTCTCAGTTTTCACCTGTTAAATTAGTGTCTTCTTTGGTTTTATGGTTCGATGTATTCTTTTTATAGTGCCTTGAACTGTTTAGTGCGGTTTCAGGTCACCGAGTCAAGGGAAAATTTCCTGCGTATGTATAGGCAAGTGAATATATATATATATATGTAGGTTCCCTCGTTATGTGTATAATCATCCATGGCAGTGATTATACATTTATGGGGCTAGGTGTTCCCATATATATATATAAATTCATGTGTAGGTGAGCGGTGAATAGTATATTCATATAAGCACATGTTTAAGGATCCCCTTGCACATGCCCATAGACATACGAGTGTGTGCATAAGGGATAGGTGTCCTTGCATGTGTGTGAAGTTTCATATGCCTCGTGGTGGAGCAGCAGCGTTTAGTTAGAAATCTCCAAGAGCCGAAGTGGATGACTTGGTTTCACATGATATATGATCCCTTTCTATACCCTTTTAAAATTTTGAAAGCATCATTAATTTGTTAATTATTCATTCTTGTATTCTTATTAATGTTTTTCCATTTATAGTAGTTTATCATAAATGATCCTTTATGGTAAAATGGAAGAGATGATTAAATATGATAAATAGTTGTTTGTTAACAGGTCATAGTTTCATAATAAAACCCCTCCAATAGAGGTTAACTGCTTCCAAGCTAAAATTTAGGGATACACTTGTAAACATGTTTGGAATATTATAATGGTCTTCCTCTATGCTTTATACTTTTGTTATGGAAATTCGGATAGCATGCTTTCCTTTAAAATGTATTAAAGGGTTAAAATTGAAATGAGACGGACTGGGGTGGTAAGACCATGCCTTAGGTTAAATATGGTAAGAACAGATTAAGGTGGTGAACTTGACATGTATAGGATAGGATAGTCCATACCTCCTCTCTATGATCATAAATCACTAAATGTCTACTGAAGTGTTTAAAGAGAATTGGAAATGGATAACAACATGCATGAGAGGCTTTGTCTCATGCTTGGAAATGAATATGTAACCATGTATTTATAAACAATTAAGATGTTATGCCTTAAGAACACTTGGGATGAACATATGTGATCTATATGTTAATGTTATAATTGAGATAATTAAGATGATTTGCCTTAAGTATAAATGTGAATATGTTTTCTTATATGTAATTGAAATGGGCTAATGAAATTCCTGAGAGGTTAATGCCCCATGAACTATATGTAGTAAATGGTTACACATTTTATAGGTAGGGGAGCTAAGGTACCATGAGAGCCCTTGGGAAGGAAGACTGTGTGAGCTTCCATGTTTATTTTCAAAGGACCATGTAAACCTTTGAGTAAGAAAGTCAATGATATATTTTTTGTCGATTTCCAAGAGACCGTGAAAGCTCTTAGAGATGGGCCAGGGTTTAGACTATGTGTGATTCCCCTAGTGATGAATGTCTGTGAGTTATGTCCCGGTCCTTCTAGCACGTGTATCCCAAGAGACTGTGAGATCTCTTGGAGTTGGGTCAAGAATTAGAACATGGGAGATTTTCCATAGTATTGGATACCTGTGAGTGACGTTCTAGTCAAACCCAACATATATAATTATATGTATAATTATAATATATATATGTATATTTTTCTATATATATGTATAGTGACAGGTTCAGACCTACCAGCTATGGGATGAAGTAGGTATCTCCATAAGGTGTTCCATAGGAACCTGAATAGGTGTTAATTATGTATTCCATTAGGTTATTAATGCTTCATAACTACACACTATAAAATTTGTATTACACTGTCTGGATAGGGCTTGACATCGGTGGTGCCATCCAACTGAGATTTATATCTCACACCATACCTGGGCCGCCATTGCACTGGGGTACCTGAGTAGACCTTTCTTGTTCATAGAACTATGAACCTTGTTTGATTGCTTATCACTGTATGAACATACCTAGAGTTTGGAGTAAAGGACATAACTGGAGCTCATGATGCTCGGGGAGTTTACCTTAGGAACTTTTTGTTCTTTTCATTTTTTGAGTCTGGTATTGTTCTGTTGTGAGAAGCATGCTGTTTAGTTACTATTTTCTTAATACGTGTCTCTACATTTCATGAATTCATCTTCTATATAACTTGTCATGAACCAACTTGGGTCGACCCTGAACCGGTCACCCGAGCCGGGCCGCGACATGGCCCGAGGGGCGTTCCCGATCCCCATGGGCTAGCAACTAGTTCCAGGCATCAAAACCAAACAAAGAGGAATGATTTCTCCCACTAAAAATAAATAAATCATCAGAAAATGTAGAATAACGCATGTCAAATAAATAACACGAAAAAGGAGGAACAACCAACAACAGCAAGCTAACCTAACCATGACCAAAACTCCTCACGACTCTGAGAGCCGCTCACTAGTCCACAACCAACTCTCACCCACAGTGAGCTAGCTCAAGTCAAACCCGAAATAAAACTAAAAACAAGAAAACACTATAGGCGTGAGTATTAAAACTCAGTAGGCATGCCCAAAAAACTATTCCCAATGCACTAACTTTAAACAAATTTTTTTACTAATTCCAGGTTTGAACTAAATTATACAAAATATGGGTTTCCACACACACATTTTCATTTCTAAAACATGCAACGGTCCATTTCCCTTTTTAATTTAAAAACAAGTTTAATGTTTGAAAGGAACATGTGTATTGCTTTTTAAAACATTTTTTGAATAATTTAGAAAACCAAATTTTAGTTGTTAGTCAAAGGGAAAACCACACACAACATACAACAAACACTAAGGGAAACAGAAAAGAAGTGGCACCCAAGGTCCAACAACCAAACTAGACCTGTCAATCGTCTGCCACAAAAAAATAAGCACTAAATAAAACATGGGTTGAACCTAGAATCTCACGAACAATCTAGAACGTACTATACATGTGACTCATCCTGAAGGCATGCCTACTATCGATAATGTCATAACGCCCTAACGCCCGGTGTCGCCCTACATGACCTAACAAAGGGGCCCAATCCCCTAGCAGAGTGTCATGCGTACTAAGGGCCACTAGCCAATGCGTAATCTAAACTAGTTCAGCAATCATTCTCAGAAGATTCACTTACTATGCCAGGTTCCCATGTATACACATATAATAAACAGGAAATGGGTGTGTCAACAAATTAAATCAAGCAGTACGAACATCACACAAAAATCATGCAGTCAACGTACACCCAATATCACATCTGAGTCACCCCAAATAGAGTTTTCCAAAATAATTTATTTTATTAATGTGCCAAACGGGCCTTCACCAATTTTATGGAAAATCCTTATTTCTCAAGTGAACCAAAACACTTGTTCACGCTTCAAAATAAATCATTTATCAATAAAACAGAACTACATTTAAAATTCCTTGAATTATGTTTAAAGGTCAAATGGGAATTCTTTCACTAATGGGTGTCCGCTCATCAAGAAAATGTTTCAAGTGTCGTGTATAAAATAAACAGCTCTCTTTACACCAAATAATCATTTAAAAATTTATTATCTTATATTATTTCCCATTTATTATAATTAATAAAATATTAAGTAATCAATAAATTCTAAATTTAAAGGCGAGTGCAGTGGGGGAACTACCTCAATTTGAATCTCGAACACGACGACGCGACACGCCTTGCAAAGGCGTGCAAGCACGCACACACTTATGATCGTAGTATCACAGGTTTCCTCACTAACATGCTGTAATAACCACAAAAACATCTAAAAACACATAAAAATGGACTTAAAATGATCCAAACGAACAAACAATTCAAAATAACTAGCTCGACATGTTTTGAAAATATTACATCAAAACACATATCAAAACACAACCAAACTCTATTAGAATCCAATCACGACATTTAGACACACCAACCACTTTACAAACATCATTCACACCACATGATTAAAGAAATAAACCATTTGAATAATTTATAAAACATCCGAAAATGGTGAAACCAAGGTTCCCATCAAAACATACTCAGTTTCACATACGAAAACACTTTAAAACAAAACACACAACATCATCACACCAAAATATGACTCGCACCTAAAAACCAACCTAGAAATCATTTTATAGAATAACACACCCATTTTCACACACAAAACATCACCTATTTCCATTAAAAATTATGTTACCAACACTTAAACATGTTCACCACCTTGAAAATATAATTCACACCCAATAAACAATTGATTAAACACTTCTATAAAATAACCAAAACAAAACCAAAATTAAAAACACACCATTTATAATAGAAAATACAATTTCATCACACACGCATGACAAAACATTTGTAAAGCGCATTTAACACCTTCCAAACACTCTTAAAACCCACTTCTTTGAAATATTACATCATGACACACATAAAAACATAACAATTTCCATCACTAGGAGTCCATTCTCAATCAATGAGCACCCAAAAAACTTCAAAACATCTAACGCACCACAAAATAAAAACAAAGAACACATTTATAGGTTTAAACAAACTTAAAATCATCAAATAATATTGACCAATTAATTTTTAGAGGCACGAATCAAGTAAATGAATTAATTAAAAACATGAAATCATTATATGGACTAATTTGGAAAGAAAAAAACGGATTCTACCACCTCAATCACGTGAGAAAGAGATTAAACTTAAAGAAAGGTAGAACCACACCCCACAGACTAACTGTACACTCTACTTAATGACAAAAAAATGTGTGAATTACAATACAAGGTCTTAAAGTTTGGTTAATTTGATAAAAACACCACAATGAATGAAATATACCGAAAAGGCTTGTAGGCGAGAGGTGTGGATGGTGTGAAGTTGGGTGAGGGTGAGGCTGAAGCCATGCAAGGACGAGGTTCTGCGAGGTTCTGCTGGCCGCATTGGGAAGGAGGCTGGTGGAGGGAGTCGCGCGGATGGGTGGTGTGCACCGGTGAGGGGTCGCACTGGCAGAGGTCGCCGGAGAGAGGAAGGGTGGCCAGTAATCTGGCAGGAGAGCAGGGGTGCGTCGGCTCGGGGAAGGAGGGAGCCGGATGGATAGGAGGCGGTAGTCCGGGTGGAGTCTATTCGCACCGAGGGAAGAGAGGGGGAGTGTGCCGGCTGGTATACATGAAGAAGGGGAGGTGCAGCTATAGGAGGAGGTCGGGAAGGGAGCCAGTGTTGCGGGAGCTGGGGCTGGGGCACTGGGCAGTGAAGCAGGAGAAGTGGCTGGGTAGCGATGAGGAAGGGAGGGGAATGGCACGACGACTTGAGGGAGAGGGAGCAAAGGCGGATGGCGAGCGGGGCAGGTCAGCCACCGCATGAGGTTCAGCGGGCAGGGAGAACACAAGGGGGAAAGGGGGATCCACACGATGAATAGAAGGGGGGGCTTGGGTTTGGCCCATTTTTCTCATTTAAATAATAATAAAATAATAATAATAACAATATTATTTTAAAAAAACATATTATTATTGTTATAATTAAAAAAAATTTCATAAAGATTGGTTTACTTTAAATTAACATACTCTATTTTATTTATTTATATATATATATATATATATATTCCCATTTACCATTTAAATAAATTCATTTATTTATTTCAAAAACTGGGGTAGTTGTACTGCTCGCCTGCAGTCCGATGCACTGCTGAGCAAACTGCGCCCGAACCGTGCCACCCGGTACTACCCGCTTGCAGGGTCAAGTCACGTGCTCTCTTCATGGTTCTATAAATTGCGCGTGAGTTGAGCGCCAAAACTCTGACACACCCAGGAGTCCGTGCGGGCACCACACTGTTACTTTTAACCGCGCGGGATAACCATGCAAGAGTGGAAAAATTTTCTAAAACCCAAAGTAATAACAAATGTAATTAAAAATAACAAATCTGTGAGGTCGGGGTGTGAAAATTCTCCCCACTACAAACACTTTCTGCCCCCAGAAAGTCACGAAGCCATACATTGATCAAGAATTTAGTTCATGCCCGAATAGAACCAGAAGAACTAAAGAAAACTGAGAATCTTGGGATAACCATACTCCACACAGGTCACACCCGACCAATTCAAGAGAAAACTGAAGCCCGAGGTTGAGGGGAGAACATGAAGGGGTTCTTCCCACCACAAGAACTCAACTAGGGAAGAAATTTAACACTCAAACATACCAACCTAGTAGGGGGGGGGGGACACAGGAACTCCCAACCAATCCAAACTAACTTTTATAGAACAAGCAAAATAACACCTCCGCTAAAAATTGGAACTCTCAACCCAGATAAAAAACTCCAAACACTATTGAAAAACCTCCAAGAACAACATGATCCCAACAGTGTACCCGAGTAAAACTACAAGCCTTAACTCCTTCTCAGGCACTTACATCTCCAAACGAACACCGCTAAACCAAGATCAACCCAAACAAGGGCCGAGAAACTTTTAAGAAAAATGCATGATTCAGAAAACTATAATCAGACAAACAAAACTATTCGATTACAACGTAACATGTCTACTATAACTCCACGATGAAACAATGAACTTACAACGACGAACAAACTTTAACAGTATAAAAAGAAAGGATGAAAAGACTTTAAATGTTCCACTACCAACACAAAACACAAAACTCGGACCAAGGCTTCAAACCCCTAGCAATTCCTGTCTGAGCGCAAGCTTCACGCAAAGGCCTATGGTTGGGGCTCTGATGTATGAAGCATCTCTTGCCTCACAGTCAGGCACAGAAATTCCTCCGGTCACATCGTCTTCTTCAGGCGACGCTTCCTACAGAACTTCTCTAGAGGACCTAGACAGCCGCAACGATGACACGTCTTTGGAGGGATGCAACATGACGACTTCACATGCCCAAACTAGCCACATTGGTGGCACACCAGTGAACGGTCTCATGAACTGGAAGACAGAACCACTGTAGAGTACTCTTTAGCAACCGATTCCTCTGGCACACCCTTCTCGCCAAATGGGAACCTTTGCAATCGACCAGATACGCTATATTTCTAACAATCTACACTCCAAAGACCCACTCAACTAAGAACTCCTCATCCACTAGTTCCTAAAAACAATGGCCCTTCAAAGGGAGGACCTGCTCCTTGATCTCTAGACAAAGAACCCCGATGAAGAGAGAAGTATTCATCAAATCCTGTGATGCTACCTCTATAGAAAAGGACACAAGATCCTTAAAAGGGTCAACATATGCCTTCACCATTCGTTGGACTTGTTGAATATTGATGAGCTCTTACCTTTTCTTCATCTTCACTTCTTCAGGTATAAACCATCGGATGAAGACAGATTTAAAGGCATCCCACATCATCCCAACTTGCAGTGATGGCAGGGCGAACAAATCCCATTCGTCCATGGCTAGACCTTCGAACATGCCCAAAACGGTGCGTACTCTGACATCTCCAGGAGTTCCCAGCATCCTAAAAGAACACTCGACCTCTTCAAAACACATAACTATCTTTAACAGACCTCAATCACCGTTAAGTACAGACAATGTTTGAGAAGGACCAAAAATCAGGCAAGACTCATTAGAAACCTTGATGACCTTTTTGGGTGACATTTTCTGAACAACATATAAAACATAGAGCCAAAACTAATATCAAGTCGAAGAAACATCAAATAAAATGCCTTCATCCAAAACAACAAGCTCAAAATAAACAAGCAAATACAAACACAACTCAAAAATTCCCCTTCTCATTTTTGATTTCAAAACTGCCTTCCTTCAAGGCCACTTTCCAAATACCCAAACCCACTTTTCAAACCAAATTCAATTTTTCAAAAATCATTTTCCCTTTATTAAAAATCTCTTTAGAATAACAAGTTCAAGCCTTTAATTCCAAGTGCACACCCCAGTAATCCCATGAACAATTGCACATGTCTTCATCTTATTTCATCTATACGCACCAACACACACTTATCATGTATTCCCTCACATGTGAAAACGTTTATAAAGAGTACCCGAGGTTTCACCCAAACCATATCTCTACCAGTTCCAAGAAACCACCGGATTTTTAGTCCAAGAGATTTCAGTTTTGAAAATACCTTTCAGAAATTTAAAGCCATTTTAAAGAAAACGTTCTCATTTAAAAAACTCTTTTTCATTTCAAAAAGTACACTTACACCCACAAGAACCAAGACAATACATATCTTGCATCAAATCACTGAAGAGAGGGACTAGTAGTCATGCTTAACCTAGTGACATGGTAGTGGGCCATGCCCCAAGTAAGCGTTAAAGACTAGGAAGAACATAAACCGTGTATGCAGACTACACATGGATCACTAATCCATATAAAATCACAATGTAACATCGGTTTTCCTCCGTTGTTATCCCTTAATCCAAAACAAATCAGAACGAGACAAGAACTCAATTCCCGGACTACCCCTGGCGACTCGATGTTCGAAATAGGCGAGGGTTCATGGGGTCCCTGCCGTACCTACCTATCGAGTCCTGATAGTCCTAATGTCTATCTAATAGACATCCCAAATAACAAGGGCCTCATCTGATACCATTTTTTCACGAACCAACCTGGGTCGACCCTGAACCGGTCACCTGAGCCGGCCCAAGGCATGGCCCGAGGGGCATTCCTGATCCCCACGGGCTAGCAACTAGTACCAGGCATCAAAACCAAACAAAGGGGAATAATTTCGCCCAGTGAAAATAAATAAAGAAGTGGAAAAAGTATAATAACGCACGACAAATAAATGACAAGAAAAAGGAGGAACAACCAACAACAGCAAGCTAACCTGACCATGACCAAAACTCCCCGCGACTCTGAGAGCCGGTCACTAGTCCACAACCAACTCTCACCCATGATGAGCAAGCTCAAGTCAAATCTGCAACAAAACTAAAAATAGAAAAACACTATAGGTGTGAGTATTAAAACTCAGTAGGAGTCCCCAACAAACTATTCCCAATGCATTACCTTTAAACAAATAAATTTACTAATTCCAGTTTTGAACTAAATTATACAAAAAATGAATTTCCACACACACACTTTAATTTCTAAAACAAGTAATGGTCCATTTCACTTTTTAATTTAAAAACAAGTTTAATGTTTGAAAGGAACAGGTGCATTTCTTTTTAAAACATTTTTGCGAACAATTTAGAAATCCAAATTTTAGTTGTTAGTCAAAGGGAAAACCACACACAATACACAACACACACTAAAGGCAATAGAAAAGAAGTGGCACCTAGGGGCCAGCAAACGAACTAGACCTCTCAATCGTTATCCACATAAAAATAAACACTAAATAAAACATAGGTCGAACCTAGGAGCTCATGAACAATCTAGAACGTACTATACATGTGACTCATCCTAAAGGTATGCCTACTCTTGATGACGTCATAACAGCCTAATGCCTGGTGTTTCCTTATATTTCCTAACTAAGGGGCCCAATCCCATAGCAGAGTATCATCCGTACTAAGGGACACTAACCAGTGTGTAATCTAAACTAGTGCATTAATCATTGCCATAAGATTCACTTACTATGCCAGGTTCCCATGTCAAAACATATTAATAAACAGAAAAGGTGTGAGTCAACAAAGTCAATCAAGCTGTACAAACATCACACACAAATCATTCAGTCAACGTACAAAAAATATCACATCTGAGTCACCCCAAATAGAGTTTTCTAAAATAAATTATTTTATTAAAGTGCCAAATGGGCCTTCACCAATTTTAAGGAAAATCCTCATTTCTCAAGTGAACCAAAACACTTGTTCGCGCTTAAAAATAAATCATTTATCAATAAAACAAAACTAAATTTAAAATTCCATGATTAATGTTTAAAGGTCAAATGGGCATTCTATCACTTCTGGGTGTCCTATCATCAAGAAAATGTCTCAAGTGTCATGTATACAATAAATGGCTCTCTTTACACCAAATGATCATTTAAAAATTTATTATCTTATATTATTTCCCATTTATCATAATTAATAAAATATCAAGTAATCAATAAATTCTAAATTTAAAGGCAACTGTAGTGGGGGACCTACCTCAATTTTCATCTCGAACTTGATGACATGACATGCCTCACAAAGGCATACAAGAACGCACACGCCGATGATTGTAGTATCGCGTGTTTCCTCACCGGCACGCCGAAACAACCGCACAAAGAACTAAAAACACATAAACATAGACTTAAAATGATCCAAACGAACAAACAATGAAAAATAACTAGATTTACATGTTTTGAAAATATCATATCAAAACACGTATCAAAACACAACCAAACTCTATTAGAATTCAATCATGACCTTTAGACACACCAACCAATTTACAAACATCATAAACACCACATGATTAAAGCAATAAACCATTTGAATAATTTATAAAACATTTGAAAATGGTGAAACCAAGGTTCACATCAAAACATACTCTGTTTCACATAAGAAAACACTTTAAAATAAAACACACAACATCATCACACCAAAATATGACTCGCACCTAACAACCAACCCATAAAACATTTTATAAAATAACGCACCGTTTTCACACAAAAAACATCACCGATTTCCATTAAAAATTATGTTCCCAACACTTAAACATGTTCACCACCTTAAAAATATAATTCAAACCCAATAAAAAATTGATTAAACAATTCTATAAAATAACCAAAATAAAACCAAAATGAAAAATACACAATTTCTAATAGAAAATACAATTTCATCACACATGCATGCCAACACATTTGTAAAGTGCATTTCACACCTTCCAAACACTCTTAAAACCCACTTCTTTGAAATATTACATCATGACACACATAAAAACATAAAAATTTCCTTCACTAGGAGTCCATTCTCAAACAATGAGCACCCAAACAACTTCAAAACATCTAACGCACCACAAAATAAAAACAAAGAACAAATTTGTAGATTTAAAAAAAATTGAAATCATAAAATCATATTGACCAATTAATTTTTAGAGGCACAAATAAAGTAAATGAATTAAATAGAAACATGAAAGCATTATATTGACTAATTTGAAAAAAAAATGGATTCTCCCACCTCAAGCATGTGTGAAAGCAATTAAACTTCAAGAAAGGTAGAACCACACCCACAGACTAACCGCACACTCTACTCAACGACAAAAAAATGCACGAATTAGAAAACAAGGTCTTAAAGTTAGGTTAATTTGAGTAAACACCACAATGAAAGAAATATACCGAAAAAAGGCTTACAGGCGAGAGGTGTGGATGGTGTGAAGCTGGGAGAGGGTGAGGATGAATCCATGCGAGGCCGAGGTCCTATGAGGTGCTGCTGGCCGCTTCGGGAAGGAGGCCGAAGGAGGGAGTCGTGCGGTTGGGTGGTGTGCGCCGGTGAGGGGTCGCACTGGCGGAGGTCGCTAGAGGGAGGAAGGGCGGCCAGAAATCTGGCCGGAGAGTAGGGGTTGCGTCGACTCGGGGAAGGAGGGAGAGGGCTGGACAAGAGGTGGATGTCCGGGAAGAGTCTGTTCATGCCGAGGGAAGAGAGGGGGAGTGCATCGACTGGTCCTCTTGAAGAAGGGGAGGTGTGACTATAGGAGGAGGCCGGGACGGGAACCAGTGTTGCAGGAGCCGGGGCTGGGGTGCTGGGCAGCGAAGCAGGAGGGGTGGATGGGTCACGAAGAGGAATGGAGGAGAATGGCGCT
This sequence comes from Viscum album, assembly GCA_963277665.1. Lineage (NCBI taxonomy): Eukaryota > Viridiplantae > Streptophyta > Magnoliopsida > Santalales > Viscaceae > Viscum > Viscum album. The sequence continues at coordinate 1,329,862,201 of OY728159.1, forward strand.
ACAGCTTGAGGGAGAGGGAGCAAAGGTGGATGACGAGTGGGGCAGGTCGGCCGCCACATGAGGTTCAGCGGGCATGGAGAATTCGAGGGGGGAAGGGGAGCCACACAGTGAATAGAAGGGGGGGCTAGGGTTTGGCCTATTTTTTTTTTAATTTAAATAATAATAAAATAACAATGATAACAATATTATTATAAAAGAACATATTATTATTGTTATAATTATTAAACATTTTATGAAAATCAGTTTAATTTAATTTAACATACTCTATTTTATTTATTTTTATATATTTTTTTCCTATTTACCATTTAAATCAATTCATTTATTTATTTCAAAAACTGGGGTAATTGCACTGCTCACTTGCAGTCTGACACACTGTTGTGAAAACTACGCCCGAACCATGCCACCCGGTACTACCCGCTTCCTGGGTCAAGTCACGTGCTCTCCGCGCGGTTCTATAAATTGCGCATGAGTCGCGCGCCATAACTGTGACACACCTGAGAGTCCTTGTGGGCACCGCGCTGTTACTTCTAACTACAAGGGATGACCGTGAAAAAGTGGAAAAATTGTCTAAAATCCAAAGTAATAATTAAAGTAATTAAAAATAACAAATTTTTTAGGTCGGGGTGTGATATAACTAGCATTGGTCACTTTTATAAAATTTATATTAACTATTTTTCCATGCTTGGTATTTACTTTTTACTACCTCCTCTATTATTTACTAGTGTCTTCTACTTATACTGTGATAATACTGTTGTGCATCTCTGATAGGAGGGTATAGTCTCCCCACTATTACCTCCTGAGACCCTCGTGACTAGTTGGCAGCCTATGGCGTTTGGGGAGATGCACCCGAGGTCTTGTGACCCACCATTATGGCTACCGGTTCGATGGTAAGCCTAGAAATGATGTTACAAAATTTATAAAATTTATAGTTTTTTGTATACTTTACTACTTACCACTTGATTTTTTGTAGAGCCCCAGGCTGGATGAATTACTTGGGGGGGGGGGGTGAATTATTAGTTAATTTTTATGAATTTTATTTTTTAAATTCAACCTATGTGTCCAGTTACAACCTAGATCCCACATTTTTTAAAGTATAACCTTTATTGTATGTAAATTAATTAATGAACTGAAATGAACAAGAGGATTTTATATACTTTATCCTCAATAAGAGGTAATAAACCTTTGAATGATCATCCTATAGTTTTTTTATATATTTTCTTATCATTAATAATTATTGTGATCAAAATTGCACTAAAATTTACACAAAAATTAATATAGGTGATATCCATGCACTAAAAATGATAAATGGTGTTTTTTATATTTGAACCACTAGTTCTTCAATAGAACTTCAAAAACATCCCGTGAATAGGTCTACAACTACTTCTTTATATTGATACTGTGTTCATGCTGTTCTTGTTCTGTTTCAAGTTGACCTAGGAAAATATTTTTCAGAATCACTTCTAGCCTTTCTCACCATCAATTTTTAAAACATGTTATCTTCTAATATCTCACTAACTTTTTTAATATGATAAAAAAATGGTCTCACTTGAAGTCTTCAAATTCCATTGAATATAATCAAAACCCTGTATGAAAGTCAGCTCGGTACTCTTATGTATGTGTGGGAGGTATTAATTCCACAGAAGCTCACTTTATATACGAATGAAAAACTATAGATTCATCAATAGACTACAAGTTGTATTCATTTAGTATGTTTACAAAATTATGTCACTTTGGACCAAAAAAATACAACCAACAATATTTTATAATGTTCATCATTCATGAAAGCATATGGATATTTTTTTTCATATAATATTTCATGCATGGTGTTCTCATCATTCACAAAAACAGTTCTCATTCCCAAATAACTATTCCTCTACATGCGCAACACACTTTTCATAGAGTAAATTTAGTTAATGTCTTTGATGAAAATAATATTTCATTAATTATCACATGGACAACTCACTATTATTTTCAAATGCTCACAATCGTCACACAACACTGTTACTACTGTATATGGGTTCCCTAGTAATTACTTCACATGAAACTATCTCTCATCATTTAAATGTAATTGTTTTATTTATAGAAAATTATTAGTCCCATAATGTTTTATAATCAGATATTTTTATTCATGAATCACTTATTCCTATGGAATCGATATTGATTCTTCATCTAATTGGCTCATATAAATCTTTCTTCTTTATAGAAGGTGTTCTATGTGGAACATTTTCTTCACACAAACTGTGATGGATTTATAGAATAGGTTCTTTAAGAAGAAAATATATTATCATAACACAATTAAAATTCCCATATAATATCATTTTCTTCATGAACAAGGATGATTATAAAATCCCTTCATTATGAAATAATGTTTCGTGGTGGCTCTGTTTGATGGGAAACAAGAGATATCTTTAATCAGTACCTCCTATACCAGCTTGGATGCATAGATATTTATTGACATGTTTTCAATAACTTGAAATTATATATTCCTAAAACTTTCATTACACATCAATTCTCATTAAATAATGTAGTTTCATGTATTTTATTATACCCAAATAATTTATCATTTCTCAAACTATCTTACACTAAAAAACATATAATCTTCATGATAAAGCCTCCTTCTCAGATTCACATTCATCCACTAACACCTGATCCATCATTTTAGAAAATCAAATGAAACCATGCATACATAATGTCATTTTGCAACTTCATTTTCATTTACATGAAGGTCAACCTTCGATATAACCACTTACATTAAAGAACAAGACTCTATTCATGAAAACTCATCTTTTTCTTCTTGGGATCACAAGTAAGAAATAATCTTGAGATCAACACAATCATGAAAGAATAAACATGTATAAGTCCAAAAAATGAAACTCTTGAAGATGTGAGAGGTAGAATATGATTTAACGATAGAGATTAGATAATGAATTATCACTATATCGAGCATAAGTAGTTATATATATATATATATATATATGTTTTTAAGGAGTGTAACACTACCTTTTTTTGATTTTCTCCTAAATAAAAGTTCATCACATTATTCAACAATGTAATATGTAAACATGTTCCATCAATAGGTTGAGTAGGAAGTGGGGTTCGATACCCACAATATTACAAATACACTCACCCACACTAGGTCTTTCCTCACATGTGTGGTACACCTAGGTACCCTACAGGCATTACGCTCCCACCACTGATTCCTTGTGCCACACCCTTGTGAGTGCTATGGAACCCTCCTTCTACCATGGATGACATTGTAGACCTTACTACCATGTGTTGAAACCCTTGGATCCCACATGTTTGGTTTGGGGGGGGGGGGGTCCTTGGTTGGTTGTGGCTAGACACAATTTTTTTATCAAACTCCCATAAAAAGTGAATCTCAAAAAACTCCCAATACATTTCAAATTCCAAATACAAATAAGAAAATCATATTTCTTTTGATTTTGAGTTCAATGATAAATTCCAAAACATCATCAATATAAAATTCATTTTAGTATTCCTTGTTAAAACATATTTCTTCAATTCATTTCTCATGAAAAATATATTATCTATGGACTTCAAAAAATAATATATAATTCTTCTTATAAAATCATTTTTTATGAAAATTAATATTTTCATGGTCTTCATCAATTAAAAAACTTCTGAAAATAATGTTTATATTGCAAGGATTCATTTTTTATCTTCCTAAATAATCAATTAAAATAAATACCAATCACTCAAGATCATAAAAATATTATCTATCTCAAACTCCTAATTTCTTAAAACTAATGGTTGATTATATTTACCATAATAACTTCTTCAATTTCTATGAACAATGTGCATTATCCTAATACAATTGGATTATGTTTTGGAAATTAAGAACAACTCCACAAATATTACATTTAATCAAGGAAAATTTCTCAATCATCATATCTAATTCCATATCATGAATCTATAATAATTCCCCAATCATCAACACCTCATCTTCACTCACCAAGATTCTTCAACATATTGGAATCCATTAATACTCCTTATTCATTGAAAATATCATTGATAATAAATAAAACATACACCTAGTTGGATCATAATTTGAATTATAACTAAGGATAATATAGAGAAATAAAATGAGAGTATTCTAGAGAGAGTGAAAGAGAGGTAGAAAGAGCTCCATTCTTCAAACAAGCGAGGTGGTAAAATCACATAATGTGAAAATTGATTAAAATTACACCAAAATTGATTCACCCATACTAGTGTTGGATGTATCCCATTTTGAGCTTGTCAATTGGTATCAGAGAAGATCACCACACTAATTGAATCCCCAATTTTGAAGTTTTTTAATGATTTTTTTCTCTACTAAAGTTAACATATAGTAAAAAAAGAGGATTTGTGTCAACCATTGATAATATTTTCATTTCCTAAAAGGATAAAAAGGAGAAATATGGATATGATTTCTCTCTTATGAAAAGAGGAAGATAATCCTTCTTTAATATTATGTAATCATGATAATACCATATTATATATGAGTATTATAGAATCAGATGAGAAATATAATAACAATGATATGGATAACTTTTGAACTAAAGTGCACTATAATTTATACCTAAAAATAAGGTTATTATAAATACTTATCATAATAGTTCCTCTGATAAATTAGACACAAGTGGTGGTGACCATATCTCTTAAGAATTATTAGATAAAGATTATAACAAGTCATATAAATAATTTTTAAAAAATCTACATGATCCACCGAGAGATATTGATGCTTTTATTTATGATTCTTCTAAAAACATGAATATTTCATCAGTCAACTTGTGGTAGAACTAGAGATGGAAAAAATTATTTGGATGAAAATAGACTTTTGTGAAAAGATATTATAATTCAAATTGAGTCCAAAAGTTGAAGGTGTTTGGAACATTAAATTAAGTGATTCAATTTTGAGAAGTATTTCTAAGATTAATATTAGATAGTGAATAATTCATGAAAATAATTTATGAAAAACACCTTACACAGGAGAAGAACCAAAACTATTGAATTGATATTAAAAATGTATAATTGTAAGTCAATGATAAAAAAATTAATTTTCTTATATTTTTATGTAAGAATAGTTCATAATGGGTAAAGTGAATGAGGATAAGATAATAAAAGAGTATGAGAATATAATGAAGTCAACAGAGGATAATGAAAAAATCCTAAATATGAAATTAATTGATCTTGAATAAAAACTGAATACTCTATAAACTTCTCAAGCTACATCTTGACAAGAATAAGAGGCAAAAAATTATATTACAAAATCTTAGAAAATTACTCTTATTCATAAGTACCTATATATGAAGGGAAATACCACTTCATATCATCTAATTATTTGTATTTTTATCAATTAAAGAATAGTTACCATCAAATTTGGTGTATAGTGATTTTACTAAAAAAGTTTTCATAAAGATTGTATGTTTGAATTTAAAATAATTATAACCATTGATGATAAAAAATCACGAGTATTCCAAAACTATATCCAAAGTGGTTAGAATAAAATGTTTAATGAAATATTTCCCTAAAAAGTGAATTTAGTGATTGAAAAAGAATAAAAATAACTTTTTTTAAATTATAAACATCCTAGAAAACTTATCATTTTTAAAAATAAAACACTAGTTTGTTGGTTATTACTAGTATTATATCATATTCAAGTATAAGTCATTTGATTATTGTCATAACTAGTTAAAAACTGAAACTCAATGAATGAATACAACAAGGGGAAGATTTATTTTGAATATGACAATTTTATATCTAGAAGTAATGACTCTATACATTACATATGAATTTAAAATTTTAAAAAACCTATGAGGAAATTTTATCCAACTTGGTCATAGGGAGTGAAAATTCTCATCTAGATCCATAATTCTTGATTCATATGATTCTAATATGATAAGAACACAAATTCCAAAGAAATGGAATGTTAATAAGATGGGAAGAAAATATTGGGATTGAATTAGAAGAAAATTTATAAAAAACATCTTCCCAAGAAGTTAGTGAAGAATACTTGTGTGTTATCCTTGGTTAATAAGAAATATAAGAGATATATTTATTAAAAACACAATAAGTTAAATGATGAAAAAAGAAATTTAGAAATACAATGTGGGGGTGTAAGAATTCTGGACATAACTGATGTGATTTTTAAATAATCATACAAGTGTAATAAGTGATGATCAGGGAAATAAAGCTCGCATCTAGTGATATTTGTACCTTTATGGATGATGTAAAGAATAAATTTCCACAAAACTAAGATTGAATAATATAGGAAGCCATGTTGTTAAGAGGAAGTATAGTTTATATATTTATAATAACTAGTATGAATAAACCTGTCAAATCTATAGTTAAAATGGAAGGAGTATAATTTTTTAGAAGAAACTATCATCCTTGTTGTTATAACTTATGAGAAATAAAGATCCACCTCATTATAATAAATTTTATATTGCATTTATGTGAATTCATTCGAGGGGATTTAAGTTGAAGCTAGTTATCAATTGGATAACTAATGAAGATACATATTCTTGAATAATTATTCAAAATTTATGAAAATCACCATTTCATTATGATTTAATAATTTATATTCCAAATAAAATATGAATAATTTTTTTACGCTTTCAAAATAAAGATGAAGATCATCCCTTGAGGATGAGCTCATCTGGTAAAGTTTCAATATGTTTATAATTCATAAAAACCAGAAATTGATGGAGGTTAATGAAATGTTTCATTATTTAGGTATGTTTACGTGGTATCCCAACCTTGTTTTTCAAGAATAATTTCACATATTAATGGGGGTAAATTTATTTATGAAATAATATGTAATGAATAAATTTAAGAAGATCAAAAGGCTTATTTTTAAAACCTACAACATATGTTTTGAATGTTTTTGATTTGTGTATTGATATGAGTGAAAAATATTAGGTTATAATTCCAATTAGGAAAATGTTTTCAATTGGAATCTTTTGGTTTTAGCCTTAAGACATATGAATAACCCCTAAACAAATAATGGTAAATTGTATCAGTTTGTTTCACATTTTATTGATTTATTGATAGCTTTATTGTGTAAATTAATCCAACTTGTATTTTTATATCATGTATGGATCCCATTTATTTAGAGTGGAATGATTGATGATATAATTATAGATTATTATGTGATACCATACACACCCATAAAATATTTATTTGTTACTAATAAGTGGTAGATAAAAAATATGAGAAGTAATTGAGAAAAAGGGGAGTGAATAAGAACAAATAAAATATTTTCATACTATTTTATGACACTATTTTTGAATAAAATTCAATGGGTATATTTTCAAACCCACTTTGTGTTTGTGTTATATTTTTTGAAAACAAGTAAGATATATTTTATCATATAAATACGTTGATGATAAATATCTGGGATGGATATTGAAAAATATAAGCTCGATGATGATAAAAATCATGTTCCCAAAATATATTAATGAGAAGAATTTTGGAATGAAAGTCTATTAGAGTTCCAAAGAATATTTATGAGAATATGAATTTCTTGTAGGTTGTATAAGATTACTAACACTTGGAAAACCTTTCACTTGATAAAATTAAAGTGTTTGAATTAGTGTAAATCCTATTTCATGGAGAAGATTTTTGTAAAAAAAATATTTTGATAAGTTTGAGAAAATTTAAAAGTATATCAAATAAATTTAATGTGTTGGATGATATTTGAGTTTATTTTTTACCATTTGAGATATTAATAGAATAACTGATTGAATGGTAAGTGGATGGATGTACTATAAGAATTTTACAAAGGCATTGGAAGTTCATACAATTGATTTTTATGTTAATAATGGATGACTTTTAAATTTTTAAAAATGGTTTCTACTCTATGAAGTGGTCCTTAGTTGTTTTGAGTAAACAAAAGTGACTACCTAATCCAGCCATGGTAATAAGAGAAACCTCATGGCTATGGGATAAATACCAACCACATCAGGAACATGATAGTTATAGTAAAGTATGAATGCAGTGTAAGGAGATAATGAGAAACAAGTGAATGTAAAAATATAAAGGGAGAGAACCATTGTATGGGGTGACATAGTGGTAGTGGTCATGAATCATAAAGTGTAATTATGTAGTTGGATTCCTAAGTAAAAATTGATGTAGGGATGATTTATTTTTCACACTGTTGATTAATAAAAATCTATACATATCAGTAATTGAGAGTATTTTTTATTCATCATCTTAAAACTTGCACAAAGGATTTCACATTTAAGGGAGATAAAATTTCACCGGTTGAGGTTAATATTATACTAGATTGCTTCATTTCATGATATTAAATTTTAACTAGAAGAAGAGAATGATAATTGAATATCTTTTCACAATGAAAAATAAATACGCGAGGAATGAGATTTTTGATTCTCATGAGATAGAATCAGGAAAGAATAAAAAAATTATGGTTATTATTATTTTGATCTTTAAAGGTAAAAATACCATGTTGATTATAAAGGATTTTCAAAGATTAAGAAGGAATAAAATGAAAGTATAGTGAATAGGAATGAATGATTCTTCAGTGGGAGGTGAGAATTACCCTTACACAAATTTTAATGCCAAAGAGATTTTTACCAAGTGGTACAGGCTCCTACTTGGCTTCCAAAATACCTAGGATCAAATTCGGGCAGGGACAAAATTCTGTGGGTACTGTGGTAGGGGTACTGGAGCAGCAGCGGAACTGTAGAAATAGAGGCACTGTTGTAGGAACTGCAGTAGTGACGGTACTGTAGCAGGTACTATAGTAGCGTGGGTACTATAGTAGTATTGTTCACCGAGGGGTCCTTTGGGCAAAAAAATGGGCTTTCAAGACTTGTATTCAGGCCACTTGGCCTTGGGCCTTTGAGCTATGTAATGGGTCCATTTCTACCAAAAATAAATGAGGTCTTTGATTTAATAATAAATTAAGGCTTTGTCCCCAACCTTCAAAAAATGAATGATTCCTCAGTTCATAGTGTACTTATTTTGAAGATAAAAAGGTATGTTAAAGATATCTATTGGGTTTATATGAGTTTTTAATATACATGAATTGAATATCATCATAGAGTATAGGCAAGATCATAAGGTGTTTGTAAAAGAGTTATTAGGTTACAAACTGAATCATTGTTAGGTTCATGTGCATCATAGGGTACACTACAAACCTTTATAGGGAACTACAAAACTTATGAAATCAAAAGATTTGACGCTTTGAAAAATTTCTTCACAATTATAAGTTCTCCACATCATAAGAATGTGATGAAGAAAAGAATATTTTGATTCTTAGATATATTTTATAGAAGAAAATATCACAAAGTTTTTTCCATGATTCTAGCAACATAATGATGAGAATAAATAAGAGTGTTTGACACTACATTGCATGATGCAAGGGAAATAATGCATGAAGGTTGTGTGCCACAAATGAAAGATCTATTCCTTATATTTTTATTGAATAATCACATTTAGTTATATAGACATAATTATATATGTTATTTAAAATATGAGAAATGAAATCATGAATAGTTATGATATGATGGTTTAATAATATGTAATAATTAGGTGCAATTAAATAATATATCAATGGAGATAATGTTGGACTACAAAAATGAAGGGAGTTTGTAATGAGATATATTTCATACTGAGGATAAATATTCAAATGGTTGGAAAAAATAAATAATTTATAATAATTAAGGGAAAAAATATATCTCTGATACTAGGTCCTTGTATATCCCTAATGTATCAAAGAAAATAAAATAAAAGCTAACTATATCTTTATCTATCCATTTTGAGAGTAAAAAATTGATATATTTTAGTATTATGTTATAAGTTTGTATTCTATATACTGAAAGAGTACAAGAAACAATAGTGAGTGATTTTATACGACACCATATTATAGAAACTTTGTTATAAAGAAACGTGAAGAGGCAATGAATGATCCAACCTATAATATAAATATATATTATTGAATTTTTATGGAGACAAAGAATTCATTATTTATTGAATATGTGAGAAAGCACATTGATTTTTTTAATTGATACAATATTGAATATTTCTACACATCAAAGAATTATATCATCTATTTTTTCTAGGTGACACAAGATTACATTTTTGATCTAATTCAATGAAGTGTAAGCCTATTTTCATCTAAAAAGGAACCATAATTTGATTATTTACTATACATGGTTAGTGCCAGGATAACAAGTTCAGGGATAAACTCTTGTCTCTATTTTATTATATAATAATAAGGAAACTTTTTTTGATAAGAGATAATAACCACCATATAATAGGGATATAGTCATTCTTAGTGATGTGAACCACATAAATGAATCCTAGTGTTTTTTGCGTGTGCTCCACTTATTGATTTATATACATACCACCAATGATAAGATAAATAAATAAAAAGAAAGTATTTGAGAGAGATATTTTCATTCACTGATAAAGTGAAGTGGTACAAAGGGATTATGTGAAAATTGATTAAATTTATGCCAACACAGATTCACTCCCCTATCAATGTTGTTCATATCCCATGGCATCTCTCCTTTTTATTACATAACATTTTATTAAATTTTACAAACAGATGATCTTTAAAGTTTAGTGTCTTGGAAATAAGGTAAAAAATTCATGAAAACATAAGGCATTATTATAATCCACTTATAAGTCTTATTCATAGGTTCATCCTAATTACAATTACTGCATCTCATAACTTGGGGACATACATCAAAGGAAAGGGTGAGAAGAAGTCCCATTAAGGGTAAACAAGGGAAAAACAATACTTTTGATATCAATAAGAACTTCATGAAATACCTAAAGACATGAGAAATGAAAAAATAGGCCTATCATAATAAAAAAAATCATGAATAATAACTTGAAAATGTGGCTATAAGATTTAATTTAGACATTTATAAGCATATCAACAAGTTCCATCCCCAAGGTGTCATACAAATTACCAAGGTTAATCACCAAGGTATCATAAAATTTATCATCTCTTAAGATTAATTTCTTTACCCAATGCATTGGAGATATATCAAGGAACACCCTTAATATGTATTTATTTTAATTTTAACCACATATATAATAATAAAACATTTCATAAATAACCCAAAGAGAATAAAAGAAATGGGTTTTATATCAAAATCGCGACATTTTAAAAAGTTCTTACAAACATGATCATTATGTCATTTATAACCCACAGAAAGGGAATGGGGGTTTCATGTATGTCAATTACAGAATAAAATATATTATTTTTATTTATTGATTAAAAAACATGGAAATGAAATAGGTTTGGGTATTCGAATAAATAAAATAAAAGAAATTATTGAGAAAAAGAAAGATATTTTGAGATGAAAATTCTACAACAAAACGGCTATGCAACATGGTTTTGGAAAACATTAAAAAGAGATGGGAAAAGGGTATCCCATACATAAATGAATCATAATACAGTATAGGTACATAATAAAGTGGAAATAAGAACCTATTATGGAAGCTTTAAAGGCATACCAAATAAAAGAGAACTTTAATGGAAAAAGAGTAGTTGGGAATTCCCTTACGAAATTTCTACATCCTAATGCCATTACTTAAAAATTTATAAAATGAGTAGATGGAGAGAAAAATGGTTCTCTAATAATTTTTACATAATATGGAAATAACGTGGGATGTGAAATGAAATATCCAAACATAATAAAATAGAAATTAAGAAGGCATAACATTAAAGGAGTGCTTGAAAAGAGAAGGGTGGTAGATTCCCTTACCTTGAAGAGTAACTTCAAAAACACTATGATAGGGACCTTGGGGGATTTAAGGAACCTTGGGAGGACTCCTTGGGAGGTAATAATATCATAAATCCATGGAAAATGACTTTTAAATGAAAGGAAATGAAGGAATGGGTGGGTATTTATAGAAAAAGTGAGTGAATAATTTAGTAATTTCAAAGGACACCTCATTAGTGGTATTAGAAAAACTATGGGCTTTCTCATGGTAATTTCCACTTGGGGAACCTCATATTATATTTTAATCCATAATCTTCGACCAAAATATTATCTTAATAATTATATCATTTTGACATAGTTATGATGTCATTAAACTTACCGAAAACTCAAAACTGTATTTTTTACTATTCACTGAAAATTCATCTGTTTCAAAAAAATCCCAAAAATCCAGTCTAACAATTTTTCGATGTGTAGAATTTGAAAGTGAACTCCATTTTATAATAATTAATTTAATTTTAAATTAAAATAAATAAATAAAATACCAATACTTAAAATACCAGTACTTAATTAATAATTTCTAAAACATTTATTTACTTATACTAGGATATAATTATATCACGTTACCACTTAAGATGAATTAAACATATTTATACTTCCATATGTGAGGTTACTATTCCAATGGTCAAATTACCATTAATTATGATAAAATTACTATTCCAAAGGGTAAAGTTACTACTCACAAAAAAAATATTTTGGTCTTATTGACCTATATATTTCACCCTGATTACAACTATGTATGTCCGATTTTTGAAAATAATTCCATAGAAAAAGTTATTTAATAATAAAATATTTTTTACTATTCATCAAAAAACACTATTCATCTTAACTATTCATCAATATAACACTATTCATCCATTACTACTCATCAAAAAATACTATTCATCAAAAAATTGAAACTTCCTAGAAAACTGCTAAAAATTCACCCAAGATTAAATTTGACATTTGGAATTAAAAAATGATGTTTATTTAACCATAAAAATTCTCTATGTATGAGAAATTTAACTTTTAAATATAAAAATAATTTGTTATTAAAAATAATAGTGGATAGAAAATGAATAGAAAAATTGTATAGAGATATTTCTGACACTAGAAAAAAATAAAATTATTTTATCATTTAAATTTTAAAAGGGGTGTATTAATCTTAATATTTAATTAAAATAGTCATTATTAAATATAACTTAATTTGTTATAATAATTATATCATTTCTGAAAAGTAAAATTTGGGTTTGAAAAGACAATTTATCAAATCTGTCTCAATTAATCATATATTTTATTAAGAAAAATAAATCTTAAATCTGTATATCCCATTATTGTTCATAGTTGTACTAATACAAATTTATGCATGATGTATAATGTTCTTGTTAAATAAAAAGTAATTCTATGTGCTTCTATAGTAAATCATAATAAAAATTTATTGGTAGGAAAGAGATCTATAAATAAAAGAAGTACATTTTTTCGGGTTGTTACATTCTTCCCCCCTTACAGAAATTGTGTCCTCACAATTTTATCTTATTAGAAATTTGTTACTATTAGGAATCATATAATTATAATGTAATTTTATGTCTTAAAAAATCATGCTTAAAAAAAATATTATTCTTCAACAATAATTAAATTTTCTACAAATCCTTCATAATGATTCATAAAAAGCTTGTGATTAACCAAACATATCCCCCATTAGTGTCAAATCAGAAGTGCATCAAGGCCCATTGTCATGCACCAGTTCCCATTCGAGTCTAGATCAAAGCAGAATTTCAGGTTTTTACCCCAAGATACATCTATTCCAGAGCCACATCCACTTGTTCGTATCTAGATAGTGACTTATTTGTTCGGAAACCATTTACTTAATATTTCACCAAAATAATGGGATGTTTTCCAATATTTAAAATTTTATATAGGGTTTTTCCTAAAGTTTTAAAATCCTAATTTCCACGAATAACAAAACCATCCTCTGATACCAACTATGGCATCCCACCTTTTTATTACAAAACTTTTCATTACATTTTACTAACCAAGGATCTTTAAAGTTTAGTGTCTTAGAAATAAGGTAAAAAATACATAAAAATATAAGGAATTATTTAAATACACTTGTAAAGCTTCATCAAAGGTTCATAATAACTAAAATTACTGTATCTCATAATCTAGGGACATATATTAAAGGAAAGGGTGAGAAGAATGCCCTGTAAGGGTAAACAAGGGAAACAATTTACTAGTGATATCATTAAGAACTTGATGAAATACATAAATACACGAGAAAGAGAGAAATAGGCCTGTCATAATAAAAATAACATGAATAATAACTTTAAAATGTATATACAACATTTAATTTAGACATTCATAAGCATATCACCAAGGTCCATCCCTAAGGTGTCATAAAAATTACCAAGGTTATTTACCAAGGTATCGTAAAACTTGTTATCTCTAGAGAATAATTTCTTTACCCAAAGCATTAGATAACTATCAGGGCACACCCTTAATATGTATTTTTTTTAATTTGATCCACATATATCATAATCAAACATTTTATAAATAACACAAAGAGAATAAAATAAATGGGTTTCATATCCAAATCATGACATTTTAAAAAGAACTTAAAAACATGGTCATTATGTCATTTATAACCCACAAAAAGTGAATGAGGGTTTTATGTATGTCAAATCTATAATAAAATATATAATTTTATGTCTTGATTAATACCCCTATAAATTAAATAGGTTTTCCATATTCCCATAAATAAAATAAGATAATTTATAGAGAAAAAGAGAGATTTTGAGATGAAAATTATACAGCATAATAACAATGTAACATGGTTTTAGAAAATATTAAAAAGAGATGGAAAAATGGTATCCAATACATAAATTACTCATAATGAAGTATAGGGATAGAATAAAATGGAAATAAGAACATGGTATGGAAACTTGAAAGTCATACCACATAAAAGAGAACTTGAATGGAAAAAGAGAAGTTAAGAATTCCCTTAGGAAATTTCGGCAGCCTAACAACGTCACTTAAAAATTCATAAAATAGTTTGATTGAGAGAAAAAGAGGTATCTCATAATTTTTAAATAATATTTATAGTTATGGTTATATTAAATGAAATATCCCAACATAAGAAAATAGAAATTAAGAAGGCATAACATTAAAGGAGTGTTTGAAAAGAGAAGGGTGGTAAATTCCCTTAAAATTAAGAGTAACTTCAAAAACTCTATGATTGAGACCTAGGGGGATTAAGTGAAACTTTAGGGGACTCCTTGGGAGGTAATAATATAATAATTTTATGGAGAATGATTTTGGAATGAAATGAAATAGAGGAATGATTGGGTATTTATAAAAAAAGTGAGGGGATATTTTATTAATTTCAAAGGACACCTCATTAGTGGTATTTGAAAAACCATGGGATTGCCCACAATATTTGCCCATGGTATTGGTCATATGGGGAAACTAATATTATATTTTAATACATAAGAGTTTAATAGAATCTTATCTTACTCATTAAATCATTATGACATAGTTATGATGTCATTAAACTTACTAAAAACTCAAAACTGTATTTTTTACTATTCACTGAACTGTTTTAGAAAAACCCCAAAAATTCACCTGAAACATTTTTTTATGTATAGAATTAAAAAATGAACTCCATTTTATAAAAATTAATTTCATTTTAAATTAAATCAAATAATAAAATACCAATACTTAACTAATAATTTCTAAAACATTTATTTACTTATACTATGATATAATTATATAACATTACCACTTAAGATGAGTAAAAAATATTTATACTTACTTAGCTGAGGTTACTATTTTATTAGTAAAATTACCATTCATAAGGGTAAAATTACTATTTCAAAGGGAAAAAGTTACTATTCACCAAAAAATTATTTTGATCTTATTAACCCACATTTTTACCCTGATTACAACCATGTTTGTCCGATGTTTGAAAATCATTTCACAGAAAAAGTTATTTTATAATAAAATATTTTTTTACTATTCATCAAAAACACTACTAATTAAACACTATTCATCAAATACTATTCATAAAAAACACTATTCTTCCAATACTATTCAAAAAAATACTATTCATCAAAAAATTAAAACTTCTTAGAAAACTACTGAAAAATTAACCAAGATTAATTTTGACATTAAAAATTAAAAAATGATGTTTATTTAACCATAAAAATTCTCTATGTTAGAGAAATTTAACTTTTAAATATAAAAATCCTTAGTTATTAAAAATAATAGTGGATAGAAAATGAATAGTGAATTGTATAGAGAAATTTCTGGCTAAAATAAAATAAAATAATTTTATGATTTAAATTAAAAAGGGGTGTTTTAATAACACTATTTAATTAAAATAGTAATTATTACGTATAACTTAATTTTTTATAATAATTATATCATTTCAGAAATGTACAATTTGGGTTCGAAAAGACAATTTATCAAATTTTCTTCAATTAAACATATATTTTATTAAGCAAAACTAATCTTAAATGTGTATATCCCATTATTGTTCATAGTTTTACTAATACAAGTATGAAACATCATATTATATAATATAAATTTCCACCAATTATGTTTAAAATGTATATAAAATAATATATCCATAATATAATGCAAGGTAATGAAAAGTAACACCCTATACATGTACCAAATCTCAAACAGATGTGGGTCTGAATACAGATGACATGAATGTTTCCATTATATTGAAAACACCAAGACATTATCTACCTCTTCCATTACCCATCCCCAACCTACAAAATCATCCACCTTCTACATGTTATATTCATCATGGATAGAAAAGGGAACAATTTATGAGTATACATACATGGTTTAGTAATAAAACTCAGTATAGTCATTCTAAACAGTTAATTGGCCCCATGTACTGCTACTGAAAAGGTATATCATCAACAAACCACCTACATCCAAAAAAAATGATATCAAAAAATCATTAATCATAACATCATTTATGATCAGTTATCATTGAGTTACCCTAGATCACTTTCATTATTCTCACCAAATAATTTTTTTTACAAGAATGTATGCATACATACATATATATATACTAATTCTACCACACATTTTGTTGAATTCTATCATCCATTTATCATATTTGAAATTCATAGTCCCAAATTATAGTCAATACTTGAGCATAATAAATTATAAGTGTGTGGGTGGAACCAACAGGGATCACTAGTAGGCAAGAAACCATTAAAAAACCCTTATAAGGTATTCCTCATGTTTACTTTTCAATATTGGGTTTTTTTCTAAAACTAGGTATTTTGGATTTAATTCTACAATCTAAGAATATATCAGGTTCAATTTCAAGGCTCTTAGATGAAGATAATCTGAGATTTATCTTGGAATAGTCCAATGGATTTGGATGTGAAATAGTGAAAAGGTCACTAATTGGTTTTGGTTAAACTATTTGGATCAACCTATGATGAAAATTTTCTATGGTCAGGGTATAACTAACAACCAAGGTTCATTACATTAGCTTCTATATAGAACCCATTAAATACTAACAGTTATATTCCTACTCAACTCTAATTATGTACGGTTCATTCAATTACACTTCCCCTGGACAAGATTTTGAGAAAAAAATGTGATGATAAATTATAATTAACCTAATTACTAGCCACAGGGTTACTAAGGTTAAACATATAGATTCATTAGGCTCATAAACACCCAAAATCTTGATCCCTAACCCAAAGTGGATTAGACGCACATGACATTATTGATAAAAAATAGAGAAATACAAAACATGATACACATAACCATTAGAATACAGAGAAATAAGAAACATATGATTAAAATAAGAAATATATTCAAGATAAAAATTGAAATAAATTTAAATCCAATAAAAAAACCCATCTCACATGAATAAAGAATGAAGAACAATGAAAGAGTTGATGAAATAAAGCTATTAATGTAGAAAAAGATTAAAAAAATGAAAACAGATTCGCAATAATGGAATAATAGACATATAAGGACAAGAAAAACAAAAGGATTTAATAGAAAAAGTAAAGGAATGAATTAAAATGGGTTGAATGAAAAAAATTTAATAACAGTAGAAACCGATGAGAGAAAGTGAAAGCATCTAAACTCTCTGTTCACGTGAATGGAACTGGATTATTAACATTCTAGAGAAGTAAATGAAGTGTAAATCATTCACATTATGTACTGGGTCAAGAAAATTCTATTATGACATATTCACATCTTTTAATCATTCTACACATCATGTATTTTATATCCTTAATTTCCTTCCAAAAATCATCTAGTATCTTTGACCTGGTTGAAGCTCAAACATTTAACATCATGTAACCTCTACTATGTGAACTTGATTCACTTTTAAAGGAATTTTTAACTTGAAATTTTCATGATTATCAATTCATATACACATCATGCAATATCTTAAAGTCATGTACTATCTTCACAGGTTGGTCTGTGTTATGCAGGAATACCGTGAATGAGGACTACACATTGTGTACGATGTACATGACGTGTAAAACATTTTTCCCATTTTCATTATTTATTATTTTAAGTCTAAATTTATTATTTCCTTTTAAAAAAACCAAAACCAAGTGCATTATCAAATAAAAAATGAAAAATCCTAGAATAAAAATTATCCAATTTGCATATATAATTTCATCCTATCAAATTCTCCCAGACATGGAAAATTTATTGTCCTCAAGAAAAAATCATCTCAAAAGGGATTCAAAAAGAAACAATTTTTCAAACAAGAAAAATGTATTTCAACCAATAAAATAAAAATATGTTTAAGAAGAAAAAGTAAGTCCTTCAGAATCAATCATGCAGAGAAATTCAGTCATGCCTCATAGTTTAGTTCTTTATCTAGATTCTTTCTTCCTTTAATCACAATATTATAAATATTCCACAAATACAATTCCCATTCCTCAATTTACCTCACAATAGATTTTCTCTCATCACTAAATGTAAAATTTAGTTGTATTTATGCTCATACTAGGAATATATGTTCCTATCCATAGGATTTAATTGGTTCTATCATTTGCACTTCGTAAAGACAAATACAAATTAATAATGGGGGCTTCAACAATAGGGTTCAAATATCTCTGAGGCTGAGGGAAGGTGGATAGAAAATAAAATCTAAGCTTATAAGGAGGGTAAAATATAAAGTATAATGCATTCCAATTATGAATAGTTTAATGAATTATCTCTTACTGAAAAAATATATACGTGCTCCACAATTCAAGGTGGGTCCATGAGTATATCATGTAAGTTAAAAATCTGCACCATATTTTTTTTTTAAAGTCATGTTCTAGCTAGATTTCTCATCTATTATCTAACCACATATAATCCATCACAGGATTTATCAATATGGTAATGGAGATTTATGACCTTATAATACACAACCCAATATCTTTTTCATTTTATTTATGTATTTTTTTTTCAAATTAATAGTGTAATAAAAGAAAATTCCAAAATAAATCATAGACCACATAATATCTATCTAGTGAAAGTTCTACTAAATTTTTCCTAAATATCAATATCCCATGTCCATAAGTGGTGATAATTAACCCACCCTAGTTTAAAGGTTAATCATTCATCATAAAAATACCATAGTAGGAAGGGATAATCATCTTGAAATTGATCCATCTTAATGAGGTTATTCATGGAAACTATGGTATATAGAAGTAAATTTGTACTGGTGGGACTTAGAAAAAAGTGGCTCACAAAAATTGCATCAATCCTTTTAAAAGTGTATTTTTTCATTCATATCATCAATAATATCTCAATGTGAGTTATGATAGGTTTATATGTCCCAGTTATATCTTAATAAATATGATCAGAAAAGAAAATGATAGTCTGTGTAAAGAATTCACATGGGAATGGGAGCATACAAAAACAAATGGAAACCACTTAGGGTATAAAATACAATAATAATTTCATAAAAATAAATTTCAATAATCATGAATTTGAATTAAACTACTCAACTGAAAAATCATGCTAAAAGTTATAAATATGAATAAAAATCAATTTAAAAAAACTCCAGCCCAACATTTTCTTTTATTTAAAAGGGTGTAATGAGTTTTCAGGTTTAAAGCATGATTTTAATGAAAAATGTCTCCTAGATAAATGAAAACAAGAAATAATCCAAGTGTATCGACAATAAAGATCAATAAAGACCCCCACACACTTAAAATGAGATAGTTTCCACATTGTTCTGGAAATCATCATGGGAGTGTTATGAATAGAAGAATAGAAAAAAATGACATTTTGAATTGAAAGTAGGAATTGAGAGCTCCCTGTAGAAAATTTCATTCCATGGGTAAAACATGGTGGATATTTATTTGATATTGGGATACCTATATATATTGTTAGAAATAAGATACATGAACTAGATAAAACATTATTCCATAAGGTTAAAACTTGATGGAAGCAAGAAAATGGTGGGTGGAAAAAAATTAAAATTATAGAAGTTTAGTTCACAAAAAATAGTAATGGAGTACTATGTAGTTTGAGATAAACTATGAACAAAACTGTTAGAAAAAGTAAAAAAATATCATAATTACATGAATGAAAATAAATAAAACAATAAAATATGGGTTACCTCCTATAAAGTGCTAAAATTAACACCATCATCAAAATATATGGAAAAAGGGACCAGTTAGTGTTGTCCATATACATAGAAGTCCACTACCATCGATAAGAACTAGTGGTTGTGTCATCGAGGCCGTATGGACACTTGGAAGGATTAACAACCTCAAGAGAATAGTGAGTATGAATCTCGTGTTGCAATAAAAATATATGTGCATATTGTGGAGGGGCCCCTTGTTGAGCATGGATCTCAAGTGAGAGTTCCTCAAGCTGGCTCTCGATGTCAGCTAAATTTTGATACATCTGATACAGGATAGAGATGGTGGTAGGACAGACATGTAAACAACCATAGATGAATAAGAAGAGTTATACATTTCTATAAGAATGTAGTAGTGAATTGAAAATAATCCAACAAGTAGTGAAACCAAAAACTATATCCATACGTATATATAATAAATGATACAAAAAGGAAAAAATGGAATAAAAATAGTATAAAATGGAAACCCAAATAGTTTTATAAAAAAGGGAGGGGATTGAGACAAAACATGGTCGTAAACTCAAATTTTTGTGATCC
Organism: Viscum album; assembly: GCA_963277665.1. NCBI lineage: Eukaryota > Viridiplantae > Streptophyta > Magnoliopsida > Santalales > Viscaceae > Viscum > Viscum album. Next base: position 1,329,883,111 of record OY728159.1, read on the forward strand.
AAATCAGATGTCTCCTCTCGAATAGTGGATTCCTACAATTGACCCATCCGATCAATATCAGTAATTGTGGAAGGGGCTGGGCAATCGACCACTGAGTTGGGTTACATAGTGTTGGAAGATCACTTGGTTGACTATATAGAAGGTGAGGTGCCGATCCACACTGAGGTATTGTGTCTAGCATCTATATTGATGAGGGGAACCTCAGGTGATGATTGTGGAGTGGGTCCCTTGCCCTGGTGGGTCCACTCTGCAAAATAGTCTTGCTGGGAAGTTGGATAAGTCAGCTCAAGGGGTAGTTTAGCAGGGAAACGAGGTGGGGTGTGGATTGATGATGGAGTGGGGCCTTGAGAGGGTGTTGTTCAGGTATATGGAAAGGCTGATGGTGGGGTGGGGATTGTGAAATATGATAGTTCACCTAAGATAATTCCAGAATGAGGGAATATATGGTGCTGGTTCTCCAAATGAAACTAGATAGTAGGCCATAGGTAGGATATAAGAGGATGGGTTTGTGCAGATTTGGTAAGGCCAGCCGTGGAAATGGCGGTGGATGTGGTAGATTGGGGAGGGGGGAAGTAGTAGGAGTAGAGGATGCTGGGTCAGTTGTATTCTTTTATGGTGCCTCATCAGCATCCTCAATATATCATAGTTCCCTCGGTAGATTCTTACAATCTCTAATCAAAATACCATCTTGAAGAGCAGGAGGAAAGGAATCGACTCCATTAGGCCAAGGGATGTGAGGGGAAGGGTGGTGTCGAAGATTCCATGGTGCTGGTGAGGTGGGAGATGTATGAGACTCCCATCAATTCACCTCTAGTCCACCTCACATGTACCTATAAATATAAATTTAATTGGCACCCCAAGTTGATGTATGTGATTCCCTTGGATAAAGAATAAATGAGGACATCCATCTAGATCACACCCCAATGAGAATCTATGTGAGTGATCTAGGCACAGGTCATGGATCTGTAAAGGATCCAGAGTGCAGTTCCTTGAAGTTGGGTGGACTTCACAGTCTGAGGATTGCCAGAACTCTGAGGGTCCCAAGCTATCAAACTCTAGAATCTTTCAACATATAAATTTCTCACATTGAACTGTAGAGTTGTAAATGCTAGGGAGGTGATGAATTTTATGGAGTAGATGATGATTCTAACACCAACATTGGTGAGGGTGATCTCATGTGGTCTTCCTCTGAGTCTAAATCAGACACTTTTGATGGAAAACTCAAAGGCTGAAAATAGATCGATAAAGAGATCCCTAAAATTCTCTTTACATATATGGATAATGGGATAGTGTTAGAGATGTCCTATGAGGTTAAAGACCCCTTTTTCAATATGGAGATTCTTGAGCATGGAGAGATCTATGGAATTTTTGGTCTCTATAGGTTTTACCTTGTACAGACCAATGTTAATTTCTTCTCAGGGGAAGACATGTGAAGAATGGGGTGGAGATGGGGATGGTTAGTGTCATGTGATCCACTGGTGGTCTAATGTGACTCGATTATTTCTAAGGTGAAAAAATAGAATGATTATGAGGTTGAGGTTGATGAGGAGGAGGGTGATAAAGGATGAATAACCTACCAATGTCTGGCCAGAGGTGGATCCTTGCACTCGAGTGCAAGAATGAAATAAGAGGTTTATGTAGTCTTTTTTCAGATGATTTTAGTAGAAAAAAAACAAGTATTATTGATAGGATGGATAGAAATGAGCTCAATGGAGGAGGAGGAGATACATGATGAGGTAGAGGGAGTAGAAAAGGTTTATGATCATGTAGAAGGAGCGTCGGGGGGGGGGGGGGGGCATTGTGAACCCTAGGTTCACTGCATTTTAAAGATACTTCATCATCAATATTATTTATTTTATTGAAAAAGGATAAAGGAATCTACAAGGAGGAAAAACAATGGAATCTGAGACCTAAGGGGGCCGAAAGTAGTGAAGACCAAGGGTATCGACTCTAATGATGTTCACCCCATCTGCTTTCAGGAAATTCAAGTCATAATATCAAGAGACACAAGAACCTTGGCCTACCATGGTAGACAGCAAATTAGCCACCATGTTTCCTTCACGCCATATATGTCTCAAGCAGATGTTATTTGAGATCAGGCCACGACACTTCCGAATGACATAAGTGATCAACCATATAGGATTAAAAATGTCGATCAGCGAGTAACATAGAATCATGGAGTCAGTTTCGGCTTTCGAAATAGTGATACCAACCTGTTGGCAAAGAGAGAGACCTGTGAGGAAGGAAAGAGCCTCCACTTGAAGAGCCGATCTTGGGCCAAAGAATGAATTGAATGAAAAAACGACCAAGCCACTAGTGTTACGTACCAAACCACCACCTCTCATAACCCCCAAGGACCAGGCGCCATCAGTATTGAGTTTCAGGACCCGTACTGGAGGTAACCAACGAACCCATTGACCTCTCGAAAATTCCCTCCGAATAGGAGTCTGGGAATACAGTTGCAAGATATGGAATGAAGGAGAATCCCTCCAGGTCTCAACCTTCCTAACCAGATCCAGGAGAAGACTTAGAATCCTTGCAATAATAGTCTTCCCAGAGAGCTGAACCCCCTCATGCCTAGCTTTATTTCTAGCCTTCCAGAGACACCAACATCCTGCCAGGAGGATGATAATTCTATCCTGTCTCTCCGGTCCTCTATCCCCCGAGTTATGAAACCAGAGGTCCAAGAAAGAGGCGTTAGAGTAAGTCAGGGAGATGAGAGCGGTGAACATGCCAAAGAAAGAACAGACCTCACGTTCCCATTCCCACTCGATGAAAAGATGATCTACGCTCTCTTCCTGGTGTTGTTTGCAGCATGGGCAGCATGAGACCAGGGGAATGATGCATCTCCGGACATTCTCATCAGTAGGGAAGATGTTATGTCGAAGCCTCCATAGGAGGAAATTGTACTTAGTTGGAGCCTTGTTGAACCACAGAACCTCATTCCAATGGCCACCCTGCTCTTGAGTAACCAACAATCGAAAAAAAGCGCTACCTGAGAAGGCCCCCGAGTTGGTAAGAGTGAAAATGCACCTATCGGGATCCGTCGAGGTTTCAATAAGATAGAAGGATCACTGCTACACTTCATCGAGGACCACCTTAATGAAATCGGGAAACGTTTTGGCTTCCTTAAAAGTAATTGTGTAGGCTGGACACCCAAGAAAACCAAGGCTCGTCCCCAACCATTTTTAATGCCAGAAAGAAACAGAACCCTCCCTAATGATCTAGCGAGCCAGGGGTTGAAGGGACGAGAAGGTGGGGAGAATCGATGAGAGGAAGGGGGACATGTGGCATGTCCCCTTTGGTGAGTTACAATCCAGAGCCCTACTATTTATCTTACCCCAAATATTTCTATGTTCAATAATATCCCAGGTCAGGCATGCATTCGTGCAAAACAGAGTGTTAGTCATGCTACGAACGTTGATCCCACCTTCTCGAATGGGGTTAAACATCTTCTCCCAAGCCGCCCAATGGCACTTCCCTTCCACGCGGGCATCCCAAAAAAGGTGGGCATGGATTCTATCAATATTTCTTATGACTCTTGTCGAAACCTTGATGGCAGACATGGCATGAATCAGAGTGACCAGAAGAACACTGTTGACAAGAGCAATACGGCCCCCAAAGGACAGAAAGTTGTTTTTCCAGTTGAGAAATCTATCCGCAATCTTGGAAACAACCAGATCAAAGTCTCTAATCTGAATCTGGCATGAGGAGATCAGGGCTCCCATATAAGACATGTGAAGGATGCCGCACTGCATATCCAGGGTGTTGAAGATCCTTTCCGCTTGGTGAGGAGGGTAGCGTTTGGAAAGCAAGAGTTCTCTTTTTTACTTGTTGATGACTTGGCTACTCCACTTGCTATAAATATGAACTTCTTTAATCAGGCCACAAATCAACTTCCTGCTGGAATTGAGGAAGATAAGAGTATCATCTGCATACAAGAGATGGGAGATTGAGGGAAGGTTCCCCTTCCTACTGAAAGGCTGCACCTCCCCCCTGTTGAGGCTTCTGTGAATGAGGTGGCTAAGGAAGTCCTGGGAGAGAATGACAAGGCTAGGGGAGATAGTATCACCCTACCGCAAGCTGTGAGTCGCTTTGAAGAAACCATGGGTCTTGCCAATGAAGTTCACTGCCATCCAAGAGGAGTTGAAACAGCAGAATATGAGATCAATGAAAACGAGGGATAAGCCCATACCTGCCAGCATATTGTTGATATAACTCCATTCTACGCGATCATATGCTTTACACATATCCATTTTAATAACCATATTGGAGCCATGGGACTTGATATTGAGGTTCCGCAACATCTCATGTGCCGGCGCTATAGCACCCTGAATGGACCAGACCTTCACGAAGCCATGTTGCTCTTCAGAGACCCATTGAGGAAGGAGAACAACCAACCTAGCATTGATGATACTGGAAATAATTTTATAAGTAAAGTTGCACAAACTAACCGGACGGAAATGAAGGATGGAGGATGGGTTCTTAATCTTCAGAAAAAGGGAAAGCGTGGTGGCCGCTGCGACCCTAGGAATAAGGACACCCCGAAAGAAGTATTTAATGGCTTTAGAGAGATCACCCTTAACCACCTCCTATGATTCCCTATAAAAATAACTAGGGAACCCATCTGGACCGGGCACACTGTCGGGTTTGAGACTCAAGATAGCCCTGTGAATTTTTGCCTCATTGGGTAAAGCCACCAGCCTATTCTTATCCTGGGGGGACATGATCTTTGGGATATCAACCAAGGCCTCCACCACACCTCCAGGGTAACCATTGGGAATGCTAGGATTTGGACCGGCTAAATGATTCTTGAAAAAATTGAGTTCCATATTACCCACAACATCTCTGTCATTCGATAAAGAACCGTCCGCCATCAAGATGTTGGGAGTAGCCGAGCGTTTCCTCTCCTTGATACACACGTGAAAATAAGCAGTGTTCCTGTCCCCCTTCTACAGCCATCAGATCCTCGAAGTTTCCATTTCCATTTTCTCCTGATGAAGGATCAAGTTTGAGAGGGAGTCTTTCTTGGCTGACAGATCGTAAAACACCCGGTCGTCCCAGGCCTCCTCAAGAGAGGTTTCCAACCGATCCAACTCATGCATAACATTTTCCAAGTCGTTATCATCCGGTGGGGAATTCTTTTCCCAGGTATGAAGACGAGTCTTAAGACTCTGTAATTTAGAATAGAGTGCAATCCAAGGACTTCCTTGGATAGGCTCATCCCAGGAATCATTAACTGTTTGTTGGTATCCAGGCCGAGCTATCCAGTGCTAAGAAAACCTGAGGGAGTCCCTGTTTTCATGTGACGAGGCCAACGTAACGAGGAGCGGGGAGTGATCTGAAACACCTCGCACAATATGGGAAACCTTGGTGTTAGGGAACGAAACCACTACCTGCATGTTCTCCATGCACCGATCTAACCGGCTCTAGGACCGGTGAGTTACGCGCTGATTATTTCACCATGTGAAGGGATCCCCATTGAAACCAAGGTCCAAGAGGCCTTTTCCTGCCATGAAGATGCAAAAATTCATAGTATCCTGTATGGGGAAAGGGCCCCTGCCCTTCTTCTCCTCTGGATCCACAACAATGTTGAAATCACCGCCCACAATCCAGGGGTAGTTGCTAGGGTCAAAATTGTTGAGGTTATTCCAAATAACTGCTCTGAGTTGGGTGTCACATCTTCCATAAACAAAAGAGGCGAAGAAGGAACAACTGTCGAGAGTAACCTTGGTCGTGATGGACAAGTCACCCGACTGTACAAGATCCACTTACAAATTCTTTTTCCAGAAAATCCAGATATGACTATTCGAGGGATCATCACGCATAAAAGAATGCATTCTAAGTTTGTGGGAGAAATCTGAAATTCTGGAAATATCTAGCTTGTGTTCTAGGACAACAACAAGAAGGGCCTTATGTTTCTGAGTCTCAGCAACCAAGTAGTCTGTCTTCACCCAGCCACCAAGGCCACACGCTTTCCAGATGATCATAGGAATCATTGGATGAGGTGTGACCCAGATCTGGCCCCAAGACTTCTGGACTTCAGCTGACAAGAGGGAGAGTTCATCCTTAACATTCTTAATTGGGAACGGGTGCGCATGCTCGTGCTATTGGGAGAGGGCGACAGAGCTGGCTCAAAACTCCCCGAGGAGATGAGATGAGCTAATACGCGGCCTTCGCCCGGGGACTTAGGAGGAGAATCCACAATCTTCATTCTACGGACGGGGGAGATGGCTTTGACCAAGGGAGTGCAATCAGAGGAACTTCTAGAGAGGGGACTAGGAGTAGGGGAAGAGGGAAGCTGGAAGAGATCATCATCTGACAAAGAGAGAAGGGACGGGTTGCAGGGCAAGCCATTGGGCAGCTGCAGGAGATGCAAGGGCGGCATGGGGCTAAGAGAAAGACCAAACATGCGAAACAAACCGAGCACCCCGGGAGTCACTAGAAGGTTAAAAAATTGGGGAACGAACGGCCCAACTGGGATGGAAAGACTACTACACTTGGAAGGGACCAATGGCCCCAACACCGCTTCATGAACCGGGGGCTAGGCCTCTTGAGAAAAAGAAACTCGGAGTGCAGGGGCAGGAGAAGAGGCCACGACTTCCCTTGGAGGAAGGGACTGGGGAGCTGGAGGTGGAGGAGGGAACTCAGGCACTAGAGGACGAGCCAGGACCTCCCGGGTAAGACGCCAGAGAGCACCCTGAACGCTCTTCCTACACACCTGAATAGAGTGACCCTGCAGGAGGCAGGAGGAACAAAACCGAGGGTAGATAGGGTACATAATGACTTGGGAATGTTTATATACAATTTCTTAAACATCTCTAGAGTTTTTTTATATTGTCCCTTGTTTTTTGTTTCATCCATTCAAGAAAGGTGAGATGTCTCTTGTATGTTTGTGGTCCTACATAAACTTTCTCCTTATCAGAATATTATTTTATTATATCCTTCTTAGTTGATTGTACCTCCTAAGGTCTCTTAGGACTTGTTTTATCTGATTCCCTTAACAACTTTTCCTCAACTCCATGTAGTTTCTAGAATTCCAACATCATTCCACTTCTATCTACTATGTAATTATCCTCCTCCCATGGATAAGATTCAATGTTTCTGGGAATGGTACCCAATATTTGATCAGATAAAGTCTTATAGATCCTCTCCATTTGATGCTAAAGTTTGCGTAGTGAAGTGTTGGGTTATGCATTTATATCTATTTATTTTCATAATTTAGTATTAAGTCTTCATAAAGGTAGTTTGAAGGTTTTCAATATTAGATTGGAGAATACAGAATTTCTCTGGTGGTCTTAGCGGATCTTGTTGATACTACTACTACTGAGTTGGTGGAAATTGATGAGGTATAGGAAAAAAGAAGTTGGAATTGTTTTTGTGGTCAAGGATATGAAACTTTTGGTGGGTAATTAGGTGGTCCCTAATTCCTTGCTGACATATTTACACTCATCTGTAGAAAATAAAATTTGTTTTGCTGCTGCGACTATGGATCTAGCCTTTACTGATAGTTTTTCTGTTGATATTGCTGGGGCTACTAGTACTGTTGACTTTGTAGAATGTAATTAACATAATTAGAAAATTGGAATTAGGGTTTCTCGAAGACTACCCTGTAGTCTTGGTAATGTTTTTTACCTCCAAAATTATCACAGGATTGAATTTCCATCACTAGAGAAGGAGGGGTTGGTGGTATAGCATGTATCCAAAAATAATTCAACTTATTTTTGAGGGATTTTACTTATGTTGTGAGGTTGGTTCTTTCCTCCACCTGATAGGTTCCACACTGAGGCGATACTCTACCACTTTTTCATAAAATTTTATTTTGTGTAACTTAATAAAGAATGGCTTGGTAGAAATCCTAAATCATGATCATTAATCCTCTATCGGGGAAGGTGTCTACCACAATATGAGCGATAGACTCGAGTCCCAGGTAAAAGGTTTATAAATGAAGCCACACATCTGGTCTACCATGCAGGTACATACATGTTAGTTATTTAAATCTATCCCATGACTCCTAGTATGATTCTATACCTCATTTGGTGATGTTTTAAATGTAATTATATAGATTCTAAGTTAGTATCAGAGGTAAGTATTTGTTAAGTTACTATTCATCTAGTTCGACTCATGTCCCGATTGACTTTGGAGATGGATTTTTTAGCCAATCCTTGGCTCAGTCATGCAAGGATAATGGAAAGTCTCATATTCTTATGGCATATAGTGAAGTTCCTTGGATTCCAAAGGTATAAAAAAATATAAAAATTTGGAATTATGCTCGTGGGTGTGTTCACTTTATATCCCACTAAATTGAAATGTGTTCTTATATTTTGAATGAGTCTAGGATTTATCTCAATAGTATGTACCTGGATGAGAGGGCACAAAAATTCTAGGAACAACACCACTTATGGACAACAATCTGTGATCCATAATGGTGCGCTCCTACAATAGGGGTTGTTCCCTAACATTGGCAGGTGGTGCATATTGCATATTTTTCTTATTGTGATGTGTACGATTGTTGTGATCTACAATTGCAATGCGACAGTATACAGTTAAGGACTGATTGATCTCTGGATCGAACTAAATAATTTCTAGAACATTGAGGTTATTTGAATTAATTAGAGGCCCTTAACTCATGTACTACCTAGAAAAAGAGAATTATGACAAAAATGTACTCAACAAAAATGTAATTGAAAAAAAATGTAAAAGGAAAATGGGAAGGATAAATATGAAAGGGGCTATAGTGAGGTAATCCAGGGCTCAATATGATGGTTAATGTGCATAATAAACATTAATCCCTAGAAATGAAGCCAAAATTTTAATCTCCCACATGCATTGTTGAATTCACACGGGAATTGATCAGATTATAAATTTATAGTCCAAGACTAAAATTATTACTAGGGATTAGTATAACAGATGTTCAGGGTTGAACCCACTGGTATCATTAGGGGTAAAGAAACCATTAAAACAAAACCCTTATAAAGTATTCCTCAATGCACTCTTCAAGATTTGATTTTTTCTAAAACTAGGTAATTTGGATTTAATTCTGAAAATTTATAAAGGATTGTGGCCAATTTCAAGGCCCTTGGTAGAAGATAATCCATATTTTAGCTTGTTATAGTGATATATCTTAGATTGTGAAGCGACACAAAGGTCAAAAATTGGTTTTAGTCAAACCAATTGGATCTAACTATGATAAAATTATCCCATGTCCAGGGTATAACTAACAACCTAGGTGAATTACAAATAGCTTCATTTTATAAATTGTCATAGTCCAATGGTCATAGTCCTACTCAACTCCAATTAGGTTAGGTTAATTAAATTTCACTTCCCATGGTCAAGGTTGTGTAAATGAATGTGAAGAAAAACTATAATTAACATAATAAAGATTCATAGGGTATCCAAGGTTCAATCTATAGATTCATTAGGCTTAGAAACATCCATACTCTTGAACCCTAACCATAAGTATATTAGCCACATATGGCGGTGTTGATCAAAAGTAGAGAAATTCTAACCATTATATGTATAACCACGATATAGTTGAGAAATAAGACATCCAAGAATAAAACAAGAAAGAAATTCTAGTTAAAAAATTGAATGTGATGTAAATAGAATAATAAACTCACTACACATGAATAAAAAATGAAGAATGGTAAAACGTTTGGTGAAGAATGAGGATTGATACTGAAACAGACTTCGAGTAAGTACTTAGTGCAACATCATCCACTTCGATCCTAAATATTTTGGAGAGAATGAGTGTAATCACTTGGGTGAATCATAATTTATCTTAATGTAGTGAATAGTTTATATCGCATAACCTTGTATTATTGGTGAATATGAGTAAAAAAATGTACAAGTTATCACCAATAACTATCTAGAATAGTGAATGAGGATAGTATATATCAAGAAGTCTACATAGTAATGAAAACCTACGTTTATGGGTGAATATGAGATTAATAGCAGTAGTACACCATCACCATAAATAGATATCAATCACTGTACTATATCACACATCAAAGCAATATAAAAAAGAAAAGAAATTTCTTATTCAATGAAAAATATACCAATCATATGAAACTTCTCTCAGAATAGTTCACGTTGTGGTTGTATCATTATTCATGATGTTATTAATCAGAAGATCAAAATAATATAATGGTAATTAAAATGTTAATAATTGTAATATATAGTCCACTCTATCACCATAATATTAATATTATTATCCATATATCTTTTTTTTCAATAATATTTAGTGATCCAATGCTTTATTACAATTATGTCGATTATTTTCATATTTTATAAAAAATTATATTCATAAGGATACCACTATATAATTTAATGATGTTTTTTCATCAAATATTTTTCTTCATAAGATGTCTCAAGTGAACTATTAAATACTTATATCCTTATCAAAAAAATACTTCATCACTATAGAATATTTGGTTACCATTATTATTCTTATTATTAAATCTATTTTATAGTTAATATCATTATTTCTAGATGAGATTCACATATTTTTATCCTATATTTAATATTTTTTAATTAATAAGTGACATTGAAAATGAATATTTATCAGTAAGCAAAATCCATTGGAATTACTTCTTTATTTTTTTAGAGTTTAGATCAATTTTTTTAGTTATTTACTTTTTTTAAATATCATTTAATGTCTCCATGTTATTCCATGTCATATAATGGTGAATAAAAATGACACTAAATTACCAATGTCAATAAATATTCTTATTATATGATTATCACATGTTCAATGATATTTTATTTGAACTTCAAAAAAATATTTAACTAACCACTTAACGTTATTATTCAATTTTACAGTAATTAACATCTTCTTAAAAAATTATCCGGCATCTCTATTCTTTTAAAATCATTTCAAAACATTTTCGTAAATCTATTTTTTTTCAAACTCTAAAGTATTAATAAATTGAAATAATTTTAGTTTAATAGTAATTCAGTTTATAGTTATCCTAATTGTATTTTTTAAAATTATAGACACATGACATTCATATTGAATTTATTCACATTCTTTCTATGAATTAGATTCCATTACTATAATGTCATTATAAAAACATAATTTAAAAAATAATTTTTTAATGTCTGTAGAATATCATTTTAAAATCATTTTAGCTTTAATGTTTTTTCCTCATCTATTTCTATATATATCCAATAATGATAGTTATATTCACCAATATAAATGATTTAAATTACTTATAAATTAACTTTTTAATATCACATGCAGAATAAAAAAACACTTCATAATATCTCAGTGGAACTATTTTATTTAAACATTTAAATATATACATAATAACATTAAGAAGTATTATTAATTTAATAATAATATTTTACTTACTATTGTTAATTAATTAAAATAACATTAATGTTTTTCAAATTTATCTAAATATTCTACAAGAGAATATTTTTTAATTTAATTTTTTATTTTCTTATTTCAATTATTAATAGAGTTATTTACATATATTAAATTTAATTATAAATTTTAGGAATCTCAAATGGACACCACTGTAAATTTAAAATCTTCTTAGATGATGATTGAATAATAATGATAATAATAATAAATATGATCTTATAGTTTTCTTGTTATATAACTCAAAAAATAATAAAATATTTATTATCCTTTTTATAATATAATATATAATATGTATTATAAGGTTATTTAAATGTTATAAAACGTTTTTTTCAAACCTAATTTACTGTTATTAATAATTTTTATTCCCTTTTACATAAACCGTGAACCTAACGCTCATCTCGAACAACCAATAAACATTTTTTTCCCATTTCATCCATTTTAAAACTAATATAAAAAACACCTAGATATTATCTATCTAAGAAAATTATAATTTTTTTCTATTATATTTTAAATGGGATAATCATCAGCTTTTTCATCTATTTAAAACCTAAATTATCAATGATTTTAATGATATTTTTGGTTAAAAATATGTTATTCATAAAGTCTATCCAATATATCATAAATATTCATCAGAATTATCAATAAAAACAATAAGTTATTGGATTATTCTCATAGATATATTTATATTTTTTAATCATTTTTTTTGATTCTACTAGATATGGTAAAAGTTCACTTTTAATAAGAAACAAGAAAAAAAATACTTTATAGTATTTGATAAAATTTATCAAACAAAATTATTAAATTCCAGAAGAATAATATTTTTTTAAAATAAGTATTAACAACATAAAAATATTCATGATTATTTAGTATTTAATATATCTGAATATTAGTTATAATTTATGGTTTTTCAAACTTCTATTTGAAAAATATCATAAATATTACTTCGAATTAAACTTCTATATGACCCCGGCCTGTCAGGTTTAGATCGAAAAAAATTAACCAATTTATTAATCAATCCTATCCAGACACATCTTGACCCAAATAATTAATTGATGTAGCCATGAAAAAAATCAAATTTATTAATTAGACCTAAATTTATTATTAAATTATATACATTTTGTATATTATAAATATTAAATTGAAATATTAACTACATAATATTATATTTTTTTTATAAAATATAATTATAATATTACTTAATCAAGACGAATGGGTCGCATACTAGGTGAATTATTAAAGGCCGATATCAACTATATTATTAATTATGATTTAAATTTAATCATTTTTAATAACCATGGCAAAAACGTATCCCATTTTAGACCTTTTTATTGGGTTAGTTTTAGAAGGACAACCAGGTTGCCTGACCAATGTATATGTCTATATAATATTTATTAGATTATTACACTATTGGATTCATGGATAGAATTATTATATCTAAGGGTTTATTCTATTTTTTAGATAAGAGAGATAATATATTACTGATCACAAACACCAGACCTTCAAATCCAATCAAAACAAGAGTCAACCCAATAATTATCACCCCAATATTTCCCAAAGCTCGCCTATCAATGAGCCTATAGATTAACCCCTCATTTGAGGAAGGAAAATTTTCATTTAGTGAAGATTTTTATCAATGTGAAAATATTTCTCTGGATAAGGATAAATAGCTGCGAATATTCCTCTTTCTTTGATAAGGCGCTAATCACTTCAAGGAAATTTGATTACACCAAATTTTTTTCCAATATTTTGTCCGAGAAATAAGGATTCCATGAAGGATAGAAAATTCCTCCACCACCACAGGACTTCAAGTGGTTTGGACATCACTACAATGGGCTTCCACAACCTTTCCATTACTATGATGAGCAATAAATCCAAAACTAACCCTCCAATTAGATAATACGAATTCATCTATATTAATTTTGATAAAACCCTCTAGGGGAGGAATCCAACAATGAGAATCTAGCCAAGTACTACCCAACGAGGGCCTTACGTCATTCGCATTCTAGAAATTCATCCACTAAATGGACCTCATGATCCAAATATGATCTTGGGTCCCCTTCTTCTAGAAAATTCATTCAATTATTCTAGTCCAAATCAATCAAGAAATTGTGAAAAGGAGCCCCACCACGTTTGGGTCCAACAAAGACACCCATTTATTGATATTTTGGACCAAACGAACAAAAGGATCAATGAAATCTTTCAAAATATGGTGCCCATTCCTTCCACACCCCTTCCATGCCCTGACAAAAGAGGAATTCATGCACATGATATTCCATTGTTGTAGGAATAATAGACATATATTTTCCTCTACAAGATGTCATCTTACCAAAAGTTCGTGGATTAGAAGTACACCTGCACAAAACTTCCACCATTTTTTTACATTGGCTGGAGAAGTGAGCAACCCGAGGATCCTCTAGAAATAAATAGTGTTGACCTCAACTGTTTTGATAATACCAATTATTCTTTAATATGTTTTGATAATCTCAATTATGTTTCAATATGATTTGATGATCCCAAATAATGATTATCTATATATTAATTCTTTCAATCTATGACATCCTACTATTGAGTTGATAAAATATCAAAATAATCATTGGAATTTGTTCATCAATGGTTATCTATGTTTATAATTGTTTAGAAATATTAATAACTCAATCTGAATATGATTCTCATAGAATAGATAAGTATTAAGTGTTGAGTCACCGATACAGACCTACCAGTACATAGTCTACCGATAAGTAAAGGTCACGGATAGACCAAGATTCATGTGACACAAGGTCACTAGTACAGAAAGATACTGATACAAACAGATAGAAATCTACTGATATAAACAGACAGACAACTACCGATAAAAACAGACAGACAGACAACTACTGATATGAAGTCCACCGATACAAATACAAAATCCAGCGATACAAACAGACAAAGTCCACTGATACAAGTCCACTAATACATACAGATAGCTACCGATACAAGTCCACTGATACAGACAGACAACTACCACTACAAAGTCTACCGATACAATAATGATGCCAGTACAAAAGAGATACCGATGGAAAGAACTACCGATACATAGAGCTACTTTTATAAAGAGTAACAACTACCGACAAAATACATACTGACTCAAGTCCACCGTTACAAGATCACTGATACTAGGAGCTACCAATGGAAACCAGTCACCATTTCATTAAAACCTACTTATATTTGTTTATTTATCAACGATTATATTTGATGTTTTTAATGCACCTGCTAATAAGTAATGATAGTTGTTGGCATTTCAGGAATCGTACCTCTTACCCGTAAAAAAGTAATCATTCCCATTGCTGGAGCTCAAGGTATAAAAGGAAGATCAAGCTAATGAAGAAAAGGAGAGGAATATACATGAAAGTGTGTGATACCTAAAGTGAAATTCATAAAGATGAACGCGAGAAGAACTCAAAGAACAGTCATACACATCAAGAAAAAGTCTCAAAGAAAAATCTCATGTGTTACATAGAAGACTCTCTTACTTGAGATGAACACCTACACTGGAAGTGAAGGAACAGAACCATGAAACTATATTTTCCTTATAACTTCTAAAGAAGGACTCAAAGCTTCATCTATATCAATCTGAAGAGTCCAGATCTTCACTCACAACACATATAGCATTCTAAACTCATCTCTAATTTTTTTAGCTCTGTTGTGTTTCATTTATTCACATTTTGATCAGTGTGTGTGCTTTTTTATTTAAACACACACCAACTCCTGAGCATAACTAGAGGATATCTAAAATCCTCACTAAAACCCTCTGAATTCTTTTAGTTCCCACTGTGGATAGTGGTAGAGGTCAAGTGTGACCTGGACAGCCATTGAGCTGTTGTTATTTTTGTTTTCCCACATATAACTGTGGTAGAGGTTTGAAGACCTGGACAGTCTAAGTACTATTGAAAACCTTGATCCAGGGTGTGGATCAAATTTTATATAAACTATTTGAGAGGACTAAGTCTCATCTTGAGACTAAACCTCTTGGTTAAAACTGCAGTGCTTGTTAATTTTGTTTTAAACTAGATTGAATATTCCACTGCTAATTACTTTATATAAAAATATATTTTAAAGTAACTCTGATAGTTAAACTAGAAAGTGTTTGTATTTATTGTAAAGCATTAGGTTGGTTTTAGAAGCTAATCTAATCATCAGATTAGATTAACTGAGAACTAATCAATCTCTTGAGAACCTAACTAACCCTTTACTATATTACAAATTCACTATAGTTTAGCTCGTTGTTTAAATTGGGGATTTTTAATAGAAATATTTTTAACAAAAAATTTTAATTGGAACTCAATTCACCCCCCTCTTGAGTATCCACTTTAACCAACATTTGGTATCAAATGAATCTTTGTTTATAAAGGATTTCCAAATAGTCTATTTTTCAACTGTGATTTTAGTTGTATCTTAAAGATCTTCAATTTATGTTAGTTCAAAACTTTATCTCTTTAAATATATCTTATAAAATCTAATTATGGATAATAGATTAGAAGGTGCAGCTACCAACATACCACCTTTCTTTAATGGTGAAAATTATTCCCAATGGAAATAGAAAATGAAAATTCATTTAGAAAGTACGGGATTTGATATATGGACTACTATAGAGACTCAGTATAAGATCCCAGAAACTGAAAGAACTACTTGGGAAGAACTTACGAAAAATTCTTATAATAATAATTGTAAAGCAATGAATTCTATGTATTTTGCTTTAGGATATGATGAATTAAATCAAATATCTTCTTTTAAGACTGCTTATGAAATTTGGGCTACTTTGGGTGTTTTCCACGAGGTAACAACCAATGTTAAGGAAATGAGATTGAATACCTACACTATTAAGTATGATAATTTTAAAATGAAGCCCAATAAACCTATTTATGACATGTATCTCAAGTTCAATGAAATTGTTAATACAATGAGCTCACATGGAAAAGCTATTCCTATAAAAGAACAAATCATGAGGATACTAAGATGTCTGCCAAACAGATAGAGAGGCACATCAGTTTTAATTATAGAATCCTGTGATATTGGTGCTTTTCCTGTTAAAGAGATGATTGGTAAATTAATGATGTATGAAGAAGGATTGAAAATAAACAAGGAAGAATATGATGAACCAAGAAATAAATCAGTAGCCTTCAAGACCCCTACTTCAAAAAACAAGTACAAAGAGAAAATTCAAGCTGCAAGTGATAGCTCAAGTAGTGATGAAAGTGAATCAGACAGCGATGCGGAAATGAATCAGATATCCAAACGATTTAAGAAATTTTATAGGAAAAAGAAGTTTTTCAGAAAATCCAATTATAAGGTAAAGTATGATAGTAAAAGTCATTGGAAGAAGGACTAGAAGATAACTGATAAAAGTGATGACATAGTCTGCTACAAATGAAAGAGGAAAGGACATGTGAAAGATGACTATCCAAAATTAAAGTACAAGAAGAAATATGACAACAAGGGAAAAAAATATAAGAGAGCTATGAAAGAAACATGGAGTGCTTCAGAAGATAGCTCAAGTGATTCTGATTCCTATTAGGATAAAAAATCTCAAAAATCTAATATGTGTTTCATGACAAACACATCTGAGGTGACTTGCCTGAAGAGTTCCTATAAGAATATATGGTACTTGGAAAGTGGATGTTCAAGGCATATGACTGGAGATTACTCATGATTCAAAAGTTTAATCAGTGTTTATGGAGGACATGTCACCTTTGGGGATAATTCAAAAGGAAAAATCATCGGCTTAGGCCAGATTGGTAACACTAATTTAGTTTTAATTTCTAAAGTATTATTTTTTGATGGATTAAAATAAAACATGTTAAGCATTTCTCAGTTGTGTGATGATGGTTTCAATGTTAAGTTTGAAAATGATGCTTGTAATGTTTTTAATTATAAAAATGTTTTAGTATTTTCTGCATTGAGAAACGAAAATGTTTATGCTGTAGATTTAAATTCACTAGCCAAAAAAAAGGTTACATGTTTAAATGATTTTCATAGAGAATATTGGCTATGGAATAGAAGATTAGGACACTGCAATGTATATTCACTTAAGAAACTGACTAGGAAGAACTTAGTAAGAGACCTACCTCAACTAAAATTCCCATCAAACAAAGTTTGTACTCCCTTTCAAAAGGGAAATAAACATAAAGTTTCATTCAAATAAAAGAAATAAGTTTCAACTTCTCAACCTCTCGAGTTGGTTCACATGGATTTATTTGGACCTTTTAGAGTTTCTAGTTTAAATGGGAAGCACTATGTTTATGTCTTAGTAGATTACTTTTCTAGATACACTTGGGTATACTTTATTTCTCACAAAAGTTAAACTTGTTCTTATTTTATGAAATACTCCAAGTCTGTAGAAAACCTTAGTGGACTTAAGATTAAAACCCTAAGAAGTGATCATGTTTGTGAGTTTGAAAATCATGAGTTTGAATATTACTGGTCACACAATGGCTATAGTCACAACTTTTCTGCCCCTAGGACACCTCAACAGAATGGTGTAGTTGAAAGAAGAAATAGAATCCTTCAGGAAATTTCAAGAACTATGCTCAATTAATATTATTTACCTATTTATTTTTGGGATGAAGCTGTGAATACAGCTTATTATATTATAAATAGAGTATTGATTATACCTGTTTTTAACAAGAACCCTTATGAACTGTGGAATAATAGGAAGCCTAAAGTGAGTTAATTCATAGTTTTTGGTTGCAAAGTATTTATTCTAAATACTAAGGGTAATATTGACAAATTTTCTTCTAAAAGTGATATAGGAATCTTTCTAGGTTACTCTATAACCAGGAAATCTTATAGAGTCTTTAACAAAAGAACCAAATGTGTGGAATAATCAGTAGATATCAAATTTGATGAAACTGATCCGCATGAACCTAAGTCTTCTCTTGAGAATCTTGAAGAAGATCTGTCTATTCTAGACCTTAATGATAAAATCAGTGAACCTGTTGTAAAGACAACCAGTTCTGGAAATATTCCAGAATCTGCTTCCGGTGAACCCGAACCTAGAGAAGAACCTGAAATTTCTAGTCCAACCTTTACTAGATCAAATAGGATTCTAAAGAATCATACTTTATATGTTGTTGTAGGTAATCTTGATAGAGGGACACAGACTAGAGCTTCTCTTAGAAATCAGGTTGAACATCAAGCCTTTCTTTCACAATTAGAACCTAAAAATATCAATGATGCAATCAATGATGAATTTTGGGTAATGGCTATGCAAGAAGAATTAAATCGATTTCAAAGAAACAAAGTCTGGGAATTAGTTGACAGACCTAAGGACACATTGACCATAGACACTAAATGGGTTTTTAGAAATAAGGTTGATGAGTCTGGAAATATAGTTAGAAACAAGGCAAGGTTAGTTGCGCAAGGGTATAGTCAAGAGGAAGGAATAGACTATGAGGAAACTTTTTCACTTGTAGCTTGATTCAAAGCTATGAGGATTCTACTTGCCTATGTTGTTCATCTGAATTTCAAGTTATATCAAATGGATGTTAAAAGTGCTTTTCTAAATGGTTTTATAATTGAATATGTTTTTGTTGAACAACCACCTAGATTTATTAATCCTCATTTTCCAAATTGTGTTTTTAAACTTTCTAAAGCTTTATATGGTTTAAAAAATGCCCCAAGAGCTTGGTATGATAGACTTAGTAGTGTTATTATTTCACAAGGTTTTTCTAAAGGGATTTATGATCCAACTCTCTTTATTAAAATAATTTCCAGAGATTTTTTGATAGTACAAATCTATGTTGATGATATTATTTTTGGATCTTCTAAGAATGCCTTTTTTATTGATTTCTCAAAGTGTATGCAAAATGAATTTGAAATGAGTTTAATGGGAGAACTCAAATATTTCCTTGGATTCCAAGTTTTTCAAAATGAAAATGGTATTATTTTAAATGAAAATAAATATACAAAGGATCTTTTAAAACGTTTTGGTTTGGATAGTATTAAGGAAAGTGATACACCTATGAGTACTAGTTGTATGTTGGATGCTGATGAAACTAGAAGACTAGTGGATCAAACCAACTACAGAGGCATGATAGGGAGTCTGCTCTATCTTACTGCTAGTCAACCTGAAATTATGTTTAGTGTGTATATGTGTGCAATATTTCAAGCTAATCCAAAAGAGTCACACTTTCTTACTGTTAAAAGATTTTTGAAATATCTTAAACATACTACTAAATTAAGATTATTTTATCCAAAAGTACAATCATTCGATTTAATACGTTATTCAGATGTTGACTTTGCTGGTTTCATGTTATATAGAAAGAGCACTTCTGGAACATGTCATATTCTAGGTAAGTCCTAGTATCATGGTGTAGTAAAAAGAAGAATTCTGTTGCATTGTCTACGGATGAAGCAGAGTATATTGCTACTGGTAGTTGTTGTGCACAAATTCTGTGGATGAAAAAAACTTTACCGGACTATGGATATCAATTTATACATGTATCTATAAACTGTGATAACACTAGTGCGATTAATATCTATAAGAATCCTGTATCTCACTCTAGGACCAAACACATTGATGTAGGGCACCAATTTTTGAGAGATCATTACCAAAAGGGTGATATTACTCTTGAATTTATAGGCACTAAACATCAATTATCTGACATATTCACCAATACCTTAAGTTCAGATAGGTTAAGGTATATTAGACATGTGTTAGGAATGATAGACTTGTAGAGCCTAATCCTCACCATGAGCCTAATCCTCACAGTGAGCCTAATCCTCATCGTTAGCCTAATCTTCACCATTAGCCTAATCCTCACCATTAGCCTAATCCTCACCGTTAGTCTAATCCTCACTGTTAGCATAATCCTCACCGTTAGCCTAATCCTCACTGTTATACCTCACTGGTATGAACCTCACTGTTATACCTCACTGGTATGAACCTCACTGTTATACCTCACTGGTATGAACCTCACTATCATACCTCACTGGTATGAACCTCACCAATATACCTCACTATTAGTGGACCTTACCGGTAAAAATATCTCACCGTTAGGAATCCTCACCGGTATGTATTACCGTTAGGATTGCGCTGTTTTTAAACTTTGTATCTTTAGCCGCCAGAATCTGTATCGTCTGTACTATAATTATTATGCTTTATTTATTTATTTTGTGATTCCTAAATGATAAAACATAATTCTTGACCTCATTTCAATCCACCTTAAAACCTTTACCTTCAAGATTTAGCTCCCAAACCTTCTTTTCTCTCGAACCCTACGCCTTGCAATTCGCAGAATGGAAAGAGTGAAGAGACCATTAGTCAGTGAAAAGGATGATGAGCTGAATGCCAAGAGACTCAAAGCAGAGTCTAGTGGTTGAAGTAAAGTGAAGAAACCTAAAAATTTTCATCTCATTCAAAGGGAAATAGTAGTTGAGAATGAGCTATGCGCGGAATGGTTGATGACCAGTAAGTCATTAGTTCTAGAAGTGCTGGATGATCAGAAATGGGTAGAGTGCTTCTCAAATAACAATGGTCCTTATTATCCAAAGCTGGTAAAAGAATTCTATGTGTTTGTTTGTTTTGAGAGATCAGAAGTTGAGAACCGAATGATATCAGTAGTAAATGGCAATACAATATCTATTTCTTCTATTGAGTGGGATAAGTGCCTGAGAGTTCCACATAAAGGAGAGTTTGGGTATTTCTCAAAATCAATACCTCTTACTAGTAACATCTTTGAATATGAAGATCCTTTGGAATAATTAACAGGATATGGCACACCAAGAAAGTTAGTTGCTACATAAATGTATGGAGAGAACCAGTTACTATTCAAGTTCATCCAAATTGTGTTAAGTCCAAGAATAGGGGACATTGCAAATCTGGAATACCAAGATATTTATTTGCTACATCTGTTAATACATGGTGTTAAAGTGAATCTGTGTAGACTGTTAATGATTCAAATTGAAGATATGACCAGGCCAAAGTCAAAAAACCAACTCTCTATTCTTTGCAAATATAATTTCAGTTATGATCAAAGTGAAGGGAGTAGCTGAGTCTCAGGATGAGACAGTGGTGGTAAGGAACAATTTTTTCATCACAAGTACTATTTATAAATACATGAAGATCAATTGGAATCCGTGGAAAAGAGAATGGGTCAGTGATTATGAGAAGCTGTATGATAAGTTTAATCCTATGGATCATCCTTCTAGGCCTAAGGATGTGAGGGATCCAGGTCTAGGACCTGATGATGAGGAACCTCAGTATAGTGATGACACTGAAGATGAGGATACCTCTATAGCAGATGGAAGGGATCTAGAAGTTCCTCCAAGTCTAGTTTCTGAAGTTGTATCATATGGAAAAGAAACTATGTTGGGAGTAAGCAATGAAAAATCTCTTATTGATGAGGAAGACCAATTTGTTCCAGAGAATGAGGAAGATGTCCATGAAAGTGGAGAACATGTTTCTGATAGCTCAAATGAGAACACCTTGAGTTTGAGTCCATTGATTGGATGTACTGCTGTGCCTACAGAGGCTGTTCTTGTTAAATTAGATAGACCTACACCTATTCCTGAGGAGCCTCCTGCTATTGAATTGGAAATGGTTATGGAGAATTATTCTAAGGAAGAACGAGATGTTGAGGGTGCTATTTCTATTCATATACATGAGAATTCACAAATTGAGGGGTTTCATCCTACCAGACATAGTACTATTTCAGTTGCACATGAGATTGAAGACTGGACTGAAGACCGAGGTTTTGTAGTCTTTGGGTTCGACTATCCTGATTCAGAAGATGAGACACCCATCAATAGACCTCCTGTCACCTATAATCTTCTTTCTGACACTTTACCTGAGGATATAGTAAGAAAATATGATTTAAACCAGCTGAAGTCTGATCTCCAGGCTAGTTTTGTGGAAGAAATGAAAAGAATGGAAACCTCTTTAATATCTTCTATTCAGTCTGTGATGACTAAATCTATATTTGGTGTTTTGGATGAAGTCAAGACCTGCCAGAATAAAGTTTCAAGTTTGGTAGAAGATGTTTAATCTCTAAAGAAATCAGTTGTTTCTCTGGAATCTTATATGAGCTCTAAATCTCAAGCAGACAAGGACTTGGAATTTGTAAAAAGTGTGGTTAGACAAATGATATTAGTCTTTGAGGGATTTAAGACTTCCAAGGAACATCATGTAAGCACCCAGGACTCTCTTGTGAAAAATATCATAAGTGGGCTGACTAAATCCTTTAAGGAAACATTTTCCTTTACTATTTAACCTCAGATTTATACCAAGACTTCTTTGGATATTGATCAGATTCGAGCTGTGATGAGAGAAGATATTGGATAGTATTCTACCAGTGGCTCGATAGACTCTGCTACTTTGACCCAAGTGGTAACTACCACTAGGTATATAGGGAAAATGGTTCATAATTTCATGAGAGAGGCCACTACTTCCCAAAAATAGGTCAAAGACAAAGTGGATTTATATTTCCAAAGGATCTACACTAAGCATCAGTTGAACAATCATTTTAAGCTTTTGTTAGAGAACATGAAGCTGCCTCCAATCACTCAAGATTTCAAAGAACAAGTTAGCAAGCTGAGGGAGTTGACTCCTGCTCTAGATAAATTTATGGAGAACAAGGATGACTTTATTTTTGCTATGGAAAGAGGAGGAGGGATCATAATGGACTTTAGGAATCTGTTGCTGTCATTTTTTCATGTGGACAGTACTCTAATCATTGCACCTCCAGCTCTGCCTGACTCTGCCCAGTCTGCCTCCATTCATCAGATGACACCGGATCAAGCTATCATAAGCATGACACCATTGATTACTCTGAGGAGTACCCACTATAGGCCAGTAAGATTATCTATTGCTCAACCTCCAGTAGTGATTTCTGGAATTCCCAAGCCTTCTACTGAAGCTACCCAACCTGAGTCTACCTCCGAACCCAATTCCAAACCCAAAGTGGACATTCAGGAGGCGTATTAATTAGTGGCTAGGACATTTGATAGGAATCACTTGTATTATTTTTGGTTAAATTCCGTATTTCTATGTATTTTTTCCCCAATAAATACATATGATCTTATTCTATTTTACCTTATGTTACTTCTCTCATACTTTGTTTCCTCCTTTTTTCTAATCATAAAGGGGGAGAAAATTATAAATAAGGGGGAGAAATATGAGAACTATGAGAAATATGATCATAATATATATTAGAGCAATGAGAATAATATAGATTAATTTATACAAGGTGGAGAACTATGATATTAATAACCATTCTACTTTACCTGTGATACATTTGTTTTATAATTCTAGTACATTTGTTACCTTTGATACAATTGCATTTAATACTATAGAATATGATACTTTACTGATTATTTTGGATTATAATATCATAATTTTTGATTATCAAAAAGAGGGATATTGTTGACCTCACCTATTTTGATAATCCCAATTATGCTTTCATATGTTTTGATAATCTCAATTATGTTTCAATATGATTTGATGATCCCAAATAATTTTTATCGATATATTAATTCTTTCAATCTATGACATCCTACCATTGAGTTGATAAAATATTAAAATGATCATTGGAATTTTTTAATCAATGGTTATATACGTTTATACTTGTTTAGAAATGTTACTAACTCAATATGGATATGATTTGCATAGAACAGATAAGTATTAAGGGTTGAGTCACTAATACAGACCTACCGGTACATAGTATACTGATAAGTAAAGGTCACTGATAGACCAAGCTTCCTGTGACACAAGGTCACTGGTACAAATAGCTACCGATACAAATAGTCAGACAGCTACTGATACAAACAGACAGACAGCTACCGATACAAATAGACAGACAGAAAACTACCGATATAAAGTCCACCGATACAAATACAAAGTCCACCGATACAGACAGACAAAGTCCACTGATACAAGTCCACTGACACAAACAGAAAAATTCTGATACAAGTCTGCTGATATAGACTGACAGCTACCACTACAAAGTCTACTGATACAAGAATGCCGCCAGTACAAAGGAGCTACTGATGGAAAGAACTACCGATACATATATCTACTGTTATAAAGAGTAACAACTACCGACACAAGACATACTGACTCAATTCCACCGTTACAAGCTCACTGATACTAGGAGCTACCGATGGAAACCATTCACCATTTCTCTAAACCCTACTTATATTTGTTTATTTAGAAACGATCATATTTGATGTTTTTAATGAACCTGCTAATAATTAATGATAGTTGTTGTCATTTCAGGAATTGTACCTCGTACCCGTAAAAAGGTAATCATTACCATTGCCAGAGCTCAAGGTATAAAAGTAAGATCAAGATAATAAAGAAAAGGAGAGGAATATATGTGCAAGTGTGTGATACCTGAAGTGAAATTCATAAAGAAGAACACGAGAAGAAATCAAAGAACAATCATACACATCAAGCAGAAGTCTCAAAGAAGAAGCTCAATGTTACAAAGAATACTCTCTTACTCAAGATGAACTCCTACACTAGAAGTGAAGGAATAGAACCAAGACACTCTATTTTCCTTACAACTTCTAAATAAGGACTCAAAGCTTCATCTACATCAATCTGAGGAGTCCAGAGCTTCACTCACAATACATAGATCATTCTAAATTCATCTCAATTTGTTTAGCTCTATTGTGTTTCATTTATTCACATTTTGAGAAGTGTGTGAGCTCTGTTTTTTAGAAACACCAAATCCTGAGCATAATTGGAGGATATCTAAAATCCTCACTCAAATATTTTGAATCCTTTTAGTTCCCACTGTGGATAGTGGTAGAGGTCAAATGTGACCTGGACAGCCTTTGAGCTGCTGTTATTTTTTTCCCACGTATAATTGTGGTAGAGGTATGAAGACCTGGACAATCTGAGTACTCTTGAATACCCTGATCCATGGTGTAGATAAAAGTTTATATAAACTATTTGAGAGGACTAAGTCTCAACTTGAGTTTGAACCTCTTGGTTTAAACTGCTGTGCTTGTTTATTTTGTTTTAAACTATATTGAATATTCCACTGCTAATTACTATAAATACAAATCTATTTTAAAGTAACTTTGATAGTTAAACTAGAAAGTGTTTGTACTTATTATAAAGAATTAGGTTAGTTTCAAAAGCTAATCTAATCTTTAGATTAGATTAACTGAGAACTAATCAATATCTTGAGAACCTAACTGACCCTTTACTGTATTAAAAATTCACTACAACTTATATTGTTATATAAATTGGGGTATTTTTAATAGAAATATTTTTAACAGAAATTTTTAATTGGAACTCAATTCACCCCACTCTTGAGTATCCACTCCGACCAAAAAATAGGATGGGCCTGATCCAAACCATGTACTAGCATATTGTAGCCTAAATGAATTGAGTAAATCCCAGAACATTCCCCTATCCTGCAATTCTAATCAAAACCTATTCTAGGAATGAGATGAATATTGAAAATGAAATGACAATAAACCTCTTTTAACCAGATGTAGATCTTTCCCCGATCCCAATCCTACAACATATCATTGATCAGATCTCGCACCCTTGTATTATCGAATCCTGAGATAACAGAAGAGGAAATATTAAGGTTTTATCCATTTTCCATCCACATACCATTCCAATCATAACTTCTCCAAACATAGCCTCCCTCAAGAAGAAATTTATAACCACATATTATTCTCCACAAAAAACTTTCCCGCAGTCTTAGTAGTGATGCAAATATTCATAACGAGGAAAATATTTTTCATTAAAAACCTTTGAGAACAAGGAATTTGGATTGGAGAGAAGGAACCATCCTTTCTTCGATAGAAGTTACTCATTAAACAATTTGATATTCCTAAAGCCTATACCTCCACGGTACTTCAAAACACATAATTTATAAGAATACATCCAATGGGTGTTATTTTTTCCACCATGTGATCCCCACCAAAAGTTATCCAAACAAGAATAGATTTGATTAAATAGATATTTTGGAAATTTGAATATTTAAATAACATTAGATGGAATTTATTGAGTCACTGAATTAATGAGAACTTCCTTCCCAGCCTTGGATATCTTCCTCCTAGACTATAAGAAAATCAAAATTTCCATCATATATATAATTGAAGAAAACACTTGTTTCTTCGATCTACTAATAATGGTCAGGAGGCCCAGGTATTTTAGATACTTTTTGACCAGAGGGAAACCACACATCCACTGAAATTCCTCCCTATTTGCTTGTACCATGCCTTTACTAAAGAATAATTTTAACTTAAAAGGGTTAATACATTTCCCAAAATCCCTTTAAAATATCTTAATGATTTTAAAAACTAAACTGCACTCTTGTAGGGTAGAATGAGAAAATAGAAGACTATCATCTGCCAAGAAGAGATTAGAGACATGGGTGCCATTTTGATAAACCTTAGCACTATAGATAACTCCTTGCTCCATCGCATTCAAAATGATATGATAAAAAATGGAATCCACTAGAAAGAAAAGATATGACAAGAGTGGATCCCCTTACCACAAACCTATTGAGGGCTAAAAATTATATGAGGGGGCCACATTAATATTAATTTAGAAAGAGAGATTCAGAACACAATTCATGATATTAATGATTAATTTCCTCCCAAATCCCAACCTAGAAAGAACACGTTCAAGAAAAGTCCATTCAAATACATCATAAGCTTTCATCATATCTAATTTCATTTCCATAATGCCGTTTTTGGATGAAGATTGATTTTTCATAAAATGGAATAATTCATATGCAATGGATGAATTGTGAGTAATAGATCTCCATGGGATGAAATCACTTTTATTTTTAGTAACAAGTTGTGGGAGGGAATATATAAGTTTGTCCACCAAAATAATGGAAAAGATTTTGTAAATGACATTTCTCAAACAGATTGTAAGAAATGGTTTATTCTAATTGAATAGCCAATTTATTCAAATTCTAGATTGAAATTTTGATCACTTAAACCAATCTCACGAACATCACTTATATTAAATTTTCAAACTAAAAATATGTATAGAATTTAACACTTTTAAATAACATAATTTATGTTTCAATAATATTATTTTCATGAATTTTATACTGAATATTTAAAAATAGAGAGAGAGGATTTTGCGTGTTGATCTTCCCGTAGATATAAAAAAATCCATTTGTTTTATTTAGATTAATCTAATTTATTTATAATTATCTCATTTTCTAGCTTAGAATTTTTGAAATTCCTTACAAGAAATAATTAAATAAAGATAAAATGAAATTAGATTTAATGGATTTAGATATTATTATAAATATGGGTTCCAAATTAAAGAACCATATTTGATCATAAATAATTAAACTTTCCCCAATGAACTCTCAATCTATGATGGTGCACTCATTATAAAGGGATATTATAAAACCTATATTTTACAATAGTTAACCAAAAAGATTAATTTATAGAGTTTTTTAGGTTAAAATATGATTTTTTATATTTTAATAGTTAAATAAAAATATCACTACACCCATTAAAAACTCAAACACAATTATTTTTAAAAAAAATTATTATCAATAAGGAAATTCTTTATTCCAAAATGAATGAATATGTTTGTTTTCTAATCAAAATATTGTTTAAGATATAATAATAGTTTTACCCTAGTCAACTAAAAATTAATATTCCTTATAAAAATAATTTTTGTGTTTAACTAAATCATTATAAGATCTCAATGAATTGAAATTAATTTTAAAATTTTCATTAGAACACAAAATGAAAATCAATATACAATTTCAAGAAATTTAATTCTCAGAAAAAAATTGTTTTATCATTGCTTACATGGATATAATAAATAACAAAGGAAATAATATGATATCTCATAAAATGTATTAGCCTTCCATGTTGTACATTGTGATATATATATATATATATACCTCACTCTAATGTATATATATATTTTCTTTGGAATATATCAATAACTTTAATACTATTGTGAAATCCTTAATCAAATTATTTACTACCCTTTTCCATACTTAATATTTTTGATTGTGAGAGTGGGTATCCTATAGAAAACTTAAATCACAATTTTTATTACTATATCTTGTATATTGAGAGTTATGCATGATTGTATTTTACCATATGTGTGTTATTACTTTTGTGTAAACTATTTAAATATAAATTTCCCTATATTATTTATCATATCAAAATGTTAAATTAGTTCCCAGTAGTAACAAGAAACTTATGATATCCTGACAATAATATTAAACATGTGTCATATGGTTTTAGATATATCATACTGATGAAAAAAAGATGACGTTGTACTATTAGGTGTTGAGATATCATAACAATTGACACCTCTTCTCATGAAGTTCACACATTGTGATCTCGAGTAGTATAGATCACGACAACTGATTGGATAATAGAAACACAATATGTCTTGGGTGTCATTGGATGTTCCATTGTATGAGAATGTGTAACGGTCTCTCGAATTTATATCATCATTAATGTATATAATTTAATCACATACATTGATTCATCATGAAAACCATGAAAAATAATATTTTTTTTGAGTTATCTTGCACTGGGTTCTTGAGAGAAATTTAGTTTCACATAAAATTAGTTCTTTATTTTATCTAGAATTTAGAGAGTATAGCTGGAAACCTAGATCACCTCTCCATGATTCCTTATATCATTAGATTTATTTGAAGTCTCAAATTATAGTAAATAATATGGTATTAGAGAAAATATATTTATTTTAAATGTAGAAAATAATAAAAACTATTATATTGAATTGGGAAATTATATAAAGAGAAATGTTTATCTAATTGAGTAAGTGTTCATTTATACTTAACCATCATTGTTCTTAAAGGATATAGCTTTGAAAATATATTCCTTGATATATTAAACCTAAAACTAGTATATTAGATGATATCATTATATGATACCTCATAAGATTCAATTGGAAACGTGGATTTTTTCTAACAACCATAATTATGGAAAAAATATCATTTAATGGAATTTTATTATTGAAATTTTTCAAAAAAATTCTAAATGTTTTAATTTCAATTTTTATCATTTATTTTTAGTAACCATGAATAATTCATGATAGTTAATTATAAATTAAATGGGGTTTAAAAACCCTGACTAATTCATAATGGTATATTAAAAACCAATATTATTCACATGAGAGTGTCATAATAGAGTTCCATTCACCAAGGCCACCTAGATTAGACACAGTAGGGAATAATTACCCCATATTATACCCACTATGTCCTCTAATGGCATGATTCAAATATATATCCCTCATTTTAAGGCCTCTTAATTAGTCTTAGAATATCCCAAAAGAATTTTCTAAGACTCTTAAGCTCGAATGAACTCACTACTATGTGGTATCTATATGGACGTCCTATTGGGTGTAATCCCTAACAGTGTCCCCATTGATTTTCTTATCCCTATGGATTATCAATGATCAAAAAATAAAATGATCCATAAATATTTCATATTACCCATCATGTATGTTTATTATAAACCAATTTTGATTTAAAAATAAATTACTAATTTAGGAAGGTTTATTAAAAACCACTGCCAGTTTCACATGAGATTCCTATAAGTGGAGAATACATCTAGAACACCATGATTAACCCCAATAGGTGGTTATTTACCAATATTATTACCACTATGGCCCCTAAATATCATTTTTTATAATATAAAGTTCCTTTTCACTTTGGTCTCTTAATTGGGTATGGACAATTCCCAAAATACTTTTACCACACTCTATCTTGAATCAACCAGCTACTAAGTAGAATATATATAGACATCCTAGGTGTATGACCCAAACATATCCTCCTTAATGATCACATACCTATAAAAAAATAATTATAAAAAAAATACCGTGCACCATATATATGACCTATGAATAATCAGGGTAGTTTAATATTAACCACCACATGTTTAAAAAACTGCTTGTAATTTTTTCTAGTATATTAATTTATACTCACAGTCACCCAATAGAATCCTAATAGAATTCCATTATTCTATACCACTAATATCAACCACGCTATGGTTTTATGATTCTAACTTATTCTCCAAATAACATAAATTCAATATAAATTCCACATCTACTCAGGTCTCCCAATTAGGCTAAGAAAATTTCCCAAAAGGAATTATTGACACTCTTAACTCGATTCAACCTTCTAGTAAGTGGCTATATCCAGAAAATTAACTATGTTTAAGAAATTAACATTTAATAATTAATGATTTTAACCCTATAAATTATTAATGATCCATAAATATTGTGATATATAAATATGACCAATGAACTATCTATTTAATTTATTATAAACTAACATGGACTAAACCCCCCCACTAATTCATAATGGTTTATAAAAATAATTTAAATTCATCTAGAAGTAGATTAATAGGGATCCATTCACCCTTACCATCCTTATTAACCACATTATGGTGTCATTAAACTATCTTATACCCACCATAGTCCCCAATAACATGAGGCCAATACATATGCCTCACTTACTCAGGTCTTGAAATCGACCTAAGGAAATTTATGAAATGAACTTGTCTATAATATTATCTTTAATTATCCCACTATTGAGTTTCATTTATCCCATCCTCCTATTAGGTGTATGAATCAAAAAATTTCTCATTTATTATTATAGGACCTAAGGAGGGATATGATTGATACTGGGGGGGATTAGTATTGGTCCTTTTTAATGATAAAATAATTATTCTATCCTTTTGTCCTTTTTACCATTGATTTACTTTTCTTATCTATGGTATTATATTAAAAAACACAAAAACACACAAAAAATGCAAAATCATTTACACGGTTTACCTCTCAATATGAGAAGGATAATCCTTGGCATCATCTCATAAAAAATGGTCACACAAAAAACTATTATAAGCCCATGAGTATTAAAATATTTCTTCCTGAAAATGTAGAGTGTGTATTCAACACACTTGTTTTGTGAATCTCATACTCAGGTACAATCTATAAATTTATAATTTTTTTTATAAGAAAAAATAATATATTCGAACTCCACTATAGAATGACTTATTACTATTGATGTGTTGCTAATTATTTTTCTTCACTTATACCACAGAAAGTCTCTTCATCTTGTTTGTTTTTAAAAAACATATTATTATTATCTTAAAAATTCATTTATTATACTTATTCTTAGAAAATAGGAGTTCACATACCTATTCTTCTCTCTATGAACTTCACATCTAACTCAACCAATTATTCTCCTTCTTCACATTCTTCTATATATTAAAATAGATATGCATAGTTCTTTCTCCTCTTATCACATATTCTTTCTTTATTATTTTGGGGATAATAGAATTTAATATATATCCTTATTCTTCAAAGAATATTTATGATATATGTTAATGACCATATTTATCTCTATCTTTACTTCTTCAATACAAGAAAATATTCCCCTGATCATTTTCATCAGATCAGCAATTCTTCACACATAATTTCTACACCCATTTTTTCAATATCCTACAAAATACATGTATAATATAAAATTAATAAATACAAAATTGATTTATCTTTGACATGTTATTATTTACCTTATTTTTCCCCTTGATATATTTTTCATAACTAAATGTAACCAAAATAAGTTATTCTTTCTTTTAATTCAGTCAGAATGATTCCCAAATTATCTTTTCATTATTTCTAGATATTATTTGCTATAAAATATCCTAGAAATATAATTCATTACTATGAAATGAATTATAATCCATATATCATGATTATATTAATTGGAGTCTTGACATAGTTTCATTATAATAATTATTTCATCCATAACTTCTTCATTTAAATTCCAAATGGACTCTGGTATTTTTCCAATAGTTTCTTTTTCCATTTTTTAATAACCACAAAATTTCCATATTTATTATATTTTCATGAAAACATATATCATATTTTGTCATGTATAAATTCATAAAATAGTCATATATGTATAATTTCCTAAGTTTCATGAATCACTTATGTGGTTCAATACTCTTTTTCAATAAAACAACTATGTGAAACAATCAACTACATTGCTAAAAATTACAATGTGACAAAATTAGAAATGTTTCTAAAAAATCTATGTGAATAAATCAGATAAGTCTTTAAAAATGGATAATTAAATCAATAGGAAATGTAAATAAAAATGGATATATGAATCAATAAGTTATGTCACTAAAAATAACCATGTGAAATAATTGGATTTTTTGCTAAAAATGGCTATATGAATCAATATGATACATCACTAAAACCAATTATCTCACCATTTGGCTATGTGTATCACCTACAAGACCATTTTTTATTTGTATAAATGTACTCTAAACTCCCCGAAAATATTCGTCCTCATGCATATTTCTTATATATTCCTTCAAACTTAATTCAAGAACACTTTTCTAGAATCATGATAAATTTAACTTGATATTGAAACACTAGAAGAGAAATTTAGTTTGAATCAACTAATTTGAATAAAACATCCTTATTTTTTCTACAATGTGAGTCCTAAATCACTTCACCCACGTGTGTGTGTCAATTCTTTGAATAAACTAATTTGAATAAAAAATTCTTATTTTTTCTATAATGGGAGTCCAAAATCACTTCACCCACGTGTGTGTATCAATTCACCTTTATGTGGTCACTTTTTTATGGGCACTTGAACTACTATTCCTATCCACATTTCATCTTAAAGTCACTTGTTCATAGTCAAATAACCCACCGTGCATGTCCATATTCTATAGTCCAGTCACCTGATCATGGTTACTTAACCTACCCTACATGTACACATTTCTTCATCATATTTATAAATGATTAAATATTTGAAAAAAAATGGGTGTAAATCCTTCAGTTATAATCTTCCATGAATATTTGATAAGCATGAACCTACTTTTTTTGTTCCCTGTATTTAATATGATTGGGTTATCCAACAACCTCCAAGCATAGTAACAACTTATTCAACATATATAGACATCACTTTGATAAAAAATAGAACTTATACAAATTTGACTCAATAATATTTACATTATTATTTTTTAGTCAATACCCATATTGAAATGATATGTAAATATTTCTCATACTCTCCCCCTTTTTATCAAGAATTAATTTCAATTTATCTCCCACATATTGATAAGAAGTAAGATTTTATTCAAAAAAGTGGTCTCAATTTATACATAAAAGTTATCCATAAACCATTCCAACCTAATTCCACATGATCCATGCTTAGTGAAACAAATAGGGTTTGATCTAGAAAAAAAGTTGTCCCTTTGTAAAATAAATGCTAAAAAATAAAACGATAACTCAAAATATTTTCTTCAAGGGTGGCCAATTATTTTTCTGGTTGGGACACTAATTTTGATAAACAATTTCCATATAAAAAATCTGCACTCACTTTAACAAATATATTAAAACATTCAAGTAAAAAAATATGATTGGAAAATAGAATTGTAAATAATTCATACTTCTATTTTTAATTTAATTGATAAATATAATTTTCTACTTTTTATTTTGGGATCTGATTTTGTTTATCAATGGTAAGAGAGTTAAGAAATAATAATTTTTAATGAAATTAAATTTATACTCTTTCTATATAGATCAGATTTATATGAGACAAATAATTATAATAGTTTCTTCTTCATGTGTCTCACTATAAAGGTGAACACTCTTTTATTTCTTCCTAATAGTAAATCTATTTAAGAAGGATTTCAAGATGTTACAATATATAGAATAAACCAAAATTTATCTTTTACTTGTGGATATCTAGATTTGAAAACTTCAAAAACTTAACCAAGGATGATATTATCCATTGCATGTTCATCAACATAGAATATATAAGATAAATCATTAATGGTATCTTCTCTATGATTCCTATTTAGGATATTATTTCACACTCTTCCACTTCATCAAAGATGATACTATATCATATTTATACTTGATTATAAAATGTAAAATCATTCAATGATAGTGAAATACTTATCTTTTCATGAAGAATTGGTCACACTCACCACTTCTCATTCCCTCCCCCATGAATC
Organism: Viscum album; assembly: GCA_963277665.1. Lineage (NCBI taxonomy): Eukaryota > Viridiplantae > Streptophyta > Magnoliopsida > Santalales > Viscaceae > Viscum > Viscum album. The sequence continues at coordinate 1,329,917,477 of OY728159.1, forward strand.
AATTATTAACTGTCAATTATTTTCATTTTAAGTTTAAATACAATACAAAATGATTAGGTTAATATGGTGGGACTTCTTGATCTTCAATGTGAAATGTAGGTTCAATATTTTCTTAACCATGTTGCTCAATTTCCTTTAGTATTCATGATTCTAAATTAGTTTTCCAAACCTGAATTAGTCTTTGTTATCTTGGGCCTCATCACACCTTCCATTTCATTATGTGAGATGGTTCTTATTTATTTTCCACCAAATCATATGAATCTTTTGATGAAGTATTTTTTGTCTTCATGGATTTTTATTATAATGATATATTTGTTAATCATTAATTTAAAATGTGTCCACAAATTGTTCATCACTCACACAAAACATAATTAAGACAAGTTTTGTCATTTTTTGATATCCTCCCTTGAAATTAAACTTGTTCATGTGAAATTTATTTTTTACCTTTATCACTAGCCTTTTATTGTGATTCTAACAACTTTCTTGCTCTCTCCAAATCTACCAGAAAAAAAAGATTTTCCTTTGGTATACTAGTAGATTTATTATATTTTTCACATGTATTTTCATGAGTTATTTCTTCGCATACATATTATGAGATGTACAACTCCTCTTGAAAATATTTTTGGACTTATTTAGAATATACTCTTTATTATGCATTGTGTCCAGGGATGACTTCTTATGAAACTTTTTAGGTGTAATATGTTTTTAAAAATTATTCTGATTTATACCTTAGGTATGTTCTTCAATAATATATGGTCTTCCCTTTTAATATTCATTGATATATAATGATATGTACATGCATCTCTTTTGTGACCACTACCACTAACAACAACACATAACTAGTTGAGGGTATCAATTATTTTTGGTATAGATAGATTTTCATAGGATTTGCTTATTTCGTCTTCACCATATTCATCACCCATGATAGAGCATTCCATTGTGATTTATAATTTAAAATATTATAAAAATAATACAATGTATAATTCCAGAACCTATTACAGTACCAAAAAACACAAAAAAACCATGATATTATCTTATCGTCTTCATCATGACCATAATTTCCAATATAATCAGAATGTTTTTTTTGTATTCTACACCATCTTTTGGGATATTCTAGGGGAAATAACTTCTACAATTATTATTTCCCGCATGTTCATAATCATATAATCTTCTTAATTTATCAACACTTGTAATTATAGATAATGTTTAAATAAAATTTTACTATTTGTATAAAAATATTTAGAAAAATTATTACAACTAGATATTGATGGTAAATTTTTCATCACAGTTACTTGAGAGAAATAATAAAATGATTTCATGATACCTTATTCAATTAATAATGGTATTTTATCATGATAATTCTCCTTGTAATTTTCTTTGATAGCAGATACATATTCCTTTAACTATAAATTCTTAATATGTGTCTTAGCACTATTCAATTAAAGACAATTTTTATTGAGTGATTAATTATGATCTTTAACCAATGTATATATCACTTCACAACCCTTTATTATCTTAAAAACACCCTCTTCATGGACAATAACCTTCTCTTACAGAAAATTCAAGGTCCTTAATTCTATTGGATTTAAAATCCAATTGCATATTCTGGATATAAATGTTGTTTTTCAGGTTTTCTCCCTATTCATTGATATTATTATAAACTATTTAGTGGAATCATACTTCTCTTGGATTATGTTGAGACACTCTTCTTAAAAATTGGAGTATCTCTCTTAAAGTTCCATATACTCATCTTCTTTGACAATAACTTGTTTCAAGAGATTTATACATGTTAATTATCTGTCTCTCAAATATTTCTCCAAGTTATCTGTATATCCTTTATTTTGAGTGATATATTCCTAAAATATTTAAAAAATTACATAGATAATAGAAAATAATTATTTGGGAGAATAATTCACCATTAATTTTAATTCTTTAATAGACAAATCTATTTAAATATGGTCCCAGTCACTGAATTCTTCATCTTGTGTATAATTTAAAAAATATTTTCCACTTACCTTAAGATCATGTGAGTAAATTAATCCCTTTGAGGTAGAAATATCGTACATATCATTTATGGAACAGAAAACTAAATGGTATTCTTCTTTTATGATGGATCTGACTTCATTTCTTACAGTACTTAAAACATCATTCTATTTTGATAATTGGGAAAACTTATATATATATTTTTTCCTGTTATTTGTCATATTCATCAAAGTCTTGGTAGAAAATAACTTTTAATAAGAAGTTGAAATAAATTCTCCAAAATTTGGTTTCATTATAATATCATGAATGAAACATTACATCTTTATAGGGAACAATTTTAGATTGATAATCTAAAAGAGTCCAACCTCACTCTAATACCATTTTTATGATTCAAGTAGGGATACGATTGACAATGGGGGGGGGGGGTGAATAAGTATTGATTATTTTTAGTAAAAAATTTATACTTTTATCATTTTATCCCTTGTCTTATATATCTATCAATGGTTAATGTTAATTGATTCTCTAGTTTTATCTATCATAAATTTTATTCTTTTTAGAAGAAAAACCAAACACACACACACAAAAAATGAATAATGATTTATAATTTTCACCTCTCTACATGAGAAGGATGATATATGATGTGATATAGAAAAACCTCAGGCCAAAAAACCCAATAAAAATACCTATGATCATTAAACTATTGTCTCTTAATAGTGTATAATTTATAACCCATAAACTTCTTTATTTCATCCCACACTTAGGTATATATCGTAACCTTAAAATTTAATTTAAGGGAAATAATAATATATTATAACTCTAATTTAGAATGTTGTCTTATTGTTTATGTGTTTCTATTCTCCCTTCTTCCTTTTCACAATAGAACATATCTTACTGTTGTTTTTATGCATACCAATTCACACAACTTCGTCTTCTCTTAAAACGTGTTTTATTATTCTTCTTCTATGTAAAAAGGAGTGCACATATATATTTTTCTCTCTATAAAGTTAACAATTAACTCATCCAATATTTCTTATTCTCCTACTTCTTCCTTTAAAAATAGATATTCATAGTGTTTTCCACACTTATCCATTATTCTTTATTTCTTATTTGGTTAATAATAGACTTAATTGTATATAATTCTTCTCCATCCACTCTTTAGGAAGTATTTTCATGGCTAGAGTTACCTCAATCTTTTTTTCTTTGATAGAAAAAGATATTCTCTTGAGAATCTATATCATATCCAAAATTCTTCACATAAAATTTCAATTAACATTTTTTAAATATATATATATATATAGGATAATTATGAAATATTGTCGTGTACACTCTTAAAAATATTTATAACTAAGTTCAACATAGGGACTGACCTTGGTTGCTCTCTTGAAAAGCTATTATGGTCAAACACTCACTACTTATAATCCATTTTTTAATATTTTTTATGAATGAAATAAAATGAATAGAAATGATATTTGTGAATTGAAAATGAAAAATTAAAATTAAACATGCAAATATAATGAAAAAAGAATGAATGTAAACAAAATTATTTTAGGAGAAAGGAGAAATTCCTGAGAGAATCACCCCGAGTGAACCTTCACTGTCTCTTAATTAGTTTCAAATTTTCCTAATTAAAACACTGAATTATTTGTGTGACCATCATCCTATTCATATGGTTTGGAATATTGGGCTCTCTCAACGATCTTATAAGATACTACACATCCAAATACTCAATTGAGTAAAAATATTTTATAAGCGAATGCTAAGCCTTAGGTGGAAAGTGGAGACACAAAGGCGCCTTGGACACTAAGATACACTTGGCCTAAATATAAATAAATAAGAAAAAATATGAATGAATTTTTAAATACTTGGGTTCATAACTAGATTACTCCCTCAAGAACTTTCTCAAGTTAGCTACTCATTATCATGAGCATAAGAGTTCATAGTTAAGAAGAAAATGGGGGAAGAAACAAAAGAGAGAAAGAATAAAAGAGAAAGGAAAAAACTAAAATTAAAACATTAAATTAAATTACAGAATGAAAAGGTAAGAAAATACAAGACTACAATACATAAAATGGCCAACAAAGTCTTTTCCTAAGTTTCCAACACTTTGAGAAGAAGAAGGTGTAAATTTTATTGACAAAGGAGAGAAATATTTGGCTCCAAATCTTTCAATAGAATATAGGCATGTGGAGTCCATATTAAATGACTGAATTATTAAACTGATACTTCTTTAAAGTTGTTCTAAACTATGTCCTCTATCGAATCACGAAATTAATCATTATTGTCTAAGAAATTAAGTATTTATGGATGTTTTACTAATGATATTTTATATGCCGAGGCTGACTATTTGTATTCCAACTAATCCAAATTACTATGAATTAATGGACTTTAAGACGAATTAATAAAGCATGGGAAACTTAATTAAAGTTATTCCACATAATGTTTTATTAATTAATGATGAATTTCAACTCAATTGGTTGGGAATTTTATGAGATATGGTCCCAACAATTACATTCTCTAGATTTGTACACAGTTTTTGAGGCCAGACTTATGTACTGGATTTTCGTTGAAATAAAACTTCAGTGGGATTAAATAAGATAAAATTCAGAATAAAATAATTCAAAATATTTACTCTATTAGATAAAAATAATGACAACTATAGAGTCAATTTCTCCTTTACACAATCTTCTCTCACATATTTACCGCCATGATTTATTCTTTTGAACTGTACATAAAGAAAAGAATTTTTCTTCCTTTTAATTCAGTCATAACGAAACTCAAATAATTTTCTCATTAATTGTGGATATTATTTTATATATAATATAATATAATTACTCTTTATAACCATAGAATGAATCATGATATAGATATTGTGATTATCTTCATTGATGGCTCGACTTAGTTACATCATCATGCTTATTTATTCCATCACTTCTTTATTTAAATACCCCAAGGTTTCGTGTATTGTTCCGTTTTTTATTTACATGGGTTTTAATAACATTAATATTTCTATCCTCATTATATTTACATGAAAAAAATCTATCCCACATAAATATGTATACATTATAGAATATTCGAATATGTCTAATCACATATGGGTTAGGAATCACATACATGGAACAATTATCTTCATCACAAAAAACATCTATTTGAAATAATTGGCTATGTCACTGAAAATGGATATGTGAATCAATTGGATATATCTCTAAAACATATAAATGAATCAATCATATACTTTACTAAAAATGGATATGTGAGAAAATAAACTATTTTACTGAAATTGGATATGTGAATCAATTATCTACATCGCTGAAAACAACCACATGACTCAATCGGCTATATGAACATTCAGCCACATGGATCACCAATATGGAAATTCTTTAGTTATTAAAATGTACACTACACTTCCCTAACATCCTATTCCTCATGTATATTCCTCCCTATTTCTTTAGAACTCTATTCAAGAACACTTTACTTGAATCATGATAATTTTAACATGATATTTATACACTAGAAAAGAACTTCAATTTTTATCGATTGATTTGAATAAAACATTCTTCTTCTATTTGTTGAGGGAGTTAACAATCACTTCACCTACCATGTGTGTCAACACTCCTTTATGTGGTTTATTTTTAATATTCACTTTACCTACAATGTGTTTCCACATTTCTCCATTTGATATATTTATCGTGGTCACTTGACCTACCGTGCGTGTCCACATTTATTCATGCAATCACTTGCTCATAGTTAGATGAACTACCACATGTGTCCACATTTCTTCATCATCCATGTATATATTTAATTCTCTTAAAACAATATGGACAGATATTTTTCAAACCTAATATTCCAAAAATATTTGATAGGAATGAAACAACTTCTTGGGATCCCTTTATTCACTATTCTTTAGTTATCGAACAACCACAAAGAATTGAAACAAATTCTTATGAATATATTTACATCACTATAAAAATAAGTAAAAATTCTTAAAAGTGGACTCAAAATTATCCACCTTTTTATTTATTGGTCAATACCTATATATAAATGATATATCAATATGTGTCATACTCTCCCCCTTTCATATCACACTTTCGGCTAACTTACCCTGATATTGGTATGAAATAAGATTTTATAAAAATTAGTATTTGTTCATATAGATTAAATTTATATAAACAATTTCACTCTAAGTATATATGATCCATGCTCATTGTATAAAACTATAGGGTTTGATCTAAACAATAAAGTTATCCATTATGAAATTAAATGATAGAAAATGAAATAAGAACTCACAATCATGTCTTCAAGGGTGTAAAATTATATTATTAGCTGAGGAAAATGATGGATACCTATTTAAATTAAAAAATAACAACTTGAAAATCTATCTTTCACATAAAAAAATTAAAAACATGCATGTAAAAAAACATGATTTGGAAACATCCTTGGAACTTATTCATCTGTCAATTTTTTAGGTCATTGATAAAAATAAATTTCTACCTATTTATTTTGGAGTAATATATTTTTATTATAGCTGAGAGATACATAACTTGTTAATGATATTCCCTTTAAGAAATTTCCAATATAATTATTTTTCTTAGAAAAAAATTCTGACAACTTCTACTTCAATTACCTTATCCTCAAGGGAAACAGTCCTCAATATCTTTATAATGGTGAATCTCCCCAATAATTAATTTAAATATATTAAAATATAGATAATAAACTAAAAAGGATATTTAATTTTCGGCTATATATATTTGAAAACTTACAAAAACTCACCAAGGATGAACTTCTTTACTACTTGTTCATCCATATACCTAATATAATATTAGGCTAATATGGTGTCCACTCTATCCTTGATATATAGGATCTGACAAAAGACTCATAAAATTTATAAAATATTATCCACTATCATATTTATACTTGAATATGAATGGATAAATATTTCAATGATGGATAATTATTCACATTTTTTGTTTAAAATTGATAGCACTCATTACTTCTCAAGTTATCCCCTTGAGTCCAAGTTTCACCTTCAAGTCCATGAATTATAGGTGAAAATAGAATAGAAAACAATTATGTGAATAATGTGGTCCTTATTAATACTCAATGTGAATTACAGGTTTGAGATTTTCTAAACCATGTTTCTCCATTTTATCCAATATTCATGCTTCCATGTCAATTTTTTAAATATTATTTGTCCTTCGGTATCATGGATATCATCTCACATTTAATTTAATTATGTTATATAGATGTTCTTTATTTATAAATAAAACCATATGAGTCTTTTAATGTAGTATTAATTATCTTCCAATATTCATCTTATAATAGAATTTTTTTAAAAATCGTTTGGATGTGTGTACAAATTTATTTAATCTCTCACAAAATAATTATCTAACAAAAGTGTTGTCATTTTATAACAATCCCTTATAAAATTTAACTTCTTCATGTGAAATTTATTTATATGTGTTTTACTATCCTTTTTTTATGCTCCTTCTAAATTCTTTAATATCTCCAAATATACCTGAAAAACCAAAAGAATGTCTATGGGTTTACTAGAAAGTTTATTATAGTTTCCAAATGGATTATCATGAATTAATTTCTTCACATCCTTCCTCTAATATGTATCACTCATCTTGACAATATTCTTGGGCATATTTTATATATTCTTTTTATTGTTCATTGAATCTTAGGATGACTTATTTTGAAACTTCTTGGAACAATCTAATTTTAAATGTTCTTAAAAATTATACCAAAGGATACATATTCAATCTTATATTGTATTATATTTTCATTATTATTTGATACATGATGAGATGTACATACATCACTTTTATGACCACTACCAGTGCCAACATCATAGAACTCTTTCAGATAAACAAATATATTTGATGTAGATAGATTTTTCATAGGATATGATTATTGAATCTTCCTTACCTTATTTATACTTAATATTTTATTACTTTTTGATTTATAAATTATGTGGTTGTACAAATAATATAATGAAAAATGTTTGATCCTATTGCTGAACTAACCAAGAACTGAAAACCCTAATCTTAATTTATTTAATTTATATTGTCTATAATTTCCTATATAATCATTATATATTTTTTGGGTATTCTTTACCTCATGTTGGGATCTTCCTGGGGAACCAACTCCTACAATTCTTCTTTTTACAATGGACTTGGTGGTAGGATATTATTAATTTTTACTCATATATTTTTGTAATAAAGTTTCCTTAAACCTGTACTTTTTTTAGAAATAGATTTAGAAAAATTATTACATTGTGATATGTATGTACCATTTTCATTATGGATTCTTGAGATAAATCATAAAATGATGTAATTATCCCTTTTTAACTTAATATATAACTTTTTTAATTAGAAAACTTCTAATATTTTTCAATAATAGTAGCTGTATTATCCTATAATTGTTAAGACTTAATACGTTTCATAAGATTTTCTAGTTTAATCATAAATTTAATACACTTTATATTGAGTGATTTTATATGACCATAAACTAGTGAAAATATCTCTTCACAACTCATTATTATCACATGAAAAACCTATTTCTTTCCAAATATCTTTATATGAAAAAAAGATTCAATCTCTTTGATTGTTTATAATTAATTTTCAAGAGTAATGCTCTTTTTTCATTTTTGTTATAATACATAAATATTATTCTAAAAATATTAAATGAAATCATACTTATATTGGATTGTGATGAGATAATCATATTAAAATTTGGATCAGCTCACTTCAATCTACATATAAAAATTATCTTTGACTATAACTTATTTTGAGAGATTTATAAAATTTAGAGATATTTCCCTTATAACTTCCTACAAGTTATATATCTCCCCTTCAAGTTGACTGATCTATTCTTTCATGCTTTCCAAAATTCCATAGATAATAGATACTAATTATTTGGTAAACAAATATATCATATCCCTGATATATGATCACACTCACTTGATACATTTTCTTATGGATTGTTTAAACCAAAAATTTCACTTTCCTTAGGATCACATGAATAAGTTGAACCTTTTGAGGTATGAATGTTGACCATATACATTATATTACACAAAAACACATTTTTTCTCCCTCTAATATGGATCTGAATTCCCCATTGAAGCACTAAAAAATTCTTCGTCTTTTGATCGGAGGGAACAATTATTCTGCAAAACACCCTTAGATTTTAAAATAAGAACATTTTATTTGATATCATATGTGACAAAAAACCAATATTAGAAGAAAATACCACACCCCAATGATTTATGATAGAATTTTTTTAAATAAAATTAAATCACATTAATAGATTCAATTAGATGTAACACTGAGTTTAGCTTGCATTACACACAACATCGAGTTTAAACAAAATGTGAAATATTATTAAGATATTATTATTTAATATAATAGTTATCACCTTGAAATTAGAATGAAGGGTATGAATAGTGACAAATATATTATGAAAATTATGGTTATCTATTTATTAGAAATAAAATAATAATAATTAAATATAAAAAGAAATGTTTTCTGGAAAATTATATTTGTCTAAAAGACGGTTTAATTATGATTTGAACACATAATTTATAACTAATACTTAGCACTATTAGAAAATATATTTTAAAAAATAAACATTATTTTTAAATTAATTATATAAAAGTTATATTAGGATTATTTGTTTGTGATTGTTTTTTAAAATATTTCATTTTTTATGAATAATTAAAATAATGAATTTTAATTGAAAAATGTTATTTTGTTTAAATTATTTATAAAATTAAATGATATTTTTTTTGGATTTATTGTAAAATAAAGTCAATTATTTATAAACTAATACGATTTTTTAAATTTTAATCATTTTACTATTGAATCTTGATTAAAAAATATTATAGGCTATTGAATATTTTATCTTAAAAACCCACTTTTCATCACGTTTGTGAGATTAATTTTAAATTTAAATTTTCTATTTATGTGAATTTAATTTAGAAAAAAAGATTACATATTTTTAATTCAAATAAATTTATAATGTCTAATATGGTCATATAAATTTTTTCCCAAAATTAGAAGTCAAAAAAGTAAAAATTAATTACCATAGTTAACGTAAAGATGGATTTACCGGGGGATAAACTAAGAAGATAAGGGTTGAAAAAGACCTAAAAACTTTTCCAACACCCTTTTTAAGGAACTATTTCCACCTTATTTCTTCTGGGTTCAATAATGGCCCATTCCAAAAGCTTTTTCATGATAAAAATGTTGGAATTATTGAATCTTTAAAAAAAAATTCAAGTTTTCCACTCAACTCACATATTAAAGGCCACCCCTATCCTCTCATCTTCACACCTTCAAACCTCCTTTATTAAGAAAATACCTTCCCAAATAAATTCATAATTTTTCTCCTATAATCATAGAAACCGTATTTTGGGTGGAAATCCACCATAAGATGACTTTAGTCCAAACCTAATGAGGATATCCAAAGATGAGGTAATGTTCTTCAACGAGCATCTTTATTTTATTTATTTTTCCACATCCATAAATTAGTTTTAAAACCTTATGTTATAATATAATAATTATATCCCATATGATTGGATATTTTTTATAAAAAATTAATTACATACAATAAACTCCACTTCCATCAATTGTGTTATGAAATGTGTACGAAGAACTACCGCCTTGTGAACCGATGTCATTCTTTCATCCATTACCACCTTTCAAGGAAGGGTATGCTGATGGATATAAAGTATATATATGATATTTATAATTTTTTTATAACTATGGAGTCATTATACCATATATATCTCTATTAAATTCCATTCTGTAGGATATATGATAATGTCACTCGTGTGTACACTAGACTAACGCCTTGCGAAGCAATGCGATTCGTCTTTCAATAACACCTCACAGGGAAGGATATAAGGATACATTTAATTATTAAGTCTGATATAGATGAAATAATTATGATATCAATAACATTTTTTTAATTATTTAATGATAATATGTCATTTTATTTCTTACCTTTCCTCTCACTTAAAGATGAAGCATTGTTCGTTTACGTATGGACCATTACTTTCAGGAAGCGATGTGACTCTGATTTCATCACAAATAAATGATGATATATATATGTATATAATATGGTATATATGATATTATTATCATTAATTAAAAATAATTTATTTCTTATATTATTTCTAAAATGATTATTAGAAAATGGAACTGTCAATCATGTGTACTTACAACCTATCATCTCCCTGATCGTAACATAATTCAATTTTCAAAACTGTATTTCATGATTGGGTTTAAAAGTTTATTTTATGTTAAAGTATTATAACTATGTAAATATTATTATTCTTAAGATTATGAAACTATGTAATATGTGAAATAAACAGGTATTTAATGAAAAACACGCATACGATAATAAGGTGATTAACGCCCGAAAAAATAGAAATAATGAAATATTTCTAACGAATGCATGATAAGGGATATAAAAGGATAAAATATGATACTATAAATATTAATATGATTCTAGAATAAGTTAATAACATGTTTAAAACCAGTCTAAATGAGGTTAAATAATTTTCAATCAAAATGATGCCTAAGGTAAGCCATTTATGTCTCACATTTTACTTCTGCGAGACACATTCCATATTCACCACCTATTTCTTTCATGCGGTGTATATAATTCCCATGAATTAATTTTATGATTTTCATAAATACTATTATTGGGATTTTCATATCCATATGAGGACATATATTTCATGGGTCTTATGATTCAATGTTATAAAAGTGTCAAGGGTTTTATTTTGGACACTCATCGTTCATCGGGATTGCTCATCATTATGACTCCAATAATGAAAGATTATAATAAATCCCAAAATAAACCCTTTAATTTTCTTATAATTTGGTTATTTATGAAATTTTAAAGTAATATTATCATTTTTACACTCTTTGGTAGTTAAAATTATTTAGATAATGTTTTTAATAAAATCCAACTTCATTTCTCTCTTCGATCTGAAATCAATTTTGATCAAAACCCATGATTTATAAAAAGGTTTTCAAAAAGGTTTTCAAAATTTTCAAAATGATTTATTATATATATTTTTACTTATTTTTACTTTTTAATTGTTTTTGAAAATAATCTTCATGTCATCTTCAAAACAATTTCCTTTGGTCTTTTATGGAAAATATAAAATGTATCCTTTAGTTAATGTGTATGAAATGTACAAAAAATTCAAAAAATAATTACCAATAAATGTTTTAAAGATTATATTACATGTTTTAAAAGTTTATAATAATTTTTTTATAAAATTGTATGTGAATGTTTATTTTAAAAAGTGATTTTCAAAATGTAAATTATATTTTCCTGAAGAATATTTCAAACGATATTTTTATTCATCAATGACATCAACCATTTAATGTAATTTTGATCTAATAGAGATATTTTGTATTTATATCATTCTTATTAATTATTTGGACTTTTTATGTTCATTTTTTCTATGGATATGTTATTTTGAAACCATTCACCATATTAGTTTGGATGGTTTATGAATATTTTTATTTGATTGGGGTAAGTATTAACATTTCATATACTATTTTTAATAGGTTTTTTGTTGATCATGTTTCACCCATTTCATATGAATAATTATTTATACTTATTATGTGATGGGTGGGGTCAGTATAGATATCCCCTCAATATATCAGTAGGTCTCATGAGACAAACTAGTTATGGTTTTGGGTGAGGCCTTACCCATTTATATAGAAGTCTCAGAATGAGGATTCAATGGTTTTAGTATTCTTGGAATGAATCATCGATGTTATTAGATGTCTTGGTATGAGGCCTTGAGATATGTTTTAGATGTCCATAATTTCTCATTATATCATTTTGAATTTATTCATTGATATTCCATATGATTATTTGATTAGTTAGAATATCCATGGTTAAGTTTCATGATCATGTGATTAATTATATAAAATTATTTCATTATCATTTATTCCCTTCATATTATTCTCATGTTATCGAATAAGTGTCTTGCATTTATGTTATTCCAATCTAATAAATTAGACTCAAGTACTACACTACTAGGTTAAGATTTCTATGAGTTGTGTCAGTGGACATTTACTAGAAACATTGAGAACTAGATTTTGAAAAACATAGATTAGGGATCATAACCCTATGATAGACATTGAGTATTTATATAGAAGAACATCCAAAAGTTTTGGTAATAAATTAATTATGTGGTTTCTAAGAAATAAAACCTTGTAAGGATACTATGAGTGGACATGGTTATGCCACCAAGGTATCTTAGGGTAATAACTCCAAAAAGGGTGCATTGGGATTGACCCAATCGTCACCTAGTTCACAATAATGGGTCTTACTACGCACTTAGTTAGAAACTCTTAGGAGATATGCTTATTATAATTTAAATTTTACTTATAAAACATTATGAATTATTTTAAAATAGTGATATCCCCAAAGAAACCATATTTATGATTATGATATTATCTATGAAAGACATTTTTTTTAAATTTTTGTTATATGTTTCACTAGTTTTGGGATTATAAATTATGTTTCATAATGAAATGATATAATATAGTATATTACACAATTTAGAAATGACACCTATCATAAGGAATGTGAACCACATCAATTCACTCAATCCAAATAGTTCTAATGATAATTTATTTTATGGGATTAAGCTAGTATTTATAAGGAAACTAGTCTCCAAAACATTATTATCATATAAGGATAAATTAACATGTGATAAAAATATATAAAATTAATTATATAATTATTATTGATTCTAGGGTATGTTTGGGATGAATAGGATGATGTGAAAAAATATCAATAAAGGAAATAATGGAAAGAACGATTTTCCAACATGTGATAATTGTGTAAAGAAACACCCTAGTACTTTCTTAAAAGCAATGAGAGTTTTTACAAGTGTGGAGAGAATAGAAACTGTTCTTGTGATTTCAAGGGTAAGAAAAAAGTTTTTAATGTACAATAATTCAACTATAATGTGATTGGGCACTGTGAAAATCAATTTCTCATGCATCAAAGAAATATACCTCCAAAGAAGCTAATAGATCATAATAAAGCTTGTAATAATACCAATAATAAAGGAGAATGATTAATTTTATTTTTTTAGATTCAATAATTATTATATATTAGTATTATATGAATGATATTTTGATTATGAGAATTATTAAATGTATATGGATTACAATTCAATAATTTTTCATTAAAGATTTGAAATTGTATGTTGAACGATATCGATAACCAGGAAAAATGATTCAGTAGAAAGTTTAAATTATTAGAAAACAAATGATTTCATTAAATATAAACTTTAATATGTCCATGATTTTTGAGATAATGATGTTGGGAGGAAGAAATTATTTTTATGAATTATTTAAATTTGATAGTAATAACTACCATGGAACTGATTAATCATTCATTGAAAAAGTTGTTTCTACTATACTTGATTGAGTTGACAATATTTTTTGATTTATGGAATATATCCAATAATATATGTTTTATTTAAGTAATAATTAAGCATTAATGTTTTGAATAAGATTTTATGGTAATTTTGTTGATTAACATGTTTTAATAGAATATATGATACAATTATTTTATTTTTTGGTATGAGATGATAAAGATATACTTTATGTGGTTTCAGTGATTAATGATAATTTCAATTTTGAAATTCAATGGCCTTATTTATAAAGTTTTATCTTAATCTTTCTTAAGGGTCATATGGTTAACCATTTATGAAATGGTTTAATTTGAATTTTGGCCGATGTTTTTGAGATTTATGTATTACTTTAACAATTATAAATTTTTTCATATCATATAACTTATGATAACAATTTTTTCATAATAATAAATAGAGATTCAAGTAATGGCTAATCATTCCATTATGTATGTTATGATCTTTTAAAATTTAATTTTGTTGCTTTAGGGAATAGAAAATTCATTTTTGGATACTCATTTCTAAGTGTAAGTGATGAATTGGTGATTGATTGAAGAAAAAAAAGGATGAATTAGTTATTATGAATTATAAATTTATCAATAAAATACATTTAATTATATTTTTGGATATTAAAAGAATTCATCATCTTTAGGGAAATCATAATGATACAAAAATGTTATACCATTACATTCATATCTAAGGTATCATATGGGTTTTTAAATAATACATATTTTAGTTATGAGCCCCTTAAATTTCTATTGAACATTCCCTTTCTTGGGATTAATTACCTCTATCATTATCTATAATTATTTATGCTATTCTCACATTTCCACATATTCAATTAACACCAATGCTCTCCTATATAGAATCATAGTTATATCTTATTCCATATGATAATTGTAATTCCCTATAACACATATTAAGAAGTTATTTTATTAATTTTTTTATGATGTTGGTTTTTTAATAATGATATCTCTAAATATTAAACCATTGATTACTGAGATCAATTTTAAATTTTGAGTATGTAATATATTTAAGGTGGGGAGAACATAACACCTTGAGATTTTAACATAAAAACATTGTCTTTGATATAGTATTTGACATGAAACACCAATATTGGAATAAAATATGACACCTTGAGGCTTTAAGATAAATTTATTTTTAAATAAATTCTATCTCTTCAATAGCTTGTGTTGCACGCAATACCGAGTTTAGCATGCATTACATGCAACACCAAGTTTAAACGTAATGTTAAATATAATTAAAATATTATTATTTAATATAATAGTTATAAAATATCCACTGGAATAACATGTATAAATAGTAATAACAAAATTATAAAAATTATGGATACTTATTCTTTACAGAAATATTATAATCATTTAAAAGGGATAGAAATGATTTCTAAGAAACAATATTTTTCCAAAAGATGGTTCAATAATGATTTGAATAAATATTGTAAAATTAATTTGTAAATTTGTTAAAAAATTTGTTATAAACAATTAAATTTATATTTTTACTTCATCATATTAAAATTATCTTAGAGTGAGTTATTTTTATTTTTTCAAAATATATTATTTTTCAATGAATAGTGAAAAATACTAACATTCAAATGAAACCCAGTTTTTGATTAAATTATATATAATGATAAATTAGTTTTTTAATTGGTTTTAATGTAAAATTAGTTAAATTATATATAAATTAATTAAATTTAGGACATTGGAATCATTTTAATGTTGAAATTTAATATAAAAACCTTTTTAATTTTTGAACATTTTCTCTTTAAAAATCTAGTTTCTCATTATGTCTACGAGATTAATTTTAAATTACATTTTTCTACTTATGTGAATTGAATTTGAAAAAATGGATTACATATTGAGAATAATTTTATTTATAATTTATAATAGGTTTAACATATTTTTTTTATCAAAATTAATATTGAACTCAAAAAAAATTAATTTTCGTGGTTAATGTAAAAATTGATTTAATAGGGGGTTAATCTAAGAATATAAGGATTAAAAATGGCCTAAAAACATTTAAAACACCAATTTTATGGAAATATTTCTACCATATATCTTATAGATTGTATAATATCAAATTTTGAATCTTTTTTCATGATAAAAAAATAGGTATGATTGAATATTTTCAAAAAATTACTTGTGTGACACTCACCTCACTTATAAATGGCCACCCACTCTCCTATCTACTTCACAACATAAAACATATTTGGTTCCACCAGGAGAAAACTAAATCACTTCCCAAAACCATAATAACATTATATAATTATAAATTAGGTAAATAGACATCCTAGTAAGGATTTAGTAAAAATATGAGGATACTAGAAAAATATGCAATGTTATTCAACAAGCATCATTATTTTTTACTTTTTACAACTCCTTTAGTTAGTATTAAACCATTATGATATAATAACCTTATTATATTCCACATAATTTGATGTTATTTCAATAAATGCCTGACCAAAAACTATATACACTTGATTCAAATGGGTTATAAAATCATCGTTCATGTGTACGACAGACTAGAACATGAAGAATTGATGTCATTCATTGTTTCATTACTACCTTTCACGGTTGGTTACGATGATAGATATAAAGTACATATATATATATATGATATTTATAACATATTTATAAATATTGAGTCAATATATAATATATATATATATATTTATATATATTTTACCTTCCATTCCATAGGAGATACAATAACGTCGCTTGTGTGTACATTGGACTATCACCTCACGAAGTGACGTGATTAGTCTCTCACTAACGCTTCACATGGATGGTAATAAGTATATATTTTATTATTATATGTGATATAATTTAAAAAATTAGGATACTATTGACATATTTATCATTTTTTTAATGATAATATATAATTATAATTCTTACTATTCCACTCACATATATATGATAACATCATTCGTGTAAATGTCGACTACCACCTTTATGAAACAATGTGACTCTATTTCAATCACCACACCCCATGGATGATATATATAAGTATATAATATTCAATATATGATATTATAATCTTTATAAAAATATTGTATATTACTTAACCTCTTTCTATAATGATAATTTGAAAATGGAAATGTTAATCATGTGCATACATATGACCTACCATCTCAATGATCGTAATATAATTCATTTTTCATAATCATATTTTATGATAGGTTTTAAAATAAAACTTTATGTAAAAATATGATAATTATTTCATGTTTATTATTCTATATATGATGAACCTATTTAACATGTGTAATAACCTAATATTTAATTACAAAACACACCTAAAAAACATGGTAATTGAAAACCAAAAAAATGAAAATAATGAAATATTATTAATGAACATGTGATAAGATGTTTTAAAAGGATCATATATGATATTATAATATTTATTTTATTCTATAATAATTTTAAACATGCTTAAAAACACTATTAATGAGGATAAATAACATTCTATCAAAAGGAAGGGTGAGGTATGTGATTTCCATCTCACTTTTTACTTATGTGAGAGACATTCCATAATCACCACCAATTTATTTTAAGTGGTGTATGTATGAAACAATAATTTATTTTATTATTATAATACATAATATTATGTGTATTTATATATCCATTTGAGGATCTCTCTTTTTTGGGTCCTACGATTCAATGTTACGAAAGTGTTAAGGGTTTTATGTTACAATCTTATCGTATATTGGGATTTCTCATGATTATGCTTCCAATAATGAAATATTATGATCATTCCATAAATAAACTAATTCTATTCTATATACTATGCCTATTTATGATAATTTTTTGTAATATTACCACTTTTACACTATTTGTTACTTAAAATGATTGAGAAAATGTTTTTAAGAAAATATGACTTTATTTTAATCTTTGGTCGAAAATCTATTTTCATCAAAACCCATATTTCTTATGAAGGTTTTCCAAAATGTTTTAAAAATTTTAAAAATGATTTATTCAAGGAATTCTTACCTATTTTTATTTTTTTGAAAATAATTTTCATGTTATAATCAAAACAATTCATGTTTTTCTTTTACCTAAAATGTGAAATGAATCTTTACTTTAACATGTAAAACATGTATGGGATATACTACCATCATGAATATGAAAGGTTTTAACACTTATATTATATGTTTTTAATGTTTATCTTGAAAGAAAAATATTTTTAGAATATTTTTTGAACATATTTTTAAAAGTTATTTTCAAAATTAAAATGATTTTTTCCCCAAGAATGTTTCTAAGGATATATTTATTCCTAAATGTCATCAATCATTTAATGTACTTAGTATTCACAAGGGATATGTTATATTGATATCATATTTATTACTTATTTTTAAGTTTTATGATAAGTTTTATTGTTGGTGTTCTATTTTGGTACCATTCACCATATTAATTGGAATGATTAATGATTACGCTCATTTGATTGGGGTAAGTGTTAAAATTTCAAATGTTAGTCTTCAATATGAATGTTTATATTTATTATGTTTCACCCCTTTAATATGAATGATTCATTGGACTTAGTAAGTGATGGGTGAGATCCAATTTTGATAGTCCCTCAATGCATCTACAGGTCTCATGAGACAAACTAGATATGGTTTTTTTGAGGCCTAACCCATTTATATAGATATCTTAGAATGAGGCTACGATAGTTTTAGATATCATGGAATAAATCCTTGAAAATATCAGATGCCTATTCATGAGGATTCAACGATATTCCTCAGATGTCCATCATTATTAATTACCTCAGTATGAATACTGTTATTGATATTACATGTGATTATTTGATTAGTTATAATATCCATAGTTAAGTTTCATGCTCATTGAATTATTAATATAGAATTATTTCATCATAGTTTTTTAATGGAATATTCTTCTCAAGTTATTTATTAAATTAAATGATTTATAGTTATTTACTTTTCAATATTTAATATTCCTTATTTATTTATAGATTCGCTTGTAAACTTACCTTTACTGAGAATATATTCTCACCCCATTCTTATGTTTTTTTCATCAGGATACCATGAAGTATTTTGTGATTGATATGTAGGGATATTATAAGTGGAATATTAGATTTCTAAAGAAAATAATTTATTTAATTTTATATTTTCAAATATAAATTAGATTTAAGTATGTTTCTAGTTTACCAAGACTAATAAGATATTTGGTCCTTTAAGATGTGATTCCTTGTATCTTAGGCCAATTTTATAAAGAATACACTGAATTTGGGATACTAGGGTAGTTTTTGCTAAATTAAGATACTTTATATCTTTTTTTATACTCATCAATTTCATAGTGAAAATGGAATTCTAATCTGAATCTGAAAGAACTTCTCTAAACCTATACTTCATTACAATCTCAGAAAAGAAACTTCAATTATTTTAGGAAGACAATTTCAAATTGAGAATCTAAAATATGGAAACCTTAATATAATAAAACTTGTGGGATACAAGGAGGGATATGATTAATACTGAGGGAGGGGGGGGGGGGTGAATAACTATTGTTCGTTTTCAATAGCTAAATTATAATTTTATAATTTTATCCCTTTTTGTTCACTTTTATCATTAGTTAAAGTGAACTCATTCTCTAGTACTATCTCTCCTCACTTTTTTTCTTTCTTATAGTAGTACCAAACATACACATAGAAAATTCATAGTGACTTATAAGGATCAATTATCAATATGAGAAGGCTAATACTGGGTATTATCTATTAAAACCCATGGTCACATAACCCACTAATAATACCCTATGTTCATTAAAATGTTTTCTACTAATAGTGTAGAGTGTGTATCCCACAAACTTGGTTCGTGCATCCCACACTCAGGTAAATCCATTTATTTTACCATTTAATAAAGTGGAAATAAAAATATATTCTAAATACAGTATAGAATAATGTCTTATAGTTGATGTGATAGTTTTTCTTCTTTTTCCCTTCCATTTTTCAAGTCTCTTCTTTTTTTATTGTATGCACAAAACTATAAAAACATTTTTTCTTATTCTAACACTTATTTTATTGTTCTTATAATTATATGAAAATACGTGTGCACATATCACTCCTTATCTCTATGATATTTACTAACAATTTAGATAATTATCCTCCTCCTCCTCCTCCTCCTCCTCCTCCTTATTCAAATAAAATTATATATTCATATTTATTTATTTTCATATCTAAAATTTTTATTATTTATTGCATAACATATTGTTCTAGATATCCTTATACATTATAGAATATTTAAGATGTAAAAAAATTAATAGAGTCAGATATTTCATTTCTTCTTTGATACCAGCAAGTACGCCCCTGAAAATCTTTATTAGATTAAAAATTATTCACAAAAAATTACTCCACACATTTCATTGGTTACATGATATATATATATATATGTGTGTGTGTGTGTGTGATAATAAAAATAATAATTTTACAGTTACGTTCTCCTTCTCATGATCATCTCTCAAATATTTTCTTCTATGATTCCATATTCATAACTGCATGTATCCAAAAAAATTTATTCTTCAATTTATTTATGTTAGAATTAAATATGAATTATCTTCTTATAATTTATGTATATTATTTGATTTAAAAAATCCTTTAATTATACTTAATAACTATGGAATGAATCATAATAAAAATATCATGATTTTCTTTATTGGAGGATCGACTTAGCTGTATCTTGTTAATTATTTCATCCAAAACTTCCCCATTTAAATACACCAAGTACTCAGGTATTAATATACACTATTCATCCATTGGTTTATAATAACTACAATATTTACATATTTAATATCATTATAATAAAATACTATATCTTAAATTGAAATGTATACATTCATCGAACATTAAGATATGTTGAATAACCTGTGGTTAAGGAATCACATTTGTGGCTCAATCATTATCATAACTAAAAAGGACTATATTAAATAATCTTCTACATCATTGAAAATGGTTGTGTGGAATACTCATCTTTGTTGATGAAAACCTCTTCATGAATAAAAAATCTACATAAAAAAATAGAGATGTGATTCAATCAACCATGTCACTAAAAATAGATATGTGACTCAATCAACTGTATAACTGAAAATAGATACATGAATCAGTTGTCTATGTTATTGAAAACAACTATATGAATCAATCATATATGTCACTAAAAACTGATATGATACTCAATCAGATACATGGAAATTAGACTATGTGGATTTACCACATGTCCATTACTCACATCTTTAAATATAAACCATAATTATTGATCACCATCTTCCTCAATTGTATGCCCATTTCTTGGAAACTTCGTCAAGAACACATTGCAGGAATCATGATACCTTATATCATGAAATTTATTTACCATCCCTATATATGTTTAAGTATCCAAAAAAAATATTGATAGAAATCCATATTATATATTCTTCTATCAATATTTTACGTTGTGAAATAACTTATTGGGTTCCCTTACTTTGATATGATCGGGTTACCAAACAACCTCCAAGCATTACAACAACTTATTTAACATATATTGAAATCCTTTTAATGACAAATACAACTTCCAAAAAAGGGAATAAATAATGATCTCACACATATTACCTATTAATTATCCCCAAATATAATATTCCATAAATATAACCTATGTAATATCTAGGAAATTATTTATCAACCATCGTTGGTTTGAAAAAAAACCAATAAATCATGATTATATTCTAAAAACTATCGCCTATCACCCATGAGAGTATTACTAAGATTCTATTCTCCTAAAACACTAATATTAGACACACTAGGGTATTATTCAACCATTTTATGTTCCCAAATAATGTGAATCCAATATATATTCCCATCCACTCTAGTTCCTTATTTGAGCTATGAAAATCTCCTAAAAGACCTTGCTGATACTCCTTACCTTAAATAAACACACAACTGATTTCCACTTATCCAGGAATCTGATTAGGTGTAAGCCCAGAACATGTCATCATTGGTGATATCATCCCTTTTTCCTATCAAATATCTACAAATAAAATAGGCCTTTAGCTAAATATAATCCCTAGATATGTTGAAACAACTCAAACTACAGCGACCGAGAGCCAGTGTATACTTTATTATATTATAATATGATACAAGTGATCAAATGAAAAAGGATAGATTAGTTTATTAGTCTTTATGATCTAGATATATACATATTTCCCACATTACATTAGAAATATGAAATACATTTCATAAGAATTATTCAACCATCCTTGATATTATTGATGATATCCTTCTTCATATCACGGGGAATGTAAAGAAAATAAGGGCTGGGATTAGATGGTCAGTAAAGGTTACATATAGGAGAGATATCATGAGTAAATCAAGAAAAATAAATATATAAAGCTAAATATATGAAAGAAAATTACATTAAATCAATAACATGAGAACAAACTTCATCCCTGGATAATATCAACGAAATAATCTAGTGGATAATAACAATTGAATTTACAATGATGGAAATTATCAATGATGGAGGTCATGATCTCACACAAAATTAAATATTTTCCATCAATTCCTCATTATAAGATAGTTTATTTGATGTGTAGGTATACAAAAAAACGAATTTTATATTTTTGGACAAATAGTTTGTCTCATGATACCTATCAATGCATCACAAAGCTATCTATATCCATGCACGACTGACCACTACTTTTAGAATGAATTCCACATATATTAAAAGATAAATTTAATTCATAACAAATCTTCCCTATCAACTGATGTCAGTATTGAGTAAAAAAGATGAAATATAAATATTACCCTAGTGAATAAAATAACATTCATGTAATGTCCCGGTTCCGGAAGCCACCCAGATTCACCCTGTACCAGGTTGGTCACATGGACTCTAGCGCATTTCCCCAAACACCAGAGGCTACCGACTAGAAGCGAGGGCCTTGGCTGTGATAGTGGGGAAAATATGCTCTCATTGGAAGATTAACACAACGAAAAAAACAATATCAATAGTGGAAGCAGTAATAATCCATAGAAAAGTAAACAGTGGAAGACTAGAAAATAATAAAATGGAGCACACACATATAAATATGAATGATGCATGATACATATATCTAGTAAAGAAGACAAACAATTCACAATGCTGGAATACAATACTAATAAACCATATACAAAATAAAGAAAGTAAACAACTCCTTAGCATCACAATACATAGCTTGGTCCCATGCTCTCCAGATCCACAGTCAATCAAGAACCAGAAGTATAAGGGAGATTTCCCTTATCTAAAACTGCAAAAATATAATATGTTTAGGCCCATAAGAATGGCCCAAAAATGGTGTGAGACTAAATACCAGTAGGCCACCACCCAAAGATCTGTGCCTAATAGTCAGTGAATATATATGGCAGGTAATAATCAAAGATGTAGTAATAAGAATGTACTTAGTAATAAACAGTTCCATATATCAAATAAGCAGCTAATCAAGCAAGGTAACCCTCTGGAAAGTACACACAACCTATCCCCTCTGGTTCAGTCATAAGAATATATAAATACTCTATAAGGAAGCACTCATAGTCGATTCCCCTTATTGAAAAAAGTAATTTAAAGACTCTCTGAGGAAGCTCACAAGGTCAATTCCCCTTATAATCTAAATTAGTCAAGGAATCTCTAAGGATTCTCACACATTCAATTCCCCTTATACCCCCATGTGGTCATAGAATCTCTAAGGAAGCTCACTCGGTCAATTCCCCTTATAGCCTAAAGTGCTCAAAGACTCTCTGATGAAGCTCACTCGGTCAATTCCCCTTATAGCCTAAAGTGCTCAAAGACTCTCTGAGGAATCTCACTCGGTCAATTACCCTTATAGTCTACTACACCAGGTTCTCACGAACCTGTGTAAATCAAACGAGCATAGCAAAATAATACGACCAAAGTAAGCATAAAAAACTACTTGGCTAATCAGTCTATATCATATCAAGTATGTCAGATAAAAATAATCAATCCATCCTATAGTGCTAGGCATGAGAAGAACATCAAGTAATCCTAACAGGTTAAAAGGACCAAATGTTCATAAACAGTTCATGCATGGGAGAACACATCCAAAGCATAGAAAACAACCCCTTTCACATCCAATTAACCTCTACACAGGCGTACATGAATGGAAGGCAATCAACAGGGGAAAAATGGTAAAACATGAAATATCCCATTCAAGGGTATTAGGAAAAATTTCACATATTACTCAAATAATTTCAACGGAAAGGAAAAAACCACCTACCTCGAAGAAAGATTGCAGATTTATGGGAGATCTCAGCCAAAAAAAACCTAGAAGAAGGTGTTTCTGGCCATTAGATGCATCCCTGGTGTTTTTAATGAAAAAAAAGAAAATACACGGTGTGTACTTTTGAAGTATACGGCGTGTACTTTCCATTTCCGTACTCTTCTTTAGGTGGCCTCCAAGTCACCCCCACACGGCCGTGTGTGTGTCCACTACACGGCCATCACACGGTGTGTACTCATTAAGCACACGGTGTGTACTCATAAAGTACACGATGTGTACTTTGGAAATTTCCATAAATTCCGATTTTTCTCAAAAATGACCAGAAAAAGAAAACATACCTGAATAGAAGGTCCGAGTTCTTACAAACTTCCCCCTTAAAGAAATTCATCCCCGAATTTCCCTAGTGCGACGTAGAAGATGACACCCTGAACAGCTCCGACCACTATGCTCATACATCGGCCTTCCTCTCCCAAGTCTCATCATGTAGTCACCTGTGCTGCCATAACACCCATACCAGAGGAACATACCGACCATGGAGAACCTTCATATTGTGATAAAAAATCTGGATAGGATGATCCTCAAACAACGAATCCACTTTGAGCTCATCCTCCTTGGGTAGAACGACCTGATATGGGTCTGAAAAGTATCATTCGAGCTGAGAAACATGAAAAACGTCATGCATAGCCCGATACCTCTAGGGTAACTACAACCGATAGGCAACCAGCCCAACTCCCTCCACAACTTCAAATGGCCCAACGTACCTCAGTAAAATCTTACCCTGTATTCTAATTCTTTTGTGCCCCATCCTCGGTGTGACATGCAGGAAAACCTGATCCCCGACCTCGAACTCCAGAGGTCATCTCCACTGATGAGCATAAGACTTCTGTCAAAACTGTGTAGTAGCCATCCTCTTCCGAATCAACTCTATCTGCTCTGTGGTCTCCTGAACCAGACAAGGTACCAACAAGGCTACCTCTCCTACCTCCATCCAACATAAGGGTGATCGGCATGGCCTACCATACAAAGCCTCATAAGGTTTCATCTGAATAGTTTATTGAAAACTATTTTTGTAGGAAAACTCCACAATAGGTATGTGCTTCTCCCAAGAACCTCCAAAATCCAGGATGCATGATCAGAGCATGTCCTCAAGCACCTGAATCGTATGCTCAGACTGGCCATCTGTTTGGGGGTGGTAAGCTGTACTCAAAAGTTCCTATGTACCCAAAGCCTTCTAAATCCCCTATCAGACCCGAGAAGTAAAAGGAGCATCCTTGTCTGAAGCAACGAAGTGTGGAACTCTATGCAGACGTACAATCTCACAGATGTACAACCATCCCATCTCATCAACACTGAAGGTCTGTATGATCAAAAAGAAGTGATAAGCCTTTGTGAGTGTGTCAATGACAACCCAAACTGCATCATTCCTTCAAGGTGAACTCGATAAACCTGTCATGAAATCCATCGCGACATCATTCCACTTCCACTCAGGAATGGGTAACTACCGAAAAATCCCTGATGGCTATTGATGCTCCGCCTTCACCTGTTGACAGGTGGAACACCTCATGAAGAAACCAGCAACATCACTCTTCATACATAGCCACCAATACTGATGGTGTAGATCACAATACATTTTGGTGACACAGGGATGAACTACCCAAACTGAGGAATTAAAGTCCCACATTAGCTCCTCACGTATGTCTGCTGGCACCCTTACATGCCCCTGGAAATGAAAGACTCATCCTCATCTATGGTCCATCCAGGAATAGGGTCCTCTCCAGACATGCTCTCCCGTAGGACTAGGCCTTCAAAATCTGATAGCTGCCTCATTAGAACTCGATCAAGAAGAGTAGAGGTGAAAACTACATAAGAAAGAAACGTTTTCCCCTATCTGTCGTGCACCTCCAAATGCATCTTAGAGAATAGGGCCATAAGCTGCCACTCACTGCTGGCCTCCGGGACTGCTTGTATCTGGGTCCTCCTGCTCAGCGCATTAACCACTGCGTTACCCTTTCCCGGTGTATAGGCAAGCTCGAAGTCAAAAGACTCAAGGTACTCAACCCACCTTAGCTGTCTCAAATTCAAGTCACGCTGAGTGAATATTTCCTTGAGAATTTTGTGGTTGGTGAAAACCACAAAATTATCTCATATTAGATAATGTCTCTAATAGTAGAGGTCATGAACAATTGATACCAACTCGAGATCATGCATCGGGTAATTCCTCTCATGTGGCAGCAACTACCATGACCCTTATTCAATGAATCCATATACTTGCATAAGCACAACTCCTAGCCCGATACCTGATGTGCCACAGTAAACAATATAGCTCTTTCCCGGCTCTGGAAAGACTAGTATCGATGCTCAAGTCAATCTACCTTTCAGCTCTTGAAAGGATGACTCATAAGAATCTGACCACAATAACATTGAACCCTTCTTAGTCAAAACAGTGTGTGGTGCTGCTATGCGTGAAAAGTCTTTTATGAAGTGTTTGTAGTATCCAGCGAGCCCTAGGAAACTTATCACCTCAATTATGTTCTTTGGCTACTCCCAAGAAACTACTACTCTCACTTTCTCTAGGTCTACTGATATTCCTGTCTCTAAGATAACATGACCAAATAAGTGAATCTAATCCATCCAGAAGTGGATTTTTGAGAGCTTATCATATAACTGATGCTCTCTTAGTGTACTAAAAACGATCTCAAGATGGGTAGCATGGTCATGTCGAGTGTGAGAGTACACCAAGATATCATCCACAAAGTCCACCATGAAATAATCCAAGTACTGATAGAGCACTCGGTTCATCAGTGCCATGAAAACTACCAGTGCGTTCATAAGACCGAACGACATAACCATATACTCGTATAGACTATACCAGCTTCAGAGGGCTGTGAGAGGTATATCAGATGGTCTAACGCGCAACTGATGGTAACCAGATCTCAGGTCAATATTTGAGAACACCATGGATCCTCAAAGCTGATCAAAGAGATCATCAATCCTAGGTAAGGGATATTAGTTCTTAACCATCAATTTGTTCAACATCCAATAGTCCACACAAAGCCTGAGGGTACCTTCTGCCTTCTTCACAAACAGGACAGGCGAACCCCAAGGAAAAGTACTAGGTTGGATGAAACCCTTTGGCTGCAACTCCTCCAACTGCTTCTTGAGCTCCTGCAACTCTGGTGTAGCCATCCTCTAAGGAGGAATGGATACCAGTACCACTCCTAGAATGAGCTCAATAGAAAAGTCTACCTCTCACTTTGGAGGCAAAACTGAAAAGTGCTCTGGGAATATGTACCTAAAACGATCCACTACTGGAAAAAAGTCTAACTATGAAGTCCTCTGGTCATCCAGGTATAGACTAACAATCTGGGCTGTAACTCCTCCCAACCCATGATGTTAGGGTCCTTCTCTGCTCGCCTGGACATCTCACTCACCCCTATGAAGAAACGATCTACCCTCTGGTGATGTAAAACTCACCCTGCGACGATAACAGTCGACGACTGCCTAGAAGGGAACTAACCAGTCCATCCCAAGAATGACATCATAGCCTGTCATCTCTAAGACATAGGGGTCCCATAAAAAGTGACACCCACCAACCTATAGAGGGCACTCCATGCACTAACGTACACTAGCCATTATCAACCCCAACAGAGTGTCTAATGACAAGATATCAGCAGATGAAAAGATACAGAGACCAAGGATCTCCACGATAGAAATAGATATAAAGCTATGGGAAGCCCCTATATTGAAAATAGCAGAAGCTAAAATTGAGGCTACTAAGATCTTACCTCAAACTGTAGAGGGTCTGGGATCCTGATCCTATTGGTTTTTCTCCACTATAAAAGTCTGGCATGCAATGCAGCCCTGTGACCCTGCCTAACCACTCTAAGCTGATCCACCCTACTGTCGCTGAAAGACCGGCGACCGAATACCATGACCACGACCTGCACATTGGCCTGAATGGCTGGAAGAACTCCAGTCCCCAGACTGGTGAGAAACTAGTGGTGCTGCTCCTAAACAAGGAGTCATCGAAGAACCCTTGTCACCAGCTACTGGTGAGAAGGTCTAATAGAAACGCTAAAGGTGACCCATATTTCCGCAAGATCAGCACTCCACTAGTTCTCTCAGGAAATGTGGCCTCATATTCCCACTCTTTCTACACTGGTATCACACCACCTGGCTACCAGAAGATGCATCCCTCCTACTCTGATCTCCACATGTAGTTTCCCGGCGGCGCTTCCTGCTATCAGAAGGAGGAATCCTAACTCTGTATGCCGAACCACCCTGGCTCACAGATCCAGAATCCCTCAAATTACACTCTATAATCAGAGCCTGGTTGACGATGGAGGATATCAAAGTCAACATAAAGATGTTCACCTGGGATCAGACATCCTGCCTGAGACTGTCCTCAGAATTCCATGCAAGGAACAACTCTTCCCCCCTATAAAGGGTGTAAAGCACTGTAGCTCAGTGAAACGAGAGGAATAATCCATAACAGAAAGAGTACCCTGCTCCAAACTTATGAACTCTCGGGATCGATCAGAGCTCAAGGTCTCTAGATAGAAGTAATCATAGAAGATGCTCTGAAACTCATCCCAAGCCATATTCTGCTGGCGTCCCGTCTGTGAGACCACATCCCACCACCTCTTGGAAGAGTCTCAAAGAATGTACATAGCAAGATTCACCCTCCTCTCTGGAGATATCTTCTGATACTCGAAGATCATCCTCATGTCTTATATCCATGACACTGCATCCTGCGGTCCTCCATCCCTTGAAAAAGTGAGAGGATGCAGCTGCTGAATGACCCACATCAATTCTACCATCGACGGGGCATGAGACAGCGCTCCCTAAAAGGTCTAAATCATCCTAAAGAAATCCTATCTAAACTGTGAATAATCACCTTTGTTAGGTACAATGGCTGGTACCAAGACTGGCACAACTGGAGGATTCACTGGAAGTCCCTTGTCAGCCATATCCAGTGTCTGATCACCGCCTGTCAACTGGCATACAACCATAGGACATCATAGTTACATGACTCTGCAAGGTCAAGCGCACACCTTAGATCAAGATTATCAAGGACTAAAAACTAGAAGCGTAGGAAGGGAATAAGAGAAAGAAAGCATTCATGTTTTACAAAACATGAATACACGGTGTTTAAAATTCTTACACGGCATGTTCCCTTCAGCCATTCACATGGGAATGTACCCCCTCCTAAAACGGTCGTGTAACACCCCAAACACATGGTGTGTTGTCTTAACACACGATGTGTACATGAATCCTCTTTCCTTGCCTGAGTACTTCTACACGGTTAAGCCACACAGCTCTCCTAAGACAAGACTGCACGACGTGTTCAAGATGGACATGGCATGTACGTGAAAGGATAACACGGACCTGTTTTGTTAGTGACACGGCCAGGTACCTGGGTCAGACTACACGGCGTGTTCGATCCTGAAGGGTCATGTATAGCTTAAGGTTTATCTGTCCATGTTGTTAGTTAGATGGGCAGAAACAGGGTCAAAACCACACGACATGTACAACTGGTACACGGCGTGTTCCTGTAAGAAATTCCCTTCCCTGTGTCTCTTCCCACAAGACCTATGACATAGTTAGATACTACACAGTGTGTACATAAAGTACATAGTGTGTACTTAATAAAAAATTTTTATTCCCAAATAGAAGAATACATGGCGTGTACATAACATTACAGGCCATGTATTCTGGTTTTTTCTAGATAGTAAGCCCCATAAAATACTCTGGAACCTAGAAAAACACTGAAACAAACCTTAAAAGTTCCAAATTTTGATCCGTGAGGGCCTATAATCCCCATGAATCAAATTTTGGCATCTTATACATGTTATAAAATGGAAAACAAGGCAATGATCTACCAAATACCAGTCCATGAGGTCCCATAACACCTCAAGAACCAAAGTTTGGCATTAATTCAAACCAAACCATACACAAACAATACCCTATCAAACAAAAGGTATTTTTATCAAGGCATCTATCACAACCACATGCATATTCTATACAACATCTATCACAACAACATGAAATTGCTAATGCATCCTAGATGGCATGGAAATAATGTATGACATGTGATTTCTAGAAAGTGCCTATATGATGCATGAGATGGAATACCCTCATCTCATCAGGATGCGACATAAATAGAACCTCAATAACATCAACAGTAATAGTACCAAACATGTGACTCACCCAACGGTGAAAATAAAATAAACCGTAAAGTTGCGAAACCAGAAAAATTGCATTAAACGAGGTAGATTGTCTTTTCCCTATACATGGGTTAGCTACTCCCAGACATAGCTTATTACCAAGTACCTATTCCATCCTATCCCTAGCTAATGGCTCCAAATAGTAAGTCAAGAGAAAATAATTCCTCTGATACCACATTGTAACGTCCTGGTTCTGGAAGCCACCCAGAGGTGCCCCGTACCCGGTTGGTCACATAGCCTCAAGTGAATTTCCCCAAATTCCAGAGACTACTGACTAGTAGTGAGGGCATTGGGTGTGATAGTGGGGAAAGTATGCCCTCATTGGCTGAGTAACCCAACAGAATAAAAACAATAGAAATAGTGGAATCATTAATAATCCATACAAAAGTAAACAGCAGAAGACTGGAAAATAATAAAATGGAGCACACACATATATATATGAATGATGCATGATACATATGTCGAGTAAAGAATCAAAAAAATTCAAAATATTGGAATACAATAGTACTAAACCAAATAAAAAAGAATTCAAGTAAATAACTCCTCAACATCGCAAGCCATAGCTTGGTCCCATGCTCTCCAGTTCCACATTCAATCAAGAACCTGAAGTAGAAGGGCGCTTGACCTTATCTATAACTGCAATAATATAATATGTTTGGGACCAAAAGAATGACCCAAACAGGGTGTGAGACTAAATCCTAGTAGGAAACCACCCAAATATCTGTGCCTAACAGTCAGTGAATATATATGGAAAGTAATAATCAAAGATGTAGTAACAAGAAAGAACTCAATAATAAACCGTTCCACATATAAAATAAGTAGCTAATCAAGCAAGGTAATCCTCTAGAAAGTACACACAACCTATCCCCTCTAATTTAGTCATAAGAATATATAAATACTCTATGATGAAGAACTCACAGTCGATTCCCATTATATTCAAAAGTAATTTAAAGACTCTTTGAGGAAGCTCACAAGGTCAATTCCACTTATAGTCAGAAGTAGTCAAGGACTCTCTTAGGAAGCTCACATAGTCTATTCCCCTTACAGCCCCAAGTGGTTATAGAATCTCTAATAAAGCTCACTCGGTCAAATCCCATAATAGCCTAAAGTGATCAAGTATTCTCTGAGGTAGGTCACTCGGTCAATTCCCATTATAGCCTAAAGTGCTAAAAGACTCTCTGAGGAAGCTCACTCAGTCAATTCCCCTTATAGTCTACTACACCAGGTTCTCACGACCCTGTGTAAATCAAACGAGTATCGAAAAGCAATACATCAAAAGTAAACCTACAGAACTACTTGGATAATCAGTCTACAACATATCAAGCATGTAAGATAAAAATAATCAATCCATCCTATAGTGATAGGCATGGGAAGAACATCAAGGAAGCCTAACATGCTAAAAAGGACCAAACGGTTGTAAATAGAGCATGTATAGGCAAACACATCCAAATCATAGAAAAAACCTTTATTCACATCCAATTAACCTCTACAAAGGCATACATGCATGGAAGGAAATCAACCAGGGTAAAATGATAAAACACACAATATCCCATTCAAGTGTATTGGGAAAAATTGCACATATTACTGAAATACATTCAATGGAAAAGCACAATCCACTTACCTCGATGTTGTAGGAATAATATACGTGAACCTCGAAGCTTGAATCACCCTAGAATTCCGAATATCTACAAAAACATCTAAAACATTCAATATAGGATAACATGAGAAAGAGGTGGAATCATGAAACGAAGCTCAAGAAGAAGAGAGATATTACTAAGGTGATCCCAACGCAATCGAAAGCGATCGAATTGGAGTTCAAATACTTGGTCGGAGGCTTGGAGGAAGATCATAGCCGTACGGGAGCTCTCGGCCGAACGAAACCTAGAAGAAGGTGTTTCTGGCCATTAGACGTGACCCTAGTGTGTTTAATGAAAAAAAAAGAAAATACATAGCTTGTGCTTTTGATGTACACGAAGTGTACTTTCCGTTTTCGTACTCTGCTTCAGGCATCCTCCAAGTCACGCCCACCGTGTGTGTGGCTAGTACATGTCCAGTACACGACTAACCATGGTAACCTAGTACACAACATGTACTCATAAAGTACACGTTGTGTACTTTGGAAATTTCTATAAATTTCTCTTTTTCTCAAAAATGACCAGAAAACAAAAATATACCTGAAACGAAGGTCCGGGTTCTTATAATTAAAAGTAAGAATCTGTATATAGAAATAATATACTGTTTTGGAAATAGACATATTCATGATACACTAAATATAGATATTTAAGATAAATGTAATTTCCAATGAAAAATTATTTTTAGAAGCTGAATATTTCAATATAAGTTTATTGAGCATAAGATTAATAAGAGTTTAAATACAACCATCAATATCTTTTAAATATTGATTTTTTTAATAAAATCATGTCCATTGGAGAATTAAATAAAAGTGAAGTGAAACATTGAAATAATATTTCATTATATAATTTTATTTTCATATTCACTAAAAATTATATATAAAGATAAATACTATAAAATAATTATCACAAGGAGAAATTATATTAACATCGAATACATTTCAAAAAAATCCTTTTGACTTTTGTAAAGAAATATGAAAACAACAATTTTGAAAAAAAATAGAATGATTCTGGAATAAAAATATAAAAAATAAATTATATTAAAAAATTTACTTACTAAATCATTTGATAAAATAAAAAAAAATTTATAAAACAAATTCTAAAAAATTTGGGCATAGAAAAAAATATACCCATTAATAAGAGATATAAAATCAAATTTTATTTTAATTATTTATTTTCATGATACAAGTTCCAAAGAGCATAAAAGTTAGAATTAAAAACGGGAAAATATTAAATATATAGGTGATAATAAAATATATGAAGTTTATAAAGGATATATTATAATATTACTTCAACAAAAATAAGAGAAATCCCCAAAAAATAGATTATAAAATAAATTCATACTGAATTGGAAACTTCTAAATTGTAAACCATTGAAAGAGTAAAAATGAATGTAAAAAATAACCATCATGAGTAAATAGATATTCATGTTAAATACATAAAATTTTATTATATACACCAAATAAAAATAAATTGGTTTATAATATCAAATATGTCTCAATTGAGTGGAAAATGAGATGGAATCCCTTGCATCAATGATAAATTTCCTAATATTTAATTTTAACCTCATTTATAACAAATTTAGATTTATTATAAATTCATACCAAAACCTCATACAAATATACAATGTTATATATGATCCATTTATAATATCTTATCACCCATTTGTTAATGATATTTTATTATTATCATTGCTTCAGGCGTTAACTACTTCATTTTTCATGAGAATTTAGTTTGAAAGTTATGGCCCATGTACTTTGATTATTGTTCCATAATATTGAGACTGTTAATAATGATATAAATATCATTTTTATTCATTATATATATATATATATCCACAAAAGATATAGATGTAAAAATGTAATATTTCGTTAATGGAGATGGTAGGTCGTACGTATGCGTAGACGATGTTTTCAATTTTTGATAGATGGACCAAAATAAAGGTAAACAACAATTAATGTTTTAATATTAATTATAATTTTATAAATACCATATATATTCATTGAATTTATCCCTATTACTATCAATGTAAATATAAAAACCAAAACAAATTACACCAATTCGTGGCGGTGATAGTCCATACGTACACATGAGTGTCGTTATTATTTTTCAAATGATTGGAAGTTAAATGGATGATATGATATTATAATTTAAAAATAATAATTATTTCATAAATATCATATATATTCATTATTTACATCTTTATAACCATCTAAATAATGTGGTTATGAAAAAAATACACTACTACATGCAAACGGTAAGCTGTACGTACATATGAGCAATGTTTTCTATTTTTATAGGGTGGAAAGGAGATGGAAAATGGGTTTAACATATTAATAATAACATTATAATATACTTATGATGATTTATTTTTTATTTTATGTTGGTTAAAACTAATTTAGAATAATTTTAATAATAAATAAATTTAAAAGAGTTGATAAGGATGATTACCACTTTTTCGGTTGACTTCATTTAGATTACTTCTTAAGGACCCTTGGTATGGTGTTTTAACAAGACCATAAACTATGATTCATGGATATTTAAGTATTTAATAGAATTTATAGGCTTTTTTCAAGCTATATGGATCAATGATTTATAGAGAAAAGAGATAAGGGGTTTCCTTTTATAAGAGAGGGGTGGGACACCCGTGAAAATGTTCAAAATATTAAACAATAATAAAGCCACATTCATGTAATGTGGTTCCAAAATGATTATATTATAAGATAAAGATTATATGTTACTAATAAAATAATACTATAATATTTATATAGTTTTTTATATCATTCTTAACCTTATAGTTTTTATTGTCCCCTTCATTAATTTTCCTTACCTTAAATGTGGTGACATATATTTTAATATTAAAGGGTTATAATTATACTTATATGGTGAAATTTTTCTCATAAATGTACAAGGGATGAAAATATAGATCATATATTATCCCTATTGTCATAGTTTAAGGTTTTTATAATTTTTAAATTATTTAATATAATATTATTTTAATAAAATACCATTAATGTCATTTATGACTCTATTCATTTAATTTGACTTTAAAGACATAAATAAAAATATTAAAATCAAATAAAAAATTTCAAATTTTTTTAATATTATACATGTTTATATAAATTTATTTAAGAACTATAATTTACCCAAAAAATATTATTTTTAGTGTTTTGGAAATCATTTACATTACTTTTCTACTACATGCACATGAACTATGTCTACGTTGTGTAAGAATTTAAGGTAATTATCTCATCACTTAAAAACAATAAATTAAAATGATAAAAAAATTAATTAACATTTCAAATTAATATTTTTAACTGAAATCATCTTCTTGTTATCCATACATAAAAATTTTGGAGTTATTAAAGTCAAGAGAGTGACATTTAGGAATTTTGTTTTCATGAAATTATATAAATTTCATTAACAAAGTAAAATGGTATAAATATTCCATATATTCAAAGTTAGTATAGAATGGTTTAATTACCCCAAAAATAGAATAAATTTAAGTATTAGATAAATATTTAATTCCATATTAAATTATTTTTAACATTAATTACCTTATTTACTGATTAACATGGTGATAAATGTTTCCATGATTACTATTCAATATTCATAAAAATAAAAGGGACATTTATAATAAATTTGAGCATAATTATTAAAAATATGGAATCAATTTTGAAAAATTAAATTCCTATATGCTTTATAAATTAATTTTAAATAAAAATTAAGAAGAAATGAAAAACTATTATCAAGAAAATTACATTTTTAGCTTGAATATTGACTTATAAAGAAATCACGTAAAATATTGATCCTAAAATAAATTAAGACAATATTATATTAAATTTAATTAAAAATAAATGATATAAAAATCCTTTTAAATTATTTTATTTAAAGATATGAAATGATAGTTTTACAAAACTCGTTAGTTTTCATTATTTAGTGAAAAATAAATATTTTTAGAAAAATCTAAAAAAATCAACATATATTAATAATGAGCGATGAAAAAATTCTATAATTATCACAAAAAAAATATTTTAATTATTTATCAGAATTTTTTTAAAAAAATTTTTGATGTCAATAATGATATTAGAGAGATCAAATTTATTTAAAGCGAGATATATCATAAAAACTTGAGGTGTAATCTTTTACCCCTTTGACAAGAATATCTCTCTCAAAATTCAGTCACACTAATAAAAAAATACTTATGATACTTATTACTCATTATAACCTCAGTTTTCATTATATCTTACTCTATTTTATGATTTTATCACAAAAAAAATTATAAGGTGAGTGGTCTTGTTTCATAGAATTTTCTCTCTACAATCCAAAATATTCATTGGGTTCTCCCCATGAGAAAGATCTAGCTCCATCAATATGACCTATGAGTTCAGTACATGTGTAGGATCAAGTATTTTCTTTTTCAAGTGATACACATAGAACATAACATGAACTTGGGAAGGATTTAATGGAAGTGAAAAATGATAATCTACCACCCCGATATAATCAAGAATTTCAATGGGAATGATATATATAGTGATAAAATTTCACTTATTTCTAAATCTCATAACATTATTCCAAGGATTAATTCATCCAAATTCCTTGTCACTAACTTAAAACTACAGATCTCACGAATGATATTTTAGATGATTTTTTGTCACCATTTTCCCCTTAAGTGTTACTGAAAGGATCTAAACTTATCAATTATTTCTTCTATTATATTTGGTCCCAATAGCTTTCTTTCTAAAAATTTATCCAAGAACATTGGTTTTTACTCTTCCTTATATAGAGTTATTCATAGGTATCCATCTAAATTCTTGATTGAAAGAATTTTTATAAGAAAATTATACCAAAGGAATGTGTTTATCACAAACATGTTTGAAATCCATAAATAAAGCTCATAATATGTCTTCTAGACTTCCAATGGTCCTCTTATACTTACCATTTATCTGAGGATGATAAGTACTATTGAAACTCAATTTTTTTATCCAGAGTCTTCTGAATGCTTCTCTAGAGATTTGACTAAAAACATAGAACCTAATTAGATATGATTGAGAGTGGCATACCATGAAATCTCACAACTTCAGTAATATATAATCGAGTAAGCCAATCAAGAGAGAAATAATCTATAATGCTGATAAAATGAAAAAAATTCATAATAATATCAAGTAAACTAAAATATAATTATTAGATTAATATGTTGTTGGGATTCTGACAACAAAATCCATAGTAATTTTTGTTAGGTTGGATTTGAGATAATGAAGACACAAGGGGGGGGGGGGGGGTGGATTATGTTCTTCAATTTTTTCAAAAAATTTAATACGTCCCTATTGATATGTAGCGATTCATTCATTGTTTATTAAAGTATATTAATAAGTGTAAATAAATAAATAAATTGATACTGTGATGTATATTCTTTTAGGGAAAAAATATCACTAAGTCCACTCCTCAAATGCTCTACTTCATGTGCTTGGTGATTTTCACTAAAATGTCCTCTTATATGGAGACCACTACAACAAAGTACTTGAAGTTGACACCTTACAAAGCTATTGCAAGGACTTCTAATTATTTATCAAGGAACCAAAATATCCACACCTTATTCTGAGAATCTGACACTCCACCATGACTGAGTATGCATAGTGAAAACTCTAATAAATCAATAGAGATTGATTTTACTAAGAAATACTTTTTTGATTATAGTTGCAGTAGTAACTAACAATAGTATTTGATCTTCAATAAAGTACAATGAAATCAAAATAATATTATGTTTAGAAAAATATTATATCTAAAATTGATAAGTAAGACACAATATATATGAATAAACACGTATGTCTCTAATGTGTAACTCTAAAAAAATGCTATGTCAAACTATAGTAGAGGATTTAATAATAAGATAAAATAGTCTAAACAAAAACAAGTTGATCAAACAGAATAAAACATATATGTCACTAAAATGAAACTATGAAAATGACACACTATTATTTATAAGTTCACAATTATTTATTAATAAGAATATATTTATATTTAGAAGATGAATATATCAGTATTTTTCCTGGAGGTCAAAAAGATTAAAATTAAACAACTCCAAAAAAACCACATAATTAATCATAAATATTTGAATTCAAATCATTCAAAGAGAGTCATAATTTACGTTAGAAATAATATAAATTTAATCGGTTGGATACAAGCCTTTTAATCAGTCATAAAAAACATTAATGAGTTATTTACTTCCGGAGCGACCATTACAGAAAATGTGTAAAATATCTATGAATTTAAAACTCCACCATTGACCAAGTCAAATATAGGGTTTCTATGTGTAGTGATGAACTCTAAAGGTATGGTTGAAAATGTACAACTAATTACAAAAAAGTAGGGTTAATGAACCATTTTTCTATTCTTTATATATAGTCTTTCTTCTAAACAAAGTTTTGTTGATCCATACTTTTTCAACTATGTAGGATTCATCATATATACATTTTATTCCAAACATAGGTTTACTAGACCATATGTTCCACTTAAAAGAATTAGTTATGAAATGTGTTTCCGATTAAATTTTTGAAAATAAATCCAGAATACTTAATTAAATATCCTCCCACGAATTTAATGACTTTTAAATGATTCCAGAATAAAATAATTATTCTAATAAATACAATCTAGAAAATCACTTAAATAAACTTCATTAGTAACAAAAATATGGCCGTTTTTGAACATAAAAATAAAAAAGAAATTAATTAAATTGTTGATTTAACACATGATCAATAATATCCTCATTTTTTAAGATCACAAAAACCATATAAAAATATTATAAAAAAATTAAGAATCAATAGTAAATATTTTTTACATATGTATTCTCTATATAAAAAAATTATTATTGTTAGTTCTCATATAATTTTTCATGTATATATATATCATATATATTTCTCAATGAATGTTTTTTATTCATGTATTTATATTTATCCATTATTTCTCCCTTTTTTTTATCATATTCTCTCTCCCCACATTTCTCTCTTTTTTGTGGTATAAAATTGAAATTAAGAAATTTATTTATAGTTGTTCTAATAAAAAAAATACATAATCCAAGAAAATAATTTGAATTGAATAGTGTTTTAAAACATTTGGATTTTCAAAAATATTTTTAGAGTCGAGAAAAAAATATACTAAATAGATAGAAAAGGAGAATCTAGATTTATAGAAGATTTAAAATGGTTTATATGAACATTACATACTTTGAATTCTTTCACTAAAGGTATCTAGAACTATTCATAGTTGTTTTATTATTCTGTGAACATCTACATATCTTTTCTCCAATGAATAATATGGGAATTAATTAAATAAAAACTACTTTTAATCATTAATATGTGGCTTAATAACAACTTCTAATATGAGTGACACCATTTTAATTATCATCTATACTTTAAACACTTCAAAAATATCTTTATAAATTGGGATCTCCTTCACATTCTGATACTCCTTTAGATGTGTATCAAAAACTATTTTTGAAACTGATGATTTTTAATGTTCTTTCAAAAAAATTCAAGATGATTTTAGATTATTATGAAACTTCTCAATTTCTTTATTTAAACAATTTTTCTTAAATATGATCTATTTTGAAGACATTTGACCTTTAACCATTTGAGAATATGAAACTTATTGTTCTTTAAAACCATAATATTCCTTCTTTTTTGTATGATAATTTCCCAAATAATACTTAAAAAAGGAAATAAACTAACCTATAAATAGATCAAAAGTAAAATTAACTCATTTTTTTACTTTGAGAAAGACTTTACTCTAAACATGATGTTCAATATCACTTTATTTTTCTTATATTGGTTTCTTTAGAAGTCTTTGGATTTAAAATTTAAAAAAATATAGTTAAACAATTTAAGAGATTTCAAAAAGATGATAGTATGGGTTGAAAGGTTAAGACAATATATTTTATTATGAAAGTTTTCAGATGATGCTTCATATTATCGATCCAAAAATATAAGTTAATCATTTCTAATCTTAATTTTATAAAATAAAATTTTATATAAGAAAAATCTTCTGAAAGAAGAAATCTGGTAAAAAAATAAAATTTATATAAACAAGAAAATCTCAAAAAAGATATAATAAAAGATTAAACTAAGAATAAATTTTCATAAACCAATTTTTAGGATTTATGAATGTACATCATGCTTCCTATTGATATATACAATAAAGTTCACAGTGAAAAGAAATCTATTTTTTTATCATTCTATTAATATAATGAATAATATAATCAAAATTTTAAAAGATTAATTTATCATATGAAATAATATAGTTAAGATCTTTAATTAGTGTATGGAGGTTCTATCTCACTATATAAAATAGTCAAATCATTTAATTAAAATATATAAATATAATAATGAAATAATTCGTAGATTAATAGTTCTAGTTCTAATTTTTTCCAATAATGAGTTACTTTAGTGTTTATAACTACTTTGTTAAAATAGAAGTTTCTATATATTTATGATAGAAAACCCTAATTATTTAGAAGATTTATTTTAGTGGTTTATTCCTAAAAAACATCAAATATAAGCGTCTTTGGGGTGCTGATATGATTATTGCTCTTGTAGTGTTAACAATTAATGTTTCAGGTAAGAAAATCTATTTATTTTGAGTAGAGATTATACTACTAAAGGTAGATAATTATTTTGAACAATAAACACTGTTAACACAAGAAAATTGATGTTTTATAAGATAATAATAATTTTCATAATTTCCATTTATTAGAGAGTAAAAAAATTTAATAGTTTAAAATATTTTACTTGCTAAACTAGGTTCAAAATAATATCCATACAAATTTGATTTTTCACCATTACTACCAATTACTAGTCTTCTATTATGAATTTTATTTTTAACAAGAATTTTATTTAAATAAATTTCCTTATTTATAAGAATTCTAGAGGAATGTTTTAAATTATAAACTTCATCCACTAATTCATTAATTTTAGTTTCATGAAATGAACAATAAATTTTAAAAGAAGTAGATCTTAAATCTGCAATCTGTTTTAAAAAACTCTCTTTATCAATTAAAATACCATAATAATATTTTTGATGTTTTCTATGGTCTTTATATGATGATTTACATTTTTAATGATTCATAAAATAATAATTATTTAGTTTAATATAAGAACGTTTTTTAGAATTAGAGTTTTGTGAGTATGAATAATTTACCTCATCATCAAGATCCATAAGACATACATTTATCATTAGATTTTTATGATCAACGTTAGAGTTCATAGTAGTTCAATAATTTGAATAATAAGAAGCACTCCATCTAGACTTCATAATTTTCTTTACATTTATTTTATAAATGGATTTACATTTAGCTTTTGTTAATTGACAATTATAATTTTTGTGTTTTTCTATTTTCATTTATAGTTTCTATCTTCTTTTTTAATTTTCAGTCTATTATTGTAATTTTTTTTAAATTATTTAAAATTACTAGATAAATGTTTACAAGAATTCATATATTTTGAATCAAATGATTCATCCATATTAGTTTTGAGAATAATATCCCATTATTTGATTGAAATAAGATTTCATCTTCAAATTGCATCTCAGTTTCATACATCATCAAATTTATAATCAGTTATTTAATTTTTAATTCTTTAACAAGTGTGGATAGATATATAGTTTCATATATTCCATTATATTAAGAAGTTAAAATATTATATATTTATAAGGCCTAATTTAATTATTTAATTGGATATCCTAAGTAAGTAATATTGTTAAAAACTTATTTAAATATCCCATTCATCAAAGTGATGTTATCATGTTTATGAATTCTAAAAATATCTAATTTAAACATTAAAGTATTGTACCTCAGTTGTCTGGTATTATCTATTCCTTCATATGAAATAAAAATAATCTCCCACATTTCATATGTAGTTGCACATTGAGAAAAAAGAATAAACCAATCCTTCCCCAATCCATAGAAAATACCATTCATATCTTATGAATCAAGACCTTATTCTTTCTCTTGAGAATCATCCCATTTTTCTATATTTTCCATAGGAATGTCATAATGCTTTATAACCTTCAAATATACTCTTATTCCAAAGATTTTTTTCAATAAATAGTCTTGTATGCTATCTAGAATCCATAATTAGTACCATAAAAATAAGGACCAAGGATCATCAACATACCTTCTATATGATAATCCATTTTTAGATTTTTGTTTATCCAAATCCTCAACACATGATTGTTTGAGCCAAAAAAATATTAAATATTCCAAAATATACTATATTATAAATCCAGTTGTTGTTTTTATACTAATTTTGAGTATCAAGTAGAAACAACTGAATATTTAAGGATTTACAAATAGGAAAATATACAATGAATCCTAACCTATGATACCAATTGTTAGGTTATATTTTAGATGACGAGGACACATGCTGGTGTGAATTTTGTTCCTTAAAAACATTGAAAAAGAAGAAACATCCTTCTTTATATGAAGTGATTCATTCGTTATATCTGAAAGTCCAATAATTAGTGTAAATAAATAAATTAAATAACATAATTATGTATAGTGTTTAAAGGCAAAGAGATCCCCTAGCACTCTCCACAAATTCTATACTCCACGATCTTGGTGATTTTAACTAGCACCTCCTCTTATTTGGAGACCTCTAAAACTGAGTACATGATGTTAACACCTTACAAGGATTTTATAGGGACTTCTTCTTATTTTACAAAGAACCAAAATATCCATAACTTAGTATAATAAGCTGGCACACCACCATGACTAAGTCTGTGTAATGACATAAACTATTATAAATGAAATTAATTTTTTTTGATTTATTCAAATGTCCTATTATGTAAGTTGGTTATAGAAAACACATGAACTCCATTGGTTAATCCTACATGTTTTAATTTACCATTAATAATCATTACCATTTATAATATATCCATTAAACAATGATAACATGATTAGTATAAATATAGGGTCCTAACAATTCCAATTGTCACAGACAAAGGAAGTGATGACCTCAACCAATAGGATTCTTCCATATGAATCCCTTCTATTTTAGATTTTGAGGGAGATATAATTTCTAGGATTTTTCCTTGACCAATCCCAATATGAGATTCAATAGTTTAATCATGAGTGAAATTTTTTATGAGAGAAGTTCTATCTCATCGAGATGATGACCCAAACCATGTTCATCGAACCACCCCAGGAAAGTTCCACCACCTCAAACCTTACTATTAGGTAATTTGTTGGTGTATTTAATCAATATGTATCAATAAACTAGAATTATTATTATTTACATTATATTTTATAGAATAATTAATATATTTTAATCATATTATTGTTACCTTGTAAATAATATTTTTTTATACAATGGAGCACAAATTGTATTTTTGGTAAATATTCAAATTTAAATAATGAATTTATGAATTAATGGATGTATTTAACAAAAAATATTTTAATAAAATATTATTAATGAATATTTTTTATCAAATATAAATGATCATATATTTTTTTATGAAGTCAAATGTAATTTT
Organism: Viscum album; assembly: GCA_963277665.1. Lineage (NCBI taxonomy): Eukaryota > Viridiplantae > Streptophyta > Magnoliopsida > Santalales > Viscaceae > Viscum > Viscum album. The sequence goes on from OY728159.1 coordinate 1,329,961,554, forward strand.
TATTAGGGTTCAAAAGCTGTTATTTTCAAAAACCCACCATTTTGAGTAAGTGTTAGTAATTATTTTAAAAGTAAAAATTTACATATTTATAAAGTTTTTTATATTAAATTAATATTATTTGTGGAATCATAACTCCAAAATTATCCAATGGGGAATTTTTTATAATTTTTTGAGACAGTCAAATTTTCAAGTAAAAATTAAATACCATATAAATATATTTTGTATTTTATAACATCATAATGAAAAAATGCGATTTAATAAGTAATATAAATGTGATCCATGACCAAATATATGTTTCTACTTTAAAATAATGTTGATGTTAATTATATTTTATTTATTTTACAAATACTTTGTGAATCCTCCAAAATTTATGATATATTTTAATGTTTTAAAATCATTTCCTTAAGAGCGTGACTCACCTCCTCATCACTAATGGTAATATTTTAATAAGCTCGACCCTTGGGATTATAAAATAATTTAAACCTCTCCATTTTGGAAGGAACCTTTGGAAACAACATTGGTTGGTTTTTGGTTTTGGATATTTTATTATGTAGTGTCCAAAACCTAAATAATAAGAAAATCCCCCTCTTTTACCATATAACCCACCCAAGTACCCATTTCTATTCATTAAAACTCCTTATATCATGTCCATACACTTCCCTCTAATCTCTATAGTCCTCCCAAGGTTCCTCCAAGCTCTCAAGAAGTTCTTACCAAACCATTCAAGTCACACATCCAAGTAAGGGACCTTTCTCCCCTCTCAAATTCATACAACTTCTTTGAAAATAGTTCTTGTAATTTCAAATTGTTATATTTTTTTGGAACCTTCTTATGTGGAGTGTGTTTGAATATTAATTAATTTTATAATAAAAAACCTGGATTCTTTTATTAATAATTATTTACATGTTTAATGATATAATTTTATATAGAAAGACAATTTTTATTATAATTTGGAAAAGTGTGTTAGCGAGTCACTATTAGGTAGTAGTTACTACAAGAATTATCATCGAAAAGGAGTCCCTACTATACTAGTCACGTAAAAAGATTCACTTCTAGAATTTTCAGCACCTTGAAGATACCATCAGTACCTTTCACCGTTGGACTCTATGTCATTACTAGCCTAAGGTGCCACCAGATGCTTAGTCACCACCAGCTTCTTGCTACAATTGTTGTCTGAGGACTTTGATATGAATGGCTCAACAAGATATTTCTATTCAAGGATAAATTGACCAAGTATTAATGACATTGTAAAATATGATCTAATTATTTTATATCTCCTCCAACTGATGCTGCTATATCTATGTGAAGGAAATATATCTTTCTATGATGATTAGTAACTGGAAAACCTATAAAAAATATGTGATTGAATATGTGAACCCTTACAAGCTTACTAGTTCATTTTCTATGAATATAAATGACACAGAAACACAAAATCCAATATAGATATTGATTGATACACTAAAAATATCAATTAGAGAATTCCTTTAAATTCCTAAGATCCTTAGTTTTGTTGAAACATCCAAAAATAAATCTTGAACTACTCACCAAAGATAATATGAGGAATTAAACCATTCTAAACATACCAGACTGAGCATCAATATTTTCTTTATTACTCTTATTGTTTATTATTCTTTACTTTGAGAAGTGTGTTCTTACTCTATTACCAAACACACACTATCTCTTATATCTAACCGGATAATACTTATTATTATCTTATTAGTTTACATCTATTTTCCCATTATTTTTGTGAAAGAGGTCCTTATTTGGAATTTTCTATCTCTTATTCCCATGTATAACTATAAAATAGGATCTTTATATTGGATATCTTGTATCTTTTTTTGTTAATTATTATAATCTACTTGGTAGTAGGTTATTTCCATGTTCAAGATATTAAGTCTCATCTTGAGACCAAACTTCTTGTTTATTCCACCATGTTACCTTGTTATTGTTTTGTTAAATTACTAAAACCATGACTATTTTTAATCGATAAAAAAACTATTACAATGATAGTTAATCTTAACTAGTTTTTATATTTGTTTTTTCAAATTAAATTGATTTCAAAATCTATGATAATTATAATCATTTTTTAACTAAGACATAATCACTCTTTAAGAAATATTTTAAAGGGAAAAATATTATATCGATCTGCTATTTTGATTAGTTGGATAGTTTTTTTATTAGGTGTATTTTATTTTAAGTTATTTTTTTAACATAAATTTTATTGGGAACTCAATTCACCCCACTCTTGAGTTACACACTCCAAACAAAATTTGGTATCAAATTATTTTAAATTATTTTTTCAACTATGATTTTAGTTGTATTATAAAGATCACAAATTTATATCAATTCTAATTTTTTTTTAACTATAGAAAATTTACAAGAAGGATCTGCTACCAATAGACCTCCTTATTTAAATGGTAGAAATTATGATCAATGTAAAACAAAAACAAAAATTCATTTAGAAACTATTGGTTTTGACATTTAGATAGTAATAGAATATTAGTATGAAATACAACAAATTACTATAATTACTTGGAGTGATACTACAAAACATTAATATAATAGTATTTATAATGATATGAATAATTTCTTTTGTTCCTTGGGTGATGATGAATTTAATAGAATATCTACTTTCAAATCTACTTCAGAAATATGGGATACCTTATCCTTTTCACATGAAGGGGCATCTAATGTTAAAGAAATGAGGCTAAAAAAATATACAATCAAGTGTGACACTTTTAAAATGAAATATGATGAAACTATTTTTGATATGTATCTTAGGTTCAATTAAATAGTGAATACTATGAATTAACTCGAGAAACAAGTGACAAATAAAGATCAAGTGATGAGACTGCTTAGATTCTTACCAGACAAATAGAGAGAAACATCTATGTCAATTGGAGAATCGTGTGTCATGATTACACCATCTGTAAAAATAATAATCATAATGTTGATGATGTATGAAGAAGAGATTAAATTCAACTAGGATAATGATAAATATGAAATAAATAGAAAATTAGTATCCTTAAAGACTACTATCACCCAAAAAAGTGAAAAGGTAAGAGCAGAAAATACTAGTGAAGAAGAATATCCTGATAACATTGATGAATAAATGTCTCACATGGATAGAATATTCAATAAATTGTATAGGAAAAATTAGTTCTTTAAGAAATAAAATTTCTGAGGAAATTCTGACATTAAGTTAAAGTGGAAAAAGGATTGAAAAAAGGATGATACTCAAAATGAAATCACCTGATATGATTGTAAGAGGAAAGGAAAAATTAAATATGACAATCAAAAATTGAAATATAAAAGGAAGTATGAGGATAAGGACAAAATATTCAAGAATTCCATGAAGTCAATATGGAGTGCCTCCAAAAATATCCCAAGTGATTCATACATTAATATTTAAGATATGTCTAAAAGATAAAATACTTTCTTTGTAGCAAACACAATAGAGGTACAAAATTTTATTCATGCTTCTTCTACTAATATTCCAAAAAAATCTAAAAATGATGATTTTGAGGAAAGAATGACCGATGAATATCTTTAAAATTAATGTAACATTATGAAAGATACCTTTCATGAGCTGAAATATGAATATAAGTTACATAAGAAACAACATCCTTTGATAATAAATATTAAAACCAATATTTCCATTGAAAAAGGGAAACAAGATCAATTTTTGAATGAGAAAAATGAATTAAAATTTTCAAATGAACAGATAAAGAAAGGCAAAGAAAGATTTAACAATGGTAAGAAAACTTCAACTCAAATAATGGGAATGAATGTTTCTCTTAAATATATAACTGGAATAGGCTATCAATCAGGAAAAAGAAAAATTGTAAAAACCAAATTTATGTTCAGTACCATTTTTAAAAATTCATATACTTCCAGTTCTTACTCAACTGGACTTAATAAATTATTTATTACTAGAATCTTAAAATATATTTATAAGAAAACCATTATGTAATTATAGGTGCCAAAATATATTAATACTAACATAACTAGACCCAAGAATATTTGGGTACCAAAATCATTTTTGGCATAAACATTTTTTTGTAGGAAACCTATTTGAAAACCTCTAGCAAATAGCTATGATATTTAGATAGTGTATTTTCTATAAATATGCCTACTGAGTATTCAAACATTAAAAATTTAATCAATGTTTACGGTGGTTATGACACTTTTGGTGAAAATTCTGAAGGGAAAATCATCAACCTTAGCCAAATCAATAATTATAATTCAATATTAATTTCTAAAGTTTTATATTTATATATTTTAAAATATAATCATCTTAGAATTTCTCAATTATTTCATTATGGTTTTTATGTAAAATTTGAAAATAATGTCTGTCATATTTTTAATGATTAAAATGTTGTATTTTTTTACTACTTTAAGTAATGATAATATTTATTCTATTAATTTTATTCTTTATCTTATAAAAAAATTTCTTTGTTAATTAACCATCGTAAAGAATCTTGTATTTTGAAAAGGATTCTAGGACAATGAAATATTCATTAACTTATAAAGCTAATTTAGAAATTATTATTTAGTGATCTACCAAATCTTGAATTCTTAAATTATAGGGTTTGTGATCACTGCAAAAAAGTAAAAGTTAATATGATTTCCTTTAAATGTAAAAAGAATGTTTCAACCTCTCAACCTCTAGAGTTAGTTCATACGAACCTCTTTGGACCTTCTAGAGTTTATAGTTTAAATGGGAAACATTATGTATATATCCTTGTAGATGGCTTCTCTAGATACACTTGGGTATTTTTTTAGCTCATAAAAGTGAATCTTATTCTTACTTTGTTTAGTAATCCAAATCTATAGAAAATATAAGTATACTTAGGATTAATACCTTAAGAAGTGATAATGGTTGATAATTTGAAAATCAAGACATTGAATCATTTTGTTCTCAAAATGGTTATAATCACATATTTTATACTACTAGGACACCATAAAAAATTGTTGTGGTAGAAATAAGAAGTTAGATTCTTTAAGAGATAGCCCATACTATGTTAAATAAGTATGACTTACCTATCTACTTTTGGGTAGAGGCTATTAACGCACTATGTTATACTAAAAATGGAGTTCTAATTAGACCTCTCTTAAAAAGAACACCTTATGAGTTATGGAATAATAGAAAACCAAAGGTGGTTTCAAAGTATCTATTCTAATAAAAAAAATAATGTATATAAATTTTCTTCCATGATTGATGATGAAATTTTTCTTGGATATTAAACTTCTATTAAATATTATAGAGTATTTAATAAGAGATCCAAAACAATGGAAGAGTATATTAACATTAAATTTGTTGAAATAAACCCCAATGAACCTAACGATATCTTATTGAACCTAGATGATGATCTATAAAATCTGAATCTTATTTCAAAACCTTCTGAAAGTTCTGTTAAACAAGTAGAAAGTTCATACAGTGAACTGCCAGAACCTGAACCTAATGCAGATCTTTATACAACTAGACCCACTTTTCAAATAACTATTTGGAATCATGGAAATATCCTTTTAGATGCTGTAATAATAACCTAGATAGAGGTACACAAACTAAACCTTCCCTTTGAAATCAAATTTAACACCAAGCCTTCTTATCATAACTTGAGCCCAAGAAAATTAATGATGCCATCAATGATTAATTATTTGTAATATCTATGTAAGATAAACTTAATCAATTTGAGATAAGAAATTTTTGTGAACTTGTTTATAGACCTAAATACACCTTAACTATTGGAACTAAATGGGTGTTTAGAAATAAGGTTGACAAGTTAGTAACTATAGTAAAAAACAAGGCTAGATTAGTTTCACAAGGTTATAATCAATGGAAAGGTATTGACTATGAAGAAAAATTTTCACTTGTAGTCCGACATGAATCCATTTTGATACTAATTTCCTACGTAGAACATTTTTATTTAAAAATATATCAAATGGATATTAAAATTTCATTATTAAATTGGTTTATATTTGAGAAAGTTTTTATTGAATAACCTCTAGATTTAAAAATCCGAATTTTCCAAATCGTGTTATTAAATTATAAAAATATTTATATTGTTTAAAACAAGCTCAAAGATATTGATATGATAAAATTATATCTTTTCTAATTTCAAAATGTTTTTAAAAAGGTATAGGTGATCCAACTTCTTTTATAAAAATAATTTCAAAAGATGTTTTAATAGCACAAATATGTATTGATGATATTAATTTTGGATATACTAAATATTCCTTGTGTACTAATTTGTCAAAACTAATGAAATATGAATTTGAAATGAGTTTAATGGAATAACTCAAATTAATTCTTGGATTTCAAAATTTTCAAAAGTAAAGAACGAATTATTTTAAATCAAAGTAAATATAATATTTATATTTTAAAACATTTTATCTTAGATATCACTAAAAGTAGTGGTACTCCCATCAGTATCACCAGTAAAATAGATCTTGATAAATATAGGAATTAAGTATATCAAAATAGTTACAGAGGTATGATTGGAATTCTATAGTACTTAACTACTAGTCGGCCAGATATTATGTTTAATATATATGTGTGTGATTTCTTCAAATAAAAAACTAACGATTCACCCTTAATAATAATAAAAAATATATTTAAATACCTAAAATATACAACTAATTTAGGTTTGTTCTATCCAAAATGGAAATAATTTTATTTATTTTGTTATTCAGATGCTAATTTTTGTGGTTGTAAGTTAGATTGAAAAAAGTACATCGGGAACATGTCATGTTTTCGGAAAATTACTAGTATCATGGTGTAGTATGAAACAAAATTATATTGCACTGTGTACTGCTGAAGTTGAATACATAGCTGTAGGAAGTTTCTATCAACAAATATTTTGGATGAGACATACTTTACTAGGTTTTGGATACCAATTTAGACATGTTCATATAAATTGTGATAACAAAAGCATGATAAAAATTTCTAAAAATCTAGTATCCCACTCTAGAATAAATCACATTGATGTAAGATTTTTTTTGAGAGATCGTTATCCAAAATTAGAAATAAATTTAAAATTTATTGGAACTAAACATCATCTTGCTGATATCTTCACAAAGCCTTAGAATTCTGAAAGATTAAAGTGATAAAAAATGAATTAGGAATGATAATTTTTAGCTGATCCACCATTGATAATTTATCTTTGATGAGTCACCATTGACGAGTCACCATTGACGAGTCACTATTTATGAGTTACCTTTTATGAGTCACCGTTGATGAGTCACCATTGATTATTCACCATTGATGAGACACTATTGATGTGTCTCTATGATGTGCCACCATTGATGAGTCACCATCGATGAGTTAGCATTGATGAGTCACCGTTGATGATTCACCATCGACGAGTCACCATTGATGAGTCACTGTTGAATGAGTCACCGTTCCTCTTGTTACCGTTGTTTTATTACCATTTATATTTATTTTCTGGATTTAAATTTAATTATTTTATATTTTATTTATTATTATTTTGAATCCCTATATGATATAATTTATGACATAAGTTTAATCGATTCCCATTACCCTTTGAACTCCCAAACCTTTTCCTTCCTCTCAGACTGATCATATTTTCTTCTTCTATGGTTCCACCTAAGACATTAACCAATCAAAATGTCTAGTGTGATGTGAATATCAAAGTCAAATCTATAAGATATGAGGAAATCCATGAAATGAAAATTTTCAACTAGTAGTTTGGTTGTTGTTTCACAAAAACCACATATGAAAAATGGGGTTTCGAAGTAGAGAAGGAAATCGATATGCAATGGATTCAATCTAGAAAAATTTTATTATTAAAAGTTTTAGTAGATGAGAAATAGATTAATTAGTTCACAAAAAAATCACAGTGTGTATTATCTGAGGTTCGTATATGATTTCTATCAGAATGTTGAGTTTATTTTCAGAAATAAAAAGGTTGAAATAAGAAATCAAATTGATGGAGAAGAGTTTTCACTCTCTTCAAGGGAATGGGAAAAGTTACTAAGAGAACCTCATAAAGATAAATATTAGGATTTTTAAGGAATTATTACCAGTGAATTTTTTTTTTAAAATTACAAAGATACCCTCATATAGTTGACAGGACATGGTATACTGAGGAGACCTCTAGATTCTAAACTCGATGGTGATTGTAAACTGGTGCTTAAGTTTGTACAACATTTCTTGTGGAATAGAAAATGAGATTTCAATACAATGATATATCAGGATGTTTACTTCCTGATTTTTATGAAACAATGCAAAAAGATCAATTTGTGTAGATTTATGATGATCCACATGTATCATATGTGCAAAAAAAGTTTAATTTCTAACTCTCTAATATAACCTAATATGATATCTTCCATCTTGGATGATAAGGGCTTAGTGAAATATGGTCAAGAATAATAAGACAAGTATGGTGGTTTTTTATTATCAAAAAAAGTTCCAAAAGAGTTAATTTGATCCGAAACCCATGGAAGACGTGCTAGGTAAGAGACAATGAAAAATTTTATGATGAATTCAACCATATTGATCATTCAACCTGACCTAATGTCATAGTAGATCCTGGTATTGAGACTGATGAGTTAGTTGAATATTTTGATGATGTTGATGTAGATAGTGATAAAGTTGGGAAATATATGGATGATGAATAATAATTGTTAGTTGAAGTATGGAGTTATCTAAATATCCCTCCATCTCAATCTAAAGTTTATTTTAGATATGTTAGATCACTAGGTTCTCTACCTACCTGGGAATCTCTTTTATATGAAAATGACTATGAGGAAACTAAAGTATCTGGAGAGGCATATTTTAAGAAATATTCCTTCAAATCATCAAAATATCAAAATACTATTGGAAATGGTAGTGATGAAAATGCTTCTAAGGAAGCATATGGTCTTTTGGACCATGAAAAATCAAATGGAAATTAAAGTTAGGATGATAAGGATCATGTTGATGGAGATAATGATCATGGATCTGATCATGGAGATGATATAACTGTTGAAGATGATTATGATCTTGATAATGGTCCTAATGGAGGAAATGATGATCATGGAGATGATCATGATAATGAGATGGTTCAGACACATCCTTCGTCACTAGTGGTATTAAGTTCTATCAGGGATGAGGATCAATCTAAGGATAATGAAATGACTGTTATACTACATATTTATATAGATGATATGAAACCTACTAGTGATAGGGAGATGTATAAAAACCCTTAAGATCTTACAGATCCAATGGATCACACTGAACCAGCAAGTCTCACACCAATAGTTTATATAGAACAACCTCTATTGTATCTAAAATTGAGGAAAATCCTAAAGCTCATGGGGAATCTTCAATTTATCAATATTAAATACCTAATGTTTGTTATTTTTATGAATGAAAAAAGTATCCTAGTTATTTTATACTTGATATTGATTATAGTGAATTAGATAATGAAGCAAGTGAAAATCCTTTCACAGGAGAAGTATTCTTAGTGGATTAGATTGACCATGCTGGTGAGTTACCACATTTTGTTCTAATGGATACTGATAACTAGGATGAGGCTATCATACCACCTAAAAATTGATATCAAAGTCCTATTCTTCTAGTAATTCATCTTGATGTTGTGAGAAAAATTATTTAGAATATTTTCAATGAAGTGTGAATTATGATTTGGAATCTATAATAGGAAATTTGATTTCAGATCCTAAAAATGTCATAAGCTCTCAGCAATCTCCAATTACTAGATCTAGTGAAGATAGTAAAAAATATTTGGTTGATATTTTTATATATCATTTAAAAACAAAGGTTTGTTTTCACATTCAATAAAAAGAATAAGAGAATAAAATATTATCGAAATAAGTGGAAAGTTTGAAATAATTAGTAGAGAGAATGACATCTTATTTCTAATAAAGTTTTAATTATATTTCTCATAAGTGGGAAAGAATGTCCACTGCTGCCTCTATATCCTCTACACCACCTTTTAATTTTTTCCTAATTGAAATAGAACTAATTAAGAAGGTTAGAAGGGAAGAACTCAATACTGCTTTGGGTGACATTTCAACACATGTAGAACAATTAAGGAAAATACACCATCATAGAGAGCATTCCAATAAGATGATAAGGGTGTATTCCATTGATCTCGTGACTGATAAAGACATCATCAAGAAATCAATAATTTATTATTTGTCCAAAATTTTTACAAATCATGTGATGTATAATAATTTCAAATTCATGATAGATAACTTGAGGTTTCTGCTAGTTACAAGGGATTTTAAAGAACAAGGGATTCAAATGAAGGTTATCACATTAGTGTTGTAGAGATTCAAGGAAGAGAAAATAAATTTATTTAGTGCTATAGAAAGGGGTAATAATATAATTATGGAATTTATAAACCTCATAAAACCCTTCTTACATGACCATAGTACAACTGTAATAGAAATAGAGGCAATTCTAGTGACAATAGTTCTTTCAACTAAAACCATAATTCCAGTTAGATATAGACCTGCTGTGATTACTTAGTCAGATGGCCTTCTGTGTCCTCCATATCAACCTCGATATTTATCATAATTTGAAGCTATTCATCACCATAGACTAGTTCTTATTCATGATCCTTGTCCTACTATAACAAAAATCCCTTCCATTATAATCAATTATCCAACATTCACTACTACTTCAGCCTCTCAGGACAAAGACAGAGAACAAAGACAATAGAAAATAAAAGGAAAAGATTACATACCACCCTTAATTTACCTCTAATAGTGAATTAGATTAGATGCAGTCTTTGAAAGGGGCCTTGTTCTTATACTCATTCTATTTTTATTTCTATACTAGATACTTTTTGGATGCAATTAAATGCAATCTATTAGTGTTCTTATCATTTACTTATACTTTTATTTTATTTTCTATAGGATAATATTAATGAGGGAGATAAAATGGTAATTTATTGTAATACATGGAAAACACCTAAAATTATAAATATCTTGTGAAATCATCAGTATATATTTATGATTTTTATCTAATTTTTTTATATTACAGATATCTCTTATGAATTTATATGCAAGTTGTTTTTAACATTAAACTCACCTATGATTATATATGTTTACTTATTTAGTACATATCTTATAAATTCCATGTTTTGTGATCATAAAAAAGGAGGAGAATGTTGGAACCTCCTTATGTGGAGTATGTTTGAAACATTATTATTTTAATAATGAAAAAACATGATTCTTTTAGTAATAATTATTTTCATGTTGTATAATATCATTTTATATGTTAAGAATGTTTTTATGATTATTCAGCTAAGTGTTATAGTGATTCACCATTATCCATGAGTTATTGATAGACTTTTCACTACCAAGGAGTAACTACAAGACTTGTCACTATAAAGGAGTCACTGTTGGACTTGTCACTACTAAGGATCTACCATTAGGACCTGTCACCATTGGATTCTGAGTCACCACCATCTTTAGGTACCTTCATATGTTGAGTCAGTAGGAGTTTTTTTCTACCATTACTGTCTAAGTAATTTGACGTGAATGGCTCAATGACTGATTCTATTCAAGGATAAATTAAAAAAATCTTAATTACATAGTCAAAGTTGATCTGAGGATTAGGTATATCATCAAACTAATGATGTTATATCTACATGAAGGATCTCTCTCTCTCTCTCTATGATTATTACTAACTAAAAAACCTACGAAAAAATGTGTGATTGAATTTGTAAACCCTTAGAATCTTATTAATTCAATTTTAATGATTATTAACTATAATATCCCAGTATTTTTTGGAGTCTTATTAGGAACTTTTTTAGGTAATTTTTGTATCTTTTGAGTAACTTTGATTTGGAGTAGTGTCTTGGTGTGCATTTGGGTGATTTTTTAAGGAAAACTAAAGGATAGTTGGTAATGGACGGGTTCACACGGTTTTAAAAAACCTTACCTCTAAACTGTACCAATAAATAGGTCGGCACAGTTTGAAAAACCATGTGACAAAACCATGCCAACCATGAAAAACTGGATAGAGAGCTCTACACAGTTGGTGCACTATTATCCCTAATCGTCTTCCTCTACCCAGGATTCTGCACGCATAGAATTTAACATATGAAAATCTATTTTAAAACCACCCGAACCCCCAAGACTCCCATATTTCGACCTTGGATCGGGCTTGAAATTTTTTTGGTGTTTCCAAAGCCTTCTAGAGGGATTCCAAGGCAATCATAACACCGTTCTTTGAGATCTAAAGCCCGGATTACATATTCTTCTCTCTTCCCTGTAAGTGGATTTCATCCCGTTTCTTCTCCTATTCATTCCTCTATCTTTCCTAGATTTGTTCATAGAATATATCCACCATTTCAATGAATCTAAACCTATGATTTGAGATCTAGATCTAGGATTTTGGATCTAGATCTAGATTTCAAAGATCTTGATGCCTTTGATGTTAAAATTTGGTTTTATGGATTTAGATCTAGATCTTGATCGACGATGTTGTTCCACTCAGATTTTGTGGATTTTTGTTAGTCTAAAATACATCAATAAACCAAGTTATGTGGTCTAAATTTAACTCCCATTTTCATGATTTTTATATGTGTATGCGAGTTTACGATTTGCTAGCTTCCCTTGATAATTGATTTCCTAAATTGAAGTAATTAGGAATATGGAATTGACTTATGATTGCCTTGGTGATTAATTGATAATTGAATAACACAAAAAACGAAGGGGGTTTCCCAAATAGATATTTTCGATATTTTTTATGGGTTGAGATATTGTAATTGAGATATGGAATTGGATATGCTATGATAATTAATTAGGGGGAATTAATTATGAAATCATGTTTTTCTATGTAAGATAATTAATTGTGAGAATTAATTATGTGCCATGATGTTGACCAAAGATAATTAATTGTGAGAATTAATTATGTTCCATGATTTTGATAAAAGATAATTAATTGTGAAAATGTTTTATGAAAAGTTGATATTTGATATGGAAAATTAATTGTGAAGAATTAATTATGGAAATATAATTGTGTTGATTGATTAATTAATTGATGAATTAATTAATGGGTTATGTTCTTAGTTAATTGTTGAGTTAACTAATGGCCTTTTAAATGTTTAACTAATAGTTGGATTAGTAATGTAATGATGTGGTTAATTACTATGAATTAATTAATGATTAAATGGATTTGATTTTGGTGGTGCTATAAATGACGTTCTAGACTAATTAGAAGTTGGAAATTGGACATGGAGTTCATCCCCAATAGTTATCTAATCTAGATATTATGGGGTGATAGGCATGAAGACCTACACCGAATGAGAATATGGAGTGATAGGCATTGAGACCTACACTTAATGAGATTTTGAGTGATAGTCATGGAGACCTAAACTTAATGAGATTTGGGGTTCTACGAATAATTAACTTCACCAAATGATTAATAATAATGAATGATTATTTAAATGGGAAACATGGATTTAAACTAAGACTAATGTTATGATTAAAGATTAAATGAAAATGTGATAACTATTTAATTATTCATTGTATTTATTGCTTCATAGAACTGCATGAAAAATATTTTAACTATAATCTTTTTAGAAACCTTTGATGGTGGCCTACTGTGTTCTACTCACACACTATTTGGGATGCCTGAACAGTACCCGAGTAGACTTTGTTATTATAGGAAAGGTTAAGGTAAGGCCTTGGGATAGGTTTCTGTTTGGGATTGGAGCATGGGAGAGGGAACCAAACGTGGTTCGGGACATGCTTAAGAGTCATTGTGTCTTTACTTTTAGTTTCATTGTAGACACTTGGATCTTTCATTGTCAAAGAATATTTTATCTTCTAGTTGAGTATTGTATTTTCTTGTTTGTCTATCATATGACATGGTATTATTATGGTTATTGATATGCTTCTGTACATGGTTATTGTTGTTTTCTCTTGTTGGTGTTTTAATCTTGATAAAAGAGGGTATAGTCTCCCCAAGGCTGACTTACCAGACCCTCGCTTCTAGTTGACACCCTATGGCATACAGGGAGTCGTGCCTGAGGGCATGTGACCAACCGGCTCATGGCACCATTAGTGGCACTCGAGCCCGAGCCTCACAGAGTGGTATCAAAGGATTTTTCTTTTCTTTCTTTTTCTTTTGTCTTACAATTTTTGGGAAAGGTAGACTAGAGACTAGGAAGAGTTGAGTCTTGGTAATGAGATCATGCATGGGAGTTGCAAACCCTTGTACAAGGGAAAATATGAGTAGTCACAGTGAGATTATTGTGATTACTGTTTGTTTTTATAGTTGGATATTATTTTACCTTGGGTGACACACTTGTGGTGTGATGTGATATTTGTTTTGAAAATTGTTGAATTTTGATTCGTGGCCAAAAGAGGCATGATTGTTGAGTCTGAATGCGTCATTATAGGAACTCAGGGTTGTTGTGACATGCATCATTCTAGGAACTCTCGAGAAAACAGGTTATGGGTAAGTTGTTGAAATTGAACTATTTTCCCTTGCCGTGATATTGAAATAATGATGAAAAAATGAGAATAAATTGGTGTTTAATAAGAACCTTTATTGATGAAATGAGTATAATTAATTAATTAATTCTTGAATTAATTAATTTGAGATAATGTGATTAATTAATGGTTGGATTAATTAATGAGAATGTATGTACCCATGTTATCCAAGGCCTAGGTGTTAGATGGTTAAGGGTAGTGATAAGTCCTTGGTGTTGACCATGTGGTGAGAAAAGGGAGAAAGGACATGTTGAAACTTGTTATGTTAGTTAGTTCCCTTACATAAATGTTATAAAGTTGAATTATTAGAGCTAATACATGTATTTAGACTTGTAGAGATATGCCTCCACGATGCTTGTTGAGGTAGAGATAGAGGGGTATGGACTATAACGAACTTTCAGATAGGGAACATGAGGCACCATGTCTAGGGATATCTATTTATACAAGGGATGTTCACTAGAGATCAAAGACTATCATTTTCTTTTGGATATCTATGTCCTTGATATAATAGGATTCAACTTGATTATGCGTATGGAATAGCTAGTCGCATACCGAGCCCACATAGATTGTTACCACATGAGATTGACCATTTTATCTCCTGAGGGTGACCAGTATGTTCATTATGGAGAATGGGATATACATTCAGGATTAGCTGGACCAATTACTCAGTAACTGGGAGAGATCGTAGGCCAAGTTTCCAGTCTTTTGTTAGATGATGGGAGTGGTATGCAAGATATCCTTCGACCAGTAGTAAAATTATTTTAGGATGTTTTTCTTGAAGATATTTTAGAGTTTCCACCTAAGAGATATGTGGAATTCACTATTGATATCATGCAAGGGGATGATACGGTATCTATTCCACCTTATAAAATGACACCGATAGAGCTTCAAGAGCTCAAAACGTTGTTGGAGGAGTTGTTGGATAAAAGGTATATCCATCCAAGTACGTCACCTTGGGGATCAATTATTTTGTTTGAAAAGAAGGCCAATAAGAGTTTATGCTTGTGTGTCAATTATCAGAAGTTGAATAAAATGACCATGAAGAAACGATATCCTCTTCCTCATAACAATGATCTATTTGACAAGTTGAAGGGGGATTGTATGTTCTCAAAGATTGATCTATGATCAGGGTATCATCAAGTGATAGTTTAGACATATGATATACCAAGAACTTATTTTATAAGTAGGTATGAACTTTATGAGTTTGTTGTATCTCTGTTTGGGTTGAAAAATGATCTAGTAGTGTTTATGGCCTTGATGAACAAGATCTCTTATACAAACTTAGATCAATTTGTGGTGGTATTTGTGGACAGCATAATGGTGTATTCTAAGACTCATGAAAATCATTCCAAACATCTTGACATCATCTTGTGTACACAAAGAGAGCATCAACTATACACCAAGCTATCTAAATGTTAGTTTTTGATTGACAAGGTACACTTTTTGGGGCACATTATCTCAGAAGAAGGTGTAGATGTTGACCTAAAAAAAGTGTAGGAAGTTGTTTCTTGGGTGAATCCTAAGAATGTTTTTGATATCTGAAGCTTTTTAGGATTAATTGGTTATTATAGGAGGTTAATCCACGACTTTTCCCTATTGGAAGCACTACTTTTAGTTTTGAAAAAGAAATAGGTAATGTTTGATTCGAAAGAAGCATGCAAGAATTATTTCCAAGAGTTGAATAAGTGATTGACATCGACACAAATTTTGATCTTACCTATGTCGGGTGAGGAGTACATGGTTTATTTTAATGCTTGTATGATCAGACTCGGAGCTGTGTTGATGCAAGGGGATCGAGTCATTTCTTACGGGTCTCGAAAGCTGATTCCACATGAAGGAAATTACCATACGCATGACCTTGAGTGGGAAGCAGTGGTTTGTGATCTTAAGTGTTGGTGACACTATCTTTTGGGTGAAAAGTTTACAATTTTTACGGATCACAAAATCTTGAAGTATAAATTTTCACAGCATGATTTGATTCTTAGGAAATGAAGATGGGTTGAGCATATGTAGTCCTTTGTCATTGAACTAACATATACACCCAGAAAGGGGAATAATGTGGTGTATTCCTTGAATAGGAAATCTCAGACTCAGTTGGTACATGAGTCGAGTGCAGAGTGGAAGATAATTACCTTGCTGGCGAAAATGCATATGGTAGTTCAGGAGAGTCAAGATAAGATTACTCTAGTTTAAGCAACAGTGGAGTCTACACTCTTGAGATGGACCAGGGATAGGAATTATGAGGATACAAAGTGTTTATTTTTATGGGAAATATTGAAGGTGGGGAGACACCTTTATACTGAATAATATATGAGGATGAGATCATCTATGTGACAAAATGGGTTGTTGTTCCTACAAGTATGTGAGAGGAACTAATGCAAGAATTTTATGCCTCAAAGTGGGCGGTTCATCTTGGGGTGAAAAAAATGTACCATGACCTACAACAATAGTTTTGGTGGCCAGACATGAAAAATGATATAACATGGTTCATAACAAGATATTTCACCTGTCTGCAGGTGATGGTAGAGCATCAATGACCTGGAGGCCTATTACAACCGTCACCTATTCCAGGATAGAAGTGGGATGACATGACTATGGATTTCATGGTAGGACTTCCAAAGAATATTAGGAAGAATAATTATATTTGGGTCATTGTGGATCAAATAATGAAGGTAGCACATTTCTTTCCTATCAGTAAAACCATTACAGCAGAATAGTTGGGATAACTGTATGCGCGATAGATAGTTTGTTTGCATGGTATTCCATAAACTATCGTTTTAGAATGCTATTCATGCTTTAATTTGTGCTTCTAGAAGGGATTACAGAAGATGTTTGGTATAAATGTTTTGTTAAGCATGAACATCTACCCACAAATAGATGGGCAGTCAAAGCATACCATATAGGTGTTAGAGGATATGATGCAAGTATGTGTGCTTGACTTTTATGGTTCTTGGGAGAAGCACTTGGCTTTAGTGGAGTTCTCTTATAAAAACAGTTTTCAGTCAACTATACATATGGTACAATATGAGGTAATTTATGTAAGAGCTTATAGATCACCACTATGTTGGTTAGAGGGGGGAGAGTCAGAGCTATTGGGACCGAGTCTCGTTCAAGAGACATCAAAGCATGTGAAATTGATTTAGAAATGTATGGATACGACTCCGAGTAGGCAGATGTTGTATGCAGGTATACGGAGATGACACCTAGAGTTTATAGAGGGTGATCGTGTATTCCTTTGGGTATCTCCTAGATTGAAATACCATAGGATATAGAGGGAGGGAAATTTGGTTCCTAGGTTTGTAAGACCCTTTGAAGTGCTGGAGAGAATCGGGCCAGTGGGGTACCGTTTAGCACTTCTATAAAAATTTAGCACTATGCCTGATTTTTCCATGTGTCACAACTATAGAGGTAACAACCCGACCCTTATCATGTGATTGATGTGGAATAATTTGATCTCGAGATAGATGCGTCCTTTGAGGAGCATCCGATATGTGTGTTGGGTCGTAGTGAGAAAGTGTTAAGGGGAAATATCTTGCCATTAGTTCATGTGTTATGGAAACATGGAGGTGTTCAAGAGGCAACTTAGGAATGGGAAAAAGAGATGAGGGCTTAAAAGACAAATCTTTTTGGCTCAGAATCTTAGAGAAGTTCCGAAGTGCTGCTCAAGGACGAGCTGTTATAAGGTGGGGAGATTGTAAGATCCCAACTTTTTTCTGGAGTCATCTTAGGCACGTTTTTAGGTACTTTTTGAATATTTTAAGTACCTTTGATTTGGAGTAGTGGCTTGGGGTGCATTTGGGAGAATTTTTTAAGGAAAACTAAAGGATAGTTGGATGTGCATGGTTTGCGCATGGTTTGACAAAACCGTACAGCTAAACCATGATAATAGAGAGGTCCAAATAGTTTACACACAATTTGAAAAACCATGCAACCAAGCTGTGCCAACTGTGAAAACCTGGATAGAGAGCTCTGCACGGTTGGCACACAGTTTTCCCTAACCATGAACCTCTGCCCAAGAAACCATGCATGCAGAATTTAATATTCGAAAATCCATTTTAAAACCACACAATCCCCCAAGACTCCCATATTTTGACCTTGGATCGAGCTTTAAAAATTATAGATGTTTTCGAAGACTTCCAGAGGGATTATAAGGTGATTCAAACAACATTTTTTGAGATCAAAATCCCGGATTGAAGATTCTACTCTCTTCCTGATAATTAGATTTCATCCCATTGCTTCTCCCATTAATTCCTCTATATTTCCATGATATTTTCATGGAATATCCCCATCATTTCCATGGATCTAAACCTATTAGTTGAGATCTATATCTAGGATTGTGGATCTAGATCTACATTTTCAAGATTTTGATGCCGTTGATCTTAATTTTGGTTTAGGGATTTAGATCTGGTGCTTGATCGACAATGTTGTGCCAATAGGATTTTGGGGATTTCCGTTGGGCTAAAATCCATCAATAAACCAAGGTAGGTGGTCTAAATCTAACACCTGTAGTAATTATTTTGATATGTTTTTGTGAGATTATGATTTTCTAGCTTCCCTTGATAATTTATTTTCTAAATTAGATTAATTAGGAATGTGGAATTAAATTATGACTACCTTAGTGATTAATGGATAATTTAATCATAGAACAAATGAAGGGGGTTTTACCAAATAGATATTTCAGTGATTTTTTACGGGTTGAGACATTATAATTGAGATATTGAATTGGTTGTGTTATGATAATTAATTGGGGGGAATTAATTATGAAATGATGTTTGGGTATGTAAGATAATTAATTATGAGAATTAATTATGTGACATTATATAGACCAAAGATAATTAATTGTGAGAATTAATTATGTGCCATGATTTTGATAAAAGATAATTAATTGTGAGAAATATTTATGACAAGTTTAGATTTGATATGGATAATTAATTGTGAACAATTAATTATGGAAAGAGAATCATGTTGATTGATCAATTAATTTATGAACTAATTAATGGGTTATATTCTTAGTTAATTGTTTTTTAACTAACGTCCTTTGAAATTTTTAACTAATCATTGTATTAGTAGTGGAATGATGTGGCTAATTCTTGTGAATTAATGAATAACTAAACAGATGAGATTTTTTGGTGCTAGACATAGCGTTTTAGACCGATTAGAAGTCAGGACTTGAACATGGCATTCCATTACAATAGTTATCTAAGCTTGAGATTATGGGGTCCTAGGCATGATTACCTAAACCGAATGAGATTATGTGGTGATAGGCATGGAGATCTACACTTAATGAGATTTGGGGTGATAGGATTGACAACACACACTTAATGAGATTTGGGGTGCTAGGCATGACAACATACACCAAATGATTTATATTAATGAATGATGATTAAAATGGGAAACATGGATTGAAACTGGGCCTAATGTGACTATTAAAGATTAAATAACAATGTGATAACTATTTAATTATGCATTGCATTTTTTTATTCATATAAATGCATGCACTATCTTTTGATTGAACTAGTTTTAGACACCATTGGTGGTGGCCTACCGAGTTATACTCACACCCTATTCAGGCCTCCTGATTGGAACTGGAGTAGACTTTTTTTTGCAGGACATGATAAGGGAAAGGCCCTGGGATAGGTTTTTGTTTGGGATTAGAGCATGGGAGAGGGAACCAAACATGGTTCGGGACCCACTTGGGATTCATTATGTCTTTACTTTTAGTTGAATTGTAAACACTTGGATCCTTCATTATCATAACATGTTTTACCTTCCAATTGAGTATTTTATTTTCTTGTTTTACTATAATATGACAAGGTATTATTTTGGTTATTTATACACTTCTGCACTTAGTTATTTTTGTTTGCTTCTGTTGGCGCTTTGATCCTGATAAAAGAGGGTATAGTCTCCCAAGACTGACTTTTCTGACCCTCACTACTGTAGGAATCCTACGGTGTATGGGGAGGCACAGTTGAAGGCATGTGGCCAACTGGCTTGGGGAACCATTTAGTGGAACCCAGGTTAGGGTGTTACATTAACAACACGTGAACATAGAATCCATTATAAAGATTTATTGAGTTACTAATAGTGATTAACTGGAACATTCCTATAAATTCTATGATCCTATATTTAGATACAACCTGAAAAAAGAAATATCTAACTCCTCACCAAAGATGATATGAGGAATTCGACCATTTTGAACTCACTAGATTTAGCATCACTATATTATTTGTTACTCTTCTTGTCTATTATTATTTCCATTGAGAAGAATATTTTTACTCTGTAATCAAACAAACACTGCCTCATGTATGTAACTAGAGAATAATTGTTATTCTCTCCCTTTAAATCTGGTTTCCCATAGTTTTTTTTGAAGAGGTCCTTGTGTGGAATATGCTATATTTACTTTCCATGTATAACTATGGAGGTGGCTCTTTAGCCTAGATAACATGTACCTGTTGTATGTTTACCTAATCAAGGTTTTGGATTTGTTAGATTTTTATTATAATCTTCTTGGCAGTAGGTGATTCCCATATGAAGGTGATTATGTCTCATCTTGAGAATGAAACTCTTGATTATTACTCTATGTCACTATGTGGTTTTGTTTTGTTTTGTTAACAAAACATAGATTGTTTTCAATCTATAAAAAAATATTAATTTGATAGTTAATATTAACCAATGTTTATGTTTGTTTTCATCTAAGTAAATTTATTTACAAATAAAAGGTAATTCTAAAAATAATTTTAATTGATACATAATCACTATTTGATAAACTTTTTAAAAGTAAAGATCTTATATCAATATTCTATTTAGATTAATTGACCAGTTTGTTTTATTAAGGGGATTTTATTTCCTCTTATTTTTAACACACATTTTATTAGTAACTGAATTCACCCCCTCTTGAGTTACTCACTATGACCAACATTTTTATTCATTTATGATCATTCAATTACTATCCATTTGATGTTATTTTAATTAGGGATATTTTATCCTCCCCCATTTAGACACTTACCTAAGACGTTACTGTGCCTAAATTCGATAATGGATCGTCACCTTATCTTCATTATTCATGATTATTTATGAATTTATGCATTATATTTCCATTTAATAATGTTGGGAAATGTATTTACATGTACCTATAACTTCCCATTTTATATTTAACTGATGAGATACCCCTTTCATTATCATGAATTGTTTTTATGAATTTTTATATAATGTCATTTTGCTGTCAAAATATCTCTGTGATTTTTATTACCAAATCAATTGTGTAGTGAATACTATACCCATTTTTCAATCAAGGGTATTCACATTTATTGACATATACTTATTGGGGAATTTCTTGTATTTATTCCATACTCATTAATCGTGGAAAAAATTATAATGATGAATGAAACCATGTTGTATGATATATGTGCCACACTTAAGCATGAGAATGAAATTAATATGATGGGTGTGCCCAGAAAGTGCTCCAATGAATTGGGTAATGTTTAGTGTTAGGATATGTCATGTTGGGATAAAGAGTGAACCTGATTCTATTATGGGACTTTTTCCACCATTATGTGTTGGTATATTTTTCCTTGACCTAATTTTATAATGTAATGTTTTAAGTTGTTGACACATTTTCCATGTTAACTTTATGATTAACATGCTATATCATGTCTATTTGTCCATGGTTATAATTCATACACTTTTTATTCCCCATTGATATTCCTATTTTCTAACACGTATCATCTTCTTCATGTTATGCCTTTTTATTCCCTTACTGGGCTTTATAGCTCACCCCTTTCTTATGATTTTCCCCATGTTATCCGATGCTGTTTTAAGTTTATAAGAATATTATGATCATGTCAAGAAAGAGTTAAATAATGTTTTTTATCCCATGTTATAAGTTATTATTTAATGCACCTAATTCTTAAAGACACTGTAATTCTTGATATTTTGGGTTATATTAATTTTACTTTTATGTAATAAAACTTTTATTAATATGAAATAAAGAGTAGGGTTGTTATAGTCTAAGTTTCTAATACTGTAAAAAATAAATAGATACCGATTTGATTAAGGAAACATATTTCTATTACAGTTTTAGTAGTAATGGACTATAGTGTATGATCTATATTAAATTCAAAAAAAGAAATATAATCTTTAATGTATAACAATATTCTTTAAAATAGTGATATAGAAAACACCAGACAGATGAAAAAACATGTTTTTCTCCAAAGTGTAAATCTGAAAAATGATTTTAGAAACTATATAAGAGTATTTAGAAGAAATATACAACAACATAAACAAGTATATCAAAAAAAACCCTGTGTGTAACCAATGCATAACTACGATAATGACCCACTATTATTTACAAGTGCATAATTCTTTCTTGAGAGGAATATGTCAGTATTTATTTTGATGGTTAAATAGATTCAGGTTAAAAAACTCAAAAAAATACCACATAATTAATATATAATATTTGAATTCATTCCATTAAAAGAGAGTCATAATATACCTTATAAATAGTAATTATTCAATCTATTCAATACGAGCCTTTTAATTTGTCATAAAATAGCTTTAAAAAGATATTTACTTTTACCTATATTTTTTCAAAAAGAATATAAAATATCATTAAATTTAGAACACCATATTTGACTAACTTAAATGTTGGTATTCTCTCTATAGTGATAAACTCTGAACGTTTCCTCAAAGTGGCTTTTTGAAAATAAAAAATATAATTTTCAGCAGATAAACTCTGAAATTATGGTTGAAAACATAATATTTATTACGAAAGTAAAGTTAATGAACCATACTTTTCTTCCTCAAATTTATAGTTTCTTCCAAATATAGAAATGAAAATCCATAATATTTAAGCAGTGTAGGTTTCATGATTCATATATTATATTACTAATTTAGGTTTCCCAAACCATACTTTCTACTTACAAATGTAGGGTATGAATGGTGTTTCCAAATTAATTTTTACAAACATATCGAAAATACTTAATCCAATACACAACTGTGGATTTAACTACATATTAATGATTCTAGAATAAAAAAATTATTATAATAAATAACATCATGAAATTCACATAAAGAAACATCATTATTAACATAAATGTGGGAATTTTTTATCATCTAAATGAGAAACAATTACTAAAATTTTGAATAAACACATTCTCAAATAAGTTTTCCAAAATCCATTATGATATGGGTAATAGTTGTGACATCAACTTAGACTTTTTTCTCTTATCCTAAAATAATTGACATGATAGACATCAGAATTAAAACTTACTAATATCCCTTTAAATGTTATCCCACAATAAATATTATTGGATATCTATATATATCTTTGTAATCCCATGATAAATAGAGAATTAAGAACTATGAGATTCATTAAACAACTCCATATTAAACTCTAGAATCGATTGGTCACATACTCAGTTCCAGAACCATATCATTACTACACAATCAAGGATGAACATAGGAACAATACTGACCTTCTTCTGTAATTCCAAGTCCTCCTTATATGTCTTCTTAATCCTCTCATGGTTGGATGGTTGAACATTCAACTGGGAAAGAAAATATCTATCCCCTTTCCTCAAGATTTTAATATCCATATTTTTCTAATCTATAAATATTGGATCTATATTAATCCTTATCATTGAAAAACGAGAAATGGTATTCCCTACTTAGAGTATCATCCACCTTATTCACCTTTCTTAGGTGGTAATGTATTGAGAATTCAAAATATTTTATTTATTCTAACAATCTTCTTTGGAATATATTCAAATACTTCAGTGTAAATATATACTTTAAGATTTTATAATCGGTGTATATATAACACCCTTCACCATAAAAATAAAGAATCACTATATTAAATGAAAAAATTACATCTAACAGTTGTAAATCATTATTTAGGTAATATTTGTGACACCCCGAGTTTTTATGAATTAATATTTTTCAAATAAATTAAATTTCTTAGATGGATTTCATTCCTTGTTACACTAAGTTATGATTTAATTATACACAACACCAAGTTATACTCACACTACATGTAACACATAGATTATATTTTTGTATATTGAAAACAATGTTTTTCTTATGTTATACATAATGTATAGTTCATTCGATATATTGTGTTACTCGTAAAAATATTTAAAAAGAACTACAATATACTATTATTACTATTATTATATTATTATTATACTTATCACCTATCTGTTGGAATATAATATATTAATAAGATTAAATAAATTATAAAACTATGGTTAAATTTTTTTAATAAAATTAATGCTTTGGTTATCAATTAATTATAAATGAAAAATAAAATCCAATTGAATAGGAAGGATATGTTTTTATGATAAAACTATTTTTATACCCATAATGGAAATTTATCATAATATATTAAATTAATCACTATTAGGGAGAGATATAAATAAAATTTATAATTTAAAAATTCAACCAAATGTTTTTACAATTATCCAATAAGTTTTATTGATATAAATTAAGAACAAATACAATTTTAGGCATAAAAAGATGTTTTTTTCTTAAAGTTATTTTCACACCTTTTAATAGGCGACATGTTTTAAAAATATTTTTTGGAACATTTAAAATTTTTATTTCAAAAAATAAAATTCATTTTGGAAATAATAATATCGAAATTCAATTTGGGTGAATTTTTGGTGTTTTTCTAAGAATTTTTATTTGTTTGATAAATAGTAAAAAAACTAAATTTTAATTGAAATTTCATTTTATTATAATTTATTTATAGTGTAAAATTATATTTTAATTTTTTTAAATTATATTTATATAAATTATAAATATATTAATACAATTTATGTTATTATAACTAATTTCACATTGATAATGGATATAAAAACATTTCAATCTTTTGAACATTTTCACTTTAAAAAACTTGTTGTTTCGTCTCATCTTCAAGATTAATTTTAAATTAATTTTGAACACTAATGTGATTATAATTTGGAAAAATGGATTACTTATTTGTATTAATAATAATTTATAATTTATAGTAAGGTAAAATTATTTTTACCAAAAAAATTAGTGAATGAAATTAAAATTAATTATAGGGATTAATGTAAAAACAGGTTTACTTAGTGGTTAAAAATTAATTTTAAGGGAAAAAATGACCTAGAAACATGTTGAAAATCCATTATATAGAAATATTTCTACCAAATATCCTCATAGATCAAAATTTTTAATTATTGGTTGAACATGATGTAAGAAATAACTATTAATAGTTTTTACCTTTTGGTATTTACAAAAATGCTACTCGTCCTCCACTATAATAGAGTACTCACCCCTAACTTCTTCACACCTATAAATTATTTTATATTGGAAAAATACTACCAAAATAAATTCAAATAATAAATAATATCATCCTAGTATCCTAACTTTGGAAATAAATAAAACCAAGGATGTCTTTTTGTGGAAACCAAAATGAGTTACTCGAAGAATGGGTAACGTTCATAAAAAAGAACTTTTATTTTTTTATTTTTTTATTCACCAGAGAAATTAATTTTTTAATTTATTATATAATAACCAATTATAATAAATATACTGATATTTTTTATGTTAAGTGTATGAACTAAAAATTCACACACATCCATCAAATGGCATACACAATCAACGTTTGTGTTTACGGTGAACTACCGCCTTGCGGACCGATGTCATTCATTCTTCCATTACCACCTATAATGGTTGTGAATAATGATTAAATTACTATTTTTATATAATTTATATAATATTTATGATTTATGATTTATTATTTAATTATTATATAACATATACCTTCCATCTTTCCATTTTTTGGGAATACGATAACATTGTTTCTTGACATGTGAACTACAATGTCCTCAAAGTAATGTGATTCGTTCACACATTATATGGAATGAATTAAGGATGAGTTTAATAAAAATATGTTAAATAATAATTCTATTGTAATTATAATATATATATATATATAAATATTTCATTTATATACTTTCTTTGAATGCGTCAAGAAAACAAAAACAACGTTCATGCGTACGTACAACCTACCATCTCCATGAATAGTGTATCTCAATTTATATTTTTTCTTTTATAGATTATAATATATATATATATATATATAATGAATATATATGATATTTATATAATGGTTTAATATATTTAGATAATTAAATCATAATCAAATAAAAGAGGAACAAAAATAACTTATCAAAACTTATATGAAAAACAAAGCGGATATTAATGAAACATAACTTCAACAAGGAATTTTAAATAAATGGGTGATATAAAGTCATAATAAAATATTATATGGTATGATATATAATAATATGGTTATTTTTTATATATATATTAAACTTATATTTATTATACAAGAGGTTTGAACATGTATGGATAAATTCAAGACTTAAGGTAAGGGTTTTCTCGTCTCACTTTTATTTCTATGAGGTATATTATATATTCACCACATATTATTTTTATTTGGTGGATATAATGAACTATGTCATGTTGTATCAGGAATTAAATTAATTTAATGATATTAAAAGTTCCAATTGATGCTATTTTTTCATGGATATTAATATTCAAAAGTTACACAAGTAGTAAGGGATTTCCATCTCACTTTTTTACTTCCCTAAGACACATGTCATATTCAAATCCTATTTCATTTGTATAGTATATATAATTCCCATGAATTTATTTTATGATTATTTTACATAAATTTTTTTATTTATATATATATTTTAGGATATCCCTTTATTGGATTTTACAGTTTAAAAGATACCAAATACGTAAGGGATTTTTGTCTCAATTTTCTTTCTTTGAGACACATATTATGTTATGCACCTATATTCTTTTACAAGATGTGTATACTTCCCATTTGACATGTTATATAATGAATATAATTATTTTAATGATATTTTATGTTTAATGTAATGTTATTATATCCTTTTGATTATTATTCAATGTTACTAAAGTTATAAGAGTTTATTGATATAATCTCATCATTTATCAGGATTGTATATGACAATGTTTCTATTGATAAAATATTATCATCCATATCTCAATAATTATCATAAATTTTATTATTATATGTTTATTCACGATATATTAAATAAATGGTACAATTTTTCAACTCATTAGTACTTAAATATAATTATGATTTTTTAAGAAACTCTGATTTTTTCTATCCTTTTGGTTTGAAATATGTTTTATTCAAAAACCATTTTTTATTAAAATGTTTTAATTTTTTTAAATGTTATTTTAATTTAATTTTCAAGGGAATGAATATTAAAAATTATTTATGTTTTAAAATGAGTATCAAATTATTTTCATAGATAATTTTATAACTTTCTAAGGTTAAGTTCAATGAAAATGCGTTTCTAAGTGTTTTATGTTTTAAAAAGATTTTTTCAAAAGGGAAAGGATTTTTTCCTCAAGAAATTTTATAAATAATCCTTTCTAAATTATTTTTCAACTAATATGAAATCCTTTTATATAGTTTATGGTTCATTGGGGATATTATCTAAGGACACATTCTTATTATTTTTTTAATAGTTTATATTTATAATGAAAAGTTAGTTATGAAACCCATTTCTCTTCCCTTGTTTATAACATAATAAAATGCTAATGAATCTCACTTCCTTTTATAGGTTATTATATGATGAAATGATTATGATTCCTATATCTTTTAAAACATATTTTATAGTATTAGGTTTTTATAATACCCATATCATTCCATAGGTTATGATATTATGAATGTTTGTGATCTTCCGGAACACATATGTAAGATTTTATTTTTTTTGACATGTGGGACCTATATCTCCCTCCAATGCATTGGATAAAGATTTATATCTCATGAGATAATGATGGAATACAAGTCAAAAATCTTGATCTACTATGGAAAGAAGTTTTACCATGATCCACTATGGTAATAAGGTGTAACCACATCCATTATGAGAAAAGGGATTCCACTAGGGATGGTGGTGTGCCCCACCCAAGTGGTGTAGTCACCTATGCATGAACCTGATTATATGTTCACAATGTTATGACTGATGATTATTATTTGTTCAAAATTTTATGCATAAACTTGATTACATTTTAACAATTTTATATGTAAACCTGATTACATGTTCATAGTATTATGTGTGAACCGGATCACATGTTCACAATGTTATGTGTGAACCTGATTACAAGTTCACAATGTTATACTTGAACCTGATTACAAGTTCATAATGTTTTTTCTGAAAATGATTACATGTTATAAAATTTATGAATGTACCTATCTTTCATGTACATAGGGATATTCATGGACCTAGTTTCATGTTCATAAGTTTATACGAGGGCCATATTTCATGTTCTTAACAAAATTAGTGAACTTGTTTCTATTTATACGTGATCAAAATGCCATAAATAAATGTGTATTCCACAATTTCAAGTCTTATTTATGTGTTATTATTTCATGGATCATGTTATTTATTACCTTATGATTCATGTTTTATGAGATATCAGTCATAATGTCTTGACTTTTGATTATGATCTTTGATATGCAGGGTATAATCTTTTGATATTATGATCTTGTTTTTATACCCTTATTCTCATGTCATGCTTACATATCTCCATTGTTTACCCTTAATGATTATATTATCTCTCCCATTTCTTAGGTTTCCTTTCCCCATGTTATGAATAATTTTTTTAAGTAGGATCACTAAAGGGGAATTACTTCAAGGGAGATATTGAAGATCTTTAACCATGAAAGAAGATTATGTTTCCAAGATTCCAAAGATAGTAAACTTATAAGTTCCTCAAGAATTTACTTTTTTAATGTGATGAATATTCATATAAAATTATGTAATATCCTTTTATGTTAATCTTGGTTCACTATAGTTGGTATCAAAGGAAAGGTTAAGTTAACCTTTGGAAACTAGGATAAGTAAAATTTAGTGGGATCTCTAGGGATATTTCTAAGGATATTTATAGGGATGGCTCCAAGGATAAGTCTAAGGATGAGTCAATTTTTAGGAAAATTTATTGGAATTTTTATAAAGGATTGAGATAGTGGTTTCCAATAAATTAAATCCCAATCTAGATACTAAAAATTAATTTCCTAGAGGAATAAGAAGTTGTTTTGAGTGTGGAAAAGGAAGAAAAAAATTAAGTAACTATAATGGGGAAATTAATAGTTTAGTTAATGAAATGGATAAGAACAATGGTCAACCTAAGGTATCATCTAATTCTTAATTCATTAAATATGGGAAGTATGGTAATTATGAAAATGAATGTATTAGGAGGAAATCATCTGAAGGAAATAAAAAAGGTTGTAAGAATAATGGTCTTGTTTCTGATGATGAAGAGACCAAAAATGACTTATGAAAGTTATGTTATATTCAAATTGTATTTTTTATAAGCATGATTAAATAGAGTTTGATTACTATTAAGATAAGATTCATATTTCTTATTTTAGTAAAGGGATAATGATAAATAAGACGATGAATCTTAGTTAATGGTTTGAGAAAGAACTGGGATGATTGAAGTGAACACATATTTTAATTTAAGAATTATGTTATATAAATCATGAAGTATATGTTCATTAAGGATATTAAAAAACATACTAAATGGTGATGATGACCAAGAATTATGATTTAATGTAAATGGGATATTGTAATGAAGTGAAGGTAGACCATAATGTGTTCCAGATGTTGAGAAAATTGTGTTTATCTCAATAAAGAGATGATTGATAAAGATAAAGTAAATTAGATAATGTTTATGACCTCAAAAATGATAAAGGATTTATTGATATAATGGTTCATATAATCATTAATGAAGTTTACAACATTTTTGGATTTAAGGAATATATCCACTAATATGTGTTCTATGTAAGGATCTAAGAATCTTTTATGTTTTTAGTATGGTTTTATGTTAATTCATGTTATTACAATGTTTCAGGAGGATACATAATGAAGGTAATCAAATGTTTGATATGTGACAATCAGGAAATACCTTATGATATATAGGGGATCAATGTTAAGTTTATTTTTAGAAATTTAGTTACCTTCTTTCTAATGTTTTGAGATTTCATATTTTGGAAGGGTTATAAGGTTAACCATTTACGGAATGGTTTAAGCTAAAATTCAGATGAGGTTTTATAGACTAAAGTATTATCTCACCATATTAGGACATATACAAAATGGATAATCTTTTCTATCAATTTTTCTAGTATTTTAACTAAATACAGATGGAATAACTTATCCTTATAATTATGGATCTTTATATTTGTCAGTGCTTCAGGGATAAAAAATTCACCTTCATTTTTTTGGAGTAATAGATCAAGTGGAAATTGATCAAGGCACAACCAAATAGTGATATTGTTCTTATGAATGGGATTAAAATCAAGTAAGTATATCTTCTCATGAAAATTAATCAACTTTAGGAAAATGATCAAGAAATAAAATGTTGTCCCGTTATCATAATTTTTTATGATATCAACAAAATTTTCTAAGCCCCTTTGTTTTATGGATTTGGGATTATTAACATTCTCATAACCTTGTTCTTTATAAATCTCTATCAGAACATGATATTACTATTTCTCTTCCATGCCTATGTTTTTATTTTCCACCTCTGTTTTTCTATGTAGAAACCTAGTTATGATTTTATTTGGGAAACTGTTATGTCCGAAATTTCTTATTCAAATCAAGTTTGAGAATTACATTTTTACGATGTGGGTTTATATGAAAGTAAATTTTAAGTATTAAACCTTTTATGACCCATACATATGTTTAGGGTAAAATTAATTTTAGGGGGGGGGGGGGTAAAATGTGACACCCTAGGTTTTTATGAATTATTATTATTTTAATAAATTAAATTTACTTGATGGATTTCATTGAATACTAAACCAAGAAATGTTTTATTTATACACAACCCCAAGTCATGATTTCACTTCATAAAAAACATAGATTATAATTTGGTATATTCAACACCATTTTTGTCTTATGTTACACACAATGTGGAGTATCTTTGATATCTTTGTTTATAAGCGAGACTGAATTTTAATGAACTATAATATACTATTAATATTATAATAGTTATCACCTATCCATTGGAATTACATATATTAATTTTATTAACTAAATTAAGAAATTAATGTTCAAAGAGGTATATAAAATGAATTCATTGGTTATCAATTAATTATAAATGAAAAACAAAGCTAATTGAATATAGAGGATGCATTTTTATTAAAAAACTATTTTTATGCAAATAAAGGAATTTTATAATAATAAATTAAATTAATCACTATTATTGAGAGATTATAATGAAATTTATATATTATAAATTGAAAAAATGCTTTGGAATTCATCGAATATGTCCTATAGCCAGAAAATAGGAACAAATCCCATTTTAGAAATAAAAGATGTATTTTTTTAAAAGGCATTTTTATCTCTTTTTAATGGTATACTTGTTTTAAAATTAATTTTTGATAACTTTATAATTTCTTATTTTAAAAAATAATCTTCATTTTTGAAAGTTTAATATAAAAATTAAATTTGGTTTAATTATTTGTATTTTCAGATAAGTTTCATTTTTTGTACAATAGTGAAAAACACTAAATTTTAATTGAAAACTAAATTTTATTTTAATTTATTTAAATATTTAATTTTTTATATTTTTTAAATATATATTTATATTAATTATAAATATATTAATAAAATTTAGGTTATTTTATTCAATTTCAAATTTAAATTGGATATAAGAACATTTTAAAATTTTGAACATTTTGACTTTAAAAACCCTTTGTTTTGTCTTATCTGCAGGATTAATTTTAAATTATCTTCTACCAATTATATGATTGGAATTTTTAAAAATAGATTCTTTATTTAGAATAAAACTAATTTATAATATATATTATGTTCAACTTATTGTTTACCCAAAAAACTAGTGAAAACAATTAAAATTAATTACTATGATTAATGTTTATATGAGTTTACATACTGGTTAAAATTTAATTTTATGGTTCCAAATGACCTAGAAACTTGTCAAAAATACATTGGATTGAAATATTTAGACCATTTACCCTCTTTTATTAATGTGTTTTCTTTATTGGAGTCACATGATGTAAGGTAAATCTCTCAATAGTGTTTACCATTTTTATTTACAAGAACGCCACTCCTCCTATACTATAAAAGGGAACTCACCCCCTTACTTATTCACACATTTCATCCCATTTGGGTCATAAAAAACCTGATTAAATAATATAGAAACATCCCTCATATCATCCTAGAATCATCAAGTTGTTATTAAATCAAACCAAGGATGTTATTTGGTGAAAACCAAAAGGAGTTACCTGAAAAAGAGGCAACCTCCTTCAACAAGAACTTTTGTTTTATTTCATTCCTCACCCATTAAATTATTAGAATTAATTAATTATATAATAACCAAATTATACTTAATATAATTATACGTTTTTATGTTAATTATACTGACTACACCTTCACTTACTTCTATCACATGGGATAAACAATCATCGACCGTGTGTACCACAAACTATTATTTTGTGAACCAATGTCATTATTTTTTCCATTACCACCAGTGAAGGTTTGGAATTACGAGGTAAATATTGTTTTTATATTATATATATGATATTTATTATTTATTTATACTTATTTTATTATTATATAACACATACCTTAATTCTTTCCATTTTGTGTGAATTCGATAACATCATTTGTGGATGTGGGGACTACCGCCTCCTGAAGCGATGTGATTCATTCACACTTTACACGAAATGAATTATGTTTGTGTTTAATAAAAAATGTGAAATATATTAAATAAAAATTATTTTGGAATGATAATATCTATACATATATGAAATTTACTTTCTTTCCTTTAATACTAAAAAAATCATAAACAATGTTCATGCATACGTACGAGCTACCATATCCATAAACCACTTGTCTCATTTTCTATTTCTTTATTTTATTGATTTTTATAAATAAATATATACTAAATATATATGATATTTATATAATTTTTTATAATCTTCATATAAGGAACTCATGATCAATGAAAAAGGGAAAAAATAACAAGTCAAAACATATATAAAAAACATAGGATATTACCAGAAACATAATTTTAACATAGAATTGTTAAAAATGGGTAATATAAACCCATATTAAAATAATATATGGTATGATATATAAGAATATGGTTCTTCGGTAGATTTATAATAATATAATATTTATTATACAGGATTTTTGAACGTGTACGAAAAAAGTGAATACTTAAATTAAGTGTTTTCTCATATCAATTTTATTTCTCTAAGATATATGCTATATTCACCAATTATTATTATGTTGTGGTGTCTATACTAACCAATGACATGTTATATCATGAATTGGAAATATTTAATGATACTAAATTCTTTAATTGATGTTATTATTTTGTGGATCTCAACATTCATTTGTTACTCATGTAATAAAGGATTTCCATCTCACTTTTTACACATGTCATATTAACTGCCTATTTCATTTATGTGTTGTATATACTACCCATGAATGTATTTTATTACTATTATAATTATCATTATGGTTATTTACATATCCATTTTAGGATATCTATTTCATTGGGTTTACAGTTCAAAAGTAACTAAATTCGTAAGAGATTTTTATCTCAATTTTCCTTCTTTCAGACACATGTTATGTTACGAACCTATGTTCTTTTATGATTTTTATATACTTTTCATGTTAAATTTTGTATAATTAATCTCATTATTTATATGGAAATGTAATGTTCATGTAATTTTATTCACTCATTGGGTTTATGATTTAAGGTTACCAAGTTGTAAGAGTTTATTGGTACAATCTCATTGTTTATCAGGATAATTTACATATATGTTTCCAATGATGAAATTTTATGATCCATATATAAACAATTCTTAGGAATTTTATTCTCATAATTTTATTCATGATATATTCAAGTTATGGAACCATTTATTTCACTCTTTATTACTTAGGATAATTATAAAAATGGATTTATGATAATATGACCTCACCTCTCTCTTCAATTGGAAATATATTTAATTTAAAAATAATGTCCTCTAAAAATGTTTTCAAAAAATTTATTAGATTATATTTTAATATAATTCTCAAGGAAAAATATTTTATTTTTTATGTTTTATTTTTTTTAAATTAATTTTCAAAGATTCTTTTATATGTTTCAAATGTTATTTTCAAAGAAAAAGTTTTTAAAAATGTTTTATGTCTTTAAAATATTTTTTGAAAGAGGATGGAATATTTTCATCAAGAATTTTTTTAAATGATACTTTTAAAATTATTTTCCATATAAGATAAAATCCTATGATAAATTTTTTTCTTTATTTGTAATATGAACTGAGGATACTATTCATATTGTTTATTTTAATGATTTATGTTCATGTTGACAAGTTGATTATGAAACATGTTTCTCTTCCATGGGTTATAACATGATAAAACACACATGAAAAAAAGTTCTTTTACAGTTTATTCAATGATTAAAGGATTGTGAGGCTTGTCTATTTTTTACTGTTTATGATAGGATTGAGTGTTTATAATATCCATTTATTTCATGGGATATGATATTATGAATGTTTATTATATTTTGGAACACATATCTATGATTTCATTATGTGAAGGGTGGGACCTATATCTCCCTCCAATTAATTGGGAAAAGATTTATATATAATGACATAATGATGGGAAGCAATTTGGTAGGCTTTATCCACCTTGGGAAGAATGTGAAACCTGATCCACTATGGGAATAAGGTGTAATACAATCCACTATAGGTAAAGGGCTTCCACTGGGGATGGTGGTGTGTCCCACAGATGCATGAACCTGATTACATGTTCACAATGTTATGAGTGAACATTATTAATTATTCATAATGTTATGATTGAACCTGATTATATGTTGACAATGTTATACATGAACTAGATTACACGTTCACAATGGTATGTGTTAACCTCATTAAATGTTCACAATGTTATGCATGGACCTGATTACCATTTCATAATGATATGCATGAACCTGATTACAAGTTCAAAAGATTATTTCTGAACCTATTTTCATGTTGAAAATTTTATTTATGGTCCTATATTTCATGAGCATAATGAAATGTGTGGACCTAGTTTCATGTCCATAAATTTATGTGGGGTCCTGATTTCATATCCATAACTTAATTAGTGGACCTATTTCTATTTATATAGGTTCATGATGTTGTAAGTTGATGTGTATTCTAAAATTTCAAGTCTTATTCCTATATTATGATTTCATGTATTATTCTCTTGATTATATAATGATTTATGTCTTATGAACATATAATATTTATTCTATGACTCATGATTATGATCTTTGATATGAAGGATATGATCTTCTAATATTATGATCGTGTTCTCATACTGTTATGCTCATATCCTGCTTATATATATCCCTTGTTTACCCTTAATGATCATATGAGCTCAACCCCATTTCATGCTTCCATTACCTAGGTTATAAGGAAATGTTTTATGTAGGGGTACTAAAGGAGGAGATATTTAAGTGAGATATTGAAGATCTTTCACCAAGATAGAAGATTATGTTTTCAATTTTCCAATGACACTAAACAATTACGATCCCCGAGCATGTAATTTTTAATGTGATGAATATTAATCTAAAATGATGTAATATCCATGTATGTTAAGCCTAGTTAGTTATAATATTTCCCATGAATTTTAAGTTTGACAGAGGCTTAATATCTCACCATATCATTCTTTATGAAGATGCATCCAAGTCCCTTCATTGATACATTAATATAGATCAAAAATCATTCTCCACTACATGTTAGTGTAAGAATAAGTGTATTGAAAAAGATTATATTCATTTCATTGAAATTATCATCATATTATTCAGTCCAAGATAACCTATCCCCTTTCTAAGTGAACATGGAGAGAACATTATATAGTTGTGATAAATATCTGACAAAGCGTCAGTAGTATCCAATCAGCCCAAGAGAAATACAGATCTCAATTACTATATATGGTCTCGTACTTTTCTCAATAACTTCTATATATGAAGGATCCACCAAAATAACCTCACATGAAATTATACTTCCTACAAATGATAGTTTTTATTTCCAAAATTAACACTTGGTAAATCTGTTATATATATTTTCCTTTACCAGTTTTATCAATACAATCCTCAAATATTCACTATGCCCTTCCTTTATCTTAAAATATATAAGAATATCATATATAAATACTACAATAATATGATCAATATAATCACTAAAGTCTCTATTAATTTAATCCATGAAGATAGGTTGATCATTGATAAGTCCAAATGTAATTACTATAAATTCATAAAGACTCTACTTTATATGGAACGCTTCCCTCGGTATATCATCCTTCTTGACCATTTATTTTTAATATGTAGATTGATTAAAAATCATGGAATGATGTTGACATGTTTATTATTGATAAAATAAATCAATGGTATGGGGTATAGGATACTTGTTTTTAATAGTGATTTTTACATTCCTGATAATATATGAAACGACACATTGACCCATCTTTTTTCTTAGCAAAATGAGCTGGTGCCCCCTATAGTGAATCACTAGGCCGAATGAATACCTTATATTGATATTCAAAGAGTTTATACTTAAATTACTATTACTCAATCAAGGAAATTCTATATGGATTCATTGAAATATGTGCAAATCCATACAAAAAATCTTTTTAAAAATACACTTCATGATTTTGGGGAAGATAAGGAAACTCATTTTTAATGACTCTAAAAAACACGCGTATAATAATAATATCATAAATGTTGTGTTTATTCTTAAACATATGAGATAAATTTTATTCATGAATAGGTAGAAAACCCATGTGGTGGAAGTAATTTTCATTGGGATTTTTGGTTCATCTTCGCACTGATATACTACCATAGAACGATTTAGAACACTAAATATAACTTCCCCAAATCAAAAATTGAAATAGAGTTTATATTTAGAGAGCTAATCCATGCCCAATATTATATCAAATTAATCTAGATGAATAGAAAAAAGATTTTTAAGAATAATATTCTCAAAAAAATCTATTAGAGATGAGATATAGACTTGAGATGTAATCCTCCCACCATTAGAAGTTTTCATTACCAACACAACATCTAACTATTAAGGTGGTGATAATATAACCACATAAAATTATTCATATATGAAATAATGGATAAAACTTGAATAAAATAAAAAAAAATTTAATTTTAGAGTGGATGATAAGCGTACCTTTCACCACATCACGAGTAGATTCCACTATGGCTATATTAATTATATATACTTGGCCTTCTCCCCTAGGATTATTCTATTGTAAGTTCCCTTGATACTTGGGTAATTACTTTAAATAATTCCCCATCACTTTATAGTTGAAGAACTTAATATATGTGGTTTATTTATTTTCCTTATATTTATTATCCAAATGACTCTTATCTCTGTACTTGTAATAAAATCCCATTCCTTTCATGTATTTTCTAGGATGATTATTTCCAATTTTTTTACATCATTGAAAATATTTTTCTCCATTCTTATTATTTGAAATACCCCCTTTTTAATAAGAGTCATCCAACCTCTTGTTATATTGATTTCACTTAAATATATATGATCAAGAAAATTGATTCACTGTCTTAATGATGCTTTATAAAATATCATCATATAATGGAAAAAATTGAAAAACTAGTACCCTTATGAGACTCATCTAAAGACCATAAAAGAAATGGAAAATCTCACATTATATATTGATAATTTAGTCATAATAATCTATGGATAATCTTTTAATGTTGGCATAATAATTTTTCATTCTTTCCACATTCTTCTTCTTTAATGTGAGTAAAATCCTCTCCAATTTCGATCATTATTATTGAGGGATGTATTAATTAAATAACTTTAATTAAAATGTTATTAATTCCATGCTTTATATTTCATAATCCTCTTTAGTGTTTGGAATAAATTACCACAATTGATCAATTCATATATCAAACAATACACTACAAGAATAAACTTTTCACATTCATTAAATACCAAAGGATGAAATATCATTTTCAAGGACTTCATCCATTTCTATACTAATAATAGATGAGTTGTTACATTAAAATATAGAATCTTATTTATCATTAAGTGGTCCAATATATGTGAATCACATTGTGGGACAATAGTTTTTTCCATACAGGAATGTTTATTTATAAAAACCTTAGTCAGCTGTTCTAATATGGATGTGGTTTTCTTAGTTACAACACCAACTATATTGGATTTATCTGTAGGGAAATACCTATATTGACTATTGAGGTTTATTCCATTTCATCCTTTAGGTTCCGTGATTAAATAACGAAACACACTAAGTGAGATCATAATCATCATGAATATTGAGAAATAAAACAAAAAATTTCTCTAATTCTTAATTATTTCAAATTTTATAATGGATTATAATAATTCTTATCTTAGATATGTTTATATTAAAATCTACTTCCAAGTTTTCAACTAAAATTACTTTAATACCAATTACAGCAACCCCAAATCTAGTAAACTAGTGAAGGTGCTTGCTTTATTTCATTGGAATAAGATACAAGGGATCACATCTTTAAGGATTAATTAGTTTATTATTCTTTATATAGTAGATATATATGTGATTCCTCTATTATATTGGAAATATAAAATACATATCATAAGAAATATTCTCACATCCTTGATATTATTCATAATATATTTTTCCATACCTTGTGAAAGGAAAAATAAATAAATGGTGATCTCAAATTCTTAGTAAGGGTTTTATAAAGTGGATGATTTTATTAGTAAATAAGGCTTAATTAATACAGAATGTTAAATAACTAAAAACAGATTATATTTAATCAATAACTTGATCTAGAAATGCATCCACAAATATTATCAATGTAATGATTATCTTGTAAAATAATAACATAATCCTTAATGATGAAAAATATTAATGTTGGATGTCATGATATCATACATCATGATATCTTTTCCATCAATGCCTTATTCCAAGAATGTTTAATCGAAGGGTAGTTATATACCAAAAACCCTTTTAATAAGCCTTTCCAATTGGTTTGTCTTGCGAAACATGTCAATTCATTGAGTGGCTATCAATAACCATGCTCCACCCATATCTACTTATCCATTTCATCCATCATATATTAAGTGATAAATTTAATTCATATATAGTCTTATTCATTAAAAAACATCCATATTGAGTAAAGAATATGAAATATTTATATTTCCATAGTCAATCAAATAACCATCATAGTAAACCAATTTATGTTTAAATAGAATATAATTTATGAAATATTCATATCGATGAAATAAATAAAATTAATATTTAGGAAAAATGTAATGTCCGATGAAAAATTATCATAATAAAATGAATGTTTCAAGATAATGTTAATGACTATAAATTTAATAAGATATAAAATGTGACCATTAGTTCATTAGAACTATAGGTTATGAAATAAAATCATGTCCTTTGGAGAATAATAATAAATGGAATAAAAAATTAAAATAATAACTCATTGAAGAGTTTTTTTATAAAACAAACATAAATTTATAGATGAAGATAAATAGTTAAAGAGGTTATTATAGAGATAATGTCCATTAACATCATATATTGTAAAAAAATACTTTTGAATTTTGTAAGGGAATTGAAAAATGGAACTTTTAGAAAACATTAAAATGTTTTCATTAAAGCTTTCTAAATATCAAGGATATCATAAAATATCCTTTATAAATCATTTGAGTGAATTAAAATGACTTTTGTAAAAACATTTTTAATAATATGGTCATAGAATAAAAATATAACCAATCAAAAGAGAAATAAAATTGCCATTTATATTAAACTTTATTTACTTAATTAATGTTCCAAATAGAGTAAAACTTGGAGAAAAACATTTAAACATATTAAATAACTAGATTATAAAAAAATATATAAATTTTATTGAGGATATATTTAAATATTCCTTCAATGAAAATATGAGTAAACCCCATAAATGATATTGTCAAAATAACTATTACCTATTTAGTAACTATTAAATTATAACCCCTTGAAACATTGAAATTATATTAATAATTATTCATCATGAATAAATTTATATTAATGTTTTGTAGATCAAAAGGTCATTATATACACCCTGTAAATATAAATTGGTTTATAAAAAAATAAGTCTAAATGGATTGGAAATTTAGATGGAATCCCATACATTGAGTGCGACATTCCTTCTAAGTGATTTTAGCAGTTTATATAACAAATTTCGATTTATTAAAATGAAATAATATATGCATATACATAACTATAATACCATATATTATCTATTTATAATATTTTATCAGCAATTTGTTAACAATATTTTATTACTGTTATTGTTTTGGGTATTAACGAATTTTTTCCAAGAGAACTTTTGTTCGGTAGTTCTGGTCATGGTAATTTCATTATAGTTCCATCATCTATATAAAATTAATCATGAAATAAATATCATATATATTCATTATATATATATATATTAATACAAAAAAAGTATAGAATAAAAATGTATTACACTATTCATGGAGATAGTATGTTGTATGTATGCATTAACATTATTTTCAATTTTTGAATAATGGAATAAAATAAAGGTAAATAATAATTCAAAATTTTAGAGTCTTTATTTTATCAAATATAACATTAATATTCATAAAATATATACTTATTACCATCTATGTGAATAGTAAATAAAAAAAACCACATCTCTTCATGGAGGTGGCAATCCACACGTTTGCACGAGCTATGTTAAGTTTTCTAATTAATTGGAATGTAAATAGGTAGATATGGTAAAATATTTCCAGTATCCTAATTATGTCATAAATATAATATATTTATCATTAGTTCTATATTTATAACAATATAAATAAATTGGTTATAAAAAAGGAAATACACTACTATGTGGAGATGGTAACCCATGCATACGCACTAGCACTATTTTTACTTTTCATAGGATGAAAAAGAGATTTAAAATGGGTTTACCATAATAATAATGAAATCACAATATCTTTCTGATGCTTTATTTATTATTATAGAATGGGTACAAGTTATTTAGAGGATGTAGATGATAAAATAAATTTAAATGAGTCAGCAAAGAAAACTACCTTTTCTTTGGTAGTCATCATTTAGATTACTTATTAAGAACCCTTGTAATAGTGGATAAAATGAATAAAACTTCTAATTAGTTAATATGTAAATTTAAAAGACAACTTTTAGGGGTTAGTAAAGATATATGGCTCAATGTTGTATAAAAAAGGGAGGTGTTTCCATTTATAAGTGAAAGAAGGGGTATTCTTGTAATTTTTTAAAATATTAAAATATAATAAACCCATATTCATGACCAAGTGGTTCCAAAATAACATGAAATTGAAGATAAAGAAGATATAGTTATAATATAATCACCCAACAAATTTTTTATAGGTTTAGATATCGTTTTAAACCTTATATTTTTGATTAAATCCTTCATTAACCATTCCTAGTCTTAACCATAATAATAATAATTTAAATATTAAAGGTTTATAATTTTATACATAAGTTTTAAATTAGATCATAAATTGAAAAGGGAAGAAATTGTAAACCATATCTTACCCCTTGCCCTAATTCATGATTTTTATGATTTTCAAATAATCTAATAAAATATTGTATTCATAAATTGTCATTCATATCATTTGGAACTATTCAATTAATTTGAATTCAAAGTCATCAATAAAAATATGGAATTAGAATGTAAAACTATAAGAAATACATAATATATATATATATATATATAAAATTTACAAGGAGATATAAATCACCCAAGGAATATTAATTTTATAGTTTTTAAAATCATTTACATGACTTCTATATGACATGCATAAGAACTATATGGGAGTTGTGTAATCATTTAAGGTAATTATTTCATCACTAATAATTAGTTCAAATAAAAAATGATAAATAAATTAATTATAAATTCAAATAAACATTTATAGCCAAACTTATACTCTTTTTATCCTCATGTAATAATTTTTGAGATATTAAATTCTACAGGGAGATATTTTTAAATTGTTTTTACATGAAATATGTTAAATTTCATTATTAAAGGAAAGTGGCATTAAAATGAAATATATTAAAATTTTGGATGGATATAGTTGAATTCATCTCATATAATTAAAAAATTTCTTATTTTCAAAAAATTATTAATTCATTATTACATTATTTTTAACCTTAATTACCTGATTTACTCTTTATTAATGTGATAAATTTTACCATGATTAATATTCATAATTCCCCAAAAAGGGGCATATTTACTAAATTTGACCCTCTTAATTAAAACTGTGAAATCCATTTTTTTAAATTAAATTCCTATAAGTTTTAGAAACTAATTTATAAAAGAAGTTGTATAATGTGATGAGATGTCTTTTTTCAGATAATTGTACTTTTAAGAGTAAAAATTGACTTTTATCATTTTCACATACAATTTTGATCCTAATGTAAATAAAATGTATGTTTTGTCACATTAATACAAAATAAAAAATAATTTTAAACTAATTTACATAAAAGTATGAAAATGTAACAGAATTTTTTATTTTTCACTCTCCACTAAAAAATAATTTTTTAGAAAAATACATTTTTTTAACCTAAGATAATAATTTTATGATGAAAGAATGATATAATTTAGAAAAAATAATATTTCACAAAAAATAATTTTTCTTTTAAACTTGGTTTTTAATGTGAAGCACACTATAAATGAAATTATATTTATTTAAAGATTAATATATCATAAAATCTTGTGGTGTTACACATGCACTCATTTTTGATCATATTATTATGACCTATCACTATTCTATAAATACAAAAAGACTCAAGTAAACCATAATCTTGGACCACATCATCATTGATGATCTTATCTCGATGTCCTATCATCATTTTATAATAACTATGAGTTTCCTATGAGGTGTAATCCTTAAACTAGTCTTTATTGATA
Organism: Viscum album; assembly: GCA_963277665.1. Taxonomy (NCBI): domain Eukaryota; kingdom Viridiplantae; phylum Streptophyta; class Magnoliopsida; order Santalales; family Viscaceae; genus Viscum; species Viscum album. The sequence goes on from OY728159.1 coordinate 1,330,005,048, forward strand.
CATATGAAGCCTATCTCATGGGGCTGATCCTCGACACCACAACACCTACCACCTCACCAGATGGAGATTTCATGAGTTCCCAAATATGTGTCATTAAAATATAGAGAAATCAATCACTGAAGGGAATTTTAATTAATTATGAATTTATAATATTTAATTATTAATAATTTTTAGTAATTTTTTATTTTAAAATAATTATTAACAATTATAAATTATAATTAGTAATTATTAATTATTATATAGTAAATAATAATTTTATGTTATATGTTATAAGTAATCATTAAATAATAATTATTATTAAAGGTATTTTATTTAATGATAACTATTTATAAAATGAAATTATTATAAAAAAATATCAAAATAATTACTAAATATTTTTTTTATTTTTTATATAATTTTTAATGTGATCTTTAAAACATCTATTTAAAATTAATAATAATTATTTATAATTAATTAAAATTTTAATTATGTGTTAATTCTTACTAATTACCCCATAATTAATAAATATCAATTATTTCAAAATTTTTAGTTAGAATTATTTTTAATTTAAACATTTGATTAATCATAAATCATTAATTGTTCTTAATTCAATAATTATTTAAAATTTATAGTTAAGAGTTATTATTTATTATTCATTATTTCAATTTTCAATTAATTTTACATTATTAATTAATAATTTTTTAAAAATTATTTATCATTTCATTATTATTATAAATAAATTATAATTTTTTGTAATATATGATTTAAAATTTTAATAAATAATTTTTATTATTATTAATTATTATTTAGTATATAGTAAATTATAATTATTAATTACCATGAAGCAATTTTAAAATTTTAAGTATTTATTAAATATTAATTATTTTAACCATCATGTAATTAAAAATTATTATTGATTAAATGAATTCATTATTTTTAATTAATATATTTGAATTATAAAATAATAATAAATAACTATTTTTAAAAAATTTATTCATTAATAATTTGTAATTTTATTAATTAATTATTAATATAATGTGTTTTATTTTAAAAATATTTTAAATAAAATTTATTGGCATATTATTACATTTAAATTCATTTGTTAGAATGATTATGACATAGAGAGTCAAATGACAATGAGTGATTACATTGTGAGGTAGAGTGACCTTCTTGGAAGTTGTTCTGCAATATAATAAAAATATTGAAAGAAGTAGGTCAATTAATATATATATTGACCTATTAATAATTATAAGTGTACTCAGTGGAGTTGTGAGTACTTAAATAGTTATTTGATAATGATTAGGTGTATAGTAAATATGGTTGAATTCCTTATATGTATCTATGTAATAAAATAAGAATAAATGATATAGAAAATAAATAATAAATGGTCAAAAAATGAAATATATATTTTATATAATTTATAATCCTATTAATTTAACTAAAAGTATTTATAATTAATTGTTTTTTAAAAAATATTTTCTTAAAATTAAATAACAAAAATATTGGTAAAATAAAAATATCTAAATGAATCAAAATAGTTTTTATAATCTCAATGAAATGATTCTTCATATAGGAATCCATGAATCTTTTTAGATATCATCAATGATTATTTTTCTATTCTTTAAGCCACTACTAAATTCCAAAAAACAATTTCTAAAAACTTTTATCTTTATTGTATTAGGAATTGATTGATTTATATCTAATTTCATAATCTAAACTTTTCAAGTGAAAATATAATGGAATAGGAATTTTTTAAAATTTGTGTTGTTTTATTGAATTTTATGACACCTAAACATTAGTTCTTATTAATGGTTTCCTATAGAATTAATCAACTTACGCAACCCATAATAATACTCATAAGAAATAAATATTGAGAGAAGAAAAAAACTAGATAAAATCATCATAGAATCTATTTTATGGATGAAATCATGAGGATTGAGTTCCTTAGTTTCATATTAGAGAATAAAAATAGAAACAAATAAAAATTAATAAAAATAATATATAAACATGAAACATATTTTAATTATCAAATGAGTATAAACATGGAGCCTAGGAAAACATCAAGTGGTGCTCCCTAGATTGACCACATATAGTTTTATAACTACATGGGAAAAGATATGTAAAATATAGTGGATTATAGAACTTAAGGTCAACCATTATAATCCTTTAGATACATTAAGACCTGTAGAAGAAGATTTCAGTTTTGTAATAAAAATTATATAATTTGGTTTCTAGAAACAATTTATTTACAAGGTTTCTAAATGAATTTTATTTTTATGCAAGGTTCTCAATTTCTTTATACAATAAAAAACTAAAAATTATATGAAACTCTAAGCTTAATATTTTATAAATACAAGGAAATTTAGTAAAAATTTCATTTGATACTATTATCCATCCATTTGGAGTTATATATCAAAATCTATGGCCAATTTCTTGAAAGTGGGTCAATTTCATCTGCGCAATTTTTTTCCAATTTCTATACATTAGATGGTGTATAGAACCTAACCTTAGTAGCCTAGATCCAGTGGTTACATAATTACATTAACAATAGATACAAGGAATCACATCATAAAGGACCAAATAGTTCAGTAGTCATGGTAAACCATCTGCATACATGAATCTTATATTAGATATGAAAGCATAAAATATATAACATATTGAAAACCCTAAACTCATTAAAAGAACAATTCTTCATATACTTGGGAAAGGAAAAAAACAATAGGGTTATTAGATGATTAGTAAGTGTGACATACAATGGAATATATCATGATCAAATAAGGAATAATACACATATAAAGGTAACTAACTAAAAACACATACCATTTAATCAATAAACTGAGCATAAAGAATAATATAGAAAGAGTAAATAAAGATTAAATGATTCCATATAAATAATCAAACAAGCATTAAAATTATCCATGGATATCATGATTATTTAAATAATCACATGGACATCAATAACTAATTTTATATTGATGGAATGCACAATTCTTGATGTCATAAACATATCATCAAGGAGTTGTTCCAATATATTTTAAACTATGGGTAGGTATACACACAAAAATACCCATTTAGTAGGGTTATCCATTTGGTTTGTCTCATGGGACCTACTATTCCATTTAGGGGATATGTAATTTCAGTCCCCAACAATTACTTTAAAATACTAATGCATTCATCATATAAATAAATAATATGACTTAATCAACATGAATTATTGAAAACTTGTCTATATAAGAAGTACTAGATTAGATAATGTCAATAAAAATCTAATAAAAAAGATTATAAACCATTTAGAGAAAGAATAAATATTATATCATTACCACATATCCCTATTAGAGTATAATGTTTTTATTATTATTGACAAATTGAAATACAACAAAAATATTATTAAAAATTTTCAAAAGGAAAATACACTTTTCATTTTGAAAATAACATTTAAATAAATTAAAAAATATTATAGAAAACAATTTATTTGAAAATAAAGAAGAAAAATTTTAAAATAAGATTCAAATATTGAGCAGTTATGATGGTGGGAAATTCCATTGAACCCAAGATTGTTAAAATTAATATCACATTTAAAACTTCTGTAAAAAGTCAACAAGTACCTTCTTTTGAAAATGATAGATATATTAATTATAAAACATTTTTTAAAAAACCATTACATGGGTAAAACGACTATTATAAATCATTATATAACATTAATTTTTTTTAAAACATTTTAATGAAATTACGGATATGAACGAAAAATATTCCTAACAAAGTAGAAAAATAAATTCAGTTTCCTAAAAAACAATATTTTGGTGTCTTGGGTATTTGAAAAAGTAAAATGATACAAAAACATATAATTTTAAAAAATTAGTATATGATAATAAAATAAATTAAGTTTATATGGAAAAATCAAATAATTCTCCCAATGGGGAATCAAACCTAATCAGTTCTGAATAATGATGAGATTTAAAAATAAACCCTTAACACTTGGAAACTTTTGAATCATAACCTCCATGAGAGAAATAACATAAAATAAAATATTAAACAATATTAATATAAATATATTCATTAAATAAAATATTAAATGGTTAGTAGACACCCCTCATAAAATAAAATAACTCTAAAATATAACATATGTCCCAAAGAAAGAAATTTTAGATAAAGAATACTTACGTAAGGTACAAAATCATTCGTATGCATTCAAACCTCATTTATAATAAATATATGTTTCCTATAAATATATTTTTGGATAATTATATATATATATATATCATACCATATATTATTTACTTATAACATTTTATCACTGATTTTCTACAAATTCATTATTAATATCACTGTTTTAAGTGATATTTGCTTTGTTTTCTTCATGTATGTTTTGGTTCAGTAGTTTTAGTCATTTTACACTGATTGGGGGTCCATCATTACTATAATGTGAATAAATATATTAATATCATATTCATTCATTATATATATATATATTATGAAAACTATAGAAGGTATAAATAAAGAATGAATTACACCATTCATGGAGACAGTTGGTCATATGTAAACATGAACACTTCTTTCTCTTTTCAAAGGATAGAAAGAATAAAAGGTAAATAAAAATTAACATTTAAAAAATCATTATTATATCATATATAGTATATATTTATTAAATCAACCCTTATTAAAATCAGTTTAATTCTTAAATGAAAAAAATCACATCACTTTATGGTGGTGGTAGTCCACACATAAGACGAGCGACATTATCATTTTTCATTTGATGGAGAAGATGGTTGATAATGGTGGATTAATAATTATAATATCATATCATTATATTTAGGATACTGATGTAATTATTTTATGATAAATACTATAGATTTAGTTGCGGTAAAATATTAAGTAAAAAGAAAGTGATTGGTTAAGACGATTACCTCTTCTTTAAAAGAACTCCTTTAGATATTCTATAAGGACCCTTGGTTTAGTCTATTGGTTGGAAAAAAACCTATTGCATGGGGATAATTATTTTAATAAGAGAAATTTGTAGGTACTGGTTAATTTAGGTTTCCAAAAGGGGTCGAAATAATAGAGGTAAGGGGGTCATTTAATAAGGGAGGGAAAATAACCACTTGGAATTACTGAAATGATTAAAATATAACTATGTTATTCTCAAGAAAAATAAAAAATGGAAGGAAATTTTAAGATAAGTTTGGATATGGTTTAAATATCATAAAAAAATAATATTTGGGCATGTTTATATGGTATTTCAAGCCTTTCCTCTTTTAACACCACATTTAACCTATTTTAAACATAACCACAGTAATGCATTTTTCAATCTTAGAGGGTTATAATTTTACTTAAATGTTGAAAATTGGTTATTAAATGGAAAAAGGATGATAATTTGGAAAATGTCTTCCCCATTTTTTTTTCTTATTTAAATATATTTATGATTTTTTTAAAAATTTAATACATTATTATTTTAATAAAATATCATTAATGTAATTTTGACACTAATTATTTAATTTGGCTTTAAAGATACAAAGATAAAAATGGAATTTGAATTTAATCATTTTACCCAAAAATAATATGTTATATTAATAAGAAAATCATGAAGCACTATAAATCACTCAAATTATAGTAATTTTAATATTTTCAAAATCACATATTTTATTTTTTATACTAATTGAAAAAAATACTATATGGAAATTGCTTAAAAATTTAAGATAATTATTTAAATAGAAAAAAATTTAATTAGATTACCACAATAAAAAATATATTCTTATTTTAAATAACCATTTAGAATAAAAAAAGGTTTTATATATTTCTACCATAATATAATAGATATATTAAAATAATAAAAGTGACTTTTTTGTCTTTATATCCAGCTTTAGTATTATATGTTTAAAAATCAATGAAATATGGCGCATATGTTCCATAATTTTGAAACCTGTAAATAAATAGAAAAAATATACTCATTAAATATTATAAAGGAATGTTTTATGGTAATTTCCTATCCTTATCAAATTATTTTAAACCTTAATTACCTAATTTACCCTTTACCGATGTGATACATTTTACAACGATCACTATTCATAATGACAAAAAATAAAAAGGAGATATTTTCAAAATTTAGACAACATGATTCAAAATATGGGATCAATTATTAAAGATTAAATATCTATATGTGGTAGATATTAATTTAATATTATAAAAACACAATGATAAACTATTTTTTTCTTCAAAAAATGGTTTTTTGAGTATAAAAAATATTTTCATACTAAATTCAGCTATAAAATAGACTCCAAAGAACTTAATTAGATTAATACTTATATATTAGTACTAATATAAATTTTTAATCATTTTAAAATAACATGTAACTTTTTAAATTCATGAATCAAAAAATATAGTTTTCAATAAAAAATAGTATTTTTTAGTATTCACTGGAAAATCGTTATTTTTATAAAAATCCAAAAAATTAAAAATAAGATATTTTTTATTATTTTGACTTCAAAAATGATATTATTTTAATTAAATCAAATTTTAAAAATTTCAAAAAATTAATTATAAAATTTTCTAATAAAATAAATAAAAACATTTTCGAAAACAATATTTTTGAAAAATAAAATAACTTTTCTAAATATTTTTTGCTTATTTTTTAATAATTGATCAATATTTTTATGAATAGAAACATTATATATGTTTTATAATATGATTAACCAAATTCATAACTAGTAATTCAACAACTAGGTAATAATTATCACATTTAAATAATAATATTTCATGTTTCATTTATGCTCATTGTTTTATATTTTATATGCCATCGAATATAGTGTTCATTTAAAATATGAAGTTTCTACATTATCCCAACCTTAACTAAATTTCATCCACGAAATTTGAAATTTTATTCAGTAATCATGGTTTTGAAATTTTAAAATACATTTTCTAAAAACTAAAATCATAACAAAGGTTAATAAAAATTACTCTTAAAAACAGGGAAATTAAAATAAAAAACTCATATGTAAAAACAGAAAACTAGGTTTCCAAATAAGATAAAATTTGTGGGAAGTGAAAATATAGACATAGAGGATAAAACTAACACCCGAGGTCTAATATATATTTATGGATAACATGGTTAGAATAACTACAATGTCCACAACACCATAAATATGTAATGTGTGAAAATACCATTAATTCATAAAAAATAATCACAATAGGATATTTTTTGAGATACTTTAACTATAGTTGAGGAATTATTTTACAATATAGACTAGGAAAATAAAAAATATATACTTACATGACATGTATAATATCATACATTATCTCATCAAAGAGTATTCAAGATAATTTTTTCATACCTGAAGCACTAAAATCAACTCAAAATAGATCAAATAATACACAAATAGATCCCATGATATTATAGATGTCTTTAAATTTTAACTGAAACTAAAATGGTTACTATATTGTAAGATAAAATTTGAAACTTATTATCCTTCTTATAAATAAATAAAAAAATTTACTTCAAAATTTTGATAATATAACTAAAGGTTGAACTTCGATTATTCCAAAAATAATAACCATACGTCCCAATTAACCAAAATAACCTCAACATTAATTTTTTTAAATTCAATAGTAATATCATAATTTTTAACTTACATTCATAAAATTATAATACATTCTTAAAAAATAGTCTTTCATGTCAATCCACATATTAAACCTAAAGTATAAAAACACTTCAACATAATAGAGAATCCCAAAAATATGATAAATCACTATATAATCATATAATGTAGTGGTATTCACCAGAATATCATGAATAAAATTGAGATAATGACTTGAAGGGTACTCCATATATTGACTATAAAAACATCTGAAAATACCACCTTTTTAATGCATAACTTTTTAAAAAATCATTATTATCTATATACCATCGTACAATATACCATAAAAATCATATACAATGAAAAAGGGTTGTTCAAATTTCAATAGTGTATTGTTTCTAAAACATAGGAAAAGTTACAAATCAAATAAAATATCATCAATTAAAACATCAAAAGGGATATGTACAACTGTGAACTTATAAGAACCTTAAAAAACACATTTTTATATCTATAAATCTTAAGTTAACCATGAATGAAAACCTATATGATTCAGAAAATTAACACAATCTTTAGAACTAAAAAAATCACAAACTATTAGTAGAAATTCAAAAATGATATAAACATAATCATAGATAACCTAAATCATATTTTCATCAAATCACTCACCGATTTCAAGGTCTCCAATACTATCCCATTTCCTTAATCAATTATAATAGTCCCCTTATCCCAATATTTTATAAATTTTATCCTCACACATCAACGATTGCCATAGTATAGGTCCTTCCTTAGTCTAAGATTTAACCATTAGATTAGGGAATTGAATTGGATAATTCCTGTATTCTATACATATAATACATTAAAATATTTGAAAATCCATTTCTATATATCCTTTATTTTCACGTAGAAAACATGTTCCCCTTTATTTGAAAAATTTCTCAAGGTGTATCTTTACACATTTATGATATGAAGGAAATTGAGCCTTCTCTCCTCCATAGTCTCAACAACCTGAGTTATTTGACAACTCTATTCTTTAATTATTTGATGATTCCAAGAGTTGGATAATGTTCACGTTATTAATCATATATCATAATAATTGATTTTTCATAATCACACTATCTATTATTCTAGTAATTATCCTATTTGGTTTCTTATAATCGCCACATTTCCACCACATTCAAAATTGACATGGTTCCTTCTGGAACCACTCATTAAATAAAACCAGAAACTATTTTATGATAAAAAATATTCATAGTGGGAAACCACACAACCATGAGAGTAATTTATAGGATGTATATATCACAACACCTTATTTTCAATCTATGACACCTTAGGTTTATTCTAGGTCATTCATGGTAATCATCTATCCAAATCCTTAATAATGGTTTGAAAATAAAATGTAAATTAACCTAATCATATCCCATAGTAGTGTAAAACTAGGTCTGTAATAATTGAACACTAACAATGAACTAGAATGATGTCTTACATATATTTGTCCAACTCTTTTATAGTTTATTACCCTTGAATGCATCTGTGAGAAAAACACATCCACTTGTATTATCTATACATGAACATATTATTAGGAAAACACATAATCTCTAACTTACTAGAAATTTTTGATGTTATCATATACTTAGACTTATCCTTAATGTTATTCATATGGATATATTACCCAATGTAGTAATTCCCAAATCATGTTCTAATTATTTCTATGAATGTTTCACTAATACCAATTATAATGATGCTGACTATAAGGTATGTTTTGATTTAGTAGTTTTTGGTCCTAATAATCTGATAACGACTCCATATTATTGATAATATTAATAATTTTATAAATAAAATCTATGTTAATTATATATATATATACACGTAAATTCATCTATAAAAGGTATACATATAAAAATTAATTACACCATTCAAGGAGATGGTAGACGGTACCTACGCATGAATGGTATTTTCATTGTTAGACTGATGGAATAAAATAAAGGAAAAAAATAATTTGAACTTGAATAATAATAATTTCAAATATATTATATATATTTATTATATATATCCTTATTACAATCCATTTAAACAATAAACTCAAAAACAATCATGTCACTTCATGGTGGTGGTAGTCCACACATAGGCACAAGCTACACCACCATTTATTATTTATTTGAAAAGAAGTTGGATAATGGTGGTTTCATTAAAATAATAAAATTTTTGTATATTTAATTTACCACAATTTTTATATCATGATAAATAACACTTATTTAGATGATTTATATAAGAAGTAAAATGAAATCGACCTGTTAATGCAATTGCCTCTTCTTTTAAAAAACTCCTTTAGATATCCTCTTAAGGGCCCTAGGGCTTGTCTTTTGGGAGTACGAGAACCTGTAAAATGTTTATAGGTATATTAAGAATAGAAATAAATAGAGATTAGTTTAGATATGTTTCTAATAGTGGTGTAAAGAAGAGATATATGAATGTATTTTTATAATAGAGGGATATTATACAATTGGAATTAATAAAAAGATTAAAATATAAATAACTAATTCTCAATAAAATGATTCCAAATATCCTAGATTTGAATATAAGTCATTATATGGTTGATATATCATCATTAAATAGTATTTGGATAGGTTTATATGGCACTGTAAACCTTATATTTATATTAAACCCCTTATTTTACCGTTTTTAACCTTAATAACAGTAACATCATTTTCAATCTTAAAGGGTGATAATTTTACATATATGGTGATAATTGGATAATAAATGGATAAGGGGTAAAATTTTAAACAAAATATCCTCTCCCATTTTTTATTAAAATATTTTTACTATTTTTAAATAATTTAATAAAATATTAATTTATTTCAATATCATTAATGAAATTTTACACAATTTATTTTATTTGAGATTAATGACACCGAGAAAAGGATTCAATTGGAATAATTATGTTTAAAAAATAAATAAAATGTTATATTAATTTATAAAATTATTAGAACAATATAAATCACTCAAATTATATTACTAATAATACTTTCATTAAAAATTATTTTATTTTTATATTAATTCAATTAATACTGTGTCGCTGTTGCATAAGAAGTTAAGGTAATTATTTAATAACTAAAAAATTAAAATAAATTATTATTAAAAAAATATGTTATTATTTAAAATAAATCTTTATAGGATTTTTATTTATTTATCTCAATCACAAAATATTGTTGATATTAAATGAAAATGTTGCATTTTGGTCATTATCCATTATTTAAATATTAAGAGGGTTGAAATCAATTAAATACATTCTAAGTGTTCTATATTTTTAATTATTGGATGTAAATTTATGAACATAACTCATAAAATAATATAAATTCATAGATTTGGGAAATTTTTGTCATTTTCATATTATTCTTAACATTAATTACCCAATTTTATCATTTATTGTTGTGATAAATTTTAGCATGATTTCTATTAATAATGTCTAAAACCGAAATGGGCCTATTTAAAAATTTTGGACCTCTTGATTGAAAATATATAATCAATTTTAAAGATTCAATTTTCACAAGTGGATGATATATATTTAATATTAAAATACAAAAAACAACAAAAAACTAATTTTCCAAAAAAAACCTTTTTAAGTATAAAAAATATTTGTATTCTAATTCAATTGATTAAATTGAACCCAATGAACCTAATTCGATTAATAATAATAATTAATAACTAATGTAAATTTGGATTCACTTTAAAATAAATCGTAACTTGGTAAATTCTTGAATTAAAAATATACTTTTTAATAAAAAGTTATATTTTTCACTATTCAATGGAAGATAAATATTTTTATAAAATTCAAAAAAATAACCCTAAGATAATTTTTATATTATGATTTAAAATATTATATTACTTTTATTATATAAAACTTCTAAAATTTCTATAAATTAATTATAATGTTCTCTCACAAAATAAATAAAAACATTTTTAAATAAAACCTATTTTGAAAAAAATGAATTTATTAAAAATTGAGTGTTTATCTCTAAATCATTAATCTATATGTTTTTCTCAAGTTTTTTCTTTTATATATTTTCATAATATGAATAATACTATTCATACATTCTAATTCAAAGACTATTTTAGAATAGTAACATTTCAATAATATTATTTCATGCTTCATTTAACCTCAGTGTTCTGTGTTATATATGCTATCAAACATAACCTCAGGGTGTTATAGGTGAAATCTATTTTTTTCATTTTATAACTTTGTATAGTTGAATGAAATAAATCCCAAATACCTTGAAATGGTGAAAACAAAAAAATTTCAATTTATATTACTATATCTAATGTTATGATAAAAATAAAAAACTATAGTAAAATTAGTCAATCTATTGAAAAGTACAAATTTTATATTATGGCCCAAAATTCCAAAAACATAAAAACTTTTATATTTAATAATAGAAAATTTTATGGGGTAGATTGTATAATATATTAATAGAAGTAACACATCATATTTTAATTGGTGGAACAAAATTAATTAAATTACCATGACTAGTTTTTTTTCACTTCTATATTTTGAAGAAGAAATCATTGTCCATTTAAATTAAATGGTAGCACCTTGACTAAATCTCTAGCCATGCTAGAAAATGAAAAGTGTTAGAGTAAGATTTCATTTGGATTTTGGAATAATTTTATTTTAATAATTAAAACTAAATAATGTTTTATAATTATGAAATTAAGTGATGAAAAATGTAAGAAAAATATATATGAAAAAAAGATTATGGCCGACATAAATTGAAAATAAAGATTTTTTTGTTAAATGTTTTCATCTAAAACTCATGATGATTCCCTATATATCATCTCCTAAATATATTGAATGATTTTATATGAAACCCTAGACTTTAATGGTAGTTAATAAACCTAATAATATAATCCCATGGCTATAGTAGTGTCATGAAACCTGAGAAGAAATAAACATTCTTTTAAATTTTTATTAGTATGAAACCCAAATGAAAAGAAGATAAACAATATTTTTAGTCATTTTTAAAAAGAAACGCAAATATCTTAGATTATTTGTTTTGGACTCCTAAAAAATAAGAATAATATAAGGAGGTTTTCATAAATTCAACACCCTTTAAAATATCTCTCTAACCTATTAGAAATAATTATCTAAAAAAATGTTTGATAGAGAATAATAAATAATAGTGACAAATAATATGAAAATGAAACATAAGAGTATTCTAAAGAGAATCTAAGATACAATAAATAGGGAATTAGATGGTTAATAAATGTTTAATATAAATTTTCCTACCTACTATGATATTATTAAAGGCTCCAGATCTTACTTAGTGGTGTTTTGGGGGTAAATTAGTAATTAAATCTGTTGAATGTTGAGTCAAGGTGGAAGGGTCCAATTTTAATGGTTGAATTTTATTTTCTGGATCATGTCTATCTGTATGTAGTGGGGGATACTAACTAGAAACTAGGAACATATTTTTCCCATAGGTAGACACCAGATAACTATTGGTGCCAGCAATACTGCAAATCCTCTGATTTTGTAGCCAACTAGATGGTGTAACTCCACTGGGTAACCAGTGGGCCTAATAGTGTCTTTATGGAACTAGTTATTCCATAAATTTGATAGCGTCTCTGCTCTAGCTAGATGTTGGTGCTGCCCAGTGTGGGTCTTCAAGGAATTATTTAGCACACACTTTTATTCCTTTGTTTGATCCAACAACTTCCTATCTTCCTACTCAAACCTAAAAACTGAAATAAACCCAATTGAAATGACTATAATAATAGTTGTTTGTGATCTTTTAAAACAATATGTGGAACAAATATCTCCCCAATTTTTTTGATAAAAAAGTTAAAAAAATAAGATAAATAGATAATGGAATATGAAAAGTTTTAATAAAAAAATATCAATAGTAATTTTGAAATGAATTTTAATATTTAATAATGAAATTCATTGGAGACATTTTGTAGAGATATTAATGAAATGGAATAATTGAACATATAAAATTTCTTGTATTGGTAATGTGAATTATCCATAATAATATAACTAGGCACCGTGAAACCACATGTATAGATTCTTACCTTTTTATTACATGAAATTTCCATTACATGGGAAAAAGTGAATGTTTTAATGTTTAGTTTTATAAAAACTAGGTCCTAGTGACATTACACACACCCCACCTTTAACATGGACATTGGGTCCTAGCCCTCCAGTTACCACCAGTTGCCTCACAGTCACATGGTCCCCATCCTAAGGCCCACCCACGTTCTTGAATGGTCCATTTGACTAATGAAAGTCCCCACAAGCCAACACATGTCTTTTCTAGTTTACTTTTTTCTTCACTCACACACACCCTGGGAAACTTCGTAGAAGGTGACCCATCTTAATCACTACTCTAGTAAAAAAACTCTTAGCTATGGAGTTATAATCAAGTAGACTCCTGAAAAAGAAAAGTTCACCTTGTTGACATGAGTCATATCATTTAGTCATTTAACCCTCTATCATTATGGGGTGTCACATTCACCTCTTTAGAGAACAACATCGTCATTGTGGGCCCTACATATCAACCCAGGAAGTGCACCGCACTTAAGGATTAGTTTCTCCTTAGATACAAAATGTAACAAATACATCCCGATGACAACATAGACACCCCACCTTTAACATGGTCGTCGGGTCCCTGCCCTCCAAGTACCACCAGTTTCCACGTAGACATGTGGTCCCCACTCTAGGGCCCAGCCACATGCCTGAAAGGGTCATCTGACTAATGACAGTCCCCATAGGACACCACGTGTCCTTTTTAGTGTGCTTTTGTCCTCAGTCACACACACCATGAGAAAATTCCCAGAAGTTCACCCATCCTGATCGCTACTCCATGACAATCATGCTTAACTATAGGGTTCTAATCAGGTAGGTTTATGAAAATAATGGTTCACATTATTTACAAGAGTCATATCATTTAGTCATTTAAGCCTTTATCATTCCTGGGTGTTACAAGTTTCCTGGAAATCAGTAAGATAATACATGAAAACATAAAACATTTTTCTAAAAAACTTGAAATGGTTCTTTATAGATTCATCCTTTCTAATTTTACTACATCTCATAATCTAGGAACACACATTAATGGAAAGTGTGAGCATAGGGCCCAGTAAGGGAAAGAAAGGGGAACCATTGACATGTAATCTTAAGGAATATCAATAAAAACATGAGGAATATCATTGTGGAATGTTGAATATAACATAAGGCCTAAAATATAAAAATAACATGAATTATAACTTAAAAAAGTGGCTACAACATTTAATTTGTACATTCATAATCATATAAGTAAGGTTAATCACCAAGGTTTCATAAATATTACTAAGGTTATTCACCAATATATCATATAACATGTCATATCTTGAGATTAAATTCATTACCCTATGCATTGGAGAATTATCAGGGAGCACCCTTCACAAGCCTTTTTTAAAGTGATCCACATAGATCATAATTAGTCATTTAATAAATAAAACATGGAGAATAAAAGAAATGGGTTTCAAATCAAAAGTATGAAATTTCAAAAGTGATAAAAACATGAATATTCTATCATTTTTAACCCAAAGAAAATAAATATAGGTATAATTCATGTTAATAATAGAATCAAATAAACCATTTTTACATCTATATTATTACCCTTTGAAAGGAAAAAGGCTTGGGTATTCACAATAATAAAAAAAGATAATTTCTTAAGGAGAAGATGGAAATTTGGAGAAGTAAATTCAGTAGAATAATATGTATAAAAATTAGTTTTGAAAAAGGGTAAGAAAATATAGTAATCATAACAATTAAAATAAACTTAAAAATGATTCTTGCATTGAAGAGAAAATAAGGATAATTTCCTTACCTTGAAAGTTACTCCTAAAACTTGATGATTGGGAACCAGGGTGCTTGAGGACACCTTGGGAGGACTCCTTGGGAGATAAAACAACCATATAGTCATGGAGGAGTTATTTTGAGTGTAATTAAATGGAAATTCTAGTGAGTATTTATAGAAAAAGTGGATGATTTATTTATTAATTTCCAAATATAGGCCTCGGAAATCTGGGTTCTAGAAAATGAAAAACCTTGGGCTTACCAATGATTTTTGAAATATTGGAAATATGTTATGTTATTATAATCCAAAAGATTATATAATCATTTTATTTACTACTTTTTTCATTAAAAAATATTTTCTCCACAAAATTAATGTTTTTAATGTTAATGTTTCCATTTTACACTTTGGAAAGTAAATTATAGGTTAAGAAATTTATTAAAATATATTAAAATAATTAATATTAATAAAATAACATATTTGTGGTGTTTATTATGTTTAATTAGTTATTAAGTTATTATGAAATAATTATAAAGTCATTAAACATACTGAAAACCTTTAAATTATATTTTTACATTTCAAAAAATAAAATAAAATATTTTAGAAAATTATCATAAATTTACCATATCCTAATTTCTATGTTATTATTTAAAAAATGATGTTTATGTTTTCAAAATAATTCTATAAAATTGATAATTTAAACTTATTAATATAACAATTATTATTTATTAGAAATAATAGCGGGTTGAAAATGCATAGTAAAATATCTAACACTTAAAAATTTTAAAATTATTTTATCATTTATATTTAAATAAAAGTGTTTATAATACCATTTCCTTAAAATAAGTATTATTAATAATTAGTAGTTTATTATAAAAATATACATCTTTTTAGAAAGGCACAATTTACTTTCAAAAAGTCAATTTATAAAATTCCAAATTAAATAATCTTTATTTTATTAATAAAAAATATTCTTAAAAAATATTTTATGGAATAATTGTTTAAAAAAATGGGATGACACTTTTAGTAACTAAGTCCTGGACACATAACCCCTTATTACACCTGTGTGCACCCTAAGTGTATGTTGTGTGATGGTGGTAGTTTCGCCGGGTGCCTCGTCTAACATCAACCGAGTGTTAATCTCCAGTGAATAGAACTTCTCCCATTTGTGATTTCCTTAAAACTTCAATTGTTGAATCTTCGATTGGTCTTGGTTGATGTAAAATCCCAATGATGATACATCCCTCCCATGTTCCAAATGATGGGAATCAAATGGCACGAATCTATTGGTTGAGGCCATCAACTCTTTTTTCTGTATCAATTATCCTTTATCAAAATTTACTTATAAAAACTAATTATAAAATTAAAATTATTACAAAGAGTATTTTTCTCAATGGCCATATTGAACAATAGTCATAATTGACCAACATTCATATAACAATTGAATCAATATGGTCACATTTCCTTTCATATTCAATTAATTTTTAAAGAGACATGGTGTTGTTGTGTATAAGATAATATAACCCACATTTTTAGGAAATAATTATCATTCATAATGTAGAGTTTCACAAATTATTCACCTCTAAAGAAATTTCATCCCTGAAATTTCAACATATTCTCTTAGTTGAGAAAATTTTTGGGTACTTTTTTCTTATCCTCTCCCATGGTTCTCACATAATGTAATGGCCCGGACCTCTCCAGTCCATTAATTTGTGAAAATGCGATGTTAGAGGCATTCCGGGAGGTCAAGGCAACTTATCCTCAATGCTTTGCCAAAATCTTCCATTTCGATGAACCGTTTCGACGGTAGGTAGTTGTGAACTGTAACGTCACGTTACGTCTTCACATAATTTTAATGTTTCTAACTACCCTTGTTTTGGAGTACTGACTTGGGGGGTGCGTTTGGGTGAATCTTTAAGAAAACTAAAGGGAAACAACTTTTGCATGGGAGGCGCACGGTTTGTCTAAACCGTGCGGCCAAAACGTATGAGGTTGGTCTTGGAGGCCGTAGCTTCCGCATGGGAGGCGCACAGTTTGTCTAACCGTGCAGCCAAACCGTGCAAGAGGGGTGGTTGAGGCAGTAGATAACACACGGTTAGCGCACGGTTTTTCAAACCGTGCGGAAGAACCGTGCGGGCACTTAAACTAGATCCTAAAATTGTGGATCTCAACCGTTTCGCCTCAAACTTGCTCGTTTAAGCTCTTGAGCGGCCATAACTCAGGATTACCCTCCCTTGAAGGTAGTAGAACCTTTCCCAAGCATTTTGGAGGTAATCTAAAGGCTTCTCTTGATGAATAGAAGCTATTTTCTTGAGGTATGTGATCGTTCTTCTTCGTTCTTGTTCGGTTTCTTAGATCCACTTGGATCCACTTCTCCTTTTCTCTAGGTTTCTTAGATCTACATCAGTTATGGGTAGATCTAAGTGTGTCAATGCCAAATATAATGTGCTTTGGTCTGGATCTTTCTAGGAGAAGAGATCTAAGGTGGGTTTTTGGAGAATCGACTCGGGTTTCTTGAGCGATCTTCGACTGTCGTGGTTTTCGTCAAAAACCTTTGAGGTAGGGGATTCGTTGCTTCTCTTTCTTTTACGTGCAACTGTAATGTTAGCATGTTTTATCCCACTGGATGACAATGGAATTTACATAATAAATATTTGAACCGGATAAATAAATTGATATCGATCGTATATTGTTGCTTCTTGTTTTGAGAGATAGTGTGATATCTATGCTTGTTCCTGATGAAAATCGGTAAAGAACGTAAACCGGGGTTAATTGATAATTGTTTGGCTAAAGATAAAGAGGCGTGAATACGAATCTGGTTCTTGTTTTAATTTGATGTTAATCAAATTGGTGAAGTAATCATGTTTGATCATTTGTGATAACTTACTGGTTAGGTTCCCAATTTTGGAACCAATAAATTACAAATATGTTAATTCAAGATGGATTAAAGAATTTATTGTTTGATAATTCCTTGAAGGGTTCTGAGTTACCCTCTTGATTTTTAAAGGGCTAAGAGGCTAATTGATGTGATTTTTTTTCCTATTGCTTGTGTTGTGATGTGATCCTGGATGGTTGTTGTGATATGTGGGGGCATAGAGGCCTTTTGGTTGTGGCAGCAGATGATTCCTAGAGTTGTGATATGCATCAGTTTTTGCATGTGGGTTTCGGGGAGGACACTAGGTTTGATGGAATGGGATGGATGTGATTTTTGGTTTCTTTCTGGTTCTTTGGTTGTTTATCTGCATTACTTTTCCCCACTGCTCGAGGCAGTTGGTCTTGCTTACCCTTCTCCCGAAAGAGGCGAAGACATGTGGGGTATGCCACGTACTTTCCATGTTTAGATTATCAAGGGGGAATGGGTCTACGCTCTTGATATAGGCGGAAAATACTCGACGGGTAGTACATATACTCACAGTGTTGATCCCCCTTGTGTTTAGTAGCATAGAATGATTTTCTAGAATTCCTGGGAATATGAGAAAGTGTTTTTGTAATGAATAATTGTTTAAATGGTGTTAACCCATGGGGTTGGAGTTGCTAGAACATAATGATGAGGTTGTAATTTTGAAGGAACAATTGACTTGAGTATGATTCTAATGAAGTTTAATGTGGAATTTTTCATGGTTAATTAATTTTTAATGAATTAATTAACGTAAAGTGGAACTAATAAAAAGGGAATGAATAATCTAATAAAGATATTTAAATGGTTGTGTGCTTATAAAATACCTAGTCTTATAAGTAGCATCCCGAAGTCTGAGAGACGTTAGCTACAGTTGTGTCTAAGACTAGGTTATGCCCATAGTGTTGTTGTGAGATATAGTATGTTCTGTACTTTTTGTGTTTCTATACGTTACTCCAACCTGTAAGTAAGGCCAACTGACACCCTGGGGATTCTGAGCCCTGGGGGGTGTTTTCCCCAACATTCCAATGGGAGGGTGAATGGGTGACTACCCCCTTTGGCCCCGCTCTCTTCTCTTGATAGATACTTTTGCTGGTAGGCACAACTGTTAGTTTTCCCCATATATGTGTGTAGAGGGTTGTAATGGATTGTGGTTATTCACAGACATATATTCTGGATATAGTATCCTATGGGCTACTATAGGTGTAACGTGTATAGGCTGTGATGGCCTGAGGATCCTTACTCAGTGTATGGGCTGTAATGGCTTGAGGTATATTACCCAATGTATGATACACATTATGCGAGCTGTGGTGGCTCCCGGAACCTACCTGGTTACTTTTGTTTGTGAGGATGGTGTTGTGCTTCGTCCAGGTGTCTACGGGCAAGCCTTTCTGTTGAATGAGGTGCATATTGTGGTGCTTCACCCAGGTGTCTGCGGGCATATCTTTTTGGAGAGAGATTCTTAGGACGTGCGACGTTGGGGAAAAGTGGAAAACCAGTGGGGAAGTAGTAGCGGGGTACCCTTGATGTTCTTTACTATATGCTATATTGGTGTATGCGTTACTTGGTGAGAGTAGCCATGGTGAGGTTTGGAACTTAGTGCACCTATTTATGTGACGAGTTAGTTTCACTTGTTGTTCACTTTGCTTTAACATGCTTTATTTACTTTTGCACGAGAGGCTTTGGAGAGGATCCTACTGAGTATACTATTATACTCTCCCTATCTATATATAAACTGTTTTTCAGGTCACTTGGGGAAGGTTGGAGATCAGGCTGGTTACTACTAGCTTGTGGTTATAGGAGCTGTTCAGGCTTGTGGTTGCTGCTGTTTTTACATTCTTTTGGGTACTTACAGTTTTTCCCTTCCAATTGTAGTACTTTTTCATTGAATTTCATATATGCACTTGGGTTTTTTATATTCTAGTTCTGAGTTGAAGTTGATTGGTGTTTATCTTATCTCTCTCTTCTTCATGTGTGCTCTTAGAGGGTAATGCCTCCCATTTGTGTGTTTACTATACCCTCGGTGCTAGTTTCCAACCCGAGGCCTACTGGAGGCGGGACTCTGGGGTCATTATCTCCCTTCTCACATTGCCGGCCCAGGAGGGGTACACTTTGTGGAGAGGGGGTCATGATAGAGTGGTATCAAAGGTCTAGTTGAGGGATAGGATGGAGTTTGGAGTTAGGCACATGTGAGGTTTCATGGGTTGGAAGGGAAATGGTGTCATTCCTGTTTAGAAAGTGAGGTAAACACTATAGACTGGCTAAGACATAGAAGTTTAGGGCCCCCTATGATCTGATGTACAGACCTTTAAGTTTACAATGACTACTAAACAAGGTGATACTAGTTAAAGGGTAGCAACCTAGGAAAGGATCATGCATCATTATTCTTTCTGCCTGTGTTTGAATGGGTAAGGCTTGGGATAGGTTTACCTAAAATGAATAAAAGAAAACAATAAATTAATTAATTTTGATTCTTCCATATTCCTGGATTAGGAGCTATAACAGGTTGTTATTTTACAGGTATGGATCTAGGTTGACGTCCTCATCATGTTTGCGCAGAAAATGTCCAGCAGGCTGTTTCAGCATATCACCGCTGGGTAGAGGTTGACGACGAAGACACTTGGAGAAAGACACTCCGAGAGTTTCAGCACTAGAGTCTGCAAAAGTACGAGGGCTCCATTTAAGATGCAGTCACAGAATACTAGTTGGAGGAGGTAGAGATAAGCTTCAGTTCGATCTGTGCTCGGAATAATCATTGAGTGTCCTTAGTTGTGACGATGTTGCGTGGAGCCGCAAGATAGTGGTGGTTCTTGTACCTCAGGGATCGTTATGAGTTAGCGATCTCATAGGAGGAGTTCTAAGACAAGTTTAGAGTCGGGTTCCTTTTTTCCACTACGAAGGCGTCCAGCCTCCAAGAGTATCTTACCCTTCGATAGGGGAGCTCTACTGTTACCAGATGAGGAGGCCAGGGCGAGGCACTTTGAGGAGGCTTTACATTTAGAGATCCAGCGCCAGGTCACCCCATTTATGATAAAGACATATCTTGATGTGATAGCGAGGGTAGAGGTTGTCAAGAGGAATTTGTCTAGGACTGGATCATCATGAGAGGGGGATCATCATAATCCCTCACGAAGTAGAGCTGTGGTCTGAGGTTCCTGGTTTTTAGGGCAGAAGAGTTTTTGTTTAGCCGGGGGTAGGTCCCAGCCCTTCACATCTCATTTCTCTAGAGGCAGCAACTCTCAAGCTTATGCCAAGGGTTCATGCACTTTTTTTTTCTTATGGTGGTCATGGACATCAGCAGTGAGAGTTCCCGACCTTTTAGAGCGGTCATCGTGCACCAGGCGCTACGCTCCAGGTTCCTTCATTGAGGCAGTTCCAACAGAGGCAGAAGTAGCCAATTTCACCAGCTTTAGATCAGCAGAGGGTAGATGGGGCAGGTAGAGGACATCCCCATGACAGTCCTCATCCTCAGAGAGTAGAATGCGGCCGTGGCGGTGGTATTCATCAGGGTCAGAGAGGCCATGGAGGAGGTCATGGTCAGATTTATGCTCTAGCATTGCCAGCTCCAGGCGAGCCAGACGTCGTTCTAGGTACCTTTTTTTGTTTTCTACCTTGGTGTATGCCTTTTTTGATTCAGGAGTGACACAACCCTTCATATCACATACTCTTGTCCATTATTTTGGACTTGAGGTAGAGAGACTTCCAGTGACCTTGGCGCTGACTACGCCAGTTGGAGGTCGAGATGAATTGTTTGAAGTATGTAGAGACTGTGAGCTAGTGTTGGGGAAAAAACACTCTTGGAGAGATTTCCTATGTTTATGAATACAACCATATGATGTCATCCTCAGCATGGATTGGTTGTATTTGGTGCAGGATATCGTGGATTGTTTCAGGAAGAAGGTCATTTTCTTTGGTGCGGATGGAGAGCAAGTGGTGTTTGTTGGTGAGAGAGATCCTCGGATGGGTCATAGGCACGTTATATCCTTATCATCTATGATAGATGAGATGATAATGAGTTCTTCATAGGTTCATCAGTTGGCATTTCCTAGGGTCGTAGAGGAGTACCCTGATGTATTTCCTGAAGAGGTTATAGCATTACCTGCTCGACGAGAGATCGAGTTTGGGTTCAAGCTAGAGTCAGGAGAGTCTCCTATCTCGATGTCTCCATATATGATAGCCCCTTTTAAGTTACGAGAGCTACATATACAGCTTGATGGTCTGTTATAGTGTGGCTTTTTTCGGTCGAGTGTGTCACCGTGGGGTGCACCAGTTTTGTTCTTGAAGAAGGCCGATGGCAGTTTGCGGCTGTGTGTTGATTATCATCACTTAAAAAAAGTGACAATAAAGAATTGCTATCCTCTTCCGTGAATTGATGACTTATTTGATATACTAAATGGTACAAGTTGGTTCTCAAAGATCGACTTCCGGTCAGGCTATCATTAGATGCATGTGAAAAATGAGGATATCCCAATGTCTGCCTTCCATTGTCGTCATGGGAATTATGAGTTCGTTGTAATGCCATTTGGCATGATTAATGCTCCAGTTGTATTCATGGGATTGATGAATGCTATGTTCCGAGAGTTCCTGGACAATTTTGTGTTAGTTTTCATCGACGACATCCTTGTATACTCCACATCTGAAGAAGAGTATGCAACGAATCTACAAGCTGTTTTGGGAGTCCTTCGTCAATATCAGTTATTTGGGAAGTGGTCTAAGTGTGAGTTTTGTGCTCGAGAAGTCCATTTCTTGGGGAATTTCGTGGCCCAATAGGGAGTAGCTGTGGATCCATCGAAGATTGAAGGATTTGTGTCTTGGTCAACCCCCAAGACAGTGTTAGAGGTGTGAATTTTCCTTGCTCTTGCAGGCTACTACAGGAGGTTTGTAGCCAATTTCTCACGAGTTGCAACCCCTCTAGCAGCTTTGACCTAGAAGGATCAGGAATTCATATGGACTGATCAGTGCCAGTCAGCTTTCGAGTATCTAAAGAAGAAGTTAGTAAGTGTTCCAGTCCTTTGTCTTCTAGATTAAGGAGTTCAGTTTGATGTTTTCTACGATGCTTCACATATGGGGTTAGGCTGTCTTCTCAAGCAGTAGAGGTCAGCTGTTTCTTATGGGTCTTGAAAATTACGTCGCCATGAACGCAACTATTCCACCCATGATCTCGAGTTGGCATCCGTAGTGTTTTCTCTGAAGTTGTGTTGACATTACCTCATTGGTGAGCTCTTTGTGGTTTTCCCCGATCATAAGAGTTTGAGGTATGTTTTCTCCCAGTGTGACTTGAACTTATGATAGTGCAGGTGGATGGAGTTCTTGTAGGAATACGACTTTGAAATATTGTATACACCTGGAAAGTGGAATTTTGTAGCTGATGCGCTGAGCCGAAAGTCACGTAGTGATGCTGTGTGTGAATCTGGTGATTCTTAGAGAGTAATGGAAGAACTGTCATCATTACATCTTGATTTGGGAGAAGTTGGGGGTAGAGGATTTCTTTTTCAGATGATGGTACGGTCATCCCTGATGCAGAAGGTGGAAGAGTCTCAGTTGGGAGATCTAGAGGTGGAGGTCTGGAGAGACCGAGTTGTTTGTGGTGAGGCCCCTGATAGTTGGACTGAAGATGAACAACACCGAGTGTTGTATCATGGAAGGATTTTTGTTCCTTTGATGATGCGTGAGATAGTTCTCAGAAAGTTCCATAGTTCACCGTTAGCGGTACATACTGGCGTGACAAAGATGTACCGAGCTTTGAGGAGTCAGTTTTGGTGGCCAGGGCTGAAGCATGCAGTTGCAGAGGTTGTGTCTCGATGTTTAGTCTGCCAGAAGGTGAAGGCCGAACACCATGTTCTTGGAGGTCTTCTCCAGCAATTAGAGATATCTTTAGTGGAAGTGGGAGGACACCTCAATGGACTTTGTTACTGGTTTACCTCGATCTCTGGGAGGACATGATGTTGTTTGGGAGGTAGTGGATCGTTTAACAAAATCGACCCACTTCATAGCAATCAAGGAGTCAAGCTCAGTGGATGCTTTGTCAAGGCAGTATCTATAGGAGGTGGTGAGACTTCATGGAGTCCCAAGGACGATCATTTCTGATCGAGATCCTCATTTTACCTCTAGGGTGTGCAGAGGTCTCCAACATGCTTTCGGTTCTCAACTATGCCTTAGCACAGCTTTTCATCCTCAAATGGATGGTCAGACAGAGCGAACCATCCCGACTCTTGAAGACATGTTACGCTCTTGTGTTCTTGATTTCAGAGGTTCATGGATGAGGCACTTACCCTTGGTGGAGTTCGCTTACAATAATAGTTTTCACTCCACCATCAGTATGACGCCGTTTAAAGCCTTGTATGGATGAACTTGCTATTCTCCATTGTGCTGGACTGGGGTTGGAGAGTCAGCAATTCTCATACCAGAACTAGTGCAGAATACAACAGATATGGTTCAGGTGATTCGTGAGAGGATGAAGACAACACAAGATTGTCAGAAATCATATGCTGATCAAATAAGGAGACCCTTAGAGTTTAATTTTGGGGATCATGTGTTTCTAAATATGACTCCCTGTCATGGGCAGCGAATGTTTGGTCGTGGAAGTAAGATTTCTACCCGATTTGTTTGGCCTTTAAAGGTGTTATCTCATGTTGGAGCTATGGAGTATGGAGTAGCACTTCCCCCACAGATGAGTCAGATACATGATGTTTTCCATGTATCATAGCTCCATCATTATCTTCATGATGACTCTCACATCATCGATTGGGGAGAGATCGATGTTGATGATGATGCAACCTTTGAGGAGCGACCTATGGAGATCCAAGACCGCAAGGATAAGGTGTTGCGCGGGCATTCTATTCATTTAGTTCATGTCTTTTGGTGACACAGTGGCTTGGAGGAGAGTACCTAGGAACATGAGTCACAGATACGTGCTCAGTACCCAAATTTTTTCGATGTTTAACTCTTTTCATGTACCGATGTAGCTTTTGTGGTTATGAAACTTTCATGTATAGGAGATGGCTCCCTTTACTGTTTTGGTGTCTTGCTCTCTTTTGAGAGGTATCTCAGTGGGTGGTAGTTCAGACACTATTTCATTTTCTTTTTATATGGGTTTGGGATTCTCGAGGACAAGAATGTTTTAAGAGGTATCTGATGTAATGGCCCGGACCTCTCCAGTCCATTACTTTGTGGAAATGCGGTGTTAGAGGCGTTCTGGGAGGTCAAGGAAACTTATCCCCAATGCTTTGCCAGAATCTTCCTTTTTGATGAACCGTTTCGAAGTTAGGTAGTTGTGAACTGTAACATCATGTTACGTCTTCAGGTACTTTTGATGTTTCTAACTACCCTTGTTTTGGAGTAGTGACTTGGGGGTGCGTTTGGATGAATCTTTAAGAAAACTAAAGGGAAATAGCTTTCGCACAGGAGGTGCACGGTTTGTCTAAACCGTGTGGCCAAACTGTGCGAGGTTAGTCTTAGAGGCAATAGATTCTACATGGGAGGCGCACAGTTTGTCTAACCATATAGCCAAACCATGCAAGAGGGGTGGTCGAGGCAGTAGCTAATGCACGGTTAGCGCATGGTTTCTCAAACCTTGCGGACTAACCGTGCAGGCACATAAACTATATCCTAAAATTGTGGATCTCAACCATTTCACCTCTAACTTGCTCGTTTATGCTTCTAAGCGGCCATAACTCAAGATTAACCTCCCTTGAAGGTAGAATAACCTATACCAAGCATTTTGGAGGAGATCTGAAGGCTTCTATTGATGAATCAAAGCCGGTTTCTTGAGGTATGTGATCATTCTTCTTCGTTCTTGTTCAGTTTCTTAGATCCACATGGATATACTTCTCCTCTTCTCTCGGTTTATTAGATCTACGTCTGTTATGGGTAGATCTAAGTGTATCGATGCCAAATATGATGAGATTTGGTCTTTATCTTTCTAGGAGAAGAGATCTAAGGCTGGTTTTTGGAGAATGGATTCTGGTTTCTCGAGCGATCTTCGACAGTCGTGGTTTTCGTCAAAAACCTTTGAGGTAGGGGATTCCTTTATTCTCTTTCTTTTATGTGACACTATAATGTTAGCATGTTTTATCCCATTGGATGACAATGAAATTGACATAATAAATATTTGAACTGGATAAATAAATTGATATCGATCGTATGTTGTTGCCTCTTATTTTGATAGAAAGTGTGATATCTATGCTTGTTCCTGATGAAAATCAGTATAGAACATAAACCAGGGTTAATTGATAATTTTTTGGCTAAAGATGAAGAGGCATGAATATGAATCTGGTTGTTGTTGTAATTTGATGTTAATCAAATTGGCGAAGTAAGCATGTTTGATTATTTGTGATAGCTTACTGGTTAGGTTACCAATTTTGGAACCAACGAATTAAAAATCTGTTAATTCAAGATGGATTAAAGAATTTATTTTTTGATAATTCCTTGAAGGGTTATGAGTTACCCTCTTGATTGTTAAAGGGTTAATAGGCCAATTGATGTGATGCTTGTTTTTCCTGCTGATTATGTTGTGACGTGATCCTGGATGGTTGTTGTGATATGTGGGGGCATAGAGGCCTTTTTGTTGTGGCAGAGGATGATGCCTAGAGTGGTGAGATGCATTGGATTATGCATGTGGGTGTCGGGGAGGACACCACGGTTGATGGAAGGGGAAGGATGTGATTATTGGTTGCCTGCTGGTTCTTTGGTTGTTTATCTGCATTAATTTTCCCACTACTCGAGGCAGCTGGTCTTGTGTACCCTTCTCCTGAAAGAGGCGAAGACACACGGGGTATGACACATGCTTTCTGTGTTTAGATTCTCAAGGGAGAATGGGTCTACGCTCTTGAAATAGGTGGAAAATACTCGACATGTAGTACATCTACTGACCGAGTTGAGCCCTATGCTGTTTAGTAGCATAGAACACTTTTCTAGAATGCCTGGGAATATGAGAAAGTGTTTCTGTAATGAATAATTCATTAAATGGTGTTAAACCATGGGGTTGGAGTTGCTAGAACATAATGATGAGGTTGTAATTTTGAAGGAACATTTGACTTGGGTATGATTCTAATGAAGTTTAATGTGGAATTTTTCATGGTTAATTAATATTTAGTGAATTAATTAACTTAAAGTGGAACTAATAAAAAGGGAATGAAGTAATCTAATAAATCTCTTTAAATGGTTGTGTGCTTATAGGATACATATTCTTAGAAGTAGCAGCCCAGAGTCTGAGAGATGTTAGCTGTAGTTGTGTCTAAGACTAGGTTATGCCCATAGTGTGGTTGTGAGATATAGTATGTTCTGTACTTTTTGTGTTTCTATATGCTACTCCACCCTGTCATTAAGGGAAACTGACATCCCGGGGATTCTAAGCCCGAGGGGGGGAGGGTGTTTTCCCCAACATTTAGTTGGGAGGGTGAATGGATGACTACCCTCTTTGGCCCCACTCTCTTCTCTTGGTAGATACTTTTACTGGTAGGAACAATGGTTAGTTTTCCCCATATATGTGTGTAGAGGGCTGTAAGGGCTTGTGGTTATTCACACACATATATTCTGGATATAGTATCATATGGACTACTATAGGTGTATCATGTATAGGTTGTGATGGCTTGAAGATCCTTACTCGGTGTATGGGATATAATGGCTTGAGGTATAATACCCAATGTACGATACATGTTATGAGAGAAGTGGTGGCTCCCAAAACCTACCTGGTAACTTTTGGTTGTGAGGATATTGTGGTGCTTCACCCAGGTGTCTGTGGGAAAGCCTTTGTGTTGCACGAGGTGCATATTGTGGTGCTTCACCTAGATGTCTGCAGGAAAGCCTTTTTAGAGAGAGATTATTAGGATGTGCGACATTGGGGAAAAGTGGAAAACTAGTGGTGAAGTAGGAGCAGGGTACCCTTGATATTCTTTACTATATTCAATATTCTTGTATGCATTACTTGGTGAGAGTAGCCATGGATAGGTTGGGAACTTAGTGTACCTGTTTAGGTGATGAGTTAGTTTCACTTATTGTTCTCTGTGATTTAGCATGCTTTATTTACTTTTTCACGAGTGGCTTTAGAGAGGATCCTACTGAGTATACTGTTATACTCACCCTATGTATATATAAACTATTTTTCAGGTCACTTGGAGCAGGTTGGAGATCAAGATGGTTACTACTAGCTAGTGGTTACAGGAGCTGTTCAGGCTTGTGGTTGCTGCTGTTTTTACATTATTTTTGGGTACTTGCAGTTTTTCCCTTCCAGTTGTAGTACTTTTTCATGAAATTTCATATATGCACTTGGGTTTCTTTTATATTCCAGTTCTGAGTTAGATTTTACTAGTGTTTATCTTATCTCTCTCTTCCGCATGTGTTCTCTTAGAGAGTAATGCCTCCCATTTGTGTGTTTACTATACCCTCAGTGCTAGTCGCCAACCCGGGGCCTACTGGAGGAGGGACTTGGGGGTCATTATCTCATTTCTCACATTTCCGGCCCAAGAGGGGAACACTTTTTGGGAAGGGGGTCGTGACACATCACGTCTTCATATTTAAGGGTCCTCTAAGACACTACAACAAGGTGGGTAATTTTGTTTCTCATAACCTGGTATCTATAGTCCAAGATCTCCACCAACTAATCCTTTTAAGAGTGATCATGTTTTATTTGTACCACATCCAAATTTAGTACATGTGAAGGGTTAGGTATACACATCCTCAATAGAGATACATGAATTACATCATAATCTTCAGATATATTTGGTGGAAGTGATATCCGATAGGCCACTACTATGTGATCTGGGATTTCATAGGGGCTAATATACCTAGGGAAAAGCTTCCCTTTATTCCCCTGACACATGACTCTCTTCCACAATGAAAATCTAATGAACACTTTTTTTGCAACACCAAACATCAATTCCCTTTTACGGTTGTCAACATAGATCTTATGTCTACCATGAGAAACCTTTTTGTGCTATTGGATAGAATGAACCTTTTATATCATCTCTTGCCCAAGATAATGCCCAAGGATCTTCCTATCACAAACTACATCTCAACATATATGTGTTCTACGTCACTTCCCATATAGCGCATCACATGGTTACATTTGAATACTAGAATGGAAGATTTTGTTGTATGAGAACTAAACTAATGGGAGGTATTGTTCCCATCTGCCTTTACATAATATTGATCATGTTCTCAGTATGTAATCATGTTTTGGAATAGTCCTTTCATATTGGCCATCAGTTTGGGGGTGATAATATAATTTGAAAATCAATTCCGTAGTCAAAGAATGTTGAAAAATTCTATAGAATCTTGATGTGAACCTTGGAAAATGATCATAAAAAACAGAAAGTGGCACTGAATGAATCCTCACCACTTTCATTACATAAATCAGGGAATTTTTTTAGGAGAGAAATCTTCGCAAAAAGCAATGAAATGGGAAATCTTGGTGAGTTAGTCCACTATAACTGATATCACATTTTTTCCTTTGGATGTGCTCAGGATACTAGGGGCAAAGACCATAGTGATATTGTCCCACTTCCATATTGGTATGGGTAGTTGTTCCAACATCCCTTTACGAAGTTGTCACTCCTTCATCACTTTTTGAAACACCAAGAACCATGTAGTGTAGTTGGTAATATCCCTTTTCATGTTATCCAAAAAATAATCATGAAGGACCCTGTACATTTTAGTGCTTCTAGGACGTTTAGAGAATGTAGATCTATTCATCCATAATCTCCTTATTTATATTCAAAATAGATGGAACACATAGCCATTATATGAAATTTTAGTACACCTTCTTGATCAATATTGATCATAGGAAACATCCCATACTTCACAAACTCTATCTTTGTTTATAAAAAGGGATATTCTATTAGATATTTCATGATATTTTCTTTTAATGATGATTGCGAAATAATTTGGGATAAGGTTGATAATGTCCCTTACCTTATTATTCCCATGTCCACTTTTACTAGGTCTTTGATCATAGGATTTCCATAAATCTTCATCAATGCAGGCACAATAGGGTATTCCCTACTTAATGCATTAAAAACTTTGTTTTCTCTTTTGGGGTGACAATGAATTGAATATTAATAATATTTAAGAAGCTATAACCATATCCTCTACCTAATGTTCAATTAATTTTTCATGAAAATATACTTCAATTCTTTTGGTATATATATATCACCTTTCTCCTCATAAATATAGTGCATCCATATTTTTAGAAAAAAATTTAAACTTTCTCTAGGTCATGTGTTAGATAATTCTTCTCATGAGGATTTAAATATCGATATGCCTAAGAAATTACCTTTTCATTTTTCATCGGGATGATCCAAAGAGCTTTAAAAGATTCATCACTAAAAATAAAAAATCCATCTCCAATAGAGGGTAGAGTTAACACGGGTTCAGTAAAAAATATATTGTTCAGATCATAGAAACACTATTTACACTCCTTTTTCTAGATGAACTTAGACCATTTTTGAGTTAACTTTGTTAGTGGATTATAAATTTTTGAAAAGTTTTTTAGAAACATCCTTCAATATCCTGTTGAAATAAGGAATCTACAAATCTTAGTTACTATTGTAGGATGATGACAATCCCGTGTAAACTAATATTACTTTATTGTATACAATGTGTTATAGAAAGAAACTTATTGTAACAAAAATTGACATTTTCTAAAATTTCCAAAAATTCTCTCTTTCCTAATAGTTTTCAATATAACTATATATGATCCTCATGCTCTTCTATACATTTAAAATATAAGAGAATATAAACAATAAAAGCTATCAAATTTTTTTCAATGTATTCCTTAAAGAATATATTCATCAAATCCATAAATATATCAGGAGAATTAGATAGGATTAAGGGAATAACAAAAAACTAATAATTCCCATATCTTGATTGGAATGAATAATTTCAAATATATTCATTATGCACCCTTAATTGACGATAATTAGATCGAATATCAATCTTAGAGAATAATTGTGCCCCACAAAGCTGGTCAAATAAATCCTCAATCCTTGGGAAAGGGTAATTGTTCTTCACTATAATCTCATAATGTTCTATAAAATCAATCCATAGACACATTCATCCCTACTTGTTATTTATAAAGATAACAGGTTCTCCCCAAGGAGTCACACTTAGTCAGACAAAAACCTTCTCCAAAATATCTTAATGTTTTTAATTTCTATAACTCTACATTTTCTATTTTATATGGGGTCATAGATATCGAATTATATCCAGGCATGAGTTCAATGGAGAACTCAACATATTTTTATGGGGGAGGTCTTGGTAAATCTTCAAGAACTACATCATTTTATTCCCGAATGTTGGAGAAATTTTCTATTCTTTTACTTTCATTTCCTTCTTCCTATTCACCAACCTTCTATATAAATAAGACTACAAGTGGTACTTCTAGACAAATATTAGGTCACGATATATCTCCTCTAAAAATAATATTAGGTTTTCTATTAAATACTATTGAGATTTCTTCTCTTCTGCAATTTCTCTTAGAATTTAACTTTGGGAGCCAGTCCATCTTATTATAATGTCAAATTCCATCATGGAAATGACTACTATATTTGAGATGATATTTCTCTCCAAATTCAATAAAAGAGTTTCTATACATCATTTATTCCTAGATAATTCCTCCAAGATTCATGACTAATAACTCTACTTCATGAAGTTCATGTATGGATTCAATATTATTTTCAAACATGGATGAAATAAAGGAATGCATAGAACCAGAATCGAACAAAGTACTTTCTAGATTTGATAAAAAAATTTGAGTACCCACCACCACATTATTTGGACCTCCACTTCAGCCATTGGGATAGAAAATTCCCAAAATTTCTCCCTTATCCTATACTAGGGTTGATGGATAATCCCCTCCCTTACCTTATAATTTGATCATTGATTGGTAAAGTGCACATGTGGTCTAAACATAAAGCATTAGACTTCAGGCAAGGCCTGAAATATCTTCCCTTTTTTGTTAGTGTTGAAAAGTTGTGTCTTCAAATCAACATGAAATTTATGAGCTATATGTCCATATCTTCCACAATTTTAATATTTTCCACTCTAGAGAAAGGAGTTCACTGAATGATTTATCCCACATTGGTTTCATGTAAGATGTTGCACTTGTTTTCCTCTTACATGATCAAAGTTCCTCCCTATGTTTGGATCTAATGATATCCTATTTTCATTCAATTTGTGTGACCGTTATGTCTCTTTGAACTCTAGTTCGACCTTTATATCACCCTACACTATCTTCTCATATCTATCATAGTATCGATTGGATTGATTCCTCCATGGATGGGGTGTTAGTCCACCGAAGAATCTATTAATCTTTCCATTAGTATCCCTAAAAAGGTAGAGGTGTAATGAGAAATCCTTATAATTTTTTTCTCTTAGCTCTGAACAGATTCATTTTCCTTTTTCATCATATGTAGAAATTCCTTCTCCATTTTCATCTGCATTGAATGGGAAACATATTTATTCAAAAACCATCCCATGAACTCTTACCACTCCATAGAATCAATCTACCTTCTTAGATTTGTGTTTTTAATTAGTTACAACCACTAATTAGCTTCTCCCTCAAAGTGGTACACAACCAGGGTGACTATCTCTTGAACTGAACAATAGATTATTGAGAAGATCTTTTATATATAGATTATTCATTTTTTAATAAACAATGGGTAGGTAGATCAACTGAAATATGGTTCACATTGATGCATAAAGGACCCAACAGAATGTTATCCCATTTGAGATGAATCTGGTCTCTCAGCTTGATTTATGTTTTTTTTCATAACTCAATTTAGCCGATTGATCATTCTCATGAATTTTTCCATTCCATATTCTATCAAAGGGTCATCAGTGCATGGTTTTTTGTGCTCACCATTTACATGGTTCCTCCTATTTCCCACCATTTTCTAAAAGTACAAAAACTTAGTGGGAAGTGAATTTCTTTTAATAATATTATAGTTCCAAATAAATTTTATATCTTAAAAAATCATTCTTAAATATGTTATTCTTAATAATAAATAAATTTTCTTTAAGTCCTTTATAGTAGTTCAAAAAGAGATTCTGATTAACCAAAAATATTCCCAGAGAGTGTCAAAGAAGGAGTGAAGAAAAAACCATTTTTGTGTACAAGTTCCCATTACAGTTTAGCTCAAACTGATGTTTTTAGTTGTTACCCGTGATACATCTATGCCAGAGCCACATTTATTTTTTCATACATAGACAAATATTTATTTTATCGATGGCAACTTACTTTATACTTCACCAAAATACTAGTATGTTTTCAAATATTTAAACTTGTCCCTATAGTTATTACTAAAGTTTTAAAATCCTAATTTACTAAAATAACTAAATTTTCCTTTGATAACAACTATAGAATATCATATTTTTATTATATAAACTTTTTATTCCATTGTATGAAACAATGGATCTTTTAATGTTTAGTTTCTTAGAAATTAGGAACATAATATATGAAAACATAAAAAATTCTTATATAAAATTTAAAATGTTTAATCATTGGTTCATCTTATGTACTTTTACTACATCTCAAAACCTAGAGATATACATCAATGGAATGTTTAACATAAGGATCAGTAATGGAAATTATAAAATGAGAAAGCGAACATGAGGAATAACATAAAAAAAATAACACGAATCATAAATTTTAAATTTGGATAAAAAATTTAATTTAGACACTCATAAGCATACCACAAAGGTTAATCACTAAGGTGTTATAAAAATTACCAAGCTTATTCACCATAACATCGTAAAACCTATCATATCTAGAGATTAAATTCATTTCCAAATGAATTAGAGGGATATTAGAGCGAACCATTAAATTTTATTATTTAATTTTATTCACATAGATAATAATAAAAAATTTCATAAATAACCCATATAGAATGAAATAAACGGGTTTCATATCCAAATTAGAGTGTTTCAAAAGTGCTTCAAAACATAAATATTATGTCAATTTCAACCGATGGAAAAGGAATGTGAGTATCATGTATGTTAATCCCAAAATAAAATAATTATTTTGACATATAGGTGAATAACATTTGAAAATAAATAATCTTGGTTATTCACAAAAATAAAATAAAAAAGAATTTCTTAAGGATAGGAGTGAAATTTTGAGAAGTAAATTCGGTAACATAATGGGTATAAAATGTGGTTTTCAGAAAGGGTAAAATGAGTGGGGATAAGGGTCCAACATTAATAGAAAATAAAATTTAAGTAATTGTTAGGTAAAATGGTTAATAAAAGAGGGAAATCATAACAATTAGAAAGCACTTACAAACAAATGGTTCTTGAATTGAAGAGAATGGAAGGAGAATTCACTTACCATGAATAGTGATTCTGAAAACATAATGATTAAGACCTTAGAGGCTTAAATACACCATTTTATGACTTCATGAGAGATAATAATACTATATATAAATGTGATATGAATTTTGAATGAAAATAAATGGAGAAATGGGTGGGTACATATAGAAAAAGTAGAGGATTTATTTATTAATTTCCAAATACAGGCCTTGGAAATCTTGGTTGTGGAAAATGAATAAAATGGGATTGACCATGGTTTTATCCAATGTTTTTTGACATTTAGGACATATTTAATGTTATTTTTACCCACAACAGTTGATCATCCTTTTATATTACTTTACTAGGTAGATAAAATTAAAGTTTCCACAAAATTAAGTTTTTAGAAGTAAAAGTTTCCATTTATGACTTGGTAAATTAAATTATTGATCTATAAATTGATTACAAAAAATTAAAATACTAAATATTAATAAAATATAATATTTTGAGTCTTGTATTGTGTTTAAATAATTATTAAATAATTATTAAATATTTGTTAAGTCATTAAACATACCTCAAACCTCAAACTATGTTTTTTATTATTCATGAAAAACAAAA
This sequence comes from Viscum album, assembly GCA_963277665.1. Taxonomy (NCBI): domain Eukaryota; kingdom Viridiplantae; phylum Streptophyta; class Magnoliopsida; order Santalales; family Viscaceae; genus Viscum; species Viscum album. The sequence continues at coordinate 1,330,040,219 of OY728159.1, forward strand.
TATTTTATAAAATTATTATAAATTAATCCTAATATAATTTTTATAGGATGATGTAAAAAATGATGTTTATTTTATCATAATAATTCTCTAAATATGACAATTTTAAATTTAAAATATAAAAATCCATATTTATTAAAAATAATAGCGGGTTTAAAATGCATAGAAAAATTTCGGACACTTAAAAATGTAAAAATTATTTTATCATTTATATTTGAAGAAAATTATTTTTACCATTATATTTACATAAAAGAAGTATTATTCATAATTCCTTAGTTTACTATAAATATTTATATATTTTGATTGAAATTACAATTTGGATATGAAAAGTCAATTTATCAAATTCCATATCAAATAAACCTATTTTTATTAAGCAAAAATATTCTAAAAATGCAGTTTATGGAATAATAATTTTACTTATAAAAAATAATTACACATTAAGTAACTAAGAGATAGACACATAACCCCTTATTAAATCCTCCAACTCCCTAAGAGTAAGGTGTGTGATGGTGCTAGTTTCATGGGGTTCCTCGGCTAACATCGACTGAGTGGTAATATCCACTAACTTGAACTTCTCCCATATGTGATTCCATTAAAGCTTCATTTGTTGAAGCTCAGATTGGGATTGGTAAAGATTAAACCCCTTTGATGATACCTACCTCCCACGATCCAATAGATGGGCTTCAAATGACATGAATGTTCTGGTTGTGACTATCAACACTTCTTTCTATAAAAATTATCCTTTGTCAAATTTTACTTATAAACACTAATTATAATGTTAAATTTTTTATCAAGAGTATAATTAGAAATAGTTATATTGACCAACACTCATATAATGGTTGAATCCATATGGTTACATTTCCCTTTATATTCACTTCATTATTAAAGATATATAGTTCTGTTATGTATAATATAATATAACACAAATTTTCTAGAAACAATTATCATTTAAAAATCATGGGTAATTATAAGGTGTGTTGTAAAGACCCAATGATCATGCCTAAATTAATGATATATTTATAACACAACCATCTCTTTATGAGTTTATTACCACTTAGTTCCTCTGAGACAAAACCACATCCACTTATTTGTATCTAAGAGATGATGTCTTTTCTAGGAAAGTCACACTTACTTTACTTTACCATTAAATAATGATACATTTATAACCTTTAATATAAATATATAAAAATTCATGGCACATTTCCACCCATTTCTTCTAAAAAGGATATGAATACTTTCTCCCCCTTAATAGATATAAAACATTTATCCCCCTTTGATAGATATAAAACATTTATCCCCTTCATTTTTTCCAATTTAATATTTTTATTTTAAGTAATAAATCACTTTAAAGGTTAAATGATAACCCTCACAAGAATCATACCAAATAAGAGATCACAAAACCATTAAAATCTATTTTTAGTCTATTTTAAGAATTATCTCTATATAACTCACAATATAGGGCATGTGCCTTTGTTTCTTGATCATCCCTGATGAATTCTTTGAAGTGATTATTCATCTTATCCAACCTTTGAATAAAATCCTCCAAATTTATTTTCCTATCATTGAAACCTATTTTCAAAATTTGTTATTGTTTGTTGAACAATTCAAACAACTCATCATTGGTGTCCATGTAAAGAAATATTTCAATGATCCTATCTGAATCCTATTTGGTGGAATTAATTAGTAAGGCCTTCTCTAATATCTATTCCCTAGAGTGGATAATAAAATCACATTTATTAAAATCATTGGATGAATCATCATCGATTTTTCTTGAGACTGTTGTTTTTAGAAAACCTGTTCTCCATTGTTCTAGAAAAATGAGAATAATCCTTCCTCCCTTTATATTTCTTCCATTTGATCAGAATACAACTCATAGAATCCTAGTTTCGTTTTTCCCAATTCATCCATCTTTGGCGATGAATTTATCTTCTTATCTTCCCTTTATAATTTCTCGTAAGAAATAGTTAATACCCACATCATATATGTCTACCACATAGGTTACTTTATCTTCATTTGAAAACTCCACCTATACTGGACATCGTTTCTCAATTGCATATCCTTCAATTTTATCCCTTCAAAATAGTTATGATGTTTAATTGTGTCTATGGTCATTATAGGTGTTTACCTACTCACTAAATTCTTCCCAACCTCCTATTCGGCCAAAGAACACTACATTGCAGCCTGATTGCCACTACTAGGACCGCCCGCACCTGTTTCTTAGACCATATAATACATATTTGGATCACATACCTATCTAAAAACCTTTATATATGAGGAAGAAGTCATGTTGGGGTCCAAGATACCATTTTCATGTGCCCCAACAACCCCCTGAATGAACATGAACCTGACTTGACGAATTTTTTTCACTCAAGTCATGCCTCAGATGGTAATAGATGTATGATATATCTCTGGGTTCATGGTTCATGCCTCTTTTGTATTCCAATAGAATTACACATCCCATTAGTGCCCAAGCAGTCCACCTTGAGGAAATTTATTATATATGGCCCCATCACCTTCAGATCCAACACCCCATGCAAATTACAATGCCGGAAACAATAGGATGAAGTTAGATAGTCTAGCTAATAATCAGGAAGAAAAAAATTAGTCCATGATTCAAAAAATACTTATTTCTTTCAATACAATTCTTCACCAACTATTTTCTACTGCCACTCCACCGAATCCTTAAAAACATCACCCTCCACACAAATACAGGGACAAATCAGATGACTAATAGAATCTTCTACTATCATCACAAAATAATTTATGTTCTATATTTCTAAGAATACATAAAATATATGGGTTTTAGAAGGTTTATATGAGTTCAATAAAACTTACACAAATAACTATGATGGTAGAATCATGTTACGTATGTAAATCATAGAACCAATAAAGTACATAAAATTACCACCCATGAAATTTATGAGGATCTCTATATCATTCTATAATCAAATTTTCAATCAAAGAAAACTTTAACATGACATGCTTATTATTAATAAGACCCACTATCACATGTTCTTATAATCCCCATGAACCGATGAAAAAAAAATCAAAAGCATCAACCAAAGGATGGTGATGTCAAAACCAAGCCACCATGTTTATATTTAGGAGACCAAAAGCATCATTGAACTCTGAAGGTGTGATTGAAAGTTAAGGTGAGCCTTCATATAGATCTAGTACTTTAGGTCTTACCGAAATTGAAAAAAAAAATTAAAAACAAATATAGATTCAAGAAATAGAGGAAGAATTACAACTGATATTGAGGGGAAGATGAGGGTTGAACACCCCTTACTCTAATGGGGGGGGGATCTTACCTTTATTTATAGGGAGTTGATGAGACCAAAAAAAATAAAAAATCAGTCATTACCCATACACACCAGTGATGTTATTTTATTCTCTAGCATCCCCTTTATGATTATGAAAAACAACACCCAAACATGAAATTCATTTAAAATAGAGTAAATATCTTCCTATTTTTAAAAAATAAAATAAAAAATTTCATATATTGAAATATATTTTAAAGGAAATTAAAAACTCAATAAAATGAAATATATATTATTATAAAATAAATAATTCATAATCCAACCATTCCAAACTACCACTTAATAAATTGTTTTTCTTCTAAATCATGTCATTTTCAAGAAAAAATAGGCTAACAAAATGTTTTTTCTAATAAAATATAACTAGATATCACTTTTTTGAATGTGTTAAAACAACAAGTGGTGACAATGGTAAATGTTATTAGTTTGTGAGTTATTAATTGGATTTATACAAATACTAATTACACTAGTGTCTTCATAGTTAATAAGAACATGATAATAATTTATACCACAATCTATGAGAGGGTTTTTTGTCTATATAATCTCTGGGAAATAACTTCCCAAGAATATATATTCTACTTTGTCTATATAAATAGAATCATAATTTTATGTCTTACTACTCCAAGAGATAATGGATTGTTTAAGTAGGTGATAAGTACCACTATACATTTCCTATCAAATTGGAATCTTTGAAAATTGGCTTTGGAAAATATTGTGTGTTCAAAAAGTGATATTTTGGATAAAATCAACAATGATTTTTGGAACCTTTTAAATATCAAAAAATTATTTAATGATATTTTATATGAGGCTCCATAATATTTGATTGAAAATGAGAACATAGAAAAAAACTACACCTGATGTATAACTGGGTCATGTAAAGTAAATATCACTCACAATTATACCTCTATAAAGCCTATTGTCAACCTGTTTACCAAAAATTATCTAACATTATCTTAAAATAAGTAGTCATATTTCTACTTATTACCTTATTATGAACAATTCCATAACATATTAAAATATCATTAGTGTTTTACATAGATTTTTAAAAATACCATTCATATTTTTAAAATTTTGAAAACTAATAAATATTTTTAACTAACCCATACAATTTATTTCAAGTAATTTTCTCCTAAAATATAAAATTATATTTTAAATATATTATTTTATAGATCTGAAAGAACATCAGAATTTTTTTTTACAATTAATAAATTTTTTTAAATTTATTTTTAAAATAAAGTCTTTCCATATTTTTTAATTTTAAAATTGTTTTATAAGAAAAATTTATTTAACCATTCATACGATGACCTTATAGATTTCTAAAACCATAAATATCCTTGGTTAAAAAACCATGATTTGGAAATTTTAAATTTTAAAAAATGATAGGTTTCAAAAAATTAAATCAAAACTAATTAAAAAAGTACTTTTAATTTATATTTGGAAAGAATTAATATTTAAATGTGAATCAAATGTTAATAAAATTATAATGGATTCTATCCTAGTGATGGGGAAAAGGATTCATTTTAATCAATACCTTATTATTTATTTTATCCATTTTTTATAAGTCTATATTTTTTTATGAGTGATGTTAACTTAATCATAAAATTTATATCTAAAATCCATTTATTACAAATAATAGGATAGTCATTGAGTATTTCAACAACTGTCTAGAAATTATTCCTTATAAATTAATTCAATTGATCTTTCATTTCATGTTCCAAACATTTATCATTAATAACATCTATAATATTTAGGGGTTCAAGATGTGAAAAAACTATGATGTTCAACATATTTTAAAAAGGACCTTCTATTATGGGTCCTATCTTAAAAATAATTCATAAATTTTATTAAGGGATAGTCTTTGGATTTTACCATGATATCGATAAAGGGATAGATTTTGGTGCTTCCTCAACTTCAATTTCATTAGAATTAGGTGGATTATTTAATGTAAAGTTTTCTAGGTGGACCTCTGTATTTTCAATTTACAGATAATGTTTAGGAAAATTGTCATCAATTTTTATGTGAATTTATTAATCCATAGTCTTGGTACATTAATTAAGGACTTTGTATACTTTACTAGAGTTAGAGTACCTATGAAAAATTCCTTAATCAAATTTTGGGTCAAAATTTCCTAGGTTTTTTTGTTTCTATGAATATAGAATTTTTATCCAAACACATAAAAAAATACAACTTTGGGTTGTTTTATTATCCATTGTTTAGATGGGTTCTTCCCAAGGAATGGTCTTATGATAACATAGTTAAATTTATAATAAGAGGTATTGACCAACTTAACCAAAAAATATTTATTGTGTTTAAATTCATTTAAGAGGGTTGTTGAAATATTTGAAGAGTTCAATTGTTCCTTTAAACAACCCCATTAAATTATTGATTCCATTGAAAAAACATGATAGTAACTTTTTGAAGGGAAATTTTCATCAAAATATTTATTATCAAATTAGTCCTTTCAAATACTATTAATGGATATGATCTTATAGAATTTATCATTTTCAACCTTCTTGAAAAATTTAATAAGGACCTTAGAAGGATAATTTTTATGTGCCAAGAAATAAACCCATGGAAATCATGTATAATTGTCAACTATTATAGAAGTGTAATATATACCTATTATACATGAAATATAAGTAGGTATAAAATGATAAATATGAATAAGAACAGGGTACTTAGAGGTGGAAACATAATTTTTATATTTAAATTATGTTTTGTGTTTCATAACGAGTTGGAAATGCTCACACACAAAGTCAGTTATGAAATGTAATTTTGGTAAACGTGTTAGCATATAACTTAATTTGAGTTTTAAATGTTTTTGAGTGCTACAATGACCAAGGATATTATTACAAATCAATTAATCACAATATTTATCACTAAAAACCTTAAAATGTTGAGATGAAAGACGTTTTAAATAAGTTTCATAAACATTTTGAAATTGAGAGGCTGAAAATAAAATATTTTCCTTGGAATAAAAAAAATGATGCATATTATTTCCAAAATAGTATTTAAAACCCTTTATTTATAATTTAATAATACTTATGATTTTTTTAAACCATTAAAAAATAAAACTATTTTAATAGTAGTATAATTTGAAAAAATAATAGTACTTATATGAGTGATCTTACTCCTTGAGTTGTCCCTAAATGTTATGTATCATCTATCAAGTTTTTCAAGATGGTTAATATTAAAGTAGTTCCCAAACATGTGTATCAAGAACCCACTATTTAAAAACCATATAGATCCTTGTTTTATTCTATTGATACATTCATCCAACAAAATAATCCTGAAACTAATGAATCTAGTATACAATTGTTTTTGAATATGAATATAAAAAAATATTTGAAGATAATTGAATACTTTTAGGTCTTATATAAGGATAATATTGAAATTAATATTCATAATTAATATGTGCATGTTTATGATAATACATAAATAATTTATCTAGAGTGATTCCTAACACTAAAGTTATATTATCATATTTTATATCTTCATTTGAAAATCCAAAACCAAATATATTTTTCACACGATATTGAGAGCCCAAAATTTTATTTATATCTAGTTGAACATGGGTGAAATTAGGCATAGAATGTTTTTCTTCATTATACATTCTAATTATTAAATATGTAATTTCTCCTTTAATTTCAATAATTACCCTTATTTCTCTTTATAAAGTTGATCTCTTTCAAAAACTAATTAATTACATTTTTTCTTTATTATTTTTAATATTGAGGCGAGTTTAGAAAAACCAGACACCAATTAATCTCTAGCCTATTTAAGATCCTCATAATTTTATGAATTTGAATAACATGAAGCATAAGAGAAGAATTATAATTTACATCATCATAATATTTAACGTCATCGACTGGAGGATTTATATCATCATTAATTGATTCAATTGAGAAGTGTAAATCATAAATTTCACTCCATATATAAACATTGATATATTTATTACTTTCCTTATTTTATTCATTCTGATTTTGAACATGGAGTAATCATGTTTGATGTGTCCCTTATTTTGTAATTCGAAGCAAGTTACCTTCATTTGTTCTAGATTTTTTTCCTTTTTGGTATGATGAAAAGATTTTTTCATTTTTATGAGTTTTTTCATCTTATAGAGTAGTATCATAATAATTTTCATCTTAAAATAATGAATCTTCATTGACTTCCATAAATATATTTTTTCTTTTCCTATAATTCATTTGTTTTTATATTTTATTGACATTTCCTAGTAATCTCATAGGTCACGAGAGATCTAATATGTTCTTTCACCGACATTTACATAATATCTTATGCTTCATGAATATCCATTACATTGTGTTCCCATGAACTTGTAAATATACACAATATCTTCTTCATGAGAATTTATGTAGTGACCCAATATTTTATGAATGAAATTCCATTTTGAATAATTAATTTCCTTTTAAAGTAATGTTGTTTTAGGAAACACATACACTACTTTAGCTGTTTTGGACTCTTATAAAATATTACTAATTATATTTAAAATAATATTAAGTATCTTATAAATTTATACTATATCCATTATACAATGACCATTATTATTGGTATATATTAATAGCTATGATAAAATCCAATTAACACAGAAAAAAGAAGTGATGGAATCAACCAGTAAGATTGTCCCTAGTGAATCCCATTTATCAAAGGATTCAAGTGAGATAAAATCATTGATATTGTCTCTTAAACAAGAATAATTCTATATAAAATTACTAATTATTTAGTGAAACCATTTATGGGATAAGTTTAAGCTTATGAAGATCATATTGCAAGTCACCCACATGGGAAAATGGTACTTGTTCTTAATAGTAACCAGTTCAACTTTCAATAGTATTTTCACAAATGATGTTAACTATAAAAATTCATGGAAATTATAATAGGAGATACTAATGGGGAAACACTAGGGTGGACAAATCCCTTCTTCTCCAGATCATCTGACTAAATCAGGAGAGCCTTTATCTTAGCAGGTTCCATGTGATAGGATGATATAAAATTGGTTACAAACATAAAAGTTGTTCAATCTTAAACTCTAATGCCCTATCTAGATGGATATTATAGAATTTGTTTGGGAATACATTGGGGAAATCCTAAACAACAATGGGAAGGTCAACAAGATATGTAGCGTCATCATGCTCAACTGTAACAATAGACAAAAAACTCTAGAGCAATGGGCATGTAGGTTGTGAATGACCAGACTATAGATCCCAATCTCTTAAAAACACATAAGAGATCCAATAAGAGGAAAATAAAACAAGATTATAAGGACAACGATCAATATCATCATGTTTATAAAGTGTACAATCCATCATGATGATGATTTCAAATAGATCTTTGTAGAGAACAAATAAATCCATATCAAATTCTCATTAGCTATCGATAATGAACATGATAGACATAGAAACTCATACTTCTTCCTCTTTAAAAGATGAATCCCCAACCACATAACAGAGGAAATGAGATATCTTGGAAGTTTATTCAAATCAATTGAATGTTTGACCCCGTTCTCCGCTCTATTTTACTTTTTCATTCTTTTTAATAAATGGTTAGAAGCTTCGCTTCTGGATGGCCTTCTCCGGTATATTGAATGTTTAGATATAAAAAATTGTGATTCCCCTATATCAAACATAGAAACTACTATAGCTAATGAAACAAAAATGGTACCACTCACTATAATCAGACATGTGTCAAACTTCATTCTACACTATATGAGGGTGCTTCACTCCTGAGGCTGATGATTGGATCCCTATGGACAGAAAATCATATAAATAAACCAGTTTCCATATAAAAAAAGATATATGACCATAATTTATTATATAAATATCCTCATAAAAATACTACAGATGGCCACAGTAACCATAAGCATTGAAAATATTCACAAGTATGGGACAAGAACATTGGGTGTGACCAGTTTAACCACACTAATATCATGTTAGGGGAATACTACTAGCTACTACAAATGGTGAAGGGTATCCTATTGATGAGAGACACCTCCACCACTCATGAAATGTCCACGAAACTTCTTATTATTTCTCAATACGCCACTAAAACTACCTATGGGTGAAAGAGGATAGCTAGAAAAATAAAATACCATATGCCATTCACATATCATTTTGCCTAAACCTATCTACCACTTTATCATATACAGTATGATTAAGCATGAATACCTATGATCAGATACCTAGTGGAAAAACCTATAGATATTTTTGAGTTTTAAGCTGATCCTTCATCACCATTCCTATAGAAGAAAATCTATCCCTATAAAATGGTTGGTGTAATTTGAAACTAAATTTTCACCTGACTGCAAGGATAAGATCTCCATATAATTATCCATCACCAGGGACTCCAAGAAGAACTATTTAATGATATGTTTTAACCCTTATAATCGAATACCATGTTTTGATTTTCTTGTACCATGGAATCCCACTAATTCTTATAGGGACCTTTAAGTTTTAAAATTATGGGATTCACCATGATTTCTTCATGTGTCTCAGGTAATTCAAATATCTAACCAATATTTTCTATCCATTACTCTACATATTATTTTATATTTGTACATTTGATAAATCATGATTCTCATGTAACAATTCTCAAGATCTATCCCTATCCACTTAAGATTCGGGTTTCACCTCAACTACGAGGCTATAAACTCATGATACATTCTATTCCATGAAATAAAACTACCTACATGACAGTATCTATAAGATTATAATATAGAGAATGATTTCTGGGATTGGTATCTCTCACTTAAACCTCATATGAAACTCATGTAAGACTTTATAGAGTCATGTTTATACACAATATAAAGAGAATTAATGATTAGAAAAAAAGATAATCTCAATTGAATCCATATGTAAAAGAGTAGAAAATGAGATCAAGATCAAAAATCCCACATAGGGGATGTATATCACAACATCGCACATTAACATGAATATTTTTATTGTAAGAGATGTCAAGTAACTCTCTACATACTACCTATCATGTTTTGAGAATACAATCTCATATCTACCAACTTTCTATAAAATAACATAACGTGGATCTAATACTAATTTTTAATGAACTGATCTGGGATACACTCCCCTGAAACCTAAATTAATTCACCATTAACCTTAAGGGATTTTTAGATCCCCTTGGTTTGGTGACTAGAACCAAGTCATAAAACATCAAATAGAGGGAATGATTTATCCCAACATGAAATAAGATACATTGAATATATACATAGAAAAAATAGATCATGTAAAGAAAAAAAACAAAACATATATGTTATAAATATAGGAAACCATTGATATCAATACAACATGAAATAAGTGTAATTACATGATAAAACTAAAGATAAAACTTTAAAAACTAAAGGAAATATAAAATATAAAACAACTACTCCATGCGATATATTTTAAATGTACAACCATCTCACTAACAACTACCAATACCCAACGGACTAAGACCACGTAACATTACTATGGAGCCTTACTATTTTCTAAATCAAATGAAAATTCATGGTCTACTCCTTCTTATTAGAATATAAAGGTTGTGAGCTAAATGATATCAGTAGGATCCCACCTGATTGTTCCTTATCAAGTATCTATACAATAATCCCAATACACTATGTTTTAAAGAAACATAACATGATAAGCAGTTAAATTATTATTTGAAAAATAATGGAAACCATTGAATTTTTTAGATATTATAAAATAATCCTTGTAAAAAAGTTTCAAAACATTATCCCCATAAATTAGTTATATTTATCAAATATGATATATCAAAGATGAAATAAGATAATACAAATCATAATGGTAAACACACCTGTGATAATTATAGGTTGGGATATCTAGGTCAGTTTCACTATAATGAACAACAATGACTTGTGTACACACAATCCCATAAGACACAAGGCCTATGAAATAGAGGGACACCCCATGAGTGAACCCCCAAAAATTTCAAATTCATGTCTCTAGGAAACGTGTCTTATAGAATAGAGGAACACCCCATGAGTGAACATCCCAAAGGAAATAATGGACAAGACCTAATATTAAACCATCCACATAGGTACCCAAGGAAAACATGTTATCCTTTTATCACATAATTTTAAAATTATTATCACATTTTATAGTATAGTTCCAAAAAACCATTTCCTTTAAAAACATTCATTTTAACATTATTCCATAGATCCATTTCACAGGATTTAAAAAACACCTTTCTTTTACCAAAATGAGGGTTAAAAACATTTTATCAAAAAAAAAACACATTCAAACACACACAAATCAATTAGTTATTACAATTTTTTTGTAAATAAATTTATAAACCAATGTGAATTGTTTTCTTTCCAAAATAGTTAGGAGACAAAATGATTGACCTCAAACTTGGGCCACACACCACCCACAATGATATCTACACACCAAAAACAAAATGAAAGGAATGTAAATCAATAGTGGATCTTGATATAATAGAAGAAGCATCATCACATGATCACCAACCCCTTAAACATATCCCAAAACCACTTCTAAAACTATAGAGAAATGAGGAATTATAATAGAGAACAAAACACGTACGATTGGAAATGAAACCAACCATACTAAAGATATAGGGGGAAAGAAAAGTTATATGGATGCATTGGAATCACCTAAAATCCCTAGTAGAGACTAATTGATCCGCATGGGAGGTTGTTAAATTAATGAATTTGGATTTATTATTGAAATGAAATAAAAGATTTTTGATATGAAGGATTCTATCAGTGAATAATTGACTAATGTTGTCAATATCTTATGTTTCTTGTACACCGAAAAGGAATCATTAAAGTTAAAAAATATAGAGAGATGAATTCATAATGGTAATTTAGTTCACTTAAAAAATTATTTTAATGCCATGAGCTAGTTTAATGTAATATACCAAAAAAATTGAAATCATGAATCAAATTCATGGCCTGAAATTTTCATATAGGAAACGTTCTACAGAAAAACTCCAAGAAAGTCCCTATGCCATATCAAAATAAAAAATGTACCCACAAATATTAAAATAGATAATTCATTTATCTCAATATGTCACAATACCTGCCTCATATCTTTGTTGGAATCAATTTTATACCATAAATAATAGTGTAACAACCCGAGATTTTATGAGATATATTATTTTTAATTTTTTGATATGTTCTAGTATACACTACACCAAGATTAACTTGTACTATACGCAACACCTTATTAGCTTGCAGTATACGCAACACTATTCTTGGATAATGTTACACACAATTTTGATAGTAGTTATTCTACAAAACATTTAGTGTATATATATATATTAAATATATAAATGAAATATGGTTAGATTCTGTTATACGAAACAACAGAGGAGTCTTTCACAATTCGCAACCCTAACTTGGCTTTCATTACACGTAATCACGACCTTCCTCGATAGCGTGTGTTGTACGCAATACCAGGTTTTACTAAACAACGATATATGGTTATAATATTATTATGAACTAGCCGTTATGAATAGTATTAACTATATTTTTAATTTTATAACATTATTAATCATCTTACAAATTTTCTAGAACATGGTATGAGAACAAAATAAATTTTTCGAGTAAAATAAGTATTTTTCAAAAAATGCAGTTTTGCCGCCTTTTGATGGCGCGCCCACTTTAAATCTAGTTTTTTACATGTTTATAAGTTCAATTTGACCAAATAAAATTCTTACTTGGAATCACGATATAAAAATTTAATTTGGATAAATTTTTCATATTATTCTGATAACTTACATATTTTAATGAATAGTAAAAACACGCTATATTTGAATTAAAAACAAATTTTTTCATTGAAATAATTTATATGGTTAGATTATATTTTTAATAGGTGTTAAAGTATAAATAGAATATATTTTTACCATTTAATCTAATGTTGGTCATTGGAATTAATTTCACTTTGAAATTGGACATAAACAAGTATCAATCTTTTGATAGTTATTGTTTCTTAAAAACACGCTATCTGTTTTGGTAACGGGAATTAATTTTAATATTAATTAATTCCACTTCTATGTTTTGAATTTTGAAAAATAGAAATAATTTTTGAATTCGGAATATCAAATATAGCTTAGGCTGAATTTTTGGTATTTTTCTGAAAAACTTCATTTTTTGATGAATAGTGAAAACACTGAGTTTTTGGTTAAAACTGACATTTTATTTAAATAATAATTTATTTGATTTAAATTTATTTTAGGTCAAAATAGATACATAATACTTATATAAGTTCAATGAAATTAAATGGATTCATTTTATAATAATTTTAGATTTATAAAAATTGTATTTAACTTTTCACCATCTTTTACCCACCTCCTAGGAGCTTTTGCAATTGTTCATAAAACATAATTTTACCACTTCTGTGAGTTTAATTTCAAAAATCTGAGAGACACAGTTAATATCAAGGTGTAAAATTTGGATCAATTAGATAAAAATTATTTTTGGTGAATAGTAACTTTTTACTTTTATTTACCACGATTAAAGGTAAATAGGGTAATTCAAGGTTAAAAGAATATTATAATAATTAAAATTATCTTAACACTTGTCCAAAACTTATTGGATGATTAATGGCCGACCATGGGCATCTTTGGGTCGATTTTGGTACCCCATGAAGCCACTTATGAAAGACAATGACACATTAGATTAATTAATTTAATGTAAAGACAAAATTGGCGTTAACAAAAATCCTTTAATAATTAATTTTTATAAGGGGATATATAAATTATATTTTCGACTATAAATATTCATTTGAAATATAAAAATATTTCCTACATGTTGGTATTTTTTTTATAATTTTTAGACATCAAATAAATTAAATTATTTATGACACAATAATGATGCAGTATTTACCTCATTAATAAATGATTTAAATAAATAAGATCATAATGATTAAAATATTATCCAAAACCTGTCCAATTCCTATTGGATGATTTTATTTCGAATATGAGTCATCTTATATTTGACATTAATGTGTTTTGGACCTCTTGAAACTGAAGATAATTTTATAATAAAATAATATTTTCACACTTTCCAAAAGAGCCCCTCCTCTCCCTTATAAAAGGAGACCACTTCTATGCAATTAATCACACCTCTCAAGACTTTTGGATCTTGAATACTCTACCCAAATAATCTCCCTACATCCATAACCTCCCCTAGAAGCCTTACAATAGGCACAAGTCACTTGAATAAGTCCTTTTGGTTCAAACCAAAGGAAGTTACCAAAATTAAAGGTAATAGTTTCTCTTAAGTTGTTTTCTTTTATTCTACTTCTCCAACCCCTAAACTTTTTTTAAACCTTTCTTTTGTAACAACACCAGTATCCTCAAAATACTAGTATGTTTTTATGAGATGGATTATAACTACAGTTACACACACCTCCATCTAATGGATGAAGAACATAATGTTTCTATGGATGACAAACTAACGCCTCACGAAACGATGATTGTTCGATTTTCTCCTAACACCTCTCATGGTGGAGATTATGATGGAAATGTATTTATATATGATATATATTATTTTTATGATTTCTTTATGCTTCTTTAATTCCCAACTATGTCATGCCTTTATGGTTTCCATAGTGGGTAAATACGATAATATCATTTGAGGAAGTGCGGACTACCGCCCCCTAAAAGTGATTTGATTCGTTAATGCCTTATATGGGATGTATAAAGGATGGAGTTAATGATATTATATATGATATTATAAGGGAATTATAATATACCTATTCCATTAAAATAATAAATATAAATGAAAGTAGCGTTAATGAGTACATACGACTTACCGTCTTCATGAATGGTGCATTTCATTTCTTACCTCCATATGTTATGTACTATTATTAATACATATATATGATGAATATATAATGAATATATATGATATATAAATCATTATTTACATTCTGGAAGTAAGTAAATCAATATATAAGTAATAATAACATCAAGAACAACAAGTCCAAACACATACGATAAATAAGATGATTTTACCCAAAACGTAGCTTTAACATGGGATTTACAAAGGAACGGGTAATATAAAGTCATAAGTAAACCATATATGATATAATAAAAATGAATATGATTATGTAATAATTCAATGACAATATTTAAATCATTATACAGGAGGTTAGAATACGTATGAATCATATCGGACCTAAGGTAAGGGATAATTATTCCAATATCATTCTTAACCGAGATTGTTTATTCGTAAGTATTTACTGAGGTTATGATTATTATCCATGTCCATATGTTCTCAAAATGTTTTCAAAAAATGTTTACTTTTCTTCCATGTATGTTTAAAGACGTTTATACCCTTTTCTACTTTTACCACATCGTATGTAAGGAATCTTTCTTTTGTTTACCATATGAGGTACTTTTTGACTTTTCCGACAAAAGTATGAGAAGAATGTTATTTTTAACTTATACGGAATGAAAGGATTTTTATGGTTTCATAATGAATTATTTTCATGAATCTTACTCTACAATATTTCATAAGTATTTTAAACAAAATAGTTTTCTTTTAAAATTTCATGGAATTTTGTGAAAAGAAAATGTTTTTGAAGGAGAAAGGATATTTTCCTCAAGAATTCATTTCAAGTGTTTAGTCAAAACTATTTTACATCTAAGATGAAATTATTTAGTATGATTATGTTTTAAGTATAATGTCTCTATTATTTACATGGTTTCACTTTTCTTATGATGAATTGATATCCATTTGTTTTATATGGATTATGTTATGATGGAATGATGTTTATGAAACCCAATTTATTCTTTGGGTTATGATGAATTATTTATGTTTATGTTGTGGCACAAGTAAGAATGATTTCATTATGAGATGGGTGGGGCCTATATCTACCTCCAATGAATTGGGTAAAGATTTATATCTCATGAGATAGACATGGCTGAAATGACAAGTAAATCCGGTTCAGTAATACAGTGATGGAACGACATGTAAAACCGGTTCAGTAAGGGACTTTGTCCACTAAGATAGTCTTGGCAGCAATGCTTTGGCTACTATAGAAATCATATCATGTGCTTAATGTTTTTACACAATTACAAGTTTTATTCCCATGCTATTTTATCATGATTAATGTTTCTTTATGATCTATGCCTTATGTAATGCCATGTTTTATGTCATTGCTCAAGGTTTTGATGTTTAAACATTATGTTCATGATTTTAAGTTCAAATTTATATGATTTGTTTTATTTTATCAATGCTTACCCTTACTGAGAATTTGAGCTCACCCTTTATATGTTTTCTTTTCCCCAGGATTTAAAGAAAGGTTTTAGGTAAAAAACAAAAAGGGGAAGATCTTTATGGGAGATGTTGAAGATCTTTCACCACGATTAGAAGATTATGTTACAAGTTTCCAAAGACAATAATCTATTACGGTCCTTGTGTGTCTATTTTTGTTATGTATTAATTGTTACCCAAAAGTAATGTAATGTCCATGTACGTCGAGCTTCAGGCCTCTACAGTTGGTATTAGAGGAAAGGTTTAGTTAACCTATGGAAACTAGGATGCGAAAACTTTAGTGATATCCCAAGAGATATTTCTAAGGTATGTCTAGGGATG
Source organism: Viscum album (assembly GCA_963277665.1). NCBI lineage: Eukaryota > Viridiplantae > Streptophyta > Magnoliopsida > Santalales > Viscaceae > Viscum > Viscum album. Next base: position 1,330,057,121 of record OY728159.1, read on the forward strand.
TCCCTAAGGTTTAGTATAACTATAGGTTATAGTCCTAGAATTATGTTTATAGTCATGAATAACCTAGGGTGAACCTAAGCTATCATAGGTTAAAGAAGGTGTCATAAGTTATACATTCTATAAGTGACTTTTTATGATTATGCGGTTTCTCATTATTTTAACTGTTTCTTACACAATGGTTTCTGGTTTTAGTTAATGGAGGGAACCAGAAGAAATTGGGTTGATATTGAATCTGATGGAAAAATTGGTGACTATGAGCAGAGAAATTGTATAATGACTAGAGAGAAAGATATTATGATTATTCTGAATCGGACATCGCGATATATTCTTAACAAGGTGAACTTTAGTTGTATTCCTAAGTCATCAAATAAAAGGAAGATGGAATTTTATTCTTGTTCGCATAGTGAGGAGCATAGAGAATGGAAGATTGAGATTTATAAAGAAGGGAAGAAGAACCTTGATGAATATATCAAATGGAGGGGAAGATGTTATCTGTGTGGAGAGAAGGGTCATAGAGTGACAGACTGTTATGGAGTTCAATGTCTTATCTATGGGGAACATGGGAATTACACAACTCAATGCCTTGACCTAATAGGTTACTTCTAAATCAAGGAAGTACTTATTCAATACCAATCATTGAAGAGGATGGTTTGAAGTGTTTATGTATTGGTATTCAATAATAATGTTGTTGAGGTACTTTTATGGTATATTAGAATACCTATATATTGGTCCATTGTGGTTTTCCATTAGAATATGGCATCGGTAACCATGAAAAGTGATTGAAATATTTTTGGAAAGTAGATTATATGTGCATAATGAAGGGATAAAGAGAAAATAATATGTTTGATTGTATCCATGAGCTCATGACTAATATAAGGAAAATGTGATATCATGGTTTGAGTATTTATAATTTTTGGGATTTTGGTATGTGGAAAGAGTTAACTTTTGATAGCATTTATGTTTTCACTAAGGTTCAACTGGTTTTCATTTTTCAAAAGAATACATGATTAAGGTATTCACATGTTTGTAATGTGACCAAAAAGATATATCTTCTGATATATAGGTGATAAATGATGGTATTCACATGCTCGGTAGATGACATTTCTAGTAATTTTTTTCTTTATACTATGAGCTTGGACAAAAGTATTTTAGATAAACCTAAATATTGGAATGGATTATGTTGAACATAAGTTAGTATTGTTTAAGGCTATAAATTTTTTTCAATATTATTGTAGTAATGTTATTATAATGTAGTTTTAGAAAAAGGAACAACCTGCAAGATGGGCGACAACCCATCGCGTCGGACAAGGCTGTAGGAATCGAACCCACAACCAAAGTGCGACAGGCCTTTATCTCCTACCACTGGACTACAAGAAGTCCCTGGTTAGTAGAAAATGGTTTTATTTTATTAAGCAGTATGATAGATGAAGTATAAGTTTATTTTTGGAATCATATACAATTAACCTCACTATAGATGGACTTATGTATGTTTGATAACTTTTACTAACCTTTTGTTTGAAACAGATGGAATGACCCATCATTCTATCACATGATCTTCTAACACTTCACGGAAGACAAATTCAATTTCATTTCTTTAAGAGATGAAGTGGAAATTATTTAAGGCACAAACAATGGTGAGATTGTACCGAAATAAAGAAAGTATTCTTCTAATTCAAATTCTTCAACTTTAGGGAAATGATCTTGAAAACAAAAATGTTGTCCTATTACTCTTATATCTGATGAATCATATGGTACCTTAGATCATCACAAATCTATGGCTTTGTGATTGTTGGATTTTTCATAGCTCTGTTCTTTACAACTCTCCATCAGAACTTGATGGTTATATTTCCCTTCTATATCCATATTTTTTCACCTATGTTCTCCTATGTGGAAACCCAGTGATTAGTTAATTTGGTTAACTGTTACGTTTCATAATTTAGTTTTTAATGTTCAGTTTTGGTATTCCTTTTTATGATTTGGGTTTATATGAAAGAAACATTCAAGTAGTAAACCATTTATAACCCCGATGAATTTCGAGGGAGAAATTCATTTTAATGGGGGTAGAATGTAACAACCTGAGATTTTATGAGATATATTATTTTTAATTTCTTTGATGTGTTCTATTATACAATACACCATGATTAGCATGTACTATACACAACACCGTATTAGGTTGCTGTATACACAACACTATTCTTGGATCATGTTACACACAATTTTGATAGTAGTTATTCTATGAAACATTGAGTGTATATATATATATATTCAATGTATAAATGAAATATGGTTGTATTCTGTTATACAAAACAACGGAGGAGTCTTTCACAACACGCAACCCTGACTTGGCTTGCATTACACGCAATCGTGACCTTCCTCGATAGCGTGTGTTGTACGCAATACCAAGTTTCACTAAACAACGATATATGGTTATAATATTATTATGAACTAGCAGTTATGAGTAGTATTAACTATATTTTTAATTTTATAATATTATTATTTATCTTACATATTTTCTAGAATATGGTATGAGAACAAAATAAATTTTTCGAGTAAAATAAGTATTTTTCAAAAAATGCAGTTTCGCCGCCTTTTGATGGCGCACCCACATAAAATCTAGTTTTTGACATGTTTATAAGTTAAATTTGACAAAATAAAATTCTTCCATGGAATTAGGATATAAAAATTTAATTTTGATAAAATTTTCATATTATTCTGATAACTTCCATATTTTAATGAATAGTAAAACACGCTATATTTTAATTAAAAACAACTTTTTTCATCGCAATAATTTATATGGTTAGATTATCTTTTCAATTGTTTTTAAAGTATAAATAGAATATATTTTTTCCATTTAATCCAATGTTGGTCATTATAATTAATTTCACTTTGAAATTGGACATAAACAAGTATCAATCTTTTGATAGTTATTGTTTCTTAAAAACTCGCTATTTGTTTTGATAACGGGAATAAATTTAAAAATTAATTAATTCCACTTCTATTTTTTAATTTTGAAAAATATACATCATTTTTGAATTCGAAATATCAAATATATCTTAGGCTGAATTTTTAGTATTTTTCTGAAAAACTTCAATTTTTGATGAATAGTGAAAACACCCAGTTTTTGGTTAAAACTGACTTTTTATTTAAATAATAATTTATTTGATTTAAATTTATTTTAGGTCAAAATAGATACATAATACTTATATAAGTTCAATGAAACTCATTGGAGTCATTTTATAATAATTTTAGATTTATAAAAATTGTATTGAACTTTTCACCATCTTTTACCCACCTCCTAGGAGCTATTGCAATTGTTAATAGAACTTAATTTTACCACATCTGTGAGTTGAATTTCAAAAATCCGAGAGTCACAGTTATTATGAAGGAGTAAAATGTGGTTCAATTAGGTAAAAATAATATTTGGTGAATGGTAACTTTTTACTTTTATTTACCACGGTTAAAGGTAAATAGGGTAATTCAAGGTTAAAAGAATATTATAATAATTCAAAATTACCTTAACACTTGTCCGAACCTTATTGAATGAGTAATGGACGAAAATGGGAATCCTTGGGTAGATTTTGGGACCCCATGGAGCCACTTATGGAAGACAATGACACATTAGATTATTTAATTTAATGTAAAGACAAAATTGGCATTAACCAAAATCCTTAAATAATTAATTTTTATAAGGGGATATATAAATTATCTTTTCGACTATAAATATTAATTGGAAATCTAAAAATAGTTCCTACATGTTGGTATTTTTTTATAATTTTTATACATCAAATTAATTAAATTATTTATGACACAATAATGATGCAGTATTTACCTCATTAATAAATGATTTAAATAAATAAGATCATAATGATTAAAATATTATCCAAAACCTGTCCAATTCTTATTGGATGATTTTATTTAGAATATGAGTCATCTTATCTTTGACATTAATGTGTTTTTGACCTCTTGAAACTGAAGATAAGTTTATAATAAAATATTGTTTTCACACTTTCCTAAAGAGCCCCTCCTCTCCCTTATAAAAGGAGACCACTTCTATGCAATTCCTCACACATCTCAAGCCTTTTGGCTCGTCCAAAATCTACCCAAATAATCTCCATACATCACTATCCTCCCCCTAGAAGCCTTAAATTTGGAATAAGGCACTTCAAGAAGTCCTTTTTGTTCAAACCAAAGGAAGTTACCCAAATTAAAGGTAATAGTTTTTCTTAAGTTGTTTTCTTTTATTCTACTTCTCCAAAACCTAAACTCTTTTTAAACCATTATTTTGTAACAACAACAGTATACTAAAAATACTAGGATGTTGTTATGAGAAGTATTAGAACTACACTTACACACACCTCCATCTAATGGATGAAGAACATAATGTTTCTGTGGATGGAAAACTAACGCCTCACGAAATAATGATTGTTCGATTTTCTCCTACCACCTCTCATGGTGGCCATTATGATGGAAATATATTTATATATGATATATATTATGTTTATTATTCCTTATGCTTCTTTACTTCCCAATTATATCAAGCATTTATGGAATCCATAGTGGGTAAATATGATAATCTCATTTGAGGAAGTGCGGACTACCGCCACCTCAAAGTGATGTGATTCGTTAATGCCTTATATGGGATGTATAAAGGATGGAGTTAATGATATTATATATGATATTATACTGTAATTATAATATACCTATTCCATTAAAATAATAAATATAAATGAAAGTAGCGTTCATGCGTACGTACGACTTACCGTCTCCATGAACGGTGCATTTAATTTCTTACCTTTATATGTTATGTACTATTATAAATACATGTATATTCTGAATATATAATGAATATATATGATATATAAATCATGATTTTCATTATATAAGTAAGTAAATCATGATATAAGTAATAATAACATCAATAACAACAAGTCCAAACACGTACAATAAATAAGATGATTTTACCCAAAACATTGCTTTAACATGGGATTTACAAAAGAACGGGTAATATAAAGTCATAAGTAAACCATATATGATATAATAACAATGAATATGATTATGTAATAAGTCAATGACATTATTTAAATCATTATACAGGAGGTTCGGATACGTATGAAGCATCTCAGGCCTAAGGTAAGGGATAATTATTCCAATCTCATTCTTATCTGAGATTGTTTATTCGTAAGTATGTACTGGGGTTATGATTATAATCCATGTCCATATGTTCTAAAAATGTCTTAATAAAATGTTTACTTTTCTTCCATGTATGTTTAAAGTATTTTTTACCCTTTTCTACTTTTACCACATCGCATTGAAGGAATCTTTCTTTTGTTTACCATACAAGGCACTTTTTGACTTTTTCGACAAAAGTACGAGAAAAATGTTATTTTTAACTTATACAGCATGAATGTATTTTTATGGTTTCATAATTCATTATTTTCATGAAGATTACTCTACAATATTTCATAATTATTTTCAACAAAATCATTTTCTTTTAAAATTGCATGGCATTTTGTGAAAAGAAAATGTTTTTGAAGAAGAAAGGATATTTTCCTCAAGAATTCATTTCAAGTGTTTTGCCAAAACTATTTTCCATCTAAGATGACATTATTTTGTATGACTATGTTTCAAGTATATTCTCTCTATGATTTACATGGTTTCACTTTTCTTATGATGAATTGATATCCATTTATTTTATATAGATTATGTTATGATGGAATGATGTTTATGAAACCCAATTTATTCTTTGGGTTATAATGAATGATTTATGTTTAGGTTGTGTCACAAGTAAGAATGATTTCATTATGAGATGGTTGAGACCTATATATACATCCAATGCATTGGGTAAAGATTTATATCTCATGAGATAGACATGGCTGAAACGACAAGTAAATACGGTTCAGTAATACAGGGCTGGAACGACAAGTAAACCCTGTTCAGTAAGGGACTTTGTCCACTAAGATGGTCTTGGCAGCAATGCCTTCGCTAATATGGAAATAATATCCTGTGCTTAATGTTTTTCCACAATTAAAAGTAATATTACCATTCTATTTTATCATGATTAATGTTTCTTTATGATCTATGCCTTATGTACTGCCATGTTTTATGTCATTGGTCAAGGTTTTGATGTTTAAACATTATGTTCATCTTTTTAAGTTCAAATGTATATGATTTGTTTTAGTTTATCCATGCTTACCCTTATTGAGCATTTGAGATCACCCTTTATATGTTTTCTTTTCTCTAGGATTTAAAGAAAGGTTTTAGGTAATAAAAAAAGGGGAAGATCTTTATGGGAGATGTTGAAGATCTTTCACCACGATTAGAAGATTATGTTCTGAGTTTGCAAAGACACTAAAATATTACGGTCCTTGTGTGTCTATTTTTGTTATTTATTAAGTATTCCACAAAAGTAATGTAATGTCCATGTACGTCGAGCTTCGGGCCTCTTCAAATAGTGTACCTTCTACAATACCATGTCAGAATAAATGAATCTCTGGAACCTGGAAACATTAATATACCATGTCATGTGTGAGTAACACATGCCACAACATGTTAATATATGCTGACCCATCTCTATACAATTTGGGAATTCCATCATGATACCCCCACCCATCCCCATAGACTATGGAATTGTTAACCATGCACACAATCCCAAAACCACATGTAACGGGGAGGCCAATCCATATGGAGTCTGATCCTGAGAGTTATTTGGATGCCCAAACATGAATACAGGACCATACCTATAGGTTTTAAGTAGGATAAATAATCACACTGGTCCATGTAAATGTTTCTTGGGAGGCCTATCCATAAAGTACCTTGACCAACCCCTGTACACTTTGGGATATCAATCAAGTAGGAGGTTGGAGTACATAGGAAAATTCAAATCAGGTACACGACCCGTCTCATAACATACTATATAACCATTAGGAAAGTAGTAACTCTAGACATAGTCCCAAACACAAGAATCCACTTGGGTCGCCCAGACCCATCCCAACACTATAGGGGTTAGTCTCTTTATTGAGAATCAAAATACCACTTTGATACCATGAGAAAATTTAAATAGTTAAAAAACACAAAAAATGTAGGAAGTTATACTAATGAGGATCATGAAAATAATTAAACAAATCACCAAGACTTGTATCATGTTCAACGAAACCTACCTCCACCAACAACATTATAACTCATTTAAAGATCGTATTATCCTTATCAATTCCATGGGTCCCTAACTCAATGTACATGATCATTAAACTAATTAATAAATTAACTTATACCAAAAATAAAACATTAGATAATGGAATCCAACCTCATTGGATCGTATAATTATTCCATAATACTTAGAATCTGGGTTCATTCATCTCCCAATTTTCCCCTGAATCTATGCCGATAAAAAAAATATTACAAGAATTTATGTAAAATTGAACCAAATTTCATAAAAAACACTTCTAAAAATCACCTAGTGACATACCATCACTAAATGAACATCTGAAGTTATGAAAATGTCATCACATGACACCTTCTTTACAATTCCAGTGAAATACTCATCATGTTCCGATGATTTCACCATGATCTACTAAAATATCAGCATAAAACCTATCTGAAACCTAGAAAATTAAAACACAATGAAAGGGGAAGCCAAAATAGAATAAAAATGATGAAATATCATTTATTTATTTATACAATAAACCTTAAACCATCCATGATTTGATCGGATCAAAGGAGAGTCAGTTGAGAATGAATTCAGTAACATAATATCTATTTCTAAGCCCCATTCTCTACTAAACCTCAATACCCTAAAAGTAGAAAAAGATAAAAGAGGTTAAAAACCCTCTCCTGGGGATAAAACTAATTTTAAATGGCTCAAAGACTAGCTATACTTGGATCACTCACTAGATGGGGAGCACAACATGGGCGATGGGCTACTACCCACCCCACTAGCTAGGTGATAGGGTTCCCCTAGCTAGTCGATTATGGAGAAGTAACCCTGAAAAACCATGGACCCTCTTCTAGTGTTCCCTTGATCAATTGGTCTCTACTTTATCTCTAACCCATTTATTAAAATATTACCTTATGATGCTTAAAATTTAATATTTCCTTCATAGACACTCATTCTCAAAATGAGTAGTCCACAAATGGGAAAATTTCAAATTCCTTTATGAATTTTCAACACTTAATGACATGGGAAATTACAAATGTTACTAAAGGTACAAAGGGATCTAGAATGATAAATACAAAACACATGTATCTATATAACTTTTTCACCAGTTTTATCATATATACGCATGCATTCAAATATAAAAGTGAATGTCAATCATGAATGGGATAATAAAAAATTCTCAATTCTCTATGTATAGAACAACTTGTTATATGATTTCATAACATTTAATTAACCTTTATGTTTGATCACATTACATGTATATCACCCAAATAGATAATCACACCATAATTACTATCATGGTGTGGCTGTACAGATCCTTAATTTTTTTTTAATCAAGGGAATAAATGTTATAATTTTTATATGAGAGAAAAAAATTCCATATTTATTGATATCCAATCGATTACTTGATCACTAATATATATAACCGCCCCATAAGTAGCTAATTCTCAGGGGATTTTTAATAAAGGTATCAAAATATAAAGGTTTTAATTCAAGGTTTCTCACTAAAATATTTAATGTGATCTTCAAATAATGTCCATCTATCCCTAGTATACCTAAAACATAGTGTATGACACACCATGTGGTATACATAGTGGGCCATCTAGTGCAAAACAATCATTTTGTGCCTTATGAGAAAATACTATGTACTGATAAATGGTTCATAGTAATGATAGAATTATCATTTCATCAATACATATAAAATTTCATGATGAACATTGGTTTGAGATAAATAAAATTTATACTTTGAGGGGTCAATTATTTTTAGACATCTTGAAATATATATCAATATATAATTATATTAAACCAATTGAAAATGAATGATAAAGTGCATATTTATTTTTGTATAATATGACCTATTTTATATTCCTAAACACATTTATTAATATTTAACAAAATCATTATAAGAACCTGAATTTTCACTAAGGTATGGATCTTTTAATTTTTCATCTAATTACTTATTTTGGACCTTTTATGGATTCCTTTTATATGGTAAAGGTTGAAATGGTTCTTGAGGCTTGTTTGGAGCCCATAACACATCTTTTTGGGGCATCTAACTAAGTTGAATAGTTAGTGCATAGTTGGTGTACGGTTTTCCTAGCCGTGTGGATGGTATTTTTTCAGAAAAATCGACCCCACATAGTTGGTAAATGGCCATACAACGAAACTATGGAAGTTCCCATTCTACCTAGGAAACCATTCATGGTTTGAACAAGGTTTTTCAAACCGTGTGGAAAAACCACGCACATGCTATTTTTCAGATAAATTTTACAAATTTTCCCATATTGATCTAATTAGATCCCACTTTCTTCACTAATTTGAGTTTATGTGGGATTTACCTCAATGGATTTCATTTTGGAGCTTCTTAAAGGCCAAATCTAATGATTCAAATAAATCCTTTATCTGATACCAGATTGAGCTTCTATTTTTCATGTTGGATGCACAACGCTAAGTACTTGAGTCCATTTAATCCCTTCCTCTCCTCTCTTGTTCTCGATCTAGATATCATGGTATGATCATTTTTCTCTTTTTCTTAGATCTACTCTAATATAAGACAAATCAAGGGACAATACAGGAGGAGTATATTGATACAATACTAAGTTGGGTGGTCTATAACTCATCCCTCAACTTGATTGATTTTGGAATTGATGTGTGGGGCCCACTGATATCATTGGGTTCTATTTATAGAATTTATGTGCCATGATTATAATCATTAAAACCATATGGTTATTATATTTCCAAATATATGATTAATTATTGGTGGTTATGACCTCAACTCCATTCATCCCATGTAGGATGTTATGTCATAAAAAGGGTTTTTAGTATTTGATGTGTTTGATCCACCATTCGGGTGTGATTTGGATTTTACTTTTTAAGGGAAATATTTACTATATTAAATGGATTGATTTAAATTGTGAATTTCAAAATGTAAATTACCATGTATTTTTACCACTTGACCCACCTAAGGTATGTGCTTGATATTGGTAATTAAATTTTAAATAAAAATTGGTAAGTATATCAAGTGTATGACTTGACCAAATTAAATGTGAATGATTAATATGTCGTAAGTTTGAAGAACCCCTTTCCACATTAATGAAAGTTATTTGAATGAACCTTAATTATTGAATATTACTTAAATAGATTAAATTAATGGTTTGATGCTACTTGGCATTGTCACACAAATGAAAGGAAAGGCTTGAACCAAATGACTTGATTAAAAGGATGCATTCTACTTGACCTTATCACACTAATGAAAGGAAAGTCTTGAACTAAATGAAATATTACATGAATTGATACCTAAAAAGGAATGTCCTGACTTGAGATCACATTGGATTCTTATTAGAGAGTTCCATGAGAACTCGAGAAACCCATTCCGATTCAAGGATACAACTTGCTTAGGTTGAGACCCACCTAGATCTCGATCATTGTCATTTATCTAGATGCCTAGTATGAAACCATAGGATCTCTTAAACATCATCATAGGATGCCTTGGATACACTCCTTGGATCCATCATTTACATGTAGGTTCCATGTTTACAAACTATTGGGCCCTGTCTCTGCTTAGCCCCATTGTACCTTGGACAATCACCATATATTTGGTAGGAATATTATTGTAGAATTCCATGGAACATGGTACTTGTATTACACTCTTACCCTTTATAGGCTATAATTATTACTGATTTGGAAACCCTTGAGGTCTACATCATGTTGGTTATTACCTTGGGAACTCACTATTAAATATCCTTACAGGTTTACTTGTTACAACATGGAACCTTTTCAATTTCTAACTTGTGACTTATTTATAAAATGGTAATAATCAAATAATTAATTGTTTACATGTTCAGACACTAGATGAGGGCTCAATAAGGTACTTGGTTATTTAGTTACATTATACAATTTTACTTTATTTGTGCATGTGTTCACACTATTAGATTTCCATTACACGGGCCTGATGTTATAGACACCATTGGTGGTAGCCCACTATGATTTATCTCACAGCCTCTATGGGTGATATTTGGTACCTGGAGTAGATTGCATGGTTGCAAGTGTTGAAAGAGGAAAGCATACGACTTCAAAGAAATGATTGGTCACTTTTTAGTATGGATCTTGATAGCAGAGGACCAAGATGGAACTCAAGATGCTTGGGATAGTATTTGATTTAATTTATACCTTTTAGAACATGTCATGTCTGCTATCATGTATCCATGTTTTCTATTTTTATAGTGACATGACATATCATCAGTTGTTGAAGCCTATTCCAGTTGTTTCAGTTATTTTTACTTTTATCTCTATTTTCTATTGTTCCTTATTCATAATTATATTGCTTCCACTACTTATCTATGTTTAAATTCACCTATTATGATTCAATTTGGTAATGAGGGAATAGTCTCCCCATAGACACACCCTAAGCCCTCGCTACTAGTCGACAACCTTTGGAATTCAGGGAGATGCGTTTTAGGCCACGTGACCCATCGGGCTCGGGGCACCCATTGAGTGGCATCTGGGTTCAGGACATCAAAAAGTGGTATCATAGGAGGTTTCCTTTCCCTATTTACTATTTAGAGACAACATATTGAAGATTAGGAATTCTTGGGACTTGGTCATAAGTCATGCTTGGGCTTTGTAGACCCATGTTCGGGGTAAAAAGAAATTTCCCTAAAATTATAAACGTTGTTCTAATTTTCCCTATTATAATTGATATTATCTCACAATTGGGTGATGCACATGATGTGTGGAGTTTTTTTATTATTAATCTAATTGAGGATTTTTTTCTCATCCTCAGACTGATGATATGAGGGAAGGGATCATTGTTACATGAATCATTATAGGCACCTAGAATTCACATGTCATCCATATTTCCATGACATATAGGTGCATTCCACTGCTTTCCATTACTTGATATTCCATTGATTATAGAGTGATTTTGTGATAGTTAGCTTGTACATGTATTACTTTTGGTTGTGATTGAGTGATTTCCTATCTCAATTCATGAGGTGTATGGGCCCTCATGGGTTGGGATGAGTAATTTATTGAGTCGAACCATTATTCTAAAAATAAATGGGTGTTGTTTCTAGTGATAGGTGTTTGGGAATGGATTCAACGTAAATGGAGATCCATTATAAAGTGAATCACGAAATCTAAAATTAATGGGTTGCACATCCTTATCCCACCTTGTCATGTTTATAAAAGGTAAATGAATTAACCTGGTAATTAAATTAAAACTGGAATGAAAATTCTACTCGAGAACTTATCAATACTTGGACATCTATGTGGGTAGTTGGGGTAGTATGCCTTGGGAAGTGAGTTTTCTTAAATTCATATTCCACTTGTGATGCCATCATTCTTCTTAATCTTTTTCTAAGGTGTTTTATTGTCTATTTTAGACAAATACTGCCACAATGTCCTCGTATCATATGCCAAGAGGCTAGTGACGACCATGCTCCAAACATGGTGGGACCTAAGCCACCAGTCTTACCTCTCAGAGTGCCGCTAGAGGTACTGCCTGCTATACCTAATATAGACATTGGTACCCACGTTTGTGATAGTTTTCTACTCCTGATGAAGTCCATGCATGATGCTCCTCAACTTGCACCTATGATGGCTGATCTGAATCGTGGGTTCCAGCTATAGCATCCTCCTACCTTCTTAAGGGATAGCAGTCCACATGCCGCTGAGTCATAGTTTGAATCCATTATATCTATCTTTGAGAATATTTTAATGCCTCTAGAGAAGAGATTAAAGCTTTCTACAAACATGCTTCAGGATTTGGCCAAGCGTTGGGGGGGTGTGATTACCTAGGCCGGTCATCATTAGAGTATGTTATTGGTTGATTTTCAGACTACCTTCTATGATCAGTTCTTTCCTCAGACATTTGGAGCTAACATAGATATAGATTTAATGCATCTCAAGTAGGATTATATTTTGGTTATGGAGTATTCTGCATGTTTCACAGAGTTATAATGATTTACACCGCTTCTAGATGGTGATGGGATTTTTCGTGATAGACATTCCGAGGATGAGATCCAGTATGCAATCTGTACATAAGAGAATGTATTTAACCTTACTACCTTCCCTAAAATAGTAAATCAAGATCTTATGATTCTGTATAACCCGAGGGATGACAATAGTACCAGGTTTAAAGGACTAGTGCCTCCTCATGCTAGTAGTTCTTCTGGGGGCTGAAAATGTTATATGACAACCCTGCTTTTTATTACACAATTAAACATAATTTATTACAAAAAATTCACTTGATACAACATAGAATATCGAGAGGTCTAGTGTCTTTAGTGATTAGGATCATTACATAACAACTAATTCATGGAATGCAACATCTTTATTGAAATGTTTTTTTACATGACCACTACATTCCCTCATACTTAGCATTGCATGGGATAACCTGAGGACATGCATAAGAAACGGGTGAGCTATAAAGCCCAGTAAGGGAGTAAAAAAGGTATAAAATGGGGGATACAATACATGTTAAAAAATATGCATATCAATAGAGCACAAGAGAAACACGAAAATAATGGTATAATAAAGCATGACAATCATAACATGGAAATGTGGAAACAACACTTAACTTGGAATTAGTTTGAGCTAAGGCTCATTGCAAATGGAGCATGAGTAAATCCTCATTGCACATAAAGCACGAGTAAAACCTTACTTCACTTGAATTATCATGAGTCAACACTCACTGAACATGACATATCATGATAATATACTTTACCCAATGCATTGGAGCGTTATCAGGGAACACCCTTCTTAAACATTTAATTTCATGCATAAGTGTGCCACATGGATCATAAAACATTGAATCATTCAACACAATAATTTATTCCATGATAAAAAAGTACGGAATACATACATGAAACTCTTTAAAAAATAAGTAAATGTGCATAAAGGCGAATACCCTTGATAGAGAAATGGGCATGGTATTCACTACACAATGAATTTGGCTAGGAAAAGCACGGTGCAATTTCGGCAGCATAACATCATGTCATAAGAACTCATAAAAATGGTTAATGAGAGAAAAATGGGTGTCACATCATATTTACATGACATGGACAGTAAGGGGGTCATATAGATACATGTCCCAACAAATGTAATGGAATTTATGTTCCTTATACAAAAGAATTTCTTGAATATAAATGAGGAGAGAGAAATTTCTTTCGGAATTTTGGCATAGTAACGGGTGTACATGGGAGGAATTTAATGAGAGATAAAGGGGTCTCCCATCATTCAAACATAAAGAGGGAAGTATGGGGGAGGGGAAACCAAATCCCAATATTTATAATTGAAATTAAAAGGGTATAAAATTTTAAAGAATATTGGTCAAAAATGGGAAATGAAGAAAATACCCTTACTTAGAAGTGTGCTTCCAAAGGCTTGAAAGAGGCTTGAGAGAGGATTCTTGGGAGATTGGGGTGCCTTGGGAGGATTATAGAGAGAGGAGGTAAGAGGTTGGGCAAACTCCAAAGGCTTTGAGTGAGGAGGAAGTGGGAGCTTGAGTGGATTTATATAGGAAAGGAGAGAGAATTGTTTATTATTTAGGTTTGGGACACCTCACAATAAACTAATCAAAACCACAAACCAGCCCATGGTTTTTTCCAAAGAGGAGTGGAAAAAAATATTTTATAAGTACAAAGTCCTAAATTCTTAAAATAATGTGGTTTCTTATGTGGAGGTGAGTCACACTCCCAAGGAAAACAATTTAAAAAGACAAAATGTTTAATAAGTCTTGAAGGGTCCACTAAAGCTTTGTAAAATAAATAAAACAAACCCAAAAACACATTATTTTAATGGTAAAACTTATATTGGACGAACATAAAGTATATAGTATTTTATTACATCACTATTAGGTCATTATGATGTCTTAAAACACATTATATATTTAAACGGTCACTACAAAAAATTCTGTCTATAGCGACTGCTATTGGCGGTCTCTATAGGCCTCTAGAGATCGCCCAACGGCCGCCAATGATGGTCGCTATAGGTGGCCGAAATTCTGGCCTACAAACACCGCCTGGAGGTCATTGTGCAATTGATGGGTCAACATTAGCGACCACCATTGGCGGTCGCTCATGTGTGTACTAGGCAACCTATAGTGACCGCCTATAGCGACCGCCTATGGATATCGCTAGGCTGGTGAATTTTTTTTAAAAAACAAATCACGGTGAAAAATCAGAGATAAAACAAGGTAAAAATCATAAAAAATTGAAAAAAATTTCAAACAACATAAACATCAAGATCATCATAAACAATAAATGATAAACGCGCTTCAACGATCCAAACAGGTCCATCCATTTCAATCTTCTACTTAAATAAACATATAATAAGACAAAAAAACAACTAAACAAAACAAAAATAAATTATACATATTTATTCATTTATTATATATATATAATATAATTAAATCTAACATCAAATCATGGTTCTATAATAATTTAAAACCCCCAATTTAAGAAATTCTATCATTTCCGGATTTTTTTTGTAATTTGGTTTAGTTTGTGAAATTGTTTAGTTGTCTAAAAAGGATTGTTCTCTGTGCGCACTGCATGTTTGATGGGCGTGTTGTCTCCTCTTACACATCACGAATAATATTCCTATTGTTTTCATGTGGTTTCAGGTCATTCTGAGAACGTTTGATCTGAATTCGACGGTCTCACACTGTTTTGGTGTTTTATGACTCCAGAAACACATTTTCAGTCACCGCGGTCAAAAGACACCTCCAATGGACATGTCGTCCGCCCGACCATTTAAAAATTCACACCACGGTTGTTTTCGTATGATTTCATGGCATTCCGAGATCATTCGGGTGGTTTTCAACCCCCAACGAGCCCTTTTAGCGCGCGCCGAACTGCTGAAAACGACACAATCGGTCGTACTGCACGCACCACACGTACGATGGGCGTGCCGTCTGCTCCTACACATCACGAATAATATTCCTATTGTTTTCATTTGGTTTCAGGTCATTCGGAGAACATTTTCTCTGAATTCGACCGTCTCACGTCGTTTTGGTGTTTTATGACTCTGGAAACGCGTTTCCAGTGACCGTGGTCAAACAACACCTCTGATTGACGTTCCGTCTACCCGACCATTTAAAAATTCACATAGAGGCTGTTTTATTATGATTTCATGGCATTATGAGGTCGTTCGGGTGGTTTTGACCCCCCAACGCGCCCTTTAAGCACGCGCCGAACTGCTGAAAACGACACAATCAGTCATACCACACACACCACACGTTTGATGGGCGTTCTGTCTCCCCCTACACATAAAAAATAATATTCCAATTGTTTTCTTGTGGTTTTAGGTCATTCGGAGCAAGTTTGCTCTGAATTCGACCATCTCATGCCATTTTGGTGTTTTATGACTCAGGAAATGCATTTCCGGTCACCGCGGTCAAACGACACCTCCGATTGACGTGCCGTCTACTCGACCATTTAAAAATTCACACCACAACAGTTGTAGTATGATTTCATGGCATTCTGAGGTCGTTCGGGAGGTTTTGACCCCCAATGCACACTTTTAGCGCGTGCCGAACTGCTGAAAACGACACAGTCGGTCGTACCGTGCGCACCACACGTCCTATGGGCGTGCCGTCTCCTCCTAGACGTCACGAATAATATTCATATTATTTTCGTGTGGTTTCAGGTCATTCGGGTCACGTTTTCTCCGAATTCAACCGTCTCACGCCGTTTTGGTGTTTTATGACTCCAGAAACACGTATCCGGTCACCGTGGTCAAACAACACCTCTGATTGACGTTCCGTCTACTCGACCATTTCACAATTCACACAACGACTGTTTTAGTATGATTTCATGGCATTATAAGGTCCTTCGGGTGGTTTTGACCCCCCCAACGCGCCCTTTTAGCGCGCGGCAAACTGCTGAAAATGACACAATCGGTCGTACCGTGCGCACCACACGTCCGATGGGCATGCCATCTCCACTTCCACGTCACGAATAATATTCCTATTATTTTTGTGTGGTTTCAAGTCATTTGGAGCACGTTTTCTCCAAATTCCATCGTCTCACGCCGTTTTGGTGTTTTTTGACTCCGGAAACGCGTTTCAGGTCACCGCAGTCAAACAACACCTCCGATTGACGTTCCGTCTACCAGACCATTTCAAAATTCACAGAACATCTATTTTCGTATGATTTCATGGCATTCCAAGGTTTTTCGGGTGGTTTTGACCCCCCGAAGCGCCCTTTTAGCACGCACCGAACTGCTGAAAACGACACAATCGGTCGTACCACATGCACCACACGTCCGATGGGCATGTCATCTCTTCCTACACATCACAAATAAAATTCCTATTGTTTTCGTGTGGTTTCAGTTCATTAGAAGCACATTTTCTCTGAATTCGACCGTCTCACGCCGTTTTGGTGTTTTATGACTCTAGAAACGCGTTTCCGGTCACTGCGGTCAAACGATACCTCCAATTGATGTGCTGCCTACCCGACCAATTCACAATTCACACCATGGATGTTGTTGTATGATTTCATGGCATTCCGAGGTTGTTCGGGTGGTTTTGACCCCCCAATGCGCCCTTTTAGCGCGCGCCAAACTGCTGAAAATGACACAATCGGTTGTACTGTGTGCACCGCATGTCCGATGGTCATGCCGTATCCTCTTACATGTCACGGATAATATTCATATTGTTTTTGTGTGGTTTCAGGTCATTCGAAGCACGTTTGCTCCGAATTCGACAGTCTCACGCCGTTTGGGTGTTTTATGGCTCCAGAAACACGTTTCCGGTCACCGCGGTCAAACGACACCTCCTATTGACACTCTTTGTACCCGAATATTTCATAATTTACACCAAGACTGTTGTCGTATGATTTCATGGTATTCTGAGGTCATTCGGGTGGTTTTGACCCCCCAACGCGCCCTTTTATTGCGCGCCGAACTGCTGAACATGACACAATCGGTCGTACCGTGCACACCACACGTCCGATTGGCGTGTAATCTCCTCCTACACATCAAAATAATATTTATAATGTTTTCATGTGGTTTCAAGTCATTCGGAGCACGTTTTCTCTGAATTTGACCATCTCACGCCGTTTTGGTGTTTTATGACTCCAGAAACGCGTTTCCGGTCACCGCAGTCAAACAACACCTCCGATTGACGTGAAGTCTGCCTGAACATTTCAAAATTCACACCATGGCTGTTGTCATATGATTAAATGGCATTCTGAGGACGTTCAGGTGGTTTTGACCCCCCAACGCACCCTTTTAGCGCGCGCCGAACTGCTGAAAATGACACAATCAGTCCTACCGAGTGCACTGCTTGTCCGATGGGCTTGCTGTCTCCTCCTACACATCACGAATAATATTCCTATTGTTTTTGTGTGATTTCAGGTGATTCGGAGCACGTTCTCTCCGAATTCGACCGTCTCACGCAGTTTTGGTGTTTTATGACTCTGGAAACGTGTTTCCTATCACCGCAGTCAAAGGAAAGCTCTGATTGATGTGCTGTCTACCTGAACATTTTAAACTTCACACCACGACTGTTTTTGTATGATTTAATGGCATTCTGAGGTCGTTTGGTTGGTTTTGACCCCCCAATGCGCCCTTTTAGCGCGCGCCGAACTGCTAAAAACGACACAATCGGTCGTACTGTGCACATCGCATGTCCGTTGGGCGTGTCATCTCCTCCTACACGTCCTAAATAATATTCCTATTGTTTTCTTGTGTTTTAGGTCATTCGGAGCACGTTTTTTCCAAATTTGACCGTCTCACGCCGTTTAGGTGTTTTATGACTCCGGAAACACGTTTCCTGTCACCGCGGTCAAACGAAACCTCCGATTGACATGCCGTCAGCCCAACCATTTCACAATTCACACCAAAGTTTTTGTAGTATGATTTCATGGCATTCTAAGGTCGTTCAGGTGGGTTTGACCCCTCAACGCGCCCTTTTAGCTCGCACCGAACTACTGAAAACGACATAATCGGTTGTACTGCGCACACCGCATGTCTGATGGGCGTGTCGTCTCATACTACACATCACGAATAATATTCCTATTGTTTTCGTGTGGTTTCAGGTCATTCGGAGCACGTTTTCTCCGAATTCGGCCGTCTCACACCGTTTTGGTGTTTTATGACTCTAGAAATGCCTTTCCGGTCACTGCGGTCAAACGACACCTCCGATTGACGTTTCTTCTACCCGAAAATTTCACAATTCACACCAAGTCTGTTGTCATATGATTTCATGGCATTCTGAGGTCGTTTGGGTGGTTTTGACCCCCCAACGCGCCCTTTTAGCGCGCGCCGAACTACTGAAAATGACACAATCAGTCATATCGCATGCACCACACATCCGATGGGCGTGCCGTCTCCTACTACACATCATGAATAATATTCCTATTGTTTTTGTGTGGTTTCCGGTCATTCGGAGCATATTTTCTTCAAATTCGACCGTCTCACGCCGTTTTGGTGTTTTATGACTCTGAAAACGCGTTTCTGGTCACCGCAGTAAAACAACACCTCCGATTGGCATGCCGTCTACCCGAACGTTTCACAATTCACACCACAGCTATTGTCGTATAATTTCATGGCATTCCGAGGTTGTTCGGGTGATTTTGACTCCCCAACGCGCCGTTTAAGCGCGCGCCGAACTGCTGAAAACGACACAATCAGTCATACCGCACGCACCGCATGTACGATGGGCATGATGTCTAATGATACACATCATGAATAATATTCATATTATTTTCGTGTGGTTTTAGGTCATTTGGAGCATGCTTTCTCCAAATTCGACCGTCTCACGCCGTTTTGATGTTTTATGACTCCGGAAACGTGTTTCCAGTCACCACGGTCAAACGACACCCTCCGATTGATGTGACGTCTACCCAACCATTTAAAAATACACACCACGACTATTGTTGTATGATTTCATGGCATTCCGATGTCGTTCGGGTGGTTTTGACCCCCCATGCGCCCTTTTAGCGCTCGCCGAACTGCTGAAAACGACACAATCAGTCATACCATGCAGCACATGTACGATGGGCATTCCGTCTCCTCATACACGTCACGAATAATATTCCTATCGTTTTCGTGTGGTTTTAGGTCATTTAGAGCACGTTTGCTCTGAATTCGATCGTCTCACGCCGTTTTGGTGTTTTATGACTCTTGAAACGCGTTTCTGGTCACCATGGACTAACAACACCTCTGATTGACGTGATGTCTACCCGACCATTTCAAAATTCACACAACGGCTGTTTTCTTATGATTTCATGGAATTCCGAGGTCGTTCGGGTGGTTTTAACCCCCCAACGCTCCCTTTTTGCGCGCACTGAACTGCTGAAAACGACACAATCGGTCGTACTGCACGCACTGCATGTCCGATGGGCGTACCGTCTCCTCCTACACATCAAGAATAATATTCTATTGTTTTTTTGCGGTTTCAGGTCATTCAGAGCATGTTTTCTCCAAATTTGACCGTCTCACGCCGTTTTGGTGTTTTATGACTCCGGAAACGCGTTTCCGGTCACCGCGGTCAAACGAAACCTCCGATTGATGTTCCGTTTGTCCGACCATTTCACAATTCACACCCAAGATGTTTTCATAAGATTTAATGGAATTCCAAAGTTGATCTGGTGGTTTTGACCCCCAAACGCTCCCTTTTAGCGCCTGCCGAACTGCTGAAAACGACACAATTGGTCGTACCGCGCGCACCGCATGTCCGATTGGCATGCCGTCTCATCCTACACATCACGAATAATATTCATATTATTTTCGTGTGGTTTCTGGTCATTCAGATCATGTTTTCTCTGAATTAGACCATCTCACGCCGTTTTGGTGGGGGTGTCTAGGGGGGTTGTCCGTTGTACGGGGTGGCTGTCCGAGGGGCGGGGGCTGTCTGGGGGGAGGAGGGGGGGGGGGGGGGCTGTCCGGGGTGCGGTGGGGCTGTCTGGAGTGCGGGGGATATCTGGAGTCTGTGGAGGGGATGTTCGGGGTACAAGGGGCCTTTCTCATACGTGAAACCTAAGTTCTCTTCCAACTTACGAGCATGGTAATACGACTCGAGAATCTTAGAGTCGACAGGAAGAACCTTTTTCAATAACACCAATAGCATGTCGAATGATTTTTCTGACCAATGATTCAAAGTCTTCAAATGCAACAAATCCATGATAAATGAAAATTTATTGTAAGAAGTACATCCATGGTATAATTCTTTTTTTTCATCATCAAGTGCTTCATAAAACCTCCTCGAATGACGATCTGCACCAGAGTGAAGATTTATCTCACCGGTCTCAAGATTCTGGATGTCAATGCCTTCAGGATCCAACCCATGTACCATTTTAGTAAGCATTTCATGCATTGGATCATTCATCATGGCCTCAACATCCATCTGAACTGCATCCGTATTTTGACAACGAACATATTCTTCTCCATGACGAGTACAAATCTTATATTTTTTCACAAATCAATTAAACAATAGGTTCTCCCTCATAGTATCTCGTGTGAATTGATATCTGTTAGCACATTTTTACACTGACAACTAATATAGTCACTTTCAAATCCTTTGGTGAAGTCAATAAACTACATAATTCCATTGAAATATTCTCTAGACGTTCAATTTGGAAGATCTATCCAACTCTTATCCATAATAAGATCTCTATAACAAACATTTACACAAGACTTATTACATTTTCATTTTTCATGTCAAATATATTTAAAATAAATACTAATTAATTGTTTGTGAACCATTTCTAAAATAATAATGCAACTGAAAGGCCATGTCATACCTGATTGTGCTACAAACCTTGAAGGGAGGGGAGCCGAAGGTGGTGCTGTGAGGGAGAGGAGAGGCAGCAGAGGGGAGCCGGAGTTGGAGGCGGTGCGGTGAGGGAGGGGACAGGTGGCGGGCGACGGGGAGCCGGAGGAGAATAGGTGTTGCGGTGGAGACGGTGCAACAAGGGTGGGATGGTGAGGGAGGGGACCGAGGACAGGGGGACCCGGAGTGGACGGGCGGTAGCTGCGAGCGGAAGAGTAGGAGCCGTGCGGAGAGGGAGGGGACTGGGTGGCGATGGTGCGTCAAGGGAGAGGACAGTGAGGAAGGGGACGAGTGGCGGTGGTGCGGCGAGGGAGGGGACAAAGACGGAGGGGACGAGGGTTTGCGGAGTGAGGGGGGGGGGTGTTTGGGGTGTGAGGGGGGGGGGGCGTCCGGGGTGCGGGGGTGGGGTGGAGGGCTGAGGGGGCAGAGGGCCAAGGGAAGAGGCCGAGGGCGGAGGGGTTGGAGGCCAGAGGTGATGGAGGCCGGAGGTGGGTGGTGGGAGGCCAGAAGGCAGAGGGAGGCTGGAGGGGATGAAGAGTAGGGTGGAGGGCAGCTAGAGCAGGAGGGAAGAGGCGGAGGAAGGCTAGAGGAGATGGAGGGCAGGGTAGAGGGTGGCCGGAGGGAAGACGGTGGAGGACGGAGGCCAACGAGGGCGGAGGGTGGTGGGCTGTGAGGGAGGACGCACGACGACGAGGGAGGGCAGTGAGGGAGGGCGCGCGACGACGGGGGAGGGCGGCGAGGGAGGGCGCATGACGACGGGGAAGGGCGTGCGACGACGAGGGATGGTGGAGAGGGAGGGTGCACGACGACGGGGGAGGGGGAGCGGTGAGGTGAGGAGGGAGGAGGAGGGTTCGGGGGGGGGGGGGGGGGGTGAAGCCACCATTTTTTTGGAAAAACCTAGCGACCGCCACTGGAGGTCGCTAGAGGTAATGGGGCTCCAAAGCCTAGTTTTCTAGTAGTGGGTATTTAATTTTTACCCAAAAATTTGACTATGTCAAAAAAATATGAAAAATTCACTGTTGGATAATTTCGACATCCTGATTCCAGAAATAATATTGATTTTATCTAAATAATTTTCTAAATATTTTAATTTTCACTTTTAAAATAAAAACGTCATTTATTGAAAATTCATGGGTTTTGACAAAGATGGATTTCAAACCTTAACAAAAATTACAATTGCATTCATAAAATTATATGATCATTTATATTTAATAAAAATTAATTTAATAATAATAATAATAATATTTAATTAAAATATTATTTAATTCAAAAATCCATTAATTCATCAAAATATATTTCTTAGTTGAACATTAACTAAAAATACCATTTGTGAATTAAAAACTATTTACAAGGTAACAATAATAAAATGAAAGTATATTCAGTATTATATATAAAAATAATGTACATAACCATAGAACTAGGGTCTTTTTAAATAACCCCTTAAAACACTCACATAAGACTGAAGGGTGAGGTGTGCGATGGTGACAGACTCTTGGGATGACTTGGATAACATCGCTCGGGTGGTAATCTCTACCAACTTCCACTTCTCTCGTAGGCAATTCTGTTCAAGCTTAATTTGTTCATGATCAGCTTGATATTGGTCAAGAGTGAAGCCCAATGATTCCACGTCCATTTTGAGTTCGAACAAATAGGCTTCGAATGGGGCACGTCTACTGAATGAGGTCATCGCTTCCTTTGTCAGAGTAAATTGGATTTGTTAAAGCCCTGTATTTATACTAATCATGTGATCACTATTCAACGACTATATTAGAAACGGTCACAATTCTTAACATTAAACAAATAAAGTTGACATTTTATATAAACATTTTACATAAAGATACATTTAATTAGATCAAAAGGGATTTTCGTTAATGAAAGTTTTGGTCGTTAAAATCTTCCCCCCTTAAGAAATTTTACCCTCGAAATTTCCTTTTCCCACACTAAAAGAGATTTGGGTAACTCTACTTCATAATTTCCTATGATTCCCATGTCACTTCTTCAAACTTGTGGTTTCTCCACAACACCTTGATGAGGGGAATTGTCTTATTTCGTAGAACTTTTTCTCTATGATCAAAGATCTTCACTGGTTGCTCCTCATAAGAAAGATCATCCTCTAACTATACCACCTCTGAAGAGAGTACATGTGAAGGGTCCGGTATGTACTTCCTTAAGAGGGATACATTAAATACATCATGTACTTTAAACATGGTAGGTGGAATTGCTAGTTTATAGGCCACAGCCCTGACATGATCAAGAATCTCGAAGGGGCCGATGTACCTTGGACTTAACTTCCATTTCTTTCAAAACCACATGACCTTACTCCATGGAGATATGTTTAGAAATACCATGTCTCCGAATTTAAACTCAAGGTCTCGTCAATGGTTATCTATATAACTCTTCTATCAACTTTGGGCTGCCTTGATATGATGCTGAATGGTTTTCACCTTGTCAACCATTTCATCAACCATTTCTGGTCCAAGCAGCTTATTCTCACCGACCTCATCCCAACACGTCGGTGTTTTTCATATTTTCCCTTAAAGGGATTAATATGGGGCCATTTGGATTCTTGAGTGGAAAATATTATTATAAGAGAACTCAATGAGAGGAAGATGTTGATCCCATCCTCATTTAAAGTCAATTAAGCATACTCACAACATGTCCTCATGTGTTTGGATAGTCTACTCGGATTGACCATCAGTTTGAGAAAGATAGGTCATACTGAAGTTCATTTTAGTATTTAGAGAATGTTGAACACTCTTCCAAAACATAGAGGTGAATCTTGGATCTCGTTCGGACACAATAGATAGTGGTACTCCATACATCCTTATAACTTCCCTAATATATATCTGTGCTAGTTCATCCAATGAGAAATCCTCCCGAATATCAATGAAGTGTGAAACCTTTGTAAGACGATGCACAACAACCCAGATTTCATTGTTGCCTTTGGATGTCTTCAGAAGTCCAATGGCAAAGTCCATGGTGATGTTCTCCCATTTCCATTTTGGTATGGGAAATGGGTGCATCATCTCCTTAGACTTCTGCCTCTCTGCCTTCACTTGCTGACACACCAGGAACTTTGATGTATATTTTGTGATCTCCTTATTCATATTATCCCACCAATAATTCTCTCATAGATCTCAATACATCTTTGTGTTTCCAGGGTGAATAGATAAATTTGAACTATGTGCATCATCCAAAAGTTCCTTCTTTTGATCCAGACATGATGGAAGACATAGTCTTTTCCCAAATCTCACAATTCCTTCTTCATTAACATCAAACTCATAGGATTTCCCTTTTCCGATAGCATCCACTTTTTCCGGAATTACAACATCATCCTTTTAAGCATCCTTTAACCTTTCCAAAAGTGATAATTGAGCAATAATTTTTGAAAGGATTGATGATTCTCCCTTCCTTATGATTCCCATGTCCATCTTCATCAAATCTAAGAATATTGGATCCATTTAAATTCTCATCAATGATAGAATAATAGGGTCCTTTCTACTTAGGGCATCCGCCACCTTGTTTTCATTCCCCGGGTGGTAATGGATTGAGAAGTCAAAGTCTTTGATCAGATCTAACCATCTTTGTTGGTGCATGTTCAACTCTTTCGATGTAAATATATACTTGAGGATTTTGTGGTCCGTATATATTTCAAACTTCTCCCCAAAGAGATAATGCCACCAAATTTTCAATGTGAAGACCACTGCAGCCAACTCGAGGTCATGTGTTGGATAGTTATGTTAATGAAATTTCAATTTCCTTGAAGCATAGGCTATGACTTTGTCATTTTCCATCAACACACATCCTATTCCCTTCTTCGAAGCATCACTGAATACCACAAAAAGATCTCCACTTGTGGGTAAAGATAGCATGGGAATATTGATAAGCCTCCTCTTTAACTCCTTAATGATTTCTTCGCATTCATCACTCCAAGAAAACATTACTTCCTTTCGAGTTAGCTTGGTAAGAGGGTTGGACAATCATGATAAATTTCTCACAAATCGTCGATAATATCCATCTAACCCCAAGAAGCTATGGATATCTGTTACCGATGTTGGCCTCAACCATCCCTCAATTGCATTTGTTTTGGAGGGATCCACTGATATCCCATTTCTTGTGATGATATGGCCCCTGAATGAGACATCCTTCAACTATAACTCACACTTTCTATAATTTTCCTAGAGTTTCTCCATCTGCAAAGTCTCTAGTACAGTTCTTAGATGGTTCTCATGATCCTCCTTGGTTTTGGAGTATATCAGAATATCATCTATAAAGACTACCACAAATTTTTCAAGGTAATATCTAAAGACTATATTAATCAAGTCCATGAAGATTTTTGGAGCATTAGTGAGTCCTAAAGGTATTACTATGAATTCATAGTGCCCATATCTTCTACGAAAAGCAGTATTGGGGATATCTTCCTTCTTCACCCTTACTTGATAATATCTCGACCACAAATCCACCTTGGAGAAGTATTGTGCTCCATGTAGCTGATCGAACAATTCATCAATTCGTTGGAGAGGATACTTGTTCTTTATCGTTATTTTTTTGATCTCACGATAATCGATGCAAAGGCACATTGACCCATCCTTATTCTTGATGAAGAGGACTAGTGCACCCCATGGTGAAGCAATTGGGCGTATCAACCCTTTATCCAGATTCTCCTGTAATTGTTTCTTCAGATCCTCAAGCTCCACAAAAACCATTCTATATGGAGTCTTGGATATTGACAATGCCCCTAGTATGAGATAAATTGAGAATTCAACATCTCTTCTAGGATGAAGACCAGGAAATTCCTCGGGAAACACTTCAAGAAATTCCCTCACAATAGGCATGTCTTCAAGGATGGTTGCTTCCTTGGAATCAATCATCTGATCAAGATATGCGTGCTCATAGGGTAGTAATATCCATTCTTGAGATGATGGAGATAAATAAGATTCATCTTCCTCCTTCCACTTGTATAGAATCGGGGGTCGATTATCCACATGGAGAGTGATTTCCCTCTCCTGAAAATTTATGTTGGATCTATATAAGGAAATCCAATCCATGCCAAGAATCACATCAAATTCCACCAGAGAGAGTATGATGAGGTTCACCAGGAATTTTAATCCACAGATTATAACAGGGGAGGAGTTATATTCATGGGATGTAATGATTTCCCCATTTTCCGTACTCACCGAAATCTTCCTTTCCATGATTTGTAGTGGTGCTGGGATTGTTATACTAAACTTTCAAGATATTAAAGAATGCATAGAACATGAATCAAAAAGAACATTCTCTACTCTTGAATGACTAACTAGCGTACTTGTCACCACTTTATTTTCCTGGTTCACTTCGGTAGTAGTGATGGAAAAAGCTCGCCCTTGCTGCCTTGGAGGTTGTTGGTTGCCTCTGAAAACCCTTGGCTTAGGGCACTGATTTGCAATATGCCCTGATTATTTTCATTTGTATCAATAAACCAAAAGTTTAGGTTCTAATAGAGTGTTCCTCTCCTCTGTCGTAGTTTTGGGTCTTTCTTGCCGATGTTTAATTTCCAGGTGCCCTTATCTTCCACAACTAAAGCATTTCCTCATCCACTTTAGGCAATTTTAAAGGAGCTTCTTTTCACACCTTTGGAAAGTGGGGTGATGGATCTTCTTAGCACTGTTGGATTTATCCATCGGACTTCTATCATTGAAGTCCACCTTATGATTCTTATCCCCATGATACCCCTGAGATTCTTCGATCTCCATTTTTACCTTGAAGGCACATCAGAGAATTTCCTCATAGCTGTCGAAGTAACGGATCACCAGCGCTTTCCTCAGGCTAGGTTTCAGCCCACCAAAGAAGCAGTCAACCTTGATTTCGGGGGTAACAAAAAAGCTGAAGGCATACAGTGAAAGCCTTGTGAAGTTTTCCTCATACACATCGATAGATTCGTCGTCTTTTTTTGCTCGAGGGAAAGGAATTCCCTTTCCATATTAAGCTGGAGGGTGCACGGAAAATATTTATTGAAAAAAATCTTTCAAAAATCCTTCCATTCCAATGCCTCAATATCCTCCTCAGGCTTCGTATTTTTTATCAATGTCCACCATTGATCAGCTTCACCCTCTATATGATAATCATCTAGGAGAAACTTCTCTTATTCAGAACATTGAAGGATGGAGAAGATCTTTTCAATGAAGTTGATCCATTGTTCAGCGATTGAGGGATTAGATGATCCATTAAAAGTAGGAGGCCTTTGTCTCTTGAAGCTCTCAATAGTGACTTGTTATTTCATGGGGGGGGGGGTTGAACGTTCCTCTTGACCCATGTTTCTACTCAAATCTTGAGTTAGATGAGAGAGAAGTGTGACAAAGTTCGCGATTCCCGCTCCGATTGGATTGGGCATCTCATTAGTATATTCATCACATTGATCTTCACATCGGTTGTTAGCCCGAGTCCTCCTATTACCTACCATTTTCTAGGATAAAAGGAAAGTTAGGGGTAAAATATAAAGTGTAATACATGGAAAAAATTAATGACTTATATATAACTTTTTTCCCTTAACATATGAATCTATTGGCTTCAGTCTATGTTATCCAAGATCTACTTTCTAACATGTATTATTAGGGATTTTTTTAGTCCCTTAATAATCGATCATACTAAGCTTGTGAATTAAAAGCATATCCCTTGGGAGTGTCGTAGCCAAGAGTACAGCAAGGCCCATTGTCATGCACCGGTTCCCATTCGAGTGTAGCTCAAAGCGGTGTTTTCGGGTTTTACCCCTAGGATACATCTATTCCCGAGCATCCTCTACCTGCTCGTATCCAGAAAGGGATGTATTTGCTTGAAAAACCACTTACTCAATACTCACCAGAACTTATGGATGTTTTTATTACACTTAGTATTGTATCTAAGGCTTTACTAGGGTTTTCTAATGCTAATCCCAAAAATAACTAAACCTATCCTCTGATACCAACTATGACAACACTGTTCTTTATTACATAATTAAACATAATTTATTACATAAACTTCAATTGATACAACATAGAAGATCCAGAGGCCTAGTGTCTTTGGGTATTAGTATCATTACATAACAACTTAAAACATGAATCACAACATCTTTATTAAAAACTTCCTTTAGATGACCACTACATTCCCTCATACTTAGCATTGCATGGGATAACCTGAGGACTTGCATAAGAAAAGGGTGAGCTATAAAAAACAGTAAGAGAGTAAATAAGGTATAACTTGGGGGACACAACACATGTTAGACAATAGGCATATCAATAGATAACAAGAGAAACATGGAAATAAAGGTTTGATAAAGCATGATAATCATAACATGGAAATATGGAAACAACACTTAACATGGAATTAGCATGAGCCAAGGCTCATTGCACATGAATCATGGCTAAATCCTCATTGCACATGAAGCACGAGTAAACCCTCATGGAACATGAATTATAATGAGTCAAAAATCATTCCACATGACATATCATGATAATATACTTTACCCAATGCATTGGAGTGCTATCAAGGTGCACCCTTCTTAAACATTTCATTTCATGCATAAGTGTGCCACATGAAACATAAAACATTGAATCATTCAACATAATCATTTATTACACGATAAACTAATATGGAATACATACATGAAACTCTTTAAAAAAAAAGTAAATGTGATTATAGGTGAATAACCTTGATAGAGAAATGGGCATGGTATTCACTACATAATGACTTTGGCTTGGAAAAGTGCGGTGCAATTTCGGCAGCATAACAACGTGACATAAGAACTCCTAAAAATGGTTGATGATAGAGAAAGGGGTGTCTTATCATATTTACATGACCTGAAAAGTAAGGGGGTCATATAGATACATGTCCCCAAAAATGTAATGGATTTTAGATTCATGATACAAAAGAATTGCTTGAATGTAAATGGGGAGAGATAAATTCCTTTTGGAATTTCGGCATAGTAACGGGTGTACATGGGAGGAATTTAACAAGAGAGAAAGGGGTATCACATCATTAAAACATAAATATGGAAGTATGGGGGAGGTGTGAAACCATACCCCAACATTTATAATTTATAAAAAAAGGGCATAAAAATATAATGAATATTGGTCAAAAATGAGATAGGAAGAAAAAACCCTTACTTGGAAGTGTGCTTCCAAAGGCTTGAGAGAGGCTTGAGAGAAGAATCTTGGGAGCTTGGGGCACCTTTATAGGATTCTCAGGAGTGGAGGTAAGAGTTTGGATGAACTCCAAAGGCTTTGAGTGAGGAGGAAGTGGGAGCTTGGGTGGGTTTATATAGGAAAGGAGAAGGAATTGTTTATTATTTATGTTTGGGACACCTCACATTAAACTAATCAAAACCACAAACCATCACATGGTTTTTGCCCATGTATTTTTCCAAAGGGGAGTGGAGAAAAATATTTTATATGTCCAAAGTCCTAATTTCTTAAAATAATGGGGTTTCTTATGTGGAGGTGAGTCACGCTCCCAAGGAAAACAATTTAAAAAGACAAAATGTTTAATAAGTCTGGAAGGGTCCACTGAAGCATTGTAAAATAAATCAAACAAACCCAAAATCACATTATTATAATTTTAAAACATATATTGGTGAAACATAAACTTTATAGTATTTTATAAATCACTATTGGGTCATTATGATGTTATAAAACACATTATATATTTAAACAGTATTTAACTTTTACCCAAAAATTTGACTATCTCAAAAAATTATGAAAAATTCACCGTTGGATAATTTTGACATCCTGATTCCAGAAATAATATTCATTTTATCTAAATAATTTTATAAATATGTTAATTTTCAATTTTAAAATAAAAACTAACATTTATAAAAAATTCATGTGTTTGACAAAAATGGACTTCATACCTTAATAAAAATTACAATTGCATTCATAAAATTATATGATCATTTATATTTAATAAAAATTAATTTAATAATAATAATAATAATATTTAATTAAAATATTATTTAATTCAAAAATCCATTAATTCATCAAAATATATTTCTTAGTTGAACATTAACTAAAAATACCATTTGTGCATTAAAACCTATTTACAAGGTAACAATAATAAAATGAAAGTATATTCATTATTATATATAAAAATAATGTACATAACCATAGTACTAGGGTCTTTTTAAATAACCCCTTAAAACACTCACATAAGACTGAAGGGTGAGGTGTGCGATGGTGACAGACTCTTGGGGTGGCTCGAATAATATCGCTCGGGTGGGAATCTCTATCAACTTCCACTTCTCTATTTGGAGGTTCCACTCAAGATTAACGTGTTCAAGCTTAGCTTGAGCTTGGTCAAGAGTAAAGACCAATGATTCCACCTCCTTTCCAAGCTCTGACAAATGGAATTCGTATGGGGCATGTCTACTTGATGAGGCCATCGCTTGCTTTGTCTGAGTAAATTGGATTTGCTAAAGCCTTATATTTATACTAATCATGTGATCACCGTTCAACAACTATATTAGCAATGGTCATAATTCTAAACATAAAACCAAATATTATGACATTTTATATAAAAATTTTATATAAAGAGACATTTAATTAGATCAGAAGGGATTTCCATTAATGAATGTTTGGGTTGTTACATGTTATCTCAAGGTATATCATCAGGGAAGTGAAAAAATGAGTCCATGTTTCGATAACTATAAAGTGTGTCATAAGTGTGGAAAATTGGGGAATTAAAAGCCTCAGTGTGATAGAGACCCACTTGAGTGTTGGGCTTGTGGCAGTATGAGGTATCTTTAGTGTTTCTATAAGACCATTCTACCAGCTTCGAGTGGAAAAGGATCCTCATTAGCTCCACCTTCAGGAGTGATTTCTTTTATAATGTCTAAGGTGGGGATTTGGAATAGCACATGAATATCTAGTCAAGGTGGAGGTCGTGGTCATGGTAGGCAAACCCCTAATCACTAGTAGTTTCAGCAAAGCAGTTATGATCATGATTTTCCATTTTTTTCATAGGTCCATGGATCAGGTTAGCTTCATGCACTATAGCCGATCCCCAAGGATCGGGTTGTGGGACCATCTACAGTACAAGGTATTATTCTAGTAGCCTCCACTATAGTATCTGCTTTTTTATACAGGTTCTTCAAACTCATTTATCTCTGTATCTATTTTGGAAATTCCTGGACTAGAGATGCAGTATTACTATGGTGTAATGACTCTAAATACACCATTAGGGGTACAAACAGAGGGTATGCACCAGTGTAGGGACTATCCCCTTGAGGCAGGTAGTTACCCTTTCTTATGAAACCTCTTCGTTCTCGAGGTGATATGATTAAATTTCCTTCTTAGGATGGAGTAGTTGGTTCACTATCCAGAATTTGTTGAATGATATCATCATAGGGTATATTTTACATCACCATAGGGAATTAGTTATCCACATAAGTGTGAGTGGGATGTCTAGGCTGGTAGAGTGGGGCCAGAGCATCATGTTCTAGGTTTAGTGACCGCATAGATTGCAAATATCTTCATGGAAGATCAGGGTTTACAACAAGTTTATTTCCCTCTAGTAGTGTATCATTTTAGGTATGTCTTTCCCAATGATTTTTATGGATTACCATCTAAGAAAGAGGTAGAGTTTACAATCAATCTTATTCCAAAATTAGATATAGTGTCCATTACTCAGTATAGGATGGCACCTATAGAGCTTCAAGATATCAAGTGGAATTTAAAGGATTTAGAGGCCAAATGTTTTATATGGCTGTATATATCCTCTTGGGGTTCACCCATGCATTTTTCCAATAAGGAAGATGGAACCATTCAATACTGCATGGATTACTGATAGTTAAACCATCTTACAATTAGGAACTGATATCCACTTCCTCAAATAGATGATCTCTTCAACCAGCTCTGAGGAGCAATGGTCTTGTGTAAGAGTTACATGAGATCAGGTTATCATCAGGTATGAGTCAAATCATTATAAAAACCTCATAAAACTTTTCATATAAGTTATAGTCTATATTAGTACCTTGTTATACTGTTTGGTCTTATGAACGTGCCCTATATTTTCAAGGATTTGATTAATAGGGTTTTCAACCCCTATTTGGACTCCTTTTTCATAGTCTTTATGGATGGAATCTTGGTGTATTCTCACACTCATAATGACTATGCCAAACATCTTAAGATCATTTTGAGTACATTTAGAGCGAATCATATTTATGTCAATCTTGTTAAGTGCCACTTTTGGATCGACAAAGATCATGTCTAGGGTATAATAATACAAGAATTAGGATTATCTTTTGACCCTAAAATGGTTAGTGCTTCAGTTTACTTGGATCATCCCAGGAATATGTTTGATATATGATATTTCTTGGGTATGGATAAATATTCTAGGCATTACATATAGAACTTTTCCTACCTTTCTTCACCTCTTACTAGTATTACAAAGAAGGGTGTAAAGTTCTTATGGAAAGAATCATGCGAGAAATCCTTGTAGGAGCTGAAAGGAAGGCTTGTATTAGTACCTATTCTGACTCTTCTGAAGCTAGGTTTAGGTTATATCGTCTTCTATAATGCATCAGGAATATATCAAGGAGTAGTGATGATGCATGAGGAAAAATTCATTACATACAGATATTAGCAGTTGAGGCCTCATGATAGGAATTACCCGACACCTGACCTTGAGCTAGCAGTAGTTGTCCAAGCCATACATTGCTGGAGAGACTATCATTTGGGTGAGTGATTTATGTTGTACAAATTCCACAAGAGCCACAAATATATATTTTTTCAATGTGAATTGAACCTCAGACAATGAATATGGTTCCAATATCTATAATCTGTTGATTTTGAGCTTGCCTATATGCATGGTAATGGCAATTTAGTTGCAGATGTGCTGAGTTGGAATACATAAAAAAAGGCCTTATGAGAAGAAAACAATTAATAGAAGTTAATGGCCATATTTTCTGAGCTACATCAGAAGTTTCATGACAATCAAGAGCAGTCTTACCTATCATCCTTGATAGTCACCAATTACCTCCTTGAGAAGGTGAAGGGTAGATAGTCTTTAGATCCTAAAGGTTTGGTTCTCCGTGAGAGTATACCAAGAGATAACCTACCTCTGGATTTTTCTATAGACATAGACAACATCCTACATCTATGTGGACGTATCTGGGTTCCTAAAGATATGAGAGAAACGTTGATATGTGATTCCCAAACCTCTTAATGGTAAGTTCATCCTTGCATCTCAAAGATGTATCGAGACATGCGATGTCATTATTGGTGTCCTAGGATGAAATTTCAAATAGAAGAATTTATCATGAGGTGTTCCACCTATCAAGAGGTGAAAATGGAGCACCAGAGACATGAAGGCTTGTTACAACCACTTACAGCCCTAGAATAGAAACTACAAGACATTGATATGGATTTAATATTCGACTTATGAAGGTCGTTAAGGGGTACTGATGCCGTATGGGTTGTCATTGACATACTGAAGAAATTAGCCCACTTTATTCATCTTTTTAAGACTTTATCAATTGATGAGGTGGGAAAACTATATTTACATGGAATCATATGGCAACATGGGGTTCCATGTAAAATCATTTCAGATAGGGACACTCATTCTAGAGGATATTCTCTGAGCATGTGTCCTTGATTTGGGTGGTTATTGAGAAAATCATATCCCTCTAATTGATTTCTAATATAATAACATCCTTTAAGATAAAATTCATATGGATCCTTTTGAGGCCTTATATGTTAGTCTATGGAATTCATCCCTATAGTGGCTAGAGGCTGGTGAGGCAGCTCTACTTGGTCCTCATCTCATTTAAGAGATTTCAGAGCAGGTTCAACTAATCAGAAAGTGTATGAATACTAACCAGTCTATGATGAAATATTATTCTGATCACCATAGATGAAATCTAGTGTTTGAGGTTAAGGATTATTTTTTCCTTTAGGTATCACCCAGGATAGGTCATTGATAGTTTCAAAATCCGAGAAAGCTTTTTCCTCGTTAAGTAGTTCTGTTTGAGATCCCAGAGAGCATTGAGCCTGTAGCCTATCAGTTGATACTCCCTCAGAGGTACCATACCAGGAACTAAGTCATAAAATTCCCATAGATTCACCAATATCATGTTGATCCATCATATACCTTTGATCCCGAGTAAGTTGAGTTGGATGCTGATGCTACCTTTGCGGAGTATCCAGTACAAATCATTGACCAAAGAATGAAGGCTCTCCAAGGCTGGTATGTCCCTCTAGTATGGGTACTATAGAAGCATGTATGCATGTAGGATGAGAATTGGGAGTAGGAGGCCGAAATATGTGCCCAATGGAGAAATTTGTTATCAGACCATGATTCTACACACTTGGAAGGTGAACTAGGGGATGAGTTCTTTTAAGGGGGAATATTATAAGAACCCGGGTTTTCACTCAGGTATGGATCCTTTATTTTTTGGGGTCTAATTTCTTATCTGGGACATTTTTTAGATGAATCATTATTTGTTAAAGGTCTCAGGGGTGTTTAGGGCTTGTTTGGATCCCATAACACATCTTTTTGGGAAAACTGTCCAAGTAGCATGGTTAGCACACAATTGGTGAAAAATTTTTCTAACCGTACATATGGTGTTTTCTAGATAGATCCATATCACATAGTTGATGCATGGCCATGTGGCCTAACCATGAATGTTCCCCTTCTAACCCAGTATCCTCATAGTTTGCACATGGTTTTTCAAGATATTGTAAAAACTATGTTGAGGTTATTTTTCTGGGTAATTTTACAAATTTTAACTTAATGATATTTTTAGATCCATCCTTCTTCCCAAATCCAAGTTTATGTGTGATTTAACCCCATGGATCTCATTTGGATATTTTTTAAGGCCAAATTTTGGTATTCAAAGATATCCTTTATCTAGGATCCGATCAGGCTTCCGTTTGTCATGTTGGATGCACAATAGTAAGTACTTGAGTCTATTGAAGCCCTTCCTCTCCTCTCTTGATCTCGACCTAGATATCATGGTATGAGCATTTTTCTCTTTTTCATAGAACTACTTCGATCTGAGAAAAATCAAAGGGTATTACTAGATGAGGAGAGTCGTACAAGCCTAAGGTGGGTGTCTTGGAACTCATCCCTCAAGTTTGTTGATTTTGGAATTGTCTTGTGGGGCCCAATGATATCATCAGGTGTCATTTATGGAATTTATGTTCCATGCTTATAATTAGTAGAACTATATGGTAATTATCTTTAAAAATATGTGATTAATTGTTGGTTTTTATTCCCCTAACTCCATTCATCCCATGTAGGATGTTATGCCATAATTTGGTTTTTTAGTATTTGAGGTGTTTGAGACACCGTTCAGGTGTGAATTGGATTGACCCTTATAAGGGTAATATTTTCTATATTAAATTTATTGATTTAAATTGTGAATTTCATTATGGAAAGTACCATTTATGTTTTCCACTTGACCCATCTAAGGTATGTTCTTGATAATGATAATTAAATGTGAAATGGAAATTGGCCAGTATACTGAGTATATGACTTGACCATATTAAATGTGAATTATTAATAGTTTTCATATCTTTAGAAACACTTTACAGATTAACGGAAGGTATAAAAAAGAACATTAATTATTTAAAATGCCTTAAATTGGTTAAAATAACAGTTTCATGATATTTGGCATTCTCACACATTGAAAGGCAAGGTTTGAACCAAATGACTTGATTAAAATATAGCAAACTACTTAACCATATAACAATAATTAAAGGAATGGAATGCAATGAATTATATATTACATGAATTAATACTTAAACATTAATGTCTGGAGTCGATCTCACCTTTCATTCTAATCAAATATTTCCATGAGCACTTGGGAACCC
This sequence comes from Viscum album, assembly GCA_963277665.1. Classification (NCBI taxonomy): domain Eukaryota; kingdom Viridiplantae; phylum Streptophyta; class Magnoliopsida; order Santalales; family Viscaceae; genus Viscum; species Viscum album. Next base: position 1,330,093,869 of record OY728159.1, read on the forward strand.
CATTCCAATTTAAGGATTCTATTTTCTTAGTTTGAGATCCACCTAGATCCCGATACTTGTCTTTTCTCTGGAGGCTTGGTATGACACTATAGGATCCCTTCAATATCATCATATGATGCCTTGGATACACTCCTTGGATCTTGCATTGATAAGTAGGTGCAATGGTTACAACCCATAGAGCCTTGTCTCTACTTAGCACTATTTTGTTAGAGTTGGTGTCCTGAGAACCAACTGTTTGTACTTTGATTACATGAATTCACACTTATTATATATTGTTCATTGTTCTGCATGACTATAATATAATAATGTCTTGGAATATTTGTTGCATTAATAAGGTCATGGAAGATCCCCGCTATGATGAGAACCTTTAAATTCTATAACAATATTCTTAAATAAAGTTCTACGGTTGGATGATGTACTATGAAAGGAAACATAGTATACAAATTGTCATGTGCGAGTACTCGTAAGAAGACGAGACTCTCTCTCATGGAGTTCACACTTTCTAATCTCTAATATGGGAGATTATGAGAATAGACCTGCCAGCAATAATTCCGCATGTCTTGGTGTCATTGGAAATTACTATCTATGAGCATGTGTAATAGTCATTAGACTTCAAGATTATCATTAGCTCATGTCATGACTCACACACTTAGATTTACTAATGAGACCCGTTAGGAAGATAGTTGGCGGGAAGTAGGGTACGTTGGGTGCGTCACGAATGACATGTTGTTAATGGATAAGTCGAGGAAGGTTTTGTACCTTCCATATTTATGGAAGTAGATATATCGGGCCCTTTTATTGAAATAGAACTTTCGCCCAAATTCCATGGCCATGGTGTAACAATGAGTTTATTTCTGGAAGTCAAAGAATGACAGATCAAGCATATAGGTTTATGAAACTGCCATGAAACCTTCTTGATGAGATATTGAGACAAAGGGATTAAATTTCAAGGTAATCATTTGTATGAGGTGATACATTAATGCGGCATCAACTTATTTCTCTTGGGTGCCTTGACCCATTGCTAGACAGTAATCTTGGACTTTAGGCAAGCCCGCCTAATGCCAATGAGAAAGAGGCCTAGAGGGTCACACACTAAGTGTATCCAAGTATCTCAAGTAGAATAAAGATTATTCCTGTATGTGGTTTAATAATTATTCAAGGAAGCCTAAATCGTTTTAATGTTATAGGAAGAATAAAATGAAAACAAGATAAACACGCCGTGTAAATTGAATATACACGCTGTGTAGTTTTCATTTTTGAAAGGAAATGACAAATGAAAACAAGATATACACGCTGTGTACATTGAATGTACACACCGTGTGTTAATGATTACATGCCATGTGTTTTTTCCAGTTGATATTTTGAGGAAATAATATCATTTTATTAAATGATATTTATTATAATCAGCGTGGGCGCATGTCAAGGAATTAATGATTCAACATGGGGGTTTTCAATAAGAGTTAATGAAATAAATAAAACACGTAACACATTTATTTATTGTCATAAATCTATAACCTCAAACCCGATTTAAAATATACTCACAACCCCAACGATTTTCCTAAGAATAGTTGTGCACAACAATTCTAGAGAATTATCTCAAGGCCAAAATAACTCCTTCATCTAAGAATGCTCTCAAGACCGAGAGAGATCCACCTCTATCTGATCAAGGAGATCTAAGGCATACAAAACAAGAAAAGGATTCTCCATGCTAGAACCTGGTGATTCCTTTGGGGACGTCTAGAGATATGTGGTACACGTGTGGATCACCGTAAGAGGAAGTCTACAATTGGCTTCTGTGACGCAATGACGAATCACATCAGAACGTGATTAGAAATATCAACGAAGAAAGAACACCATAAAAGGTACTCAATTCACACGGCATGGTTTAGAAGACCAGTACCGGTTCTTTGAACCTAAGTACACAGGATTTCCAGGCCAGTTACCACGTAACAAGAAAGTACACGTCATGTTAGATTAATCTACACGTCATGTACTCCAAAATTTCCAATGTACCGAAAATACGCCAAAACCCCCGACATGTACTTTGGATAAAGGGTGAAAACAAACAAACACCATATAATATATCCTACATGCCATGTACTTTCCACAAATGTAATTTCACTAGGTTTCCTCCAAAAGTACAAAGGCATCATACAAGGAATATGGATGAGAAGAATCTCAAGGAAATTCAGAAAGGAATTTAAGATAAATAATTGATTAATTATAAGATCATAATTAATTGAATTCAAGTGTGTAAAATATTTTATAATAGAACAATTAAAATAATTTAAATTCTAAATATGCATAAATTTTGTTTCATTCTATGGATGATCATTTGATTGACCAAAGACCCTTTGTGTGTGTATGGTTTCATTTAAATTTATTTAAATTCGTTGGACTATGACCCTTCTTCCAATAAAATGTAGGGCGTGCGTGCCCATGGTTTCTTTAATGTAAACCCTATGTAATGGAGGATCTCCCCAGTCAGAGGAGATGGTTCAAAACCCGAATATGAGACAAAACTAACCCAAGAATATACAAAGGTGGATAGGTGGGAGCTGCAAAACATTAACCAGCGGTTCGAGGTGTTTTTCCCTAGGTCAGGGTTAGCTTATCAAAACTTCTAGATAAGCTAAACAATAGAATATAATGATCATGCCATATTATTTCTTTTCTATTTAACTGCATGGTTTATTTATTATGTATGTGTTGTCGTGATCACATAATTAATGAAATAAACTAGCATGCAAAGATGGAATAAAATAGAAACCAGACTCTGCGTAAACATTATAAGAACATGGTTAATCACTTAAGCAAGCATCACTTAATATTAAAAAGAATGTGATAATTCAAAAATATTCATAAAGGATTAAAATCCCTCAAATACCATATTAAGTCAGACCAATCTTTCTATTACTTGATTAAGGGAAAGACTCAATAAAACTACGTGTTTAACCGACCCTTGTTAGGACACTTACTTTTATAAAGGAAGATCTTATGAAAGTTTCAAGTTGACATAAACATTTTACGTCAAGAGGAGTAGCCCTTAGTAGACTTGTTGTAAAATGGAGGCAAGTGTTGAGGAAATCCAAGTCAGGATTTTCGGATTGGGGAGTCCACTCAATAGATCAAGGAAATATAAGCTCACAGTTGGCAAAGAACTGCCTACCTAAATACCTTTAAATATCTTGACCAACCCTTTTTGGGGTTAGGAAAAGGGGAATATAGATCCTTTACACTAGAATGTCATGGCAACTAGACATTTTGAGTTTAATGGTGAGGGCCATTGGGACTTGATAAAATAGTGGGAGACTCAATAAAATTTATTATTTATCATAAAATGTAATCATGAAAGTAATGATAAATCTACTCTTTTAATTTGTATAATCAATATGAAAAACATGTCAACCAGATTTTCTCTATGATAAATTCTAGATAAAGACAATATCCTCACCGGCAGTTACTTTCAAGAATGGTTTAGGTTCCTTCGGTTTATCCTACACCATGAACGAATGTTTTACGTGCTGGAGTCCCCACTTCCGGATTCACCTGCCCAAGGGGTGAGTGATGAAGATTTCTTGGTCTATGATCAACATTTGAGAGATGAACTCGATGTTCAATGTTTGATGTTGTCATCAATGTCTAGTGATCTCATGAAGTCTCATGAAGACATGGATGCCTATAGAATGCTCGAGCACCCCCGTGGTCTATATCCGGAGAGATAAAGATAGGAAAGGTTTGAGATCTCCAAGGCTCTATTTCAGAGAAAGCTTGGAGAGGGTTCCCTAGATAGGTCTCTTGTAGTCAAGCTCATTGGATACATTGAGCGCTTTTTGGTTCTAGGGTTTAAAATTCTTGAAGAACTGGGTACCGATCTCATTCTTGCATCACTCCCCCTAGAGCTTCTCCAAAATTGTTTTAAATTACAATATGAACAACATTGAGAAGTCACTATCTAATCTTCTTATACTCATTCACCAAGTGGAGAATGATATGAAGCGTGAAAAGCCTTCTATCCTTATGAAGAATAAAAGGAAAGGGAAGGCGAAGATCTTTAATCCCAAATCTTCTTCAACGCCTTCCAAGAAAAGGAAGATCAAAGGGGAGGCAAGAGAACTAGAGGCTGTTTGTTTCATATATGGCAATAAGGGCCACTGAAAGAAAAACTACACCCAGCTAAGGAAGTAAGGGGAAGCTTCAGGTGCATTTGTTATCAAATTAAATCTATCTATTTCTACCAATTGAGTATTAGATACTTCTTGTGGTGCTCAGATCTGTATCCAAATATAAAAACCAAGTAGATTCAGAAAGATTGACCAAAGTGAGGTGGATCTGTGAGAAGCCAATGGAGCCAGACTCGCTGTTGTATCTTTCGGAGACTACCACCTCACATTGCCTACTGGGATGGTCTTAGTATTAAAAGGAAGTTATTATGTACCCTCAATAATGAAAATCATTATTTAAGTATCCAGATTAGATACTGATGGATCATTCTTAAAGTTTGGAAATGAATTTTTCTACTTTTATAAAGATAGTATTTGTTTTGGTAGGGCACATTTATTTAACGGCCTTTTTGTGTTAGACTACACAAACCAAGTAATGCCAATCGATGAAAAATTTAATTCACATGACTCATACCACACCCAACTTTGAAATCACTGGCTAGGTCATGTCAATGAGAAATGTTTGACAAAATTACATCAAGATGAATATTTAGATTCTTTCAAACTAAAACCACTTGGTGTATGTCATGTGTTTCTATAAGGAAAAATAACCAATGCCCCATTTAGTGGGAAAGGTGAAAGGGCTAAAGAGCTTCTAGAATTAGTTCACAAAGATGTGTTTAGACTATTTCCAGTTGAAGCAAGGGGTGGGTTCTTGTACTTCATAACTTTTACTAATGATTTTAGTAGATATGGATATATTTACATAATGAGGTTTAAGTCAGATTATTTTGATCGGTTCAAAAAATAAAATAATGAAGTTAAGAACCAGATTGGTAAGAAGATTACAAAACTCACCTCAGACAGAGGAAGAGAATATCATAATCAGTACTTCATTGATTTTATACGGGTGTTTGGGATTCTATCTCAACTCACTCCTCCTTACGTGCCTTAGTGGAATGGTGTAAGTGATAGGAGGAAACACACCCTATTGGACATGGTGAGATTAATGATGAGTCATGCAAGTCTTCCATTATCCTTTTGGGGGTACACATTACAAACCGAAACACACATACTAAACCAATTACCAACTAAATCAATAAATGGTATTCCATATGAGTTATGGAGTGTACGTAAAGCCATGTTATTAAATTTACATGTGTGGGGTAGCAAAGAATTTGTTACAGAATCTTCAGGTAACAAACTTGCAACCCGAGCATCGAGACTCATTATTGGATGACAATGATGATCCTCTTGCCTATAAGGAAGTAGTTGAAGGCACAAAATTTTTCAGGTGGCTAGAATCTATGAATTCTGTAATGGATTCCATGTACCAAAACAAAGTTTGGATTTTGGTAGATCCTCAAGTTGATGTAAAGACTGTTGGTAATAAATGGGTATTCAAGAAGAAACTGGACATAGAGGGACAATTCAACACCTATAAGGCATGACTGGTTGCATAAGGTTTTAGACAGCGTCAAGGAATTGACTATGATGAATCCTTTTCACCGGTTGTGATGCAGAAATCTATCACAATCTTATTGGCCATTGTCGCTTACCATGACTATGAAATTTGGAAAATGGATATCAAAACAGTATTCCTTAATGGGAACCACCAGGAAGATGTCTATATGACATAACCTGAAGGGTTTGTGACTCCAAAGGATGCCAACAAGGTATGCAAGTTGCAGAAATCCATTTATGTATTAAAACTAGCAACATGGTCATGGAGCCTTCATTTTGATGAAGCCGTAACTGAATTTGTCTTTGTTAAGAAAGAATGTGAGCTTTATGTCTAAAAAAGGTTTAGAGGAAGTGAAATCATTTTCTTAATAGTATATGTTGATGACATATTACTAATTGGAAACAAAGTACCTGTCTTACAGTCACTTAAGGAATGTTTGGATAAATGCTTCTCTCTGAAAGACTTGGGCGAGGAATCATATATTTTTGGGATCATGATCCACGATGATAGATCCAATAGAATTCTGGGCCTAAGTCAAAGTACATACATTTATAAGATACTGAAGATATTTAGTATGGAACAATCCAAGAGGGGATTATTTCTAGTTTCACATGGAATTCATCTTTCCAAGAAAATGTGTATTCAGACACATGAGGAAAGAAAGAAAATCGAAAGGATCCCTTATGCATTCACGATTGGGTCAGTCATGTATGATATTATATGTACAAGGCTAGATATTGCTTACGCATTAAGTGCTGTAGGAAGATATAAAGCTTATCCAAGAGACCACCATTGGATGGAAATCAAGACTATCCTTAAGTATCATAGGTGTACTAAGGATATGTTCCTAGTTTATGGAGGATATGAGGATTTATTCATCATAGGACATGTAGATTCTAGTTTCCAGACTAATCAAGATGACATGAAGTCATAGACTGGATACATCTTTAGTTTGAATGGAGGTGCAGTGAGCTGGAAGAGCTCAAAGCAAGGTGTGGTCGTAGATTATAGAGAAGAGTCCTAGTATATCGCAGCTTCTAAGGTAGCTAAATAAGAAGTATGGATGCGAAGCTTCATCCAAGAGCTGGATGTAGTACCTAGTAGTATAGACCCTATCACACTCTATTGTGATAATACTACAGTGGTGGCACTTGAAAAAGAGCCAATGTCACATTAGTGGAAAAATAAAATACTTAGGACGTATCATATCTTGAGGGATTTTTCTCAGAGAGGTGAAGTTTTAGTGAGTAATATTTCCACTGAAGACAATGTGGAAAACCCTTGGACTAAAGCCTTGACTCAGCAGAAACATGATCATCATGTGAGGTCTAGCGGACTAAAAGTCATAGGCAGTTGGCTCTAGTCCAAGTGGGAGTTTTTAGTGTTGGTGTCTTGAGAACCAACTGTTTATACTTTGATTACATGAATGTACACTTAATATATATTGTTCATTGTTTTGCATTAATATAATATAATAATGTCCTGGAATATTTGTTGCATTAATAAGGTCATGGAAGATCCCTGCTATGATGAGAACCTTGAAATGCTATAACAATATTCTTAAATAAAGTTCTATGGTTGGATGACGTACTATGACAGGACACATAGTATACAAACCGTCATGTTCAAGTACTCGTAAGAAGATGAGAATCTCTCTCATGGAGTCCGTACTTGGTAATCTCTAAGATTGAGGATTATGAGAACAGACCCACCAGTATTAATTCCGCATGTCTTGGTTTCATCAGAAATTACTATCTATGAGCGTGTGTAATGATCTGTAGACTGGAAGATTATCATTAACTCATGTCATGACTCACACACTTATATTTGCTAACAAAAACTACCATGAAGACTGTTGGTGGGAAGTAGGGTATGTTGGGTGCATCACGAATGACATGTTGTTAATGAATAAGTCTAGGAAGGATTTTTCCCTCCCATATTTATGAAAGTAGATATCTCCAACCCTTTAATTGAAATAGAATTGTCACTCAAATTCCATGGCCATGGTGTAATGACTAGTTTATTTCTAGAAGTCAAAGAATGATAGATCAAGCATATAGGTTTATGACATTGCCATGAAACCTACTTGATGAGATATTTAGAAAAAGGGATTAAATTGCACGGTAAGAGTTCGTATGACGTGATACGTCAATGAGGCATCAACTTCTTTCTATTGGGTGCCATGACCCATTGCTAGACAGTAATCATAGACTTTAGGCAAGCCTTCCTAATGCCAATGAGAAAGAGGCCAAGAGGGTCACACGATAAGTGTATCCAAGTTTCTTAAATAGAATAAAGATTATTCCTGTATGTGGTTTAATAATTATTCAAGGATGCCTAAATCATTTTAATGTTGGAGGACGAATAAAATTAAAATAATATATACATGCCATGTAGTTTTCATTTTGGAAGGGTAATGAAAAATGAAAACAAGATATACACGCCGTATACATTAAATGTACACACCATGTAGTTTTCATGAAAAACCAGTACACGTCATGTATTAATGATTACACGCCATGTGGTTTTTTCAGTCGGGATTTTGAGGAAATAATATGGTTTTATTAAATGGTATTTATTATAATCAGTGTGGGTGCATGTCAAGGAATTAATGATTTGACATAGGGGATTTCAATAAGAGTTAATGAAATAAATAAAACGCGTAATGCATTTATTTATTGTCATAACTCTATAACCTCAAACCTGATTATAAATATCCTCTCAACCCCAATACTTTTCCTAAGAATCGTTGTGCACAAAAATTCTGGAGAATTCTCTCAATGAGGAAATAACTCCTTCCTCCAAGAATGATCTCAAGACCGAGAGAGATCCACCTCTATCGGATCAAGGCGATCTAAGGTAGACAACACAAGCAAAGGATTCTCCATGCTATAACTTGGAGATTCCTTTGGTGACGTCTAGAGATATGTTGTGTAGGTGTGGATCACTGCTAGAGGAAGTCTACACATGGCTTCTGCGACACAACGATGAATCCCATCGGAATGTGATCAGAAATATCAACAAAGAAAGAAGGCCATAAAAGGTACTTCTTGTCAATTAACTAAACTAATTATAATCAACCTATGATGATCCTTATTTGTGGTTCCGTGACTATTATTATTCATTGTCTATTTTTGTGATTTGATCCATGAAGTTTGGCATTTATCATCGTATTGATCCCGGATTTATCATTTCTAATGACAAAAAGCCAAGTGTGCACATCCACCCACGAGCTTCTGCTGCACTCGGAACCTTCACATTTTACTTTGGATGATCACCTTGAATTAATTAGGCATATTATTGTATAATTACTTGGAATATGCTCCTTGGATTACACTCTTACCCTTTCCAGGATAAAAATATTATTGAGTTGGTGACCCTTGCTTTCTATGTCACCATAGTTATTACCTTGGGACTTCACTATTAAATATCATTATAGGTTTCCTTGTTACAACATGGAACCTTTTAAATTTCTATCATGTGACTTATTTTTAAACTTGTAATAATCAAATAATAAATTATTTACATGTTCAAACACCATCTGAGGGCTGAAGTAGGTACTTGGATATTTACTTACACTATACTACTTTACTTTATATATGAATTCATGAGAAATGTTACATTTCCATTACAAGGGACATATGTTATAGACACTGTTGGTGGTGGCCTACTATGATTTGTCTCACACCCTCTCAAGGGAACCGTTTGGTACATTGAGTAGATTACATGGTTGTTGTTGTTGACAAAGGGAAGCGTACGACATTAAACACATGATTGCTTGCTATTTAGTACGGATACTGATAGTATAGGACCGAGTTAGAACTCAGAATAATATGGATATTCTTTGATTTCCTTTATAAACTATGGAACATGTTATGTCTGTTTTTGTGTATCCATGTTTTCTAGTTTTTTGGTGGCATTACATATCATCATTTGTTGAATTCTATTCCAGTTATTTTAGTTATTGTGTTGGTTGTCTGTATTTTCCACTATGCCTTCTAATTACTTATATTGATTCTACTATTTTTATATTTTTACATTCACCCACTGTAATACAATTTGGTAATGAGGTCATAGTCTCCCCGCAGACACACCCTAGGCGCCTGCTGCAAGTCGGCATCCTCTAGCGTTATGTGAGATGCTCGTGAGGTGATGTTTCCCACCGGGAATGGAGAACCCATTGAGTGGAAAATGGTTCCGGGACGTCAAAACCATACACAAGAACCATTATAAAATTTAATACATAATAGACTACATGATGAAACATATGTTTATTGTGATTTAGGGGTTTTTGTGAATTGATTACATATATTTATAATTCATGAAACCTTTCAATGTTACCACCTAAAAGCACCCTAAACTCTTTAGTGAGTAATATATACTGAGTAAGACTGTTTTAAAAATGGTGCATCTTAGGAATCGTATCCCCAATGTTCATTTCCTTCAACATTTTTAAACACCATAAACTCACAACATAAAATGTCAGGATTTCAACTTCTATTATCTACACAAGACTCTTTCTAACTACACCATAATAATTATTAGATACCATTATGTCAAGTATTTTCCTAGAAATCATTTGGTAGCTAATGTAACAATCTACATTATCCCTTAAAACCACATCTTAAACTCTTTTAGAATAAAATGACATTCAAATTATCATAATTACTTAATATTAAACTTTAAATTTATTTTTTCCGTTTTACCCAAAACACATTTAGGATATTAAGTAAAATTATCATTTGATTTTGGATATAATATAATTTTAAATTTTATCATTACACATCTCTAAGTTTATACATATTTATAGTATCCTCTTAGACGCTATATTATCTTTAAAATATCATTATAATTACAAGACCAACTTTATGTTTAAGAGATAACTCTTATTTATAAATGGTAAGAATATTTTAAAAAAAAGATTTATTCCCATATAATATACGATATTCCCAGTGTTTGGATACTTTTTGTGAAAATAATATTATTCATTAGAATATAAAACTGATTATAGTTGAATATCAATTACTCATATTTTAACAAAATTATAGATAGAAAATTTTATCGCATATAAATTATTTTTTTATCCTTACCTACTTTTAATATCATTTTATTGAATTCGATGAATAATAAACCAAGTTTTAAGCATTCATTATCTCATATTTTTCATAAAATAAATTTGTTAACAAAAAAATATCTTGTTATAAAAAATAAATTAGATAACTATACACATCAATAACATAGATTCAGATAAACATGATAAACTCAGTTACATCCAAATATTTTATATAGAATCATTTTTCTTCAAACAATGAATGAAAACTATAATATATATTAATTAATCCCTTTATTTAAAAATCATTTATATTTACAACACTTTAAAAAAATAAATTTTGTTTCATATACCATTAAAAATTAACTAATTTATTTCAATAACACTGATACATAGAAAGGAAATTCTATAGATTTTCAAAAACCCTTCAGGGATCTTAAATAGTTAAATCATATTTAATGATTACTTATTAATTCCTAATTTTACCTTTAGGTTTTAATAAACTTGATTGGATACTCAAAGAAACAATATTATAATTTATGACCAATATTACTTCATCTAGTTTGAAATTTTACCAACACGAAACTAACAATGTAAAAGTGGATCCTAGATATCAAATTACGAGCCAATATATCTTGAACACTTTAAGAATATTTGGATAAATATTTCTTGAACTCATTCACATTTTTGGAACATTTTCATAAATGACAAAAAGATGATATTATTAAATATAACAATCCTTATAAGAAGCCACTAGTTTCACCATGTCACAAAACACACCCAATCACAGATAACATATGAGTAGAGACTGAAATTCAACTGGACACATTTTGTAAGATTCTTTTAAAACATCATGTGAATGAATTTATAATTCCCATAAGCACATAAATTTATTTTTTGAACTAAATCCACAGTTGGTTACTCAATAATGGGTTACATTAGCACATAGTATATCTATTATGTAATAAATTCTATTAAGTTACCATTTTTATGATTTTTTACATTAATATATTCCTTGTAAATGATAAATGTAAAATTTAATTTTAATAATGGAGATGATTCCATTTACTTATAATAAAATATTTTATTAGATGAGTATCTTGTTTTATAATTATTTAATAAGGAATTTTATTAATGGTTTGCAACTATGATGAATGCTACTTTTAATCTCATCATATCCATTAGTAGGTTAAGATCCTTATTTCATTACTCTTTGTATTATCATAGTGTTTATTATATTACTTAGATAATATGGTTTTGAATCATCCATATCATATGGCATATGACTCATGGATAATCCATCATACAACCCTTGTCTAATCCATTGAGTGGATAAAGCCAGCTCTATACCTCTTGTAGCCCAATCCTATTATGGAATTATAGATAATTGTATACAAAATAAACTGAAAATATCATTCAAAAATGTCTATTAGGGTCATTTAGTCCTTGTATTTCTTACAAAATATAATTAATGGGAACCAGAATTTTTCATTACCTACCTGATTGGATGATTAATGTCTTGAGAAGTGAAACTTTAAATTGAATCTAAAACGTGGTATTTTTAATAGGACTTGATCTCACCATCTTATCTGATGTTATTTTATTGATGTAAAGAATTATAATTATATGAAATGGTCAATATCCATGTGCGTAATCATAGATCTATATATTGTTAAACCCAATTTTTCTAGAACTACGTAATATTTTATATGCTAGTGTGAAGTATTACCCAAAATCTTTTTACCTAGGGATACTATACTCATCATTGATATAAATTATATAATAAATCAAAAACATAATTTATTTAAATCATAATCAAGTTGTTATTTAAATATCAAACCTCAATATAAGAAAAATATAATGTAGAAAAAACTAAATTAGTTAGCATACCTAAAATTTTACTCATTAGATACATGTATGAAAATATTTAAAATAATTTTAACAATTTAAACTAAATCATAAAATAATTCATAATATAAAAATTATATTCAAGAATTATAATGAAATAATTAACATTTTAACTAATTATGAATTCATATATTTAAAATTGTGATAAACAATTATAAAAAATTCATAAAAAAAGTGTAAAAAAATTATAATTTTATCTAACCTTATGGAAATTCGATAATTTTGAATATAAAAAATATATTTACTTCTTAATTAGAACTATTTAGTGTAATTTATTATACAAAATTTCATTTTAGAAATATGATATTATAAATTAATATAAAAATGTTATATTTCAATTATGTTATTTAAACTATTTTCATAATATAAATATCACAAATTTGACATTATTTAAAACATTTAAAAATCAATGATAAAAAATCATTTTCATATAGTTTAAATAACTTCTATAAATAAGTCCTTTAATATGAACTATTCAAATTATATATTTTGAATAATTTTTAACATAAATATAGACTCTTTCTATAATATAAACTATTTAAATAATCTAAATATCATATATTTATCATTTTTAAACAATGATTAAATCAATCATCAAAAAATTATTTTGATGTGGTTTAAATAATGTCATCAAATAAGTTCTATAATTTTAAAAATTCAAATAATGAATCATGAAAAGTTTATAACATAAATATTAATCTTTTTAAAATTTTCCATTTTTTAAATTTTAAATCGCTCGATAAATTACCCATATAACATCTATATAAAAATTTTGTTTCTAAATTATAAGGAATTTCCTATAAAATAGATATTAAAATTTATTATTGTGGAGTATTTAGTGATAATTTTTTTTATGGGAATTTAATTTATTAATTTCATAATTTATTATTTTATAACATAAAAAAATTATAAATTTAAAAATATCCCAAATTGTTTTTAATATATCTTATAAATAATTTTTGAAATTATATAATTCAGTTCATAAATGAAGATCAAGTAAAACCATTTTATAATAAAATATTATTTAATGATATACATGGAATCATAAACTATGATTGATAGGCTATGATTCTCATAACTTTTAAGAGATACCATTTGTATTTTACATCTGATAATCATCAAACCAGTTTGAATAATTGGTTTACATAATTTTTTTCCACATTTGTGGAAAATGAATGAACCTTTGGTGTCATAACCCTTACAAATAAATTGTGCAACCCTTACATATAATAAGTATCATCCTTAAAATGAAACCATTTTTAATTATTTGTATCAATATTGCTAAGGTGATATGATGGTCTATTTTGAAACCATTGAAAAATATTATCATTGAATATAGTATCACCCTATCATGCACAATGACTAATAAGAAACCAAGGGATTTTTACTGAATTTCTTTCTATAATAAACTATATTGTGATATGAGACTCAATTAAAAATAATAAATTTCTCTATCAAATTTATTGATAGAGAATATAAAAGGCATTATTATTTCAAAAATAGTTATTTTAATTATTAATTTAGTAATCAAAACGCCTAGCAAGGATCTTCTACCACTTATGTGTTTAAAAGATTCTAACTTTGAAAGTTTAACATAGTGAATGAAATATATAGTCTGAAATCAATGATTAACCATGTTAGATAAAAAAATCAAGCATTCCTTAAAATGATGAAACTTCTGTATGTGTTCCTTACAATGTAGTGCTACTATTGTGATCTTCATATTTGTGTGCTTGATGAAGATCACATGTGATGTAGCCACATGAAATTCCTTTATAAGTATCCAAAGGTTTTACTATATCTCCCAACACTTTAGTGGGATCCTCTAATCTCCCATGACATTCTAGTTCCTCATAAATTATAAGGGTGAAGTAGAGCTAGATGATCAAGGGAGATTCATTCAATTATATTTTGTAGTCCCTCACACACCCATTGAATGGTTTTTTTTCACATTATATAGATCCCATGAAGAATCACCTTTATTGAAAATTCATTAAATCATAATTTAAGAGTCAATAAATGTATTCGAATCTAATGAAATCTTTGACCATGAAAACCTCATCCATTTCATAAGACGAGGAACTTTATTTATGGTAACCAATGTAAGATTAATTGAATGATAACACTTATTATTTTACAATAACATATTATCATTTATAATATGTTATGAGATACAAATTTTCAATTTCATATGATATTCCTTTAGTTTATTTGTGTAATACCATATTACTTTCACAAATAGTAAAAAATGATATGAAAAAAATACACATATGGGTAAATGGATTTATAGAATATCTCCCTAATATATATTATGAAACATAAAATAAGCCAAAAAACGTGAAAAACCAACATCATTAAGTAAACATAAACAAAAACATATTCCCACATGTAGGATAAACCAAATGTTTCCTAGTGAACCAAAAATTAGGTCTACATACTAATATATTCCATGATAAACACTTGGTAAAACACCAATTCACTATTACTACATGAATTCTAGAAATATTAGAAGATTCCATCCATTATTTGGAATCTATTATTGATTAAATAAAATTCTTGGGCCCTTCCATTTACTATAGTTGTTAATAAACATGCATGAAAACATCCCAAGAGGTGGTTTGTGAACTCAAAATAATATAAATTAAACAACTGGTAAGTAATTGATAAATGTTTCATGATTTCTATTTAATTCTTTTACTCAAATCAATTATAGGTAATATAATAATTTAACTAATATGGAATAAGGAGAGAAGTGAAACTTGGGAATGTCAACATTTAAACATATAAAATTAAATGAATCCATATATGATTTAAAAAAAACTTTTTTGAAATATTTTTAAAAGGAAAACAAATTGGTTTTAATTTAATTAAATTTACCCTAAATTATTGTCATCCCAAACCTTGATGAGAATTATAAAAAATAATGGGGGTAGATAATAATTTAATCAAAATATAGTTATTAAGGGTGTAAGTATGTAGATCAATCCACTTACAGAATTTCCGGAATAAAATAATATAAAAATAAAACTAAGGCCCAAACCATTAAAAAAATGAATTATAGAATCAACTAATAAAATAAAGGTAATACATTAGATTCATCCAAGACACTATCCCAGAACTACCAAACTAGAAGAAAATTCCAGAAAGAGAATGATGGAATATGAAATAGAGAATTGATAATGGAGATAATACCTAATGTTGTGTGAAATAGAGAAGAGAAGGTAGTTCTATGAGAACTAGGTTAATACCTCACTGGAGAATAGTTTCCATGTCTAAATTTAATTAGTTGGATAATGATTTGATAATGGGAAGCTTACATGGAGAATTTAGGGAAGGGTGATCTTGGGTGATGCTTAAACAATTATAAATGGGGTGAAAATTTTGGGTAAGGTAACTAAATAATATACTTTTATAGTAATCTATCAGTAACTCGATAAATGTTTATTAAGTACTCAATTTCCCAAATAAAACAAACAGTCTTTCTATAGCCCCACTAGGGACCTGGTTCTTTCTACACCTCACCCCTTCCCTATTTTCCATCAAACTCATTCTAAAATCTTATAATACCACCTTTACCTAAATATAATATATAAATAAACTTCTTTGGCATTGGATAGAATAAAATAATCTATCTATAGGGGTTAGGGTATTTATAATCCCTACATTAATATTATATTCCATAAGAATATTTTATCAGCTTCCTGAGAGAATAAATCTATCCATTACGTCCAAATCATATCTTCCCTCTCCCATGTTTTATCTTGGAGCTTCCCAAGATTAGAATTTACCTAAACCAAAAGAATTAACATTCCACTCAACACATTCTTACTTCAGTTAATAATACATATAGAATGATCCACTTTGGACACATTAGCATAAATCTCAATTTTATCATACCATATCACATGTGATGATTTAGTACCATAGTTCGTTATCTGTGGAACATGAAATTTGATTTACATGAAATTAAATTTAGGAGGAATATAATGTTGTTAAGAAATTTCAACCATATGACCAAATATTTTAAAATGTATAATATATATAAATGTTGAATTTTCATGAATATCCACCATCTCTATCCTAACCTCACTAATACCTATATAATTTCATGATTATTTTGATACCCTATACCCACACTCCAAAATTCAATTCCAAAAACATATACATTTCAAAATTTTATTGATACCAGCTATAAAATACTAGATACTGCCACCATTAATGGTAGAATCAATAATTATCATCTCATCTCTTTCATGTAAAGGATAATTTTATATTTAGAGATTTATTGAATCAAGAAACTATATAAATTTATAAATACCATTTTATTTTTATCAATTAAATACATTTTCCAATATATAATAAACTACTTATTCATGAAAAGTCATCAACAAAGCCCAAAAAATTATTTCATACATGTTATCCTTATTGAAATATCATGTCTACTACTTTTATTCATAGACATGGTAAATTTAAATATAGGAAAGTCTATACTTAGACAATTATTTAGTGAATCATATAAATGAAACTATTATGGAATAAACATGGATTAAATATTGTGGCAGGAATAGGTAAACAACATGAATCCATGATCAACTTGAAAACTAAGAGCATTATATATACATGAAAATAAATTAAAAACATGGATTACAATAATAAAGATCTCATACTTGTTGAATGCATAATTATGAACACTAAAACCCATATTTCACATCCATGTGCCAAGATAATTTACATGTTTTCGAGACCATAGTTAATAAATCCTACTATTAAGGCCCTATTCTAAGACACAATCTTGATATGCCTAGATGAATACAAAAAAATTCTAACTTTTTTCCATATGATACATATCTATGCATCAAGAGGATATATAATACTAGTCCCCACCAATCACTTGATTATGTAATTTACATTCTCTATGAGAGTCGTCATGATTTTTTCTTACCAAACCCTAATGATCCTCTTATTGAAAAATAATGGTTATTTTATGATGTAGAATACAGAATATCAATAAATTTTCAACATAAATTAGAATTATATAATAATACATACAGTCAATACTCATACCTATTTTATGAAAATGGATAATATGATCATAATCCATCTTGAGAGAGAAGGTCGATAATCAAACAATAGTTAGACAACTTTCTAATAATCAACATTATTTGATTAAAAATAAATGATATGCTAATAATTTTTTTCCATTTAAATATATTAAAATTGTTTCTAAGTAATCATAAACGACTCTTAATTAGTTAAATTTATTTGTTCACACATTATAGAGAAATTGGTATATGACTACATCAACAATAGAGTAACATGATTACAATCCATTGACAAAAAGAAGTTTGGCGACAACAAAAGGATAGGACCTATGAAGTATAGAATACTAATCAAAGAATTTCTATGGTAAGGATGTTTATACCTAGAGAAAATGAGATAATACCATATAATATGATAAAATGGTCGAATTTTCCATTCATATAAGTTCAAGAGAATGATCATAACTTAATGAAGAATGTTTAGATACAAAAAATTATCACTACAAGCAAAAAAATAGAATCAATAACCAAATGAATAAGGGAACATGATTAATCTAGTAAATACCATTAAATATGAGGAGTATGATAAGAACATATCAATTTTTATTAAATAAACCATACAAAGGAAACATGTTTCACAAAATGTATTAATTCACAAAGAATCATAATTAACACTAAGAAAACCCTTACGACTTGAGTAACACTTCCATCAAAACCCCTTGAAAGATAGGGTTAGTAATTGAACTTTAAAAACCACAATTAAAAGAAAATTAAAGATATTATATCTCAAAAATGATATATATACACCAGAAAAATTAAATTAGGTGCGTAATACGAATCAAGTATCAATAGAGTAATTTGAGACAAAAAACCTATACTACTTTGGTAACATTTGGATCACAATCACATACAACCGTTGAATGATTAGAACCAAAATACCATGATATAATAAAAATGAAGTGGGGAATTTAATAACATTAAAGAAATGATAATCATGATATAAAAATTATAATTGGGTGGTAAGTACACCAATTTTTTTAATTATTTTGTATAACATAAAAATGTATAAATAATATAAAACTAAGACGCAAACCCTTAACTAATGTCTTAAATTACACAAAGATCAATTAGACTCATGTATCATAATCATAGTTATCATAATTACTTTATTAATAACATTAATCATACTTATTTTCTTTAATACACTCCATAAATATTCACTGTCGATACGATTTCTTCTGATTTTTGACATCGTGTGTTTATATTTTTGATCCTTTGTACTAGCTTTATAATATCAACATTCATGTTAATTTTTATTTAATATTTAATCAATACTAGGTCACTAAAACTAATTTTATGGATTAATTATAATTTTTAATGATGTTTAAAATTATATTCATGGTCATTTTATTCTTTATTCATGAAGATGAAATTGACAATAAACATGTTTCTATGATTCTTTACCATCAAAGGGTTTTTAATTAATTATTGAATTAAATATTGATATAGCAATAAAAACCAGATCTATAGAATTATTTAATCATTTATATCATATTATACTAGTAAATAATTTCTCATATTCATCAATGATAAAAATTTATAGGATTGTTCAAGTAAGTGGTAAACCTAACCCAAACATGAAGATACCTATATTTAATAAACGTCCATGAAGTGGTTTTCATATAATATAATTATACAAGAATAATAATTATAATATTTAGTGTTTATTGGTGTATAATATCATAACTAGAAGGAATTATAATAACATTTCATGGTTATAGAATCATTTCATAATTTGAAAAAAATATTATCCTCTTAGAATGATTAATTTAAATGATTAAATTAAAGATGATCATTTATTGCTCATATTATTAATGAGATATAAAAATTTTTATTCTAAAATCCAAATTATTTCATTAAAATAATTTTTATCCTTTAATACCATCTATTTATCTAACCTTTTTTGTGGTAATGGAAAACAAAACACGTTACATCGTTGAGGTGGTAGTATGTAAAAATATTGAATGACAATTTTTTTTCTTAATAAATGATGTATATGAATAAAAATGATAATAAACATAATATAATATAATTAATGTTAAAAAATACTAATACCATTATATTTTTGTCATTATAAAAATTTTAAATGAATAAAACTAAATAGAAAAACTAGGTAGTTGATAATACTAAAATTGGGGACTTGCATTTTCCTTAGAAGTATCGATGAATTTAAAGGGATTAACATAATCTTGTCTGAATAGGGGATGATTTATTTTGGAGAGGGTTCCAGGGAGTGTAAAATTTTATAGTTTAATAGAATAATATTAAGGTTAAGGTTGATTTTATGTGATGGAGATGTTTCCATTTTATAAGTTCCCTAAAGTGTAGTTTTCTGAGTAACCCATACAATTTAAAAAATGCATGGTTACAATAATAGTATAAAAAACAAAAAATGTAAAAAATAGTATAGTAAAATACATTTGGTTCAAAAAATAACTCATCAATTCATTTTTAAGATAACATTTATTATTTTGGGGCTTTTATGTTTTATCTTTTCATCTTTTACCCTAATTTATTCTTACCCTAGAAACTAATTTCTAACCTTTGTAATAAATTTTAAATAAAAGTATTATGAATGATTTTTAACTTAATTTAACATTTTAATTTAGATTTATGTATCATTTTATCAAATAAAATTTCTAATGGCGTGAATAGTTAATTTTATAATAAATATACTTAATCATGTAATAATATTTTCTAGATAAATAATGATCCAACGATTTATAATTACGTAATAGATAAAAATATTTTATAAAAATATTTTAATGGAAAAAAAGATTTATTTTTGAAAAAAATAACATATTTTTTTTAATTCAAGGTAAGATGAAACATATTCTCTATTGAACAATTCTTTATACGATGAATACACCAAAAATAATTTTTGTATTAAAGTAACCTTTTAGTTTTCTATAAAAATATATTCCATAGGTATTATAAGTTAAAAGTAAAATATAAAATTAATAAATTCATTCCTTAATTTTATATCTGATTACATTAATTATTTGTAAATATTATAGGTCATACGTACAAAGTGACAAAATCATGGAAATTATAATTTGTTTTGTCAATATTGAATTATATGACTAAAAATAAACCTTTTGGGAAAATGATAAAAAGATTATAATAACAAAATTTTGATGTGATGAATTCAGAAATGGGGTTTATTTTATACTTTTAAAATTCTAAATTTTTTTATTTTAATGGGAAAAAATATAAAGAAAACTGTTCTTATTTAAAAAAACCATATTCTACATTACCTAATATAAACTAATTATCTTCTATTTCTGTTTTTCAATTGATTACCATATTTTTTTAATCAATAATGTTATTAAATTATTTTTAGTCCCTTTTAAATCAGGTTTTGTGTGAATGAAAAAGTATAAAACACATTTAATTATTTAAATATAATTATAATTTTGGGATGTTACAATCTATACCTTCAATTAATTACATCCTCACAATTTATAATTATAAAAAAATAAAAAAATAAATGTCTATCTATAAAGTAGAAAGGGTTTGAGGTAACAACATTACTAACATAGGGAGGTATATAAAACACTCATATAAGAATATCTTAATGTTGAGTTTCTTCCCAACCATTTGAGAAATATACACATAATGGTTTGTTATTAAAGCATATTTTATTTCTCCATGAGTTCATAGTAAGAATTATTTTAATAGATTTTGAGATGATGGTATGAAATACAATTTCTTATTTTGTTAATTAATACAAATAAAAATGTACATAAATAGATATAACACATACATCTGTCTATCATCCACAAAATTTTTTCAACTTCATAGTATAGGTAGGAGGTTAGACCCTTTCTAACCCTTTTTAGAGTAGCCTTTACTTCCACACTAGCCTAAAAACTTTCCAAAATATGCATTTTATATATTATGAGTGAAAAAATAACCACCAATATATTCTGCTTCCTCTAGTACTGTAATGTACCAGAATTTCCATATATTACTTTTAAATATTATATGAATTAAATTTGATACCAGGCACTAAGAAGACATGTGATACTGAGTCCTGGTGTGTGTAGAACAATTACTTGAAAAATATATTAATATTTAACAACATGCATGCGTAGTTTTCCTAGAAAAGTGGAATAATTTATAAATAGATGATCAGATTAGAAATACAATATCCACATTGCATTCAGTGCAGTGACTTTTCCCATGTCGTGATCTTATATTGGACGACATAGGTCGGCTGTGAAAAGTAGTTTCAGGCATTTTTGATGAATAAAAAAATGGAAATATTTATTTTATTTTTTTGTTTCAACAACTTATTGACACAATGATAGTTTTATTTTTAAATAAAATTTTATGCAGGGATCCAGGGTTAGGTTCATAACCCTCGAATTGCATGGAGGCTTTGGAGGGTAAACACTGAAGATTTCTCTCGATGGGTGACAACAGAACTATCAATCAGAGTTCAAAGAACATCAATATTGATGGATCACTCTATTTTCAATCAATCTTGAACAATGAGTGATCTAATTCCAAGGTAGGAGGTGTTATTTTGGACTTCCTTCCCTATTCTTATATTTAACGATGAACGTAGACGAACCAATGAATAGGTTGATCTGCAGGTTGGTCATGCTTTATGGGATGGGTTTTAATTATAGGATTTACGGGGTTTTATTATTGTTTTTATTTCTGATCATTCATATGGGAATGGATTGAGGTCGGAATTAACAACAAATGAGGTTCTTTTCTTCGATTCATTCATTTTTATTTCCCAAGGTATTTCTATGTGTGATCTTAATTCTTCAAATCATTTAGGAGAGATCAATCATTGCGCGTTTGTTTCTTGGAGCTATGATCCCAAATTAAAGATATCCCATTGGGAAGAACTAACAGAGGAGGGATGGTGATAACGGTGGACAAATCGAAGTGATTTCGAAGAACATTGCTTTCAATGTTTTTGCATCATGATGGATTTAAATTGATTTTTGAGCATATTGAAGGCTCAAAACACATCGATTTGATGTTAGGGTCTAGAAAAGACCCTAAATATGTTGTTTCAAGGTAGATAGACCATTGGAATGAGATTTTAATCCTCGAACGAGGCATAGAGATGGAGAACATGAATTTTTGGAAAAACTCGATGAACACAACAAGTATCCTAGGGTTACATGGCCTGTGGACCCCACTGAGTAGATGATAGGGTTTTAAGAAATAGTTAAATATCACAAGACGTGTGACCCTAGTCACATGGTGTGTAGGTACTCCCTAGAGACTTGGTGTGTATCTTGGGAGATACATAGACACATAGTGGAGTACATAGCTTGCCTACACATCTTGTACCCCACCACACAACTTAGCGAAGACCAAGTACATGGCCTACCCCATGTATTTGCACACAGGTAGAGACACATAACCAGAGCACATGGGTGGACCCTGAAAGGAAGGAAATGAAAAGTGTATCATTCTACATGCCTTGTATGCATATTTTAAACAACATGTTCAAAAGACATGAACTATTGTACATGGGTAGTTCCAAGGGTCATGGGACGCAACGTGTGACCCAAATACATGTTGTGTTTGTCATGAACCATCCTCGGGGCCCGGGCCGGGACTACCCAAAGCATGCCTTCCATCGGCTAGGGGCTGGCGACTAGCACCAAAGGCATAAATCCTCATAAAACGGAAGGCATTGCCTTTATAGAAGTAAACAAACACAACAGAGTACGCAACATAAGTAAACACTAAGTAATAATGAATACAAAAGTAAGTGCTGAAATGTAATGGGCCAATATACAAACCCAATTGTAAAGTACAGTACAACTGAAAAGCTAGTACAACTGTAGTAAAGTAAAATAGAAACCACTGAGTCGTCCTTCGAGAATCCCGCCTGAAGGGTGGGTACAGATGGACTCCTCAGCACCTCGGGTCCAGACGTCTGCTCCGTGTATGTGTCACCAAGTGGTCCACATCCAGGTACTGTCCAGCTCTAAAAGCCCCCACCTCTATTAAGGATGTCCGTCATCTGGATCCAACACAACGTAGTACGGGCATATCCCGTGTAGGGGTAAGTATATGATACTCAATAGGGACCCCGAGACCCCCGAAGGTCTCCAGAATCCACGAAGGGTAAACCAAAAAAGGATAGATATAAACAAAAAGTATCAACTATCTCTACTTAGGTATATGCCCATACATATACCTAAGTTAACAATCTCAGTTAAGCTCCAACTCCCGAGCCCGAGCACAACTCATTCCACACAGGAAGTAAAGTCAAACACATCGATGATGAAGTTTGAAAGTCAAGACTCAGCTCACACAGGTAGAAATCTTTCGTATAGAGATAGAGATGATCATATGTAGTCACTGATTCATCATCGCTGATGAACCCATAAAGGATTCTAGTATAGTTTTCGTCACTACCAATCCCACGGAGGATTCCAGTACAGTTGTCGTCGCGGCCGAACCCACATAGGATTCCCACGGAGGATTCTAGTATAGTTGTCGTCGCTGCCGAACCCACGGAGGATTCCAGTACAGTTGTCGTCACTGTCAAACCCACAGAGGATTATAATATAGTTTTCATTGCTGCCGAACCCACGGAGGATTCTAGTACAGTTGTCGTTGCTGCAGAACCCACGGAGGATTCCGATACAGTTGTCGAAGCATTCGCTGCCAGCTCTAGGGTTCCCGCACACAACACGCTCGATTACGGGAGGGTCCTCTCCTCGAGCCAAGGGGTCGATACATCAACTATCATGAATTCCAGATTTTTTGTGTCCCAAAGTTCCGTCTCATCAAAAGGAACCCGAGGTGACAGACAGCGCGTCAATCGGACGCCCGGTCTGAGAGATATAGGCTTTTCTATTCTAGGGGCCCGGTTGGAATTATGCCCATTCCAAACCCGGCCGTTTTTCAAAGTCTTCCAAAAAAAACATAGAGTATAGAAAAAGGACCGCTTCGTCGCGAGGGTCCAGATGCCGCAGACGGCTTGTCGATCGGACGCGCGGTCTTTATGTTATTCACGTTTAAGTGAAAACGGGCCCGACCTGTTATGCCCAGTGGGCTGGTGTGTCGGCCCGACCCGATTCGGTGGGTCCAACCCGGTGAAGCGCACGGTCCGGCCCGAGGGGCGCGGCCCGATCTGACAGAGCAAGGCTCGGCACGGCGCGACCCAGCCCGATGCGGTGCGGCCCAACCCATATGGCCACAGCTCGGCCCGGTTGGCCGAGCGCAGCGGGGGGGGGGGGGGGGGGGGTCTCCCGAACCAACGGCGCTGCCCTTCTGTCCGGCCAGTCCTCCTGGCGTGAGAGGCCCACATGGGCGGGCCGCGGTTCGTTCAGCGCGACGCCCTTCTAGCGTCGCGGGTCTTCCCAGCCCGGCCAGCCACCTGCCGGCCGGTTCGTCCACCGAGCGGCCTGCGGAACGCGGGCCGAGGTCTTCTGCAAAGCAACACCATGGGGTGCCGTGATTCAACCATACCGACCGGCTTTGGCCGGCCGGTTCTTCTTCGGCTGAGTGGCTCGAGGTTGTGGGCCGCGGTTCTTCCGCACGCGGCCAGCGCGCGGCATCCACCTTCGTTCGTCACCGTCTCTTCCAACGTGCCTCTATCGCGAATAAAATTCAGAAAAACATCAGAGGGTCGTCGGCCCATGTTCGTTCGGACCGCGCCCTCTACGTTAGGCGGTATCAATTGGCCGAAGTTATTCCAAATAATTTCAACACAAATGAGATAATTTATTCACTTATAAATTATACGAAACCCCTACCTTAAGATAAGGCTTGTAGTAGTCGGATGTTGCGGAAAACAGCGTTGTGGGGAGAGGCGTCAACTCATTGAAGTCAGGGAAAAAAGAGCCGAGGATGGCGCATCATCGTCATTCCATGCGGGTGGCTCCTTCTCCTTTGGCTTGGACGAAGATCGAAGGAGATGATCTTCGATCTTCGGCGGTTCTTCATCGAAAGAAGAACCCTATTCTTTTATTTCTCAAGAGTTCTCCCCAAAATATTTTCCAACCAAAATAATATTAAGGCCCTCCCATAGTATAACATTGCGATGTATTTTCAAATTAATTTAAAATGTAAATTGAATTTATTAAGTCATTAGAGTCGGCAAAATTAATGGATGAAAGATGGAGAGGCTCTACATTTAAGTGGAAGTCCAAAGGTTTGAAGTGGGTTGTCAAAAATTAAATAAAGGGGAGTGTTAATGGGGAGTTAAAAGAAGATAAAAGGATTGGGGCTCGTGTGGGCCCCACCACACTAATTACTCACATGGGAGGTTATGTGGGTGTGGGACCCACCCCTTAATCCCCATTGTAGGAATTAACCAATATCTTTAAATAAAATTGTGTGCTAAAATTTAGTTATTTTATTCTAAATCCCCTAAAAACTAACTCTCAACCTACATAAAATGAAACTGTGGTAAAGGTCCCCATAATAGAATATCGGAGCTGTGAGTTCATTGGTGTTCTCAGTTTTCAATTCTGAGCACCAGTTCAAAAGATGAAAAAACCCGCACATACGTTTACTGAACATACCCGAACAAAACTTCAGAAATTGATTCCGAGCACACTGGGCCTCGGAATCAAGTATCGTCAGAAATCACAGACTCGTAAAATTCCAAATAATTTAAGAAAAAAATTTCCTTGAAATTTTCGGGTCTTTACATTAACCCTACCTGAGGGATTTACGTCCCCATAATTCTATAACACACACTAGGGAAACAAATCGGGGTACTAAGCATGCATCTGAGCCTCCTGATCCCATGTGATCTCCTGGAGGTTACCGTGCTGCCAGCGAATGCGAACCAGAGGAATCGAATATCCACGTAGGACCTGATCCTGTCGATCCTCAATCTCCACCGGTACCTCCATGAATGTCGCCCCATCATCGATGTCCAGCTTCCCGTGGTCAATGATGTGGGACATGTCATACACGTATCTCCTCAGCTGAGATACGTGGAAGACGTCATGCATCTGGTGCAACTGAGGTGGAAGGGCCAGGCGGTAAGCCACCCCGCCTGCTCTACTGAGGACCTAGAAAGGTCTGATGAAACACGGAGATAACTTGCCGCCCCGGCCAAATCTCCATAGACCTCGTTGAGGTGAGACCCATAGGAAGACTTGATCACCATCCTCGAACTCCAGTGGTCTCCGTCTCCTATCAACATAGGACTTATCTCTGCTCTGTGTAGTCTTCATCCGATCCTAGATGATCTGCACCTTCTCCATCGTAGCCTGAACCATCTCTGGTCCTACAAGTGCTAACTCCCCTAGGTCAGTCCAGCACAGAGGTGATCTGCAAGGTCGAATGTACAATGCCTCGTAAGGTTCCATCCCGATGGTGGAGTGGTAGTAGTTGTTGTACAAAAACTCCACCAAGGGGAGATGATCCTCCCTACTGCGACCAAAGTCAATGAAACATGCATGGAGCATGTCCTTGAGGGTCTGAATGGTCCTATCAGTCTGGCCATCCATCTGAGGATGAAAGGCAGTGATCAAGAAAAGATTCATCCCAAAAGCCTCCTGTAATCCCTTCCAAAGCTGAGAAGTGAATCGAGAATCTCGATCAGAAACGATAGACGATGTCACACCATGAAGTCGTATGATCTCTTGAATGTAGAGGCGTCCCAATCTCTCTACCAAGCTCTGCTCTCTAATCGGTAGGAAGTGGACCGACTTGGTGAGTTAGTCAATGATCACCCAAATAGATTCATTCCCTATAGATTTACGTGGAAGCACCATCATTAAATCAATGGATATCCTATCCCACTTCCACTTCGGGACCTCTAAGGGATGAACTAAGCCCTTTGGCACCTGGTGCTCCGCCTGCAATTGTTGAAAAGTTAGGCATCGTGAAATGAACTCTACTACAACCTTCTTCATACCCGGCCACCAGTGCTGTCATCTGAGGTCCTCATATATCTTCACCACTCCTAGATGTACCGCTAGAGGGGAAGTGTGGAACTCACTCATAACCTCCTCCTGTAATGCAACTGGTACCATAGTACATCCCCTGAAAAGGATAACGTGCACCCCTCCTTTAGAAAATCCCTCAGGCACCTACCCTGTGGATATCTGAGCACGTCGCATCTCACAGTAAACGTCCTCATGTTGTGCCTCTCTGACTCGCTGAAGGAGTAGAGGAGTGACTGTGAGTGATTGTAGAAAGGCTACTACATCTATATCCAGAAAGGATATCTGCAACGCGGCTAGATGCTCCGTCGCCTCTCTTAGTAGATGAATGATCGATCTCCTACTGAGAGCATCAACTACAATTTTCCCCTTCCTAGGAGTATAGACTATCACAAAGTCATAGTCCAAGAGAAACTCGAGCCATCACCGCTATCTCATGTTCAGGTCCTTCTGCGAGAAGATGTACCTGAGACTCTCGTGGTCAAAATAGACTGTAAAGCGCTCTCCCATCAGATAGTGCCGCCACATCTTCAGGGTGAAGGCCACTGCTGCTAACTCCAGGTCATGGGTAGTGTAGTTATGCTCATTCTGCCTCAACTTCCATGAACCATAAGTGATCACTGTTCTCTCCTACATCAGAACACACCCTAGTCTGGTCCCTAATTCGTCGTAGTAAACTACATACCCTACACCCTCTTCTGGTAGCCTCAAGATGGGAACACTATTCAATCTCTGCCTCAGCTTATGAAAGCTCTGCTGACTTCTATCTGACCACACGAAGGGTTTCCCCTTCTTCATCAAAGCTGAAAGAGGTGCTGTAACTCTGGAAAAGTCTGGCACAATTCTCCAATAGTACCTAGCTAGACCCAGGAAACTTCTCACCTCCGTCACACTCCTGGGTGGCTCCCAAGAAAGTACTACCTCAATCTTCACTGGATCCACTGCAAATCCAGCCTATGAGATGACGTGCCCAAGAAGTGAACCTCTCGAATCCTGAACTGGCACTTTGAGAGATTACCATAAAGCTAGTACTCTCGGAGTGTATCTAGTACAAACCGAAAGTGGTAGGCATGCTCCTCCTTAGTGGTCGAATAAATCAATATGTCGTCGATGAAAACTATGACAAATTGATCGAGGTAAGGATAGAAGATCCTATTCATGAGACTCATGAACACCACTAGAGCATTGGTTACACCGAAGGGCATAACCAAGAACTCGTAGTCGCCATTTCGACACCTGAAGTCCATCTTCTGTACATAGTCATCTCGAGCTCTGAGCTGGTGATAGCTTGACTTGAGGTCTATCTTTGAGAACCAACGTACTCCCTTGAGCTGATCAAAGAGGTCGTCAATCCTCAGGAGTGGGTAATTTGTCTTTATGGTCACCTGATTCAGGCGACGGTAGTCGAAACACAGTCGTAAACACCTATCCGCCTTCTTAGTGAAAAAAATCGAAGAAGCCCAGGGTGAAACTCTGGGTCGGATGAATCTCTTCCCCTATAAGTCTTCCAGCTGTGCCCGTAGCTCACGAAGCTCAGCGGGATCCATCTGATATGCTGGAGTAGATATCAGTGCTCTACCAGGGTACATGTCTATGTATAAGTCTACCTATCTACGAGGAGGTAGTCCTAGAACGTCGTCAGGAATAACATCTTCATATTGATCCACCACAACAAAAAAACTCGGACTCCAAACATCAACCTCTACGAGGATGAGACTAGCCAACTGACGTGTGATCGGCTTCCCTATCCTCCACGAAAGTCCATCCTGGACTGCAAAGGATCCCTTATCGCTGGTGAAGGTGAACTTGCTCCCATCCGTGCGGACACACCACACTTTGCGCCTAATGCAGTCGATCTTAGCATGGACTGTAGACAACCAGTCCATACCAAAGATGATGTTGTATGTCCTCGACGCCGCTACGAGAAGATCCCAGCCGAAGATCTCGCCTCCTAGAGTAATCTCACACTGCTAGAACCAGTGCTTAATTGTCGAGTTTTATCCCTTAGGAGTCTCTAGCCGTAAGGATCGAGCCAACAAATCCATCAGAATCTCCGAGCTCCGAACAAGGGCAGAGAAAATAAAATAATGACTTGCGCTTGTGTATATAAGCAATACAGCAAGGGTGGAGTATACATAGATAGTACCTCAAGCCATCTTAGGTGTGCTGTGGTTGTAGGCCTCGAATGACTGGAGCTGAGCCTACCCCTGTCTTCCAGCTCCCTATGGTTGGGGTGGTCCTCCTGGTGGTGGTGGTGGTAGAGCCTTGAAACATCATCCACCACTCGCTGCTCGTCCAGCTCCTCTGCCTCGTCCGCCTGCTCCCTGCGGACCGCCATGGTCGAACCTCTATGTCTTCCTAGGAGGTCCCTCTATCGTGTGTTACTCATCTACATGGAGATTCAGACAATCTCGAGCCATGTGACCATGCCCACCACATGCATAGCACTGCCTGCTCCTCGTATAGCTAGCTCAGTTTCGGGTGCCCCACATAACCAAACCTATATCCTGAGGTTGCCCACCTGATGGCCTGGTCCACTGGGACCTCTATGACATCTGTCTACTACTAGCTGCAGAAGACTCCACTACGTGTCGCCCTGTGGAGGGTCTCACCACTGGTGACTGGTCAATGAGAAATATCTCCACTATAAGATCTCACTCCATCACCCCCCACCTGGGTCGGGATGCTGAGGGGAATTGTCGAATCTCTGATCTCGTGCTTGAGTCCTTTCTCGATGGTCTGGGCCTGAAGAACGGGTCCCATGCCATATCCATGGAGTAGTGTGAGAGGTCAGTAAACCTCACCGATTACTAATATACTATCATGCTACCCTGCCATAGATGAAGTAACTCCTGGATCCACACCACATGAAGGGTGGTAGGAACAAACTCTGAGCGGAAGATACTCTCGAAGTCTATCCAAAGTAGAGATGTCTCGTCGTGCACCTGGAGCATCAAGCTCCCCCATCTACCTACTACTACGTGTAGGAGACTCGCAACAAGGATCACTATAAGATCAGCTGGTGCCACTACTAATCTAAAAACCCTGACGACAGCCTCCAGCCAATCCTCGGCTGCCTGTGGGTCCGTCTCTCCACGGAACCTGGGCGACCTCTGTCACAGGAACTCATGCAATGCACTCAGGTAGCATGCAATCTTTTCTGCTGTAGCTGGTGGTATCGGTGGCCCAACAGGTAGTGGTACCGCTGGTGCCTCCGTTGTGTTGGGGCCCTGCTCTGAGGCCTTATCGCTTGGTGGGCTACCATCTCGCATGTGACTCGGAACCCTAGCTGGCTGCCTTTATTGGGCCATCCTGAAATGAAACAGGTGCGCCACGGTCAAACATTATACCTACTGAATAGACATAAAGTAATCACAAATAAAACTTCGGAAACACACATGCAATCAGTGATTTCGTGCACCAAGTCGGAAATCAGAGGTCAGGGTCCTGGTGTATGGATACGTCAGCTGCCGCACCAGCACTGGACTCCCTCGACTGATAACCACACTCAATACTCTTAACACTATTGCTACACAGAGAAGAATAATCAGAGTCATGAGTTATTTGGTAGAACTGACTCCTCTGATACCAATTTGTCACAACCCGTCCTCGGGGCCCGTTCCGTGACTACCCCAAGCCCGCCTTCCATAGGCCAGGGGTTGGAAACTAGCACCAAAGGCGTAAATTCTGATAAAAGGGAATCCATTGCATTTATAGAAGTAAACAAACACAATAGAGTAAACAACAGAAGTAAACACTAAGTAATACTGAATACAAAAGTAAGTGCTGAAAAGTAATGGGCCAGTATACAAACCCAATTGTAAAGTACAGTACAACTGAAAAGATTGTACAACTGGAGTAAAGTAAAACAACAACCACTGTGTCTTCCTCCGAGAATCCCACCTGAAGGGTGGGTACATATGGCCTCCTGAACACCTCAGTTCCGGTCGTCTGCTCCATGTACATCTCGCCAAGTGGTCCACCTCCGGGTACCGTCCAGCTCCACAAGCCTCCACCTCGATCAGTGTTGTCCATCGTCTGCATCAAACACACATGCAGCGTGGGCATAGCCTGGGCAGGGGTGAGTATACGATACTCAGTAGGGACCCCGATACCCCCGAAGGTCTTCCGAATCCATGAAGGATAAACCAAAAAAAGGAAAGATACAATCACAAAGTATCGACCAACTCTACTTAGGTATATTCCCATACATATACCTAAGTTAACAATCTTAGTTTGGCTCTAACTCTTGATCCTGAGCACAACTCAGTCCACACAAGAAGTAAATTCAAACATATCGATGATAAAGTTTGAAAGTCAAGACTCAACTCACACAGGTAGACATTTTTCATATTGAGGTAGAGATGATTAGATGTAATCACTGATTCATTGTCTCTACCGAACCAATGGAGGATTCTAGTACAATTTTCATCATTGCTGAACCCACAAAGGATTCCAGTACAATTGTCTTCGCTACCGAACCCACGGAGGATTCTAGTATAGTTGTCGTCACTACCTAACCCACAGAGGATTCTAGTACAGTTGTCGTCGCTTCCGAACCCATTAAGGATTCTAGTATAGTTGTCTTCACTGCCAATCCCACGGAGGATTCTAGTACATTTTTCATCACTGCCAAACCCACGGAGGATTCAAGTTTATTTTTTATCGCTGCCGAACCCACGAAGGATTCCAGTACGGTTGTCGAAGCATTCGCAGCCAGCTCTAGGGTTCCAGCACACAACACGCTCGATTCATGGAGGGTCCACTCCTCGAGCCAAGGGGTCGATACATCAACTATCACGAAGTCCAAATTTGATGTGTCCCGAAGTTCCGGCTCATCAAAAAGAACCCGATGCGATAGACGATGCGTCAATCAGACTCCCAATCTGATAGATATAGGATTTTCCATTCAAGGGGCCCGGTTGGAATTGCGCCCATTCCAAGCCCGGCTATTTTCCAAATTCGTCCAAAAATCACTTAGAGTATCGCAAAATGACCGCTTCATTGTGAGGCTCCCAATTCCACAGACAGCGCGTCGATCAGACGCACGGTTTTTAAGTTATTCACGTTTAAGTAAAAACGGGTCCGGCCTGTTAAGCCCAATGGGCTGGCTGGTCGGACTGGCCCGGTGAAGCGCACAGTCCGGCCCAAGGGGCACGGCCCGGCTAGCTGAGCGTCTCAGCCCTGGTGGCCGAGCGCTGCGGGGGGGGGGGGGGGGGGGGGTCTCCCGAACCAGCGACGTCGCCCTTTTGTCCGGACGGTCCTCCTGGCGTGAGCGGCCCACACAGGCGGGTCGTGGTTCCTTCAGCGCGACACCCTCCTGGCGCGGCGGGTCTTCCCAGCCTGGCCGGCCGCCTGCCGGCCGGTTCGTCCACCGAGCGGCCCGTGAAACGTGGGCCACGATCTTCCGCAGCACGATGCCATGGGGTGCCGCAGTTCCACCAGCTCAGACGGGTTCAGCCGACCTGTTCTTCTTCGGCTGAGCGGCCCATGGTTACGGGATGTGGTTCTTCTGCATGCGGCCGGTGCGCGACTTCCACCTTAGTTCATCGCCGCCTCTTCCAATACACCTCTATCACGAATAAAATTCATAAAAAAATCGGAGGATCATCGGGCCGTGTTCGTTCGGCCCGCGCCCTCCACGTTAGGCGATATCAATTGGCCGAAGTTATTCAAAAGAATTTCAACACAAATTAGAAAATTTATTCACTTCTAAATTATACGATACCCCTACCTTAAGATAAGGTTTGCGGTAGTCGGGCATTGCGGAAAACGATGTCTTGGGGAGACGGAGTCAACTCGTTGACGTCTGGGAAAAAGGATTCGAGGATGGTGCATCATCGACGTTCCTTGCGGGTGGATCCTTCTCATTTGGATTGGCCAAAGATCGAAGGTGATGATCGTCATTCTTCGACAGTTCTTCGTCGAAAGAAGAACCCTATTATTTTATTTCTCAATAGTTCTCCCCAAAATATTTTCCAACCAAAATAATATTAAGGCCCTCCCATAACATAACATTCCTATGTATTTTCAAATTTATTCAAAATGTAAATTTAATTTAATTAAGGCATTAGAGTTGGCAGCATTAATGGATGGATGAAGGAGAGGCTCCAAATTTAAGGGGAATTCCAAAGGTTTAAAGTGGGTTGTCAAAAATTAAATAAAGGGTAGTGTTAATGGGGAGTTAATGGAATATGAAAGGATTAGGGCTCGTGTGGGCCCCACCACACTAATTCCTCACATGAGAGGTTATGTGAGTGTGGGCCCCACCCCTAACTCCACATTGTAGGAATTAACCAACATCTTAAAATAAAATTGTTTTCTATAATTTTATTTATTTTATTCTAAATCCCCTAAAAATTAACTCTCAACCCGCATAAAATGCAACTATGGTAAAGGTCCCCATAAGAAAATACAGGTGCTGCAAGTTCATCGGTGTCCTCAGTTTTCAATTCCAAGCATCGGTTCAAAATATGGAAAAACCCGCAAGTATGTTTACTGAACGTACCTGAAAAAAACTTCAAAAATTGATTATGGGCACACCGGGCCTCAGAATCAAGTGCCGTCAGAAACCGCAGACTCATAAAATTCCAAATAATTTAAGAAAAAAAATTTCTTCAAATTTTGGAGTCTTTACAGTGTTACCATTTCTATGTGTGTTGATTCTATTTTCTTATATATATTGGAAAAGTTTCATTTGGGTTTATTACCTTTATTATCCCCCTGAAGGTAGATACAAATCATTTCTTA
Organism: Viscum album; assembly: GCA_963277665.1. Taxonomy (NCBI): domain Eukaryota; kingdom Viridiplantae; phylum Streptophyta; class Magnoliopsida; order Santalales; family Viscaceae; genus Viscum; species Viscum album. The sequence continues at coordinate 1,330,128,197 of OY728159.1, forward strand.
CTCGTAGGACTCTAATCCCTTCAATAAGAATTTATGGATATAGTTGTGGAATCCCTTAAGATACTCGGAGTTGTATCCACTATAAATTATTCGTTCCCTAGATAGATTCTTTGATATTGACTTGACCCAAATTATAGGGAGGTGATCCTATACTTAGCGGGTTGATCCAGATCGAGTTATTGGTATCACCCCATGGCCCTGGCCATGATCCTTATCTATGTATCGTATATATCTTCAAATCTTTCAATGTATCTATCTCATGATGTTTCCTAAAGAACAATACATCTTAGATGAACATCCCTCATGCTATTAGACTCATGAGTGTGTTCTCTCGGATGAGTGCTTCATGGAATCTTCAAGCTATATTCCTAGTGTGGGGATGCATAGTCCTGAATTACCTCTAAACTGTGTGTCTTGGATTGAGTATATCTGGATATTCTTATATGATCTATAGACATATACTTGTTTAGAGATGACTATAATTTCCTCTTTTTTTTGCTATGTGGTTTTAGGGTGTCCTACTGAGTGTTTTTATACTCACCCCTACACATGATTTTCCCACAAATGTCATGTCTAGTGTAGATGAGTGACCTTTTGATGGAGTCCTATTTGGATAAAGAGAAAGGGTGATTTTTGAGATCAAGCATGCTGAGATGTGTTCCTACGACTAAAAAAATAGTCCCAGTACCTTTTATTATAGGTTAGACTTAAGGTTACATACTTATTTTGGTGGGATTGTATTCGCACCATTTTCATGTTACTTTACATTCTTGGAATACTCTATTTGTTGAGATATAGTGGTATACATTCATTTTTCACTTAGTGGGTTTATGATTTTAGCATTTTTGGGCTTAAATATGGGTGTGTACGTATAAGTACATACATAATGCCTCCCATGTTAGCAATATTCCCACTCGGTGCTAGTCACCAGAACCTAGCCTATTGGAGGAGAGATTGGGGAGTTGGGAAACATGCCCCACTAGGATGGATCATGAAACATACTAGTACCTAATCTACTGACTCCGTGAAGACCATAGGGATGATTGTTGGTTGGGAGTGGATTACCCTCCACATCTGATTCAGGAGGCACTTCATATGCCCAAACATGGAATTCCATTACTTGAATTGTTTCTTTAAAATTATATATGGTGTTGAATATTTTTGTACATCAAATCTAATTATTTAAAGGATCCCTACCATGGGGTCATAGGGTGACCACCCCTTTTCCACATAACTATTGTGTCATGTGGTGTTAGTGGTGGTTGATAGGGTTTTTATTATAATGCCACCATTGTCATGGGTATTTTAACATCTATGACTATAAAAGGTCATTCACATGGTGGTGGTGCATCAATGGATCATGAATAAGATGATACATTATTGTATTCTATCATTTCAGGGATTTTAAGATCTCTCTATAGAAAATTATAGTCATTTTCACCACCCTCATCCATTTTTCAATAATGATGAATTCATGTGTTATCATACTAGGATTCAATTAATATGAAATTTATATTGAAATAGTTAATCAATTACAAGAATCACGTCGATCCCATTTAATAGTAAAAAAAAATTAATATTTCCCCAAACATCAACATGGGATAAAATAATATTTATACTAGTAAATCCCTCCGATAATAAAAGAAATATGTTAGTGAATTAATACTCATTGAAAAATTACTCAATAAACTAAGGTGTCCAGAATAATAATTGATTAATCTATCCACAACTCTTTAGTGGAGGATAAGTGTACATTCATCCCATTATTTTCACATTCACCTCCCAGAAGTGTAGTTAACATATTCTTTCCCTTGTTTCCTTTATCTTATAGGATACTAATTTTTTTCATCAACATTAGCCTTTGGCTTATAGTTAAAACTATAAAACTCAGTGATTATTCTATATAAAACCATATAAAACCTAGGATTCTTGGAGATGGGTTATTGTATAATTATTAAATTAATATGTAAAAAAGAGATTTCAAATTTCCATGAACATTATTAAAATATTCTAAATCCAATAATTATTTAAATTTAAGATAAAAAAACCCAACATATCCTTCCAAAAAATACATTAGTAATTCTTAAAATCATACATTATCAATAACATACCTTTCTAAAGACCTATTTTAATCCCAATACATTATGATACAATAAGATTATATATTATTCTATAAATTATATATATCCATAACTATAAAATGGTATTAAACACTTGTCTATAATATCACACACTTAATCATTATATATCATAATCCAAAAAATGGTGATGAACTTCTCCAAAAATATCAAGAATCAATTATCAAAACCAAGGTTATCAATTACTATCTAACATATCTCTTCAAAATATATCCAAATTTAATTCACATATTATTATGTGTATATTAAAAATAATATTTATTCATACCATAATAATGTGTTCTCCAATAGTTATCCATAAAAATATAACCTCATCATAAAATCACCTTTTGAAGTTATTTATATATTTAGATGTTTCACATAATCCACATAAATTTCAGAATATACTAGAATAACATAAATAGATATCACTCAATAAAGAGAATAGAGAAGAGTTTCAATGTTATTATAATATCAATCTCCATACCTTAGGTAATAATTGAAAACTCTACCTCAAAATTATAATAGGTGTGTCATAAAATTCACAATTATTTTTGTATGTTCCCTTATTTAGTTATAAAATGTATTGTTTTCTAGATACATACCATTCTAGGAATAATTTTTTATCCTTTTACAAAAAAATACTAAAACCAAAATTCTTATGATAATGTCCAAAATATGTTTATAAAAGCATAAATATGAATAGTTATTCCCATGAAAAAATTTTCTTTTAAAATATGAATATTTAAAAAAAGGACTCTTATTTATTCAATCCTTGGTTATACATGGTTCTTTTCTATTAGGTTATCTACACTAATTATTCCAAATCATTATTAGGTATTTGATAATGGTTCATAACTAGAATTTTATTAACCATCACATACCCCCTGGTGTGTGTTTCATAGTGTTTAGTCTTAGTCACACTATTTTTGCATCTCTGCGAGGAGTGAGTCAATGATTAATAAACCATTTTTAGGGTAATTATACCTAGTTGAATCTGTTCCAAAACTATAACCACATTATAGTATATAGAAAAGGATTTAATTTCAATGAAAACCATATATTCAAGACTGTACCCAAACATCAGGTTATCTTCCTATATACAGACCTGTTCTATAGATTTTCACTAATGTTTTCTTACCCTAATCCACAAATAAAACATGATTCATTTCCTTATAATTATTTCATATTCTTATTCAAAAGGTTTATCTAGACTTATAAACTTATGATTAACCATGAAATTATCTTCAAAAAATATCCCAATCTCTGATGTTATGTAACCCTTTACTTTGGTACTAACTATGATTCCCCATACCCACACTCCTAGATCTAGTTCCACAAACACATAATTTAAATACTTTATTTTAAATGAAATATATAATACTAGATATATCAATATATAAATAAAAAATAAAAAATGGTATTTTTAATTTCATACATCTAAAGGATCCTTTTTGGATTAGTGATTTATAGAATTCAGACACAACGTTAACCAAAGACTATAATATTCTTTGTATCAAATGGAAATTTCCCCCCATTATATATTAGACTAATTAATTCATGAAAAGTATTCAAAATTTACCAAAAATTGTTACACACGATTTATCCTTATAAACATATCATGGGTACTCATTTTCTACACAACCTAGTTAAATTAAAAAAATAATATGTGATGATCTCAAATTCATTATAATGGAAACATATAACAAAATTAATGATAGAATAACTATTGTGGAAATATTAAGGTAGGAAAAGGTAAAAAATATGAATCCATAATTTACATGAAAATAGGAGTGTACTATATCCATGAAAAAAACTAAAACCTGGATATTAATAATATTGATTTAATATAGATGTAATGTATAATTACCGGCATAAAAAAACATAAATCAAGGCATTATTCTAAGACACTTTACTTTTAATAATGACCACAATCAAGAAATACTATTGTCATGTCCTAGTTTCAAGACACTATCCTATTATATGAAGAGGCGTACACCCAAAACCAACCTGTTTTGTCTCATGAGAAATTATGATGCATCTAGGGGCTATATAATTTTGGGCCCTACCCATCACTTGATTTTGTAAAATTCATTAACCATACAAGTCAATAATACTTTTAATACCATTACCTAAATAACCACATAAAGAATAAAAACATGGATATTCATATGAAAAAGAGTACAGAATACCAATACACGATCATCCTTCGTTAGTGGTCAATAATGACCCAAACTATAAATAATTTTCCATATTTAAATGAAAGGATAATGTGATAATAAATCATCCCACAAAATAATTTGGATGATAAAACAATACTTATCTAACTTTATAATAATCATACATATTAGAACAAAAATATATGGTATGCCAATTATTTTAACCATGTTAATAGAATAAGTTTTCTTAGGTTAACATAATTCAATATGAATTAGGTAAAATGTTATTTTTACCCCATAAATATTAATAGGTATACAACTGAGTCAATACATAAATAACATGATAATTAGATATGTAGATAATGAAGGTGTAGTATCTAAAAGGATATAATATAATAAGTGAGTAATATTCAATATCGGGATTAGTTGGTAATAACGTATATCCATAGAAAAGAATAATTGATACAAAATAAAAAAATTCATAGAGTAGAATATTCCAAACCATTTTTTTCGAGAGAATGATATGAACTTAATGAATTAAAGTTGAGTTACCAAAAATTCTCACTAATGATGGAAAAAGGAATCAATAGAAAATGGAATATGGGAACATGATTTGGGAATTAAATCCGTTAAAATAAAAGGATAATGAAAAAATATATCCATGGGAAGTGAATATACCATTTTAAGGAATCATGGTTCCCAAAACGTTTAATGTCTCAAAAAATCAAAATTGAGACTAAGAAAACCCTTACAACAAGAGTAACACTTTAATCAAAAACCCTTTAAATAGAGTCTTGTTACTAAACATAAAATACCATGATTAAAAATAATTTAATATATTATATCTAAAATAGGTAGTATATGTACCATACATATGAAATTAGGTGAATAATATTGAACATTTATAAAATATATGTATTGGAGACAAAAACTTTTACTGGTTTGGTAACTTTTGGATTAAAAATCCTTAAAAAATTTTGAAATTTAGAACCTAAATACCATGAAAATGTTAACATAAAATGGGAAATTTAATATATTTAATTATAGTGAATCATGAAATAAATATTACAATGGTGAGATAAGTACACAATAAAAAAGTCAATGTGGTGTATAATAAAAACATGTCTCAATGAAAGGAAATGATAACTGAAACCCTTACCAGATGTCCTTAATTTAATCAATGTACTCTAAATTATAGTATCATAAACATAAAAATATTATTCTGTTAATTCATAACTATATTTATATTAATTTTCATTTATACTCTTAAAAAATAATCATTCTCAACATGAATTCCATTTTTTTCACATCATGTGCCTATAGATTTAATCATTTTTACTAGTTTCATTATAGTAGTGTAAATGTTCTTTATTATTTAAAAATTAATTATTAATAGATCTTTAATAATACAATTAGGTATAATTTAAAATTCTTTATGATGCCTAAAATTTAATTCATGGTCATTTTAGTCTTTTTTTAAATGATGAAATCGAAAAGACATGTTTCCATGATTCTTGACAATCAAAGTATGATTTATCAATTAATGATTTAAATGTTTGTATAAAAATAAAAGAAAAAAGATAAAATCAATTAAATATTTATTACATATTATTTCATTTTATAATTTCTCATAAATTCATCTATCATATTAGTGCATAAGAATGTTCTCTTAGGTGGTTAAACAGACCCAAACATAAACATACCCTGATTTAATGAATGATTATGAGGTGGTTTTATTATAATATAATTATAATATAAGTATAATGATCATATTTATTGAATCCTAGTGTGATATATCATAATTTTAATGATTTAGTATAAGAATAAATTGATATTTAAACAACACACAATTTGAATAAAACATTATCCTCTTAGTATGATTATTTTAAATGATTAAAGTAATGATGACCGTTCTTTGTTCATATAATTAATATGATCTCATTTTTTTCATAAATAAATTAATTATTTTATAAAATTATATTTTATCCACAAATATCATCCATAGATCTATATTTTTTAGGCCATAATGAAAAACAAAACATATTACGCCTTGGAGGCGGTAGTCCATACAACACATGAACAACAATTTTTTTATTCTTAATGGACATGGTATATGAATAAAAATTTATAATAACATAAAAATAATGACATTATATTATATATATGAAACTAATATCATTATATTATTTTGGTTAGAATAAATTTTAAAGAACAATAATATCAATGAAAACTAAGTCGTTAATAATTCTCATGTTGGAGACTTGAATTTTACTTAGAAGTATCCTTGAATTTGAAGGGCCTATATTAACTATGAGTGACAATTTGAATATATTTGTGGGGGTATGGTTCATTTGAGAGTAAAAAAATAACATTTTAAATAATTAATGTGATGGTAAAGTGCATCATCATGTGCTGAATATTTTACTCTTTTATATGTGAAGGATATAGTAGGTTGGTTATAACCCATACATTTTATATAATGCACATTTACTATTCCAATTTCAAAAAAAAAAAGAATTGAAAAAATAGGATTGAAAAATGAGTTTTAGATTAATAAAACCTAATATACTCTATTTTGATAAAAATATGAGTGTTTTAGTGATATATGTATTGAATTTTTAGCTTTTATCTTAGTTTACTTTTAACTTGGTAATTAATTTCCAACCATGATAATTAATTGTAATGAAAATTATTATGATTGAACATTTTACATAATTTGATAAAAAAAATTTAAACTTTATATATAACTTCATCAAATAAAATTTTTAAAGGTGTGAAAATTTTATTCAAAAATTAATACACTCAATTGTGTAAAAACAGTTTTTAAAGAAATAATGATTGTAAACAACACATTTTTTTATTAAACAAAATTATCTATGATACTAATTTTAATGAAATAAATTGATTTAGTTTAGAATAAAATGATATGAGTATTTAAATGTATTAGAAAACATATTCTATAATTAAAATGATATGAGTATTTAAATGTATTAAAATGTGTCATCTTATTTATATATAATTTTTTTTCCATAGGGTTTCAAAGTTAAAATAATATTTGAAAATGAATAATTGTTTCCCTTCAATTCATATTTTATTAATTTAATTGTTTTTAAAGTGTTCTAGGTTAACCTCAAATAGTGAAAAAATCATGGAAATTTTATTTTTCATAAATCCCGTATTTTGGACTAAACACAACCTTTTAAGAAAATTATAAAAAATTAATTTAATGTAAATTATGAAGTTAATTTAAAATGAGGTTTATTTTACCGAATTATTATTTTAAAATTTGAAAATTTATTATTTTATGGGAAACTAACGATATAAATAAAACAACAGTTATTGAATTCACCCTTTTCCAACATTAACTCACATTAACTTTTTTTCATCCAAAGGAATACATTTTTAATCGATATCCATATTAGGTTAATTTATAATGTTATTCTAAAATTTTTAGCCTCATTTATATTGGGATTTGTGTTTTTGAAAAGTTGGGAAATACATTGAATTATTTAATGGTAATTATAATATCTAGATGTTATAATCACACACCTTGTATTTCAAAGTTATCATATGACTCTTCACATCGAGATTTTGGTGACTATTATTGGTTAAAATACACATTCAGATCATCCTTATGCACTCATTCATCTCCTAGATGATGGTAGTCCTAATCCCAAAGGATTCACCTATCATTTTCTAAAAAATATTAGAATAACATTGTATTCCATAAATAGATTTTAATTGTGTCATGTGGTTAGAAGATTGGTATCTACTTTTATAGGTGAATTCCTCCTCAATGAGGGAATTCTCACAAGAGATACCAAAGTCAAAAATAAAATATTAAATAATATCCTCTTGAGTGTGAATTGTTATCTCATATTTTCCATTTACTAGTGGGTGGAAAATTAAATTCAGTTTCACTTGATAACCTAAATCTTACTAACACCATTTCCAAAATAAAGATATGAACCATGGGTTTTAGTTAATGAAATTACCAGAGGGAATACCATAAGGTTTTACATTCCATTAATATAAAGTTCCCCAATACCATCAGCTGAAGAATAATCTTTATTAAAAAAGAGGGTTGTATTTGTTAGATAATACATGAGCACGTATACAATATCATGAACCACGAAGGATGAAGTTCAATGTTTCAGAATTTCCAAGGTTATTTTAATCCATTTCCATACTGTATAAGGGAGTGGATAAATATTACATGTGGGTTTTGAATTCTATACCATTACCTGTTAATATGTAAGGCATCTAGATATGAATCCCACAACATTTTCCTTTAGTCTAGGACACCATACCAATATCCATATTTCTATATAATTGTTTTTTGATCATAGGGTATATTTCTCATTGAAATGAATAATAATAATTCATCACTTACACCATTATATTCATGAAACCTGATAGTTCCCCATGATAATATAAAAGGGAATTAGAATCTAAAAACTATCCCATGAGGATCTACCCACCATGAAACCATTCAAGGATAATAATGTTTTTAGTGAACTATGATTCCCTATTTTGAAATGCCACAAATGATGTAGATTTATGTGGTGTAATTATGCCCTTATATTTTTCAAAATCAAATCTAAGTGGAGTTTTTCCATGAGTGAGAACAACCAACACTATTAATGTTCTTATATCAAAAACTAAGGATATAATTTTTTTATAAGTTTATAAAAAACCACAATTTGATTAATAGGATCATACTAAATGTAAAAATCATATAACTATAGATAATATAACTAGTAATTCATCCTCTGGTTTAGATCATATGGATAAAATATGTACTTGAGGATTTTTTGATTTTTGAAGACCATGAAGTGCATATTGAATTAGTAATTCCTCCCAAAAATTAATTCATGAACCATAACATCTAATTATTGATCATGGATTGGATATATATCTTCACAAGGTAAATATTCTCTAGTGTTATATACCACCACTAGATGTTCCAATAGAAGAATATAATCAAGTTATACTAACAATGCATCCAAGTACACCAGAAATACCTCACTAAGATGAGGTATGATGAGATCTATAGTCTAGAATAAAATTCATCAATTTTTTTGGAAATAAAACTCTCACTAGTGATACTATATTAATTTCTCTCCTTGGTTAGATCTATCATCAGCGTATCTTTTCTGGAGATGTCTTAGATGTAGTGATGATAGTACTCCATGAGTTTGAGGAATCTTCTTGTAAGAATAATTTTAATAGATCCATATATGATATTACTGATTCTACCTTATCGGGATGCACTGAGATTCCATATTCAAAGATGAAAAGTCTAATTAACATAACGTTCAATATCTGAAAGGAGTATCTTAATAACATGAAAAATAACCAGTGCTCTTGTAAGGTTTCCTAGATAATCACAAGAAGCTAAAAATGTACATATTAAGACCTACAATAAAACATGATATTCCATAATGTCCAAAAAGATTAGTCCCAAAATAAATAGAAGATAATATTTTTTATATACATAAACATAATCATTGAATTATAAAACCCAAAATTCACGATCAATTACAAAAGATAACCATACATTATCTAGAATGTATTCTTATGATTCTATTTTCACCTAGTAAAAATCTTGTGGTAAATCAATCAAATATAAATATTAGGGATCCATGTTATCCCATATAACTAATCAAAGAGATAAGTAATTTTTAGGGAAGTGGTTCTTAATCATGAAATTGTTCAATTTTAAATAGTCTCTGGTGATTAATAGGCTCCCATTAGCCTTCTTGAAAAAATAAACTATAACACCAAATGGAAAAAATCTCAACCTAATGAATCCCATAGCATTATGCTGATATAATTTTATTTTTATTTTTCATAATTCCATTAGAAAAATTTTATTTCCGGGGATGGAGATAGGTTCATTTCTAAATAAGAGATCGATGATAGAATCCACATCTCATTAAGATTTTAATAATGAGAAGTTTTTAGAGAGGATATCGAGTTAGAGATCCACTATAAGAGGTTTAAATATGGAATCCTTTAGGTTACACTAACAAAAAAACTAATCTATATATTTACATGGTAATATACACAATTTTACCCAGACTTGTAATCTCTTCACAAGATTAATGTTCCTACACTTCATGAATAATATACTATGTACCACATGAGGATAAGAAAGATATGATTTTGGAAAATAAATCAATAAAAGATCAAGTTTTAGATAATAATTAAATTAATATCTAAATTCTAAAATATTACATATTTATTATGATAAGATTAAAAACCCTATTAAATACAATAAACAAGACTCCTAGAATCTACTGCTTGTCTTTCTCTACTCAGTTCCCTAATAGAGTATCAATTGTTATATAAAAGGATAGATCTTCAACATTATTTCATTAAAATAATATCAATGTTGAAAGAACTAAAGGAGTAAAATTAAACTATATAAAATAAAGAATATCCTAATATAAATGATTCCAAAATAGTATATCTGATTGCAGATAGACATATTCCAGCATCATTGATAGATTAGGTGAAAATATATTCTCTACCTGCAACACCGTATAGACCCTATGGTTAATGTCCTATACTGATTACCAAATAGAATTTAATGAAACCCTAAATAATATGCCTAACTCCCAAATGAGATCGTCAAAATGTTGGAAAGAATCACTCAGTAGACGGATCAACTGATAGAGTATGTGATCCCTAAGTTAGATGACGTTTCCTCTTAAAACTATTTTATTAGATATATTTGATAAAAACTTTGTACATGGATAATCTAATCATGTTGGTGGAACTAATTATAATTATAGGTGAAATATATATTGATGTAGACAAATAATACACACTATTAAATCTACATATAAGGATTTTATTTACATGGAGCTTGCGATGTACTTATACTATAGTTACCCTAGTGAGATACACCATCGCACATCTCATACCATTTACATTTCTAAACACTATGGGTATTATCCCCTATAGTTTTTTGGTAAAATTTCCACCCCCAAATCCTCCTTTAGATGAATTATTAAATAGTACAACCTTCATCCCTAAATCTATGAATGTTGGATGGTTAAAAAGAAATTACAATATCTAAAATAGATGTTTTAAGAACATCTAATAGTTCGTTACCCTATATTCCAAATCACTACTAAAATATGAATCTATGAGAAGTAGAACAATAAAATTGGTGTCATAGTCTATAACTAACATTGATCCCCATTAAATTTTTATGAACACTATCTCCCTAACACGATGTAGGGTATCATGATAAAATATCTATGAGTAAAACTCTTATAGGTTCTTCCCAGTTAGGTAGTAATCATTATTATCTTCCAGAATGACAACAAAACATTAATGGGATGACCTTAATTCATAAAGGTATCAATCTGAACACAATGTCACTCTAGAGACACATTAATTTTAATGTTCCATTTAAGGTAGTTGATTAATCTGTTAACCTCCCAAAAAGACAAATAACCCAGGAAAAAATAATGACTATGAAATTAGAATTATTTTATAGTCTCAAAGGTTTTTGGATTTTTTAATTTATCTTGTTGAATAATATCATAGATTATATTTAAATTTCAATTTAGGACCTGGGGGTCTACAATTGGGTGTCCTATTGGCACATTCTGACTTTCCCTTTCTTGCATAGTAGGAGGTTGCCATTATGGATGTATTGTCTAAAATAATGTATAGGGATATATTTGTTTTTACTAAAATAGATACAACCTAGAAATTCTAAGTTTAAATCAAAAATAGAAATTCTAACCCCATTCCCTCCTCTCTTTCTAATATTTATGAAAAACTATTCTATTTTCAAAATACTTTTCATCCAAATTTTAGTCCAATTGGGCATGATTTAAAAAAAATTTATAGACCTTCAAATCATTCATTAAGAATCATTTTCAAAAAGGGAATAATTAATTGAGTTTAAAATAAAATGAATTAAACTCTAATTGATATAAAATATAATTATAATCCAAAAAACACATTTTCAACACACATTCTTCTAATTATTAATAACAAAAAAATTTTTAAACTACATTTATTTAATATTATCATTTCAGTAAATGTGGGATTCTAATTGATTCCAATTATAACATAATAAATAAGATGAAAGAATATTTGTTTCCATGTATTCCTACTCATGTGAACTAATTGACACCTAATATGATATATGAGACTCGATTATCATGACATAAGAAATAGAAAAGAAAAGATATATAAGAATACTAATGGTAAAATTGGCTTCCATCATAATTATTCTATCCAAACATATTTCTATATAACTTCATCAGCCTTTATGGTTCTATATTATTACACCATATAATTTTATTTTAGTATATTACAATTCTTGAGAGCTTTATCAATAGAAAATATTGAGATTTATGAAAATTACAGTATAATACATAAATATTAATATTTAAATATGATAATTATAAAATAGTTATTAATTTTTTTATGAAAAATAAAAAAAATTATAAAAAATATGCATATATGTTTTTTATAATTTATTAAGTAATATGTAATTTCTCAATTTCTAGTAATGTCCTTTTAGAATTCAAAAATTCATTTCACAAAAAATGGTTTATATTACATTTTTTTCATGAACATAAAAAATAATTTCTACAATTTTTATAAATTTAATTTGATTAAATTAATTTATATTCGTATATAATCATTTCAATATTATCTAATTTTAAGGTTTTTTGATTTTTGTAAAAAATATCAATTTTAAGTGAATAGAGAAAAATAGTAATTTTTTTAAAACTTCCACTTATTTTCATTAAATAGAGTAATTTGAAATCCTTATTATGATAATAATTTAATTATAAATTAACATAGGTTACATTTAGTTAGAAATAATCTAATTAATTAAATTAGAATCAATATTTTACATGATTATTGTATATGTTCATTTTAGAATTAAAAATTATTTTTTTATAAAAACTATTTTTCATCATCTTTTGTGTTTTTTATCTTAATTTAATTTTTACCATGGATATAAATTCAATTTTGATAAATGGAATCCATATTTGGAATCATGATTTATATATTTGGTAAATAGGTCCCATTTATTTGTTGTTATTATGAATAGTAAACAAAATAAATATTTATCACCTTAGTAATGGTGAAACTTGTAAAGAAGGGTTAAAACTACGAGATAAGGCCTTAGATTATAAAAAACACATATTTGAAATTTATTGGATAAGTTTTTTTGATGATAACCAACCATTGTTTTTAAAATATATCAATTTATTTCAACTTTTTTTTGAAAATGATTTTAATACGATTTCAAGCAAAGAATAAAAAATGCCACTCTCTTTTTTTCAATATCTATAATATTTTTTCAAAGGGATTAAAAGTGGTTGGGTTTTGTTATAAATGCATATTTTAAATATAAATTGTATTTATTATCATGTTAACTTATTTTTAATTTGTAATTATGGAATAACTTCCTTCGGTTCTTACACAACATCAATACACTACATGTTAATATAATAGATAAATCAAGAAAATTATTTTTAAAAACATTAAATATAATAAAATTTGGATGAATTATTGTGTTACATGATGTTTTTAGATAACTATAACATATTAGTGATGCGTTATATTCCTATATATTAATTTTATTACCATATCTATAACATTATAGTCATAATAAGTTGGTTTTATGCAAAATGAAATCAATGGGATATTATAATAAATAATATTTTATTTAATGATGTAAAATTCATAAAAATATCAAATTTATCCATGTAAATAGTGTATCGTCATTAATATAATTAATTTTAGTATTATGGTCCCCTTTATGTTTCAAATTAACCTCCCAAATCTCAAATGTGTAAAAAATATTGATAGAATAGTAATTGTTAAAATAATTACCATAAGGTTAAAACTAAAAGAAAAGCATGAAAAAATAACTTAAAATAGAAAAATTTTATTTTATGAAAGGATTTAAAATAAAAAATATACAAGATTCAAAATATCTCAATTTTTTCCACTATAAGATGAAAATTAATTCATATTACTTTAATACTTTAAGTAACTCCATATGTACCCCTCCTATCATTTTAAAAGTACACCTCTAATCCACCATTTATTACACCTTTTATACACAATAGTCATGGGATGTGGTTAAAAAATACCTAAATAATAATCCCATCCCCCACATCCAAGACATAATTCTCCTTCGAAAATACCAAACCAATGTAGAATAATATGTAAGACAAAAACGTTGTCTGAGGAGAAGGTATAAGTCCTAACATATCTATTTTATTTTTTATTTATTATTCTAAATTGATTCATTTTTAACAATGATAATATAATATTATCCTCATATTCCATATACTGAAATTATATTATGATTATTTTAAAACCCATTTTAATCACCTTATTCTATCCAATGTGACAAGGAGACATCTTTAGTGAATATGTGTAGATTACCACCTTAATGAAGTGATATGTTTTATTTTTCATCACTAAATCACAAAAAATGTTATTATATTATGTTTAATTAATATATATTATATCAATGACATAATTATCAAATTTTATAGATAATATGTCATAAAACTTCTTACCTTTCCATCTATTTAAAAATGGTATATTCACCAATTAGTACTTATGAACAACCACCTCCACGATGTGATACAATTAGTTTTTAATATATGTGATCAATGTATGGTTATAAAATATTAATTCATGAATAAAAATGATAATAATTTTATTATTTATATTCTGGAGATTATGCAACAATGTACAGTTTGACCATGGTTAACCATCCCCACCCATTTTAGTCTTATAAGAGTAATGTTCTCAAAGCTTCGATGTGAACTTAATCATTTAGGAAATTAATTATAACATTGATATAAGTTAAATTAATGTAATAATAAAATTTAAAATTATTTTAATTTTTTTTTATAATTAACATACGTTTATTATACATAAAGATAATGAATATACATCACAATTTGTGGTTGAGTAAAAAGACGCATTACCATAAAATCTCATTTTCAATACCTTAATGATCCGTTTTAAAAATATTTTCCTTCATTTAAATATATTTAAAAATATATTAATTAGTGTATTTATGCTGAAATAAATAAATTATAAATTAAATTTTCTTAATCTTTTGACAATATTTCAAAGGTTTTCAAAATAAATCATTTTATATTTTTTAAAAGAAAGATTTTTACTTTTTTAGAAATGAAAAAATAAACGTTCCATTTTAAAATATACAAAACCATTGGAATTCACCACCACTACAATGTTTATTTTATATCTATTTTATATTACATTATTCTATTATTTTTTCAAATAAAACCCCTTATTCACTTTATTATATATATTTTAGTTTAAAAAATTATGTTTAAAAAGAAACTGATATATCAATATCTTAAAATATTTTAATTATTGTTTAAAATGAATATTTTTTATTTTTTTATGATGTAAATTAAATATCTTATTTGTTTAATGTATGTTATTTCCCTTTGAAATTATTTATGCGGAAGGGTGAGCTTAATATTTCTCTCTAATGCATTGGGTAATCATTATTTTTTCTAGATAATTATGTTGGAATTAAATGATTAGGTTAATAAATTTATAAGTGTTACTTTAATGGTTCTTTTATGTTTTATATAAAGATTATGTCCTAAGGAACTTATATTAATTCTCTATACATGATAATAAGCTTTTTTGGAGAAATTTTTATGTCCTATGTTAATCTAATAATCTTTCGTTTAAATGAATTATTTTTCCTTTTAATGTTAGAAAAGAATATTCTAATGAATTTTTTTCTTATGTTATCATTTTTTTCTAAAAACACCTAATGATTAGGATTTCTTAACTTTATTTTTTTTATAAAGTGTTTTATTATATATTTTTGAAAAAAATATATTTCATGTGTAAGTAGATGATTATTTGATCTCCATGGTTATTATGATAATGTAAAAATCTCAAATATGATTTCATTATTTTGAAATAAGCTAAAGGGTTTAAATTTATTTTTTTTATATATCCCTTAATAAGTTTTTATGTAATCATACCAAATTTTCTAAAGATTTCTTATAGGGTTTAAGGATGAGAAAGAATAACAAATTAGTCATGTTGAAATCTGTGAATATTTTTGATCATATGAAAAAAATTATTCTTTTAAAAGTTTTTTATTGTGGGAAAAGGAATATTTAGTTGATGTGTAGAAATTAAAATATATGGGTTAAATATTTATGATTTATGGACTAATTTGAAAAAAAAATTAATCCTTAATGATCCTAGAAATGTAAGAAATATAATTTATGATTTAATAAAAAATATTAGGTACTTCATTAAGGTTGGTTATTTATTAGTTGTATAAATGGAATGGTTCAGATAAATATTGAGATTAAGATTAAAAATATTTCATAAATCCCTTGGAGATGTATGTTTGATAAGGATAAAATTATAATTTATTGGAAAATTAGATATTGTTTGGCTTCCTTGTATTGAAATCCCAATTTTGATATTGGAATATAGATACGACTGTGTATCATATGAACCTAAGGTTAACAAATTTTAAAGCGGAATATTTAGTGTTAACTTGATCATGACTGGATCATGTTGAGTAGGCCAAATAATACACACTTGTCCAGACACTCCTATAGTATAATGCATTGAATAATTCATATTCTTTTCATGAAATACTATAAATTATTATAGGATAAAACCTATAGTAACTTTGTATAATACATAGTGTTAATGGGTAAACATAAATTTTAACATGTTGATAAGTTTAAGGTTTATCATAAGTTTAAAGGTATATATACCACTATTTAGGTTTTATGTGATGTGATTTAAGATGATTAAATGTATTTTTAAAGGCATTTATGTTAATTACACCCTAGGGATTGGTATGTGTTTTAGAAAAAAATGTTATTTGAGGAATAAATCTATTAAATTTTATGGTCATATGTTTAATGGTATTGATAACCATTAGGGATAAGATGGTCTTTGATTTTGAGGTAATTATGGTTAATAGGGATAAAACTGCTATTACATATTGAGAAAATATGATTTATCATACAGATAAAAATGGTATTTAGAAGTGATTTGGGGACAATGTGAGTAATATTTTTTTGGATGAAGTGTTCTATTTTGGTAACATTATATAATTAAAGTAAATGGAAATAATTTTGTCTAAGAAAAGTTTTTATTTTAGGAAAAAGGTTGAATTGTATTTTGGAAGTATATATTATTTACATTTAGAATTATGGTAATTCCGGTTATTTATTGAAATGATTATTATATTTTTCCAATTATATGGATTGGGAATAAATTTTTTTCTTATATGACATTAGGACGAATCAATTTTATTGGGATATTTATTTTATGTTTATCATGGTTGAGTATGTGATCAACACTTTATGAATTTTTTTAAACATAGTCTGGATTATTTTTAAGTATTTTAAGTCTAGTTATTTATAAAATGATTGAATTTTTATATTGGATTTTATTGTTCAGGAATGAGATATTAATGATGAATTTATTTATAAGAAGGTTTATTCATATTTTATTTTATATTACCTTATTATAATAATCCCAGTTTTTGTTTATTTTTAATGAAAGTAGGATTAACTTGTTATCCTTTTGTAGATAATGGGATTAGTTATAAGTTTATTTTAGTGATTTATAAATTATAAATTCAATTTTAATATTCATTTTTTTGGAGTGAGAAATGTTATATAAGTGAAAATTTACCATTCAATAACCAATGGAATTAATTTTCCATATAAAATGGAATGAAATCAAGTTTTAATATTTTTAATTTATTTTCTATATTCATGGTAACATAATCCACTAAATCTAGGAAATTGATCGTGAAATAAAAATTATATAATTTTAACTTAATTTATGATTAATTTATGGAATTTTTTATAGCCTGTTGGTTTAGGTTCTTAAGAACATTAAATTTATCATGATCTCTTCATCTATCACTCCCATCACTTTTTTGAAAATACTTTTAAACTACGTTTGTATAGTTTTAATTACTAATTAGGTTATACTATTTGGAAACCTAGTTATATGTTATTGTAGATGAAATTAATATTTAAATTTCCCTATTTTCAAAAGTTTTTTTTTGAATATACCATTTAACTAGGGGTTTTCTAGAAAAGTTATTTTGAAATGTTAAAACGGTTTTTCCTTTCATGATTGTATGTTTCATTTTACACTCTATTAAATATATTTTTAAAAAAGACTTAAAACCCTTTTTATAAGTTATAAGATAAAATGTGAGGACTCAATTTATTTAATGAGGTAGAATATAACACCCTAAAAATTTAGTTTCAAATAAGACGATGCTCGATAAATTTCTTAACACGCAACCTATAACATTAAAAAAAATTAAATATACTATAAAAATATTAATATATAATTATGATCATTTTAACCTTTAAATTATATTTTTTTATGTATATTAATCTAAACATTATAAAAAAAATATCATAATAGGTTTATAAAATATATTGATCAATTTATATGTAATCACTTATTAGAAAAGTCATTATATTCTTCAAAATATTTTTTTTTGAATTTCACATGTGGAAATTATAATTAATTTATTCCATTTAATGAAATTTTATTCAAAGAAATTATTATAATATTTGAAATCATCATTAAATTATTTTCATAGGGTAGTTTCGTTTCTTTGGATTGAAAATATTTATTTTAAGTGAATAATGGAAAATATAGATTTTTGTGAAATTGTATTATCTTTTCATTAAATTGATCAATTAAAAAGTCCCATTATTCATTGAATTTGATCATAAATTAAATTATAACCCATTTAGTTATGAATAATTAAATTAATTAAATACAAAATTATACTTTATTTTTGAATAGGTGGCTTTCTAGGATTAAAAACACAATTTTCTAAAAAAATAATTTTATTTTGTTATATATTTTTCTCATGAATTTATTTTTAGAACTTCTAGAAAATGAATTTTTAAAACTGGATTCCATATTTGGAATTAGGTGGATAAAATTTGGAATATAGTTCCCTGTTATTTTTTTCCTTATGAAAAGTGACTATAGTAAACATTTTTCACATTGGTAAGTGTAAAATGAATAAATAGAGTTAAAACTTTGATAAAATGATTATGGAACTCCATAATACATGTAATAATAATATTGAATATTTTTTTTGAGAATAAACATCAATTGTTCTAGAATGTGGAAATTATTTGCAAGGACCTGACCTTAAACATAACTTATTCTAGTGAAATTTGACTAGAATTTATTTTCTTTCATTCTAAAAGTTGTTTTAGGTCCATAATTTATCGAATTTGGAAAAAATATTTCATATTATATCCATACATTACAAGTGTATACTTATACTCAGTACCAATTTTTTCCACCAAAGTAATCCCTTTAAAAAAACATGGTCCTTTTCTTATCACATCGTCAATACATTCATAATGAAACATTATTTGTATTTACCAATATTTAATCACCGTGAAATATTTTTTAAAACATTTAAGGAGCACAAAAGATCAGTAAAGGAAATAAATAAAGAAGAAATTAGTCTAGTGAAAACCCATAAACAATTTCCTTAAAATAAAACATACATTTTACCTTGAAATATATATTATCATTTCAAAAAGATAATTATCGTACCTATTTAAAAACAATTATTTCCTTGAAAACTCATAAAAAACATATAATATATAATTAGGTAACTTGGTACATAAATATAATTAATTAGAATAACCATACAGTCAACTTTAATACATACCACTCTTACAAATGGAATATCCATACGACCGACATCCATACATGTCATTCTTACAAATGGAATAACCATACAACAAACTTACATACCTAATACATTGGAGGTTATAATATAACCACCCATCCTTAGTGTATCATGTAACCACCCATAAAACATCAAAGTACCATTACATAAACATAACACATAAAAGATTACAATTTTCAGCATTTCACTTATAAAATTCCATTCTCAATCACAATAAATCCATTCAAGATATTGAAATAATCAATACATTTTCAAAACCATTTTCAACACCAAAATACCCGAAAAATGGAATTAGGGGTTCCTTTTTCTTTTAAAAAACATTATGGCTTATAGAGGAATCCAAATATCAAACAATGGTCATGACGTACGATAAGTTTTTGCTACGATATATGTTAAAAAACAATCATTTTTTCGTTTGTCAAAGCATTCCATACAAAATTTTTTTTTGAAAACATTTGAATGAAATTAAAAATAAAAATAAAATTTTCTTTATAATCATTATATATACATATAAATAAATATGTAAAATAATGTCAAGAATGTTGATATAGAGAAAAATATTTGATAGTTAAATCCTTAAACATTTAAGGTGTCACACACCAATTTAAAAATTTAAATATTAATTTCCAAGAAAGAATACATTTAAAAAAGATTTAAATAATTTTTTTATAATATATAATGATATGAAATTTCATAGTATCCATATATACACCTTATTAATTAATAATGATTAATATCATTAAGAAATGTCTCAATGAAAGGAGATTGAGACGAAATCCCTTACCTCAAGTCTAATTCATAAAATATGTTCTTTGTATTCCTAAATAATAAATTTAAGTTTATTTTCTAATTTATTGATAACATATTTAATATTTTTATTTCCTTTTTTATCTATCATCAGCATATTATAAAAATAATTTAATTATTCAAGTTCACGTCGGATGTTTTGACGATATTCAGTACATGAGTCCAAAATTACTTGGTATGATGTTTATAGCCAAAAGTGGTCATAATACATTATATCAGTAGTAATAATGATGGAATTATAATCACTTTTAAAAATTAATTATACTTTTAAATAAAACCCTTTATGTATGGTTATGAAAAATTAATAACATTATAATCATGGAGACTGTAGGTCGTACGTACATATGAGTAACGTTGCAATTTTTCGTTGATAATTATAGAAAATATTTGATTAATATTTTAGTTTTCCATAATTATTATAAAATCATAATTGTAATACTAATAATTTATATATGATTATAAATATCATACTTGTGTTGGGGTGAAAAAAATGAATCACATCGCTTCGTGGAGTTGATAGTTCATATATATGCGCGAACAATATTATCATTTTTATGTACATACAAGGTAAGAATGTAATTGATATATTAATTTTTTATAATTAAAAATATATAATGATTATCATATATGAAATTAATTGCATTATTATAACTATTATTGAGATATGGTAATGGAAGATAAATTATATAGGTTCGTGGAGTTAATAATCCATATGTATGCATGAAATATTAACTATTTCCCCATTTGAGGGAAATTGAGATGGATTTAGTTGATGATATTAACATAATTACATATAATTATATAGGGTATACTAGATTTATAATATCATCATGGTTAAATATTATTTTATTGAAGTGGAAGAAGAAATAAAATAGAAATTCTTGATTGAAAATGATACATATCGTTTGGACAATCACCTTTGATTAACACCTTAACACCCCAAAAGAGGATGTTATGCCTATCCTAAGGAATAATTAATTTGGGGAGGGATTATCTTAAGGTATTTATATATATAATGGAATATTAAAAATGGTTTTGATGTGCGAAGAAATGATAGGAAGTAGTTCCCTTTTATAAGGGAGGAAAGGGGCACTATTAGAATTTATCACAATATTAAATTAATATAAAATATTTTTCTTTTAAAAATTTTTCAAAAGTGATTTATTTATAATATATTATGATTATGGGTATAAAAATAATCATCCAATTATAATTATACAAGTTTCAAGTATTTTTTAATCCTTATTCTTTTGTTTTAACCCTTTTAACTCTTACTATTTTATCAAGTAATTTGCAATTTGAGGTTCAATTTAATTACCATGACATTCCAAAAGAACCATAAAAGTGCCATTTATGACATTTATAACATATCATAACTACTTTTAAGAATATTATAGTTCTATAAATTTTATTAAATTCAATAATATATTATATATTTTAAAATACCAGTAGTGTCAATTTTGACAGTATTCATTTCTTGACTTTCTAAAAATATCATAAATTCATAATATAGTATAAACAAATATTTTAAAACCTAATTTACATGTTAAAGTCATCCATAAATTTTTGTATGACATAAATTATATAAAAATATATTTATTATAATATTTTTAATATCCTTTATTTGATTCTTCCATTAATGAAGCGATTGTTGCATCATCCTTGTGTAAACATTTAATTAAATTATTTATTTCCTAAAATATATAAATATATTAACATGATGTAGGAAATAATTTTATATTGCTAAATAATATTTATTATCCATGTGATCCCCTTTATTAACCCATATTAATAATACATTACTTGGGAAAAACAAAAGTTTAACAAAAATTACTTTTCCTTAAATATAACATAATAAATGCATTAATGTCATCCATGTGGATCCATGTGAACCTAAAATATACTGTAGTATTATATTTATATTTAAAAAATCATAAAATAAAATTTGGACAACTTTCTGGATAATTATTTATTTTTATTATATATTTTTTACCTTTAATTACCCGATTTACCCTATGTTGTGGTAATAAAAATTATTACAAAAGTTACTATTCATAATGTTAAAAATAAAAGAAACCTATTTACATAATTATTAAATTTTGATTTAAAATACGGGATCCATTTTTTCAAATTGAAAAATAGAGTTTATATATATTAATTGATAATTATTCCTATTGACGGAATAATAAAATGTGTTTTAAAGTAAAATTTTTCAAATGTTCACTAATTTTTTATATAAAATTGAATTTTGAAACTAATTCCAATGATATAAATTATATTAAATGATAAAAAATGATATTTTTATACTATAAAATCTTCTAAAAATATTATTTGACAGTATAAATAAAATTTATGAAAATGTAGTTTTCAATTAAAATCCATTATTGTTTTATTATTCATCAAAAAATGAATCATATCATAAAAATACTGGAAATTTAAACAAAGTAAATTTTTATATACCTATTATAAATAAATAAGTTTATTTTTAAAATATAATTGATAAAATTAATAAAAATAGGATTTAAAACTGGCCCACCCTCAAAATGCGGTAAAACATCCATTTTGAGAAATTATTTTTTTATATGTGAAATTGTATTTATGCTTATATAATGTCTATAAAACAGATAAAATGATTTTTAAGAATTATAATGAATATATAATATTTATATTTAATTCAAAATCCAAAAAGTGTGATTTTTTTATTTATTGGTATAAAACATAATTGTGCACATTTAAGTAGTTTTTCATAAAAACATTTCGTTTTATTTATAAAAGGGGGTTTACATTCATTTTTAATTAATTTTTCAACAAATAATTAATTATATATACATGTATAAACTATATTTAGTTAATATTTTTATTCCAACCATTATAATAGATAGGTTTTAATGGTAGAATTTATATATTAATTAGTTGTTCACTTAAGATTGAAGTGGCGTTTCATGAACGCTATAGAACGTAGTGTTTCCTCTTAAAAACTCAAGATATTACATTCTCCACCCTTTTGTAAATTGAATTTGAAAAATTTGAATTCAAGGTCAGTAAATAAGTCATGAATTTTTTGTAATACATTTATTGTAATCCCACATTGCAAAAATGATTAATAAAACTACCTCATTAAAAGAACCATAGGTAAGTATAAAGAACACATGATATAATAAATACTAGGGTTCCATGTAGGAAAACATGAATATGGAAGAGAAAACTAGGAATTATTTTTTGATATAGAGTGATAGAAAACATTTTGAGGAGGAACTTAACAATAAGAAAACCATAAATTTGTGATTGATTAAATGTTCCTTGATTTCATTGTAGGAAAAATAAACTGAAAACATTTTGGTTTTAAGATAATTTATATATAGTTGAGGAATCTTATTACAACCTCAAATAAGATCATAATGAAATATACATACTTTATAAGTATAGTATTATCCTTTAATAAATAACCACCACAAACACATCTTTTTATCTAAAGGATGAGTATTCTAGTTGAAATTTTCTCACCAAAAGCACTAGAATCAACTTCCCAAGAATGACATAATCAAAAAAAGATTTAATATATATTTATCCTAACTATAGACATTAACTAATATGAAAATGGTTAGTATAATAGAAGTAAATTCCCAAAAAGAATAAAACTTATATGATGAAAAACTAATTCAATATTTAAAATTCAACAATAAGACACAATTTTAAATATAGACAATTCAACTAATAACTTCCCAAAAAAAATATTAGCTAATATTTAAACACAAAATATAGAATAATTGGATCACATAGTATTCTAAGATAAATTTTATCATTTCAAATAAATAAATTACTCTTAAAGTCTCATACCAAAAACTAATTTCATTATTCTAAAATTATCCAAGTTATGTTAATAATTTTCATAAAAAACCTAAATCACCCTTAGTCCATAATAAAATCATAGATTTTCCAAAATATAATTCTACATTTACTTTTCAAAGAAAATCCCACAACATTATATTTACCATAATATTATTGGATTCCTAAAACATGAAACACATTTCAAATTAATTTTAATCATTTAATTAAAAAAACCAATCATAAGTTTATCTATTTGATAAAACCCATGTTACCAAAATAAAATTATGATTCATTAATAAAATATCTTAAGTAAAAAAGAAAAATTCATAATAACTCGAGACTTCACATAGGCGAGTGGTAGGTGAAGCACCCTTATTGGCCTTCGGTTGTGGGTTCGATTTCTATGGCCTTACCAGATGAGACAGGTTGTCTCCCATCCTAGCATTTTTACTTCTTCTATAACTATATAACTATTATAACATTCCTAAAATATGGTAATGTCCTAAAAAACCACCCTTCATTACCTCAAAAAAGAATATCTCCAAATATAACATTAGTCAACTTAAAATTTCATAACCTAAATCCTCAAAAGAATTTCTATGAAATTAAACTTATAATCCCATTACGATATTCATATCTCTTAAGAAGACATCATAATATCTGAATTCTTATAAACCATGCTCTGATACCAACTGTAAGTACTTGACCATAAATATAACTTATTATTGTGGCTTTTGAACATAATTTATTTTATTTTTTTCCCAATGATATTTAAGGTTTATAATTTTAGAAAATTAGGACAAAATCATACATAGTAAACCCATATATTTTAATTAGATACTTATTATTTGTATCAATTTTTCCACCAAATGAATCCATTTTAAAAATAAATTATAGTTTCTTTTCTTGTCATATATTCAATACTGTCCTCATGAAAAATTCTTTTTCCTTACCAATATTTTAGCCCTGTGAAAATCATTTTAAAACTTAGGATGATAAGAAAATATCATTAAGGGACATATATAAAGAAACCATTTGTCCAGTGAAAACCCATGTAACATTTCCTTAAATTAAAACATACCTTTTTACCCGGAAAAGGAGATCATCATTTCAAAAAGATAACGATCTTACCTTTTTAAAATCAATGATTTTCATGAAACCTTATAATAAAACATATAATATATAAGTAGGTAAATTGGGAAATAATTATACTAAAATTTAATTACGATAAATTGACTTCCATACATGTCACTCTTACAAATGGACTATCCATACAATCAACATCAATACATGTCATTCTTCCAAATATAATAACCAAATGGCCAAAATATATACCCAATACATTAGAGGAAATAACGTAACCACCCGTCCTTGGTTTGTCATGTAACCACTCAAAAAATGTCCAAGTACCATTATATAATCATTATACATAAAATATTTCAATTTTCTGCATTTCACTAATAAAATTTCTTTGGAAATCACAAGAAATCTTTTCGAGATATTGAAATAATTAATTTATTTTAAAAACCATTTCAACAAAAAAATACCAAGAAAAAAGGGGTTTTTTTTAATTTTTAAAAAATAATCCTCATTAAGGAATCCAAATCACAAATAATTTACATCGAGGAAGATAATTGTTTTTTCTGTATACGTTAAGAAAACCAATATTTTTGTCGTTTGTCATAACATTATGTATAAAACAGGTAAAAATATTATTTTTTAATTTTTTTTAATGAAAATCAAAATAGACATAAAATTTCCTTTATAATCCTTAGATATCTATATAAATGAATATGTAAAATAATTCCAATAATATTTACATGGAGAAAAATATTTGATAATTAAATCTTTAAACCATCTAGGTGTCTTGTACCACATTGAAAATTAAAATACAATTCTCCATGAAATAATAAATTTAAAAAAATATTAAATAAAATGTGTATATATAAAATATTGATATGAAATTTCATATTATCTATATATATACCTTTTAAAATAATAGAGGTTCATATCATCAAGAAATGCCTCAATGAATGGAGTTTAAGATGAAATCACTTACCTCGAGTCTGATTCATGAAGTACATTCATTATCTTTTGGAATAATAAACATAAGTGATTTATTTACTTTATTTTGGGAAATTATTTATATTTTTTTCCTTTTATATCACTTATCACCATATTATAACAATTACATAATTATTTACTTTCATGTCAGATGTTTTGATGATATTCGGTACATCAATCCAAAATGACTTGTTATGATGTCTATAGAAAAATTAGTAATTAGTCTATCATCTACAAAATAATATTCATGGCATAATAATAACTTTTAAACATTAATTATAATTTTAAATAAATCTATTTTGCTATTATTTTTTAAAAGGAAAAATGTTACAATCATGGTGACTGTAGGCCATATATACACATGAGTAATATACCTATTTTTCATTGATGATTATAAAAGGAAGATGTAATGCCCCAACCCCGGTTACCCAGAGTCGGTGCATTATTACATAATATTGGCATGATCCCAAAAGATAAAGTCTCGAAATACCGATTAGTTTAGTAGCCTTGGAAAAACTAGATATATTCATAAGTCTTTCATTACATCATAAATTGAAGAAAAAAAACTACAACAACGTCCTCTCTTTATATCCCCTCATACTATCCCAATAGGCCATTCATAAAATACTTCTTCACATCCTGGGAAAAATTAAAACATTGAAATGGGTGAGCTTAGATGCTCCGTAAGGATAACAATATAGCGGAAACTTTCGTAAATAAACATAAACATTTAAGGCAATGTATAACTAAAACAAAAGCCTTTTAAACGTGAACTCCAGCATAATATGGAAAAGATAAAATGAAATAATTACATTTACATATTCACATGGATATTATACTAGTTGAATAATCACATGCAATATCAATAACCACTTTCATAATGATGGAATGCATAATGCCAGACTATCATAACCACAAATTCAAGGCTTTGTGCCAAGACTGCAAATAAGATTTTGTCAAGACCTTATTCCAAGACACTAGTTTGTCTCATGTGACCTACTGATGCATCAAAGAGCTATAGCTTGCTCTACCCGTCACTTATTAAGTCCAATGCATTCATAATATGAACATGTTTAAATA
This sequence comes from Viscum album, assembly GCA_963277665.1. Classification (NCBI taxonomy): domain Eukaryota; kingdom Viridiplantae; phylum Streptophyta; class Magnoliopsida; order Santalales; family Viscaceae; genus Viscum; species Viscum album. The sequence continues at coordinate 1,330,156,039 of OY728159.1, forward strand.
TAACATAAACATGCGTATTAAAACTAACATACGAAATTCCAATACTTTCTCCATAAACCATGAATGGTATAAAAATAACACATCCACAGTCAAACATATCACAAAACCATCAATACAATATGGAAGTTTTGTATCATAATAAATCAACTTCAAATAAGCTTAAAATACATCAAAGGATGTTGATATAGATGAAATCAAAACTACTTGAGTGAAATATCTCTTTTTTGAAATAATCTAAAAGTCACATAATTATAAAAGAAAACATTTACTTTGAAAATATTCTTATAAGATTGTAAGGGAAGCTTCAACGATTTTATAATGGCGGAAAATAGCCTCACCTTCCATATAAGTTAAAAATACATTCTTACCTTAATTTTTTCGAAAAGGTTAAAAAGGACCTTGTTTGGAAAATGATGGAAAGATTCCTTTATAATCTTCTTATAAAAAGTCAAACAAGGGTATAAATGACTTTAACCCATATTCTGTAAAATAGTATGAATTTTTTGAAATACATTTTTAAGAAACATGGATGTGGATGATAAAGAGGTCCCAGTAGATAATTACATATAAACAACCTCGGATAATGAAGAGATTGCGAAATAAACCCTTACCTCGTGTCCGACATGAGTTGATCGTTCTTTAATCTTCTTTAAATCGGGTATCTCTCCTTGGTTTGAACCAAAAGGGTTTCTTGAAGAGCTTTATGCCTAATGTAAGGCTTCTAGGAGGAAGAGATGGATATTAGTAGTTTATTTGAGTAGAGGTTGGATGAGCCAAAGGGCTTGAGAAGTGTGAGAGATGGTTAGGAAGTGGGGTCTTTTTATAAGGGAGAGGAGGGGCTCTTTTGGAAATCTTGAAACTATTATTTTATTATAAAATGAAATTCGTTTTATAAAGCACCAAAAATAATTAAAGTTAAGGATAAGGTGTCCCATGTTCGAAATAAAATCATCCAATAGGTATTGGACAATTGTTGGATATTGTTTCAAACTATATCTTCTTATTTAATTAATTTATTCATTAATGATGTAAACACTGCATCATCATTGGGTCATAAATAATTTTATTTATTTGATGTCAAAAAATTATATTAAAATTACCATGTTGTAGGAAATATTTTTATATTTCTAATTAATATTTATAGTCGAAAATATATCTTTTATAACCCATTTTAAAAATTATTTTAGTAAAACAAAACATGTATGTGATATTTTTATTTTTACTTCAAATAAAAGGTATTAATGTCATTCTCTTACCCAAGTGGCTCCATGGGGTCCCACAAATTGACCCATGAATTTTCTTGGTCGGACATGACTCATCTAATAAGGGTAGGGCATGTGTAAAGATATTTTTATATTTTTATAATATCATTTTTAACCTAATTTACCCTAATTACCTTTAATCGCGGTTAACAAAACTCAAAAGGTACTATTCACCAAAAAATTATTTTCATCCAATTGAACCAAATTTTACTTAATAATGAAAACCATGTATGTCTGATTTTTGAAATTCAATTCACAGAAGTGGTAAAGTTTCGTTTAATGAAGAATTCATTTTTTTAACTACCACTCAGTGGTTTCACTATTCATCAAAAAATGATGTTTTTCAGAAAAATACCGAAAATTCACCCTAAGATATATTTGATATTATGAATTAAAAAATGATTTAAATTTTACTAAATTCATAACATAGATGTTTCATTAATTAATTTTATAATTAATTCCCGCTGTCAAAATAAAAAACGTGTTTTTAAGAAACAATATCTATCAAAAGCTTGACAAATGTTTATGTCTAATTTCAAAGTAAAATTAATTCTAATGACCACCATTGGAATAAATGGTAATAATATATTATAATTATACTTTAAAACCACTCAATAATATAATTTATCACTATAATTTATTTAGATTAAAAACTTTGTTTTTAAGTATTTTTTTACTATTCATTGAAAATTGGAAGTTCTTAGAAAAATACGAAAAATTCAACTTAGGCTAATTTCGATATTCCAAATCCAAAAATGAAGTCCATTTTGAAATATAAAATTCATATAATTTCAAAATGTTGGCATTACTATTCATAACGACTACTTTGATTAGTCGTGGTGTATTAGAATCTCAAACTTGCGTACAATGCAAGCTATTACATTTTTGATAGGGAAGCATACCATGGAAGATTGGGGTGTTACATTATTCCCTCCTTAAATAAATTATGTCCTCAAAATTTGAAATTGTTCTTCGAAAATAAAAGGTTTAAAATAGAAAATACCTTTGTGGAAAACCCAAATCGGAAATAAGGTTAGTAAAATTTAGCCTTAATAAGAGGGAAACAGAAATGAAAAAGTCACTACCAAATTATGATATCGATTAAGAGAACATTGGTGACTATTAGAGACACATAATTTGAGGAAAAACATAAATATTTGTAGGGAGTGATTGAGGTAATCAATCACAAACATGAGTAAAATTGAGGGACTCAAAGCCTTCAATCTATAGTGATTTAAAATATCATCATTTCAACAAAACATAAGGTATTAGGATAACAAATTTTTTTTTTAATATCCTTTTACTAAAGTTTAAGAATTAATTTATTCATAGAATAAGAGATAGGTATATATATATACATGACAAGTAGAGTTTCAACCTTCAACTAATTTCTACCACAAACTCATCTTTCACTCAAAAAGATAATAGAAATCAAAAATATTATTTTTATCCTAATCGTACAAGGTTCCAAATATTAACACATACCATTTAGATTAGGAAAACTATTTTTTAATAACTAGGGACTTATTATAGGCTAGTGGTAGGTAATAAAGGCCTGTCGCACTATGGTTGTGAGTTTGATTCCTGTAGCTTTGTCTGACGTGACGGGTTATCCCCCGACCTGCAGGTTTTCCTTTTCCTAAAAATATAGTATTATAATATTCCAAAAATAATCTTCAGAAATATTTTAACCATAAAAAATACTATCCAAAGTTCATCTTAATCCATTCCAACCTTTATAGTTATCCAAAATACCTTTGTCCAAACTTTCTCTAAAAGGTCCTTAAATTCCAAAATCAATTGTAACATCAGATTCTATAAACAAAGTAATGTTTCTCTTATTGTCAAATACTAAAAATATGAGTACCTTCATCATATTAAAACCTTAATGAAAACAAAAAGTAATGCAGTACAATCCTTATATATATCACATTATTCTTATAACCATAATATATTTCTTGAGTCCAAAAACACAAATACCATAATTATTCATCTTCATCTATAGTAACAATATAAACATGGCCTTGATCCCTTGAACTTTTTTGAGGTATGTTTCCTAGGTGCTTAGAGAATTCATTTGCATAATTCCACATTTCTCAACAATTGTAGCATTCAACATTGACAACCTCTTTCTTTCCCTTGAAATCATGAGTCTGGTGACCTTTTTCTCCACATTTGTAACAAACTCCCATTCCTTTTAGGCAAGTACTGGGGTGTTTCATACCACAATTATCACATAATGGAAAATAGTTCGTTTCTTTTTTCCCTTTATCTATCTCTTTCTCCACCGTTCTCTTCTTCTCTTTCTTTACTTTGTTGTCATAAAACTTAGATAATTCTTTTTCTGTCTTGATAACACACGAGATAATATCTTCGTACGATGGGAAGGATTGTGATACTAAAGCTCAATGGAGAAATGGTTTTAACCAATCAAAAAATGATCAATATTACTTCTTGGGTTATGTATATAATCTGCATCATGCCTCACTAACCTTGTGAAGTTAGACTCATACTTTGCAACATTCTCGTCCTACTTTATCCTCAGACTCTGAAATTGTCTTTCCATATCTGCTCGATGGTCACGAGGAAAGTATTTTTCTAAGAAAATATCTTCAAAGTATCTCTATTCCATAATTGATACTTCCTCATATTCCTTTATATTTTGAATCAATGACCATCATTGATCAGCATCTCCAGTGAGGCGGTAAACTGCCATGATAACCTTGTCCCTTTTACTACTCCCCAAGGCATGAAATATTTTCTCTAAGGAATTTATCCATTTCTCAGAAACTAAGGTATTTGTACTCCCATTGAATGTTGGGGGTTGTTACCTCATGAAACGATCTAACATTGATCCTCCACATTTCAGATTAGGGAGCTCCATACGAGTAAGGATATTATTCATAACCTGAGTGAGTTGTCCTAGTATGGTGATGAGCTGATCAGCACCAGTTGTATCTCCATCTCCACTATAACTATCTTGAGCAGGAGGGAAATCCCTACATTGAGTGCGTGCATTGATAGAGTTTACATTCCTTCCACTAGGCGTTATTTCTGAACAATGTCATAAACTAGATTATGTTTATGAATCGAAATACATAATAATAAACTTGAAAAACACATAACATAAATTGAATAGTTTATGGATATAATCCATAACAAAAAAAATGTTTTCTTGGAGGAAGTATATACTCATAAACCTTTCATAATAGTTTGTAAGGAAAATGAGAATTATCTTAAGCATATCCCCCAGGAGTTTCGTAACCAAGAGTGCAGCAAGACCCATTTTTGTGCACCAGTTCTCGTTCGAGTCTAGCTCAAAGCCGTGTTTTCGGATTTTACCCCTAGGTACATCTATGCTAGAGCCGCCTCTACCTGCTTGTATCTAGACAGAGATGTATTGCTCGAAAAATACACAAAATCTATACTTTACCAAAATTCTAGGAAGTTATTCTGTACTAATCCTAAAATTCTATCTTAGGGCTATGTGGTCTAATCAGAGTTTATCTAAATCTAGCTTCCAAGGATAGTACTAAACTACCTCTGATACCAACTGTAACGCCCCGAACCAGGTTACCCAGAGTCGGTGAATTATTACATAATATTGGCATGATCACAAAAGATCAAGTCACGAATGATTGATTATTTTAGTAGCCTTGGAAACAGTAGATATATTCATAAGGCTTACATTACATCATAAAGTGAAGAAAAAAAATACAACAACATCTTTTCTTCATATCCCATCATACTATCAATGCAGTTCATTCATAAAATACTTCTTCACATCTTGGGAAAAATTAAAACATTGAAAGGGGTGAGCTTAGATGCTCCGTAAGGATTACAATATAGCAGAAAATTTCCTAAATAAACATAAACATTTAAGGCAATGTATAACTTAAACAAAATCTTTTTAAACATGAACTCCAGCATAATATGGAAAAGATAAAATGAAATAATGCCATTTACTTATTCACATGGATATTCTACTAGTTGAATAATCACATGAAATATCAATAACCACTTTCATAATGATTGAATGAATAATGCCCGACTATCATAACCACATAGTCATGGCCTTGTGCCAAGACTACAAATAAGATTTTTTCAAGGACTTGTGCCAAGACACTAGTTTGTCACATGAGACATACCGATTCATCGAGGAGATATAGAGGGATCCACCTATCAATTATTAAGTCCAATGCATTCCTCAAATGAACAGGATTAAACATAACATAAACATTTATATTAAAACTAGCATATGGAATGTCAATACTTTCTCTGTAAACCATGAATGGTATAAAACTAACACATCCATAGTCAAACATTACACAAAACCATCAATACAATATGGAAATTTTGTATCATAATAAATCAACTTCAAATAAGCTTAAAATCCATCAAAGGATGTTTACATAGATGAAATCAAAACTACTTGAGAGAAATATCTCTTTTTTGAAATCATATAAAAGTCACATAATTATAAAAGAAAACATTTAGTTTTAAAACATTCTTATAAGCTTGTAAGAGAAGCTTCAACGATTTTATAACTGCGGAAAATAGCTGCACCCGCCGTATAAGTTAAAAACGAATTCTTACCTTATTTTTTTTCGAAAAGGTTAAAAAGGACCTTGTTTGGAAAATGAAGGAAATATTCCTTTATAAACATCTTATAAAAAGTCAAACAAGGGTATAAATGACTTTAACCCATATTCTGTAAAATAGTATTAATGTTTTGAAATATATTTTTAAGAAACATGGATGTGGATGATAAAGATGTCCCAATATATAATTACATATAAACAACCTCGGATAATGAAGATATTGTGAAATAAACCCTTACCTCGTGTCTGACTTGACTTGATCGTTCATTAATCTCCTTTAAATCGGGTAACTCCCCTTGGTTTAAACCAAAAGGGTTTCTTATAGAGATTTCTGCCTAAGGTAAGGCTTCTAGTATGAATAGAGGGATATTGGGAGCTTATTTTAGTGGAGGATGGATGAGCCAAAGGTGTTGAGAATTGTGAGAGATGGGTAGGAAGTGGGGTCTTTTTATAAGGGAGAGGAGGGGCTCTTTTGGAAATATTGAAACTATTATTTTTTTATAAAATGACGTTCGGTTTATAAATATCAAAAAATCATTAAGGTAAAGGATAAGGTGGCCCATGTTATAAATAAAATCAACCAATAGGTATTGTAAAAGTTTTCGGTATTGTTTGAAACTTTATCTTCTTATTTATTTAATTTATTCATTAATGACGTAAACACTACATCATCATTGTGTCATAAATAATTTTATTTATTTGATGTGTAAAAATTATATTAAAATTACCATGTTGTACTAAGTATTATTAGTTTTATAATGAATATTTATAGTCGAAAAGATAACTTGTATAACCCCTTATAAAAATTGTTTTAGTAAAACAAAACATGTCTGTGATATTTTTATTTTTATATTAAATAAAAGGTATTAATGTCATTATCTTACCCAAGTGGATCCATGGGGTCCCCCAAATTGACCCATGGATTGTCTTGGTCGGCCATGGCTCATCCAATAAGGCTAGGAAAAGTGTTAAGATATTTTTATATTTTTATAATATCATTTTTACCTTAAATTACACCAATTACCTTTAATCGCGGTGAACAAAACTCAAAAGTTTCTATTCACGAAAAAATTATTTTCATCCCATTGAATCACATTTTTCTTACTAATGACAACCATGGATGTCGGATTTATGAAATTCAATTCACATAAGCGGTAAAATTTCGTCTAACGAAAAATTCAGTTTTTTAACTACCACTCAGTGGTTTCACTATTCATAAAAAATTGATGTTTTTCAAAAAAATACCAGAAATTCACCCTAAGATATATTTGATATTCCGAATTAAAAAATGATTTCCATTTTACCAAATTCATTAAATAGAAGTTTCATTAATTAATGTTATAATTAATTCCCATTGTCAAAACAAATAGCGTGTTTTTAAGAAACAATATCTATCAAAAGATTGACACTTGTTTATGTCCAATTTCAAAGTGAAATTAATTATAATGTCCACCATTGGAATAAATGGTAAAAATATATTCTAATTATACTTTAAAAGAAATAAATAATATAATTTATCACTATAATTTATTTTTATTAAAAACGTTTTTTTATGTTTTTTTACTATTAGTCAAAAATTGGAAGTTCTTAGAAAAATACCAAAAATTCATCTTAGGCTAATTTCGATATTAAAAATCCAAAAATGAAGTCTATTTTAGAATATAAAATTTATTTAATTTAAAAAATTGGGTATTACTAATCATAATGGCTACTTTGATTGGTCGCGGTGTGATAGAATCTCGAACTTGCGTACAATGCAAGCTATTACATTATTGAAAGAGAAGCGTATCATGAAAGATTGGGGTGTTACAGAATATTATTACTATTTTATATTTATAAAATGGTCATAATATCATAAATTTAATATTAATAATTTATATATAGTTATATAAATATAATACTTAATATTTGGTGAAGAAAAAAAATGACATATCTTCGTGGAGGTGACAGTTCACACGCACACATGAACACTGTTATCATTTTTTATGTTCACAAAAGGTATGTACATAACTGATATATTATTTTATTATAATTATAAATATTTCAATAATATAATATATAAAAATTAATTACATCATTATAAATACTCTTGAGAGAATGTAGTGGAAAAAAAATTATATCGGTTCTTGGAGTTGATAGTTCACATGTACACACATGCGATTAATTATTATACCATTGAATGGAAGTGGATAAGGATTGAAGGGATGATATTAACATAATAAAATATTATTATATTGAGTATATTAGAGTTATTATATAATCATTATTGAATAATATTTGAAAGAAGTGGAGGGATAAAAGAATCGAAATACTTGATTAAAAATGATACCCTTCCTTTGGATGATCACCTTTTATTAACACCTTAACACCTCTAAAAAGGGTGTTATTCCAAAACTAAGGCCTCAAGAATTCCAAATGGTATTAGCGTAGGTGATTTATATAGATTTTCTCTAAACCAAAATGGTTTTGATGTGTGAATACATAATAGGTAATCAGTTCCATTTTATAAGAGAGGGGAGGGTCAATCTTAAAATTCTTCAAAATATTAAATTAATCTAAATTCATATTCTATTATAAATGGGTAAAAGTGAGTTATTTTTAATATATTAGGATTATGGGTCTAAATATAATAATACAATGGAAATTATACAAGTTTTAAATATTTTTTTTAATTGTTATCTTTTTTAACCCTTTTCACTCTTACTGACTTATCAAGTAATTTAAACATTGGGGGTCAATATATTTACCATAACATGCCAAATGACCAATAAAATAGCCATTTATGAAATTTTAGGAGTTATAAAATATATTTGGGTAAATATTATATTTTTTTTTTAAATTTTATACATTTAATAAAATATCTGATATATTAAAATAACATTAGTATCAATTTTGACACTATTCATTTCATAACTTTTTAAAAATATCATAACTTCATGATATCATTAAAAAAATTATTTTAGAAAACAATTAACATATCAAATTAGTACCTAAAATTAGTGTATTAAATAAATTATATCAATTTTTATTTATTATAATATTTTTTAACATCATTTATTGGATTATTCCATTAATGAAGCAATTACTGAATCATCATTATGTCTGCATTTAATTTAATTATATATTTCCTAAAAATTATAAATAAATTACCCTGATGTAGGTAACAATTTTTATATCTAAATAATATTTATATTTCAAGATATACCCCATATAACTCCATATTAAAAATAATTTACTTGTTAAACGTAAAAGTAGAACAAAAAATGACATTTCATTGAGATGAATATTATAAATTCATTAAAGTCATCCATGTGGCTTGAAGTGATCCTAAAATGGACCCAAAGATTCTATTGGTTGGTAAAAACTCATACAATAAAATTATGGCAAGTGTTTGGGTAATTTTATATTTTTATAATATAATGTTTACCTTTAATTACCCGATTTACCATTAATGCTAGCAATAAAAATTATTACTAAAGTTACTATTCATAATGTCCAAAAATAAAAGGGACCTATTTAAATAAATTTTTAATTCTAATTAAAAATATTTAATCCATTTTATAAAATTAAAAAAACATAATTCGTAGAAATTAATTATCAATTAATCCCGTTTATAGAATAATAAAACATGTTTTTAGAGTAAAAACATTCAAAAGTTCACTGAGTTTTTATATTCAATTTCAATGTGAAATTGATTCCAATGAAAATAATTGGATGAAATTAAAAAAAAATGATATAATTAAATAATAAAACCATTCAGAAATATTACTTAACACTATAAACAAATTTTATGAAAACATAGTTTTCAATTAAAATGCATTATTTTTTACTATTCATTAAAAATTGATTCTTATAAGACAAATCCCCAAAAATTAATCAAAATAAACTTTTATTTCCTTATTAAAAATAACATGTTTATTTTTTCAAATATAATTTATAAAATTGACCAAAACTACATTTAAAATATATGTGTCATTAAAAGCCGACCAACCTATCATTTTTGAGAAATACTTATTTTATGTGTAAAATTGGATTTGTTATTAAATAATGTATAGAAAATATAGAAACTGAATCTTAAACAATTTAATTAACATATTATATATATATATAATTAAAAATCCAAAAAGAGTGGTTTTTTTATTTATTGGTATGAAACACACTTGTGCACATTTATATAGTTTTTCCTAAAAACATTTGATTTTATTTAACAAAAATGTTTTACACTCATTTATAATTAATTTTTCACAAAATAATTAATTATATATACATTTATAAAATATATTTAGTTAATAATATTCATTCCCTCTATTCTAATAGATAGGTTTTAATAGTACCAATTAAATATTAATTAGTAGGTCACTTAAGTCTGATGTGGTGTATCATGTATGCTATCAAACATAGTGTTTCCTTTAAAAAAATGAGATGCAAAATTATTTATGAGGAACTTATCATGAATTTATGTAAAAAATTGAAACATTATGTCACTGAAATAATTTTTAAAACACTAATAATATTTTATATGGAAAAAAATATGTTATATTAGGTTTTAAATTGACATTGGAAATATGAATGAATTTTTTTATCATAGTTATTTATTTATAAATTTTAGTAACAAAATAATTACCTTAAGTTCTTATAAAACAATCACACAATGGTTGATCATGTAGAAGAAAAATCAGGTAAATGAATTTTAAAAATAAAAAAAGTAAAAAAATTTGAATGAATTATTGTGCTACCAAAATATATTAGATAAATTTTAAATATTAGCTACTTTATAAAATTTTATTTTCATATTAAATTACTAACATGATTCCATTGAAGTTAAACTATATGAATTTTTTTGAATAGGAAATTAATGGTATACTTTTATATATATTATTTTATTTAATAATTTATAATTCATAAAGAATATTTTATATATCCAAGTTAATGGGATATGGACAAGAATATGAACCATTTTCTAATTATGGGTCTCTTACCCATTTATAATAACTTTGAAGACCCATAAAGAAAAAAACATTGATGTTACAGTAATCATGAAAAGGTTTAATAAATGGTTAAAACTAAGAGATAATGGAGTAAATAGATCTTAAACTAATTCAACTATTATTTTATGAGATTATTTCAACGCATAATAATTTTAGTTTTTTAATATTTAAATTTAGTTCCATAAAAACATGTAAAATTATTTTCTACTTATTTAATAATTTATTTAATTCCATGGGTTCCCCATCCCCTCACTTATAAAATGAAATCCCCTTTCCACCCTTGATCACAAATTTTGAGTATTATGGTTTGGTTGATATAAACCCCAATATCTCATAAATATCCCTACCCAAGTCTTAGATTCCTTGGTCCTTACAAATTATAAATCCTAGATGGACTAATGTATATGGAAAAGAGGTTGTTTTAGGGGAAGGTATAAGTCCCAACCAACCCCTTTCAAGTTTATTTCTACTTAACCCTTATTCAAATCTTCTATTCCATAATTATATAATAATATAAATACCTTTAACATATTTAAATCTTATTATGATTTTAGTAAAACCCTTTTCATCTCTATTATCCATCATTTGGGAAATAAAAGAATCGCTCATGCATACATGTGTATTAACACCTTTATGAAGCGATGTGTTTAAATTTTCATCATCACCCCACGGGGATAATTATTATGATGGATTTAATTAATATATACTATAATAATGAAATAAAAATCATTCTATAAATATAATATATCATATATTTTATTACATTTTCATACATTAAAAAATGGCAACGTCATTTGTGCGTATCTGTAGACTACCACCACAGAGTGACTAGATTTTTTACATGTACACATTTAATGGATGGTTATAAAATTTTAATTAATTTATAAACATAATAATTATGTGATGATTAATATTCTAGATGTTATGAAATAATTTCCCCACCAACCATTTTTAACCAACCGAATCCATTTTTGATATACAATTCGAATGTTCTCAAATGTATGACGTGAACTTAATAAATTTTAAAATTATATTTAACATGAAATCAAATGAATTAAAGTGAATAATAAACATGAAAATGTTAATGAATAATATATATAATTAGAATTAATTTTTTTTAGATGATAAGGAACAAATGTGACATGTCTGGCGGGAGTTAAGGGACACTTAACCTTAATTATGTCTTAAATATTAAAAATATTTATTATTTAAATACTTTCCTCCAAATCAATATTCTCAAAATTTCATTTTATGGATGTATTTATATTAAAAAAAATTATTAAGGTAATTTTAGGAATATTTTTACAAACTTTCAAAGGGTTTTAAAACATTTTTTTTTTCATATTACTTATAGTAAAATATGAATGTCTTTATAATAGGGAAAATGAATGTTCTATTTTAGTGTATACTAAACCAATGGATTTTCTAACTTTCATAAATTTTATTTGATATATGGATACATTTACATTATTCCATATTTTTTTAAAGGTAAAAACTTTTGATCCCATTTTTTTTGGGTATTTTAGTTTTTAATAAATGGTTTTAATGGAAAGGGATATATCAATATCCGATTTTTTTACTTATATAATTATAATTACATTCTGATATGTTTGATGATAGAAATGAGTTTTTTAATTTTTGCTTTGTTAACGTCCTTGTAAATTTTTAAATTTGATTATTGAAGCCAATATAGTTCTCTAATGTATTGGGTATTGATTATGTTCATATGAGATTTTTTTTGCAATTAATCAAGTTGATTATATCATTTATATGGGTTCTTGTAAGGGTTATTGTAAGGATTTGATGAGGAAAATGTCATAAGAAACCAAAAATAATTTTTTATGTTTTAAAATGATTTCTCATGGATATATGTTAACCTCATAAGGTAACATAATATTTTTTTAATGTAATGATTATTCCTTTTAAAGTTATAAAATAGTTTTTTTTATGAAAAATTTTTCCATTGGTTTTAATGTTTTATAGGAAACCATCATGAATATAATTTTCCATTTATGTTTTACAATAGAGTTTTTTTTGAGAATATTTGGGAAGAAATTATTATTTCATGTTTACATAAATGATTATATGACTTTAATGTTTATTATGATAATAGTAAAATATTTTATGCGATATTATGGTTTTGAAATCAACTAACAAGTTTATTTCCATATTTTTATCTCTATTTTATTGAGTTTTTTTTATAATTCCGTATTTTAATTTTTTTTGACAATTTTTAAGGATGAGTAAAAACAAATAAGTAGTTGGGTTGAAAGACAAGAATATTTTCTATGGTAAGACAACATGTTCTATTTTAAAAGGTTTATATTTTTTAAAGAATAAATACTTATTGGAAGTGTACAATTTGTAATGTATGAGTATGTTATGTATGGGTTATAACCTAATTATCTAAAAATTTAAACTATAAATATTCTAGATGCATTTTAAAATAAATTCTTGATTTAATACTTTGGATTAGATAATGTTTTATGGATGGGTACTTATATAACTCTTGGATATTCTCAAGTCTCATACCCTATAGACCTTAAAATGGTATTTGATAAACCAATTTAATTAATATGAAATGAATACCCTAATTCTATTAATATATATTGAATAAACACATATTTCATAACTCATAATCACCAAAGACTGGCATGAATAGTAAGGGTTGATAGAAATATTTATAGGATATTTTTTTTCAACCAAGGTATAATAATTTAAACTCAATAAGTCCATTCCTATATCAGCATGATTAAAATGTACTATGAAATCTAATATATAACCAATAATAATTAAAACAAATATGTAATAATAAAACTATAAAATATGAATGATAAACAATTTATATAACCTCAAACTTCAATCTAGCCCAAAAAATGAAAATAATCCATTATTAAATGACACTAAAACAAAAAAAAAGTGGTGGGTAAAATAAATGAGTCCAAATATATTAAAAAGTTGATCTTTAAAGTGAATTATAAATACCACGGATAAATCCTATCTATTAGTTTATTATTACTAATAGATATTGAATATGATAATTTATATTCTATTGAATACATGTGTAGTCAACTCACATTCTAGTGAACATTTCCATTACCTATGTCAAACACAAACTGGTTTGTACACACACTGAGAGGTTTCCTGTGAAGGGTTTGAGTACAATATACCCAATAGGATTTTACCACCTACCCTTAAGAACCTATTATAAACTCAAGTGTGTGTATTAACAGAAACATACCTATGAATATTTAAACATGAAAAAAATTGTCTAATATATTTTAAATATAGCATTTGTTGACAAAATAAATTAATTCCCTTACTGTGTGGGTCGATACCTATAGAACCCTCTTTATAAATAACCTTATATATTAGATAAACTATAAATAAATTCATATTAACCTGAAGATCATTTATTTAAATTAAATTAGGGATATACTATTTATAACAACAGATCTAACCTTCCAATTTAGGGATAAGGTAAAGCGGTATAATAGAGTGAGGGTGATCTGAGACCATCACATTCAATCAACTAACCATTAACAATAGATGTACCAAAAAAACCTTATACATACTTAATATAACCATTTTATGAAAAAATTATAAAACTATTAAATCATTGAAACAAATACACCATGGGTAAAAAAATTCAATGATTATAATATAAGCAATACTCTCAATAAAATTCATCTTAAACATATAAGAAACAATCCATAAAAGTTTCATTATTAGTATTTGATTATTTTTACCAAAATCATTGGTAATATATTCTTATTATTTTATTAACATGTAAATAAGAAACAAATTATCCCATGGAATTACCAAATAAAATCATATCAAATCAATTGAATTTATATAATACATTTCATAGTTTTTTTAAGAAGTATTTATTAAAGGAAAAAATGTTAATTATAATTTAATTCACTAAACTATAAACCATTAATAACCTAAAACATGATGAATATGATATAAATAAGGGGTTTAACTACCACTTATACAATGAATATTTTTATTTTCAATGAAATAAGATCCTGTCACCACTTGTGGTTTAGGATAAACCAAGTACAAAAATAAAATAAAGGAATCCCCCAATTATGACATGGAACATAGAACCATTGGATAAAATAAGGTTAATACAATTATAACATCTAATATACTCACATTCAACTACCAAACCAAATAAAAATTGAGTAAATTGGATGATCCAAAAATTTATAGATTTTCTAAATTGTATATTATACAAACAATTGTGTAAAATAGAGAAGAGAAGGTAATTGTAGGTGATTAAAGGTATTAATTCATTGAATAAAGTTTTCATGATCAAATTTAATGATTTTTTTCAAGGATTAATGATTTTAATCTTTAGGGGTTAATATAGTGAAGGATGAGGTTGAGTAAGGTTAAAACCTATGAAAATGAGATGAAATCCCAAAATGGTGACCTAAATTGTTAGTTTTAGTGATGGGAAAGATATTTTGTCCTATGTTAAGGGATTATTTCTTAGGAAACTACTATGAAACTAACACCAATCCAATAGGTACCTAATGTCTTAAAAACCACTAGGACACTGAGATACCCATCTACTACATAGTACTAAGCCACTAGGTGCCAAGTGAGTACTGTAGCTCAACCATTCCCCTTATTCTTAAACATCTTATGTAAATATCGTAATAAATACCCTCCCTATAAATATTAAAGTTATGAAGTTACATTTATTGTAATATAATATAAATACTAATATTCTAGGGTAGATGATATTACAAAAAAGGTTGTTGGTGTCAAATGGTATAAATCTCTCTAAGATGTCTTGTATAAGAAATATGAGTGGATTAAGAGAATGAGTAAATATTTATATTAAAAAATGACGAATATATCACATATTCCATCTTATAGTCTATAGTTTTATATTTCAAATACATAAACCATAGTTTCAAAATATCAAAAAAATACTGTAGAACTATATAGGGTTGTCATTAGAACTATCTAATTGTAGTTTTGAATGCAAAAGGGATAAATTCTGTTTAATTGGTCTATATGGAGAGCTTACTATTAGGGGATATACAATCTAACCTTCAAATTTACAATTTTATATATAATCATAGTTATGAAATTAATATAATAAATATAATATCCTTAAATATAGTGGTATAAAATTCTATAATATTTATGTATGTTTTATCTTCCATTGTCGCTAATGAAGGGGTGTAGATGAATCATTATTCCAAATATGATTTTTGTACCAAGAGAGATCAATATATTAAATTTAATAAATATTGTTATTATATTAATTTGGTAATACTATAACTAAGAATCAAAATATATAGGATTTGATAAATAATATGCATTGAAATGGTCATCTATTGTGGGGTTTACTCATAGAAGTTAATTTTAAGAAAGGTAGGTAAGAAAAAATTTATATGTGGTAGTACAAGTGACTAGATACATGACTAATTATAAGTATGGATATTGTGTGATAGAATGGGATGATATTAAGAATATAGATCTAGAGAGTGGGTTCTATAGGCCCGAATTGAGTATTATTTTTCAATTACATTATCATGGTCATAGAGAGTTATTCATGATTTATTATTACCATAATAATGCAACTGATTTGGTGAAAATATTTACATTTTAATTTTCTTTGATTATTTATCACATTAAAAGGTTAAATTTGTTTTTATCTATAATGATATCCTTATGATATCAAGATTATAATCTTAGACATATGTCCTATGAATTAAATGCATCATATTTATGGGATAATATGATATTTATATATCTTGTTTTGGGAGATTATATGCATTGAGGTTTCTTATAATGAAGTTCACAATTAGTGGTGTCATGTAGAGGAGATTATGAGGACTTAGCCTCCACTAAATACAACACATGTTTTATTGGTCATTATATGTTCCTATCAAAGAGAACATGAATTAGATTATCCAATTGATATAAATATTAATGTATTTGTTTTAATAATTCACTTTTATTCATGATTACTAACATGATAGTTTATGTTTGTGGTCAGATAGCTAGTATTGGGTTCTCAAATCGCGTTATAACATTAATTGAATAACCAAGAATTTTTTTATCTATCATATATATGAATAATATATCACTGGTCACTTAACAAGAATAATGATTGTAACAATCCCAAATCTAATCACCTAGATCTAGTAGTTACTTTAATATAATGGAACACAATACAAGCCATCAAATCCCTTAGGATAACATATTTTAATAGTACTGGGATACAAGACATAAAAATGATTGTCAAATTAAATGTATAACCATGAAATTAAAAATAAAATTCTAGTGAGAGTAATATTTGTTCTTCTAGTATATCAATAAAATCATTAAGAGTTCAGTTTTAGGAACTATTTGAATAGAAAAAAAAATAAAATGGAAAATTTATATTCTTATAACAGGGAAACACATAATGGAATCTCCAATAGAATAAAAAGGAATGAGTAAATTGGAAAAGATAAATTATAATCAAATATTAATTAAAATTAATATCATGAAAGAAAAATATATCCATAGATTTATGGAATCATATATAATGATATGAACAATGATAAATTATTTCAAAATGAATTAATACATTATTTCATACATCTTAAAATTGTCTTCAATTCCTCTTTCCATGATTGTATACCTAAATAGATAAGGAATATGCCAAATAACCATATGTTTATATCACATGGGACATACAGATCCATTAGGGGAAATGTAATTTCAATACCAACTCATCACTAAATAATCTTGATGAATTAATCATATAGAAAGAATGAATAAGTAACACAACCAAAAATAAACATACATTTGAAATAAGTAAAAATATGTATTAGAAAACTAGCATATTTAATGTAAATAGTTTCAAAAAAATGTAATAACATGATCATGTGCCTTTAAGAGAAATTTGGTAGAGGGTATCATTAGAGGGTATCCCTAATGCAGTAAAATAAAATTTAAAAGATGTTTGAATAGATCAAAAGCTGTTAAAAATAATTTAAAATGTTTCTTTAAGAACAATATGATATTTTCTTTACTTTTGTTAACTTTAATGAACATGAATTATCCATAGAATAGTGGTAGTAAATGAATCATTAAAACACCACAGTAACATGGGATGTAATATTAATAAATATTAAAGATCTTAATGGTTGGAAAAGGCAGTCATGTGTTAAATTGGGAAACACATTTCCCTTCATTTGTAAAGAAAGACAAAATTGAGTTGTACAAAAAAAGGATTTGTTTCAATTTTTTTAAAGATAATAATTTTTAATATAAAAATAACCTTAACAATAATTTAAGTGTATATATAAAAATTATTTAAATAATACAATAAATATGGATATGGAGGATAAATAGTCCCTGAAAAGAGGATAAAGTTGGATTTTCTTATAATCATTCTTTTAAATTTAAATTCAAACCAATGATAGATAATATAATAAGTATACATATAAAAATAAATAATAAAAATACGATAAAAAATTAATATTTTTTAATGTAGAAATATCATAATATTTCCTCAAATTAAATTTAAAAAATAATTATCCATAATAACAATTAAATTGGAGCATTAACCCTTAAATTGGATATGCTTGGTTGAACCTGATCTAATATCTTGTGTAATAAATGTTGGATAATAATTTATATACATTAGAACCATATTTTTATTTATCTTACTATATTATAATAAATCATAATATCCTATTACCAAAATATTTATAAATCTTTGTCAAAAATAATATTTGGGTTCTAATTTTTTTATTAAATATATGTTTTTGTTTGATTGTTTCGGTCTTTGAACCTTGGTAATGGATTCATCATATTAGGAATATTGATAATTCCATTAATATAATATTTATTCATTAAACACTCCTTCATAACCAACTATGTAGTTGGTTATGGAAAATGAATTATTTTATTCATTGAGGTGATTGTTCACACATACACATGGACGACGTTTCCATTTTATTCATAAATGGGAGGGAAAAGAGATATATAATGGTTTATATTTATAGATTCATTATTATTCCATGGATATCATATTTAAATATTAGATAAATATTTATATGCATCGATGTTAGTTTTTGATGAAAAATGAAATACATGGTTCGTAGAGGCAATAAACCACTCGTACACGCGAACACCATTTTATTTATTCGTTGGATAGAAAGGAAGTTTATAATAGTTTTTATACTAACATAGATAAATTTATTTAAAATAATTATACTAATTTTATAATGTTAATTTGTTTATAGAATATTTGGAAGAGTTTTATTATGGGAGAAACATCAACAAACTTGGTTGTGGAATTTACCTCTTCCTTGGTATCCCCCTTCATATTTATTCTTATTTCAATTTAGGTTTAACTATTGGTGATAAAGGAATATTTTGATCTTTTATATGAGTAATTTCGAGTGTTTTTATAGATATTGGTAGTGAAAATTCCCATTATATGGGTGTAGAATTACAGGGATAAGGGTTATATTTTATAGGTGAGAGGAGTGTCACCCCTGTAAATAATCTAAACATTTAAATAAAATATTTCTTTCCCTTAAGGTCAATTGGTACCATGGAATATCATATTGGAATATAAGATATTATATGTCTAATTACACCCATACAATAAAATTATTTATAGTATTTTGTGATATTTTAGTCTTAATCACATTTTTTAATTCTTTTCAACTCTATGAACACTTCTCATGATAACTAACTTTTACTTTGGTAACGTAATCTTATGTTTAAAAATGAAATGAAAATTGTTTAATAAATTGAATGTGGTGATTAAAAAAATAGAATCTATTATATAATTTAATATTTAATTATGTAGTAAAAATTACATCTAATAAAAATATGGAAAAGAAAACAAATTTTTTTTTCTAAAAAGTTCCTTTCAAGAATAAAAATGATTTTACCTCAAAATATTTTATAGCATTGATTTTCTTAAAATATAGTGATTTATAAAACAAAAAATGAAAATTTATTTGACTATAAAATAAATCCAAAGTAGAATATACCCTTATCATTACATTACTAATGATAAGTATTCAAAATAGTTCTTTTTTAGAATAATATATAACTTAGGTTTGAAAATTTCATATATGAATTTCAAAATCTAAAAAAATAACATGTAATATATAAAACGATAAAAGTAATTTTTGGTTTAGAAAATGGTTTTTGAATTTTTTAATTTACTATTTTTTCATGATGAGTTTAAAAATTCAATTTATCTCTAGAAATAATATTTGCACTATTCACCTACAAATGAACCATTTCGGAATGATCCAAAAATCTACCTAAGCATATTTTGGCATGATTAATATATAAATTATACTCATAAAATCTACTTATGGAAATAAAATTTTGGAATATTACTTCTAATCAAATTTTTTTGATAAATCTATATATATTATATTGTAATGAAGAGATAATAGAATTTTCACTGTAATATAATTCTAGGATATATTGTTCACTTATTATAGTCAAATATCTTATACCACATTACCCCACCTAAAAAAATTTCATCCTATAGATTTGTTATATAATTCATATGATTGGCAAAATGGGAAATTATTCAGTGTTTCTTCTTATAGTTCAAACATTACTTCATATCTTTTAAGAATCCTCCAAAATACCATCTATAGCTAAGTTGTTTGATTCTAAATAATTTCTTTCTATTGTTAAGAATCTATACTAGAAAGCCATTATTAGAAAAATCATGCCCAAATCTATTTTATTAGTGGTGAAAACATATTTTTGTTCTTTCATGTACTTACTAAAATCAGAAAATTGAATATTTCGCACATATTAGAGAGATAGGGTTGAATATCCAAATGATAGACTATAACATTAATACACTACAAAATTTCATAAAGACAGATGTACCTATGATTTTTTTTCTAATTTATAAAAACCTTATGAATCACTTCCATGGATATTCCTTTTGGAATTAAGGATCCCCCACATGAAATAATATGTCATTAATCTAATTATCAACACATTTATTTGTTCTATTTTGAAATATCTTGATATGGTTTGAAATAACACATATTTATATAGTAGTTAAGAAGTTTTGGTCCTACTGGATTCTTATACCTAATCTTATCCCAAAATGTTAGACTATAGAGTCTATTCCTATATAATTATTCATATAGTTAGTTTTTAATGCATGAATTAAAACTACTACTATATGAAAATTAAACCAAAGGTAAATATTAGTCCCACCTATATTTAATGTCTGTAAAAAATGACATTATCATGTATTCTAAGGTTTGAATATTCTTTTAAAACATTCCACTAGTTTTAGGATGATATATGGTACTCAAATGTATCTTGATGTAAAAATCCTTAAGAAGTATCTATTTTTTATGGGAAATATGGGTCATGATCAGATAAAATCAAGAGGTTCACCATGATATCTCATGAAATCCTTAATATGGAGCCCGAAATTATGTTCAAGGTGTAGATCCTCCCTTAATGTTAGAAAAAATTTCAAGCACGGTAAGGTGAAAAACAATAACAAATTTTTTATCATTCCATATAGGATTCATTTGATGTCTTATGAAAAGTCCATTAAAATATAATCCTTATTGTCTATTGGTATAGGAATGGGTTTCATGACTCATTTAAGATGTTTTCTTTTAAACTTTTCTAATAAACTCCATACATCTGGACAGAAAATCTATAGTTACCCACTTAATAATACCCCACTTGAAAATTTCAACTAAACTCATATTCATAATTATAATAACAAAGTGTTTAGATTAGATTTATCTACGTGATTCAAATGATAATTCCCTTTTAGTAAGTGGTATGGAATAAAATTTATTATCATTCCTAAAAAAACAGATAATCTTTATAGATGATGTATTCCAATATCCCATCATTCATATATTTAATCTTTATTCATTAACCCAAATCATCCTTTTATAACTTTGATACCATTTAAAATAAATATAGTTTTAAAATTTCATTGAAAAGGAATGATGTTTCCCTTTTCCTAAAAATTACCATATCAATTTTTGATAAATACATGAATATAGGGTCCTTGTTAATCCACATGATATTTTAAACACTACGGTCCTTCCTGTAAAATTCATATACCACCATGTTTTTTCCTTGTGTGGTAGTATATCAGGTATTCATAGTCCTTGAGCAGTTCTGTATATATCATTTAAATCATGTTGAGATCTATCTGGGAGAATATGTAAGGAAAACCTTTTTTATCTACACATATATCTAATCTATTACTATTGAAATATTTCTACATATGTTCAAGGGAAATATTATTGCTACCAACTTCTGATCATGAGTTGGATATTTTTTTTCTAAGATCATTATTTGTCTTATTTCCCAAGCAACCACATTATAATATTTCATAATGAAATATCCCTGTCCTTTATTTTATTCTTCACAATATATTAAAATACCTTCCCTTCAGGATAATAAAGTTAATACTGGTAAATTTACCAATATTCTATATATCTCTTTAAAAAATTCTTCAAGTTCCTTTGATGTTGTGAATTTAACCCAATTATGTGTAAACTTGGTTAATGGCTTGGAAAATCAGAATTTTTTTATGAAATTTCTAATAGTCAAATTCTAAGAAAATGAAACTACATATCTATTTTATCTACACTAGTGTTTTCCATTGGTTTCACTATTACTTCCATTGAATTTTTAGTAGATTTTCCATCTTTGAAGACAATATAGATAAGAACAGAAACATTCTAGGGACAAAATTCACCCTTACCGAAATTATCATATAATTTATTTTCCTTAAAAATTATAATAATTATTCTCAAATGATTCTCATGATATTCATAGTATCTATATTATATCATGATATTAGAAATGAAAAAAACTATAATGCTTTCAACATAATATTCAAATATTCTATTCATCCATTCTAAAAAATAATGGGTGAATTTGTCAATACAAAGGGAATTTCCATAGAATCATAATGTCCATACCACATATGAAATTTAAAATTTAGTATACCATCCTTCTTCACCCTTTATTGATGGTAACTATAGTGAAGAACAATATTTGAATAATATTGACCTCAATGAGTTTGTTTAAATAATTTATCAACTCATTTTAAAGGATACTTTTTCCTTATAGTAATGGAATTTATTTTCTTTTAATTGATACAGAAACCCAAAAAACCATATTTCATTTTCATAAATAGTATAAGGGCTCCCCAAGGTGAAACATGAAGTCATATTAATCCATTATTTCCAAACTCAATTAAGTGTTTCTTTAACCTCACCAATTCAGCTGGTTCTATTTTATAAAGAGTTTTAGATATAGGGATTTCCTTAGGGATGAGTTTAATAGAAAACCCAACTCCATGATTAAGTAGATAATCAAATATATCCTTGGTAAATATGTGAAAGTAATTTTTTAGTATAGGTAAGTATATTATACACAAGATGTCTGTCTTGTACGCAAATCACATTTCCCATTAATCTTCTCTGAATATTTGATTAAGGTGAGATATTAGGGGTAAATCTAGAAAATAATCAAATAATTAAGTATACTATCTAAAAATAAGGGATTATATGCCTACTTCACAAATAGTAATTTATTTATCCATAAAATAAATTAATGCATTGTAATTTTAGAGCCAATCCACACTAAAGATTATGTCAATATCAATAATAGGAATAAAAATCATGTTTGAATATATAGAATATATATTAATTTTAATAAATATTTTCCAATACATAAATGTTGTAATAAAATTTATAATAAGTCACTTGATCGAAAAAAAAATTTATAGAGTTTTTGGGGATGATTAAATGCTCTTAGAAGACAAGAAAATATAAAATAGTGAATAAATCCAAAATAAAAAATTTGTTATCTCTAATTTTGTTTATTAATAAAGTACCTGCTATTACATTATTTTAAAACTATAAACTCATCTATAATAATCAAATATACATTGAAATTATCTCATGGCTGTTATAAGGTAAATTACCATAATGATTGAGGTATTGGTTTAAATAATTCCCTATATCCCTTGAGTTTAATAATTAAAGTATGGTAGTTGGTCCCTTACCTTTACATTTACGATTATGATATAATTTTTATCCATAAATGATTAAAAATTCTATTCCCTTAAATAATATACCAGGATTTTAGTTTCTAAAACATTCACATCTTATAAAATCTACCCTTTTCCTTCATCCCCTTTTCTATATTTCTCTTTTTTGGGAACTCAAAAATATTCTTTTCATCTTGATTTACATAAATAAATATAAGGATTGGAGAATTATTTATTTGTATTTATGTAACAATATAATATATCCTCAGAAGACTAATTTTATTTATAAAATAATTTCCATCAAAGGCGAAGATATAACCCATCAATGATGTTAAAAATATTAAATTTTTATATTACTTAGATAATCAATTCCATGAGTTTTTATTTTTATAAATATAGATTCCAATTTAGTTTCACTTCCTCCTCCTTATATCAAAAGTTATGTTATTTTATTTCAATATTTTATTCATTATCATTAAGAAATTATTTTTAAAAGAATATTTCAATAAGTGTTCCCCATTACATGCGCTTTATCTCCTCCACCCATTTATTATTTTGAATTTAATACCACCATTGATCATCATCTCAATTTAGATTATACACCATTGTGTTAACTTTCTCCCAATCACTACTTAATAAAGTCAGAAATATATTCTCTATGGACTTGATTTATTACATAACTAAAAAAGAATTAATAATTCTAGTGAATGATTGCGGATGTTATTTTATAAAAAAATTATTAACACCCTCCAGAAAAAAATTGGAAAGATGAATTAGGGGAGAAAAACAAATTAAATTTCTATTTTGATACAAATACATTTAAGGGAGAAACGATTCTTTATTACAATATAAAAAAGATTAGTTGAGTTTTATGTGATAAGGTTATGTGATAGAATAAACCTCAAAGAGATAAGAGATCGTGTAATAGCAACCATTCATGCAGTGCTATGAGGAATGTTAAAAGAGGTTGTCTATGAAGGGTCATTCTCATAGTCATTGTTCTTCATGTGATTCCCTAGATACATGTGATATGAAAATTCCAAATGATTCATGTGACCAAGGACTTCCAAGGAGGGTTTCTCTTACATGCACTCTTATTCATGCGACACATCTTGGTCATGTATGAGTTATTAACATGGAATGGATCATATTGATGAGGATATTGATGATGAGAGGATTTTATGGCCACTATTAATTATGTGATTCTTCCATAGTTAATGGATTTATTAACATCAAATGATTAGTGTGACCATCATTGGGTAGAGATATCTTGGAAACACCTATTTTTTATCACTATTTTTCATCACATACACCGAGGATACATCATTGATGACATGTGGCTTGGTCAAATGAAGGGCACAAGATCATGTTGATTTACATAGAAATATTAAACCACCTTAGAACATTGTACATGGGTGACCCACATTGTAGTGAGGTGCATATATAGGGAGATAAAAATTTATAAAAACTTTCCTTGAAACTCAAATAGTTAGCAGTGGATATATAGAGAAAAAATTAATATAAGGAGAACTAAGGAGAATCATTTTACCTTAAATCCTCAAGATTTGAAATTTTTGTGAGTAACTTTAATGGAATTTAATAAAAAGGTTGACCATTGTAAAATTTTATTAAAATTTTTACAAGTAATGGACACTTCACCACTTGCAGGAGATCTGATCACATGATTACCCCTTGGTCACATGATCACATGATGAACTATCGACCACGTGATAGTAAGAGGGTCTTGGTGTCTTATGAGTATGCCACGTGATCGTCTAATATAATACCAATTTCATGATCATGTGACCTTATTATATTCATGATATTGCATACAAAATATTGAATTCATGTGATAACATTAACCCTATCTCCTTTATATGATTTAATAACCCATTAACCATCACGGGATTTCCCAAATCCCAATAGTTCCACTTAATCCTATTATCTTGTATTGTCTCCTTCTATAATATAAAAATACACCTTGGTCTATGTCCATAATATTCCAATATTTTTTGAACCATGTGGAAATTACCAATATTGGTTTAATTATATTTTCTTACCATCTAGAACATGAGAAACATGAAAACTATACGGACTCTGATTCATGTAATAATGAGGATACATATGAATTTTTTAAAGGAACTAGATCTATAACCAATATATTTCTTTCAGTATTTTCACACATACATATACATTGTAAATTCAATTATTCTACCATATATCCTTCTCATTAAAATTTTTCTTGTTAAATCTCATTACTTCTCTCATAGATCCATATTATCAATGGGAAATAATAATACGTTTCCTTTATGGAAGCCTTAGTGCATATGAACCATACATATTTAGAATTATTCTATCATACAATGATTTTAATCTTCGATAATCTCCTATTTCTCAAAACATACATTAATCACCTGGTCTTAGAGTTCTATAATGACGATTCCATTAAAATAATGAAATTTCATCCAATATAAACATCCTTCTTAAGTGTAAGTCCTGATGATATTTTTTTATCTTTCAAAATGAAATACTCTAGATAAAGCATTTTAGGGTTGTCTCATATGTATAATCCCTACTCAATCATATTTTATCACCCTACTTATGAGACAGAAGAATTAAACATTTGAACTACATGCGCTCCAAATATTTCCTTCATAAGATAATGGGATGCCACTTGTAGGATTGATCCACCTATATTAAATATTCAAATTCTTCCATATACATCCTCACCATATGATGATAAAGTTCATATTTTTCCTATCCCATAACCTTATTTATGTCACTGAAAATACATGGGATTTTATTCTATTTATAATGAGTTATGGTGGATTCCTCTTTAATATTCAACCCAACATCATTAGTCACACATTTCTATCCTCATCATACAATATCCACATGAAATAATTTTCTTCCTTACCTCATATTGGTAAAATACCATTGGTTTGGGTAATCCATCCATTTAGATAATACAACCTATAGACTATATTGTGTCAAGATATATTATTTAAATTACAATATCCCTACCCGGATGACTATATTCCTTTTGGGTCCCATCACACCATCCTTGTTAGGCCACACCCTCAATGGGTTCCATCTTCATGTGTCCTACTCCTTGTAACCTCTATCGATCCTTATAGGACCACATTCATAGTGATATTAATTGGAAAGGTCCACTCAGTCATAATCACCATATAAATCACTACTATGGACCATTACCTCAATCATACATACCATTCGACGTTAAACTTCACATATATGTCCTCATCACATAACCTTAAAATTAATGCTGTGTATCGTTATGTGTATCCAAAATAAATGGGTTTTGGTTTATATCACAAGGATACATAGAAATACACTTCATGGGAATGATCCAAATTCCATAAACTTCGAAAACCTTACTAGATGATAATAGATTATTGAGTGACAATTTATATAGATTCAAAACATTACAATCCAAAAATGAGCATCACTATGTAATAATCAGTATCAAGATGGATATCCTATGATACATATAGAAGGATTTATTAATAGATAACATTTGATTCGTAGATATGTTCATGTGGATGTGATACCTATAATATGTACATGTACACACATTAGTACTGGACAATAACTACTTATAAAATTTCAATTAAAAAAATCTCATATCACAGTCTATGAAAAATTCATGAACATGAACTAAATTAATAAGATAGTCTCAATGTAGTAAATAATTCTCCCCAACAAGGTGTGCTGATCCCAACCTCCCTTATTCTTGAAAAAGGTGTGTTCCTATGTGTCATTGGTATGAAATGACCAATAACCACATGACAATATTTTAAAGTAACGTGTCTCATTATGAATGTGGGAACCATTGGGTGGTTCTGGTTCATGAATTTACCCCTATGGGAACTACCTGAGGTAGGAATAGTTATCCAAGAACTATCCATCACATCCCTGTTCAAAAAAAGTTAAACCCAATGTGAATGATTGTCAAACCATAATAGGGTTCAAAAAATTAAACATTTGGTGAACATGATGTGAATATTTAGATAACAATGAAACTAAAAATGGGTTGATTGCATGTCAGACCATTTTTTCACATCATGATAAAAAAAAGGTGAAGCAAAAGTAAATATTTTTTCAACAAGAACAAGATAAAATATCTTCCCATATACAACTGATTAAACATGATTCATACTTATGAGTATACACATATTGGTATCCTTGTTCTAGTTGTCTATGTGACCACATATACCATTATCAAAAGATCCTTTTACTTCAAGGCAATGGCATCTTCATCAAGAAAGTGTTCTGACACTCCAACTACCATGATAACTATTACCTCCACAAACTAGAAGATGACATTAACCACTCTATAGACCCAAACTATTTGGTGAAATATATGGTTAGGGAATACCACCAATATAGTACCATCCAAACCCTATTTTCCCAGTATAAGGGTATCTATAAATTGAAACATACAAGTCCACCTTTCCCAATTAAATCAATAAAAAACATGTGGATTTCCATCGGTACTTACAACCACTTTAGGTTCCTATCAATGGAGCCTGATAATCACTACATCCCATATCTTAGGAATCTGGATTTATGAGTGTAATACTACTTCACCATGGTTTTAAGAGTAACCTAGGAGGTTTTCTTCCATTTATCCCCAATATAATCATGTTTTTACCACCCATAGACCACCTACTAATAGTGTTTCCTTGTCAGTTAACCCTTAGACACCAAAATTTGAGAATCTCGGTTATGTGGTCTGGCGCAGTGAGCATTATATAATAAGAAATAAAAAATATAAAAACATACTATAATGAATACTTATATCATACCTAGGTAGAAACTAGATAGAATTACCAAATACTTATTCACACATAGTAAGTGATCCATTATATTTTGGCAGAAAGTATAGGGTAGATTCATATCTCATCTACCATGTACAAAGATAATTAGTATATTGTAGTTAAAATTGTAAAACATGATTGGGAATATATACCAACTTCAATTGAATATTTATTTAGGTATATCATGATGGAAACAAAAATTTAAGGATATATTCTTTCCCACACCCTTTTAAAGTTACATTATATTATGGAAGCAATAAAGGAGATCCATTGACATATTCAAACTTTGATATTGAAACATAAACTGACTCTAAATATAGACACCTGAGATGTATATAAACATGACCAACCAGAATATATAACTACTCTGAAGAATGTTCATATTCTTACTCCCATTCAGGATGATTATTTTTATATTTCATTAAAGGATGAGTCAAAAGAATGAGCTTATATCACAATTTCTTCTAAGGCTTCTCAACTTTATTTGATAGTTAGCTTAGGAAAGGCGCATAGTCCTATAAAAAATGACGAATACATATTACAAATGTAAACAAAAATTAATCCCATTTTTTCATTTTAATGGATTTCCATATGCATATTTTGATGGTCAGCCCATGGTAGGCCTATATCCCTTCTATAAATTCATAATATTTTTTTTTTCATATTATGGTAGATGATAGAAGACAGAGCCATCTTCTTACTCCCTCAAATAGAGGACTACATAATCATCCTTTATAGGCTATACAATAGAAGTACGATATATTTTTTCCCATTTTTAAGTCAATTATCACATTCTTTTTGGAAATGAACCTTAGATTCAATAACATATTCATGACACAACCAATCATGGACAACATATTCCGATAACCAAGCAATAGTGGGATCATTTTATTAAAAAATTTGGATCTCAACATCATATCTTGACACATTCCCAATAGTGGGAACATAATTTTTCAATGGAAAAAAATCCATTATCATATCCCGATGACCACCTCATAGTAGTCTCACACTCCTTCTCAACTTAAAATAGTCGGTTGACATATTCTGACCATAATATAGGATGACACTCATATCACTGCCCTTTTTAAAGACAACATCCTTTAGTACATGTTGAGTATATCTATAACATCTCAAGGATCATACAACTCTTCAATGAATCATTTTTCCATACATACCATGATGGTCTACACAGTTTAATAGAGACAAATTACAAGGATCCTACCCTTGACAACCACTATAGAATAACTCCCCATGGTGAAATCTCATAAAGTAAAGGACATCCACCCATTATAAGGGATCATTGACATAGAAAGGTTCTCAAATAACTGGGGTTAAAAATTTATAGTAACCTACCAGTTTCCAATAAAACCAAACCACGGTCAACAGGTAACCCATAAGGATAATCATCATCCCTACCTTCTTAAGGTCACAAGCATTGTTTTTAGGAAAGTGACCCTTGTGGAATGAACAAGTGGAGGAAGAAGCCTCCGATAAAGACATATATGTAATATATATTTTCAATTATATAGACTAGAATAACTTTCTAACCTTTTCCTTTCCCATCATAAATTCTCTTCATGACATTCCAGATGAACTAAATGGGGGAATTTTGACCTTACCTACACCAAAACTTTGGGTAAACATTAGATTAGGAGAAGGTTACAAAACCCCATTATTTGGGATACGATGATCATATATTATCTATCAACATGATATAGTGTTAAAAAAACTCACTACATTTTATATTAGGAGAGAGTTGAGGTTAGAAAGGTATTTTGTGACCCAAAAACATGATCACCTCTATATCCTAGCAACCCTCCAAAAAATAATAACTAAAGAATCATCAGTTGTAAAAATTTTCAAATGAGAAAAATATGGATCAATACACATCACATACACCCCTAGTTATCAGATTAACCTAGAGACGAGAACCTATAATTTCAGTTCAATAGTAGAGGACACATGTCTACATAACGCATGAGTTAGTTAAACAACTAAGTAAAATATTTTTTGTCTCTATGACATGAAAATAACATGAGAGAAGAGAGAGGGTCAATGGTTGGATCTTAATATATGTTACTTGATTGATCAACAACATCCTGAATATGAGAAACAAATATTACTCTAAAAGAGAACTTCCCACGACGTGTAGTTCACATTCTGAGTAGGTGATAAATTTGAATCATGCCGGACTAAAAATTAACCAATCTTAAAATATTACATTTCCAACCTTAATGAAATACATTTTCCCGAAACCCGATCCATTAGATATGGGGGAATTTTTACCACTACATCCACACCAAGGATCATATATTCCTAGGTGGTTCTTGAAGAAATTGGTGATGAATCCAAATCAACCCCATCCCATAGGGCTGAGTGTTTTTTCACCATGACAACCACCCTGTGATTTCTCAAATCCATAGTAGGATCAAGGAGTATCAATGAATACCCTAGAAACCCAACACTCAAGGGTGGAGGAATTATTACTTTAAAAAATGTTAAAATATGTCTTCTTGAGTTTGGGAGGTTTTTAGGAGCTGGTTCCCCATCGATTTTGGCTTCCATGGTATACACCGCTATCATTCAGGGATCACTTGGTATGTACGATAAGTGATTCCCTCGAGGTCACTATACATAGACATAAATTAGTGTAATGTGTAACAAGGAAGATCAAAACTCACATGGGTAAATGGGAAAAAGTTCAAATACATTAAAGGGGGAGTGGGGAAGATATTAAAATAAAACTTTAAGGGGATATTAAGAGTTTAGACTCACAAAATTATTCAGAGAACAACAAAATGATTCCTACTACCTAACATGCCTCACTGAATGTCATCATTATCAATTTAGTTTATGAGAAATAATAAGATAGATACATTGAAGGATTTCATGTAGAATAAATACCCTGAGAGGCCGGATACACTAATTTATAGGCTAATGCAACACACCCTAGGAATCAGTAGAGGAAGTAGAATTTGGTTGCTCCAAATGTGGAGTTTCCAACACTATAACACTATTCTAATAGAGATAAGGGGAAAAGCATGACTATATCCAACTCACCAATAATAAATTCTTATAAACCCTATATAAAGGTGAGGATGAACCAATATAATGATGAGATAAGAAATCTTAGACAACCTAATAAATAATTTTCAAGGTAAATATTCCCACTGGGTATCACCACCAAGAAAAAGTAATTGAATCTCCTCTCACTCATTGGGAAGGAGTTGACTGACCTACAATAGTAGAGTCTCAAAACCATATTTTTTCTACTTATAGAATCCAATTCATCTTGAATACATGAATTTAAAAAGACTAATATCCTCTTCCATTATAAAAATTACCTCCCCTATATTATGAAAATCACTAAGTCATAGTGTGAATTGGAAATCCATAATCGATGACTGTAGGATGGCCACATTAAGATTCACATATTTCCTACATTCAATAGGTAAAAGTACCCAATAACACCAAATCACCATTATGAATATTCACACTTGAATATAATACATGAATGGTTAGAATTCCCCATTAATCCTTGAAAGGAATATATATTTGGAATGGGTGGATTGCACATTACCTTAATCATTTTTTAGAAATCCTATTTTACCTACCATAAATGGAACTAGAGATCAATAGTAGCATCTCCAACACTTTATGTCCCGATTCAACCCCATGACAGGCTTATGAGACCAATAAGAGGGAAAATGTGTCTAATGAAAACTCGGTTGGCACTATCTTTCATATGTTATAGTAGTGTCCCAGAATGAAACATTGTATGTTAGGAAGGTATTCAACGTCAATTCCTTTATTAATTAAGTTCCATTTTAAGGAGGATAAAAATTATTTCCTTAGGAACCAAATACAACATT
Organism: Viscum album; assembly: GCA_963277665.1. Classification (NCBI taxonomy): domain Eukaryota; kingdom Viridiplantae; phylum Streptophyta; class Magnoliopsida; order Santalales; family Viscaceae; genus Viscum; species Viscum album. The sequence goes on from OY728159.1 coordinate 1,330,188,663, forward strand.
AAAATGAAAGGTTCAAAAAAAATATCTACATGGAAAGGACTAATGTAATTTCACATCATTAAACCATCATATGAGTAAGTGATACAAATATTTACAGAAAATATCTTTGATTTGTTATAGACACCTTTATCTCATTTATTTATTTGGTAATATTATAGGGGTTCACAGACATGGTACAATTCTATAGAATTCCATTTAGAGAACTATGTTAAAATATATGATCTCTCCCACAAAATAATTGAGAAGATTATTTATAGTACAAATTGAAAATATCACTCTCAAACATTGGATAGTGAATACTAGGGAACCCATCTAATATCTACAACTTCTAATACCCCTTGATAAAAGGAATCAATCGAAAAATGACCATTTTCCGAATGAATGGAAGGGTAAGGGAAACATTATATTTGAAGAGTAGAAGAATAAAATATATTTCTTAAAAAATGAATAGGTCCACAAATATTTTCTCACTCCCATTAAAAGGAAATTTTCAAGTGGGTTAAGCCCTGAAAACCGGGGCTAGTCTTAATGATTATCCTAACTATTTTTGTTTCCTTTGAAATAGGAACAAAATATCCAATAATTATTTTTCCTCATGTAAATACTACATGGAATGGAAAATTTGATATATGTGATACTAGGAAAATTCCCAGTGCAAGTGGACTATATGTCCACCACCAACTGAAAAGAATAATTCAACAGACAAGATGTTCTATTTAGCAATGAATAAAATCTTTATATCTTGATAATTTAAAAGATATTGTATCAAAGAACATTCCATTCTTAGAGAACAACTTCATCAGCAAATAGTGACCCTATCACCTCCTCCATCATCCAATGGGGAATTATTAGACTCATCCTCTAGAGGTACATGTAATTGAATGAAGTAGAATAGATAAAAGGAATATGAGTCTCATCTAACTCCCCAACATTCCCCAACTCTCACAAATTTATTTCCCTCATCAGAAAGTGTAAGGTTACTACCCCCTAACTTTAATATTCAGTAGATAAAGAGGCACTCCTATATCCTATTAATGCCATACATTCAATAATCCCCTTCTCTGATGGAAAAAATATATTTTAACTTGAGTTACCTATAGATGACCAAGGATTTAGAGGCGGAGGACATAGGTTTTTATGGAGTAAAGTAATATTTTGTCAGGATAGAGAACATATAAGGACCGGTCCTTGAACATTATATATTCATGAAAATTCTTTTAGAATTCACTTTCCTACATTCAAAAAGATCTTTTCTATTTATTTTGTTTATAAAATTAGGATATAATTAATACATATCAACCCACAATCATAAAAAACATTTAGTACTAAATCAATATCCATTTCATTCATACTATATATTTTTTTAACAAAACATTAAATATTTTCAGGAAAAATAATCAAAACATTAAACATGGATTCTTATTTTCTCTTACCCATACTTAATCCTCGTGGAAAACATTTTAAAACTTGGTATGAGAAAAAAAATGTTGGTAAGGGCCATAAAAGTAAGTAAAGAAACTATTAGTTCATAAATACTTATAAACATATGAAATAATTTTCACAAATACATACTTCTCACCTATAAAGCATCATATAATTACTTTTGAAAAATAAGATATTTTCATAAAACATAGAAAACACAAATAAATATATAAATTAAACATGGGGAATTTCTTAGTTCAGACTTAAACCCTCATGGCTACTATATGATTTGCAATCCTCATGACTAATATAAAATGTAACCCTCATGGTGACTTTATGATGAAACCTATAACGACTCGGACCCGGCCAGCCACCCAAACAGTACCAAATGGGTCGGGTGTCACGACCTTAGGCGCACCTCCCCTGAACGCCAAAGGCTGCCGAATATCAGTGAGGGTCTGAATAGGTATAGTGGGGAGGCTATACCCTCTCAGGGAAATAAAAATAGTACTGGTCCGAGTATAATACTAAAAAGTACAGAAAAAATAAATGACTCAGAAGACTTGAACCAGACCCGCATAGAGGAAACATATCAGATATCAATAAACCAGTGGAAGAAATATAAAAACAACAAAAGCAGAAAGTAAACAGAACAACATACCAGCAATCAACAACAACTTCCTCTGTAAACAACTAGGGCATGTATCTAAGCAAGTCATACAGCTCAATATATAATGGCGCCAATGGCTAACCAACAGTTGCTACATAATAAGGTAAGCATGCTTATACAAAATGGAAAACTAAAATAAGTAACTCCAGTAAGTAATACCTCAAGGTCCATACCAGTATCTTTGCCAACAGTACTAAAGTCTAGCTCATGAGGCTGACCCTCTACCTGCACGCAATTTCATAAAGTCTACATGCGTCCCGAAAGGGCCCGTGTAGAGTTTGAGACAAGTCTCAGTAGGATGACACCTAGGGGTTCATACCTAATATAAGTGTTTAGGTAGACATTCTTATATAAGAAAAACAATAACTAGTACAACGCCTAAAAGTAAACACAAACTTCTCTAGTGCTCAGCAGCCACCAGGAAGTGTCAACTACTTCGGTCAATGCCGGAATCTCAGGTCTATAGCCTAACACCTCATGCCACCTGACACCATGTGTCTCATGTACCGATGTCCCGAAGGAACACCCAACAATCATAACCCGGCTCGGATGCTCAACCTTCCCATGGCACAACATTCGGAGAAACATCGATACCTGTTCTCAAATAATAACCGGAGGGACTGCAATGTATGCCCTCAAATCGTGGTGAGCCTCTGCCCCCAACCTGACCGCCTCAAAGCTGTCTCCCGAAGGCTCCCCACCTTCCACGTGGCTTCCTATAGAAAGAACTCCAAACCAAAACTCCTACCCGCATCTACCGGGGGCCTCTACCCAGTGAGTGGCCGAACCACCTAATCTTGGAGTCTATTTGTGTGCAAACTACTCAAAAGTACCTGATGAGCGGTAATCATCTCAATAAGTTACCAAGACACAACTCTTCTGATACCTCTTTCCCCTACAAACCAGTCGCTCATGTCTGATGGTCACGCCATCCAAGTAACCCGGGACAAGGCCCAACCCGACAGTCCAACTGCCTCAACCGACGTCCATGACGCCCAATCCCGTGGTAGAAACTGCCCAGAGTAAACTGAGAATAATCCAAAACCTGTGATCCCCATCACTCAACAATACATATGGGCCTTTCCCAACACAAAAAGCAGTTCAACATAGGAAAAATCACACATTGCAAAACTATACTCAAAGCATCACTTAAAACAGGCAATTTCTAAACAATTAAATTACATTATCTAGTGCTGTCTCATACCAGCACCTCACTCATTCGTAATTTAACAATTAAACTCAGTAGTTTAACTCAAATATTCAGTAAGCAGTCTAAACATGGAAGTTTAAATAAATCCAATTCATTCGCTTTTCAGCACCCCCGGCCGAATTTCCCCAAATGAGCTATGACCTCTAACCCGGCCTTTCTCAAGCACAATAAGGGTCAGGGAATACCCAGAGGCATCCCAAAATGTAGATAAACTATTAAATATAATTAAACAAGGGTTTCTCTCAATACCCCACGTTGCGCCCGAAGGCCGCAACCCCCAAAAGTATACGAAAACACCAAAGAAGGTATGCACCACCCACCTCATACTTGTACGATGAAACTCCTTTGATATCAAACTCTGAATCGGTCTGAATCGTGGTAGATTTGTGTTTCCGTCAAATCTAGCAACTCCATTTGGATGGAATCTACGGAGGAATAGGTGAGGATTCAAGGACGAAGAAGGGTGCACGGATTTAACCTTTCCGATGCGGTCCCGTAGCCACGAAAAGATCGAAGAAAAGAAAACGTATGAAGAATCTAAGAGGGTTTGAGTTTTTTTCGGAGGATCTCGGACGAACCGTTCATCCAACGGGGAAGAAGAAGTGTTTTCCTGAAATAAGACACGATGGAATCTCAGACGATCATATAAAAATAAAAGTATATGGCCTGTATTTCTAAAGTACACACCGTGTAGATGTGTTTCCGTACTCCAACATAAGCGGAGTCCAGCACATGGCTTGGACCGTGTACACGGTCAACACATGGCCAGGGACTCGGCCTCTACATGGAACAAAGTTACACGGCGTTTCATGGAAGACTACATGCCGTATAGATAGAAATTTACACCTGGGCACCACACAACATGTACTTGGCCTCGCACGGTTAAGGATACACGATGTGTCTATAAATACACGCTGTGTGGTAAGAAACTTCTACATGGTCATCACACGACATGTACTCGGTGAGCACACGACCGGTCACTCGGTTAACACATACACGGCGTGTCCTTAAAGTACACGGCGTGTAGTCTGGAAATTTCCAGAACTGCCCAGATTTTCCAGACTTCTTAGAAGCCTATCAAAAATTCAATCATGGTTGGGATTTTGAACCGTTCTAAAAACCCGGGTTCTTACATAACCCTCATGACAACCTTATTGTGGGACCATCATAGTTACACTTGGAAAAACCATTATGGTCAAAATCCAAAATAAACATACCCAATGTGTTGGAGGGATATATAGGTAACAACCTTATTTATAAAATAATCCCAATAACTTGAACATAATCATAAAACACAAACACTTTCATCATAAAAATATTTCTTTGTATAAAATAACTTCTTATAAAATAATTCTAAGAAAATACAAAGGAAATAATTTTCTCTATAAAAAACATGTAATATTGTAATGAAAACTTCAATAAATCATGGTACCATGAGAATGGGATAATCCACTCATGTCATATAAGTTAATAGGAAACATTCATTTTTTTTAATTTTGTAAAAATATATATTAAAGATTAATTTTTAAAGGAAAGTCTCTTTTATTGGGGTTGACTTCCTTGGAATATGTTAAACACTCATATATAATGGTCTAAAGAGTGTTATTAATTTATTACAAAACTATATTCATATTTATAATACCCTATATAGTATTTTACAACATCTTTCCACCCATTTATTGATAATATTTTGTTATTTTATTATTCCGGGTGTGATTATTTCAAGGTTTCCACGGTTTGTTAATTATGGGTTTGCTTATTGAATGGAAGAAAAAAACATAAGTTGAATGAAATATTATTTATATGTTTCTAGAATTTCAAATTAAACCATATATCATTTTTTCTCTGATATGAGGATAATTCATTAGATAAAACATTAATGAAAAATATTTAATTTATTTTTGTGGTTTTTATGAACATCACAAACTTATATCATTTTATTTAATATAATTCTTATATATATTATTTCTAGAACATTATAAAACATATAATATTTATTATAAAATCCGAATTAACCATAATAATGGATTTATGACCATCCTAGAAGGTGGTAAAAGTAAATGAAATGACATCGTCCATGATGATGGTAAATTGACACATCACTGTTGATGTTTTCATTTGTTTAGAATAAGTGGAGTATATGAGTGGTTAATAACGGATATTCAATTAACACAACAAAATTATAGTATATGTATGTTATTATATGTATCACTTCACTTGGAAGAGGAGAGGTAAGGAGAGAATAAGAAAATTAAATAAATTGAAAATAAATTTAAAAAAAAGAAAGAGATTTTTACTTATTGAACTTCTTATCCTTGAAAAACTCCTTAAGAAATATTATTTTGTCTGTTTTAGAGATACCAAAAGGTATTAGATATGGGGAATATTCTTGGGAAAGGAATTTGGTGTAAATTAACCAAGCTGCAAGGCTTTAGAGGTGTGAGGAGAGGAGGTCAGGGGTGGTATTTATAGTGGCAGATATGGCTGTGTTTTGATTATTTTATTCAGTAGTTTTTTATATTTTGGATATGGAATATGAATAGTTTGAACCATATAACTAAATTTATTAAAATAATCAAGAATATTGAGAGAATTTCTGCTTACATTCTCTATACATCATCTATAAATCAAGAATTCATGAATTTGTTAAATACTATAAATTATCATATTTCAATATTCCTAAAAACATAAAATAAATTCGAAAAACCCCAAACATTCATCCTAAATATTTTTGATGTGTATAATTAAAAACATAAACCCCATTTTACGGAAATGATTCTATTAATATGATAAATTTAATTTTTAATTAAAATCATAATTTATACAAAAAATACTCATTTTAAAATTATAACTGATTTTATGGCACATTGAAAAATTAATCAGGGTTATATTATAATCATTAGGAAACAAAATATTAATTTATTAATATATTTTATGAATATAAATTTTCTTCTAAATCATTAAAGTAATTATAAAATTTTAATTATAAATTTTCATGTCAGAAAAATAAAAATACTTAATATATCATTTTCAAAACATTTATTTACATATTAAATGATATATATATATATATATATATATCATATTTTCATTCATATGAAAACTAAAAATTATTTAAAATTTCATAGGTAAGGTTATTATTTTGTTTTTAAAAATTCGTTAATTTTTGTAAAGACCCCTTATTTCGTTATACATGTATAATGAATATAACTATTTAATTATAGAATGAGAAAAATATGTTACAATTACATGAGTTGTTACATTATCACCTATTTTAGAAATTTTATCCTCAAATATTTTATTCAATTATTAATCAAGTGAGGTTACCTCTCACGCATAAAATTTTCATATTCCCATGTTTCTTCTTCATCCATGTGGTTTCTCCAAGAAACTTGAACCTGGTGAATTACCTTATTCCCAAATACATGATCTCTCTGATTAAGAACCTAATTATGATTTTACTTATAAGGAATTTTCTATTCCATATGAACTAATTATATGCTTGAAACATGGGATGACTCTGGTACTTACTTTCTTAACATCAGACCATGAAAAACAATGTGTACTTAAGATAATCATGGAGGAAAATTTACTCGGTTGGTAATTGGTCTAACTTTCTCTGGGATTTCTTAAGGTCCAATGAACTATGGACTTAGAATTTCATTTTTAACAAAATGTATAACACTTTTCCATGGATATATTTTATGGGAAAAATGATCACCTACCTTGAAATAAAATTGTTTTCTCCTATTATCTACCTAACTTTTCTGCTTTCTTTGAGCTTCCCTCATGTGTCTCTGGATTATCTTTACTTTATTAGCCACTTCGACTCATAATTATACTCTGATAAAATTCCTTGCCTCAACTTTATCCAAAAATTATGGATTTTAACACCATTTTCCATATAATTCCTCAAAAGGTGACATCTATATAATGGAATGAATCTGTTATTATAAGAAAACTAAATCAAAAAAATATGTTGAACCCAAAAAACCTAGTAATCCATTGAATAAGCACATAATAAATATTAAAATGTAAGAATTTTTTTCTCAGTATGTCTATTAAATTAAAAATTAAAGGCTTTGATGAAATTTAATTCAATTCCCCATAACTTCTGAATGCCTTTATAAAAGTTATAAGTGAACCTGGGATCATGATCTAATATAATGTTTTCTAAAAATCCAACTAATCCCTTTGAGGTATAGTCGAGAAAGATGACCTAGATAATGACTATCTCAAATAAGAAGGAAATATGAAAAATTCTTCATTCGATCAACAACAATCCAAATCACATTTATATATCGAGAAGTCAATGGCAGCCCCACCACAAAATGCATGGATATATTTTCTCACTTCCACTCTATCACTGGTAAATGATAAAGAATACACTTTGGTTGTTTTCACTCATGTTTAACCTATTGAAAATTCATCCTTTCATTATAAAATAAGCAATATATCTTTTCATTTTATTCAACCCATATTACTCCTTAAGGTTTCTATATATCTTAGTTGTTCCAGGATGAACTGAAAATAGAGAACTGTGAGGTTCACTTAACAATTCTTTCTTTATCTAGGAATCACAAGGCACACATAATAAATTTTAATATCTCAAGACCCAATATTTATCAAAATTAAATTTTGTAAACTTACCTAAACAATTTTCCCTTTTTATGTAATTAAAATTCTTCCTTCTATGCATGCTTAATTATTTCTAAGAGAAACGATTGCACTGACACATGAAACAAAATAGAATAATTTCCTGCACAAATAACATCTAAGCCAAAATTCATCAAATCATAAACCAAGGGGTAATTTTTTAAATGTAACATGGTTAATGATGCATGATGTTTTTGACTAAAGGAATCCACCGTATTGTTTTCTTTTACAGGATTGTAATTGATTAGGAAATCATAATCCTTTATCACTTCCATCCATCTTCTCTGCCTCATGTTCAATTCCTTTTGAGAAAATATATACTTCAAGCTTTTATGGTCATTATATATTTTACATTTTACTCCATATAAATTATTTATGCAAAATTTTAAAGCAAAAACCATAGATTATATTTCCAGATTATGTGTGGGATAATTTAACACATGAGGTTTTAGTACTCTTGAAGCAAAAGCATTTACCTAATCATTCTACATCAGAGCATAACCAAGTCCCATTAATGAAGCATCACTCTAGATGAAAAACACAGAATTTCTAGAATGGTCAACCATAACTATAGAATTCCAAAATCTTCTTTTCAGTTCCAAAAAACAAACATCATAGTCTTATATCCAAATAAATCTTACCCCATTTCATTTTAACATAGTTATTGGGTAGAAAACCATAATTTTGTTCAACAAACCATCATTAATAACCTACTAATTCAATAAAACCATAAATCTCTATAACATTTTTATGTTTTGGCCATTAATTAACCACTTTTTGGTGTGATCAACTATTATTCAATCATTATTTATATTATTCCCAAGAATTAAAATTTGTTGAAACTAAAAACAATTTTTTTAAAATTTACCCTATAAATTATTTTATTTATTTTTTTATAAAAATACTTATATGTTTTTCATGATCCTCATAGATTTTTGAATGAACTAAAAGATAATAATTAAAAAAACAAACTCATCAAAATAATCATGAACGATTCTATTCATATGATCCATAAATACAACATGGTAATTTATCAGGACAAAGGAAAAAACAACCAACTCATATTTCCCATAGCAAGTTTAGAACATTGTTTTCGTAATTTCATCCTCCTTCAACTTTAGTTGATGGTACTCTAATCTCAATTCAATATTGGAAAAATAATAAGCCTCCTAGAGACAGTCAAACTAGTCATCGATATACGGAAGTGGATACATATTTGTAATAGTAAGGTTATTGAAATATCAATAATCAAAAGAAATTTTAATGTTACCATCTCTATTTTTAAAATGAAAACTAGGATAACACCATGGTGATATTTTAGAATGAATGAATCCTTTATCAAGAATATCTTGCAATAGATTTTTCAATTCATGAAGTTCTACTTGGGAAATTTGAGAAGGGGGTTTCATAATTAGATTAGTATCACTAACCAATTTAATGGTAAATTCAACTTCCTAATAAGGTATAACACTAGGAAAATAATTAGTAAATATATTTAGGTAATCATTTACCATCGATACATCATTAATCGAAACAGTTACCTTGTTTTCAACATTACGTCCAAGATAACATTTCTTTCTATCTTTTAATAGCTTTTTAGCTTCTTGATATGTAATTAATGGTATGGGTTCATTCTTGTTTAAAAAAAATAAACTATTTTTGAAAAACAAATTATTTATCTCTATAATCAATCATAGCATTATAAACAAAAATCCAATCCAATACCAAGACAACGAAAAACCCGATAAAAGAAAAAAACAAGGTTTGTAAGTAATTTATTTCTATAGAAAAAAGGAATATTATTTTAATTCTTTTTTAATATAATATTCCCTCTAGTGTTTTAACCATAATATATGGTTTAATTTATTGACATAAAATTTCCAATTTACTAGAAAAATTTATAGAAATAGAGGAATTTATTGACCCAATATCAATCAAGAAATTATAAAAATATAAGTAAAAAAGTACCTAATAACACTTCATTTGAAGGCCCAACATCTTCTGACATATTCATGGAGGATTTCACTACACTTTTCTACTTATAATCTGGCCACTTTCCATTATTTAGATCTTTCATTGGATGAGTATTTGACTAATTCCCCATATCAACACATTTAAAACACTTTATTGTTTTCTTACCATAATTAATATTAATATCATTTTCATTTCAATATCAAACCATTTTTCTAAACATACCACATAAAAAACACTGCCTAGAGTTTTAAAGAATTTATCAGTTTTATTTTCACCACACTTTCCATAAACTCGAAACTGAATTTTCTTACCTTTAGATTTCATTGATTGAATCTTATCAATTACCTTCAATATAGATCTTTTATCTTTATTATTTTCAAAGTACATGATATCTTTAGAAAACCCTTTTCCAACCCTCTAATCATAATGAAAAAGATTCTCATAACTTTTAAATTAATGTGAGGCTAATTCCCTTGGATATATCTACTTCGATACTGAGTAAAAATAGTTGATTTTACTTTCAAGATACTAAATATGAGTTGGAATTTACCTTCATAGTAGATTGAAGTTCCCTTTATACATGGACATGGAAATTATTCCTTTTGTTTCAATTACAATAATTGCTTTTCCATCTTAATTTGTACCTCCTTAGTAAAATATTTTCCAAGGAATAGATTCTAAAATTCAACCCATTCCAAGGCACCAATATCCTCATTATCCATGATATTATTGACCTTTGATCACCACTGGTCAGATTCACCATAAAATTGATAAATAGAAAGATTAAGATTTTGATATTCTAAAAAACACATGACATAAAATATCATTTTAGGGACTTGAAATCACCCTTCAGCCACCCCTTGATTAGAAGTCCCACTAGAAGTAGGATGGTGTTGCCTCATAAAATGTCCCACTATCATTATATTCAATTTTGGTATCCATAATTATTCTCTTTCATTGATAATACCAATAGTTATAGCCTATTTCAACTGATCCATTACTATAACAAACATTTCTCTTCCAATTCCCACCATTCTAAGTTTCCAATTTGGACTGATATCATCCCCTCAGTGCCTTCCCACTTCAGCATACTTGTTTCTTCTATAGAAAACCATTCTTAATAGTCAAGTAATAGATGAAGTAACATGGAAATAATTAAATGATATATCATTTCAAATTCACCATAAGGTTAAAATAAGTTATGATATTATATAAACATCATCCAATCCCCTAATGTTATATAAAAACAGATTTGATACTAACTATATGGTCTCTTCCTTAAACATTACATAATCTAGTAACATCTTTAGGTATTAAATTAATTACATTCCAAAATTTATTTTCATTTTATAGTTTTATATAAGTATGGAATAATTAATACATATCAACCAACAAGAATACAAAGTAGGTAATACCAAAACAATATCCATTTCTTCAATAATACAAAAGTTTTAAAAAAACATGAAATCTTTTCCTGAAAATTAATCACAACATTCCACTTAGATTCTTCTATTATGCTACCCATCCTTAAATAGTATTTTTTTTAAAAAATATTATATGTGAAAAAATCTCATTAAGGAAGATAATAATAATTAAAGAAACTATTGGTTCATGAATACAAATAAAAATATGAAATAATTTTCACAAATTTATACATCCCTCCCATAAATTATTATATATATACATTATAAAAATAATAGATTTCCATAAAACATAAATAACATAAATAAAACCATAAAGTTAAATTAGGGAATTACTTATATTATATTTTAACCCTCATGGATACCATATTATTTTTAACCATTATGTCTACCTTACAATGTAACCCTTACGACTACCTTATGATGTAATCCTCACGGCTACCTTATGCTGTAACCATCACATTTACAATCTAATAACCATTAAGATAAAATTACAACAAAAATATACCCAATTAATTAGAGGGATATATATGTATCACCCTTCACCATAAATAATTATCTAGAACTGAAAAATAATCATAAAACATGAACTCTTCCACCATATAAACATTTATTAAGAAAAATCACTTATTTTAAAGGAATACATCACAAATTAAAAGGAAATAATTTTATTTGTAAAAAAACATGTAACATTGTAATGAAAAAATGAAAACATTAAGGCATCATGAAAACTATATTATCCTTTTATGCTATATAAGTTAAGAAGAAACATTCCTTTTTTAATTCTGTAAAAGGAGACATTAATGAGGATTTTATTAAAGGATAGTCACTTACCATGGGGTTTAAATCCTTTGAATGAATTAAAAAAGAATGGATAATGGTTTAAAGAGAGTTATTAAATTAGTAAAATACTATATTAAAATTTATAAAACCATATATTTTCTTTTTATAACATCTTTCCCCCCATTTTTTGATAATATTTTTCTTATTTTATTGTATTTGGTGCGTTTATGTCATGGTTTTCATAGACGGTTTATTATGGATTTTCTTGTAAAATGGAAGAAAAAATAGAGATGTGGAAGTAAATGGTATTAATAAGTTTCTATAATCATAAATTATTCCATATATCCTTTTTTATATGAGGATGATCCATTGTATAAAACAATAATGAAAATCATTTAATTTATTGTGGTGGTTTTTACAATAATGAAAAACATATCATTTTGTTTAATATAATGTTTATATAATGGTTCTAGAACATTATATGACTTATAATATATATAGTAAAATATTATTTAACCATAATAATGGTTTTATGACCAGACTAGAAGTGGATAAAAGAAAATTAAAACACATCATCCACATCAATGGTAAATCGACTCATCACGAACAATGTTTTAATTTTCTCTGAGTAAGAGGAGAAGAGGATAAGTTTTGTGGCAGATATTTAATTAAAAAAACTAAATTTTATGAAAGATTTTTTATTTATCATGTCAATTGTACAAAATTATTTTAGGAGAGAATAAGAAATGAAATGGAATTGAAAAGAAATTTAAATGAAAATGAAAGAGAATTTTACCTCCTGAACTTATCCTCCTTGAGAACATCATTAAGGAACTTGGTCTAGGAATTTTTCTGATACAAGTAGGTCTTAGAAATGGGAAGAGTATTTTGAAGGAAATTGGGTATAAAGTAAACTACCTAAAATAATTTTGAGGTTGGTGGAGAATAGGTAATGAGGGGTGGTATTTATAATAGAGGAGAGAGGTGTTTTTTTATTATATTATTAATTAGTTTATTATTTTGAATCAAGACTATGAATAATATTAACTTAATAACTGCATATTTTAAAATAATTAAGGAAATGTTTATATTTTAGGCTTTCAATAGCCATACATCATCTATAACTCAATAATTTATGATTTTTTCAAATACCATAAATTATTGTATTTCATTATTCCCCAAAAATTCAAATATATTAGAAAAATCATAAACAAATTACCTTAAAATTTTATCGAAATGTAGAATTAAAAAATGAAAACCATTTTAGGGAAATAATTTTAAAAATAATTGAAATTTAATTTTTAATTAAAAACATTATTTATTCAAAAAATAAAAGTTTTAAAATTATAACTCAAATTATGGAACTTAGGAAAATTCAATAAGGTCCCATAAAATTATCTTATGATCACATGGAGACCAATTTTAAATTTATGAATCCATTTTATGAATAGAAATTTAATTTTAAATCATTATTATAATTTTTAAATTGTAAATAAAAGATTATGTGTCACAAAAATACCAATACACAATTTATCATTTTTAATTCATTTATTCACATATTCCATGAAATATATATGTCAAATTTTCATTCATAAGATCCATAAATTCAATTTATTCTTTTATAGGTGAGGTTACAATTATACTTTTACAAATTCCATAGTTTCTATAAATATTTCTTATTTCATTATACATTTATAATGAATTTAACTATTTCATTCTAGAATGAAAAAAATTATTTTATAAGCACCTATGTTGTTACAGCTCAATATCCTAGTTATATCACCATTTATACCACATACGTGGATGAGACCTATACAAATGAATTATAGTGATCCTTTCAATAACATGGAGACAACCGAGAGTCTTTTAAGAGTAATCAAAACCCAATTATTTTGGATGATTAGCTGGTGGGTGAAAATATATCCAGTCAACCCAAGAAAGAGGGAATAATATCTCAGCTCAATCCATCCATAATAGGAACGACTTTAAATTTTGTCTAAGTTTCATATCCATCTACCTCAATCACTTAATCCCCTAATGCATACGATAATGAGAAAACCATATTAGGAAGCACAAATTCCTTGTGGAGAAGTATGTAATTATGAAATAGTTGTAAGCTTTCCTATTAAGGATCTTAATACTCAACACTCATCATTTCTAAAAAGAGCACAGGGAGGAACTTTTCAAGTCCCTCCATATTCTGAAATTTTTTGAGAGAAAAATTTTAGCAACTATAATCCATTTAAAAGAAAACCCTATTATATGCTATCATACCACAATCTCCTTCATTGAGTAACATAAAAAAGTTTACATTCATGGAAATATTAAACAACAATCCATATTAAGAAATATAAAAATTTTAGGCATTCAATGAACTATTATTAATAATGGTCTTGGTATGAATCATGTCACTTCTCAAACTTTTTTAGGATTAAGATTCCTCAATAATGATTTAACTCCCATAAATATGACCATTAACGGGTATGAAATTAATGAGTAGTATCCTCAAAGAAATATCAAGATCAAGTCTCAATTTGGGGACCTATAGTCTATAAACAATTTTATGGCCATCTAATAGGACACAAAAAAATATCCTACTCAGGAGGCCTTCACATCATTACCATTTTATGGTTCCATCAATATTCTATCAATGCATGAAACTCCCCATTAATGGGAATGTTGGTATACTTTATAGAGATAACACAAAATATTAATTTCATTATTTTGTGGTGGGTTTCTTCAAGAGATAAGGAAATCATTAGATGAAAAATGGGGACATGAATATTGTCAATACTAATGGTTTGGGAACCACCCCTAAAATACCTTAGAGATATATCAACAAATGAGTATGTACAAACCATAAGCATAGTTGAGGTCATAAATATTTCACAAGACAATCATATCAGTGACCCATATGTATTAGAAATTTTCAATGAACTATGATGAAAATTGAAAAATTCCCTATAATTTCCTTCATAAAATAGGATATCAATTATCCTTTTCTCCCTGACAATAGCAATGAAGAAGGCATGCCCATCTGAAGTGATGTAAATTATGAAACCAAGGCCTTTTCACTCCCTAGACCAAAGGGTGGCCCCTAATCCCTCCTCAGTGAAATAGATTCTCCAATAATATATTCCATTCCTAAAGAGACATATTATTAATCTGGGATATGATATGTATAGATAACATAAGAGATACTCATCTATAATTTCATGATAGAATCTCCACAACCATCATTAAGCTTATGAATAGAACTATGTGAATAGAAAAGTACTAACAACCCATATGGATTAAATCCCCCATTCCCATAGTAGATAAGGAGGTGTAAATTTATTTCTTAAAGTATCACTATCATGTAAACTTATGAAACTCTATATAAAAACTATGATTATACCTCGGTGTATCTACCAATCACTTGAGCCTACCAAATACCACCTAGATTTCAAATAGGTGTCCATTAGAATGGGTACATTTCATGTATCCAAGGAATAATATAAATTTGATAACTTTATCAATGAAATATTTATTCTAGATGCATAATACATAATAGGTCTATCCAAAATCATTTCTATTAAACAATCATGGGTAGATTAGGGTCTTCATAAATTTCATGGATCTTAACTGACACATACCACATGGATACTTCCTATTTTTGATGTTGGAAATCCTGATGGACACAAAAATTTAATTCTAATCACATTTATTTATGAACATGTACTAAATGTATGTGCAAATCAAGATTTCACCTAAAGATGAGAACGTGTCTCCAATAAAGGTTCCCTAACGGTTATTCTTCTATTAGGTTATTCCCTTTGGAATGATAAATTTCATGATAACTAACAACATGCTTGAATCACATCATTACGATCCTACTAGGAAGAATCATAGAAGACTATTTTTATGTCCTAGTGGCTAGGTCATGGAAGAACTGTGATCATATTTCCAACTATTAAACAATCTTCAATAAATGATAGAAGTATACCTTGATAATGAAATCTCTAGGTGTTCTTTTGGAGTAATATCAGAAAATATCATTATCATAAGGGCACTCCGTTTTAGTATTGAGTTCGAACCTAATAAAACCAATAAAATCATCAAACTTATATCACCTACAAACCTTAAAGAGATTAGAGATCTCTAATGATACTTTACATATGCTAGGATCTTCATAAAAAACCTAGCTAAAAAATAACTCCACATTGTGAAGAAAATGAAGAAGGGAGTCTCTTACAGGTGAATTAGGATTTATAGGATGCTAGAAAGATCCTAAATAAATATATGATACACCAATGATCATAAATACCCTAATATAGGATAATACACTCATATAATATGTGGCCACTATAGATTAATCTCTTGATTCCCTTCTCATATTGATGTCTGATGTATGGAAAAACAATTATTCTATCTTTGTTGAAAAATTCTATAAACCGATACATTGATATTACAATATCAATAAGAACTGACATGTACTTTTATTTGTAGTAAAACTATTGAGACAATAATTATAGAATCTTGAAGTTCATTTGGTCTCTCAAATGGTCCTGCTGAAGTACATCCTTAGCTTCTATATCGTTCGATGTGCATTCATCTTCAAAAAATATTAACATCCAATTCATATTACAAAAGGATATCAATGAGAATTTTAATACCAATTTCCTTGAATCATATATTACAAGGGAAGGAATTTTCTTAAACACTTATCTCATGGAAAAAGAGTTTTTTCTATTCCCAAGAAACACTTTAAATGTGATAGATGTATTTATATGGATTCCCCCATAGTATTATCTATAAAAGAATGGAAATATTGAAGTTCAATCATGTTAACATGTGGATTAACATTGTCACCATGAATAAGAATAATATACCATAGTTCATTGGGATATATGAAGTCTGCACCAATAATGGGTCAGAGTAAAAATACCTAATTTGAGTCTTGGATTGTTCCCTGTTGCCTAATATAGCCCATTTAAATATAGAGGGTGATTTTGAAATTTTGATTAAGTAAACTAATGGTGAATTTCATACCATGATGAAATATTTAACCCATATCATTGATTATGTGATGGAACTAAGTGTGAAAATACTTTTTTAACCAACATATAATCAAATCCCACATTAAAAAAATATTCGAGTTGACAATGTTTTTAATGCAACAAAATCCCTTACCGATTTTGACCAGGATGAGACAATCTTCCACATTGCACACAGAAGGGTAGTTTCACCTATTATCAATTGTGTCATTTACGAGATAAACTAGAATAGCACTACACCCAATCTGATAAACCATGATTTGGAGAGATGAGCTCCAAAATGGACTACCTCTATGAAGGTACCCTCCCATTAGATTGATAAAAAATAGAATAAATCCAAGTATTGGAAGTGAACTTCTCCCTGTATAATGGTACAAATAAACAAAAATAACTGTAAAAATAAGGATTAAATGGATTACTCCTAATATAAATAAAATAATGATAGGCCATCTCTATAATATAGGATATCTATAATAGCTATTTTTGTTCCCTCTAGTCAGAAACTAAGATCTCCCATCAAATTAGGATGATTGGTTACTATTTTTGGATAGTGATTATAGACTATGTATAATTCACCAAGAAGTTTCACCCCTATAAAATACATATAGATTTTTTCCATTAATCCTTAGAGATATTACATACTTCAAAAATACTCCATTCCATTTTCTATATTGGGAAGGAATGTTATGGGGATATTTCCTCTATCTATAACCAATAAGTTTAAATAAAATTTTACTACCACCTAATTAATTTCCAAAAGGGACAATTCCTACCCATTTTGGATGTCGGGATGAAGAACATCATGAAATTTATGGTTTTTGACATTATAATTCTATTTGGTGTCCCTTATACAATAGAAATAATGTATGTTTTTCTTACATGAAATGAATACAGCATAAGTATAACATTAATTCTAACAACTCTTATCATTATCAAGAAAGAAAAAATGTGATGATAAAGTATTTCAATATGACTTTAAAAAATATTCTCATAAAAAGTGGGAAACTAAATGAATTATTCTCCATAAAAACTCTTATAAGACGTGGGGTTGATCATAATGCAACCTGTACAACCACACAAGGGACTCATATTCCCTTATATATGTAAAAAATTAAGTTTTTACCATTGAGGACTAGTTACGCTCACTTCAAATCACTATTTTTGGTCAGATATCAATGGATGGAAAATCAAAAAAGAAACTTTATGTTTTATAATGACCCAATTAGAAGAGTATTATTACATTAAAAAAGATCAAAGTCCATTAGTATCAGATCAATTAAGAATTAAATTTGAGGTTACACCTCTTATCATTCATACAAGGAGAGATGATATTAGATTTTAAAACAACTATGATACCAGGGAAGGAACGCCCATTGATAGACCCAATGGGGGTTGGGTATTATATCATACATAAGTTCTATTTGAATGAATCTTAGTATATAGATTCAATGGATATGGAACACATTTAAAGTCTCAATAACGAATGTTTTCTTAGGAAATACATTGAACAATTCCCATGTGAGAATCCAAGTCTTGGGGAAAAGGCTTTACACTACATATCTATCACATCCTTACCATATGAATATAAACTATATGGTCACCATTCATATGGAATTGATTTAAAATGAGAGGTGAAATTCCATCCTTCAATACTAGGAACTGCCCATAGAAATCCATTCCATGTTGCCTCCCTCTCATTAACACGAAATATTGATCCATATAGAAGTATTTGTAACATTATCAACCTATTCCTTAAAGCACTAATTCCCCTTCCTATATATGGGATTAATATGAATGAGATATTTCTACATGGGTTTTCACATTTTTGGAACTTTTATCAGAATAAAATTCCCATTACCTTACATATGAGTCAGATATATATAGGATGTATTTCCTTATTAAAAACCATGTGTGGAATGATTATTATCGATAAAGGATATGTAGTGATTCTATAATTTAATATCCTTGGTCCTTCCTCAAAGTTAGAAAAATTACCACTCCCGAAAAAAGGGCCATATATATAGGGTAATTTCTATATATGAATTACATGTGGACTAATTTCTGACCATTCTGAATACATAGTAATAATTGGGTATATTTTCCTGGGTGCAAGCATATGTTTATCATTTTTATAACCAACCACAGTGTGTGGCCTATATCAAAATTAATAATTATTTTGGGGATAATTTTCTTGAAGATTACACCAAAAGTGAAAGAGTATACCAATAACAGATCCCCTTTCATTATCAATAGTTAGGGATTATACACCCAATTGACAGTGGATAAATTATCTTTTATGTAGAAACTCTCCCCTTCCCTGTTATAAGATCTTGATACATGCATGGGATAATCTCTTCAAGAACTACATGTGAATTGATTAATGTATATACATTATAGTTAGTGACACACAAATTATCCATCTTGGGCCCAAGCACAATCCATAATATAATAATACTTCATTTATTCCCCACATATGAGCTAGATATATATAGAAGTGTATGATGAACTTCATTATCATAATTTTTTTTATACTTTTTATAATTAATTGATAGTGTTTAATAATTTTCCAATGAACATAATAGGTTAATTAAAAATTCGGTGATTTTAGTTATATATTTAATATGATGTAAAATAATTTAAATTCTAAATTTGGGATTTTAATGAATTGTGTATTTTTTTCATTAAATTATACAAGGATTAGGGAATATCTAAGGATAAATGTTTGTTACCACTATAAAATAAATTTAAGGGGATATATAAGGGTACCTCAAAGGTCAAACTAACAATGTATGGGTATAAGGAGTGATACATGTGGGAATGAACTCTTGTAGACATGGTATTTAAGTGTATCATCAAGAAATTGGTAAAGGTAGATCGTATTTGTGTATATATAACCACTAGATTCCACCACTACATAAAGGTAAATAGGATTCCTCATAATGGTAGGGAATAATTCAAGGTTAGTTCTCTCCCTCAATAGAAAAATAAAGGTAAAACAATGGTTGTGTAATGCTGGGCAAAAAAATATACATGCTGCGTAAGGGTATCCAATAAATTTCAAATGATGCATAAAGGTAAATAAAAATTTACATAAAGGTACCCCTCAATTATTAAATGTTTACTAATGGTATATTTCCTCTACTTAAGGGTACTAATGTACCTCAATGAGTTGTGTAATGGAAGAAGATGTTTTGTAAGGGAAGTGATCAATTTTTGAGGCTTCATAAAGGGTAAGTGCTATACTGTTTAAAGATAAGGCTAGAGCTACGTAAATGTAATAAAAAATGTATAAAGGTACACACCAATTATCGAATACAATGTAAGTATAGAATATTTTTTTAAATGTTTCATATAGGTAACTATGAGTTTCCTTAGGTTGAATAAGGGTAAACAATATCCCCAAGAAACACTATTTCTTCTATGGTTGAAGCTTTATATCAAGCCAAAATTCCACCATGAAACCTCAAAACACCATATATCACCACTGGATCTCAATTCAAACCATTTTATGAAGAATACAGCTCTAAATAGAAGATATTTTTCCTATCACTGGATTATGATACTAACACATGACGTTCAATATCATACCATGAACCTATGAGCTAGGTTTTACAACCAAGGAACTGTTCAAAATCAGAATCCCCTACATGGAACTAGATGGAGAATAAATATATTTTAATATAACTATGACGACATATTTGAGGAAAACATAACTGAATATGATGAAACAAAAATAAGAGAATGTCAAAACTATGTACTCGCCCTATTTCTTTAATGAAAAAAAATTCTAATGAAGATTTGATACTCAAGGGGAAAGAAGGAAACATTAACCATGATGATAAAAAATTATATGAATGAAGAATGAATATAGGATAATACATTATAAATAAATAGGATTGGATGATATGCCACTCTTAATAACTGATCATGTCTAGGGGAAGTTCTAGATGAGGAAAACCTATGGGTGGTTTTGTTTTCTGTTTCTTTTCATATATTTCTAATAATTCATTCCTTGTCCCCCTTATTCTTGGTTTCCCAATACATGTAGGGGTAATATACATGTTATGGGGGAAGGGGAGGATGGACTAAATTTTATGTCTTATGTTTTCATCTTATTTTAATAAGGATAACTCTTTCTTTAAAAAAATGGTTATTATTACCAAATTTTAATTTTATTAATCTTATGCGATTCAAATATTTTTGAATATTTTAATGAAAATTTATCTGTTCAATGATCATATTCTCCCTCCACCTAGTTTGAGTCATTATATTATGGAAAATTCTATGGTAACACGATGAATCCATTTAAAATCATTAGCATGTGTGTGAAGTTGTGGATAGTACTATATTTTATTTAGAAAAAAACCAAATTTTGATTTCATAAATCAACCAACTGGACCTACTAAAATACCCAGAAAAAAAGGAATAAGTTTAAAATGACTTGAGATCATAGTTTCAAATATTCCCATGATCACCATATCTCTAAGGGGTAGAGGAAATGATCATGGAATCTACATCATACCAGCCTAAGAAGAAGAATATTGGTAAAATTGAAAACTAGTATAACATTAATACATGTTTAGACAAACCCTTTTGGACCACCATTTATGTAACACCTCAATTTTTTATGAATTAATTTTTTTTGAAAAAATTCAATTTCATTGATGTAATTGATTGTACACTACACCAATTTATTCTTCCCATATATGTTAGAAAATGTTATGATTTATGTAAGATCCTAGGTTTTTTCTTGATTTACAGATCTTTCATTTCGTGATATATGTGTTTACATGGTTTTTTGTGTTAGACCGTAAGTCAGGCCATGGGCCGGTTAGGTTGTTTTTGGGAAATATGTGGAAAAAATCCTAAAATATGGTTATAGGCTAGGTACACATCGTGTACATGGCCTCCACACCTTGTACTTCTAGTACACACCATGTACTGGCCTATCACAACATGTATCCTATTTGGTTTAGAAAAAAATATAGGTTAGTACACACCGAGTACATAAATTACACGTTGTGTACTTTCCTAGTAGATTTTTTTAATAAAAGAGGAAGTAGTCTCATATTTTGATGGATAGAACTATTTATCCTACTTTTGGAACCCAAAATCCACCTAAACTAATTATTCTGATATAGAAGCCATTCGAGCTTCGATTCAAGCATTTTCTGTCACATTGGGATCACGTTGGTAAGTAATCGATTCCATTTTAGTCATTATTGATCATTCAGAACAATGAATGCACTATTTTTATTTAGGATAATATGCCCTAATTTCTTATTTTTTGTGAATTTTTTAGATATCTCCTAATCTAGGATGAATTAGGACTTGATACTAGATGAGATATCTACTACCGAGTCAAGGTAGGTGGTCTATACTTTCTTTAGGATTTTTGGGTTCTTTTTAGGTGTTCAACGTTTCACCACCTATCGTACATTCCGGTGAGTCCTTTTTTTTGAAAGAGATGCTTGCTATAGGCTTATTCATACCTAGTGAGGATGCCCATAGGTTCCATTTATGTTAATTGGCACCCATTACATGATTCAAGGTCACCTAAGGGGTGAAACGTAAGAAAATATGATGATTATTCTTGTTTAAACCACCCAAGGGGTGTTTTCGTGTGCTTTCATAGATAATAGAAGCATGTTGATGCCCTGACAACTTAAATAGCATGTTTAAGAGATGTAATGCCTCCTTGTTTAATGAATATATTGTTATGCCTTGCCTATTTTGATAGTTCTGCATGTTAAATTGATAATATGGGTTGGTATACCTATATGAAATGATTAATGTCTTGTTAAATAGTTTATATGAGAGGGTAGGCCCATATACGTGGGTGTGTTTTTGTGATTTCCTAGTTAGAGGAAGCTCGTTAATGCCATGATAACTTAAATAACCTATTTAAGAGATGTAATGCCTCTTTTCTTAATGACTATCATGTTATGCCTTGCATATTTTGATAGTTTTTCATGTTAAATCAATAATATGGCTTGGTATACCTATATGAAATGACTAATGGAATGTTAAATAGTTTATATGAAAGGGTAGGCCCATATACTTATAGTTGATAAATGGTTTTCATGAGTGGGTATACTCATGACTTGTGTAGGTTGATGCGAGGGGGTATAATCACATGGAATGTTTGTTTAAATTGAATTTTTAAATTGAATTCTTTGAATGAATGGTTAGATAGATGCCTTCCACTGATCTCCATGGATTTGGAATGCGGTAGTGGATGCCTTGGGTTGACTTGCACCTTGGGTCTTGAATCTGTGGGATGCATCGAGCCTTGTTACCCCATGGATATGGATTTCTTGGGCTCAGGTAGGAATTTCTATTACCATAATCCTAGGACCCCAACCAATGCCTAACCGAGTTTCCACCAAGGATGCCCCTGTCACTTGATGGGATGCCTTGGAAAAAATCCTTGTATTCATCCCATCGTGGTCTAGAATTATTATAGAGATTCCATGGTATTCTGAAACTTTGGATCCGACCCTTGAGGTTAGCTCTTCACTATATGACCTGGCAGTGGGATGCTACTTTTCACTATATGGGGTGGATGTGGGATACTTGAATTCTTTTTTTATTGTGTGTCTGTGGGTTACAGGATAAAAATTGTTGTAATCCATGGGCATGTGACTTTTTTGTTTACTTTGTTATAGATTCCTTGTTAGGATATGAGTCTTTTAAAGGTATCCTTGAGGGCTGTTTGGTTTTATATACTGCTATATACATATGCCATGGGCATACTCACATTACTTTACTGGTTGTTTACACTTGATATCACCTTTGTAGAGTTCCTATTAGAACTATATAGACCTGGCTGGTTGCCTACTAGGACGTTTATCTCACTACCAATTTGGGCCTCCTGAGGGACCCAAACAGATTATATAGTTACATGTGATGATAGGGGAAATATCCCTAGCATAGGTTGTTGAAAATGGATTTTGAGTAGGGGATCATATGACCAAGCTGAGGCTTGCGATGCAGGGATACCTTTTTGGTCTTTTTTTCTTTTAGGGAAACTAATTCTGCATTGTATTTCCATTTACTATTATGGCTACTTTCTAGATACTTTTACCATCTACATCATTTTGTATATGAGGTACATATGGTTGTTGATATATATTCTTATATTGTCTTAATTTCCGTTGTATTCTATTTAATTTACTTTCTCTATTTATTTTATGTTTAAATTCAACTGTGATACTCTGGTAATGAGGGAATAGTATCCCCATTGATTCACCTAGTCCCTCAATTCTAGTTAGTATGTTGTATCATTTGGGGAGATGCACTTGATTCCATGTGTCCAACTAGGCTCGGGGCACCGTTTCGAGTGGAATCAGAGCCCGAGACGTTACAAAGTGGAATCAACGATGTTTTTTTATTTGACTTACTCTTTGGCGATGTTAGATAGAGATATGAAGGAAATGGAGTTTGGTAATAATCTATGCTCGAGAGTAGCTACCCTTTGTATAGGGAAACACCAAATTACCTCTAATTGATTTATGATTTTATGGATTTTGATCATTACAGTTGATTCGATTTCACCATTTGGTGACACACTTGACTTCTTCTATTAATTTAGATGCAATTCTGGGTTCTATTTCATTTTCATCCTGATGATATGAGGGTGTTCCATCTCATACATCATATAGACACATGTAAGAGTCACATTCTATACATTATGCCATTCCATCTAGGATGCATTAGATATTTTAGGTTGTTGTGAAAGTTGATCTAATAGATATGCCTACTGTTTTTTAAGTTGGGTGTAGTAGATAAAGGCGTGATATCATATTTCAATCCATAAGGATTATGGGCCCTTATGAATTGGAAAATGATGCACTAGTGAAATTTAAATATTTAAGGAACTTGTTAAATATATGGTTTTAAATAGAAGCCATGTTTTGGGTTCATGAGGTGTTATGGTCCCTCATGGATTCAGAAATTGGTCACCCCTTGGGTAAATTTCATGAATAAATGAATGTGAAACAGAAATGTAATCTTGAATGATGGATAAACACTATACGTAGATCAACTTTTGAGTGAGAAATAGACATAGTTTCTACTAGTTTGATGAAAATTCTTTATAAATTATTGACTATAGAAGTTGGTTGTGGGTTTGAATTTGTTTCTTGGAGGGTTTTAACCTATCTTATGCTTTGAGGTTTGTGCTTTGATGTTGTTCTTTCCTAAGGCAGGAAATTGGCATTGTAGATACTTTCCACCATGAAGACATCCAATGGAATTCTGTGAGGGAGGCGATGGAAATATTTTTGGTGATGGTGGGATACGGGCTACCGGTTTATCATCATATTGTTCTAGATGTGGTACCTAAGGATGTTCTAGACATAGGGGCAGAGGTACAATTGTGTGATTGTTTCTTTCGGTATATACAGACGGTCCAGGGAGCACCATAGCCATCCTTGACTATGGCTGAGCTGACACTGATGTTCCAGTAGTATTATCCTCCTACGTTTTCATGGGATGGTGGACCACAAGCTGCAGAGTTGTGGATAGAGACCACGTTAGCAATTTTTGAGCATCTAGAGATGCCTCCGGAGCAGAGGTTCAAGCTCAAAACTGACATGCTATGTGTAGTGGCAAAGAGATAGTGCAATGTTTTGAACCAGGCTGATGGGATGCAGAATATGGGTTGGGATGAATTCCAAACTCACTTCTATGACTACTTTTACCCCACGAATCTACAAGAAGAGCAGGATACGAAGTTTATACATCTGGAGTAGGGCATGATGACAGTTATGGAATACTCTGCATGCTTTATAGAGCTACAATGTTTTGCATCGATGTATCTTACTGATGTGATGTCGAGGGAAAGGTGCTTCAAGGAAGGTCTCAAGCATGCTATCGAATCTTAGGTCAATGTGTTCAAATTTACTTATATCATTGAGATTTTGAGTTATGCATTGATTAAAGAGTAGAACCCGAGGGAATCCAAGGGTCCAAAAGAGGGGAGTGTTATTTATTTTCCTAGTGGATCAACATATTCATTCATGAAGCATCATTTCTGGGATTGCCATGATGTGAGTGCTAGTCAGGATGTGGGTGAAAGCAGTTTGGTATATTTTCATAAGTGTTGTAGGAAAAGACATGTGAACAATCAGTGCGACTGTGACCCAGTCGAATGCCTAGCTTGCAGCAGGATGAGGAACATGCAATATTTTTGCAGGAGCTTCCCTCCAGCTGTGAGTGATAGGGGGTCAGCTCTGACATCGGGTTCAGGAGTAGGTTCCTCAGTTCGATGTCAGGTTGGGAGCTGTAGTAGTGCAGGCCGGTCAGGCCAAGGTAGTGGTGGTCGTGGACGTGGTAGCATGACACCAGGTTCTCAGAGAAAATATGTTAGACCAGCTCAGGGTAGCCAGGTAGGGTCACAAGGCTGCGGTGCAGGACATAAATATGCACTGTAACAAACCCAATAGGGGCAGGATCCCAGACCATCTATAGAGAGAGGTACGATCTTAGTAGATTCTAATATTGAATATCCCCTTTCGATATAGGTGCCTCTCACAGTTTTATCTCTACATGAGTAGTAAAAAGCAATGGGATTGTGGTTTTTCTTTATAAGGGTGTTTTGATGCTAGACATTCCATTGGGAGTTAGAACAGGTTATGTGCACCAATGTATGTAGAGTCCCCTTGAGTTTGGTGGGTGCTGCTTCCTCTGGAGTTTGTATGTCCTCGACATGACACAGTTTTATGTCATTATCGGGTTGGAATGACAGGTATATTATCAAGCATACATTGACTACTATCACCGAAGGATGACTTTCAATGCACTAGAGGGTTCATTGATTATTCACAAGGGTTAATGAGATGTCCAGGAATGTAGAGATAGAATCGAGCATCGTGGATAGGGTGGGATGAAAACCCAGATTGCTAGTTTGTTTCTGGTTGATCAGGGAGTGAGTCTGGCAGGAATTCCTCCAGTGGTTCAGTGCTTCAATGACGTCTTTCCTAACTACTTTTCTGGTTTACCTCCTAAGAGATAGGTGGAGTTCTCCCTCGATCTAGTTCCAAGAGTTGCGCTGATATCCATTCCTCCTTACAAGAGGGCTACGATAGATTTGAAAGATCTCAAGAGGCAGCTAGAGGATTTGGAGGAAATTTGGTTTATCAGACATAGTAATTATTCATGGGGTTCACCGAACCTTTTTGTGAAAAAGTAAGAAGAAACTCTTAGGCTATGCATGGATTTTTGGAAACTGAACCAGCTAACCTTTAAAAACTAATAACCTTTGCCATAGATAGATGACCTGTTTGATCAGCTTCGAGGAGCTCAAGTGTTCTCGAAGATCGACTTGAGGTTAGGATATCACCAGGTGTGTGTTCAAAATAAAAACGTACATCATATAAAATCTTGTAGTAGGTATGGGTTATATGAGTATCTAGTTATACCGTTCGGTCTCACGAACACGCTAGAGATTTTTAGGGCTTTGATGAACTGAGTGTTCTATCCTAACTTGGATTCTGCTTTGGTGGTTTTCAGGGATGATATCTTTGTGTATTCTCACAGTTGAAAAGACCATTACAATCATCTTGATATCATTTAAAATTCACTAAGAGAGAATCAGTTATATGCTGAGCTCCCAAAGTGACACTTTTGGATGGATCATATTCACTTCCTAGGTCACATCATATCGGGGATAGGAGTGTCCGTAGACCTGGAGAAGGTGAGACCTATAGTTTCCTAGGAACATCCCAAGAAATTTTTTGACATATAGAGTTTCTTGGTGCTAGATGTATACAATAGGCATTTCATACAGTACTTCTCATGCTTAGTAGTGAAATTGATGGGCTTGATTAAGAAGGATATGATGATTGTGTGGTTAGAATCTTCTTATATATCCTTTCATATGACAACCCTACGCTTTATTTTACACTTAAAAAAAATTATTACATAAAATCATTACTTTATACAAGATAGAAGATCAAGAGGTATAGTATCTTTGGGTATTAGTAACATTACATAACAACTAAGAACATAAAACACAATATCTTTTTTGAAAACTTCTTTTACATGACCACAACCTTCCTTTGTACTTAGCATTTCATGGGATAATCTGAGGACATGCATAAGAAAATGGTGATCTATAAATCCCATTAAGGGATTAAATAATGAAAAACATGAAGAATACAATAAATGTTAGTAAATAATCATATCAATGGAGAATAATAGAAACATGTTAATAAAGGCATGATATAACATGATTATCACAATAGGGAAATGTGGAAACAACATTTAACATGATATTAGCATGAGCAAAGTCTCATTGAACCTGGAGAATGAGTTAACCCTAATTGAACTTGAATTATCAGGATTAAACCCTCATTTAACTTGATGTATCATGATACTAATCATTACCCAATGCATTAGATATTCATCAGGGAACACCCTTCTTAATCATTACATTTCATACAAAAATGTTCCACATGGATTATACCACATGGACTCATTAAAAATAATAATTTATTCCATGAATAAGATGCATGGAATACATAAATTAAACTATATAATAAATATATAAATGTGCATAAAAGTTAATACCCTTGATATATAAATGGGCATGGTATTCACTACATAAAGACTTTGGCTTGGAAAATCATGGTGCAATTTTGGCAGCATAATGGCGTGACATAAGAATTCATAAAAAGGATTGATGAGAGATAAAGGGGTGTCTCATAATATGTACATGAAATTTATAGTAAGGGGGTAATATAGATACTTGTCCCAAAATATGTAATGGAATTTATATTCATAATACAATATAATTGCATGAATGTAAATGAAAAGAGAAAAATTCCTTACGGAATTTCAGCATGTTAACAGGTGTACATGGAAGGAATTAATAAGAGATAAAGTGGTATCCCATCATTCAAAAATAAATAGGTAAGTATGGGTGAGGTGTTAAATCATATCCCAACATTTTTAATTGAAAATAATAGGGCATAACAACATATAGAAATTTGGACAAAATGAGGAAGGAAGAAATCTGTTACACGTATGTGTGATCCCAAAGGCTTGGGAGAGGCTTGGGAGAGGCTTCTTGGGATCTTGGGGAACCTCGAGAGGATTCTAGAGAGACAATGGGAGAGGTTAGTCGAGATTCAAAGTCTTTGAGTGAAGAGGAAGTGGGAGTTTGTGCTGTTTTATATAGGGAAAGAGAGGGAATTATTTATTATTTAGGTTTTGGACACCACACATTAAACTAGTCAAAACCACAAACCAAACCATGGTTTTTTTCAAAAGGGTAGTTGATAACATTATTTTTTAAGTCAAATGGGCGAAAGTATTAAAATATATGGCTTCATTATGTGGATGTGAGTCACATTATTATGGAAATCAATTTAAAAAGATAAAATGTTTTATAAGTCTTGGAGGGTCCACTAAAGCTTTGAAAAATAAATAAAGCCAACATAAAATCACAATATATTAATGTTAAAAAATATATTGGCCGAACATCCCATTTATTGTATTTTATTACATCACAATTGGGTCATTATGATATCATAAAACACATTATATATTTAAACAGTATTTAATTTTTACCTAAAAATTCGACTGTCTCAGAAAATTATGAAAAATTCACTATTCAATAATTTCAAAGTCCCACTTCCAAAAAGAATATTAATTTTACATAAATAATTTTCTAAATATGTTAATTTTTAATTTTAAAATAAAAATTTATTTTTATCAAAAATTCATGGATTTTAATAAAAACATCTTTCAAACCTTAATAAAAATCACAATTATATTCATAAAAATTTATGATAATTTCTATTTAATAAAAATTAATTTAGTAATAATATTTTATTAAAATAATATTTAATTTATAAATCCATTAATTCATCAAAATAGATTTATTAATTTCATATTAACTAAAAATACTATTTTTGTTTTAAAAACAATTTACTAAGTAAAAATTATAAAATGAATATATATTCTTTATTATAAAAAAAACAATGCACATAATAATTGTGAAAAGGTCTTGTTACATAACCCCTTATAATATCTGCATAAGTCCTAAGGGTAAGGTGTGCGAAGGTGATAGACTCTTGGGGTGGCTCGAATAACATCGCTCAAGTAGTAATCTCTATTAACATCCACTTCTACCGTATGCGATTCCGTTCATGCTTAACGTGTTGATGCTCAGCTTGGGCTCGGTCAAGAGTGAGGACTAGTGATTCCACCTACACTATGAGCTCCCACAAATGGGCTTCATATGGAATAATTCTACTAGATAAGGCCATCACTTCCTTTGTCTGAGTAAATTGGATTGGTTAAATCCTTATATTTACACTAATCATGTGATCAAGGTTTAATTACTATATTAGCAATGGAATAAATTATTAACATTATTTTTAAATCCAAAAACATAAAACCAAGGAAGTTCATATTTTATGTAACCGTTTTACATAAAAAGACATTTAATTTGGTCAAGAAGAATTTTTATTAATAAAAGTTTTGGATATTACAATCTTCCCCGCTTAAAAAATTTCTCCCTAAAAATTCCCTTTTCCCACTCTGAAACAGATGCATGTAACTCTTCTTTATCACTTCCGTCGATTCCCACATTACTTCAAAAAACTATTGGTTTCTCCAAAACACCTTGATGAGGGGAATTGTCTTATTTCTTAGAACTTTTTCCCTACGATCTAAGATCGTCACCGACTTATCTTAACCGGAGAGGTCATTCTCCAATGGTAACACCTCTAGATTGAGTATAAGCAATGGTTCAGGTATGTACTTCCTCAAGAATGATACATGTAATGCATCATGTACTTGAGACATGTTTGGTGGGAGTGGTAGTCAGTAAGTCACTTCTCCAATGCGATCAAGGATCCCAAAAGGGCCAATGTACCTTGGAATAAGCATTACCTTCTTTGAAAATATCATAACTCTCTTCCATGGTGATATGAGGAGGAATACCATTTCTCCAACATCAAAATATTGGTGTTGTCTATGATTATCAACATAACTCGTTTGTTGACTTCGATCAGCTTTAATGTGATGCTGAATGGTCGTAACCTTTTCTACCATTTCATCGACCATTTTGGGACCTAGGAGTTTTTGCTCCCCAACTTCATCCCTACATTCTGGTGTTCTACACCGCTTGCCATAAAGGGATTCATAAGGATCCATTTGGATGCTTGAGTGGAAACTGTTGTTGTAAGTGAACTCAACCAGAGGAAGATGTTGATCCCATCCACCTTTGATGTCCATTGAGAATGCTCTCAACACGTCCATGAGTGTTTGGATAGTCTGCTCAGATTTTCCTTCAGTTTGAGGAGGATATGTTGTACTAAAGTTCAGCTCAGTATCCAGAGTGTATTTAAGAATCATCCAAAACATATAAGTGAATCTTGTATCTCGATCAGAAATAAAAGATAGTGGTAATCCATGCAGATTTACCACATCTTTGATGTATATCCATTCCATTTCATCCAATGAGAAATCCTCTCAAATTACAATGAAGTGTGTAGTCTTTGTAAGAAGATCCACAACAACCTGGAAATCATTGTTTATTTGGATGTCTTCAGAAGTCCGGTGACAAATCCCAGGGTGATGTTCTCCCATTTCTATGCTGGTATGGGTAATGGTTGCATCATCCTCTTATACTTCTCACTACTAGAAAACTAACCTATACCAACGGTTTGGAACCGTTGGTATAGGCCTCTAAACCATTGGTATAGCCTATACCAATGGTTTGGAGAACCGTAGGAAAGTAAACCGTTGGGATAGGTCTATTCCAACGGTTTTGAAAACCGTTGGTATAAGTAATATGAAAATCTATACCAACGGTTCCATAAAATCGTTGGTATATGTATTTCCAAAAAAAACATTCGCTGGGATTTGATCCTAGGACCTCTGGTTTATCATTGATATGACCTAACCACTAACCTAACATGACTTTTGTGAACATAATTTCATAAATATATATATTTATTATCATAATTATTTTAAATTTTTATTTATATAATGTTCTGGCTAAGAGGATCTGATAAAAAATCAAGGGACCTATACCAACGGTTGTCAAAAATGTTGGTATAGGTCCCTGGAATCTTGGAATGGATGTTGAAATATTGGGGACCTTTCCCAATGGTTTGTCCAATCCGTTGGGAAAGGGTAGGATTTCCCAATGGTTTGTCCAAACCTTTGGGAAAAGTGGCCACAAATTGGTCCTTTCCCAACGGTTTGGCCAAACCGTTGGGAAAGGGTAGGCTTTCCCAATGGTTTGGCCAAAACCGTTGGGAAAATTGGCCACAAATTGGACCAAAACCGTTGGGGAAGCCTACCCTTTCCCAACAGTTTGGAAAAACCATTGGGAAAATTGGCCACAAAGTGGACTTTTCCCAATGGTTTGACCAAACTGTTGGGAAAGCCAACCCTTTCCCAACAGTTTTAGAAAATCGTTGGGAAAAGTGGCTACAAAGTGGGCTTTCCCAATGGTTTGGCCAAACCATTGGGAAAGGGGGTATAGAAGTGTTGGTAAAGGTCACATTTCTAGTAGTGTATTCCTCTTAGCCTTCACTTGATGACATACCAGGACCTTTGAGGTATACTCATCCATATTCTTCTTCATGTTATCCCACCAATAATGCTCTCGGAGATCTTGATACATCTTTGTTTTTCCTGGGTGAATGAAAAAATTTGAACTATGTGCATCATCTAATTTTTCATTCTTTAACATCATACTTTATAGAACACATAGTATTGTACCAAATCTCATAATTCATTTTTCATTAACATTGAACTCTAAGGATTTCCCTGGTCTGATAGTTTCAACTTTCTTCTGGATTCCCACATCATCCTTTTGAGCATCCTTTAACCTTTCTAAATGAGATTGTTGAGAAATAATTTGTGAAAGGATTGATGTTGTTACCATCTTTATGATTCACATGTCTATCATCATCAAATCTATGAATATTTTATTCTTTTCATTTCTCATCAATGATAAATTTTATGGGTCCTTTCTACTTAGATCATCCACCACCTTGTTTTCTTTCCCAGGGTGGTAATGGATTGAGCTGTCATAGTCTTTGATCATCTCCATCCATCTTCGATGGCGCATATTCAACTCTTTTTATGTGAATATATACTTGAGGATTTTATGATCCATATATATTTCACACTTCTCCCCAAAGAGGTAATGTCACCAAATTTTCAAAGTGAAGATTACTAAAGCCAACTCCAGATCATGTGTTGAATAGTTTTTCTCCTGAACTTTCAATTTTTGTAAATCATAGGCAATGACTTTGTCATTTTAGATCAAAAAATAGTCGATTCCCTTCTTTGATGCATCACTAAACACCACAAAAAGTTCTCCACTTATGGGTAGTCTGGGCACAAGTGCAGTGATAAGTCTCCTTTTCAACTCCTTGAAGCTTTATTCACATTTATCACTCCAAGAAAACTTGAGTCCCTTCTGATTTATCTTGGTAAGAGGGTTGGAAAATAGTGAGAAATTTCTAATAAATCAGATATAATATCAAGATAATCCCAGGAATCTATGTATATCTGTCAGTGTTGTTGGCCTCAACTATCCCTCAGTTGCAGCTATCATGGAGGGTTCCACATATATCCCGTTGGTTTTGATGATATGACCCAAGAATGAGACCTCATTCAAATTGAACTCACACTTTATGTACTTTCCATATATCTTCTCCTTTATCAAGGTCTCTAGTACAATTCTTAGATGATACTCATGATCCTCCTTGGTTTTTGAGTATATTAGAATGTTATCTTTAAAGACAAGCACAAATTTGGTGAGGTAATATCTAAAGACTCTATTAATCAAGTCCATGATGATTTCTGGATAATTAGTGAGTTTGAAAGGAATTACTATGAATTCATAGTGCCCGTATCTTGTACAAAAAAGATTTCATTTGGATATCCTCCTTCTTCACCCTTACTTGGTAATATTCCAACCGCAAATCCACCTTAGAGATGTATTGTGATACATGTAGCTGATCGAACAAGTCATCAATTTTGGGAAAAGGATAATTGTTCTTTATCATGATTTTTTGGAGCTCACGATAATCAATTCAAAGGTGCATTGACCCATCCTTCTTCATGACGAAGAGGACTAGTGCACCACATAGTGAATAACTTTGGAGTATAAACCCTTTATCTAGATTCTCCTGTAGTTTTTTCTTAAACTCCTCTAGCATCACAACAACCATTCTATATGGAGTCTTGGATATTGGAAATTCCCCACGTATAAGATCAATTGAGAATTCAACATCTATTCTAGGAGTAAGACCATGAAATTCCTCAAGAAACACTTCAGTGAACTCCCTCACAATAAGAATGTATTCAAGGATGGTTCTTCCTTGGAGTCAATCATCAGAGCCAAATACGCATGCTCATAGGGAAATAATATCAACACTTGAGATGATGGTGCTATGTAAGATTCATAGTCCTCCTTACACTTTTATAGAATTGGGGTTTGATTCACCATATATAGATTGATTTCCCTCTCATGGAAATTTATGTTGGTTCTATATAAAGATAGCCAATCCGTGCCAAGAATTGCATAAAATTCCACCTGAGTGAGTATGATGAGATTCACTGGGAAGTTTAATCCACAAATTGTGATAGGGGATGAGTTATACCCATGGGTTATAATGATTTCCCCATTTTACATTCTCAATGAAATCTTTACATACAAGATATGTGGTTGTGTTGGGATTGTTCTACTAAACATTTTTGATATAAAATAATTCAAATAACCAGAATAAAAAAAGTTTGTTTTCTATTATTGAATGAATAACTGGAATACTTATGTCCACTTTGTTGTTGTAGTTCACTTTGGTGGTAGTGATGGAAAAATCTGACCCTTTCTGCATTGGAGGTCATTGGTTGGCTCCAAAAACCCCTGTCTTAGGGAACTGGTTTGAAAAGTGCCCCATTTCATTACAGTTGACGCAATGAACAATGTGTTGATGGTCGAACAGAGCGTTCCACTCCTCTTTCACAACCAGAGGTTTTCTTGACCATAATTGATTGCTATGTGCGCTTATCTTCTACCCCTAAAGCATTTCCTCGTCCCATTTAGGAAATTTCTAGGGTGATTCTTTCCTTATATTTGGAAAGTGGGGTGCTGGATTTTCATTACGCTGTTAGATTTATCCATCAGACCTCCAGAATTGAAGTCATCCTTACTCTTATTTTCACCATGATACCACAGAGATTCACTGATCTCCATTTCGACTTCGAGGGCACATCAAAAAATTTACTCATTTCTCTCAAAGTCACAGATCACTAGGTCTTTCTGTTGGATAGGTTTTATCCCACCAAAGACACAATCAACCATGCATTCGGGGGTAATGAAAAAGTTTGAGGTGTATCCTGAAAGCCTTGTGAAGTTTTCCTCGTATTCTCTGACAGATTCACCATCTTTTTTTAAGGTCGGGGAAGTCCCTTTCCATCTTAAGTCATAGGGTGCACAAAAAATATTTATCAAAATACATATTCCATAAATCCTTCCATTCGAACGCCTCTATCTCATTCTCATGCTTTATATTTTTGATCATTGTCCACCATTGATTAGATTCACCCTCCATATGATAAGTATCCAGAAGAACCTTCTCTTGTTCGGAACATTGAAATATTGAGATGATCCTTTTAATAGAGATGATCCATTTTTCAGTGATCGAGGGATCTTATGATTCATTAATATTAGGATTCCTTTGTCTCATGGATCTCTCGATTATGACTTTTTCTTTCTGGGGGGAGGGGGTTAATTTTCATATTGACCCATGTTTCTATTAAAAACACGAGTTAACTGAGAGAATATCATGACAAAGTTTGTGATTCCTTCTCCCATCAAATTGGGAATCTCATTGGAAAAATCATCACATTGATATTTGCATCGGTTGTTAGCCCGAGTCCTCCTATTACCGGCCATTGGCTGGAATAAAAGTAAAGTTAGGGGTAACACATAAAGGGTAATATAATGAAAAAAAGGGATAACTTTTAAAAAAATTATTACCTTATCTTATAAATTTATAGGCTTAAATTTATGTTATTAATGATCTACTTACCAACATATATTCCTAGGGGCATTTTTTTATTCCCTTAATAATGGTTCATACTAAGATTCTGAATTTACCAAAACACATCCCTCAGAATTGTCATAACCAAGAGTGCAGCAAGACCCATTTTCATGCACCCATTTCCATTTGAGTCTTGCAAAAAGTGGTGTTTTTTGGGTTTTACCCCTAGGATACATCTGTGCCAGATCCACCTCTACCTGCTCGTATCCCTACATGGATAATGTTTCTTGATAAACCCCTTACTCAATACTCACCAAAATATAGGTATGTTTTTAACATTCCTAGTCTTATCCCAAAGGATTTCACTAGGGTTTTCTTATCTCAATCCCAAAAATAACTAAACCAATCCTCTAATACCAACTATAAAAACCCATCTCCTTATTTCACACTTAAACATAATTTATTACATAAAATATATACTTTATAAAATATAGAATATTGATAGGTCTAGTGTCTTTTGGGATTAGGAAAATTAAATAACAACTTAGAACATAAAACACAACATATTTATTGAAAACATCTTTTACATGGACACAACATTCTTTCATAAAAATCATTGGATGGGATAACCTGAGGATATGCATAAGAAAAGGGTGAGATATAAATCCAAGTAAGGGATTAAACCAGGAATAATATGAATAATATAATACAAGTTAAGAAGTCAGCATATCAATGGAGAATAAGAGAAACATGATCATAAAGGCATGATATAACATGATTATCACAACATGAAAATGCGGAAACAACATTTAACGTGATATTAGCATGATACAAGACTCATTAAACATGGAGAATGAGTAAACCATTAGTGAAAATGACTTATAATGATTAAACACTCATTTCAATTTATGTATCATGATACTAATCTTTACCCAATTCATTGGAGCACTATCAGGGCACACCCGTCTTAATCATTACATTTCATGCATAAATGTTCCACATGAATCATACAAAATGAAATAATTAAACCTCATAATTTATTCCAAAAAATGAGGTGTTTAATACATACATGAAACTATATAATGAGTAAGTAAATGTGCATAAAGGTGGATACCCTTGATAGATAAACGAGCTTGGTATTCACTACACAATGACTTCGGCTTGGAAAATCGCGGTGTAATTTCAGCTGCATAACAACGTGTCTTAAGAATTATAAAAAGGGTTGATTAGATAGAATGGGGTGTATCATAATATTTACATGAAGTGGACAGTAATGGGTAATATATATATATGTACTGACATATGTAATAGAATTTGGATTCATAATAGATAATAATTGCTCGAATATAAATGAGAAGAGAGAAATTTCTTACAGAATTTCGGCATGGTAACATGTGTACATGGAAGGCATTAATGATAAAGAAATGGGTCTATAATAATTAAAACATAAGTATGGAAGTACTATGGATATTGGAAATCATACCCCAACATTTTTAATTGAAAATAAAAGGGCATAACAAAAAACAATTTGGAAAAAATGAGAAAGGAAGAAATCCCTTACTTAGAAGTGTGATCCCAATGGATTGGGAGAGGCTTGAGAGTGGTTTATTTTGAGATTGGGGCACCCTTGGAGGATTATAGAGATAATAAGTCTTATTTTGGTCTAGATCCAAAGGCTTTAAGTGAAGAGGAATTGAGAGCTCGGTGGGTTTATATAGGAAAAGAGAGGGAATTATTTATTATTTAGGTTTTGGACACTACACATTAAACTAATCAAAACCAAAAACCAAACCATAGTTTTTGCCCATGTTTTTTTCCAAAGGGGAGTGGAAAACATTTTTTTATAAGACCAATGTCCGAAAATCTTAAAATATAAGTCCTTCTTATTTGGAGGTGAGTCACACTCTCAAGGAAATCAATTTAAAAAGTTAAAATGTTTTATAAGTCTTGGTGGGTCCACTAAAGCTTTGTAAAATAAATAAAACAAACCTAAAATCACATTATTTTAATGTTAAACCATATTATAGATGAAAATTCCATTTATATTACTTTATTACATCACTATGGGTTCATTATGATGTCATAAAACACATTATATATTTAAACGACATATAATTTTTACCTAAAAATTCGGTTACCTTAGAAAATTATAAAAAATTCATCATTGGATAATTTAAATGTCCTGATTCCAAAAATAATATTCATTTTACTAAAATAATTTTTTAATATGTGAATTTTTACTTTTAGAATAAAAACTGACATCTATCGAGAATTCAGGTGTTTTGACAAAAACAGCTTTAAAACCATAATAATAATCACAACTGTATTAAAAAAAATTATACGATCATTTATATTAACTAAAAAGTAAATTAGTAATAATATTTTATTAAAAAATTATTTAATTCAAAAATCCATTAATTTATCAAAATTGATTTATTAATTTCATGTTAACTAAAAATACTATTTGCACTTTAAAAACAATTTACAAAGTAACAATAATAAAATAAATGTATATTCATCATTATATACAAAAATAATGAACATAATCATTGTTCTATGGTATTATTACATAAAACCTTATAATACCCGCATAAGACCTAAGGGTAAGGCATGCGATGGTGATACACTCTTGGGGTGGCTCAGATAATATCACTTGGGTTGTAATCTCTATTAACATCTACTTCTCCTGTAGGCAGTTCCATTCGAACTTAACGTGTTGAATCTTAGCTTGGGTTTGGTCAAGAGAGAAGCCAAGTTATGCCACCTTCTTTATGAGATCTTTCAATTGGGCTTCATACAGAGAAATTATACTGGATGAGGCCATCACTTACTTTGTCGGAGTTAATAGAATTTGTTAAGGCACTATATTTACACTAATCATGTGATCACTTTTCTATGACTATAATAGCAACAATAAACTTTTTAACAATATTTTCAAATCTAAAAACATAAAACCAAGAATTTTCATATTTTATACATCCATTTTACATAATAAGATAT
This sequence comes from Viscum album, assembly GCA_963277665.1. Taxonomy (NCBI): domain Eukaryota; kingdom Viridiplantae; phylum Streptophyta; class Magnoliopsida; order Santalales; family Viscaceae; genus Viscum; species Viscum album. The sequence goes on from OY728159.1 coordinate 1,330,227,860, forward strand.
TTAATTAGATCAAGATGAATTTTAATTAATAAAAGTTTGGGTCATAATATTTCAGGAGTACAAGGGTGGATAAAATCAACACCAGTTTTGATACTTCCATAGGATTAAAAGATCTACACGGTGTATTGTGACACTCCTAGTATTGGGCTAGAAGAATTACTAATGTATAGAGATCGAGTCATGGCATATGGGTCTCGATAGCTGAGGCCTCATGAGAGAAATTATCCTATGCATGATTTCGAGTTAGCTATAATTGTTCATGTGTTGCACTGTTGTAGAAAATATTTACTGGGGGAGAATTCAAAGGTTCACACAGACCACAAAATCCTTAAGTATATCCTTACATATCATGATCTAAATTTTAGGTATTGAAGGTTGGTGGAGTACCTATAGTCCTTTGACTTCAAGCTTGCCTACACGCCTGGTAAGGGTAATGTAGTAGGCAATGCACTGAGTAGGAGGAATCAGATATAGGCAGTGAAACATGTGAGTAGTGAGTGGAATCTTATGGATTTTTTTTGAGATCCATTGGTACGTGCATGAAAGATAGGGGAAAATATTTCTATCATCCTTACCTGTGAGCTCTATCCTTATAGAAATAGTTGGGATGAGGTAGGTATTGGATTCTGAAGGCCTAGTTCTATGAGAAGGCGTGGCATATGAGGACCCTCCTCCTGGTTGGATGATAGGCAATGATGAGATCCTATATATCCGTGGACGTGTTTGGGTTCCAATGGATATATGTGTGGAGAAGAAGTGGGATTTTCAGGCCTCAACATGGGCAGTGTATCCCAGGGTCACTAAGATGTGTTGTGACTTGCGATGACAATACTGGTGGATGGGAATGAAATGTGAGGTGGCTTGTTTTGTTACTAGTTGTTCCACCTGTCAGCAGGTGAAGGATAAACATCAGCGACTAGCTAGGATTTTACAATAGTTACCTCTCCCAGAGTGGAAATGAGATGATGTCATGATGGATTTCGTAATGGGTTCTTTGAGGTCAACTCGAGGTAACAATGTTGTGTGGGTTGTTGTTGATAGGTTTATGAAGGTTGTACATTTCTTTCTGTTCAAGGATACCTTCAGTTTTGATGATCTTGAAAAGTTGTACATCCGAGAGGTGGTATAAATTCATGGGGTATCGTGCACTATCATTTTATATAGGGAGGCCCACTTTACATCTCATTTCTATGAGAGTTTTTAGAGGGTGTTGGGTACATTGGTGATTCTAAGCACAAAATACCACCCTCAGACTAATGGCATGTCAGAGCGTATGATACAGGTATTAAAGGACATGTTGCGAGCATGCATCATAGATTTTGGGGGATCTTGGGAGAGGCACATTCCCCTAATTGAGTTCTCATACAATAATAGTTATCAGGAGACGATACAGATGGCGCATTATAAGGATTTATATGGTAGGCCATGCTGTTCTCCCCTATACTGGTTATAGTTTGGGAAGGTAGCTTTACTGGGACCAATTCTCATGTAAGATACTTATAAGAAGGTACATATGATTCAGAAGTGGATGGATACAACACAATCTCATCAAAAATCATACATCGATCGCCGTAGATGACCTCTAGAGTTCGTGGCAGGGGATTAGGTTTTCTTACATGTTTTCCCATGGTTGGGGAATAAGAGGATCAGGAGATAGGGTAAACTTTTGGTGAGATATGTTAGGATTTTTATGATTTTTGAGAGAGTCATGTCGGTTTCCTATCTTTTGTAGTTACCTAAATGGTACCAAGCCATGAACGACGTCTTACATGTATCTCAGCTATGCTGCTATGAACAAGACACGTCTCAAATTTTTCAGCCTGAGGAGGTTGAGCTTCATGTTGATGCATCCTTTGAGGAGATTCTGATTTGTATAATTGATTAGAGCATGAAGGTTATTTGAGGAATATATATTCTGCTAGTATGGGTGTTATGGAAACACATACAATTACAGAAAGAGACTTGGGAGAGGGAAGCCGGCGTACGTGTTCAGTGGCCAGAGTTGTATTCAGAAGAATCTTGACCACCCTTCAAAGAAAAATTCATGGATAAATTGCTATAATGGGGGAAGATTGCAAGATCTATGGTTTTTATTGAGGTATAGATCATTCTATTCAAGATAAATGTGTTTAATTTCTTTTTTAGCCTAGTCCCCATGTTGGGCCATGGGCCGGTTGGGTTTTTTTTGTGTGAAAAAAGGCGAAAATAGGCTAAAAGATGGCTGTAGGCTAGGTACACGTCGTGTACTTGGCCTACATTCCATGTACTAGACCTTCAAGAAGTATAGCTTGTCTGCTTCAGAAAAGAAATATAGGGTTGTACACGCCGTGTACTTGAAGTACATGTCGTGTACTTGATGTACACACCATGTAAGTGAAGAACAGGCCGTGTACTTGAAGTACACGCCGTGTACTTGAAGTACAGGCCGTGTACTTGAAGTACACACTGTGTACTTGAAGTACATGCCGTGTACTTTCCAATCATGGTATTTCTTTATAAAAGAGGATGTAACCCCATATTTTGAAGGATAGAACTATATCTTCCATTGTTGGAACACACAAACCACCTAAAATAGTTTGTTTTTTATAGAAGCTATCTAAAATACAATTCATACATTGTCTGTCATGTTAGAACTACATCGGTAAGTACTCAATTAGCTTTTTATCATTCTTGATTCTTCATAACAATGACTATGACATTTGGATTTAGGAATATATGCCCTAATTTCTTATTCTTCATCTTTTCTTCAGATTTATCCTAATTTAGAATGAATCGGGACCTGATACTGGATGAGATGTCTACTACCGAGTCATGGTAGGTGGTCTATAATTTCTTACAGCTTTTCAGGTGGTTTTTGGGCAGTCATCCATTTCACCACCTTTCGGGCATTCTAGCGAGGCCTTGTTTTTGAGTGAGTTGCTTGACGTAGGCTTAGTTAGACCCAGTGAGGATACCCATAGGTTCTGTTTATGTGAATTGGAAACTGTTACGAGATTCAAGGTCACCCAAGGGGTGCGCCTTATTGGAATATGCTGCTTTTTCAAGTTTAAACCACTTAAGGCAAGTGTTCTTGTGATTTACTAGTTAGAGGAATCCTATTAATGTCTTGATATCTTAAAATTCCTATTTAGGAGATGTACTACCTCCTTGATTAATGAATATCATGTTATTACTTTCATATTTTGATAGTTTTTTATGTTGAATGGATAATATGGGTGTGTATACATATATAAAATGACTAATGGAATGTTAAATGGTTAATATGGGATGGTATACCAATATTCTTGTAGTTGGTAAATTGTTTTGATGAGTGGGTATACTCATGGATTATGAAGGTAGATGTGAGTGGGTATACTCAAATGAAATGTTTGTTTAAATTGAATTCTTTAGATGAATCATTTGATAGATTTCTTGGAATGCTCTCCATGGATCTAGAACATGGTAGTGGATGCCTTGGGTTGAATTTTCCCCTTGAATCTTGATTATATGAGATGCCTTAGGCCTTGTTACCCCATTGATCCAGCTGGCTTGGGCTTGCGTATGACTTTCTATTGCCATGCTCCTAAGACCCCAACCTATTCCCAACCACGTTTCCACTAGGGATGGCCATGGGAGTTGATGGGGTTCCCTGGGAAATCTACTTGGATCTAGCCCTTCATGGTCTAGAATTATTACAGGGATGCCTTGGCCTGTTGACACCTTGGATTCAGTCCTTGAGGTATGATTTTCACTATACGGCGTGGCCATAAGATGCTACTTTTCACTATAATGTGTGGCTATAGAATAGTTCACTTATTTTTTTACAGTGTGGCTATGGGTTATAAGATAATGATGGATGTAGGGAATGGCCTTGTGACTTCCTTGTTTACTTTGTTATAGCTACCTTGTTTGGAGCTGACTCTTTTGAAAGTAGCCTTGAGGGATGTTTGGTTTTACTTACTACTATAGACTTATTACGTGGGAATACACACTTTACTTTACTAGTTGATTACACTTGCTAGTGCCTTTATATAATTTTTGTTAGAATTGTTTAAACATGGTTGGTTTCCTACTAGTATGTTTATCTCACACACTATTTGGGCCTCCTCAAGGACTAAAATAGATTATATGGTTTCAGGTGATGATAGGGGAAAGTGACTTGGAATAGGTTGTTGAATATGGATTTGGAGAAGTGGAGAATATGACCAAGATGAGGATTGCAATACTGGGATACCTTTTTCACATTTTTTTTCTTTTAGGGATACTTGTACTGCATTAAATTTCCATGTACTATTCTATATACTTTTTAGATACTTGTACCATCTGCATCTGTTTGTATGTGAGACCCTTCTGGTTATTGATTTGTATTATTGTCTTGTCTTACTTTCAGTGGTCTAATTTTTATTTCACTTTATCTATTTTATATATGTTTTAATTCTTCTGTGATACTCTGGTAAAGGTTGCATAGTCTCCCCACTAACTCGCCTTGGCCCTTTCTTCTAATCGATATCTTATGGAATTTGGGGAGATGCGATTGATCCCATGTGGCCAACCGAGCTCGGGGCACCATTTCAGGTGGCATCAGGGTCTGGGACGTTACAATTTACCTACACAAGATAATTATATTACTTTTTAGTACATGTAAAAATTTTTTGTATTGTTTTATACATAATACAATGTTTCATTTATAGCTTCTTCTACATGTAATACCCTATTTTACTGAACTAAAATATAGTATTAATAATATTATTTAAATATTATTATAGTCATCACCTATCCATCATAATGGTAGATATGAATAAGATTAACTAAAATTTTAAACTATTGTTATAAAATGTTTATAAAATGAATTATTTGGTCATAAATTAATTAGAAATTAAAATAAAGACCAATTGAATATAAATGATGTGTTTTTATGAAAAACTATTTTTATGTTTATAATGGTGTTTTATCATAATTAATTGAATTAATCACTATTAGTGAGTTATATTAATTAAATTTATATAACATAAATTCTACCAAATGTATTGAAATTCATTTGATAATTTTAATAGTCATAAATTTAAGAACAAATCCAGTTTTAGGCAGAAAAAGTAAAATTATTCTAAAAGATTGTTTCCCACCTTTTAATGGAAGACGTATTTAAAAAATAATTTTGACACTATTATAATACTTATTTGAAAAAATAAACTAATTTCTTTAAATTTTAATACCAAAATTTACTTTGGGTGGATTTTTTGTATTTTTCAAAGAATTTTGCTGTTTTGACAAATAGAGAAAAACATAAAATTTTAATTGAAAACATCATTTTGTCTTATTTATTTATACAGTTAAATTACATTTTAAATTTATTTTAAATTATTTTTAGATAAATAATAAATATATTAATAAAATTTATGTTATTTTATTCAATTTATCATTTAATATTGATATAAAAACATTTCATCCTTTTGAACATTTTCACTTTAATACCCCATTTTTTCATCCTGTCTGCAAGATTATCTTAAATTAATTTCTAACACTTATGCAACTAAAATTTGTAAAAATAGAATAAATATTTTAAATCCAACAAATTTATAATTTATAATAAGTTTAACTTCATTTTTTACCATTTTTGTAATTTAATTAGTATTAATTGTGACAATTAAGGTAAAAACGCATTTACATAGTGGGTAAACTTTAGACACAAGAGAAAAATGATCTAGAAATATGTCCAAAACAAAATTTATGGCAATATTTTGACAATTAAATATATTATATAGATAATTAACCATTAATAGAGGTAAATAATGTACGGGATACCTCTCAATAATGATTACATTTTTATATTTACAATATTGCCTACTCCTCCTCCATTATAAAACAGAACTCACACCTATAACTTATTCAAACTTTTAAATCCATTAGAATAGAAAAAACAATTAAAAAATAAACTAATGAAATTAAAAATCTCATACTATAATACTTAATTTGGTCAAAAAGAAAACCAAGGTTGTCCTTTGGTGAATATCAAAAGAAGTACCCCAAAGAAGGGGTAATGTTCTTCAACGATCACTTTTTTTTATTTCATTTTCCACCCATTAAATTATTGAAATTACATTCTTATATAATATCCATAGTATTATAAATATACTTATATATTTTTGGTTAATTGTATTAATGACATAATGACATAATTCCATCAAATGGGTTACACAATCTTCGTTTGTGTGTATGGAAGACTACCCCCTCATGAATTGATGTCTTACATTCTTCCATTACAACCTCTCATGGTTGTAAATAATGATGTTATTACAGTTTATATATAATATATACAATATATAATATATATTTATTCTTATATAATTAATATTTAATATATACCTTTATGCATTCCATTTTCTGTCAATACAATAACTTCGTTTGTGGGCATGTAGACTACTACCTCCTCAAAGCAATGTAATTCATTCATGATTTACATGGAATATATTATGGATTGGTATAATAATCATATATGATATATAGGAAAATATAATTATAGTATAAATAATATATATATATATATATATATGTCATTTACTTTTATTTCTTTAAAAGAATGACTTGAGAATGGATATAGCGTTCATGCGTACGTATGACCTACTGAATCCATCAATGGAGTGTTTCAATTCATTTATCTATCTTTTATAGATTAATATATATAATTAATAAATATATATATATATATATTATATTTATATATTGATTTAAATTTTTTAAATAATTAAATCATGATCTAAGTAATGGGATCATGAAAAACAAGTCAAATATATAAACGAAAACAAAACGATTATTACCTAAAATATAACTTTAACAAGAAATTGATAATAAAAAGGTAATGTAAATTCATAATAAAATAATATATGGTATGCTATATAATAATAATATTTTTTGTAGATTTATAATAATAATCAGAAGACTTAGGAGCAGTGAAGCCTACTCCCAGAAAAAATCTATATATAAAAAAGAGTAAATACAAAAAAAGAGGAGAAACATGGGTTTAACAAAGATGCGTGTTTGAACATGTACTAAAAAATTCAAGACCTAAGGTAAGGGTTTTCTCATATCACTTTTATTTCTATGATAGATACATTATATTCACAAATTATTCTTTTTAATGTTGTATGTAATATAATAGGGCATGTTATATCTTAAATATAATTTATTAAAGTATTTTAATGTTTTGACTTTATTTTATTCCTCCACGGATCTCATGATTTAAAAGTAACTCAAGTAGTAAAGGGATTTATAGTCTCACTTATATTTCTATAAGACTTATTTAATATTCACCACTCATTTATTTAGTGTTATGTATATAAGTCCCATTAATTTATTATATTATTATCATCCTTAAATTAATGTATATTTACAAATAGATTATATAATCTACCTTTTATAGGGTTTATGATTCAAAAGTTACTAAATCGGTAAGGTATTCTTGTCTCAATTTTCCTTCTTTGATAAACATGTTATTTTATGCACCTATATTGTTTTAAAAGACATATATTATAACCTTTGAAATGTTATAACTTGAATATATTTATTTTATTTATATTTTAATCTTCATCTAATGCTATTATTTCGTGGGTATTATGAATCAATTTAATCAATTTGGTAATAGTTTATTTCTATAATTTCATCGTTTATCGAGATTATTTACGTTTATTCTTACATTTATGGAATATTAGGATCCATATCTCAAGAATTCTCATAATTTTTTAATCCTATTATTATTAATGATATATTTAACAGATGGTACCATTTTACCCTAATTTTTTACATATGATATTTAATAAAATATTTTTAATATAATCGGAACTTATTTCTCACCTCCGTTGAAAATATGTGTTCCATGAAAATAATATTTTCTTTATTTTTTAAATTTATTTAAGATCATTTTCATGGAATTTTATATTTAAAATGTTTTATGTTTTAAAAAATGTGTTTAAAATGGTTTTCAAAAATTTATATATATGTTTTCAGAGTTATATTCTTTGAAAAAGGTTTTCAGAAGGCTTTATTTTTATAAGTGTTTTGTAAAGTGGAAAGGATATTATCATAAACAATTTCTTTAAATGTTATTTCAAAATTATTATCCATATAATAAGACATCCTTTTATATTGTTTATGATTTACTTGGGATACAATCCACGAACACTATTATTATTCTTTCATTCAATTGTTTATGTTTATGAGAAAATGTTGTTTATGAATCTTGTTTGTATTCCATGAAGTATACCATGTTAAATTTATTATGAAACCCTCTAATTTTCATGGTTATTTAATTAATAAATTATTATGAAACCAGTCTATTCCCCTAATGTCATGATAGGATGAAGTGTTTATGATGGACATTTTATTTCATGGGTTATGATATGATGAATATTTATGATCTTGTGGCGCAAATATGTATGATATCATTATGTTATGTCCCCCTAAAATTAATTTTCTAAAGATTTATATCTCATGATATAATGATGGGAAACATGTTTTTAGGATTGATCTACTATTGGAAGAAGGTGGGATTGGATCCACTATGGGAAGAAGGTGTACTTTGACCCACTATGAGTAAAGAGCTTTCATGGGGGATGGTGGTGTGTCCCACCCAGGAGGGGTACTTATATATTCATAAACCTAATTATATGTTCAAAATGTTATGAGTGAAACTTATTACAAGTACACAATGTTATTTATGGACCTAGTTCCATGTCCATATGTTAATATGAGGGCCTTATTTCATGTACATAACCTAAATAATAAACCTATTCCAATTTATACATGTTCATAATGTTATTAAATGATGTGTATACCACAAATATATGTATTATGATAATGTTATTCTCTCAAAAATCATATTCTTTGATTAAATTGTTATTCATGCCTTATGAAATACCAATCTATAGTCTATTACTCATGATTATGGTCTTTTTTATGTAGGGTAAGATCTTAAAATATTATCCCATATTATATTACCCCTATGTCAATATAAATATTATTTATATACTTTATTATAATACTTTTTGAGCATCTGATCTTACCATTTCTTTTGTTTCCATTCCACAGGTTATTAAGAATGATTTTAAGTAGGATTACAAAAGGTCAATATATTTTCAATATATTTTGAAGATATTTCAACAAATTTAGAATAAGGTGTTCCTTGTTTACAAATAAAATAAACTATTAGGGTCTAAAATAATTTACTTTTTAAATATATAGAACATTCATCTAAAATAATGTAATATCTATGTATTTTAATCATGGGTTGATATTATTGGTATCAAAGTAAATCATTAGTTATCCTTCGGAAACTATAATTATAAAACATTAGTGAGATCCCTAGGGATATTTCAAAGGATATATTTAGGATGTATCTAAGGATAGTTCTAAGGATAAGTTAATGTATATGAAGATGTGTTGGAATTTTGGGAAAGGAATTAGAAGATGTATTATGTGTGCTGAGGAAGACCATAAAGTAAGTAATTTTTGTTGAAAAATGAAGAGTGTAGTTAGTGGGAATGTTAGACATCATATGGTATTATCAACAGTTGAACGTATTGAGTTTCAAAAGTATAGGAATTACGCATATAGATGACCTAAGTTGAAATATCACGAATATAATCAAAAACGTTTTACGAGTAATGGGTTTTCCACCGACGAAAAGGAGAATACAAACATCATATGAATAGTGTGTGCTATTTTAATAGTATTGTTTATATGCATGATTAAGTTTATTTTGATGAATGTTAAGCAATGATTCATATTTTATATTATGATAATGGTTATTAAGGAATTAGACGATGAGTAAATGTTAATTGTTTAAGAGGGAAGTGGGGTGAATGAATTATTTATTTTTTTTGACTATGAAGACCATTTTATTCAAATCATGAAATATAATATATTTTTTATATAAGTTTTTGATAAAGGATTTAGAAGGATATATTGAATGGTGAGGATGGCATAAAAATGTTTTTTTATTGGAAATGTGATATTTTGATTAAGGTAAGGTAAACTATAATGTGTTCCTGATAAAATATTTTTTTTAGTTTTTATAAAGATATAATTGATTTGGATAAATTAAATTGGATAGTATCAATGAAATCATAAATGATAAATTATTTGTTGAAAAGGTTTTTTATTCTATATTTAATGATGTTTAAAATATTTTTGGAACTAAGGAATATATCCAATAATCCGTGTTCTATATATGGAATGAAGGAGAATGTATGTTTTAAGTGTTGTCATATGGTAATTATGGTTATCACTATGTTTTAAGTTAATTCATGATGAAAGTATTTAAATTTTTGGTATACATCAATAAAGATCTAGATTATGATATATGATGATCAACGTTAAGATGATTTTGATAAATTTAGTGACCTCCTTTTAAATATTTTGTATTTTAATATTTTGGTAGGGTTAAAATGTTAACCATTTATGGAATGGTTTAAGTTAATCCTCAGATAAGGTATTTTAGATTAAATTATTCCTCCACATTAGGATATATTAATATTGTAAAACAGGTGCTAACCATTTTTTATGATGTTAACTAAAGATATATGGAACAAACTATCATTCTATTTATGGGTCTTAGGAATGATAGATTCTCCTTCATTTCATAGAGTAAAAGATGAAGTGGAAATTGATCTTGGAAGAGTCGAAGGGTGAGATTGTGCCTATTAAATGAAACGAAAGAAAGTAATTATAAATCCCAGTGGGAATTATTATACATTAGGGAAAATATCTTGAAATAAACATGTAATCTTGATTCATTTATTTCTGATGAATATTATGATCTATTAGATCATAACTGATTTTTATTATTGTAACTATTAACTTACTCTAAATCAAATTATTTATTGTGTCCAATGATCTCTAGCACTATTAAATTATATTTTATTTTCTTCTATGTCAAAATATTTTCTTCCCACCTTTTTTTGTTTATGTGTAAACTGTTTTTTTAGTTTATTTAGGTAGTCATTATGTTTTCAACATTCCCTTTTTAAAAGAGGTTTTTTTAATAATTTTTCGGATGTCGATTTCTATGAAATAAACATTCAAGTACAAAACCATTGATTCACTAGAATAATTATTATGGTGAAATTCATTTTAAGGGGTTTATAATGTAACACCCTACCTTTTTAGTAATTATGTTTTTCAAATAAATTAAACTTCATTGATGGATTTCATTTCACACTTCGCCATGTTATGCATAATTTATACACAAAACCATGTTATTCTTCCACCAGAAATAACACATATATTTTCTTTCATTACACACAACAATATTTTGGGATTTTTTAACACATAATGTCGAGTTCCTTTGATATCTTTCATTACACGCAAGATTGTGTTTAAACCGAACTACAATATACTGTAAATATTATTATTAAAATATGTTTATAGTTATGACCCAGGATTTGAAATGGAATATTTGAATATGATTAAATAAATTATGAAAATATAGTTTAAACATGTTTATGAAACAAATTATTTGGATATAAATTATTTATAAATGAAAATAAAAACCAATTGAATATAAAGGACAAGTTTTTATGAAAAACAATTTTTATACTCACAAAGGTGATTTATCTGAAAAAAATATATTAATCAGAATTAGTGAGAGATATTAAGAAAATTTATAAGTAATAAATTTAACCAAATGTTTTGAGATTCATCTAAAAGTTTTCTTAGGAATAAAATAAGAACAAATCTAGTTTTATGCATAGAAAGTTTTATTCTTCTAAGAGTCATATTTACCACCTTTTATTGGAATACATGATTTAAAAATAATTATTAACAATATTTTGATTTTTATTTGATAAAATGAACTTAATTTTTTAAATAATTATATAAAAATTTAATTTGGGTAAAATTTTGGTATTTTTCTGAGATGTTTCATTTTTTATCACTTGGTAGAACACTGAATTTTAATTGAAAACTACATTTTCATCTAATTTATTAATATGGTTAAATTAAATTTTAAATTGGTTTAAATTTATATTTAGGATAATTATACATCTTTTAATACAATTTATGTAATTTTATAAAATTTCACAATGATTTTGGATATAAAAACATTTTAAACTTTTGAACATTTGTGCATTATAAACACATTTTTGTGTCACATCTATTGGATGATTTAATTTTTTTTCCAATTATATGATAGTAATTTGAGAAAATGTATTACATATTTTAAATCTTAATAATTTATAATATATATTAAGGTAAAATTAATTTCTAACTAAAAATATTAGTCAATGTAATTAAAATTAGTTACAATAATTAAGGTGAAAACTATTTTACTTAGTGGTTAAACATTAAACATAAGGGGTAAAATGAGCTAAGAACACATTAAAAACAAACCTTATGGAAATATTTCAACCATTTCCCCTATGGGGTCATAAATTAACCATTATTAGTGGAATATGATATAAGGGATACCGCTCAATAATTTTTATCATGTTCTACATGAATTCTCCACCTTCTCCACTATAAAAGGGAAGTTATCCCCTCACTTATTCACACATATAAATAAAATTGTCTTAGATGTCCAATAATAAAATAATCTCCCAAAATTACACATATCATTATCATAGAATCAATATGAGAAGAAATCAATCCAAGGTGTTCCTTTGGTGCAAACCAAAAGGTGTTTCACATAGAAGAGGTAACATTCTTCAATGAGAACTTTTATTTAATTTCCTTATACACCCATTTTATTATTATTATTACATTATAATATAATTACCTAGTTATTTTAAATAATCATAGATGTTGTTTCATAAAGTTTTTGACTTACACCATCACACACATTCATAACATTGGATACACAATCATCGTTCCTGTGTACGGAGGACTACCGCCTCACGAACTGATGTCGTTAATTCTTCCGTTACAACTTCTCATGGTTGGGAATAATGTTGGAATTAATATTTTTATATTATTTATATTATATATATTATTTATTTATTATTATATATTTATTATATAACACATAATTTCATGCTTTTAATTTTTTGGGAATATGATAACATTGTTTGTGGACGTGTGGACAACTTCCTCCACAAAGAGAGGTGATTCGTTCATGCTTTACATGTAATATATTAAGGATTGGTTTAATAAAAATATAAGATATATATGACATATTAATTATAGCTGTAATATGATATATATATATATAACATTTACTTTTCATTCCTTAGAAATAGTACAAGAACTTTAAAACAACGTTCATGTGTACGTATAACCTACCATCTCAATGAATAATGTATTTCATTTTATCTCCATCATTTATATATTGTAATAAATAATTATACAATATATATATATATGATATTTATATCATTTAATAAATTAATTAAATAATTTAGTCATGATCTAAGTAAGAGGATCAAGGATAACAAGTCAAAACATATATGAAAAACAAAGCGATTATTACCTGAAAAGTAATTTAAAATTAAATTGTTAATAAAAGTGTAATATAAAGTCAAAAAAAATCAGGCATGGTATGATTTATAATAATATAGTTATGTAGTAAATTTATAATAAATTTATATTTATTATGAAGATGTTTTGAATTTGTTTGATGAAATTCAAGACACATGGTATGGGTTTTCTCATCTCACTTTTTTTTCTTCTGTGAGATAGATCCTATATTCACCACTCATTTTTTTTGTGGTGTATATACTGACAAATGAAATTTTATATCATGAATTTATTTATTTCATGATATTATATGTTTAGATTTATGTTAATATTTCACATATCTTATGATTCAAAAGGTACTTAGGTAGCAAGGGGCTTATATTCTCATTATTATTTCTATGAAACTTATTCCATATTCACCACTTTTGTATTTTATGATTTTTATATTCTACCCATGGATTTATGAAATTATTATTATCCTTAAATTTATGGATATTCACAAATAAATTTTTTGATCTATATTTTATGAGGTTTACAATTGAAAAATGTCCAAATAAGTAAGTTATTTGTTTCTATTTTTTTTTTCATTGAGACACAGGTTAAATTGTGAACCTATATTATTTTACAAGGTATATATACTGAACTTTTATGTGTTATAAAATGAAAATTATTTTCATGATATTCTAGTATTTATTTAATGTAATTATTTGATGTGTATTATGGTTCAATGTTACCAAACTAGTAACAATTTATTGGTACAATCTCATCGTTTATCTGGAGTGTTTATGATTATGATTAAATTAATGAAATATTATGATACATATATCAAGAATTATCAATAATTTAATTCCCCTATGGTTATTAATTATATCTTCAATTAATTGTACCATTTTTTACTCTATGGTAATTTATATATTTAGGAAATTACTTTTAATAAAATCCGACATTATTTTTATATTTAGTCAAAAATATGTGTTCCTTAGAAACTATATTTTCCAAAATGTTTTAATGATATTTTAAGATCATTTTTAAGAAAAAAGACGTTGAAAGGGTTACCAATTTTATTTCATGGGTAATTATATTAAATACACTTCTTTTCATTATTATATAATGTAGAAATGATTAGGAAACATGTCTCTTCACCATTGGTTATAATAGAATGAAATATTTATGATACCCATTTTATTTCATGGGTAATTATATGATGATTATCTATATATTTTATAATACATATGTATGATTCCATTATGAGATTTATGGGAACTATTTCTCCCTCAAGTGCATTGGGTAACAATTTATATATCATGAGATAATGATGGGAAACAAGTTGATGAGCCTCATCCAATATGGTATGAAAGTGTAACCTAGTAAAAAATGGGAATATGGTGAAACCTGATCTAATATGAGCAAATGGATACCATTTTCTATTGTTGTGTGTCACACATAGGAGGGGTATCTTCTTTTTATTTAACCCAATTACAGGTTCATAATATTATTGATGGTACTGGTTTCATGTCAAAAAGTTTATATAAGGGCCTAAATTCAAGTCCATAAACTAAAGAGTGAACCTATTTCGGATTAAACATGTTCATAATGTTATACATTGATAGGTCTACCAAAAATCTATATATTATTCCAATTTTATGATCTCATGAATCATTTTCTATAATAATAATATGATTCATATCTTATGAACTGCCAATCATTATTCCATGACTCATGATTATGATCTTTGATATGCATGATATGATATTTAAATAATATACTCATATTATCATGCCTTTGTGTCCATGTAATACTTACAAATAATAAATATTTTTATCATTACTGATCATTTGATCTCACCCTTTATTATTTTTCATTCCTTAGGTTATAATGAATGGTTTTATGTAGGTGTACTAAATGGGAAGATATTTATGAGAGAGGTTGAATATCTTTCAACAAAATTAGAAGAATGTGTTCCATGTTTCAAAATCCACTGAACTATTATGGTCCTTAAGAATTTAATTATTTTAGCTTGTGGAATATTAATCTAAAATAAAGTAATATCATTATTTTTGATCCCTTTCAAATTAAATTATGTGAAAATCTACAACCTCCATGTTGAATTGGAACAAAAATCCAATAGGATATATGAGAGATAAACTTGGGCCTTGATAAATCATTAAAAGATAGGTGATTTCAGCTGAAAGAGGTAGAAGAAATCATAAGAGAATATTTTTGAAAAATTTGTGAACCAGAAAGAGAGAATAATGATGGTCAATTCCATGACAATTCAACCAAGAACCCTCCGCCCTAGAGATAAATTATGTTTATATAACCGTAGACTCAAACTAATGGTAGGTAAAATTCATTCTATATGGGAATGGTGATTTATTATTACTTACGTTCACCATATTAGTTATTTTTATATTAAAATTAAAGGATAAGAAATACAATTCACTATAAATGGGTGTTGGATAAATAAGTACTAGTGAAACATACCTTAAGAACATGTGGAGGATATTATACTCCATCAACATGATTATAAATGATGACCCAATAGGTTGTACCTTTTCTTATAATTTTATTTCATGTGGTGATTCAATTTTAATATAATAATTCCTATATAATCATATTGAATTAATTTATGAAATTTCATCAATTATGTGTGGGGTATTGAATTTTTTAGTTTGAAACTTTAATGTAGGATTTATTTTTAAATGTTTTTTCTGGTTGAGCCAATGGAAATAACTAAAAGAACCTTCTGGATAAAAACTACATTTTGAAACATTTTTATTTAGCCAAAAATTCCACTAAAACCCTTTTAATCACAATTTAATGGGAATATATTTCCAATTATTCTTATTTTCATGTCCATAAACATAGTATAAAGTGAAATAAATGATATCAAATATGTTTTCTACTAGAAATTCATGTTGGGAGATTCATATTGATATTGTGAACTATACACGAAGAACCCAAAAAAACCTGATTAAATCATCAATTGAAGGTATTTATGAGTTTTAGATATTTATTTATATTTTAATCACAATAACATTCAACTTATTTTGCACCTAAAATTAAATTTACAATTCCAAACGTAATTTTTTTCCTTTAATTGAATTAACTAAGATATATGAGTTATAAATGAAACATGTGATACCAAGATTTATATTTCAATGAAAATTAAATAAAATTTGTAATATGAGGAATCAAATTATTAGTGGAGAATTTTTATTAATTTGATGAATCAAAATTTGAGAGAAATGGTTGATTCATGTAAAATAAATTTTCCTATATTTTTTCATTTATAGTATTTTTGAAATTTATGTGAATTTATTTCTTATTATCAATAGTTCCATAATTTATTTTCTAAATTAATACGTATCATTCTATATAGGGTTTCTAGACTAGAATTATTTCCATTTATATTCTGAGAATATTTCTCAAGTGATTTTGTGGCATGTAACCTACTATAAGTTACATTGGACCTTATCAAAGTCGTGACTATGTATAGTCACATTAAATATTATTGAGTAATTTTTATTGATAATACCTTATACATGAGATGAAAATTTTAAATTACTATTTGATATTCCCCTATAAACCACGAATGACCGTGTTTAGATTGAGCCACATTACAATCCAATTTTATCCATTGAAACTATCTGATTTGTATATTTTACGACATTTTAATGTTGAGGTTTTAGGGGGAGAAAATAAATGGTGTATGGGATTTGATAAAATGTAATAAAATTTTTTGGGGGTACTATTTTTGGTTATAGTAATGGAAAATGATTTATATATTTTATTTTAATTTTTTTTATCTATATAAAAAAAATAAAAAAAATTGATGATTTGGATTTGGTTGTGACTTAGGAGAATAAAAAATCACAATTATAAAAATGATGATTTTTATCAAATGTGGTTTGGTGGTTAATGTGATATTTATTCAATGGAAAGATTTTAAAAAACTATTAAAATTGATTAAAATATTATGTTAGAAAATTCATTAATTTAAAAAATATAAAAATATTTTGATAAGGTGAATGTGTTTAATTACTCTTTCATTGATCATGACATTTAATTTTAGTTTTGGGTAGTGAGAGTTTTAATTTTGAAGGTGATTTTTTCATTACACTTTTTTTATCCTGAATAAAAATTTAGAGAATAACCTCAAATTTGAGACTTAAAATTTTCTAAAACAATCCCTACCATCCTTAAACCATATAGTAATCTAAACCATGACTGAAAATTTCTCATAATTTTATTTGAATATTTCCATTACAAAGTGGTGAAAATATATCCTTTTTAATACTATGGAAAATGATCTTGTACACATGGTATGGGAATAACTCTACATGAATCTATTTAAAAATGGAGGAGAGAAGAAAATACCATAATGTTACGATGATGAGAACTTGAAATGATTAATTTTAATGAATTGATAATGTTCAATTAATTAATGTTTATAAACTTTAATTTTTCAATGGGAAAATTAAAATACATGAGTTCATTATTCTTTTAAAAACAATGAAGTTAAATTGATGTTTTATGTGAAACATGATGATTTATTTTAACATTAATAGTGATTTTTTTATTAATTTTAAATCTATATATTAGTAGAATTTTTGATCCTCTTCATCCTAATTTTATGATTAAATGAATGAGGAAAATCATATTTTCTATGTGGGATTATTTTATGCCCTAAATAGTATTTATTAATTTAACATTTTTATATTGATTTTTTTTCATTTCCACCTGAAATTAATTTATTTATTAAAATTTTTGTGATTTAATTTTAAAAAAAAATAATTTAAAAGGGTTTTTTTTAATTTAAGTGTATAATGAAATTTATGGAAGGGTTTTATTACCCTTACACATGGAAAAGGGGTTATATAAGGTTAAAATGTGTTTTACCTTTATACAGGTTCATTAGAAGGGATACATAAAGGGTATCTCTATGGTTAGAATCACATTATAAGGGAATAAAAATCACTACGTAAGGGTAAAAACTTTCCCATATATGGTATGTAAGGGTAACTTCAAGCATCTCATAATGGAAGATATAAAAACCCTGTTCTTTATTTCACACATAAATATAACTTATTACATAAAATATTCACTTGATACATTATAGAAGATCGAGTGGTCTAGTGTCTTTGGGTCTTAGGAACATTACATAAGAACATAAAACATGAAATACACATCTTTATTGAAAAATTATTTTACATGACCACACACATTCCTTCATACATAGCGTTTCATGGGATAACCAGAGGACATGCATAAGAAAAGGGTAATCTATAAAGTCTAGTAAGGGAGTAAAAAATGAATAAAATAAAGAATACAGTACATGTTAGGAAATAAGTATATCAAAGGAGCATAATATAAACATGAACATAAAGGCATGACATATCATGATTATCATAACATGGAAATGTAGCAACAACAATTAACATGAGACATGGATCATTCCTCATTAAGCATGAATAAACCCTCATTGAACATGAATTAGCCTGAGTAATCTCTCATTTCAAGTGATGTATAATGATAATAGACTTTACCCAATGCATTGGAGCACTATCAAGGCACACCATTCTTAATCATTAAATTTCATGCATAAGTGTGCCACATAGATTATACAACATGGATTAATTAAATATCATCATTTATTCCATGATAAAGTAATGTGGAATTTATACATGAAATTAAATAATAAATAAGTAAATGTGCATAAAGGTGAATACCCTTGATAGAGAAATGAGAATGGAATTGACTACATAATGACTTCGGCTTGGAAAATCACGGTGCAATTTTGGCAGCATAACGGTGTGACATAATAATTCATAAAAATGGCTGATGAGAGGGAAAGTGACATGTCATAACATTTAAATTAATGTTAAAGTATGGGGGTAATATAGATACATTTCTCAATATATGTAATGAAATTTATATTCATAATACAAAATAATTTCTTGAATGTAAATGAAAAGAGAGAAATTCATTATGTAATTTTAGCATGGTAACTAGTGTACATGGGAGGAATTAATGAAAGATAAAGAGTTATATAATAATTAAAACATAAGGAGGGAAGTATGGGGGAGCTGAAAAATCATACCCCAACAGTTTTAATTGAAAACAAAGTGGTATAACAACCTAATGAAATTTGGACAAAAATGAGAAAGGAAGAAACCCCTTACATGGAAGTGTGATCAAAAGGCTTGGGAGAGGCTTGAGAGAGACTTCTTGGGAGCTTTGGGCGCCTTGGGAGGATACTAGAGATATGAGAGAAGAGTATGGACTTGCTATAAGGGTTTTGAGTGAAGATAAGTGGGATCTGGGGTGGGTTTATATAAAAAAAGAGAGGGAATTCTTTATTATTTAGGTTTTGGACACCCCACATTAAACTAATAAAAATAAAAAACCATACCTTGGTTTATCCCATAACATTTTCCAAAGCGGAGTGGAAAAAATTATTTATTAAGTCAAATTTCCTAAATTCTTAAAATATTAATCTTGCTTATGTGGTGGCGAGTCAGACTCTTAAGGAAATCATTTTAAAAGTTAAAATGTTTTACAAGTCTTGGGGGTCCACTAAGGCACCTTAAAATTAGTAAAACAAATCTAAAATCACATTATCTTAATGTTAAAACATATATTGGCTGAAAAATCTTTTTATAATATTTTATTAGATCACTATTGGGTTCTTATTAGGTTATAAAACACATTTTATATTTAAACGATATTTAATTTATACCCAAAAATTGGACTCTAGGAAAATTATGAAAAATTCAATTTTGGATAATTTGGACATCATGATTCCAAAAATAATATTACTTTTTTCTTAATAATTTTCAAAATATGTGAATTTTTCTTTTAAAATAAAAACTGGCATTTATCGTAAATTCAGGGGTTTTGACCAAAACAGCTTTCAATCTAAATAAAAATTACAACTGTATTCATAAAAAATACACAATAATTTATATTTTATAAAAATTAATTTAGTAATAATATTTTATTAAAATATTATTTAATTCAAAAATACAGTTATTCATCAATATATATTTCTTAATTGAATATTAACAAAAAATACAATTTGTGCTTTAAAATATATTAAAAAAGTAACCATATTAAAATGAATATATATTATATATATAGAAAACTAATTCACATAATCATAGTGCTAGGGTCTTGTTACATTACCCCTTAAAACACCAGTGTAAGACCTAAGGGTAAGGTGTGCGATGGTGACAGACTCTTGGGGAGGCTCAAATAACATCGCTCGGGTGGTAATCTCTATTAATATCCACTTATCCCATAGGAAGTTCTATTCAAGCTTAAAATGTTGAAGCTTGGCTTTGGATTTGTCCAGATAAAATCCTAGTGACACTACCTCCTTTCCAAGCTCCAACAAATGGGATTTGTATGGAGCAATTCCACTAGATGAGGCCATCACATCCTTGGCCTGAGTAAATTATTTTTGTTAAAGCCCCATATTTATACTAATCATGTGGCCCTAGTTCAAAGACTATATTAGCAATGGTAAAAATTAATAATGGTATTTTAAAATCCAAAAACATAAAACCAAAAAAATTCATATGTTATATAACCATTTTACATAATAAGACATTTAATTAGATCAAGGTAAATTTTCATTAATAAAAGTTTGGGTTGTTACAATCTACCCCCTTAAGAAATTTTTCCCTCAAAATTTCCTTTTCCCACACTAAAACAAATGAGGGTGACTTTTCTTCACCACTTACTCTGATTCCCACATTACTTCTTGAAACATTTGGTTTCTCTACAACACCTAGATGAGGGGAATTGCCTTATTTCACATAAAATATTCTCTACGATCTAATATCTCAACCTGCTTCTCTTCATAGGAGAGGTCATTCTCAAATTGTACCACCTTTAGATTGAGTACATGCGACGAGTTAGGTATGTACTTTCTTAAGAGTGATACATGTAATACATCATGTTCTTGAGATAGGTTCAGTGGGAGTGCTAGTTGATAGGCCAATACTCCAATACGATCAAGGATCTCAAAAGGGCCGATGTACCTTGGAATAAGCTTTCCCTTCTTCCAAAATCTCATAAATCTCTTCCATAGAGATATATGGAGGAATAACATGTCTCTTACATAAAACTCTAGGTCTCATTGATGATTATCAGTATATCTCTTTTGTCGACTCTGAGTAGCATTAATGTTCTACTGGATGGTCTTAACCATTCCACCATTTCATTGACCATTTTTTTTCTTAGGAGTTTTTGATCCCCAACATCATCCCAACATGTCGGTGTTCTACACCTCTTCCCATAAAGGGCTTCATAAGGATCCATTTGGATGGTTGAGTGGACAAAATTATTGTTAGAGAACTCAACTAGAGGAATATGTTGATCCCATCCTCATTTGAGGTCCATTGAGCATGATCTCAAAATATCCTCATGTGTTTGAATAGTCTACTCAGATTGGCCATCAGTTTGAGGGTGATAAGCTGTACTGAAGTTCAGCTCAGTATTCAGAGCATGTTGAAGACTCTTCTAGAAGCTAGAGGGGAATCTTGGATCTCAATCGGATACAATAGATAGTGGTACTCCATCCAGCCTTACCACTTCTCTGACATATATCCATTCTAGTTGATCCAATGAGAAATCCTCATGAATTTCCATGATGTGTGTAGTCTTTGTAGGATGATTCACAATGACCTAGATAGCACTGTTTCCTTTGGATTTCTTCGTAGGTCCAGTGACAAAATTTATGGTGATGTTCTCCCATTTCCATGTCAGTATTTGTAATGGTTGCATCATCACCTTAGAATTATACCTCTCATCCTTCATTTGCTGACATACCAAGAGATTTTATGTATACTTAGTGATATCCATCTTCATGTTATCCCACCAATAATACTCTTGGAGATCTCAGTACATCTTGGTGTTTCCTAGGTGAATGGAGAAATTATAACTATGTGCATAATCCCAAAGATCCTTCATTAACCTCAGATTTTTTGGAATGAATATTCACGACCCAAATCTCATAATTTTTTCATCAGTAACATTGAACTCTATGGATTTTCCTTTTCTGATTGTTTCCACTTTCTTCTCAATTTCCACATAATCCTTTTGAGCATCCTATGACCTTTCCAAAAGAGATTGTTGAGAAATAATTTATGAATGGATTGATTATGTTCCATTCTTTAGGATTCCCATTTCTGTCTTCATAAAATATAAGAAGATTGTATCCTTTTCAATTATCATCCATGATAGAATCACTATGTCCTATCTACTTAGAGCACCCACCACCTTGTTCACTTTCCCAGGGTGGTAATGGATTGAGCAGTCATAGTCATTGATCATCTCTAACTATATTCATTGGTGCACGTTAAACTATTTCTATGTGAATATATATACTTGAGGCTTTTTTAATCCGTGTATATTTCACACTTATCCGCAAATAGGAAATTTCGCTAAACTTTTAAAGAGAATATTACTACCGCCAACTCCAGATCATGTGTTGTTTAGTTTTGATCACGAACATTCAATTACCATAAAGCATAGGAAATGAATTTTTCATTTCCATCAACACACAAACCATGCCCTTCTTTAAATAATAACTAAATACCACAAATATCTCTCCACTTGGGGGTAGTGTGAGCACGATCCTAGTAATAATCCTCCTTTTCAACTCATTGAATATCTCTTCACATTCATCACTCCAAGAATATTTGACTCTCTTCTTAGTTATCTTATTAAGAGGGTTTAAAAATCGTGAGAAATTTCTCACAAATCGACGACAATATCCAGTTAACCCTAGGACGCTATGGATACCCATCATCGATGTTGGCCTCAACCATCCCTCTATTGAAGCAGTCTTGGACAGATCCATAGATATCCCATTACTTGTGATGATATGACCCCAGAATGAGATTTTGTTCAACCCGAGCTCACACTTACTATACTTTTTGTAGAGTTTATCCTTTGTAAAAGTCTCTAGTATAGTGATTAGATGCTCCTCATTCCCTCCTTGGTTTTGTAGTATATTATAATATCATCAATAAATACTACAAAAAATTTTCCGAGGTAATATCTAAAGACTCTATTCATCAAGTCCATGAAGATTACTAGATCATTCGTGAGTCCAAAAGGAATTACTATGAATTCATAGTGCCCATACATTATAAAAATAATAAACTTAAGGATATCCTTCTTCATCACCCTTACATGGTAATATTCCAACCGCAAATCCACCTTAGTGAAGTATTGTGATCCACATAGCTGATTGAACAAGTCATCAATTTGGGGAAGAGGATACTTTTTCTTTATCATGATTTTGTTGTGATCATGACAGTCAATGAAACGACTCATTGACCCATCCTTCTTCTTGACGAAGAGGACTGGTGCACCCCATGGTGAATCACTTGGGTGAATAAACCCTTCATCCAAATTATATTGTAGTTGTTTCTTCAGATCCTCAAGCTCCACAACATCCATTCTATATAGAGTCTTGGATATTGGAAATTCCCATGATATAAGATCAATTGGGAATTCAACATCTCTTATAAGAGGAAGACCATGAAATTCCTCAGGAAACACTTCGGCGAATTCCCTCACAATAGGCATGTATTCAAGGATGTTTTATTCCTTAGAATCAATCATATGAGCAAGATATGTGTGTTCATAGGGAATTAATATCCACACTTGATATTACGATGCTAAAGAAAATTCATCATCCTCCTTTCACTTTTATAGAATCGGGGGTCGATTCTCCATATAGAGAGTGATTTTCTTATTATGGATTTTTATATTGGCTCCATACAAAGAAATCCAATCTATGCCAAGAATTGAATAAAATTCTACCAGAGGGAGTATTCCGAGGTTCCCCTGGACGTTCAAACCAAAAATTCCGATAGGTGAGGAGTTATATTCATGGGTTTCAAGGATTTCCCCATTCTCTGTTCTCACCAACATCTATACTTCTTTGATTTTTGGTGATGTTGGGATTGTTCTACTAAGCTTTAAGGATATTAAATAATGTGGAAAACCTGAATAAAAAAGTACATTCAATATTCTTTAATGAATAAATAGCATTATAGCATCTCGCCTTTTTATTACATAATCTTTCATTACATTATACAAAACTGAGGATCTTTAAGGTTTAGTGTCTTGGAAACCAGGAACTTAATAAATGAAACAAAAAAACATTCTTCCTAAACACCTGAAAGGCTTTTCCTTATGTTAATCCTAGGTTCATTACTGCATCTCGTAACCTGGGTACATACATCAAGATAAAGGGTGAGCAGAAGGCCCAGTAAGGGAAACAAGAGAAACATTTTACATGTGAACTTGAGATACTTCAATAAGGTCATGAAAAGAACTTTAAGGCATGAGAATGAAATCATGAGATATATCATAATAAAAATAACATTTTTCAAAAATTGAATATGTGGATACATCATTTAACATAGAAAATCATGAAAATATCACCAAGGTTATCCCGAAGGTGTCATTTGAAAATTACCAAGGTTATTCACCAAGATATCGTGAAAATTGTAATCTCTAGTGGTTACATCATTACCCAATGCATTGGAGCGCTATCAGGGAACACCCTTAAATTTGCCTTTATTATCATGTGAGCCACATATATCATCATAAAAAATTTCATAAATAACCCATATAGCATAAAATAAATGGGTTTCATTTCATAATAATAACGTTTTAAAAACTGCTTTAAAGACATGATCTTAATGTCACTTTAAACCCATAGAAAGGGAAAGCGGGTCTCATGTATGTAAATACCAGAATTTAAAATAGAGAATTTTGATATATACGTGAATAACATTTTAGAAATAAGAGCTTTGAGTATTCACTTTATAACATAAAATAATTTTGAGAAAAGAGAGAGGCATTTTGAGATGAAAATTCTGCAGCATAACGACTATGTTTCGGGGGTTTAGAAAACATTGAAAGGAGAGGGGAAATGGGTCAAACATTCAAAAATGAACCATAAAACAGTAGAGGGACACAATAAGTAGGATATATGAACATGGTAATGAAATTTGAAGTACATACCATTTGAAATGAAAAACATGGAAGGAAGAAAAAAATTAGATTTCTCTTATGAAAATTCGGCAGCCTAACGGTGTCACTTAAACGTCAAAAAAATGAATTGACGAGATCAAATAGGGTCTCTAATCATGTGAAAATAAAATATCTGTATGATAGATATAGATATAATACCCCAAAATAATAAAAAGGAACTTTAAAGACTTGACATGAAAGTATAACTTCAAAACGAGAAGGGTGAAAGAACCACTTAAAAATTCGGCAGCCTAACAACGCCACTTAAAACATCAAATTACTGAATTGAAGAGATCAAATGTGTTCTCTCATCATATGATCATAAACTATCAGTATGATAGATATATATATCATACCCTAACATAATAAAAAGGAACTTGAAAGACTTTACAAGAAAATAGAACTTCAAAATGAGAAGGGTGAAAGAACCACTTAAAAATTTGGCAGCCTAACAGAGCCACTTAAAACATCAAAATACTGAATTGAAGAGATCAAATGTGGTCTATCATCATATGATCATAAAATATAAATATTATAGATATATATATCATACCCCAACATAACAAAAGGGAACTTTAAAGACTTGACAAGAAAATAAAACTTCAAAACGAGAAGGGTGAAGGAACCACTTAAAAATTCTCCAGCCTAACGGCGCCACTTAAAACTTCAAAATACTGAATTGAAGAGATCAAATGGGGTCTCTCATAATATGATAATTAATTATCAGTATGATAGATATAGAGATAATACCCAACATAATAAAAAGGGACTTGAAAGACTTGACAAGAAAATAGAACTTCAAAATGAGAAGGGTGAAAGAACCACTTAAAAATTCGGCAGCCTAACGGCGCCACTTAAACTTTCATAAAATGAAATGATGAGAATAAGAGGGGGTATCTCATCATGTGAACATACAAAGGGAAGTAATATGAATATATAAGAACATCCTCCAACATAAGAACATGGTGTATAAAAGAAATGACATAAAATAATTACTTGAAAAGAAAGAGAGGGGTTGGATCCCTTACCTTAAAATGTAACTCTTAAAACTCAATGGTTTGGACCTTGAGGGATTGGGGGCACCATGGGAGGACTCCTTGGGAGTTATGAAGACCAGAACTTCGTTGAGGATGGTTTTTGAGTCGAATGGATGAGAGGAGAGCTTGGTATTTATAGGGAAAGTGAGGGGACAAGGCATTAATGGCCAAGGGACACCTCACAAGTGCTTTTCTCAAAACCATGTGCTCTCCCATGGAATTTACCATGGAGTTAGAAAACATGGGACCCCCAATACAATAATTCATCACCTTGTTTTGGCCAACCCTTAAAATATCTCATGACATCATCATGACACAGTTATGATGTCATTAAACATACCAAAACCCTAAAACTGTATTTTTACTATTCACTAAAAATTCAACTTTCTCAGAAAAATCCCAAAATTTCACCTTAACCAAATATCGATGCTCTGATTACAAAAAGGAACTCCATTTTATAAAAATAATTTTCTAAATATTTTTAATTTAATTTTTAAATAAATACACTATTCACCGAAAATTCATTTTTTCAGAAAAATCCCCAAAAATTACCATAACATAATATCGACGCTCTGAGTTCAAAAATGAAATACATTTTATAAAAAAAATTTCTAAATATTTTTAATTAAATATTTAATTAAAAAACACTATTACCTGAAAGAACTAATACTTGAATAATAATATATGAAACCGTTATTTAAGCTTTTTATTAAATCACATTAATTAATCAAGGTGCTTAGATTGTATTAATACTTTCTTTAAGTGAGATTACTAATCCATTTGGTCACATTACTAATCCTAAGCATAAAATCACTATTCATAATTTTCTATTCATCAAAAATTATGTTGATCTTATTAGACTCTAAATTTTGTACTGAACATAATTGTAGAAGACCATTTTTTTGAAAATCATTACACATTTTTAATTATTTAAGGTTTACATAAACATTTTTAAAATATAATTTTTCTAAAATTCATCAAAAATATGCATACTATATTTATCCGGTAATTTTAAAATTCGTAAAATTCATCATAAGAAGAAATCAAAATTTTTATTTAAAACAAAGGATTACACAAGAGAGTTACGGTCTCCTTACATAGCCCCTTATCACACCAACATAGGACCTAAGTGTAAGGTGTGCTAAGGTGAGAGAATCCAAGGGAGGCTCGACCAACATCGCACGAGTTGTAATTTCTGTCAGTTTGAACTTATCGTGAAGGCGATTCTGTTCTAACTTCACACGATGAATTTCGGATTGGGTTTGGTCCAGAGCAAAGCCCAGTGGTGCTACCTCCTTCCCAAGTTATGTAAGATGGGATTCGATTGGTCCAAGACTACTAGGTGAGGCCATCTAATCTTTTTTTCTATATTAATTAACCAAGATTACTTGTATTTAGAGACAATAATCAAAACGTTTAGTTTCCAGCGGTCATATTGACCAATGGTCATAAAACAGTCAAAACCCCAACAGTCTCATTTTAATTATACTCATGTTATCAAATGAAACATTTTTGTTGGGTATAAAAAAAATAACACTCAAAATTAGGAAACAATATTTATTCAAAATTTCGGATCGTTACAATGTTCCCCCCTTAAGAAATTGCGTCCTTGCAATTTTTTTAAATTTGGGTTTTGAAATTTCATTGAATGTTTCTCATTGGAAAAAGAGCCAGTAACACTATTACTTTAAAAGATAGAAAAGGAAGTACAAAGGTCACCCGTGTTAACCCATACTAGGATTCTATGTAGGAAAACATGGATACGGAAGAAAAAACAAAGGGTCAAGTTCTGAGGGAGAGTGATAGAGAACATGATTAAGAGAAAGTTAACAATAAGAAAATCACAAACTTATGATGTGTGTAAATGGTCGTTGATTACCCAGTAGGAAACGTTAACTGACAACGTTTTTTTTACGTTCCTTTTCATAGTTTTGAGGAATTCATTTACTACATAGAATAAAAACACAAGGAAATATACCTACCTTGAAGTAGAGTTTCATCCTTTAAAAAGTTTCTACCAGAACTAATATTTTCTCCAAACGATGAGCATTCAAAACTACTTGGCCTCATCAAAGCACAAGAATCATCCTATAAAGAATCACAAAATCCACCAAAGATTAAATATCTATTTCATATATCATTAAACATTATCCCAAAAATATAAAGGGTAAGGTAAAACACCTCTTCAAAAAGAAATAATCCCATAGGAATGGAAACTACTTTAAATCTTCAAAGTTCCACGGTACTACCCAAAGTTCATCATAGGCCATTCCATAAATAACGGTCCTTAAAATTCCTCAAAATAAACCAAACTAAGATTGAAACCCAAATACAAGAAGGATTTGATAACATAGTCTCTCAAGGTAAACTTTATCATTCATCTCCAAACAACATCAACCACTCCTAACATCTTATAACAAAAGTAACTAACCTAAACATATTTACCCCTAGATAGGTTAATCATTTCCATAAGTAACCTAAATTACTATAAGTCCACCTTAAATTCATCGATTATTAAAAATATAAGTCAACCTTAACTCCTCAAAGAAAATAACGTAGTAATCTATTTACCTTGATCAAATAGGGTTCCCAAAATAGTTAACGTCTTCCAAAATAATAATCATCTTTTAGTCCCCTAATCACCGTTTTTTTAGAAGAAAATCTTTACTACATAAACATGTGGTACATAACAATAAATGTTTTCCTTAATGATATAAAATAATCTTAGGTAGTGACTCGTTGATCTTAGAAAACATAAAAGATATGCTCATAGAGCACGAACTAAAATACAACATGACATAGACAATTATTGCGAAGAAGTTACATGTAATTCAGTCATCATGATCCATCTAAGCATAGGACTTGAATTATTCCCTTGTCCTCGAAGATTGTTGATGCTCATCATGCTTCTCTCCCATTCCAAGAGAGCATTTCCTTGGATAATGTCTAACTTATCCACATTTACGACATCGAAATGTATAAGGCACATTAGATCGAACCTTATCTCCATTCATCATATTATCCATTTTTTAAAGCAATTGGCTACTTTATGCCCTATCTTCCCACACTTAAAACATCTCCCGGTTCCTTTGTGACATTCTCCTTGGTGCCCATTTCCACAGTTTTTGCACAATGTAAATTGGGTCCTCTTTCCCTTATCAACATTACCATATGAACATCCTTGAGACTTTGTCCTCTTCTTCCTTGATGAATTTTGGCATTCAACTATGTACCAATTATTAATTGTGATTTTTGATAGCTGGTTTGGCATAATCACAATATGTTCAACCTAATATTTTTTCATCTCTGTCACATCAATAGTACAATCATCACATTTCCTATCACATTGGTTGTTGGGAAATGTTCTTCCATTTCCCGCCATTAACTAAGAAAATATAGTATAATTAGGGGCTTGAATACTTAGCCAATAATCATTAAAAGGAAACTTTAAGCATAAAAGGATAAACTTGTAGAAGGAAAGTATACCCTAACTTGTGATCCCCTAGGTTCCAATATAGGTTATCCATGATCATATATTCTTATGTGAATCTTTATTTTATTTTATCTTTGTTCCTTTAATAATGGTTCATACTAAGCTTATGAATTTACCAGAGCATATCCCCTGGGAGTGTCGTAACCAAGATTGCAGCAAGGCCCGTGGTCGTGTACCAGTTCCCATTCGAGTCCATCTCAAAGAAGTGTTTTTAGGTATTATCCCTATGTACATCTGTGCCAGAGCCACCTCTACCTGCTTGTATCCAGACATGGATGTATTTTCTTGGCAACCCCTTACTCGATACTCACCAAAATACCAGGAAGATTTCCTATATTTAAACTTTTAAATATGTTTCTTCCTAAAGTTTTCATATCCTAATTTGCATAAATAACTAAACCATCCTTTGATACCAACTATAGCATCCCGCCTTTTTATTAAATAATCTTTCATTACATTATACAAAACTGAGGATCTTTAAGGTTTAGTGTCTTGGAAACCAGGAACTTAATACATGAAACAAAAAAAACATTCATCTTAAACACTTTAAAGGCTTCTCCTTATGTTTATCCTAGGTTCATTACTGCATCTCATAACCTGGGGACATACATCAAGATAAAGGGTGAGTAGAAGGCCCAGTAAGGGAATGAAGAGAAAGATTTTACATGTGAACTTGAGATACTTCAATAAGGTCATGAAAAGAACTTTAAGGAATGAGAAAGAAATCATGAGATATATGATAATAAAAATAAAATTTTTCATAACTTGAAGATGTGGCTACATAATTTAACATAGAAAATCATTAACATATAACCAAGGTCCATCCCCAAAGTGTCATTTGAAAATTACCAAGGTTATTCACCAAGATATCGTGAAAATTGTAATCTCTAGTGGTTACATCATTACCCAATGCATTGGAGCGCTATCAGGGTGCACCCTTAAATTTGCCTTTATTATCAAGTGAGCCACATATATCGTCATCAAAAATTTCATAAATAACCCATATAGAATAAATTAATGGGTTTCATTTGATAATCATAACGTTTTAAAAACTGCTTTAAAGACATGATCTTAATGTCACTTTAAACCCACAGAAAGGGAAAGAGGCTCTCATGTATGTAAATCCCAGAATTTAAAATAGAACATTTTGATATATATATATATGAAAAAACTTTTAGAAATTAGATCTTTTAGTATTCACTTTATAACATAAAATTATTTTGAGAAAATAGAGAGGCATTTTGAGATGAAAATTCTGCAGCATAACGGCTATGTTTCGGGGTTTTAGAAAACATTGAAAGGAGAGGGGACATGGGTCAAACATTCATAAATGACCCATAAAACAGTATAGGGACATAATAAGAAGGATATATGAACATGATAATGAAATTTTAAGTACATACCATTTGAAATGAAAAGCATGTAAGGAAGAATAAAATTAGATTTCTCTTATGAAAATTCAGCAGCCTAACGACGTCACTTAAACTTCAAAAAAATGAATTGAAGAGATCAAATAGGGTCTCTCATCATGTGAACATAAAATATCAGTATGATAGATATAGAGATCATACCCCAACATAATAAAAAGTAAATTTAAAGACTTGACATGAATGTAGAACTTCAAAATGTGAAGGGTGAAAGAACCACTTAAAAATTTGGCAGCCTAACGACTCCACTTAAAACTTCAAAATTCTGAATTGAAGAGATCAAATGGGGTATCTCATAATATGATCATAAAAGATCAGTATGATAGATATATAGAGCATACCACAACATAATAAAAAGGAACTTGAAAGACTTGACATGAAAATAGAACTTCAAAATGAGAAGGGTGAAACAACCACTTAAAAATTCGGCAGCCTAACAACGCCACTTAAAACTTAAAAATACAAAATTGAAGAGATCAAATGGGGTCTCTCATCATATGATCATAAAATATCAGTATTATAGATATAGATATCATACCCCAACATAATAAAAGGGAACTTTAAAGACTTTACAAGAAAATAGAACTTCAAAACGAGAAGGGTGAAAGAACCACTTAAAAATTCGGCAGCCTAACAGTGCCACTTAAAACTTCAAAATACTGAATTGAAGAGATCAAATGGGGTCTCTCATCATATGATCATAAAATATCAGTATTATAGATATAGATATCATACCACAACAAAATAAAAAGTAACATTAAAGACTTGACAAGAAAATAGAACTTTAAAAAGAGAAGGGTGGAAGAACCACTTAAATATTCGGCAGCCTAACGACACCACTTAAACATTCATAAAATGAATTGATGAGAGTAAGAGGGCGTCTATAATCATGTGAAAATAAAAAGGGCAGTAATATTAATATATAAGAACATCCTCCAACATAAGAACATGGAGTATAAAAGAAATGTCATAAAAGAGATTACTTGAAAAGAAAGAGAGGGGTCAGATCCCTTACCTTAAAATGTAACTCTTAAAACTCAAAGGTTTGGACCTTGAGGGCTTGGGGGAACCTTGGGAGGACTCCTTGGGAGGTAAGGAGACCAGAAATTCGTTGAGGATGGTTTTGGAGTCGAATGGATGAGAGGAGGGATTGGTATTTATAGGGAAAGTGAGGGGACACGGCATTAATGGCCAAGGGACACCTCACAAGTTCTTTTCTCAAAACCATGTTCTCTCTCGTGGAATTTACCATGGAGTTAGGCCACATGGGCCCGCCAATACTCTAATTCATCACCTTTGGTCGTCCAACCCTTAAAATATGTCATGACATCATCATGACACAGTTATGATGTCATTAAACATACCGAAACCCTAAAACTGTATTTTTACTATTCACTAAAAATTCAATTTTCTCAGAAAAGCCCCAATATTTCACCTTAAACAAATATCGATGCTCTGATTACAAAAATGAACTCCATTTTATAAAAATAATTTTCTAAATATTTTTAATTTAATTTTTAAATAAATACACTATTCACTGAAAATTCATTTTTTCAGAAAAATCCCCAAAAATTTCCATAACATAATATCGATGCTCTGAGTTCAAAAATGAAATCCATTTTATAAAAATAATTTTCTAAATATTTTTAATTAAATTTTTAATTAAAAAACACTATTTACTCGAAAAAAACTAATACTTGAATAATAATATATGAAACCGTTATTTAACCATTTTATTGAATCACATTACTTAATCAGGGTGCCTCGATTGTATTAATACTTTCTTTAAGTGAGATTAATAATCCATTTGGTCACATTACTAATCGTAAGCATAAAATCACTATTCATAATGTAATATTCATCAAAAATTATGTTGATCTTATTAGACTCTAAATTTCGTACTGAACATAATTGTAGAAGACCATTTTTTGAAAATCATTACAAATTTTTAATTATTTAAGGTTTACATAAACATTTTTAAAATATCGTTTTTCTTAAATTCATCAAAAATATGCATACTATATTTATCCGGTCATTTGAAAATTCATAAACTTCATCATAAGAAGAAATCAAAATTTTTATTTAAAATAAAGGATTGCACAAGACATTTACGGTATCCATACATAGCCCCTTATCACACCAACATAGGACCTAAGTGTAAGGTGTGCTAAGGTGAGAGAATCCGAGGGAGGCTCTTCCAACATCGCACAAGTAGTAATTTCTATCAGTTTGAACTTCTTGCGAAGGCGATTCCATTCTAACTTCACACGATGAAGTTTGGATTGGGTTTGGTCTAGAGCAAAGCCCAGTGGTGCTACCTCCTTCCCAAGTTATGTTAGATGGGCTTCGATTGGTCCAAGACTACTAGGTGAGGCCATCGAATCTTCTTTCTATATTAATTAATCAAGATTACTTGTATTTAGAGACAATAATCAAAACGTTTAGTTTCCAGCGGTCATATTGACCAATGGTCATATAACAGTCAAGAACCCAACAGTCTCATTTTAATTATACTCATGTTGTCAAATGAAACATTTTTGTTGAGTATAAAAAAAATAACAAACAAAATTGGGAAACAAGATTTATTCAAAATTTCGGGTCGTTACAATCTTCCCCCCTTAAGAAATTGCGTCCTCGCAATTTTTTTAAATTTGGGTTTTGAAATTTCATTGAAAGTCCCACATTAGAGAAAGATCCAGTAACACTATTACTTTAAAAGATAGAAAAGGAAGTATAAAGGTCACCCGAGTTAACCCATACTAGGATTCCATATAGGAAAACATGGATATGGAAGAAAAAACAAAGGGTCAAGTTCTGAGGGAGAGTGATAGAGAACTTTATTAGGAGAAAGTTAACAATAAAAAAATCACAAACTTATGATGTGTGTAAACGGTCTTTGATTACCCAGAAGGAAACATTAAATGGAAACATTTTTGTTTTAAGTTCCTTTTCAATGTTTTGAGGAATTCATTTACTACATAGAATAAAAACACAAGGAAATATACCTACCTTCAAGTAGAGTATCATCCTTTAAAAAGTTTCTACCAAAACTAATATTTTCTCCAAATGATGAGCATTCAAAACTACTTGGCCTCATCAAAGCACAACAATCATCATATAGAGAATCACATAATCCACCAAAGATTAACTATCTATTTCTTCTATCTTTAAACATTATCCCAAAAATAGAAAGGTTAAGGTAAAACACCTCTTCAAAAAGAAATAATCCCATAGTAATGGAAACTACTTTAAATCTTCAAAGTTCCACGGTACTACCCAAAGTTCATCAAAGACCATTCCATAAATAACTGTCCTTAAAATTACTCAAAATAAACCAAACTATGATTGAAACCCAAATACAAGAAGGATTTGATAACATATTCTCCCAAGGTAAACTTTATCATTCATTTCCAAACAACATCAACCACTCCTAACATCTTATAACAAAAGTAACTAACCTAAACATATTTACCCCAAGATAGGTTAATCATTTCCATAAGTAACCTAAATTACAATAAGTCCACTTTAAATTCATCGATTCTTCAAAATATAATTCAACCATAACTCCTCAAAGAAAATACCGTAGTAATCTATTTACCTTGATCAAATAGGGTTCCCAAAATAGTTAACGTCTTCCAAAATAATAATCATCTTTTAGTCCCCTAATCACCGTTTTTTAGAAGAACATCTTTACTATATCAACATGTGGTACATAACAATAGATGTTTTCCTTAATGATATAAAATCATCTTAGGTAGTGACTCGTTGATCTTAGAAAACATAAAAGATATGCTCATAGAGCACGAACTAAAATACAACATGACATAGACAATTATTGCGAAGAAGTTACATGTACTTCAGTCATCATTATCCATATCAGCATAGGACTTGAATTGTTCCCTTGTTCTTGAAGATTGTTGATGCTCATCATGATTCTCACCCATTCCAAGAGAGCATTGCCTTGGATAATGTCTAACATCTCCACATTTACGACATCAAAATGTATAAGGCACATTAGATCGAACCTTATCTCCATTCATCACATTATACATTTTTTTAAATCAATTGGCTACTTTATTCCCTATCTTCCCACACTTAAAATATCTCCCGGTTCCTTTGTGACATTCTCCTTGGTGCCCCTTTCCACAGTTTTTGCACAAAGGAAATTGGGTCCTCTTTACCTTATCAACATTATCATATGAACATCCTTGAGACTTTCTCCTCTTCTTCCTTGATGAATTTGGGCATTCAACTAGGTACCAATTATTAATTGTGATTTTTGATAGCTGGTTTGGCATAATCAAAATATGTTCAACCTGATCTTTTGTCATCTCTGTCACATAAATAGGGAAATCATCACATTTCCTATCACATTGGTTGTTGGGACATGTTCTTCCATTTCCCGCCATTATCTAAGAAAATAAAGTATAATTAGGGTCTTGAATACTTATCCAATAATCATTAAAAGGAAACATTAAGCATTAAAGGATAAACTTGTAGAAGGAAATTATACCCTAACTTGTGATCCCCTAGGTTACAATCTAGGTTATCCATGATCATATATTCTTATGTGAATCTTTATTTTATTTTATCTTTGTTCCTTTAATAATGGTTCATACTAAGATTATGAATTTACCAGTGCATATCCCCCGAGAGTGTCGTAACCAAGAGTGCAGGAAGGCCCGTTGTTGTGTACCAGTTCCCATTCGAGTCCATCTCAAAGCAGTGTTTTTGGGTTTTACCCCTATGTACATCTGTGCCAGAGCTGCCTCTAACTACTCGTATCCAGACATGGATGTATTTGCTTGGAAACCCCTTACTCAATACTTACCAAAATACCAGGAAGATTTCCTATATTTAAACTTTTCAATAGGGTTCTTTCTAAAGTTTTCATATCCTAATTTTTACAAATAACTAAACCATAATTTGATACCAACTATAGCATCCCACCTTTTAATTACATAATCTTTCATTACATTATACAAAACTGAGGATCTTTAAGGTTTAGTGTCTTGGAAACCAGGAACTTAATACATGAAACAAAAAAAAACATTCTTCTTAAACACTTGAAAGTCTTCTCCTTATGTTCATCCTAGGTTCATTACTGCATCTCATGACCTGTGGACATACATCAAGATAAAGGGTGAGCAGACGGCCCAGTAAGGGTAACAAGAGAAACATTTTACATGTGAACTTGAGATACTTCAATAAGGTCATGAAAAGAACTTTAAGGAATGATAAAAAAATCATGAGATATATCATAATAAAAATAAATTTTTTCATAACTTCAAGATGTGGATACATCATTTAACATAGAAAATCATGCACATATCACCAAGGTCCATCCCCAAGGTGTCATTTGAAAATTACCAAGGATATTCACCAAGATATCTAGAAAATTGCAATCTCTAGTGGTTACATCATTACCCAATGCATTGGAGCGCTATCGGGGTGCACCATTAAATTTTCCTTTATTATCATGTGAGCTACATATATCATCATCAAACATTTCATAAATAACCCATATAGCATAAAATAAATGGGTTTCATTTCATAATCATAACATTTTAAAAACTGCTTTAAAGACATGATCTTAATGTCACTTTAAACCCACAGAAAGGGAAAGAGGGTCTCATGTATGTAAATACAAGAATTTAAAATAGAACATTTTGATATATATGTGAAAAACATTGTAGAAATAATAGTTTTAAGTATTCACTTTATAACATAAAATAATTTTGAGAAAAGAGAGAGGCATTTTGAGACGAAAATTCTGCAGCATAACGACTATGTTTCGGGATTTTAGAAAACATTGAAAGGAGAGGGGACATGGGTAAAACATTCATAAGTGACCCATAAAACAGTATAGGGACATCATAATAATGATATATGAACATGTTAATGAAATTTTAAGTACATACCATTTAAAATTAAAAACATGGAAGGAAGAAAAACATTAGATTTCTCTTATGAAAATTCGGCAGCCTAACGGCATCACTGAAACTTCAAAAAAATGAATTGACGAGATCAAATAGGGTATCTCATCATGTGAACATAAAAGATAAGTATTATAGATATATATATAATACCCCAACATAATAAAAAAAACTTTAAAGACTTGACATGAAAGTAGAACTTCAAAACGAGAAGGGTGAAAGAACCACTTAAAAATCCTGCAGCCTAACAGTGCCACTTAAAACTTCAAAATACTGAATTGAAGAGATCAAATTGGGTATATCATCATATTATCATAAAATATCAGTATTATAGATATATAGATCATACCACAACATAATAAAAAGGAACTTGAAATACTTGACATGAAAATAGAACTTCAAAATGAGAAGGGTGAAAGAACCACTTAAAACTTCAAAATACTGAATTGAAGAGATCAAATGGGGTCTCTCATCATATGATCATAAAATATCAGTATGATAGATATAGATATCATAACACAACATAATAAAAGAGAACTTTAAAGACTTGACAAGAAAATAGAACTTCAAAACGAGAAGGGTGAAAGAACCACTTAAAAATTCGGCAGCCTAACGGCGCCACTTAAAACTTCAAAATACAGAATTGAAGTGATAAAATGGGGTCTCTCATCATATGATCATAAAATATCTGTATAATAGATTTATATATCATATCACAACATAATAAAAAGGAACTTGAAAGACTTTACAAGAAAATAGAACTTTAAAATGAGAAGGGTGAAAGAACCACTTAAAAATTCGGCAGCCTAATGACGCCACTTAAACTTTCATAAAATGAAATGATGAGAGTAAGAGGGGGTATATCATCATGTGAAAATAAAAATTTCAGTAATATGAACATATAAGAACATCCTCCAACATAAGAAAATGGAGTATAAAAGAAATGACATAAACGAGATTACTTGAAAAGAAAAAGAGGGGTCAGATCCCTTACCTTAAA
This sequence comes from Viscum album, assembly GCA_963277665.1. Lineage (NCBI taxonomy): Eukaryota > Viridiplantae > Streptophyta > Magnoliopsida > Santalales > Viscaceae > Viscum > Viscum album. The sequence continues at coordinate 1,330,266,238 of OY728159.1, forward strand.
ATGTAACTCTTAAAACTCAATGGTTTGGACCTTGAGGGCTTGGGGGAACCTTGAGAGGACTACTTGGGAGGTGCTGAGACCAGAAATTTGTTGAGTATGGTTTTGGAGTCGAATGGATGAGAGGAGGGCTTGGTATTTATAGGGAAAGTGAGGGGACGAGGCATTAATGGCCAAGGGACACCTCATAAGTGCTTTTCTCAAAACCATGTGCTCTCCCATGGAATTTACCATGGAGTTCGGCCACATGGGGCCCCCAATACAATAATTCATCACCTTTGGTCGTCCAACCCTTAAAATATCTCATGAAATCATCATGACACAGTTATGATGTCATTAAACATACCGAAACCCTAAAACTTTATTTTTACTATACACTAAAAATTCAAATTTATCAGAAAAATCCCAAAATTTAACCATAACCAAATATCGATTCTCTGATTAAAAAAATGAACTCCATTTTAAAAAAATAATTTCATAAATATTTTTAATTTAATTTTTAATAAATACACTATTCACCGAAAATTCATTTTTTCAGAAAAATCCCCAAAAATTACCATAACATAATATCGATGCTCTGAGTTCAAAAATGAAATCCATTTTATAAAAATAATTTTCTAAATATTTTTAATTAAATTTTTAATTAAAAAACACTACTTACCCGAAAAAAACTAATACTTGAATAATAATATATGAAACTGTTATTTAACCATTTTATTGAATCACATTACTTAATCAAGGTGCCTAGATTATATTAATACTTTCTTTAAGTGATATTACTAATCAATTTGGTCACATTGCTAATCCTAAGCATAAAATCACTATTTATAATTTACTATTCATAAAAAATTATGTTGATCTTATTAGACTCTAAATTTCGTACTGAACATAATTGTAGAAGACCATTCTTCGAAAATCATTACACATTTTTAATTATTTAAGGTTTACATAAACATTTTTAAAATATCATTTTTCTAAAATTCATAAAAAATATGCATACTATATTTATCCGGTCATTTGAAAATTCATAAACTTCATCATAAGAAGAAATCGAAATTTTTATTTAAAATAAAGGATTACACAAGGAAGTTACGGTCTCCTTACATATCCCCTTATCACACCAGCATAGGACCTAAGTGTAAGGTGTGCTAAGGTGAGAGAATCCAAGGGAGGCTCGACCAACATCACACGAGTAGTAATTTCTATCAGTTTTAACTTCTCGCGAAGGTGATTCCGTTCTAGCTTCACACGATGAAGTTCGGCTTGGGGTTGGTCCAGAGAAAAGCCCAGTGGTGCTACCTCCTTCCCATGTTCTGTCTGATGGGCTTCGATTGGTCCAATACTACTGGGTGAGGCAATCGAATCTTCTTTCTATATTAATTAACCATGATTACTTGTATTTAGAGACAATAATCAAAACGTTTAGTTTCAGCGGTCATATTGACCAATGGTCATATAACAGTCAAAAACCCAATAGTCTCATTTTAATTATACTCATGTTATCAAATGAATAATTTTTTTTGAGTATAAAAAAAATAACACACAAAATTAGGAAACAAGATTTATTCAAAATTTCGGGTCGTTACAAGCATACCTATCACCACTTTGTTGTTAGGATTCACTTCAGCGATTGTGATGGAAAAAGCTCCCTCTTACTGCCTTGGAGGTTGTTGGTTGCCTCTGAAAACCCTTGACATATGTCACTAGTTTGAAAAGTAAAATGGTTCTTTGGAGTTGAATAAATTAACAATTCATTGAGGGACGAATGGAGCATTCTTCTCCTCTATCGCCGTAGTGGGTTTTCATACTGATAGTTAATAGCCAACTTCCCTTCTCTTCCACACTTAAAAAAATATCTTGTCCCATTCAACCAATTTCTGGGTTGTTTCTTTCCACACCTTTAGAATGTGGGGTGATATAATTTCTTAACATCACTAGATTTATCCATCAGACCACTAGAATTATAGTCCCCCTTACCCTTATTATCCCCATGATACCCCTGAGATTCACCATTCTCCATTTCAACATGGAGGTCACATCAGGAAATTTTCTCATAGATCACGAAGTCACAGATCACTAGGGATTTCCATAGGCTATGTTTTATCCCACCAAAAAAAGTGGTCAACCTTGCATTTGGGGGTAGCGACAAAGCCGAAGACATATCATACAATCCTTGTGATGTTTTCATCGTACGCTCTAATGGATTCAACATATTTTTTTTGAGGGAAATGATGTTCCTTTTAATCTTAAATCAGAGGGTGCAAGGAAAATATTTATCAAAAAATATTTTCCAGAAATCTTTTAATTCAAACACCTTGATCTCCTCCCAATATTCTTATTTTTTATCAATTTCCACTATTGATCAGCTTCACCCTCCACATGATATGCAACCCGGTGAACCTTATCTTATTCAGAACACTAAAGGATGGAGACGATCTTTTCAATATAGTTGATATGTTGTTCGGAAATTGAGGGATCAGATGTTTCATTAAAAGTATATGGAAATTGTATCATGAATCCCTCGATTTATATTTGTTATTTATTAGGGGGTTGAACTTTCCTCATGACCCATGTTTTTATACAAAACTTGACTTAACTATGAGAGTATCCTAACAAAGTTTGCGATTTCCCCTCCCATCGGATTGTGAATCTCATTCGAACAGTCATCATATTGATATTTGAATCAGTTTCTAGCCTTATTCCTTCTTTTACCATCCATTGCATTGAATAAAAAGAAAGTTAGGGGTAACACATAAAATGGGAATCCAATGAAAAAAGGGATAACTTATAAATTACATGTATTTCCTAAACTTATATATGTTATCCATGATCTACTTCCCAACATATATTCTTAGGGTCATTTTTTTAATTCCCTTAATAATGGTTTATACTATGATTATGAATTTACCAAAGAATATCCCTCAAGAGTGTCATAACCTAGATTGCAACAAGGCCTAATGCCTTGCATTAGTTCCCATTCAATTCTAGCTCAAAGTGGTATTTTTGGGTTTTACCCGTAGATACATCTATGCTAGAGCCACCTCTACCTACTCGTATCCAGACAAATATGTATTTTCTTAATGAATGACATTCACAATACTCACCAAACATTAGTGATGTTTTTATTATACATAGTGTTATCCCTAAGGATTTTTCTCGGGTTTTCTAATCCTAACCCCAAAAATGACAAAACATATCCTCTAATATTAACTATAACAACCGTTCACTTTATTTCACACATAAAAATAACTTATTCCATAAAATATTCACATGATACAACATATAATATCAAGAGATATAGTGTCTTTGGGGATTAGGAGCATTACATAACAAGTTTATACATGAAATACACATCTTTATTGAAAACTTTATTTACATGACCACAAACATTCCTTTATACTTATCATTGCATGGGATAACCTGAGGAAACACATAAGATAAGGGTGAGCTATAAATCCTAGTAATGGAGTAAACAAGAAATAACATGAAGAATACAGAATAGTTTAGGCAATAGGCATATCAATAGAGTATAAGAGAAACATGAACATAAAGGCATGATATAGCATGATTATCAAAAAATGGAAATGTAGAAACAAAATTTAAAATTATATTATCATGATACAAGGATTATTTCACATGAAGAATGGGTAAACCCTCATTGTACTTGATGTATCATGATACAAGCCTTTACCATATACATTGGATCACTGTTAGGGTGCACCCTTCTTAATCATTTCATTTCATGCATAAGTGTTCCACATAGATCATACAAAATGGATTCATTAAATATCATTATTTATTCCACGATAAAGAAATGTAGAATTCATAAATTAAACTATATAATAAATAAGTAAATGTGAAGAAAAGTGAATACCCCTGATAGAGTAATGGGCATGGTATTCACTACACATTGACTTTGGCTTTGAAAATCGTGGTGCAGTTTCAACAGCATAACGGCATGACATAAGAATTCATAAAAATGTTTTATGATCGATAAAGGTGTATCTAATCATATGTACATGAAATTTAAAGTTAGGGGGTCATATATATACATTTCCTAACATATTTAATTGAATTTATATTTATAATAAAAAATAATTGCTTTAATGTAAATGAGAAGGGATAAATTCCTTACTGAATTTCATCATGGTAATAGGTGTACATGGGAGGAATTAATGAGAGAGAAAGTGGTCTCTAATCATTAAAACATAAGGTGTACTAATGGGGGAGGTGAGAAATCATACCCAAAATTTTTTAATTGAAAAAAATATGGTATAACAACATAATGAAATTTGGACAAAAATGAGAGAGGAATAAATCCTATACATGGAAGTGTGATCCAGAGGCTTGGGAGAGGATTGGGAGATGCTTATTAAGAGACTGGGGATCATTGGGAGAACACTAGAGATAGGTTTGAAGATTATGTATGTGATCCAATGGTTTTGACGGAATATATTTTGTTTCTTTGGTGGGTTTATATTGGAAAAAAGAGGGAATTCTTTATTATTTAGGTTTTGGACACCAGACATTAAACAAATCAAAACCACAAACCATTCTAGGGTTTTTGCCTTTGGTTTTTGCCGACGTGGAGTGGAAAATATTATTTTATAATTCCAATGGCCTAAATTCTAAAAATATATGGCTTTCATATGTGGTGGTGAGTCACACTCTCAATGAAATCATTTTAAAAGATAAAATGTTGTATAACTCTTGGAGGGTCCACTAAGGCACCATCAAATTAATAAAACAAATATAAAATCACATTATTTTAAAAGTAAAGAATATATTGGCATAAAATAATTTATATAGTATCTTATTAAATCATTATTGGGCCATTATGATGTCATAACTCACATTATATATTTAAACGATATTTATTTTTTACCCAAAATTTGACTCTCTCAGAAAATTATGAAATATTCCCAATTTGATATTTTCATCATTATTATTCCAAAAATAATATTCATTTTATCTAAATAATTTCATAAATATGTGAATTTTTTTTAAAAAGAAAACCAGCATTTATAAAAAGTTCACGGGTTTTGAAAAAAATATTTTTCAAACCATAATAAAAATTATAATTATACTCAAAAAAATATTACAATCATTTATAATTAATAAAAATTAATTTTGTAATAATATTATATTAAAATATTATTTAATTAAAAAATCCAATAATTCATCAAAAGTATTTCTAAATTGAATATTAACAAAAAAATACAATTTGTGATTTAAAATCTATTTACAAAGTAATAATAATAAAATGAATGTATATTCTCTATAAAAAAATAATGCACATAATCATAGTGGAAGAGTCTTATTACATAAACCCTTAAAACACCTACATAAGACCTAAGGGTAAGGTGTGCAATGGTGATAGACTCTTGGGGATGCTCAGATAACATCGCTCAGGTGGTAATCTCTATTAACGTCCAATTCTCCCGTAGGCGAATCTGTTCAAACATAAAGCGTTGAAGCTTAGTTTTGGCTTGGTCCAGAGAAAATACTAGTGATTCTAACTCCTTTTTGAGCTCTGACAAATGGGATCCGATTGTAGAAATTCTATTGGATGAGACAATTTTTTCTTTTGTCTGAGTAAATTGTATTTGTTAAATCCCTATATATATACTAATCAGGTGGTGACCATTCGATGGATATATTAGCAACAATAACAATTCTTAATGGTTTTTTAAATTCCAAAAATATAAAACCACAGAAGTGAATATTTTATATAACCATTTTAGATAGTAGGGAATTTAATTAGATCAAGAGTAATTTTCATTAATAAAAGTTTGGGTCATCAAAGAAGATATTATTTACATAAAGGTTTCCCTTAGATTCTATCATTCTATAATGTAAATAGAAGGATATATAAAGGTAAATAAGAATATAAATATCGGTATCCCTCTTGTCCAACCACTGTGTAAAGTATAAAAAAATATTTTGTAATGTTAGACATTAGATTTTACAAGCTATGTAAGGGTATCCAACAATTTTCAAATGATACATAAAGGTAAAGACTACGTAATGTAAATGTACCCTGAGATTATCAAATAATATGTAACACCCCAAGTAAATAAAGAATATGACTTCTTTATATTTATCCCTATTTGTGAATAAAATGCTAATATTACTTTAAAGGGGATGCTATGCTCGATGTCATACCCAATACGCAACAACGAGTTTCTTGGGAATCTTACGTTGCACTCTAATAATAAAATAATATTATTCTAAATAGTAGTTAACGCCTAGATGTTGTGATGGCGGGAATGAATAGAACTAACTACAAAATGATTATATATGTTTGTCAAATATTTTTACTTTTTACAATAAATGTTAGAGGATTAAAAATGCGAATGAATCCAATTTTTAGCGTAAACATTCTAATATTCTTTAAAAGGTCGATTAACCGCCTTTTGGTGGTGAACCTCTGTTAAATAAACTTTTTGAAAACTTTATGTGTTAAATTTGGAAAAATAAAATTCTTCTCTAGAATCGGGACATCAAAATTTACTTTGTGTAAATTTTTGGTATTTTTCTGAAAAAGTTCAATTTTTAATGAATAGTGAAAAATGTTGTATTTTAATTCAAAACCACTTTTTAATATAATTTATTTATATGATTATATTATATTTATAATTGGTTTTAAAGTGAAATTAGAATATATTTTTACCATTTAATCAAATAGTGGTCATTGGAATTAATTTCACTTTGAAATTGGACTTAAACTATTGTTAATCTTTTGATACTTATTGTTTCATAAAAACACGCTATTTGTCATGACATCGGGAATTAATTATTAAATTAATTAATGTGACTTATATGATTTGAATTTTTTAAAATATACATCATTTTTGAATTCAGAATATCAAATATAGCTTAGGGTGAAGTTTTGGTATTTTTCTAAAAAACATCATTTTTTTATGAATAGTGAAACCACTAAGTGGTAGTTAAAGAAACTGATTTTTCTTTTAAATGAAATTATGTCACATCTGTGATTTGATTTTCAAAAATCCTACATACATGGTAGTCATTAAGAAGTAAAATGTGGTTCAATGAGATTAAAATAATTTTTTGGTGAATAGTAACTTTTAAGTTCTTAATCGCGATTAGAGGTAATTAGTGTAGTTTAAGGTAAAAATAATGTTTTAATAAAATGAGGTGAGCTTGACACATATCCTACCCGCATTGGATGTGTCATGGACGACCAAGACAATCCATGGGTCAACTTGGGGACCCTATGGAGCCACTTTGGTTGAGAAATGACATAAATAACTTTTTATTAAATGTTAAAGTAAAAATGACACAAACATGAGATGTTTTACTAAAACAATTTTTACATGGGGTTATAAAAGTGAAATTCTTGACTATAAATAGTAATTGAAAAGATGAAATAATTTAATAAATTATAGTATTTTTTTTATAATTTTTAGACATTAAATAAATTAAATTATTTATGACATCATGATGATGCAACGATGACCTCATTATTTAACAATTTAAATAAAAAGGAAAGATAATGTAATATCTAAGACCTAAACATGTCCAAAACCTATTGGATGGGTGGATTTAAAACCCTTATCACCTTATCCTCGAAAAACATCAATTTGGGACAATTAAAATCTGAAACGCATTTGGAAATAAAGTTACATTTTATACCTTTCCAAGAGTGCCACTCCTCTCCTTTTATAAAAGGCCCCCACCTCTACCTCCTTACCCACACTTCCAAAGCCTTTGGCTCGGCCAACCCCTGCCCATTTCATCTCTCCAAATCCCTATATAACTACTTGAAGCCTCACTTTGGGAATAATACTTTCCAAGGAAGACTTTGATATCAAATCAAAGGAAGTTACCCGATTTAAAGGTAAGGTCTTCACTTGAGTCCTTTTGTTTTATTTTGATTTCCAACCCCCTAAACTCTTTTTATTCATTTATTTTGTAACAAATCCAGTATCTTAAATATACTAGGATGTTTTTATAATAAGTATTCGAGCTACACTTACACACACCTATATCTAATGGTTAAAGAACATACTGTTTTCGTGGATGGCGAATTTCTGCCTCCCGAAACGATGATTGTTCAACATTCTTCTAACACCTTCAAAGGTGGCCATTAATATGAAACTATATTTATAAATGATATATAATATGTTTATGCTTTACTTAAGCTTCTGTATTTTTCATTTATGGAATACCTTTATGGTTTTCATTATGGGTAAACGCTATATCTTCATTAAAGGAAGTGCGGACTACCGCCCTCTCAAAGTGATTTGATTCGTTAATACCATATGTGGTACGTATAAAGGATATATTTAATGATATTATATAAGATACCAAATTGGAATTAAAATACTATTATGTATCATTATGTTTTAATTCTATTAAATATGAAATAGAAATGGAAGTAGCGTTCATGCGTACGTACGGCTTACCGTCTCCATGAACGGTGCATTTCATTTCTTATCCCCAAATGTAATGTACTATTATAAGTACATATATATAATGGGTATATATGATGTATGTTACATATAAATGATTAATATAATTCTGGAATTAAAATATACATACCTCTCATTTAGTTTTAATTCCATTAATATGACATAGAAATGAAAGTAGCGTTCATGCGTACGTACAACTTACCGTCTCCATGAACGGTGCATTTCATTTCTTACCACTAAATGATTATGTAATATTATAAATACATGTATATGATGGATATATATGATATATATGATATCCAAATCAGGAATGTCATTCTGGATATAAGGAACCTTTGACCACACGAACAACATGTAATTGTAAGAAGTCCACTTTTGACTTAAGAACCAAATATCGACAAAACAAACATTATTAACTTAAATGATTACATAATGTTTATAACATGTAAATAATTGATATAAAAGGAATAATGAACTTGAAAAAGGTTCTTAATAAAGTAGAAATTAACTCAGGTTTATTATTCAGGAGATTAAAGAACGATCGAGTCAAGTCGGACCCGAGGTAAGGGATCCTACTCCTCTCTTTCTTTTTATGTATGCTATTTTATGTCATTCCTTTTAAAGATCATCTTTATTGTTATTGGGATGTTATTTTATATTAATATTACGGTAATTTTTATTTTTCATATGATGAGAGACCCTATTCTCTCTCCTCAATCCATTATGGAAGTTTTGGGTGGCACCATTAGGCTGCCGAATTTTCGTAAGAGATCTAACCTCTCTCTTTCTTTTTAAGTACTCTCCTTTTTGTCACTTATTTTAACATCCTCTTTGTTATGTTTGGATATGTTCTTCTATATCCTTATTTATGTAAATTTTTTTTCCAAGTGATGATATCCCCTTTATCTCTCTCATCAACCCTTTTTGTAAAATTTTATGTGACGCCAATAGGCTGTCGAGTTTTACCAAGGGAACTTCTTAACACAATTTCGATTTCTTTGGGTTCATCATGTAGTTATTGAATATGTCATCCTTTGAATATGTGTGAATAACCTTTGATTGTTTTACACTTAATATACACTTATATTGGGTGTATTTATACTTGTCACACATAATTATAAGATTGATTTATCATTAATTTAAGGATACCTTCTTTATAATGGATTTCATATCATTTTACATTTCTTTTGAGACATCATTGTTGTTATGCACCAATTCACTCTTATATGGTGTGTATACTGTCCTTTGACATAATATATCATGAATCCCTTTATTCTCATGACATTATAAAGTTTGGATTAAATGTTATTCCGCTATTATTTATATTCAAGAGTCTCTCATTTTGTTAAAAACTATTTAAAAAAATATCATTTTAAATGTTTTAAAGATTTATTATTCTAAATCTTTATCTGTAATTTCCATGTTTTCGAAATGGTTTTCAGTATTTATTTATATGGACATTAATGTTTTAAAATTATAATTCCATTAAAAGCTTCAAAGTGGTATGGGATACTTTGATTCAAAAATCTATTTTAAATGGTTTTTGAAAATGGATTGATTAATTCAATATATAGGAATTACTTATTGTGATTGCAAATGAAATTTTGTTATTGAAATGTTTATATTTTAAATATTTTATGTGTAATGATGGTACTTGTTCATTTTACGGGTGGTCACGTGATAAACCATATGACGGGTGGTGCCGTGAATACCAGGACAGATGGTTACGTTATAACCTCCAATGCATTGGGTATGGAAGTCGGCCGTATGGCTATTCCATTAGGTATGTGTGGAGGTCGGCCGTATGGATATTCCATTAAGTATGTGTGGAAGTCGACCGTATTTTTATTCCACTTAAGTATGTTTATCTCCCAAGTTACCTTTATATGGTATGTGATCTTTATATGGGTTTTATGGTAATCTTTTGGTTACAGAAGGGTAAGTAATGAACTTTTATTCAGTGAAGAGTTTTTACTACTTCGAAAAGGTGAAAAGTATTACTTCTAAAAAGTATACATGGTTTACTTTTTGTTTTGAAAAACTAACAGTTTTAATTCTTTGTGTATCCCTTACTGAGCTTTTTATGCTAATCCAATGTTTTTGAAATGTTTTTCACAGGACTTAACGTGGAATAGGGTCAAGGATGGGATCAAGGGAAAGTCATGCTACCTAAAACATGGAACTAGACATGTTTCTTTTTAAGAGTTTTTATTTTATGTAAATTTTGTAGAAGTGACTACTTTGTAATCATTTGAGATGTAATAATTATGTCCTAATTCTCTAAAACTCTAAACCTGAAAAGATCCTCAATGTGAATTATTCATTTAATTCAATATTAATTAAGGTTTAAGTCTAGGGCCTTATAGTTGGTATCAGAGGTCGGTTTAGATAACTTTAGAGGTTGGGTATCCTATAAGCATAAGTGACCTTACCATAATGGTTAGAATTTGAGAAAGAGTCCTCATTTTAGATAAAGTGAATGAGTAAGTATATATTAGTGTTTATCTTCCTCATTAGTACATGATGGTTTTGTTGATATACTCACACTGACATTTCTGTTTTTAGTGAATGGATGGATCTAGCAGGCACCAAAGAGACAACAGGTTTGAAGGAAACTGTGGTGGTTCTCTGATTAGGATACTAGATAAAATGGGGGATTCAATGAGGAAACTTGTGGTTGTTCTAAACCAACTATCAAGGAGTCATGATCAACCACTTGAACCTTGGTATGATCTATAATGCATCATGTACTAGATGACCAATCGATTTGGAAGTTCAGGTAATAATTATAAAGGTAACCATTAGAGTTTATATGATCATTACTATTGAGGTAATTATGGGTTATTACATGATATGCTGGAAAATGAAAGGCATGAGATAAACTTGAGGTTAAAATATGTTATGATTATTTTTGAAGATTTTATCTTGTTTTGGGGAATGTTTTAAGAATTATATAGTTTTGGAAAAAGGACAACATGCAGACCGTGTGACAACCCGTCGCGTCGGACAAAACTACACGAATCGAACCCACAACCAAAGTGCGACTGGTATTTATCGCCTACCACTGGACTATGTGAAGTCCCTGGTTAGTTTGACTAATTCTTTTTAGTTAGATTATTTTAGGAATCAAGAGTAAGTTTATTTTTGGGTTATCTATGGAAATGATTAACCTATCATCGAGGATATGTGATTAGGTTGATTACTTTTCAATATGAGACTTTAGGAGAAACTGATGTTGTTTGGAGATAAATGTTACGATTTAAATTGGAAGAATATGTGACTAAATCCTTCAAATATTTGGGTTTCAATCTTAGTTTGGTTTACTTTGACGAATTTTATGGACAATTTGATTATCGAATGGTCCTCGTTGAACTTTGGGTTTTGTTGGACAAATTTTGGAGATTAAGAATAGATTTTCTTTTTATAAAGGGTTATCCTTTTCTGGATTATCTGATCTTGTACTAACCTTTTTGGTTTTGGTTTTGGTTAGAGTCTAAAGACATGGAAAGTATATAGTTATCTATTGTGGATTAGGTGATTTTCTAGAAGTTGATTGTAGTACTTTTAATGTGAACAAGTCTTCATAAATACTCATCTTTTGGAGAAAATATGAGTTTGTGTAAGGAATATAATAAAATTTGAAAGTCAATATGATAAGTGATTATGTTTCCTTATAAATAAATTCCTCAATAAAATGTTACTTAAAATAAAAATGTTGTCTATTAACTTTTCCTACTAGGGAATCGAATACCATTTAACCCATCACAAGTTTGTGATTTTCTTGTGGTTAACTTTCTCCTAAACATGTTTTCTATAACTCTCCATCAGAACATGACCCTATGTTTTTTTCCTCCATGTCCATATTTTCATACTTGGAATCCTAGTATGGGTTAACTCGGGTGACCTTTGTACTTATCTTTCTTTATTTTAAAGTGATTGTTTTACCGACTCTTGTTCTGATGTGGGACTTTCAAGGATGTTTCCATGTTCAATTTTAAAATTGCGAGGACGCAATTCCCAAAAGGGGGGAAGGATGTAACACCCCAGGTAAATAAAGAATACAACTTCTTTATATTTATCCCTATTTGTGAATAAAATTTTAATATTACTTTAAAGGGGACGCTGTGCTCGATGGCGTACCCAACACGCAACAACGAGTTTCTTGGGAATCTTACGTTGCACTCTAATAATAAAATAATATTATTTTAAATGGTAGTTAACGCCTAGCTGTTGTGATGGCGGTAATGAATAGAAATAACTAAAAATTATTATATATGTTTGTCAAATATTTTCAATTTTTACAATAAATGTTAGAGGATTAAAAATTTGAATGAATCCAATTTTAAGCGTAAATATTCTAATATTCTTTAAAAGGTCGATTAACCGCCTTTTGGTGCGAACCTATTTTAAATCCACTTTTTGAAAACTTTATGTGTTACATTTGACAAAATAAAATTCTTCTTTATAATCGGGACATCAAAATTTACTTTGTGTAAATTTTTGGTATTTTTCTGAAAAAGTTCAATTTTTAATGAATAGTGAAAAATGTTGTATTTTAATTCAAAACCACTTTTTAATATAATTTATTTATATGATTATATTATCTTTATAATTTGTTTTAAAGTGAAAGTAGAATATATTTTTACCATTTAATCAAATAGTGGTCATTGGAACTAATTTCACTTTGAAATTGGACTTAAACTAGTGTCAATCTTTTGATACTTATTATTTCATAAAAACACGCTATTTGTCATGACAGCGGGAATTAATTATTAAATTAATTAATGTGACTTATATGATTTGAATTTTGTAAAATAGACATCATTTTTGAATTCAGAATATCAAATATAGCTTAGGGTGAAGTTTTGGTAATTTTCTGAAAAACTTCAATTTTTGATGAATAGTGAAACCACTAAGTGGTAGTTAAAGGAACTGATTTTTCGTTTAAATGAAATTTTGTCACTTATGTGACTTGATTTTCAAAAATCTGACATACATGGTAGTCATTAAGAATTAAAATGTGGTTCAATGAGATTAAAATAATTTTTTGGTGAATAGTAACTTTTAAGTTCTTAATCGCGATTAGAGGTAATTATTGTAGTTTAAGGTAAAAATAATGTTTTAATAAACTGAGGTGAGCTTGACACATGTCCTACCCTCATTGGATGTGTCATGTCCGACCAAGAAAATCCATGGGTAAACTTGGTGACCCTATGGAGCCACATTGGTTGAGAAATTACATAAATAACTTTTTATTAAATGTTAAAGTAAAAATAACACAAACATGAGATGTTTTACTAAAACAATTTTTACATGAGGTAATAGAAGTCATATTTTTTACTATAAATAGTCATTGGAATTATATAAAGATTTACTAAATTATAGTATTTTTTTATTATTTTTAGACATTAAATAAATTAAATTATTTATGACATCATGATGATGCAACGATGACCTCATTATTTAACGATTTAAATAAAATGGAAAGATAATGTAATATCTAAGACCTAATCATGTCCAAAACATATTGTATGGGTGGATTTAGAACCCTTATCACCTTAGCCTAGAAAAACATCAATGTGGGACAATTAAAATCCGAAACGCATTTGGAAATAAAGTTACATTTTATACCTTTCCAAGAGTGCCCATCATCTCCTTTTATAAAAGGCCCCCACCTCTACCTCCTTACCCACACTTCCAAATCCTTTGGCTAGGACAAACCCTGCCCATTTCATCTCTCCACATCCCTATATAATTACTTTAAGCCTCACTTTTGGAATAATCCTTTCCAAGGAATCCTTTGAGATCAAATCAAAGGAAGTTACCTGATTTAAAGGTAATGTCTTCACTTGAGTCCTTTTGTTTTATTTTGCTTCTCCAACCCCCTAAACTCTTTTTATTCATTTATTTTGTAACAAATCCAGTATCTTCAATATATTAGGATTTTGTTATAAGAATTATTAGAGCTACACTTACACACACCTACATCTAATGGTTAAAGAACATACTGTTTCTGTGGTTGGTGAATTTCTGCCTCCCGAAACGATGATTGTTCAACATTCTTCTAACACCTTCAAAGGTGGCCATTAAGATGACAATATATTTATATATGATATATAATATGTTTATTTTTTACTTAATCTTCTGTATTTTTCATTTATGGCATACCTTTATGGTTTCCATTATGGGTAAACGCGATATCTTCATTTAAGGAAGTGCGGACTACCGCCCCCTCAAAGTGATTTGATTCGTTAATACCATATGTGGTACGTATAAAGGATATATTTAATGATATTATATATGATACAATACTATAATTAAAATACTATTATTTATCATTATGTTTTAATTCCATTAAATATGAAATAGAAATGGAAGTAGCGTTCATGCGTACGTACGGCTTACCGTCTCCATGAACGGTGCATTTCATTTCTTATCCCCAAATGTAATGTAATATTATAAGTACATATATATAATGGATATATATGATTTATGTTAAATATAAATTATTAATATAATTCTAGAATTAAAATATACATACCTCTCATTTAGTTTTAATTCCATTAATATGACATAGAAATGAAAGTAGCGTTCATGCGTACGTACGACTTACCGTCTCTATGAACGGTGCATTTCATTTCTTACCACTAAATGATTATGTAATATTATAAATACATGTATATGCTGAATATATACGATATATATGATATCCAAATCAGGAATTTCATTCTGGATATAAATAACCTTTGACCACACGAACAACATGTAATTGCAAGAAGTCCACTTTTGACTTAAGAACCAAATATCGACAAAACAAACATTATTAACTTAAATTATTACATAATGTTTATAACATTTAAATAATTGATATAAAAGGAATAATGAACTTGAAAAAGGTTCTTAAGCAAGTATAAATTAACTCAAGTTTATTATTCAGGAGATTAAAGAACGATCGAGTCAAGTCGGACCCGAGGTAAGGGATCCTACTCCTCTCTTTCTTTTTATGTATGCTCTTTTATGTCATTCCTTTTAAAGATCATCTTTCTTGTTATTGGGATGTTCTTTTATATTAATCTTACTATAATTTTTATTTTTCATATGATGAGAGACCCTATTATCTCTCCTCAATCCATTATGGATGTTTTGGGTGGCACCGTTAGGCTGCCGAATTTTCGTAAGAGATCTAACCTCTCTCTTTCTTTTTAAGTACTCTTCTTTTTGTCACTTCTTTTAAGTTCCTCTTTGTTATGTTCTGATACGTTCTTATATATCCTTATTTATGTAAATTTTGTGTCTAAGTGATGATATCCCCTTTATCTCTCTCATCAACCCTTTTTGTAAAATTTTATGTGACGCCAATAGACTGTCGAGTTTTACCAATGGAACTTCTTAACCCAATTTCGATTTCTTTGGGTTCAACATGTAGTTATTGAATATGTCATCCTTTGAATATGTGGGAATAACCTTTGATTGTTTTAAACTCAATATCCACTTATATTGGGTGTATTTATATTTGTCACACATAATTATGAGATTGATTTATCATTAATTTAAGGATACCTTCTTTATAATGGATTTCATATCATTTTACATTTCTTTTGAGACTTCATTGTTGTTATGCACCAATTCACTCTTATATGGTGTGTATACTATCCTTTGACATATTATATCATGAATCCCTTTATTCTCATGATATTATAAAGTTCAGATTAAATGTTATTCCACTATTATTTGTATTCAAGAGTCTCTCATTTTGTTAAAAACTATTTAAAACAAATATAGTTTTAAATGTTTTAAAGATTTATTATTCTAAATCATTATCTTTAATGTCCATGTTTTCAAAATGGTTTTCAGTATTTATTTATATGGACATTAATGTTTTAAAATTATAATTCCATTAAAAGCTTCAAAGTGGTATGGGACACTTTGATTCAAAAATCTCTTTTAAATGGTTTTTGAAAATGGATTGATTAATTCAATATCTGAGAATTACTTATTGTGATTGCAAATGAAATGTTGTTATTGAAATGTTTATATTTTAAATATTTTATGTGTAATGATGGTACTTGGACATTTTACGGGTGGTTACGTGATAAACCATATGATGGGTGGTGCCGTGAATACCAGGACGGGTGGTTACGTTATAACCTCCAATGCATTGGGTATGGAAGTTGGCCGTATGGCTATTCCATTAGGTATGTGTGGAAGTCGGCCATATGGCTATTCCATTAAGTATGTGTGGAAGTCGACCGTATGGTTATTCCACTTAAGTATGTTTATGTACCAAGTTACCTTTATATGTTATGTGATCTTTATATGGGTTTTATGGTAATCTTTTGGTTACATAAGGGTAAGTAATGAACTTTTATTCAGTAAAGAGTTTTTACTACTTAGAAAAGGTGAAAAGTATTACTTCGATAAAGTATACATTGTTTACTTGTTGTTTTGAAAAACTAATAGTTTTGATTCTTTGTGTATCCCTTACTGAGCTTTTCATGCTCATCCCAAGTTTTTGAAATGTTTTTCACATGACTTAATGTGGAATAGGGTCAAGGATGGGATCAAGGGAAAGTCATGCTATCTAAAACATGGAACTAGACATGTTTCTTTTTAAGAGTTTTTATTTTATCAAAATTTAGTAGAAGTGACTACTTTGTAATCATTTGAGATGTAATAGTTAGGTCTTAATTCTCTAAAATTCTATAAAATTTGAAAAGTCAACATGATAAGTGATTATGTTTCCTTATGAATAAATTTCTCAATAAAATGTAACTTAAGATAAAAATGTTATCTATTAACTTTTCCTACTAGGGAATCAAATACCGTTTAACCCATCACAAGTTTGTGATTTTTTTGTGGTTAACTTTCTCCTAAACATGTTTTCTATCACTCTCCATCAGAACATGACCCTTTGTTTTTTTCCTCCATGTCCATATTTTCATACTTGGAATCCTAGTATGGGTTAACTCGGGTGACCTTTGTACTTATCTTTCTTTATTTTAAAGTGATTGTTTTACCGACTCTTGTTCCGATGTGGGACTTTAAAGGATGTTTCCAAGCTCAATTTTAAAATTGCGAGGATGCAATTCCCAAAAGGGGGGAAGGAAGTAACACCCCAGGTAAATAAAGAATACGAATTCTTTATATTTATCACTATTTGTGAATAAAATGTTAATATTACTTTAAAGGGGACGCTATTCTCGATGGCGTACCCAATACGCAACAACGAGTTTCTTGGGAATCTTATGTTGCACTCTAATAATAAAATAATATTATTTTAAATGGTAGTTAACAGCAAGCTGTTGTGATGGCGGGAATGAATAGAACTAACTACAAAATGATTATATATGTTTGTCAAATATTTTTACTTTTTACAATAAATGTTAGAGGATTAAAAATGCGAATGAATCCAATTTTAAGCGTAAACATTCTAATATTCTTTAAAAGGTCGATTAACCGCCTTTTGGTGCGAACCTCTTTCAAATCCACTTTTTGAAAACATTATGTGTTACATTTGACAAAATAAAATTCTTCTTTAGAATCAGGACATCAAAATTAACTTTGTGTAAATTTTTGGTATTTTTCTGAAAAAGTTCAATTTTTAATGAATAGTGAAAATGTTGTATTTTAATTCAAAAACAATTTTTAATATAATTTATTTCTATGATTATATTATCTTTATAATTGGTTTTAAAGGGAAATTAGAATATATTTTTACCATTTAATCAAATAGTGGTCATTGGAATTAATTTTACTTTGAAATTGGACTTAAACTAGTGTCAATCTTTTGATACTTATTGTTTCATAAAAACACGCTATTTGTCATGACAGCGGGAATTAATTATTAAATTAATTAATGTGACTTATATGATTTTAATTTTGTAAAATAGACATCATTTTTGAATTCATAATATCAAATATAGATTAGGGTGATGTTTTGGTATTTTTCTGAAAAAGTTCAATTTTTGATGAATAGTGAAACCACTAAGTGGTAGTTAAAGAAACTACTTTTTCGTTTAAATGAAATTTTGTCACTTCTGTGATTTTATTTTCAAAAATCCGACATACATGGTTGTCATTAAGAAGTAAAATGTGTTTCAATGAGATTAAAATAATTTTTTGGTGAATAGTAACTTTTAAGTTCTTAATCGCGATTAAAGGTAATTAGTATAGTTTAAGGTAAAAATAATGTTTTAATAAAATGAGGTGAGCTTGAAACATGTCCTACCCTCTTTGGATGTGTCATGGATGACCAAGAAAATCCATGTGTCAACTTGGGGACCCCATGGAGCCACATTGGTTGAGAAATGACATAAATAACTTTTTATTAAATGTTCAAGTAAAAATGACACAAACATGAGATGTTTTACTAAAACAATTTTTACATGGGGTTATAGAAGTCAGATTTTTGACTATAAATAGTCATTGGAAATCTAAAAGGATTTCCAACATCATAGTATTTTTTTATAATTTTTAGACATTAAATAAATTAAATTATTTATGACATTATGATGATGCAACGATGACCTCATTATTTAACAATTTAAATAAAATGGAAAGATAATGTAATATCTAATTCCTAAACATGTCCAAAACCTATTTTATGGGTGGATTTCGAACCCTTATCACCTTATCCTCGAAAAAAATCAATGTGGGACCATTAAAATCCGAAACGCATTTGGAAATAAAGTTACATTTTATACCTTTCCAAGAGTGACCCTCCTCTCCTTTTATAAAAGGCCCCACCTCTACCTCCTTACGCACACTTCCAAAGCCTTTGGCTCGGACAACCCCTGCCCATTTCATCTCTCCACATCCCTCTAAAAATCCTTGAAGCCTCACTTTTGGAATAATCCTTTCCAAGGAAGCCTTTGAGCTCAAATCAAAGGAAGTTACCCAATTTAAAGGTAATGTCTTCACTTGAGTCCTTTTGTTTTATTTTGCTTCTCCAACCCCCTAAACTATTTTTATTCGTTTATTTTGTAACAATTACAGTATCGTAAATATACTAGTATGTTGTTATAAGAAGGATTAGAGCTACACTTACACACACCTACATCTAATGGTTAAAGAACATACTGTTTCCGTGGATGGTGAATTTCTGCCTCCCGAAACGATGATTGTTCAACATTATTCTAACACCTTCAAAGGTGTCCATTAAGATGACACTATATTTATATATGATATATAATATGTTTATGTTTTACTTAATCTTCTGTATTTTTAATTTATGGCATACCATTATGGTTTCCATTATGGGTAAATGCGATATCTTCATTTAAGGAAGTGCAGACTACCGCCCCCTCAAAGTGATTTGATTCGTTAATACCATATGTGGTACGTATAAAGGATATATTTAATGATATTATATATGATACCATACTGGAATTAAAATACTATTAGGTATCATTATGTTTTAATTCAATTAAATATGAAATAGAAATGGAAGTAGCGTTCATGCGTACGTACGGCTTACCGTCTCCATGAACGGTGCATTTCATTTCTTATCCCCAAATGTAATGTACTATTATAAGTACATATATATAATGGATATATATGATGGATGTTACATATAAATGATTAATATAATTATGGAATTAAAATATACATACCTCTCATTTAGTTTTAATTCCATTAATATGACATAGAAATGAAAGTAGCGTTCATGCATACGTACGACTTACCGTCTCCATGAACGGTGCATTTCATTTCTTACCACTAAATGATTATGTAATATTATAAATAAATGTATATTCTGGATATATACGATATATATTATATCCAAATCAGGAATGTCATTCTGGATATAAAGAACCTTGGCCACACGAACAACATGTAATTGTAAGAAGTCCACTTTTGACTTAAGAACCAAATATCGACAAAACAAACATTATTAACTTAAATGATTACATAATTTTTATAACATGTCAATAATTTATTTAAAAGGAATAATGAACTTGAAAAAGGTTCTTAAGCAAGTAGAAATTAACTCAAGTTTATTATTCAGGAGATTAAAGAAGGATCGAGTCATGTCAGACCCGAGGTAAAGGATCCTACTCCTCTCTTTCTTTTTTAAGTATGCTCTTTTATGTCATTCCTTTTAAATCTCATCTTTCTTGTTATTGGGATGTTATTTTATATTTCTCTTACTGTAATTTTTTATTGTTCATATGATGAGATACCCTATTCTCTCTCCTCAATCCATTATGGAAGTTTTGGGTGGCGCCGTAAGGCTGCCGAATTCTCTTAAGAGATCTAACCTCTCTCTTTCTTTTTAAGTACTCTCTTTTTTGTCACTTCTTTTAAGATAATCTTTGTTATGTTGGGATATGTTCTACTATATCCTTATTTATGTAAATTTTATGTCCAAGTGATGAGATCCACTTTATCTCTCTCATCGACCCTTTTTGTAAAATATTATGTGACGCTGATAGGCTGTCGAGTTTTACCAAGGGAACCTTTTAACCCAATTTTGATTTCTTTGGGTTCAACATGTAGTTAATGAATATTTCATCCTTTGAATATGTGTGAATAACCATTTATTATTTTACACATAATATACACTTATATTTGGTGTATTTATATTTGTCACACATAATAATGAGATTGATTTATCATTAATTTAAGGATACCTTCTTTATAGTGGATTTCATCTCATTTTACATTTCATTTGAGACTTCATTGTTGTTATGCACCAATTAACTCTTATATGGTGTGTATACTATCCTTTGACATATTATATCATGAATCCCTTTATTCTCATGATATTATAAAGTTCAGATTAAATGTTATTCCGCTATTATTTGTATTCAAGAGTCTCTCATTTTGTTAAAAACTATTTAACAAAAATATCGTTTTTAATGTTTTAAAGATTTATTATTCTAAATCTTTATCTTTAATGTCCATGTTTTCAAAATGTTTTTAAGTATTTATTTATATGGACATTAATGGTTTAAAATTATAATTCCATTAAAAGCTTCGAAGTGGTATGTGACACTTTGATTCAAAAATCTCTTTTAAATGGTTTTTGAAAATGGATTGACTAATTCAATATCTGGGAATTACTTATTGTGATTCCAAATGAAATGTTGTTACTGAAATGTTTATATTTTCAATATTTTATGTTTAATGACGGTACATGGAAGTTTTACTGGTGATTACATGATCAACCATATGACGGGTGGTGCCGTGAATACCAGGATGGGTGGTTACGTTATAACCTCCAATGCATTGGGTATAGAAGTCGGTCATATGGCTATTCCATTAAGTATGTGTGGAAGTCATCCGTATGGCTATTCCATTAAGTATGTGTGGAAGTCGACCGTATGGTTATTCCACTTAAGTATGTTTATGTCCCATGTTACCTTTATATGTTATGTGATCTTTATATGGGTTTTATGGTAATCTTTTGGTTACAGTAGGGTAAGTAATGAACTTTTATTCAGTGAAGAGTTTATACTACTTCGAAAAGGTGAAAAGTATTACTTCGATAAAGTATACATGTTTTACTTGTTGTTTTGAAAAACTAACAGTTTTCATTCTTTGTGTATCCCTTACTAAGCTTTTTATGCTCATCCCATGTTTTTGAAATGTTTTTCACAGGACTTAATGTGGAATAGGGTCAAGGATGGGATCAAGGGAAAGTCATGCTACCTAAAACATGGAACTAGACATGTTTCTTTTTAAGAGTTTTTATTTTATGGAAATTTAGCAGAAGTGACTACTTTGTAATCTTTTGAGGTGTAATAGTTATGTCCTAATTCTCTAAAACTCTAAACCTGAAAAGATCCTCAATGTGAATTATTCATTTAATTCAATATTAAGTAAGGTTTAAGGATAGGGCCTTATACAATATGTAATGGTATATTTATACTTTATAAGGGTACCCATGGATTTCCAAAATAAATGTAAAGGTAGAAGCCCCTATGTAAGGTTAAGATATTTGTTTTAAAGGCCACTTAAAGGGTATGTGATGCAATTCATAATGGTAAGGATATTACTATATAAAGGAATTAAACGTTTCGTAGGGGTACCCACCGATTATCACATGTTTCATAAGGATATAAAATGGTTTTCAAGAATTTCATATGGGTAACTACGAGTTTTCAAAAAAAATTTATGGGTCACCTCAATCAATGTAAAACACAACGGTTCCCCTGTTGTACTCAATATCAAAAAAATCTTCCATCATGAATTCTTAGATCACTATGTATCACTACTGAATCTCAAAGTGAACCACTTGATATTGAATGGCCCCTTAAATAAAAGAATTTATTTCTAACTTCAGATGACGATACCACTATATAATTCTATTTCTCATCCCATGCACCCATGAGCTAAGGATAATGAACAAGGAAGGGTTTGTAAACCAAATTACCTGAATGATTTCATGTGGAAAACGAATATATTATAAAATATGTTTGATGAAAAATTTGATGAAATTGTAACTATAGATGAGTATGTATAATATGGTAAAATCAAAATCATATAATCACACACACTCTCTCTCTCTTGTTTAGATGATAACAATATAATTTCAAAGGAGATCAGAGGCTCTAGGTGAAAGAAGTAAACATTGGCTAAATGGATACAAAATAATATATGAATGTAGAATGGAGATAGACTAATCAATTTTCTATAAATTAAAGGTGTTGTTATGCCACTATAAATCATCAATCTTAGTGAGAGGATGTACTGGATGAGAACCATACGCTATTAGTTTTTCTATTTAATATATTTTAATTTAATCTCTCACAATTCCTTCATTATCTCCTGTATTATCAATCACCCTTTAGATGGAGGGGTAAAATATTTGTGTGATCTGGGAAGTGAAGATTAGGCTAAATTTTAATGCTAGGGTTGTTGTTCTTAATGTAATAAAATTATTTATTTCTTCTTACAATCGGTTATAAATATTATTTTTTATTAATAAAGTGTGAATATAATTGTTGTTTTGTTTTTGAGAATGATAATTTTGTTGGGAAATATTCCACATTCTCCCTCCACCTAGTTATACTATGTATACGATGGACTTGATAGGGTTATATGGTGATGTTCTTAGCGATCTTTAACACATGTGTGATGTTTTGGTTGGTACTATAGGATATTAAGGGACAAAAAAACATAATCGGTTATTTCCTAAATCATCCATGTTGACTTGGTGGAACCCCCACAAATGAAGTAAAGAGATTACATAAAACTGATATCTTAGTTAGGAGTATTCTAACCATAACCATTTGGAAAAAGGAGAGAGAGAAAGAAATCATGGAATCTATTTCTTAACATACTATGATGTAGAAGATCCTTAAAATTAGAAACTATGATAGTATTATCATAATTATATTGAAACATAACATGAAAATAATTTCATAAATAATTTTAAATAATTAAATTTATTTTTATTTTTAAATTTCAAATTTACAGGTCAAATAAATGATATTTACATTCTGAAAAATAAAGGTGACATCTGTTTTGTGTGAAAAATGATTTTAGAGACAACGTTGGTTTATTATATACTATATATAGCCTATGTAACAACTTTTTCCCACACAAAATAACTATTAATATGTCATTGAATGAATCGATTCTCGTAATCACCTATATAATTATTGAAAAATAAAGTATGAAAATACCCCATTTCACCATGATGTTTGGGCCTCCATATATTTACTAAATATACATGGTATTAATCGAAACTACTTTTAATTTCTCTAATATATTTAATATATATGAACTGGGGACATTCCTTTCAAGAAATATGTGTTTTCAAATTCTTATTAGAATATGACACACAATGATTTTCAAATATCCTATCACAAAACCAAAAAAAAGTTTTGAATTCCACCACCAACCATAGTGTTTCAACCTTTATGTTGATACATCACTTCCATGGTGGTACTAAATAATAGTATAACTCAATTATTTTTCTTTTACATGATCCAAATATGTGAATAAGAAGCTTAAAAAATGTTGTGTGTGACATCATAAAATTCCCCTCTCTCTATGTATGTTCTTGATCGATGTAGGGTTCCATATTAAAACAATGTGTGGTTTGATTCATGTTAGAATAGGATATTTAGTGATTTTATAATCTCAAAACATGGCCCCAACCACAATTTCTAAATACAAAATTTACATCTATATACAAACTACACCTACATAGGGGTATTTCATTGACAAAAGATGCATTTTTATTGATACCTATCTTTATAGGATGTATAATGACACCTTGGTTAGCATAATCATAGAATTTATAAATTCCCCGAACTAATCATGGTGCCTCATCAAATAAACAATCATTCAAAATTGGTCTCATAATTTCTTGTCACTAAGGAAGTTTTATTTTACCTCATTCATGAATAATATATGTGAAAAACTAGAATCCTGAAAAGGTCCTCCTGGTATATATGATCCAAATCAATATAAGAGTGCACAAAATTGGTTCTATCATTCGTAAACCAGAGTTTTTGTAAAATGTATTCCATATTTACTATCTATTTTTTCATGGACCATTAACCCAAAAAATATGGGTTATTCTCTGAAAACATGTTTTTATGACTATGAGTGTGGATCACACAATCTTGGAGGTGTAGGCTTGTCTCCAGATTTGATGTGACTTTGTACATGATGAATAAATATGGGAGGAAAAAGTGTCAACTTTACAAGACAATAAAATTCTCATGAATTATCTAGTTTTGATATATAAATTTATTATATAGGATTCATATCAAGAATGGTATTTTGACATATGTTTTAGATCAACATAACTTCTCCCAACCCATGGAAATTAAGTTTTGTCCTTATAAATGGATAAAAATTACCTATATCTCATCAACATTGTATAACTTTAGAAAAAATATTATAGATTCCCCATCACATGATGTTATAATGCGTGAAAGATAATTCAATTATGTTTAATTTCAAACCACACCATCCATAATATATTATCACTCCTTATCGAAGGAAAAAAAAACAACCTAACTATGATCATCCAAGGTTTGATTTCCCACCACCATCTTTTCAAAACATATCAGTCCATAAATGACGAATCATCTCTCATTTTCATGAATTTCCATTAACCTTTATTAGTCCTTGGAAAGGATAACATCCATCTTGAAGGTACCCCTTTATTTTACTATGCTTATATAACCCTATATGATATATATGGCACCCTTTACTTTCAATCAAAGGTGTATTTTCCTTAAAAAATGTCCTATAATACATATGTTCCCAAAAAACATGAAAATATAGGCTATCAACCTAGTTTTATTTTTATGCATCATAACTTTCATGTATATCCCATACTATTACTCATTATTCAAGAAGGTCCATAATTTATAGTATCTTCATCCCCTTCCAGAAAAGATGTTAGAGTATTATCGACCGTAGGAAGCTTATGTTTGCTATTTCATCACACATCTCCCTCATACAAGGTCCATGATTAATAATCATAAACTATATGCACTTATTTCATAGTTATATGACCTTAAACACTATCCTTTTATGGTCTAAATTGTATGAAACTATACAGATAGTGAAATACACATAGAACTTATCGTATTGAAAACATGTAAAGGGAAGGATGAGGAAAATTTTATGTTTTTAGTCACTATGATCTTTCTCTCCAAAGGTTAGGAAAATGTTACTGCATATATAAAAGAGGTATAAATCTTGTAGGGTATATCATATAACCATAGAAAAACATGAGTTCAGGTCTATGGACCCTTCCTGTGTAGGAATTGTTTTGAGAAATTTATAACTTACCTTAACCTTAATAACATGTTTTGTACATGAAGAAACAAATTTTAGGGTTCTATAATCCCCTTGGATTTCCATTTTCCTCATTCTATAATTCATTTATCAAGTGTTTGATTCATCAATAAAAATACATGGGCCTTGGTGAGCACCATATTATGTTCCAAGGGACTATATACATGTCTATGCATATATTCTCTTGGATCATATATATATTCCTATGACAGTTGAACTAGATGTGTCTTGACCTTAAAAAATGTCCTCTTCTCCTATTGATCCCTGGAAATATTACACAAGAACTCATCCTTCTAGTGTGATTTTCATGTATCCCTTTATTTTCTTCCCCACCTCGTCATCCTTAATTCAAAATCCATATAACACGATTTAAACAACCCATAATCTAACAGTCCAAGTGGATCTGATATCCTCAATGTAACATAACTATATACTATACATGTTATTGAATAAAAGAAGTTTTACCTCATTTATTTTATGAGGTTCATGACCATAAATTGAATGCCTCATTTTTAGGTCTTTTATACTAGAAATTGGATCTCTGTTCATGTCGTGTTTCACTAATATTTTTATATGTAACCAATTTCAATGATTCTATAACCCTCGTTGGATAAAATATTTCTTCTTAACCCACTTTATTGCTCATTTTTCAAAAATATTTGATGTCCCTTGGTCATGAGAGTATCTTGATTGACAATAATGAATTATTTAATATTCATATATTTCTATATCTATTATATACAGTCCTATGTCTTATGAACTAAAGGTATCTTCATATTTTAAAATGGTCCTCTAATATCTATGAGCCCTTGAAACTTTGCTGTAGAACACATCACATCAATGTGATTCATGAGTAACCCTATTAGTTCTTCCCCATCTCATTATATATGTTTCAAACTCCATGATACATGATTTACAAAATCCATAATCAAAAAATCCAAGAATATCTACAATCCATTACATTTCATTACCATATACTATTCCTTTTCTCAAAGTAAGGATGTTGTAGCTTATTCATAGTCCTAGCATCATGACCATAAAATATATGACCAATGTTCTAATGTAATCTATACTTGTTGTTATACCTCTGTTAATGTTGATTTTCAGTTATCCCTTTCCATATAATCAATTTTCATGTTTCCATAAACCTCCTTGGATTGTCTATATCTCTATAACTGACTTCATTATTGAAGTTCATGAACCTTCGAAAATTTATAATGACACGTGGTAAAGAGTGTATCTAACATGAAGGTAAAATATATTTTACAATGAATATAGTCCCTTAGATCCTACATATTCATCATTTTCCTATCAATTAGATGTTTTTTCATTTAAAGACGTCATTCAATGCCTGGAAATCTTAATGAAATTGCCACAAAACACTTAACCTAGTGTGATTCATGAGTATCCTCCACATTTCTTCCCCGTCTCACTATATTTGGTTCATAATAATTGATAATTTATTTAAAAGTCCCATAAACTAACTATACATGTGGACCCATAATCTTTTATGTTAATTGACAATATACTGTACGCATTCTCAATGTAAGGATATGGTACCTCATTCACGATTTGAGCTTCATGACCGTAAACTGTATTCCTCTTTTTCTATGGTAATATGTACAAGTAGTTTCCCCATTATTCATGTAATGTTTCAATCAACATTTACCATATAATATAATTTTAGGTTCCTATAATAATCCTTGGATAAATTGTTTCTTCATTACGTACATCATTTCTCAGGTGTTTTTATATTCAATAAAGTTCAATGGACTTTGGTGAAGAGAATATCTCAATAAAATAGAACATTTACTTGAATATGAATGTATTCTCAAGGATCATGCATATAAAGCACTTGATTATCAATTATATGCATCTTAAACTAGAAAAGGTCCTCAAATCCATTTGATCTCTTGATACATTATTGTGGAAGTCATCACATTGGAGTGATTTGTGAGTAAACCCAACATGTCTACCACATTTAATTAGCATCATTTTGAACTATTTTATATGTGTTTTACATAAAAAATAATCCAATTTTTCACATGGATTAAACATCCATGATTTCAAGTAAAAATATTCCATATATTTTCTTTATATAAAGAAATGGTGTCACTAAAACCTTCTTCAATTTTCATCCTCCATGACCCACTTCATTTCCTAAGGGTCTGAATAACCTATAATATCTTTAGTGGCCCCTGATTTGGAGTATATCCAACTTTAAGGGACCCTCTTCATGACTATTCATGTTAGACCTTAATGGATCCAACATACAATCCTTATATTATACTTACTAGTTGAATCATTACCTTTCAAGACGGTTCTCAAATCCTAGTGCACCTAAAACACATTCCTGTTGTGGTTATAACCCATTGTGATTTTCAATCATCCATGGAATATTTATCCCATATAATCACCCTATTTCATGATCACTGAGGCAGGTGTCCAATTTTTATGAGTCTAATATTCAAAATGAATTATTCTACTGTTATTCTATCATTTATGATATATGACCTTAAACTACAATGACATATGTTCTATGTTATATCTCATGAAACTAAGACAACATATATCATAATCTCATCCTAACTTAGAATTCAACATTATAGAGTGCAATATTTTAACCTTAAACATCATCTATATTTGTATGACTCACATGAACTTACACAATATAAGGGTAGAGACGTGTTTATAATTAGGACAAAATCCCGCAAAGGGAGGTTTTGAAAAAATATGACACTCTTCTCATTAGAAACAAAACATTCATGATCTTGGAGAAATTATGTGATGAAAATAATGAAAGAGATATAAAACCTATTAGGATGAAAATATAAAAAGGGAGGCCAATGAAAAAATTCTTCTCCATAGCTACTAATACTTATTCAAATGAAACTTAGGTAAACGAAATAGAAAGAAAAAGTAATATAAATAATTATTTTTGGAATAATCATGTGTCGATTACAAAAGTCAATCTATTTTTTCTATTCCCATAGAATAAGAAAAAGTAATATCAGTCCCTTTCAATGAAATTCTATCTATATTCAAACCTTTAACCAAATGATCCATAATTGTTTTGATGACTCTATTCATAGTGTGTTCATGATTGTGTTTATACCAATTTCTATCTATGAGAAATACTGATAAGGAATTCATTATAGACTATGGTTTTTTGATTTTGATATGATTTGAATTAACATTTTTGAAGTGGCCCAAAATATCTCGGTGATTGGTGAATATTATTTCATTAATAATTAATGAATTATTAAAAAATAGGAGGAAAGATCTTGAAAAAAACACATGGACCACCAAATATTTAATTTATTAATAATACCAAATTGGGGAGGGATATCTATATGATAGAGTCTCTTTCACAATCCTACAAAAAAATTTGGGGGGGGGGGTTAAATTACAATGATTAATAAATTATGTTCTTAGAAGACATCTTGAGCTCTACATGCCTTTTATCTGGAGAAATAATATATTTTTTGCAATGATATACCAATGCAAATTCAACCTCTACAACGCATTGTAGTGACTCTACCATGAAAAAATTGTTGAGTCTAGAATTTCCTCACACATCAATAATATATTTCTACTTTATCACCATTTTTAATAGAACATTTAGCATGTATTTATTGTGGGAAATAACATCAAATGAAATAATTAATAGTTATCCCAGGGATATCAATTTACAAAACTAAAAACTAAAACAATCACTAACTAATTTAAAATTATAGTAGAGTAGAGATTTTGTTCAATCCATAGAGAATGGAATAGAAAATATTTAAAATGTCTACCAAAACATAAATGAATAGAAATTGAATACTTAATAACTTGGTTTTGATATTGGTGATTTGGATTACCAATGATTTTTTAATGTTTTTATTTATAAAGGAGTGAGTGTAATGTGTTGTGTATTAAATTTAAATGGTGCTGGTATTAAACACTTTTCTCCATCCTCCCTATGTGGCCAAACTTTACCTTATAAACCACCTTTACCCAATCATTTATACGGTCAGTTCATAGGTAGTTGTTTAGAAACACTCATAAACATAGTGACATAAAAATCATGCATTGGTCATTCTATTAGGAATAATTACTATTTTATAAATTTAGTAGGAATACCATAATCTTTTAGTAATGTTAATGTATGATAAATAAGGGTAAAATATTTAATGAATATATATAATGAAACATCTAATTAAAATTTTAAACATGAATACTTACATACACTTCAAGAAATTCTATTAAATAAAAAACATTGTTAAAAATTATTACCCCATCATGTTATTCATAAGGGGAAGGAAAGAAATGTTACTAAATATAGTAGGCTTCATCTTGCACAACTAGTCCTAGTAAAGGATCTGATGTATGATCATTAAATATCCAAATCTAAAATGTGTTAAAGTACCACTGAATAGAAATAATATAAAGTATATTTATAGGGATAATTATTTCTATTTGACTTTTGAATTCCCTTATCATGTTGATATATTTCTCATTGAACCAGTCACTATCTCATGCATTTTTCTTTCACTTGAAAACTACCCTCAATCCTATTTGATCTTTTTCCCTTGTCTATGACAGAGGGGGTGGGTATTTGGTTTAGAACCTCCTAAAACCCACAATCTTATCCATGTATTCCATTTCAAGGAGTGTTTAAAATCATCTATTTTATCCAATTCCACTAATTGTATATTTCCTATTTTCTCCCATACTCTTCATATATAAAGCATGATTTATAGACAATATCTTTTATTTGAAATTTACGGTAAAATTCACCCGATAGTGTGGGTGTTGTGGAAGTAGTGTATTCCTTTCAGGGCCATACATTGCAATGGTGAAACTAATTTTTACCACGAAACAACCAACTTCTTCAATAAAATTATCTCCATTTACTATTTAGGAACCTCTACGTCAAAGTGAAATACCTATGTCATAACATACACTGTTTCACTTCTCGATTAACAAAGATGTGACATGTCAGGATTTTCAAAATTTAACCATATTAATTATTAGAAAACCTCTGTTCTACCACTATCGCATCCTTTATGGAAGACTCTAAAGTCTATGAAAAAACATATTTTACATTATTTCAAATTACATGGACTATAATGTAGTATCTTGTACAACACTATGTCAAATTTTCATTTATTTGGATTCCTATGGAAATTATCCCATAAGTTATAATCCTAAAGTGTTGGTGTGCTACAAGTGGAAGTGGCACCTGATCCCCTCCACTATCTTCCATTGTAGGATTTTGGAATATTTGAGGTGGTTGGAAACATGATATTGCAGTGGATGTATCTAACGAAGATAACATAAGATACTTGGAAAAATATTTTCTTCTCAGTGATTTCATAATAAATTGGGTGCGGTCCATGTTACAGATAGAAAATATCCATGTGTGGGGGCCCACCTAATAGGTTAACCTATGGTGGAATATGAGAAATAAATCCATACATGGCTCGAAGGACACTTACTGCCACAGTGTGTCTCCCCACATGGATGATGTTCTTCTCTTGACACCCTATTGACCAGACCCCATTGCATTGACACTCACACTCACACGATTTTTTATAAGCTCTAGTATTGACCAAAATATGGTCTTTCCCTAACCATAAAAAATTCCCGTGGGTGTATTGGCTTGTTACACAATATCTTAGGTATGTGGCTGGATTTCATTAGTTGAGGGTTTTCTAGTTGTGTGAACCTTTATTTATAAGTCCCCATTTCCATTTTCCCCATTCAAAATACACAAAAAAACTTAGTAAAAATATATTATGAAATATTATTTTAAGTATATTTTTAGTACTTCATTCTGAATTATAAATTACTCAAAAATCATAATAAATAATCATAAACATGGGTATTATAAACTAAAAACAATGAGCATTTAGAAAATATTCTTTTAAAAATTAATGAATAAAAAATAGCACTTAAAATCCCTCGAATTTAACCAATACTTGTCTCAATGCACGCATATCCACTTTGAATTATGAAAACCCCTATTCTACAAATATTCAAAATTCAAAAATAATAAAATATTAAATTATTAATGAGGGAAAGGTATTTTTAATTTATTAAAAATGAAAAATTATTTGAAAAACTCACTGGACAAAATGTATTTAATTTTACCATGAAAAGTAGATAGAAAATGTTATCACTTATATTCAATTATTTTAATTCATCATTATTAACACTAAAATTCCTGATCTATAGAACCAATTTTTTTATTCTCACATCACTTATGATAAAATATAAACGTATTGTTTTCCTCATACCATGAGAACATGTAGAAAAATTATTAATTTGAAAATTATTTATATTTTTCACTTAGTATAGAAAATAATCAGAAAAAAACATGAGGGATTTAAAACTCATGAAAAAATTAATCTAAGAATAATTGATGATATAAAATTGATGAAAAAATGTTTATTTATAAAAAGGAGGATTCTCTCCATAGTCATGACTAATAGTCAATATAAAATACAATGATATTTACCTGTTAAATAAGTGACAACTCCCGCACATCCCAATATTATGTAAGTAGGTGATCAATTAAAAAAATGTATGAGGCCTAAAATATTTTGTTTTTCAATTTTATAAATTTTAAAAATATGAGATAAAATAAGTCTCACATCCATATTCTAACAAAAAATGATGAAAATATGAGGTCAACTGATGCTGATTTTTAATCCTTCGTAACTCTTCCCTTATTTTTTTATATTTTTTTCTTATTTATTTTACAATTTCAAGGGGGGGGGGTGGAAATAAATGTTGGCATAGAACTTTTTGAAAACCCAATAAAACACCAAATTCTTTTTTACTTCGTATAAATACATCCCCTTTTCCAATAACTCCATTTCCCCCATAATTGATCTATAAAAATCTTGAAAAAATAGTATAGTATTTGTTGTAATGGATAAATCATTTTGAAATCTATTTTTTTCTTATAGAAGTCCATTCATGTTTTCTAATGAATAGAATGAGGAATACTGTCAGCTAGGTCTAAAGGGTAGTAGCTACAAAAAACAAAAATGCATCAGTGATATTTTATGTGAATTTTTGAGATCATCATTTCATAATATTCTAATGAAAGTCCTCATAGGAACCATATCCCATAATTTTTTAAAACATTTTCTAGGAAAAATGTGAAAATTTTGGTCTATAAACCTCTACAGTACAATATAATTTAGTTTAATTCATTCAATCTTCTAATTTATCATAACAAAAAATTATGCCACATGAACTTCGGAAATTTGAAACATTAAAATATTGAATGGGATTCAAACAATATGTGTCTAAAATGGAAAAAATCATGATTTATTGAATTGAAGTTCCTATTATTCACTCTAATAAAATAATCTATTCAGCATACTTGTTTAATTATATAAATTTTTAATTTAAAACATAGAATAATGTGTTTTATAAAAATCCAATTTTTTATTGATCAAAAAGTCATCAGTAATATAAGCATGGTAATGTTTTTTTATTAATTCTCAAAAATAAATTATGGAAAATATGAGGGATTAAGTGATGTGGAAAATTATTTCAAACTACACATTCTAGGAAGCTATTTTTCTCTAGTTTTCTATAGTGGTCTTTGTACATTGAGTCTTTAGAGACATCAAAATCTAAAACAATGACAACGCATGACCACTATTAGAGCTAAAAAGCTGGAATTCCAGTTCTGATGCAAAAAATAATGTATATTTTATTTTTTTGAAAAAAGTAATTCAAAAATATAAACTCCCTAAAAAAATTGAAAACATTTATTTTACTTTATAATTTATTTGAAAATTATAATCAATTAAAACATATTTTAGGTTAAATAATTAATGAATACGTATTTTTTACTTCACTCATGCTAGCTTCAAAACAATTATAAATTCCTTTGTGGATTTCAATGATCCTGTGAAGAACATATTGAAACATTGGGTGAGTATAAAAATTTTTAGAAATGGGTTTTGATAACTATTTAAAATCATTTTTATAAATACTAAATAAAAAATCTTTATAAAATAGTTCATTTATATCTAATACAAAACATTTGATAAAAACTTTTTAAAAATAAAATTAATTTTTTTTCAAAAATATATTATTATTGAAAATAAATTTAAAAAATACATTTTGAAAATGCATTTCATATCGAAAACATCTTTCATTTAATAATATAATAACTTTTTATAGTACATATTTCATTTAAAACCACATTCTTTTCAAAATATAATATCATTTGAAAATGTTCATGGAAATAATTATTCTTAATAAAATCATCCAATAATTTTTTTAGAAAAATATTTCAGAATAATATAACATCACCTTGTATTAACATGTAAAATTTTAGGCTATCTAGATCATAACCCTCACGGAGGGGTGAGTTCGCTCTCCAAATCCCAATCATGTTTATGAAGTCTAAGTGCTTGATTTTTTTTAATTTTTTTTAACTTGATCCATTTTTATTTTTCACTTCTGTTATTGAAATTTGAAAGTATTACAATGAATAATTATATATATATGTATATATTAAAATATAAATTCATATATATAAATCCATATTAAATCATTCACTGAGTAGGAAGAAACCGATCCACATGGGATTTTTTTTACAAGGTTGGGGATGAAGCTTCATTTCTTTATTATAGAAAAGGCCTATTTTTGTATGGGTAGAGGGAGACCCGTTACATATCCTAAAGTACCAATTCCAATTGGCCTGAAAATAGGGTTTGAAAACAATTTTTTTGGCCCAAAGGGCCCTTTAGTGAATAGTGTTACTATAGTACCCTAGCTTCTATAGTACCTGCTACATTACCACCACTGCTATAGTCCCAGCTACAGTACCACCGCCGCTATAGTGGCACCACTACTACAATACCTTCATTGCTACAACACTACTACAATGATTCTAAAGTAACTTGGGAATTCCTCCCCTGCCTAGATTTGATCCTGGGCCTTTTGGATGTCAAGTAGGAGCCTTTACCACATGGACATACCTTTACATATGTGTACCACCTATATATTTTAAGTGACATTTTATGAATTATAAACAATAGATGAACATGTAAATAATTATATTGAAATAAAATAATAATGTTTATAATTTTAATTTCACCCATGAATAACTAAAATAACATTTCCATTTTGAAATTACTTACATAATTTAAAAATTATGTGTTTGGAAATATAATTTTCAATGAGAATTTTTTTAAAAAAAAATAGTTAATTCCATTATAAATAATAATAGTAATTTTTTTATTACAATTCATTATATAAAATATAAATTGAAAAAAATATAGAGTTTTACAAACATAAAATAATAATAAACATTTTTCTTGTAAATAATAATTAGTCTCCATACGTATAATTTGAAAAAAATTTAAAATATTAAAAAAATTATAATTTAAGAAGAATTTGTTTTTTAAAAAATTGTTGATTTTAAGAAATAAATATTCCCCTAAATTTTTTAATAAATGAAATATTTCCTTACTTGAAATTGATTGTCAAACTATATATGGAAGGGGTATTTCCCCACTTCCAGTTTTGGGAAACTAAATAGGGGAACCATATAAAGACGTGACCTTAGTAGTGAAGCTAGGGGATTTTAATGGGTGAATGGTGTGTCCCATTTTATAGTAGTTTAGATACGAAACACACAGAGATTCCATTAGGATGAAGATGAACCTTGAGGAAGAAACACCAATATTAATGGTGACCCCCTTTGAAAAGATGTCAATATACATATACTGTATAAGATTCCAAACTCCAGGCCTCTTGGTGTTCATTAATCTTGAAATAATAATGGAAAATCCATAGTTTTAGTTCTTAAAGGTTTACTAATATAAATTCGAGTTAATATATCAATTTTTAACCCTTATTTTAATCCATAATTTGGTTAATTTCATATATGTATACATATAATATTGTATTTTCCATTCCATGATCATTTGGGAAGCAAAGACAACCATTTCACTGTGTAGCTCGATGCTAGAGGAACAGCTATGGCGGATAGATATATGGCTATGGATTTGTCTCCAAGGAAAATCAAAAGTTGAGGTGCACTGTTTCTTGGTCTTCGACACCTATGATGTCCTATGGTGGAAAGATATTAACATAATAAATATAGTGATGAATAGAATTAGTATGGAGTGCAAAGGAATGAGGGGGCATATTAGGGTTTGGTTATAAGGAGGACAACACGTGAGAAGATTGGAAAGTCGAGGATGAACATATAAAATGTCCATAACATAACTTGTAGTTTAAATATGGGTGAAGAGTACAGAAAAGTTCATTTACCACATCGACTGTATATTTAATATTTTGAGAATGTAAATATAATCACTATCACAACCCTCTAAAGATGTCACATGGGTTGGCAGTCATATACACTACACCCACACCCCACATTGGTCACAACGCACATAGGTGACCCACATAGGCCACCCCATGTGTGATATATGGGTGATATACACTCAATATGATTCCAACCCCCACTATGAAGTAACTGATTCTACCATTCCACTTTAGAAGATAAATACAATCGGTTCTTATGAATGGGCTATTATGCTCCCACAAAGAAAGGGTTGAGATAACTTGGGCTGGTTAGCTAGTTCGACAATATTTTTTATACAAGTAAATTCAAAATATACTATAATGAATTCATTATTAGTATTATAATTATTATTTTCTTCATACAATATACATTTTTCTACAACTACAACAAAAAAATATTAAATACATGTTATATCAAAATTAAATTGATTTCTTTTAATAATAATATCTATCGTACAAATGAAAAGTAAATTTTTTATTAAAAAATGAAATTTATTCAAATTATATTTTATCCATTTTTCTTATGAATTACATCTTACACACACATAGACACACACAAACACATGTGTGTGTGTGTGTTTGCTTCAAAATACCATAATGGATATTTTTTATTTTCATCATTTCTATTATATTTTATTAAAAACTAAACGAATAGTCTATTAACATCCAACTTAATTTTCCTATAAATATCAATCATTGAAATTTGTTTTCATAAATTATATTTTAGATATTTTAATTTTTGTTCACTATAAAATATGGATTTTAGTTTTTTATTACTATGTATTTGCACTATCATTCTCATTAGAGAAATATTACTTATGGTTGATCCAAATGAAG
Source organism: Viscum album (assembly GCA_963277665.1). Lineage (NCBI taxonomy): Eukaryota > Viridiplantae > Streptophyta > Magnoliopsida > Santalales > Viscaceae > Viscum > Viscum album. The sequence continues at coordinate 1,330,303,611 of OY728159.1, forward strand.
ATGGATTTCATTTTACAATTTTAATCTTCACTAGAACTTGTCATAATTTATTACTGATGTATTTTACATGTTTAATTCCATCTTAATTTTTTCTAATCAGATAAAATGAATTTATCTTGTATCAATGTTTGAGTCAGTATATTATTTTGAGTAAAAATGTTTCTCTATTACGATTGTAGTTTCTAAAGGACTTTCTTATTTATTTAAACAACACATGTATAGTAAGATACTATGATATTACATTCTACACTCCCTCACTATTATTTCAAAATATAGGTCTCATATCTCATGATCTAGTCTTGGTGGTCCTTCATCCATAAAAAATAATTTTATTAATATCAATAAACACAAAAAATTACATTCAACAATTTTCCTGTAATAGACCATACCTTGTACAAGGTTTTCACTATTAGAATCTCTTATAAAGAGAAAGGGTCCTAGAATAAAAATATTAACACATGTAATTTTCAAAATAAAATATTTATTTTCCCAATTTACCACTTGGGAAAGTTGTAGCAAATTGATGAATATATCAGTATGTACAAATAAAGTATATATTATTAATGTATAATTTTAGGACATCTGTTTGAACCGTATTTTTATATAATATTCTCATTGAGTTTTCCTCAATGATTTAATAATTATCTTTTATACTTCCAAAAAAAATAGATTGTTTGATACATATACGCTGCATGATTGTTACCCTATTCTCTATGTCCTTCAAAATTAATGAGTTCTTTAGATGTATTAGTATGGTTGAAGAGTTCAAAAATACTTTGATAATAATTTCCACACCTAGTATGGTAGGATTATTGAGAAACCCATTTCCACTAAAAAACTGTGATCTTGATAATAGATGAGTAATAGTAGATCTATTAGATTCCTCATAATGTTGTATTTAGGTAACATTGATATTGATAATGGTATCAAAGTCATTTGAACATTATTTCTGTTCTAGTCTTGAAATCAGATCCTCTAGAATAGAGATAAGAGTAATTTAGGATATTTCATGTTATATTTTCAAAATCCTCCTTATATAGAAGAAAAAAAGGAATAAGGTAATTTCTAAAAGGATTTATATTTAGATGCTGAACTTATTTTCACCAAAGAAATCACAATATAAAATTTATCTCATCCGTTTCTCTGATACCAAGTGTTACAACTCGAGACTCGTACATCCAGATTCAGTGAAAAAAAAATACGATATATACTTTATAAAAAATTAACTGAAAATTATACAATACTTTACAGAAATTTGAAACTTTTACACTCTTGTATTTGGTGGAAAAGTAAAATTCTATTAAAACAATTCTGAGATTAAATAGTTAATAAACATATATTTTAACATCACTCATGTTAGCTCCTTAACAGAGATAAACTTCATTAATAATTCTAACGAGTCTATAAAAAACATTTAAAAATGTAGTTTTATCATAAAAGTTACCATTATGGGGTTTTATAAACCAATTATGATAATTTTTATAAATTTTGATTAAAAAAGTATTTAAAAACATCTTATTTTATATCAAATAAAAAACTTCTTAAATAATTTTCATAATTTTTATTCCTAGGTTTTAAAAATCTAAAACCATATAAAATAATTAAAAAAACATTTAAAAAGCATAACACTTTAAAAATAAACTATCATTTTAAAATATAATAATGTTTTAAAATACACATTTCATTGAAAACCACTTTCTTTTCAAAATATAATATCTTTTGAAAATGAAGTTGCCAAAAATATTTCATAATAAAAGTATCCAATTATTATTTTTCTGTATAAAGACTTCTGAATAATTGAAAACATAAGATTTTGGCCACATGGAACATTGGAGGCCATCTAGGGCCTACCAATATATGAGGGTTGGGTTCACCCCAGTATCCTTATCATGTTAACAAATTTAAAGTGCCTAATTTATATTTTTTTTTATCTTGAACTATTTTTATTTTTCACTAGAGTTTTTTAACATGTAAAAATATTCCATCAAATAAACACATATAAATATCTATATATGTATATATATAATTATTATTATATTGATACATCCATAGGAAATCATTCACTGACTAGGTATAAACTAAATCACTTGGAAATAAAAGTTTATAAAATATTCTTGGATTGTTAGTAACCTACATAGTGTAGGTCCATACATATACATATGTGAAACATTCACAATTATTATGAGACATTTTATGAATAATATAATAAAAAATTAACTTGAAAATAATTATTCTTAAATTAAATTGAAATCATTATCATCTAAATTTAACCCTTGAATAAACAGAAGAAAATTTTAATTTTTAAAGAACCTATATAATATAAAAAGTAGGTGTTTTAAAATATCATTTACATAAATAAAATAATAGTAAAAAAAAATATATAATTTATTCACATTATATAATATTAATTTCAAATTACCATTCATTAGTTAAATATAAATTTGAAAATATATATTTTTCCATAAATAAAATAATCATTAGCACTTTACATATAAAAAAATTAATATACTTCCAATTAATTTTTGAAGCAAAAATTATATTGCACAAAAAATTATAATTTTTTAAAAGTGGTTTATAAACAACATAATTTCATTTAATAAAGAAATTTTACCGTACATTTTCAAAAGATAAATGACTCCTTACTTGAAATTGATAATCAAAAAAGATATAGTAGTGGTATTTCTCCACTTCTAGTGATAAGAAACTAATGTGTAAAACTAGGGAAATATGGGATCCCAATAATGAAATAAAGGGATTTTGATGGGTTAATAGTGTGTCTCGTTTTATAGGATTTTAGAATTCTATATATATATATAAACAATATGCGATATAAGATTGTGGGAAAATCATTGACATTGAAGGTGACTCCCATAGAAAAGGTAAAAGTATAACTATAATCTATAAGATTCCAAACATCAAGCTTCATTATATTCCTCAATCTAGAAAAAATATGTTAAATCCTTTTTTTTGATGTTATAGGTTTACTCATGTATATATATATATATATTTAAATGTATCATTAACACCATTTTAACCTAGAATTTATTGTTTATTAAATTCATATATCTATTCTTATTCCAGTCATTCCTATAATCCTTGAAAAACAATGACAGACAATATCTCCAAATAAAATCGATAGTTGACATGCATTATGTTTAGGTCACCTACATTGGTGATAACTTACAATAGAATGAGATGAAGATAATGAATATCATGACAGTTGGATTTAATCTGGCAGGTGATGGAAAAAGAGTCACTGTAGGGTTCAACTGTGAGAAATATAACATGTGAGATGATTAGACGATTGAGGTTGATCAGATCAGATGACCACAACAGAACAAACAATTTTAATAGGGGAGATCAATACCCATGAGTTGTGCCCCAAATCAATTGTTCTGTTGATATTTGTGCACTTAAGAATAAAACCGTGACCTCAATATTCCCAATATAGAATTGAGTTTTGAACATGGATACACTAAAGCCACTTACCTCACTTGTCATGCTGCACATATGAGAGCCACATTAGGAACCCCATGCATCATGTGCGGGTGAATTACACACACTATTCTACCCATAATATCATTAAGGAGACCAATTAACCCATCAAAGGCTACCCACCCTTGATTCTCATGTCTCCTAACATAAAATTGTTTACATGAATAACTTTGGTGATTGATTTTCATGAAATATAAATTTCTTATCTTTGTTTTTAATCTGATTCACTAGTGGGATGTTATCATTCACAAGTTAACTAGGAACCTATAAATCAGGAGTTAATGTTGATTTACATGGATATCTTCCACTACCTTAGACCTAGGGATGTAACTCACCCACCTTATGAAACATTGTCAATATAGGTTGTGATACTAATGAAATCCCCAGGATTCTTGAATATAGGTCCATGGATACATGACGATACAGTTGGTAGAAAGAGAATAATAGAGAATAAAAATACTTCAATGCCTCAATCGTGGAGAATTTTGTGAGTAAAATTAATGGAATTTAACAAAAATATGTCACCTATGTCAATGGCATGGACTGTTCAAGAAATAATTGGTCACATTACCACTTATATAGTAATTGATGGCCAGATGACCCCTTGGTAACATGATCACTTGATGTCCAACATGTTACACGATTGCATGATGGTATCTAGGTCATGAAACCATCCAACTTGATAAAAAAACCAAATATTAGTTACATGATTGTACTACCCTCTACACTTCTTTCAATCATGTAACCCCTATTACATTCAGGTGATCAAATTTACCCTAGTTATTTTACATGATTACATGACCCTAGGACATTAATACAATCACATAGCACCCAAAAGTTCTACTTGAGCCACCTAGTATATATTGTTTGTTTCTCCAACATGGTAATACACCTTGGTGTATATCAAAAATATTTTAATATTTTTAAAACCCCTGATGAAATAATATATATGAGTTTAATCATCCTTCCTTACCCTCTATCATTTGAGTAACCTATGAACTATGTAGAATATTATTCCTTTTATAATTAGGATACATAAGATTTCTTTTTATGGACAGAGCTCCATATAAAATATATTTATATTTAACTTTTCCCAAAACCACATTTTCCATGAAGACCATGATTCCCCAAATAGATTTCTCATTACAATACTCCATGTAAAAGATCTTGACTTTATGGATCCGTAATCACCAAGGGTTTGAAGATAACGTGATGTTTAGTGAAACCATAAATTGTAACCCCCATAAGAATTCAATCATATTCTATTATGGATTTAATCCCATCTTATTCTATCTCTTATTTGTCACACTGAGCATGACTCACATAGGTTTGGAAATATGCAATGATCATTCCATTAACATGATGAGAGTACCATGAACATGGAGAAAATACTACGAACATGGGACACTAACATTGGTGTAATTAAAAACAACATTTTCATCCCTTTAAAATGTATATCCTCCCTATGAATCATTTAAATGAATCCACATATGAAAAATCCAAACTTAACTATCCATTATCGATCCTTTTATGACATAGATAGTTTCAACATTTGAACAATGTGGAATCTGATTTCTTTGATCACATGATATATAGGATTCTTTAATAGGATCTATCCCTATATCTAATATTCAAATGTCTCTATATACATCCTTACCACATGATGTTAAACTATATAGTTAGGTCCTATCAGATTAAATTAAATTGTTTCACTTGAAATGCATGAGATTTGAATATTATATTCAAGGGATATGTAGGATTCCTCCCAAAGGTTCAAACACTACATCAATAATCCACCATTTCCCTCCTCACCAGATAGTATTCCTCATTTAATAATTTACATCCTACCTCTCTTGGAAATAATCCAACAGTTTTGAATGTTCCACCCATCAACGCCATAAAACATATATAACATTTCCTATTAGGAAATATTCCCAGTAACACCATGCTCCTACCTAGAATGCTATACTTTATATAGTTCCAATCACACCATCTTTATTTGGCCATATCCTCAATGTGTAAATATTTCTGAGGGTATAATTATTTTGAAATTATTTTATCCTTGTTGGTAAAAATTATATATGATGTTAAACTGAAATGGACAATAATACATAATCCCTACACAAATCATTGTAAGGAATTTTTTTCCAAGTCATCCATACCACACAATGTCATACTACATTAATTGGTCATTTCTATATGAATTTAAATGGTATGATATATTCTATTAAGTGGAACCAAGGTATATACATTCTGATGCCTTTCTTCAGGATACATATAAACCCCCATCATTGGATAAATCCAATAATATAAACACCCACTCAATTTCATGATGAAAATAAACTCTAGAGTGCCTTATTATATTTATTAAAACATAGAAATCCTTAAACCATCATAACTATGTAATACTAGGTAAAAACACGGAGAACATTGATATATACAGATGACATTATCATTGGGGAACCTATAATCTGTACAGATGTTTGCATTGATGGGTTGCCTCTGATATATATAGGTACACATATCAATTCAGTTCAATAACTGATTATATAATCTTAGTCTAATGAATACGGTTTCAAGTTTGGGGAATGCTGTATGAAATGAATTAAATCGTTAATTGAGTCTTATATTAGGAAATAATTTCCACCAAAAGGGTATGATGATCCCAAACTTATATCCCATCAACCAACGCGACTTCATAAGTTTCATTGTAAAGAAATACATAATGACCTCAAACCTTTAGAAAACATGTTTATAGCTCATTACAAATGTTGGAATCATTGGGCGTTTTTGGTTCCATGAATAGACCCTATTAGAAACTGAATGAGATTGGACCAATTACCTAAACATTAGTCCATCATATTCAAGGTTGAAATAAAGGTAGTGAACCATATGTGTATAATTGTGAAACTATAATAAGTCCACCCTAATCAATCATCCGACCACAGTTTGTTAATAAATTTCAATCCAACATTGTTCTGGCGTGTTGGGGAATATAAACATTACATATAATGGAATTGAAATTGTTCACAAAACAATTTTACATCCATTATATAGTAAAATTCTCATCTCCATCACCAGTTTCTCTAACTTAATTGTCTTTATCACGAGGGAAATCCCTATATAGGTTGCAAGTATTTATTTAGTCTTAATTCATTTCAAAATGTCCCATTTCTAAACAATGAAATCCACTAGATTAAAACATGACATTATGAATATTTAATAATATAATATGATCCCCATGTATGAAAAAAGTATAAAATAGTATCTTGAATTATTTAAATTTTTATGATAATCATTGATGTATATAATAATGTTCTTCCAGATATAGTTCACAACAATTCCACAAAACATTCCCTAATACTAACTGTAACAACCCCAAATCCAGTGACCTAAAGCTTTTTGTTATTATTATACACTGGAATAAAATATCAATGATCACATCCATTTGGATGAAATAGTTTAATAGTTTTTGGAGATGAGATAAACACATGATCCTAAAATAACATTTGAAAACATGAAACACAACTTAAAATTCCAATCATAAAATTATCCTTTTGTTAATTATATCCTATAAATTATTCATAATTTACATATGGGGAACCTAGGTATAGGAAATAAAATAAAATGGTGGTCTTAGATGCTTTATAAGGGGAATAATATAGTGAATGTTATCAAATAATAAAAAAGGTGTCGATAATATAATGGAGTTAAATAATAATAAAATATTAAAAATAAATAATATCATGAAAGAGGAATATATCCACAGATTATATAACAAATAAATAATACATGGATAATATAAACTTGTTTCATAATAATTTATTGGATTATATCGTACATATTAATCATAATATCATGTTATCATACTAAGACATAAAATAAAAATATATTTGGAATAATGAAACTACCAAAACATGTTTGTCTCATGTGACCTACCACTGCATCAAGGGGCTATATAATTTTGGGAAGCACCCTCCAAATTTGTTTTCCAATACATTTATTATATGAATGAAATTAATAAATAATATTATGAAATTTTAATATTCCACATTAATAAATTTTAATTCACATTATAATACTCTAATATAAAATGTGAATAATTTCCCCAAACAATAAATAGAATAAAATGATAATAATACGTAACCTCTTGTGTTCTTAAATGGAAAATACTATTTTTGACAACATACATGATCGTCCACGTTGAGAATAATCAAACCAAAAAATACTATTATTTTTGTAATCACATGGATAATTGAATGGAGGGAATTATTGGTATTAAATAAATTATGAAAATGGGTTTCCATGTGTTTATATAATTATTTTTCAGCAAATTAAAATTGAAACTTCTTGAATACAAAGGATAATTTCTTAGGAAAAACTATTTAAATGAGAATAATTGTGTTTATAAAATAATAAATAAATATTGTGGTATTATATTAATATAATATAAATTCTATATAAATTCTGACAATCATATTATGTTTTTTAGACATTATATAACAACAAATACAATTTTACACATAAAAGAAGTATTTCTAAAAAATTACAGTTTTGTCACCTTTTATTGGAGAATACATTGAAAATATAGTTTTTTGATACATTTATAAGTTCTATTTGAAAAAATAAAATTATTATTTCCAAGATAAGTATCCAAATTTACTTTGGTTTTTTTATTCTAATAACTATCATTTTTTAATAAATAGTGAAAAATACTGCATTTTAATTCAAAAATGCCTTTTATCAATTTTATTTATATTGTAAGATTATTCTTTTAAATGGGTTTAAAGTATAATTTGACTAATAATTTATCATTTAATCCAAATTAGGTTGTTGTAATCAATTTCACAATGAAATTGGATATAAAAACTATGTGAACTTTTGAACGTTTAACTTTAAAAACCCATTTTCTTATTTTGTAAATATGATTAATATTTAAATAATTAATACCAATTATATGTATTGAATATTGTAAATGGATAAATATATGTAATTATAAGGTAAAAAATATATACATGGGTCCCTTTTATTTTTGAACATTATGAATAGTAACATTAGTAATAATTTTTATTACCAGTGTTAAGGGTAAAACATGTAATTAAAGGTCAAAATAATATTATAAATAATATTAAAATACCCTAACAGTTGTAATAATTTTATTAGATGAGATATTTTCAACCAATAAAATCATTTTTTAGAAATTATGTGCTTTGTAAGCCACTTGGTTGTGATTATGACACTTATAACATTTGATTTAAAGTAAGGATAAAGATGTCATAATCATGTGTCTCAAAACAATAACAATTTTAATACGGGGTTATATAAGTGATATATTAAACTACGAATATAATTTATAAATATTAAATGATTAACTATGTCATGGTAGTGTAGTTTTAATTTTTATAAAATAAATAATTAAATTACACGGTGACACAATTATGATGTTGTAATTGCTTCATTAATGGATGGATCAAATAAATGATATTGAAATTATTATAATAAATATAATTTGAAATAAATTATGTCATCCAAAAATTTTAAAGATTACTTTTACATTTTAGTAATGTGTTAGGATAGTTTTTTATACTATACAATGATGTTTTTATATTTATAAAAAGTCAACAAATGAATAGTGTCAAAATTGACACTAATGGTATTTTAAAATATTTAATACTTTATTAAATGTTATAAAATTTATAAAAATAATAGATTCATAAAAATAGATTTAATAAGTATAAAAATTTCATAAATTACTTTTTTATAGGTCGTTTGGAATGTTATTATAATTATAATGACACTCAAAGTATAAATTACTGAATTAAACAGTGAGAGCTAAAAGGGCTAAAACAAATAGATAAGTATAAATTTTTTAAAAAAACTTGTATAATATTTATTGTATGATTTTATTTTGACCCATAATCATCCAATCTCTGAGGTAAATTATTTTTTACCCTTTTGGAATAGAAAATTAATTTATAATAATTTAATATTTTGATGAATTCTTAGTGTACCCCTATCATATCTTATAAAAGGGAACTATTTCCTATCATTTATTAACAAATAAAAACCATTTTTATTTATACAGTCTCTGACTATATTCATTATTTTAATTTCTACCCACATTGTTGAGGCCTTGGTTGAGTCATAACACCATAATTAGAGGTGTTATGGTGTCAAAAGGGGTGATTATCCAAAGGAAATGTATTGTTTTTAATAAACAATTTCTATTTTATTTCTTCTTACACTCCCTTAAAATATTCCTAAACCATGATGAAATAATAACTCCAATATCCTCAATATAATGATATATTATTGTGTTAAAAACATCACCTAAATACATCTCCAATTTCATCAAATGGGTAATGAACTTTTCAATCGTGTGTACAGAAGACTACCGCCTCGCGGCCCGATATAGTTCATTTTTCATTTCCATATCTATAGTCTAGTTATAATGATATAATTAATGTTTATATATGATATTAATGAAAAATTTATAATTATAAGAGAATAATATATCAATTACGTTCTTACTTTCCATGGAAATAAAAATGATAACGTCATTTGTGCGTAGATGTGAACTATAACCTACATGAAGCAATGTGTTTCATTTTTATTCACCACTTCAATTATACAGAAGTAAATTTAAATGATTAATGTGATTTTAATTATATAATTTTCATTATGGAAATATAATATTACAATTTCCTTTTTCCATAATGGTCATTGAAAAACTGAGGCGTTACTAATGCGTATGTACAACTTAACCTCTCAATGATTGTAACATAGCAATTTTTTCATATAAATATTTAATGAATGAATTTATAAGTATAAATTATTTATAAAATAGATTATTATTTCAAAAATATTATTATCGAGATGATGGAATTAGGACCTATTTTACTATATTGGACTTACTGTAGTCATTTTGGTCTCATATACCGAACATCACGAAACCATCCCACATGAAATCAAATAATTAAATAATTATTATAACATGGTAATTAATGATATAAATGGAATAATTAAAATTAAAATTTTATTAATAGATTAAAAATTAACCTATGTTTATTATTCAGGAATAACAAGGAACACAGATGACAAATCGGGCTCAAGGTAATGGATTTCGTCTCAATCTCTTTCCATTGAGGCACTTCTTATAATATACGACTTTATACTTCTATAAGGGTTATATATAGACAATACTATATTTCATATCCATATTTTCTACATACAAATATTAATTAATATTTTGGTAATTGTATTAATTCATGTAGATTTTTGTTTAAATGTTCAATGTGGTATGGGACACCTTAAACATTTTGACTGAAAATTATTTTTTAGTAAGAAAGACACTTTTGTGGTAAAAGTGAGAAACCATAAGTTCCAACAGACACCAAACACCGCCAAAAAGAAAACAAGAACCAACCTCTTCCAAGAAAAAGCAACAACCACTAACTCCAAAGAAAGACCACTCAGCAATCCCATGCAAGAATGGTCCCTCCTAATGGAAATACATTCCTCCGAATCAACCACATCCCAAATGACCTTCAGAGGAAGAAGCAGTGTGCTCTAGCCCGTCTGAGCCGATCTGACCCTCCAATATTACCACACACAACAAGGGTTGTAACTTTGAAAAGCATTAGTTAGGAAAGAAAAAAAAATCATCATTGAAAACCAGTTGCGTTCTACCAGAGTTCGTATCCCTAAACAGCTTCCAGGTTAAATTAGAGACATGAAAAAGTGGATCCCCCCTTATCAGGTCTTCAAAGGAAGCAGTCAAGTTATTCCAGATCTGCATGTACTCCTCGAGTCTGATCAACCCCTTGTTGAAGCCTCCAACCAGAATCGTGTCCTGTTTGTCAACCCACAAATACTGTTCTTCATTAAGGTCCACTTCAGGATTCCGACCCATCATCTTGGCCGCATCCTTTTACGATGCATTGAGAAATAGTACCTGCTCTGTCACTACATCATCCGAACTTAAAACCAAGTCCAAGAAAGGTTCAGGCTGTTCAGATGATTTTAGGTGACACCTGACCTCCTTGTCCAGCTTCTCAAAGTTTAAATAATTAATTATACAATATTTTTATTCATGATATTAATTTTAATATTTATTTATATTGTTTTAAAAGGATTATATAGTGAATTTTATATCTATATTGAATTCCACTCATTTTTTCAAAAGGAAAATTTTTATATCGAGTTAATTTTTCTTTATTTACAAATGACAAAGGAAATGTTTTGTTATAACATATACGGTGACACTGACTTCTCCATCTATGGAACCATTATTTCATATTTGGATTCCTATATAATCTTGAACATTTTTAAAATGATAAATAATTCATCTATTACCATTTTTGGATATTTGGGTATTGAAAATGATTTTGAAAATGTATTTATTATTCAAATATCTTTAAATTATATCTTATGATTGCAAATGATATTTTATGAGTTAAATAATTAAAATTTATAACTTTTATGTGATATGAATATATAATGGTAAATGGAAATTAGATAGATTTTTACATGAAAAACCAAAGGCGGGTGGTTCTGTGATAAAAATTGTTTGGGAGGTTATGTTATAACCTCCAATGCATTGGGTATTGAAGTTGGCCATATGGAATATCCATTGGGTAATAGTGAAAAGTATGACAGTCGACTCTATGGTCATTCCATTTATGTATGATTAAGCCCCCAATTAACTTTATATGAGATATATTTTTTATATGGTTTTCTAGTAATATTTTGATTATCAAATGGGTAAGCAAGGAGATTACTTTCAAAGGAAAATAATTAATACTTCATAAGGGTGGAATGTATTAATTTATTAAAAAGTATACATGGTTTTTCATGTTTTCACATGACTAACAGTTTAATTTATTTGTGTACCCCTTAATAATATTTTTTTGCTCTTACCATGTTTTTTTATAGGGCTTAAATATTAGTAAGGACAAAGAAGGTGTCATGAATAAATTATTATTGATGTGAATAGAAAAGAAACCATGATTTATTTTAAAAGGGTTTACTTTAGTGGAAAATAGTTTCTGATTATAAGTATCCACCTGTATTTTTATGGGTTTACTATGTAATTTTTTTTCCTAATTCTATAAAACACTTGACCTAAATGATCATTGGGAAAGAAGTAAAATAAATTCTAGTCAGGAGTCACTAGAATTTGTTAGGTTTAAGGTATTGTCCTTGTAGCTGATATCAAAGAAGGGTTATAAAAAATTTGGTTATTATGATATTTTTTGTATGTGTTGTGGATATCATTATGGGTTTATAACTATTAGTTTGATATAAAGTTTTATGTCTAAGAAACACCTTTTTATCCTTTATGTTATGAATTTTTTTGGCAACTAACGATGTTTTTGGAGACATTTTTTTTGATATAACTATCAGTTATTACTTTGAGGATGAAAAAAGAACATATGAGATAGAATTTGATTTTGAAACAGGTTATGATTTTTTTGAGGGACTTATTATTTTGAGAATGTTATAAGAATTTGAAAGTCATAGAAAAAGGACAACCTGTAGGATGGGTGACAACCCATTGCATCTGGAAATTCCACAAGAATCAAATGCACAACTGAAGGGAGATAAGGGTACATCACCTACCACTAGCCTATGTGATGTCCCGAGTTTGCCTGAATTTTAAATTTTAGTTAAATAATTTGAAAAGATAAGAATAAGTTTATTTGGGGAAAAATATTTTTTTTCATATTGCAAAATGATTTTGGGGATTAAGTGATGAATGTTTCTTTGAATGATGTTCACTATTTTGGAAACCCTATATGATCAAGGTAAACAGAATACTAGGGTATTTTATATAATATGTACATATTGAATTAATTTTTTTTAATAATCTATGATTTTATTATGGGATTAAGGTGATTTTGGTTATTCATGGAAATGGTTAGCATTTCTTGATGATTACTATGGAAATTCTTTTTTGGTATGAGACTTCAATAGTAATAGATGATATTTGGTGATAATTAGTTAATTTTAACTTAATGGTCTAAGTGATCAAATACATATAGATTTTGGGTTTCAATATTAGTTTGGATTATTTTGAGTAATTTTAAGAAAAATAATATATTGAATGGTTTAGGTTGAACATGGGTATTACTGTTGAATTTTTTAGAATAAAAGTAGTTTTTCATCATACAATGGTTTATTAATTTTAGGGAATTATCTCATATTATCATAAACATTTTGGTTTTCGATAATGAATCAGAATAGTAGAAATATATAGATATTATTTTTTAGATTATGTGATTCCCTATAAGGTGATTCTAGCACTTCATGCATGAAAAATTCATCTTTAATACTAATCATTTGGAGAAAAAGATGATTATGGGGTGGAATTTAACTGATGGGTGAAACTATATTTTTCATGTAAGTATATTTCCTTATGTTCTTAGTAAAAGAAGTAAAACAATTCCAAAAATCTTTGAAAAAGATCTCAAAACAGAAATTTTATCCATTTAATTTTCTTACTAAGGAATCAATGACACTTTATCCAATAAAACATTTATGGTTTTATGATTGTAAAATTTCTCCTGATTTTTTTCTATCACTCTCCCTCATAACATGATTTTTAATTTTATCATCCATTTCCATATCTTCATACATGGAAAACTAGTATGGGTTATGCTAGGTGACCATGGTAATTCCCTATACATATTTCAAATTAAAAGTTAGATTAATCCTTTTGTCGATGTGGAATTTCTACAAAAGTATTTTGAAAAGTAAAACGCCTTGTTTTTTATCCCATTTTTAAATTGTGGGGATGAAATTTATTAATTTGGGGGGGGGGGGGTGGGGTTGAATGAAACATGCTATGTTTTTAAAAGGAAAAAATATGTTTGATAATGTACATGATACACCATATTGAGCTTAATCGAACAACTAAATATAATTATTATAGTTATCGCACAAAAATTTGAATGGAAAGAATAAATGTTATTATCTTTATTATGAAAATAGTTTTCCACATGTTTATATAAAGATTCATTGGTTAGAAAAAAAATGAATTGAATATAAAGGATGTGTTTTTATGAAAACTATTTAAAGTTTAATAATCGTGTATATAAAATACTAAAATAAATTTTATTGGATTATATTAATAAAATATAAATTCTATATAATGTCTATAATACATATTATGTGTTTTTTAAAAATTATATAACTACAAATCAAATTTTACACAAAAATGAAGTATTTATCAAAAATAACGGTTTTGCTGCCTTTTAATGGAGAACCTATTTAAAATTTAATTTTTGATTATTTTATAAGTTCTATTTGAATAATAAAATTATTATTTTAAAAAAGTGTATAAAAAATTACTTTTTTTTATTTTTTGGTATTTTTTTGATAAGATTCATTTTTAATGAATAACGAAGAATATTGAATTTTAATTCAAAAATGATTTTTCATCTAATTTATTTATATTTTTATATTATCCTTTTAATTGGTTTTAAATTATAATTATATTATTTGTTATCATTTATTACAGTGTATTTCATTGGAATCTATTTTAAATTGAATTTGGATATAAAAACAATGTGAACTTGTAAATGTTTTACTTTAAAAACCTGTTTTATTATTCTGCTAATAAGATTAATTTTTAATTAATTTCTTCCCAATTTGTTTTTTTAATATAAAAAAATAGATTCCATATATGTAATCATATGGTACAAATTATTTAAATATATCCCTTTTATTTTTTGACATTATGAATGTAACTTTAGTAATAATTTTTATTATCTCGGTTAAAGGTAAATCAGTTTTTTGAAGGCAATGTCTTATTCAATGACCAAGACCCAAAATATTATTAAAAGAAAAAATTACAAGAGTCTGAAGTAGGAAATTTTGTTAAAATATTTTTCATGATAATGAAGAGATCAACCGGTAAATCATCACACCACGTAATTTCCTTGTTGATACCCTTGTTGGAAAGACCATCAGCCACCATGTTTGCTTCCTGATAGGTATGGGTGGATATGTATCTGATCTCCTGGAGTGAGCTAAGACAATTATTTCAACGTGTTGTAAGAGACCAAGCAAGGTGAACCACTCCATTCAAAATAGCTTGGATAATGGCTGTGGAATCACTTTAAATCCAAATATTATTCCCACCTTTTAGCTTAACAAAGTTGACCGTATGAATCATCACCTTCATCTGAGCTTCCAGGGAGGAGGCAGATCCACAACCACCAAAGACGCAGCCATGGAAATTCCCAAGAGAGTCTCTGAAGATGTCCCCACAGCCCGAGGGAACTGGATTTCCTTTAGAAACACCATCAACGTTGATTTTTATCCAGCTAGGAATCAGAACTTTCCTGAACCCTTCAATGAAGCACTTCAGTTGATTGTAAATCCCGTTGATTCTAAGCCGATGAAGGATGAAAAAGTCACCAACCGAGTTAGTGAAGGAGGCTTTCTGAAGGGTGGAAACGTCCCAGATAGCAATAAGAATTCTCGCCCGACCTTCATTAAGATTGAGTGAGGCACTATTATGGACAACAACATTTCTATCATACAAGATAATGTGGAAGAGATCTGCAACGATGGATAGAAATAGATTTCTAATCTGAAGAGAAATTTCAACCTCCACAAAACATTTGATTAAAAATAAAATAGAGTCATCACGTAACCATCTACAGTAAAAAATGTCATTAAAAAAATTCCAAAGAGTAGTGGCTGTGGCACATGAAAAAAATAAGTGCTTGATGTCATCCCTATGTTGATGACATAGGTAAAATCTAGAGCTGAGTTGGACACCAAAGGATTAAAGGAAAACCTCCGTGGGTAAGTGCTTGTGAGAAATATGCCAGACAAGATTAAGTCTAGAAGGTTTGATCCAATTCTTATCAGAAGGCATCAACCAAGAAAATTTATACTTAGAGGAGGAGAAAAAATTATTGTAATAAGTTTTGGAATCAAGGATCCCATTGTGAGCAGGTTCCCAAATAAGACTGTCCTCATCACTCGAGAAGGTGTAGCCATCAACTACATGTTTGATATGATTAGGGAGGTATAAGTGAGGGGAATGAATAACTTCCTTTATGGTACAATTTATAGAATCTGGAACAACGTTTGAACGAAGCATCGAACTGAGGGGAACACCATCCCAATTATCAAGCCAGAATTTTAGAGTTAACTTCGAGTTAACAATCCATCTGGAGTTGTGCATGATATTGAAAAAAGAGGTTTTAATAGATGGCCAGAGGGAAGAATTAACATAATTCATGTTACGGAATTTGAGATTTTCCAGGAAACAATTTTTAATGAAATAAATAGAGCCATATTTGTTTTTTATTAAGTTCCAAGTGAGTCTAGATTGGAGGGATTCATTAAAATACTTGAGGTTTTTTATTACAAGCCCTCCTTTATCGAGGGGTTTGCAGCAGGTAGACTAGGAAATAGTGACAAGATTCCTATTAATGATATTCCCCATCCAATCAAAGTTCTTAATATAGGTATTGATTTTCTTTAGGAGATTGATAGTCCATATGTAAATCATCAGTGAATAAACCATTTTAAAGAGAATATGGGATTTCACCCAGCAGATTCTCCCAGCCATAGAAAGAGATTTTCCATTCCAAGAAGAAAGATGATTAATGATTTGGTCAGAGAGATCATTAAAATACGAAGATCTAGGCCTACCCCAAAAGATAGGAACACCCAGGTAAGTAAAAGGAAAGGACAATTCTTTGATACAAAAACTCTCAATGATGTATCTTTTTCTAGAAATGGGGAACCTTTTTTCAAATAATATGAACGATTTATTCTAACTAATGGATTGACTCAAGATCTCTTCGTAGTGAGATAAGGCTGCTTTGAGATTAGTGATGTTGCGTTTTCCACCACTAAGGAAAAGAATAATGTCATCAGCATAAAGAAGATGGGTTGGGACATTAAAGTTTCAGGCATCTTGGATGGGCTTAATTTTGTTATTATTCACAAGAGAGGTGAGGAGATGACTTAGGTAATCCTCTGTAATGGAAAACATAATGGCAGAGAGGGGATCAACTTGATGGACTCCCTTCGAACATTTAAAATATCCCTTAGGGGAGAAATTAATAATGATGGAAATAGAGGCCGAATTAAAAAGACAGTTGATCCTGCTAATAAAGAAATCATTGAAGACAAAACCCCAGAGGACCCTGAAAATGAAACCCCAGTCAATAGTATCAAAAGATTTCGTAATGTCAAGATTAATAGCAATGCTGCCTCCTTTGGAGTTTTTGATGAGAGAATTTGGTGGATTCTGAAGCAAGGCAGATGCAGTACTAAATAGACCTCCCCTTGATGAATCCAAATTGGTTCCAATATATAATTTAGTTACACAAAGAGGAGATCCTATTGGCCAAGTGCTTGGTAATAATTTTATAAAGGGAGTTGATAAGAGAAATAAGCCGAACCAGTTGAATTTTAGAGGCATTGGGCACCTTAGATATTAAGGTAAGGAATTGTGCATTGATACCATGAGGAAATATCCAATTAGTGAAAAAGTTCTTGAAAAGTTTACAAACATATTTATGAATAACATCGCAGTGATGTTGAAAGAAACCATTTTTGAAACCGTCAGGTCCTAGAGCACTGTCAGGGTTGAGGCTAAAGACAGTGTCCTTAATCTCATGATCAAGGGGAGTTCTCAAAAATAATGTTGTTGTCTTCCTTCTGAACCAAGGAAGGAATTATCCCGGCTAGGAGGTCCTTGTTAATTAGAGCACCATTGATGATATTCTCAATGTAATAAACCATAAGATTTGTAATGGAGGTCTCATAGTCAATGAGGAAGTCATTTTATTTTAAAAAGGAAAGTGGACGACATACTTTCCTAACCCTCTGCAGGGCATTGTAGAATTTAGTGTTACGATCACCATCAGAGAGCCACTTAGTTTTGAAAACATGTTTGTGGATGTTATCCTTAAAAACTAAAAAGGATTTGAGCTTCATAGAAATTTTGACCTCATGCTGAGGATCAGAGGAGAAGTCAAAATGTGTGGAATTATTTTGTAATTGGTTGAGATCAGTCTCATTAGTGGATATGTCCTTATCAATTTTCTTCGATTTAGCATTACAACAACCCTTGAGACAATGTTTGAGATGTTTGAGATTTATAATACAGGATAAGTCATTCGAGTGATGACTCATTGAATTCTAGAAACATTGACTAATATTAGAACACTCTAAGTCACCTAGCCAAGCATTGTTAAATTTTAAGGGAATACCGGTCTTGTCACATTTAGAGTGAAGTCTAACAAAAATAGGATGATGGTCTGAGAAAAGTATATGTAAGGTGTTGTGGGAAATTGTGTCCCAAACATCGAGCGCTGGGAGATTCATGAGGGACCTATCCAGTTTACTAGCAACCATCCTATTATAATGCCTTCTATACCAAGTAAACTTGGCACCAGGGAGATTAACATCAACTAAATTAAAGTATTCAATAGTGGATCTAAACTCCCTGGAAGAGATTTGATAATGAGAAGGGCCATGTTTTTCACAAGGGGAAAGGATTAAATTAAAATCTACAATCACTAACCAGGGGTCGGAGATAGAATTAGCTAATAGTAACAGGTCATTCCAAAGGGGCCTACGATCCTGGTAGCGATTCTTAGCATAATTGTTTTTACTACATATAGAGATTATCAAAAACATAATCAGAAGTGAGAATTTGATCAGAAGTGTTATGAATTTTAACATCTTTCAGTGAAGAGTGATAAAAGATCTATAGGGTTTCAACCATATTGCTATTATTGCAAGAACCTAAAAAATTGTAACCAGAGAAAGAAAAGTACATAAAATTCAAAGAGAAGTTGAATTTTGGTTCATCCAGAGAATAATGTTTTGGTTTAGGATTCAGAATAGTTCTTTTAAGGACATAAATAGTGCCAGAGTTATCTATACCCTGAAAATTCCAAAAGATAACTTCCATTAACACCTGTGTTTGGAGCCTTTGCTCCTGTTTTTCTTCTTGGATACACTCGATCCTTTGTTCCATTTCGATATCCTAATATTTGAAGAGGAGGCCAGAGTAGTCTTCAAAACCTATTTTCTCATTTGGGAATCAGACAAAAGGTTAGCAGCATCTGAGATAACACCTTTATTTAATATGAAGGGAGACTTAGTGACTTTATCAGTGGACCTAGAAGGATCAACAATCCCGATAGGGGTTTCGAGACTGAGAAACAGAAGACAAAATAAGAGTGTCCTACATGTCTAATGTCCCTGTCAACTGTAAAGCAGTATCCTTATCATTTTGAGTAGGCGATATAATGCACAAGGAAGAATTATGAAGGTCAAAGAATTTAACCGGAGTGATGAAATCTGTAGCTTCCAAGAGATTCATACCTTGAGAGGTAGCCTCGGTAGTGAGCGTGGAAGAGCCTTTTGCAAGAGAAGCTACCTTTGGCTCTATAACCACTGGGACAACATGGATAGAGGAATCCTAGGGAGTGGGCGTGGAAATGTCATCTGCAAGAACGATTGCTTTTGACTTTGAATCCTCCGGAACAACATGTGAAGCCTCGGACAAATCCAACCTTGGAAGCACGAGAGAGTATCCATTGATCACTAACACCAGGGGCTCAGCATGCTCTTGAACAAACGAAACAAAATCATCCTCCGAAGAGGATTGCAAAGGGAGACCACAAACATCTAGAACCATCTGTTGTTCCAAGTTTGTAAGATCGATTTTAGCGTCCTCCTCTGCTTCAACCTGCTCTGCCCAGGTAACACCTGAGCTCTCGCCCGGAAGATTCACTATCTTGACCCAAACCTTTGAATGCTTCTTGTGAGCATCAGGAATAGTCGTAGCTGAGTCTTTATTCTTCTTCCTATGATTGAATTCCGTCGATCCATCATCGGCGGCTGTGAAACATGGCTTTGCACCACCAGAAATTTCCGAATAGAGTGGACGGAGATGTTACAGAACTCGCAGTATGGCGGCATTCGTTCAGTTTCAACACGAATCTTAGTTCTGAACTCATTCGCAGTGAACGAAATAACCCCTGGGATCTAGTCAGAGATATCAACTTCGACCATAACGCTCGTATAGATACCAATATCAGCATTCAAAGTACGTTGATCGATTTTAAGTGGTGTACCTATACAAGAAGCTATCCAATTGAGGATTTTTGGATGCCAAAAATACCAACTCAGCCCTTGTAGACACACCCAGTTCTGAACAATGGAATTTCGTCCAGTGTTTAGGTTGAAGCTATAGTCCCAGTCAGAGATGCGAAGAACCCCATGCTTTAATTGCAGATTGCCTAACCTCCAAACTTGATGAAGCACCTCTTGTGATTTTAACAGCATGTGGAAGTACCCTTTGCCGATGGGAACCGGCCTCCAGTCATAGAAACCTCAGATGTGTGCGATTCTTGCTTTGAGCTCTGGATTGGACCAAGGTTTATCACCTTTGAGGTACGATATGGGACCCATTATAAAAAATTTATACATCTGTGAGCGTTGCTGCATCGCATCGGGGTCAGCTTCAACCACAAATTTTCCATCATCTAGATTTTTTCAGAGGTGGGTATATGCTTCCAAGACATTACATAGATCCACACCTCTAAGAGATTCTATGAAGGGGATGCATTGTGGACGAACCACTGGAGGAATCTCTTTCTTTTGATCATTGATTTTACAAACCACAGAGGTGATCTCCCATTCAGAGTCAAATCCAGCCATTAGAGGAGATCAGAACGAAACTATAAGGTAACAATGCAATCACGGATCGAAGAAAACCTAGGTTTTTCGAAGAAGGTGGAGAATGTGAGAGCATTTCACCGAACATTCATTTTTCTCCCGGTTAAAGGTAAATTAGTTAATTAAAGGATAATGTAATATTATAAATATTATAAACCCACCATAATACTTTTAATAATTTTACTATAAGAGATATTTTATACCCAGACAATCCTTGGGCCGAAATTATCATGTTTTTAAGCTACTTGGGTGTGATTATAACACTTATAACATTTTATTTAAAGTTAAGACAATGTTTTCATAATGACGTCTCTCATATCTATAAAAATTTTAATATGGGGTAATATAAGTGATATATTAGAATAGAAATAGTATTTATAAATATAAATTGATTACACACAACATTTTAATTTATTTAATTTTTTTTGAAATAAATAAATTAACTAAATTGTGACAAAATGGTGATGGAGTGATTAATTCATTAATGGAAGAATCAAATAAATGATATAAAAAATAATATAATAAATATAATATTATATAATTCATCTAATAAAAAGATTTTATGGATGACTTTGACATGTAATTTAAGTGTTTAAGGAGTTTTTTCAAATATAAAATGAAGTTATGATTTTTTAGAAGTCACGAATTGAATAGTGTTAAGATTTACACTAATGGTATTTCAGAATATAGAATATTATATTAATGTTATAAAAATTCTAAAAATAAATGATTTTACCAACTAATTTTAATTATTCATAAATTTTCATAAATGACTCTTTTATTTGTATTTTTCATGTTATGAAAATTATATTGACCCTTAAAGTGTAAATTACTTAATTAAACAGTAAGAATAAAAAATGGATAAATCAAATAGAAAAATATTTAAATATTTTAAAAACCTATCTAATTTTTCTTGTAGGATTTGAGTTACAAGAATAATAATCCAATCTCATAAATAAATAAATTCATAACCTTCTGTAATTGGAATATTTATTTATACGAATTTAATATTTTGAAGAATACCAAGAGTTACCCTTTTCCCTCATATTAAATGGTTGTAATTAATATTAGTTATTTATACCTAAAAATCAATTTGGTTCTTACATTATCTTCCTAAATAACTTTATAGAATCCCTCCCCCAATTATTGGGGCCGTATTTTAGTCATAACACCCTCTTTTGAGGTTTTATGGTGTCAATCAAAGGTGATCATGCAATAGAAATGTATCATTTTTAATAAAGTATTTCTGTATTATTAATACTTCCACATCCTAAAAATATTCTTAGACCAAGATGAAATAATATAACTAGTATCTTAAATGTAATGAGATGTTATCATATTAGTATCATCCCCTAAATCCATATCCAATTTCATTAAATTGAAAATTAACTTTCTGTTCGTGGGTATGGCAGACTACCACCTCGCAAACCGATATAGTTAATTTTTCATTACCCTCTCTCAAGACTGATAATAGTGATGGTATAATTTTTTATATATTATATTAATTAAATTTTTATCATTATAATGGAATAATATATCAATTAAATTCTTAATTTCAATGCACATGAAAAAGACAACGTCGTTCTTACGTACGTGTGAAACTATCACCCCTACGAAGTAATGTGATTCGTTTTTATTAACCACATCACTTGTATGATATATAAAAGTATATCTAAAATATTAAAATTATTAAAATTATATTATGATAAATATTTAAATAAAAAATATAATTACCGTCTTTCTATAAAGATCATTGAAAAATGGAGACGTTACTCATGCGTACGTTCGGCTACCATCTCCATGATTGTAATATAGTTCATTATTTATATCTATTTGTAATGGATGGATTTATAAGTATAAGTTATATATATAAATATTATTATGTCATTGATATGATTTTGTAGATGATGATCTTATGACCTCCTTGACCTTATTCGACTTACCTACGTCATTTTGGACTCAAATACTGAATATCGTCAAACTGTCTGACGTGAACTCAAATAATTAACTAATTATTAGAACATGGTAATTACTGATATAAAGTGAAATAATAAACATGAAAGGGTTATTAATAGTGTATAAATTAACATAATTTTATTATCTATTTAGAACAAGGAACAAGTGTGATGAATCAGACTAAAAGTAAGGGATTTCATCTCAATCTCCTTTAATTGTGGCATTTCTCGATAATATAAACATTTATTATTTCATAATGTGTATGTATGGATAATATGAAATTTACTATACATATTTTATCTATATTATTATTATTTAATGTTTTGGTGAATGTATTAATTCATGGATATTAATATTTAAATGATCAAAGTGGTATAAGAAACCTTGAACTTTTTAAGATTTAATTATCAAAATATTTTTCATCATGATATTAATTTATATATTTATTTATATGGATATAAAAATATTATATAGGATGTTTTATGTATATTTTTAATTTCATTCATGGTTTTCCAAAATTAATCTTTTTATACATTTTGTTTGGCTTTCCTACAAATGTTAAAAATGAATGTTTTGTTTAAACTTATACGACAATAATGACTTCTCTACTACTATAACCATTATTTGATATCTGGATTCCTTCACAAGCCTTAATGTTTTCTAATGAAAAATAAATCTCTTAATAACCTTTTATGTTTATTTTGGTATTGAAGATGGTTTTTAAAATAGATTTAAAATTAATGTGTCTAGAAATGATTTCCTATGATTAAAAATAAAATTTTATGTGTGAAATGTTGACAATCACAATCTTTTATGTGCTATGAATATATATTAGTACTTAGACATGGGTTGAGTGGTTAAATGACAAAACAAATACGGGTGGTTCTGTGATTAACCAAGGATGGTCTGTTAGATTATATCCTTCAATGAATTGGTTATTGAAGTCAATCTTATGGTTACTCCATTTTGTAAGAGTGATAAGTATGGAAGTCGACCACATGGTTTTTCCATTAAAGTATGATTATGTCCCAAGTAAATATTATATGATTTATGGGATTTATATGGTTTTATTGTAATATTTTTATTAAAAAATTGGTAATAAATGAGATTATTTTCAATGTAATGTAATTACTACTTCTTAAGGGTGGAATATATTTCATTATGATAAAGTATCCATGGGTTTTAATGTTTTCATAAGAGTAACCATTTTATTTCATTATGTATCCCTTACTATGATTTTTTACTCATCCAATGTTTTAAAATGGTTTTCAATAAGATTAATTATTTTTAATGAAAAATTAGGTCACATGAAGAATGTATTAAATATGTGAAAATAGAATGAATAATGTTTTCTTTCAAATGGATTTCCTTTGGTGAAAAAATGGATACTGAGTATAACTATCAACTTGAATTAGTATGGGTTTACTATGTAAGCTTTTTAACTAATTATTCAAAAATATGGACGTAAATGATATTTGGGAGTGAAATAAAATTTATTATAGACAAAAGTCACTAGAATAAGTAATGTTTATAGTGGGGTAATTATTCAATACATATAGAGAAAAGAGGTGGAACACTTATAGAATAGTAAGATGTAAGAGAATAAAATCTTCTACCCATGTCAAAAAGGTGCGGTTTTTATTTTTGGTTCAAAAATAATTCAAACTTCATAGTTAATTGAATATATACAAGGGTAGTTTCTGGATGGATAACCACCATTGGAATTTCATGGGTGTGTGTGTGTGAGGAAAAATAATACTGAATGAACATGCATTGGCCTATGGGTACAACCATGAGTATAATAAGTGAAATAATTTGTAATATTATGTAATTATTATATAAGAAAATAAATGTATAACATGAGACCCATGTGGTTATATATAATTATTTATGGCATGGGGATGTTTGTTTTTTATATATTGTTTTAGAGGAAATAGCTGCAAGAATTGTTGAGGCACTACCTATGTTTTATGTATGCCATCCATAATTTTGTTGTTTTTCTTTAAAGTGGAGATAGTGTAATTCCTAGTAAATATGAGACATAAAAGTCTAAATTTCAATATACAAATAAATAAGGTGAATATTTAATTTTGGGATCCTACCTTAATGGATTTCCATAGTAAGGTGTTCATGTCTGGGAGTAGTGATATGATAGATTAAGTCATATGATGTTTTCCACGGTTTGTGTGAGTAAGGGAAAAACCTACTAAAAGAACATGTTTTGGGGTCTACAATGAGTGCGTTTCACTTTATTCAGTTGTGGGATGTAACTTCGATAAAATGTATAGATATAAAATATCACTGTTATTACCCATGTTAATAAGTTAAGCATTTATTTTCAGGAGCCTACCTTATTGGAGCTTGATAGTTTGGATAGCATGGACTAGGTAAGTGTAAGGATGTGTAGCCACCTATGAATTTTTCCACGGTGTGTGTGAGAGTGGGAAAATAAAATTGAAATGTCATTTTTTGACATATTGGGGAAATCATTAATATGATAAATTACCCAAGTGGGTAATAGCTTGCGGTGTGCTGGTCAGGAAACCAAGGTATTATAAGGGCTCTATATAGTCATATGACATGATTTATGGATTGAATAGGTCAGGTTTTTAAGCTATGTGGATGGTTTCATTACAAAAAATGCCATGTGTAGTATAATAAACATTAATGTATCTTGACATAATTGAAAAAAATCATAATGTATACAATTTTCTTTATGAATAAAATAATTGAAATCCTATTCATCAAAAAACATTAAAAAATGAAGAATATATAGAAAATTTAGACTAAATTTTTTAGGGAAAATATATTATAATGGAATGGAATATAAATAATTATTTATGGTCATGATAATGGGAAATAATGGGTACTATTTAAATGCTAAAAAACATTATTTTACTATTTTTTTAAATGTATACAAAATTAATTTGTATGGAAAACATTAAAAATATTACCTCAGTAATATCTATATATAAAGTGATTTTTTAGACAAATAAATTTAAAATTATTTAGTTGAATAAAGGGACATTTTTGAAACAATATAAAGATTATAGATATAGAAGGAAAACATTCTTAACCAAAATAAAAGAGATATTGTCATATTCTCTAATAAGAATACATTTTGATTGATTTTCGACCTGAAGTGGGATGAAATAATATAAAACTCTAAAAATTTAAAAGAACAAAATTTTATTCAATACCTTATGTGAAATGAAACAAAATTATTTTAAAACACATGAATTATATTTCTTTAAATATAATATTATTGATATCATACAGAAAACACAACCTGAAGTCTAAATAAACCAAAATATAGTATAAGATTATACTAACCTTTTAATTGGTGGGTAAGAATATTAATAAATAAATAATTAAAATTACATGGTTTAAATAGGTAAAAATAAATATTTGGTTATCTATTGAATTTTAAATTAAATAAGAATCATTTAAAATAAAAAGAAATGTCTTTTGAAATGTTGTTTTTTTCCTAAAAGATTGGTTTGTCACGCTTTGCGAAAATAATTTAAAATTAATTTTTTCCAATTTTAAAAATTTAAGAGATAAAATTAACTTAATTTTATAAATTATAATGTCAAAATTAGACTATGGTGGTATTTCTTTATTTTTCAGAAATGATTCATTTTTCGATAAATAGTTAAAATATTGATTTTTAATTGAAAACATCCCTTCCGTTTTAATTATTTTAAATGACTAATTATATTTTAAACTGGGTTTTTAGTAAATTTACATCAATTATATTATAATAAAATAATTTATTTCAATGTAATCAATTTCATTTTAAATATTTATGTAAAAAATTATATATTTGTGAGAATTTTTTCATTGAAAACCCGCTTTTCATCCTGTATGTTTGTATTATTTTAAATTTGATTCTAAAAATTCTAAGAATTTGATATTGAAAAATGTATTAAATATTTTATATTATCTAATATGTTCAACTAAATTTTTTACCTTAATGAATAGTTAAAATAGTAAAAAATTAATTACCACGGTTAAGGTAAAAATTAGTTTAATGGGGGTTAAAATAAGAAGATAAGGGTTCAAATTACATACCAACTAGTCAAAATCCTATTAGATTACCATATTAAAAACTTATCATATACAAAATTTACTCATAATATTATTTGGATTCTTTATCCTGTGAATGACATTATAATTTGGTTTTTTGGAGAAATTTATACGTAATTTCCAAGAGGTTTTTTTTAAACACTTATAAAAGGTAACTCACTAATGTCAACTATTGAAACATATGAAGCCATTTTTCTTTACAAAAAAATTCCAAAATCACTTACCAAATTTCACATACATATTTTAGAGCTTTTATTATTCCCAAATACCAATCCTAGGGCCCTTAAGGGGAGATCTAAATAATGATTCAATTAGAGAATGTAATTGTCTTAACAAATATCTTTCAATTTATTTATTACTTACCCACCATAAATTAAGTATTAAAATACTTATTATAATAATAATAGTGTCATAAATATATTGAAATTTTATTATGTTGATTCCATATTATTTATATGTCTCATCTTCTCTCAAATTGGTAATGAAATCATTGATCGTGTGAACATTGAACTACTGCCTCGCCAAATAATATAGATCATTTTCCATCACCACCTTTCACAAAAGGATTCAATGATGTATTTAAATAATTTATATGATATTTATTATATTATTATTCATATATAATTATAATTTTACATATAAATTCTTATTTCCATGTCTTTCTAATTATAATATTGTCACTTGTGAGTACAACAGAGTACCGCCTTATGAAGTGATGTGATTAATTTTTGAAATTATTTTCTACTTGTAGAGTAATAATCATATATTTAGTGAATATATGTGTTATATGTGAAATAATATTTATTATTTAAAATTAATATATCACCTACATATATACACTTTCACTTGTTACGATAATGATATCTTTGCTTGTTTGTACATAAGATCTACCATCTCCACAAAAAGATGCAATTAATTTTAAATTTATAACATTACATAATTATTATAAAAATATATGTAATGTTTAGATATTATATTTATATCATTAATATAATTATGGAGGTAATTTTTCAATATTCTATACAACATAAATGAAACATTTATGATAAAACACACATTAGAAAACAATGTTATTAACACAAGAAACAATGATAATAATGAAATATTATTTGGAAACAAGTGGTAAAATTCTATAAGAGGATAATATATGATATTATAAATTTCATGATCCATCCAAATTGGGACCCGTGATGTGAATTCCCATGACTACCTCCAATAGGCCAGGGGCTGGTGGCTAGCGCCGAGTAGGCATATCACTATAATGGGAGGCCTTATCCTAAGTACCTGTACAAACACACACACATTTCCAAGCCTATACAATGATGAAATGTAAAAAAACTGAAAGAAATTAATGAATTCATCTACATACCACAACCAAAGTATGATCAAATGTAAAGTATAGTAAACAAGACAAAATACAAGCCCACCAGAAGAGTCTAAAAACAAGTCCAACTCGAAAGTAAAACTAGGACTACTGTCAGAATACCACATGAACAAAACATGGTCAATCTGGTTTAAATAAGCATGATATATCCCTAGTCCATCAAGGACCATGTCAAAAGTTTGATCGTCTACACAAGACATGAGACATGCTGGGAAAGTCCATCTAAGGGTGGTTATAAAAATACACAATCGGAAACCTTAAAACCACAAATCACACAAAAAAGGAGATATAGTTAGCTCTAAAATAGTATTTGTCACCAACACATAAAACAAGAACATTTAGAAATACTCAAAAATACACATAGTATAAAGGTAACTCACAGTCATAGTATGAAATCTTAGGATTCTATCTCAAATATTCCACAGAGCTGTCGTTCAGAAGTACACACTCCTAAATTTGATGACATAGAAGTTGTCTGTCCAAGAGGTAATGGTCATCGGGTCTCGCCATTAGATGTTCATGATGAATGTATAAGTAGATACAATACAAAGATAAGTATCCCACACATTTCCATAGGGTGATTCAAACAACTCAAAATGGATTGACCAGCTATGAAGTGGATCAGTGCTCAAGTGGTGTTGGTCATGAACATATTATGAAATCCACTAAGGGAACAAATATGGATAGAGGATCTCAATCTATGAATAATGGATGTATTCCAATGACTCTATTTAATAATTTCTACTGAAGGGGTCGTGGTCCTTGGAATATGAGGTGATTCTATTATAACACGTATGGAAAATGATAATGGGAATTCACCTTAACAAAACATTTCCAAGATTCAGAGAACTAGAGATCCAAGAAAAAATTTAAGATGTGCACAACATGTAGTATTGTTACATGTAATATCCCTTTACCCCTCAGTCCTGCCCTTGTAAACAGACAATGTCTCGACCCATGCCCATGTCCATGTAGATGTAAAGAGTGTGTCAGCTTCTCATGTACTCTACCCGTATACCAGTACACATCTTAGCGTATATACCTTTCCAGGTCATGTCTATGTAGGGAAGTACATGGAATGATCCAACACGTGTACTAGAATGCATGTTAGTGTACCCTCCAAGGTACACGCTGATTCTCTTGGAAGAGGTCAGACACCATGTAACAATATCACAAACTATGTGATATTTATATCTTTCATAAAACCCTAAAAACCACAAACATTGTAATAATATATTACATGACATATGGATCAGTATTTTCTAGAATCCCACATCTACTGTAGGAGTCTTTAGCCACTCATTTGACATCGATCTGGTAATTGCATCTCCAAATAGTTAAAGATCAATTAATGACGAGTCATTCCATTGTTGAGAAAAAACAGTCGGCCAATTGATCCATTCAAAAAATGGGGTTATTCTTTATTCTTTATTGCACACCAGAGAACAAAAAACTGGGTAATAAAAACCATCTGATTTGATACTACATCCATCATTTCACCACTTTCTTGACATTTCAATCCCATATATACAACTTTGGATCAATGTTCTAATAAACTGGTTCACAATAATCGATTCATTCGGAAATGTTGAACCATAAGTTAAACTAAAAATGACCTTGGAGAATGAGTAATTAGGGGATAAACGAACAACCACAGACACATGCGATTCTTCATAATCTTATTCTCCTCTTCCATGTGTATAACATCCCACCTTTTTATAATATAAATTTTCATTACAATTTTCAAAACTGAGGATCTTTAATGTTTAGTGTCTTGGAAACTAGGAACTTAATACAAGAAAAAAACATAAAAAAATCTTCTTAAACACTTGAATGGCTTATTCATTGTTCCTCCTAAGTTCATTACAACATCTCATAACCTGGGAGCATACATCAAAGGAAAGGGTGAGCAGAAGGCCTAGTAAGGGAAACAAGAGAAACATTTTACATGTGAGCTTGATATACATCAATAAAGTCATGATAAATAGATTTAAGGAATGAGAAAAAGATAATGAGGCATATCATAATAAAAATAACGTGTTTCATAACTTTATTATGTGGCCACAACATTTAACTTAGAAAATCATGAACATATCACCATGTTCCATCCCCAAGGTGTCATTTGAAATTACCAAGGTTATTCACCAAGGTATCGTTAAAATTGTAATCTGTAGTGGTTACATCATTACCCAATGAATTGGAGCGCTATCAGGGAGCACCCTTAATTTGTATTTATTATCATGTGAGCCACATATATCATAATCAAAATTTTATAAATAACCCATATAGAATAAAAGAAATGGGTTTCATTTCATAATCATAATATTTTAAAAACTGCTTATAAGACACGATCTTTATGTCACTTTAAAACCACAGAAAAAGGAAAGTGGGTCTCATATATGTAAATACTAGAATTTAAAATATAACATACCGATATATATGTGAATACCCATGTATAATAAATAGCTTTGAGTATTCACTTAATAAAATAAAATAATTTTAGAAAAAGAGAGACACATTTAGAGACGAAAATTCTGCAGCATAACAGCTATGTTATATGGTTTTAGAAAACATTGAAAAGAGAGGGGACATGGGTCAACCACTCATAAATGATCCAATGAAACAGTATTGGGACAGAATATAATAGATATAAGAACACGGTAATAAAATTTGTAAGACATACCATATGAAATTAAAAACATGGAAGGAAGACAAAAATAAGATTTCTTTTATGAAAATTTGGCAGCCTAACGATGTCACTTAAAACATCAAAAAATGAATTGACGAAATAAAATAGAGTCTCTCATAATATGAAAATAAATGATCATTATGATAGATATATATATCATACCCCAACATAATAAAAAGGAACTTTAAAGACTTTACATGAAAGTAGAACTTTGAAAAATGAGAAGGGTGAAAGAATCCCTTAAAAATTCAACAGCCAAACGACGCCACTTGAACATACATAAAATGAATTGATGAGATAAAGAGGGGGTATTTCATCATATTAACATTAAATGGAAATTTGTATTAATATAAAAGAAAATACTCCAACATAATAACATGGAGCATAAAATAAATGACATAAAAGAAAGTACTTTGAAAGAAAGAGAGAGGTAAAAATCCTTACCATAAAAAGTAACTCTTAAAACTCAAAGGTTGGAACCTTGAGGGGCTTGAGGGAACCCTGGGAGGACTAATTCGGAGGTAATGAGACCATAACTTAGTTTAGGAGGATTTTGGAATGGAAAACATGAAATAATGGCTTGGTATTTATAGGGGAAGTGAGGGGACAAGATGTTAATTGCCAAGGGACACCTCATCGGTGGTATTGGAAAAACCATGGGCTTTCCCCTGGTATTTGTCAATGGTATTAGCCACTTGGGACACATAATACCTTATAATACTATTCATAAGTCTACCATATTGATTAAATACTTAATACATAATTTAATGACATCATTAAACACCCGTAACTTAAAAACTGTATTTTCACTATTCACCGAAAATTCAACTTTCTCAGAAAAATCCCAAAATTTCACCTTAACCAAATATTGATACTATGATTTCAAATATGAACTCCATTTTATAAAATTAATTTTCTGAATATTTTTAATTTAATTATTAAATAAATACACTATTCACCGGAAATTCATTTTTTTCAGAAAAATCTCCAAAAATTACCTTAACATAATATCGATGCACTGAGTTCAAAAAATGAACTCCATCATATAAAAATAAATTTCTAAATAAAAAATTTTTAATTAAAAAACACTTTTCAAAATGTTTGGGTCATTACATTCTCCCCCCTTAAGAAATTTCATCCCTGAAATTTTTAACCAAAGGCCTAGTCAAAAAGGTGAGGGTACTTTTGCTTCATTGTTTCCTCAGGATCCCATATCGCTTCTTCATTCTTATGATTCGTCCACAACACTTTAACAAGGCATGTAGTCTTGTTACGCAGAACCTTGTCTCTACGGTCTAAGATCTCCACTGGCTGCTCCTCATAAGAGAGTTCATGTTCCAATTGTACCACCTCTGGGTTCAGTACATGCGAAGGGTCGAGTATGTACTTCCTCAAGAGAGATACATGGAAGACATCGTGAACTTGAGATAGGTTCGGTGGAAGTGCTAGACGACATGCCACTGCTCCTATGTGATCAAAGATTTCATAGGGGCCAATGTCTATAGGGCTGAGCTTCTCTTTCTTCCCAAACCGCATGAAGCTCTTCTATAGAGAAATTCAAAGGAAGACATTGTTGCCAACACCAAACTCCAAGTCCCTTCGATAGTTGTCAGCATAGCTCTTCTACCAACTCTGAGTAGCCTTTATGTGTTGTTGGATGGAATGAACCTTTTCTGTCATCTCTTGCACAAGATTAGGCCCAAAAAGCATTCTCACACTAGTTTCATCCCAATAAGTAGGAGTTCTACATCGCTTTCCATACAGAGCTTTATAGGGTTCCATTTGAATACTCGAATGGAAGCCATTATTGTATGAGAACTAAACTAATGGGAGGTGTTGATCCCATCCACCTTTAAAATCCATTGAGCATAATCTGAGCATGTCCTCAATTGTCTGAATAGTCCTTTCAGATGGGACATCAGTTTGAGGATGATAGGCCATACTAAAATTCAATTCATTATTCAGAGCATGTTAAAGACTTCTCCAGAATTTTGATGTGAATCTTGGATCACGATTAGATACGATGGATAGTGGTACCCCATACAGCCTTACCACTTCCTTCATGTATATCTTGGAAATTTGATCCAAAGAGAAATCTTCCCAAATGGAGAAAAAATGGGCAGTCTTGGTGAGACGGTCCACAATAACCCATATCGCATTCTTTCTTTTAGAAGTTTTCTGAAGACCAGTGACAAAGTGCATAGTGATATTATCCCACTTCCATGTTGGTATGGGTAGCGACTATAATACCCCCTTAGGAAGTTGTCGTTCTGCCTTCACTTGATGACATACCAGGAACCTTGTAGTGTAATCAACAACCTCCCTCTTCATGTTATCCCACCAATAATGATCACGAAGGTCTCTATATATTTTAGTGCTTCCCAGATGTATAGAGAATGTAGAGCTATGAGCTTCATCCATCAGTTCTTTCTTTATCTTAGGAATATATGGAACACATAGTCTTGTACGATATTTCAATACACCTTCTTGATCAATATTGAAATCAGGAAACTTCCCATCCTTCACAGCCTCAAACTTATCCTATAACAAAAGATCTTTTTATTGAGCCTTCTTGATCCTCTCTAGTAATGAACGTTGAGAAATCATTTGGGATAGGGTTTATTATTTCCCTTCCCTTACAATTCCCATGTAAATCATTACTAGATCCTTAATCAAGTGATCTCCTAGGATCCTCATTGTTTCCAGAACAACAGGGTCTTTCCTGCTTAATGCATTCACGACTTTGTTTGCTCTTCCAGGGTGATAATGAATTGAACAATCATAGTCTTTAATAAGCTCCAACCATCCCCTTTGTCTCATTTTCAATTCTTTCTATGTGAAAATATACTTTAAACATTGGTGGTCAGTGTATATATCACATTTCTCCCCATAAATATAGTTCCTCCATATCTTTAGAGCAAAAACAACTGTCCCTAGCTCTAGATCATGCGTAGGATAATTCTGCTCATGAATCTTTAACTCTTGAGATGCATAAGCAATGGCCTTGTCATCTTGAATGAGGATGCACCCAAGCCCTTTTAGATATGCATTTCTAAAAATAACGAATCCTTCTCCAATAGAGGGTAGTGTTAACACAGGTGCAGTAACCAATCTCTTCTTCAGCTCTTGGAAGCCTTCCTCGCATTCCTTTGTCCAGATGAATTTAACCCCTTTTTGAGTCAACTTGGTTAGTGGATTAGAATGTTGTGAAAAGTTTTTCAAAAACCTCGTATAATATATTTCTAAACCAATGAAACTATGAATCTCAGTTACTGTTGTGGGTTGAGACCACTCCTCCACAACCATTGTATTTTCAGGGTCAACTGAGGTTCCTTCATTGGTTACTATGTGCCCCAAGAAAGACACTTGTTGAACCAAAACTCACACTTGCTGAAATTTCCAAAGAGCCTCTCCTTCCACAGAGTTTAAAAAATGACCCTCATATGATCTTCATTATCCTCAAGACTTTTTGAATATATAAAAATATCATCAATAAAAACTACCACAATGTTATCAAGGTATTCCTTAAATATTTTATTCATCAAATACATGAAAATAGCAGGAGAATTAGTCAAGCCGAAGGGCATAATAGTAAACTCATAATGCCAATATCTTGATCGGAAGGTAGTCTTTGGAATATCTCCCTTCTTCACCCTCAGTTGATGATAACCAGATCGAAGATCAATCTTGGAGAATAATTGAGCCCCATGAAGTTGGTCAAATAAATCATCAATTCTTGGAAGAGGGTATTTGTTCTTCACTGTGATCCTGTTAAGTTCTCTATAATCAATGCATAACCACAATGATCCATCCTTCTTCTTCACAAAGAGAATCGGTGCTCCCCAAGAAGACACACTCGGTCAGATAAACCCCTTCTCCAACAAGTCTTGGAGTTGTTTATTTAACTCCTCTAGCTCCACATTTTCCATTCTATATGGGGTCTTTGATATTGGTTGAGATCTAGGTATGAGTTAAATGGAGAACTCTACCTCTTTTTTTGGGGGAGGTCTACATAACTCCTCAGGAAATACGTCCATGTATTCCTGAACAATCCGAATATCTAATATTTGTATACTCCCTTTTCCTTCTTCATCCTAGCCGATTAACTCCATAAAAAGGCTATAGAAGGTGCTTCTAGACAAGGATCAGGTCGGAATATCTCTCCTTGAAAGATAATTGTAGGTTTTTCATTCAAGACTACTGAGATTTACTTACTTCTGTATTTTATCTTAGCATTATACTTTTAGAGCTAGTCCATCCCTAGTATAATGTCGAATTCTATCATGGGAATGACTACTATATTTTCGATAAGATTGTGATCACTAATGTAAACACTAGAGTCTCTAAACACTATTTATGCATAGATAATCCCACTT
Organism: Viscum album; assembly: GCA_963277665.1. NCBI lineage: Eukaryota > Viridiplantae > Streptophyta > Magnoliopsida > Santalales > Viscaceae > Viscum > Viscum album. Next base: position 1,330,339,327 of record OY728159.1, read on the forward strand.
GGAGTCTTGACTGACAACTCTACCTCTAACAGTTTGGGGATTGATTCTGTATTCTTTGCAAACTTGGAGGAAAAAAAGGAATGTGTCGAACCAGAATCAAAAAAAGTACTTGCTAGTTTTTAGAGGACAACAAGAGTACCTGCTAACACATAATTCGGAGATTCAACTTCAGTTGTTGTGATAGAAAAAGCACGACCCTGCTCCCTTGGCCTTTGCTGAGGATGATGGTGATTCCCCTCCACTTCCATTGGATTTGGACAGTGATTAGGAATGTGACCAAGCTATCCACACTTGAAACATTGGACTTCGGGTAGGGATAGAACCATATTTCCTCTGTCGTTAGTGTTGGGAAGTTGAGGCTTCACATCACTACGACAGTTCCGAGTAATATGGCCTTCTCTTCCACACTTTTATCACTTATCACTTTCGATCAAGTAGTTACCCAAATGCTTCTTCCCACATTTATTGCATGTGGCATGTTGCATTTTATTTCCACCTCTTTCCGGATCAAAACTTCTTCCCCATCTTGGTTTTAGAGGTCTCTTCTTCTCATTAGATTTGTGAGACCACTGTGTCTCACCAAACTCTAGTTCGACTTTAATATCACTTTGAACTATTTCTTCATAGCTATCATAGTCCATGTTGGCTAGATTATTCAGTAGATGAGGTCGTAGTCCTCCAAAGAATCTATCAACCTTCCCATTAGGGTCCATGAAAAAGCTATAGGTATATCATGAAAGTCGGGTGAAGTTCATCGCATAGCTTCCGACAGATTCGTTCTCCTTCTGCTTTAGCTCGAGAAACTCCTTATCCATTCTCATTCTCAGAGAACGAAGGAAATTATTCTTAAAGAATATTCCCCTGAACACTTCTCACACCATAGGTTCCTTCTCTCATCTTGGATTCGTGTTTTTGATCAGTGACCACCACTGACTAGCTTCTCCCTCTAGGCGGTAAACAACAAGGGTGACTTTTTATTGTTCCGAACAATGGATTACAGAAAAGATCTTTTCAATGGAGCTTATCCATTGTTCCGCAACCAATGGGTCAGTCGATCCAATGAAGGTTGGTGGTCGTTGACGTATAAATAACTCAACATAATGTTGTTCCCTTCATGGTGAGATCAGCCTCTCAGCTTGATTCAAGTTATTTCCCATAACATGGGTCAGTTGGTTCATCATGCGCATGAATGTTTCCATTCCGGCTTCCATCAGAGGGTCGTCATCACATGGTGCATTGCGGTCACCAATTTCACGGTTCCTCCTTTTTCCCGCCATTTTCTAAAAGAATAAAACCTTAGTGAGGAACTTGTTTCAATTATGAATCTTTTTACTATAAAGGATTCTATGTCTTAAAACATCAGGCTTAAACAATTATATTTATCTATAATTCCTTCATAATTATTCATAAAAATCTTGAGATTAACCAAACATATCCTCTGAGAGTGTCGTAACCAAGAGTGCAGTAAGGCTTGTTATCATGAACCAATTCCTGTTTGAGTCCAGTTCAAAGTAGTCTCTTCGGGTTTTACCCCTATATACATATGTGCCAGAGCTGCCTCTACCTGCTCGTATCCAGACAAGGATGGATTTGTTTGGCAAACCACTAACTCTATACTCACCAAAATACAAGGAATATTTCCTATATTTAAAAATTCTTATAGGGTTCTTCCTAACTTTTTTATATCCTAATTTACACAAATAACTAAAACTCCCTCTGATACCAACTATTACATACCTCCATTTCATAACATAACTTTTCATTAAAATTTACAAAACAGAGGATCTTTAAAGGTTAGTGTCTTGGAAACCAAGAACATAATACAAGAAAACAACATAAAACATTCTTCATAAACACTTGAAAGGCTTATTCATTGTTCATCATAAGTTCATTAAAACATCTCATAACCTGGGAGCATACATCAAAGGAAAGGTTGAGTAGAAGTCCTAGTAAGGGAAACAAGAGAAACATTTTACATGTAAGCTTAATATACATCAATAAAGTCATGATAAATATCTTTAAGGAATGAGAAAGAGATCATGAGGCATATCATAATAAAAATAACGTGTTTCATAACTTGAATATGTGGCTAAAACATTTAACTTAGACAATCATGAACATATCTCCAAGGTCCATACCCAAGGTGTCATTTGAAATTACCAAGGTTACTCACCAAGGTATCGTTAAAATTGTAATCTATAGTGGTCACATCATTACCCAAAGCATTGGAGTGCTATCAGGGCACACCCTTAATTTGTCTTTATTATCATGTAATCCACATATATCATCATAAAAATTTCATAAATAACCCATATAGCATAAAAGAAATGGGTTTCATTTCATAATCATATCATTTTAAAAACTTCTTTTAAGACACGATCTTTATGTCACTTTAAACCCATGGAAAAAGGAAAGAGGGTCTCATGTATGTAAATCCCAGAATTTAAAATAGAACATATTTATATATATGTGAATACCCTAGTGTAATAAAGATCTTTGAGTATTCACTTAATAAAATAAAATGATTTGAGAAAAAGAGAGATACATTTTGAGACGAAAATTATGCAGCATATCGACTATGTCACAGGGTTTTATAAAACATTGAAAAGAGAGGGGACATGGGTCACCCAATCATAAATGATCCAAAAAAACTTTATAGGGACATAATATAACAGATATAAGAACATGTTAATCAAATTTTAAAGACATACCATATGAAATTAAAAACATGGAAGGAAGACAAAAATAAGATTTCTCTTATGAACATTCGGCAGCCTAACGACATCCGTTAAAACATCAAAAAATGAATTGAAGAGATCAAATAGTGTCTCTCATAATATGAACATAAAAGATCAGTATTATAGATATAGATATCATAACCCAACATAATAAAAAGGAACTTGAAATACTTGACATGAAAGTAGAACTTTGAAAAATGAGTAGGGTGAAAGAATCCCTTAAAAATTCAGTAGCCTAACAGCGCCACATAAACATCCTTAAAATGATTTGATTAGAGAAAGAGGGGGTCTCTCATCATATCAAAATGAAATGGACAGTAGGATGAATATAAAAGAACATACTACAACATAATAACATGGAGCATAAATGAAATGACATAAAAGAGAGTACTTGGAAAGAAAAATATAGGTAATATCCCTTACCTTAAAATGTAACTCTTAAAACATGAAGGTTGGGACCTTGAGAGGCTTGAGGGAACCCTGGGAGGACTCCTTGGGAGGTAAGGAGACCATAACATAGTTGAGGGAATTTTTTTAATGGAAATTATGAGAGAATGGATTGGTATTTATTGGGGAAGTAAGGGGACAAGGTATTAATTTCCAAGGGACACCTCATCAGTGGTATTGGAAAAACCATGGGATTTCCCATGGTATTTGTCCATGTTATTGACCACTTGGGACACCTCATACCTTATCTTACTATTCATAAGTCTACCATATTGATTACATACTTAATACATCATTTAATGACATCATTAAACACTCGTAACTTAAAAAATGTATTTTCACTATTCACAGAAAATTCAACTTTCTCAGAAAAATCCAAAAATTTCACCTTAAAAAAATATTGATGATCTGATTTAAAAAATGAACTCCATTTTATAAAATTAATTTTCTAAATATTTTTAATTTAATTATTAAATAAATACACTCTTCACCGAAATTTCATTTTTCAGAAAAATCCCCAAAAATTACCTTAACATAATATCGATGCTTTGAGTTCAAAAATGAACTCCATTTTTTAAAAATAATTTTCTAAATAAATTTTTTTCAATTTAAAAAACACTATTCAAAAAATTTGGGTCGTTACAATGCGGCTCAAGTTTCTTTGTGATTTTTGGCGGCGGGATCCGAATATTCTTCCTCAAACATCTTCTTCGGTGGCTTATGTTCTAGATCCATTGGTTTTTTAACTCTCTTTGCTTCTAGAACTACTGTTAGGGCTCCATTTCTTGTTGTGATTCATGTGATGATGGCTTATGTTCAAGAAGTACTGTTAGAGTTCCTATGACTTCTTCTTTGGCAGCATATGTTTCGATTTTGGTTGTTGTGGGCATTCAGGATCACTGTTTCTCTTTGGTTTTGTTAGTTTTTGATTGTCGATTTATGGTACTCTAGTTTATTTCTTGGTCTTAAGGGATGGAACTATGCCTATCTTTCGACTACTCAAGGCTTCTCTCATGTTCTGGTTCAGCACTCCCTTCCTAGTTGGTATGGTGTAGTTCTCTATATGGAGGTTTTGGGAATATGTCTTTGAGTGATCAAAGGAATTTAGGAGGAGAAGCGCTTCCCTATGGGATCCTATTGGAATCTTTTATTAATTTTTTCTGGATAAATTTTGTTTCTTGTTGGCTCCCAGAGATATGGAGGTCCTAACTGATTTGGAATTTTAAATTTCAGAACTTTCCCGTGCACGACTCTATAATGTTTTCATGATTGGTTTTTGGTGATATTTTGATTTTGGAATGTGAAAGATTCTAGAAATTATACAAGAAACAACTTTAGATATGGTTTCAGATGATGAATCATTCATCAAGGTTTGGCCATATGGATTTGGAGTAACGAGAGGGTATGAATTTGGTCATTGGTACCAGGCCCACGAAACCCTGCACATGACAACTAACCGAGCGGTCATGTGATGGTGGATGCTTGAAATAATGAGGTAGTCATTGGGGAGGGGCGTTTATTTTAGTCTTTATTTGAGATGACATTCCTTTTAAAGGTTTTTATTTTGTGATGTTTTTAGGTTTCACACATTTCCTATAAAAGTGTCAATTGAAAATACAAAAAAATGGGCATACACAAGGAATAAATCATGCACAATGTTTGTGTAGGCCTTGGTCCATAACCTTTAAAATAACACCAAATAATCAAATATCACAAATATAATTCTACCCAAATAACCCCACAAATAAACCTATCCTCAATGATAATCGATCCATGAATCAATCTGTTTGTCGATGGATTTTTATTCATCATAGAAATCTTGAATGGGGAAATTATCCAGCAAAACAAATGTCTTACCTTGGTTCAGATATATTTATGATGAAGAAAAAAGTTTCACTAGGATCATTGGTGAGATCCTTAGATTCTCTTGTGCGTTGAATATTAATATACAATCTTGTCATCGTTCTTCTATAATTGATCCTGAAACACTCTGCACAATGGATCTCCAACATTTGCAGTGTTATGAGGATGATCCTTGAATTATAACAAAAGTATTTACTTAAATACATGTCACTTATTGTTTCAATGAAAAAAATTCAATAATTTTATTTAATAATTTTATTTACATCCATGCCCACAAAAACCATTTTATAAATGATTCGTACCAACCAAGGTTATGTTTTACCTTCGGTAAAACCCATTTTCAGAACTCAACGATGCCCTCATATTTCTAATATGATCCCCCTATTTAATATTTATCCTAACTTTTTAGGAAATCTATGTTCTCAAACTATTTTTTTTAATATATTCCAAACATTTATTCTATGCACATCCGGACTTAGAATTAGATTCCATCTCAGCATCCGATCTAAAATCAATCCATAAATTATCCAAAAAATACATGGAAAATCACAGTCATTACATTCTCCCTGCCTTGGGTATTTACATCGCCAAAAATCCAGAACAATGGCTACTCAAAGATATGTGGTTACTCGGCATGAATCTGAGCCTCCCGCTCCCATGTTCTCTCCTAATGATTTATGTGCTGCCAATAGACCCACAATAAGGGAATCAATCACCCATGGAGGATCCGCTCCTACCGACCCTCGATCTCTATTGGGAAATCTAAAAAGGTATAACCATCCTCCTGTATAACATGACCCAGCCAATAAAATGGGATCATTCATGCAAATACTCCCTCACCTATGACACATAGAAGAAATATTGTACCAGTTTTAACTATAGAGGTATATCTAAGTAGTAAAAAAACCTCTCCCACTCTACACTGCATCTAGAAAGGGATAATGAACCTAATATATTTCTTCCCACCTTGGACAAATCATTATAATTGACATCAAGGTGAAAATCGTAAGAAAACATGGTATCTTTCCACAAAATCCAAGGACCATTATCATTTATCTTCATAAGAATTATTATAGATCTATGTATTAATCATCCACTCCTATATGATATGATCCTTTTTGGTAGTTTCTCACATCAACCATGGGACCATTAGTGTCAAATCTTCTGGTCAGACCAAAAAAGTGGTGACCTAGAGTGTCACATGTACAAAGCCTTGAATGATGTCATATCGATGATGGAATGGTAGATGTTTTTATATGTAAACTACCCCATTGGAAGGTGATCCTATCAACTAAATTAAATTTCTAACATGAAATCTCACATAATTTACCATAGAAACTAAATGGTACCTTATATCTAGCCCTCAGTTTTGGAGTGAAACACTGTACTAAAAATAGTAACTAAGTCCCTGAACCCTCCTACAATCCCTTCTACAGTAGGGATGTGGAGTGAGCATCAGAGTAAAAAATAGCGTCGATGTAACTCTATTGAGTAAGACCATATTTTTCACATATAAGAATCACAAGGTATCTATTTAAATATATTCTCATAGTGTTAAGAAGTTGGAATGTTTGGTGAGTCAATCTAAAATCACCCATATGGAATTTTCTCTCCTCGACATATATGGTAATCCCATCATGAATTACAATGAAATCCCTTCACACATCCACTCTAGAACCTCAAATGGATGACAACAACATTCTAGAACATGGTTCTTAATCATCAATTGATGACAGAATCGCATTGATAGACAAACTATGAAACTCCCTTATTCGTCCCTAGCCACCAAAATAGACCTCAGAGGTCCAAGTACAACATCTTCACTCTAGGATGTCCCTAAAAAGGAGATGTATTAGAATCTCTCAGAATATCCAATTGTAACATCTCAGGTACCACCATGTATATTTTTAAAATAATGGAATGATCCCTACATTTTAGAAAATACATCACGAGTGTATCCAGTGGATATATGAGTATGTAGGGTGTCACAGTCGCTATCCACTAGCTGTACCACCCGGACTCCTTATAATATCATAGGGATTATAATCATTGACTTGGGGTAATATTATTCATAACCATCTATAATGTATAACTAAACCAACACCAACTTTTGAGATACCTTTCTCAATAACTGCGATCAAGATCTCCCACTGAGAGAATATTCTACTACATTCCATTTCCCCTTGAAGTTATAATCCTAGAAGAACTCTAGCCATCACCACTATCTAAATTTGATATCATTATGAAAGAATTTATATTTGAGACTCTTTTTATTAGAATAAATGATAAACTGCTCACCCATCATGTAGTTTTCCCAAAAATTTAGTCTCAAGACTACCACTACTAACTCAAGATCGTGGGCCGCATAGTTCTGCTCATGTGGTCTCAATTACTGGGAACCTTATTCAATCACTGCTTTCCACTACATCATTACATAACTAGTCCTAGTTCTTAATTAATAGAATAATACTGCCTACTCGACAGCCTTCTCTAGAAATATCTTTATTGGAACACTCTTCAAACTCTACCTCAACTATTGAAAATCTTACCTGCACCTTTATTTCTACATGAATGGATTCCCCTTTTGGGTTAAATAATTAATTGTTATTGATATCCTTGATAAATTATATATGAATATGTGGTAATATATCTCCATCCCAATGAAGATCTGAACCTACATCATGTTCTTGGGTGGCTCCTAAGAAAACACTACCTCGACCTAGGACATTTCCATTACCATAAATCTACTGAGATAATGTGTCCATGAAAGTGGAATTCTAGGATCTAGAATAGGAAGTTAGAGAGTTTTTTGTAAAGTTGGTTCTCTCAGAGTACATCCAAACCTATCTATAAGTGTCTTACATGATCCTCCTTGGACACTGAGTACATAAGGATATCATCGATTATGATTACCATGACCTAGTCTATGAGTGGCTGAAAAATATGATCCATGAGTCCCATATAGATTTATTTGTTGTTCATCATATGAAAGGGAATCCCCAAGTACTAATAGTGAATTTAAGAAAATATAAATATTGTCTATGGTCAATCGTCTCCCCTAACTCACAACTAGTGATAGCCCAAACTGAGGTCAACCTTTAAGAACCACCGTGCCCCTCTCAACTAATCAAAGAGTTCATGGATCCTCACTATTGGATTATTGATCTTCAAGGTCACCTGGTTTAAGAAATGGTACTCCACAAATAACATGATGTTTCCATCTTCCTTATTGGTTAACAAAACTAGGGATTCCTAGTATGGAACATATGTTCTTACAAATCCCCTCCTCTGTAATTCTTGTAACTACACCCTCAGCTCACAAATCACTATAGGAGCCATCCAATATGATGATGATTATATCAATATTTTCTCAGGGTGTAGATTAATGTAAAATTCTATATATTGGTGGAGAGGTAAACCCATAACAACCTCAGAGAATAAATCCTCAAAACCTGATATCACTTCCGGAAGCTAGGAACTCAAAATATCCATTGTAACATGTGTCAAGATACACACCTTATGAGAAATTGGTTGCACCCTCCTATGCTTGAGTCTGTCATACCCTGTTTGGGTTTCCTTTTTCACTGAAGAAGGAGAAACTGTTTTCATCACTACCAAAACACCAAATACACTATCTTAATCAGTCAATCTGGGAATGAACTGTGGATAAATGTTCGATTTATAAAATGATATCATAAGGCCTTATTGCTGTTATAAATAGACCCCAATAGAAACTCCCACCTACAAGAGTCGGGTCACACTATCGACACAAGTTTGTGATCACTATGTTTTCTCTAGTAAGAGTCTCTAAGCATTAGGGACAAGATATGGGATCAACCAGAATGTCTATGTATTATAAAAGGTATGCGAAAAGAAATGAATGAATATAACCCTAGTCTTTTAGTGATATATCTAAGGTTAAAAATATATTGGCCATTCCTGAAATCACTCTTAGATTCTCTAGGTCAAAATCTTTGTCCACCTGTAGTTGTAACTTCCCCTTTCCTCTATCTCCCTATGGGTGGAATGGACAACATAGGGGTAGTGGTAACAAGTCAAATCATCGTCCACCTCTAACATATCTCCTCGCTCTTCTACCACATCTAACACCCTATGTTTCTTCCTAATTGTTTCACTACCTCTTCCTAGGTGACCCATCCATGGTCTCTTTATTAGTTGTATAACAGGTTGCAAAGTCTCATGTATGATGTTTTTAGACATCACATGAGTATCAATGACTCTCTGTAGGCTTAATGGGCCCATAATATGATCCATTAACTGCTAACCCGATATCCTAGGACCTCCTCGTATAACATAACTCACATATAGGTCCTTAAGACTAAAATACGCTATATACTACTGAGGTTTCAGCTCATATATTCATGCTATTAGAAACCAATGGATGAATATTAACATCTAAAAAACTTTTAACCACCAAATCACCGTCTAGAACCACGATATATGTTGGAATGAATATAGGGATAAAACTAGAAAGGTTCTATCTTAAATGATATTTCTTCAAGGAAAAATCCCTCCAGAACTGGTCGTAAACCATATCCATCGAGTACATGGAAGTGAAGGTAAAATTTGATGAATACTCATCTACTATCATGATTCTCTAATAGAGAAACAAAAGCTTCTGGATACATACAAACCTTGAATGAGAGAGTGATAACACCCATCTGAAAAGATTCTAAAGCTCTCTCTAGGTAAGAGTCAACTCTTCGTAAGTCTGGGTTACTGAACCCCACCATCACCCAGTTGATCTGTGAAGACAGATCACTACAAGGAACACCATATGATATACGGATGTCCTAACTAGAAGGAAAAATCATGTCACCTCCTCAAGATAGTCCTCCGCGGCCTATGGCTCGAGCTTACCATGTAAACCGAGGGGTCTTTATCACTAAAACTCATAATGTACGCCCATCCTGCACACCTCATTTTTTGGTACTGTAGTAACCACATTATACTCTATATGTGGTAGTATAGATGGCACACTGACTATAGGTAACACATTAAGAAATGGTCTCTATATCCATGCCTCTTCATTGAGGGGATCATCCTCATGATATTAACATTGAATCCCACCTGACATATATGGTAGAGAAATCCTGAAATAAACATGACGTACCATGCTCAATGAGTTTATATAGAGTGATGACTCAATAATGAATTGGAAACCAAAACCTATTACTATATGATTCATGTACCATTTTTTCCCTACAACAAATGTTCCCTTGTACTGCGTCAAAAAAATGTGATTAGAGTCATGGTGTATAGATACTTTAACCGCTGTACCAACATTGAAGTCTATGGCCTAAAACCTTACTCAAAATACTTAACAATGTTTCCTCAAAGAAATCTCAAAGACTCTCAATCCTATGGTATATCTTACTCCTTTAACACTACTCTATCACAAACCATCCTAATGGAGCCTATGCTGCAACTCCTCATGCTTTCCTCCAACAGGCTAGTGGCTGGGGACTACCGATGAATAGGAATATC